>OX439484.1:67204644-68533501 GCA_949320155.1 Melangyna quadrimaculata
GACACATCAATGGAAAGGTGGGACCTCCTACATACGAAAATGATAGTTTTAACCCTCTACGGGCTCTAGTTATCGAGATAATTGAGTTAAGATAAAGATAGAGTCGATTTTTCAACTTGAAGTTTTCGTAAAGTATGATACATCAATGGAAAGGTGGGACCTCCTACATCACGAAAATGATAGTTTTAACCCTCTACGGGCTCTAGTTATCGAGATAATTGAGTTTAAAGATAAAGATAGAGTCGATTTTTCAACTTGAAGTTTCGTAAAGTATGATACATCAGTGGAAAGGTGGCACCTCCTACATCACGAAATGATAGTTTTAGCCCTCTACGGGCTCTAGTTATCGAGATAATTGAGTTTAAAGATAAAGATAGAGTCGATTTTTCAACTTGAAGTTTTCGTAAAGTATGATACATCAATGGAAAGGTGGGACCTCCTACATACGAAAATGATAGTTTTAACCCTCTACGGGCTCTAGTTATCGAGATATTGAGTTTAAGATAAATATAGAGTCGATTTTTCAACTTGAAGTTTTCGTAAAGTATGATACATCAATGGAAAGGTGGGACCTCCTACATCACGAAAATGATAGTTTTAACCCTCTACGGGCTCTAGTTATCGAGATAATTGAGTTTAAAGATAAAGATAGAGTCGATTTTCAACTTGAAGTTTTCGTAAAGTATGATACATCAATGAAAGGTGGACCTCCTACATCACGAAAATGATAGTTTTAACCCTCTACGGCTCTAGTTATCGAGATAATTGAGTTTAAAAGATAAAGATAGAGTCGATTTTTCAACTTGAAGTTTTCGTAAAGTATGATACATCAATGAAAGGTGGGACCTCGTACATCACGAAAATGCTAGTTTTAACCCAATACGGGCTCCAGTTATCGAGATAATTGAGTTTAAAGATAATAATAGAGTCGATTTTTCAACTTGAAGTTTTCGTAAAGTATGATACATCAATGGAAAGGTGGGACCTCCTACATCACGAAAATGATAGTTTTAACCCTCTACGGCTCTAGTTATCGAGATAATTGAGTTTAAAGATAAAGATAGAGTCGATTTTTCAACTTGAAGTTTTCGTGAAGTATGATACATCAATGGAAAGGTGGCACCTCCTACATCACGAAAATGATAGTTTTTAACCCTCTAACGGGCTCTAGTTATCGAGATAATTGAGTTTAAAGATAAAGGTCGATTTTTCAACTGAAGTTTTCGTAAAGTATGATACATCAATGGAAAGGTGGGACCTCTACATCACGAAAATGATAGTTTTAACCCTCTACGGGCTCTAGTTATCGAGATAATTGAGTTTAAAGATAAAGATAGAGTCGATTTTTCAACTTGAAGTTTTCGTAAAGTATGATACATCAATGGAAAGGTGGCACCTCCTACATCACGAAAATGATAGTTTTAACCCTCTACGGGCTCTAGTTATCGAGATAATTGAGTTTAAAGATAAAGATAGTGTCGATTTTTCAACTTGAAGTTTTCATAAAGTATGATACATCAATGAAAGGTGGCACCTCCTACATCACGAAAATGATAGTTTTAACCCTCTACGGGCTCTAGTTATCGAGATAATTGAGTTTAAGATAAAGATAGAGTCGATTTTTCAACTTGAAGTTTTCGTAAAGTATGATACATCAATGGAAAGGTGGCACCTCCTACATCACGAAAATGATAGTTTTAACCCTCTACGGGCTCTAGTTATCGAGATAATTGAGTTTAAAGATAAAGATAGAGTCGATTTTTCAACTTGAAGTTTTCGTAAAGTATGACACATCAATGGAAAGGTGGGACCTCCTACATACGAAAATGATAGTTTTAACCCTCTACGGGCTCTAGTTATCGAGATAATTGAGTTTAAGATAAAGATAGAGTCGATTTTTCAACTTGAAGTTTTCGTAAAGTATGATACATCAATGGAAAGGTGGGACCTCCTACATCACGAAAATGATAGTTTTAACCTCTACGGGCTCTAGTTATCGAGATAATTGAGTTTAAAGATAAAGATAGTGTCGATTTTTCAACTTGAAGTTTCGTAAAGTATGATACATCAATGGAAAGGTGGGACTCCTACATCACGAAAATGATAGTTTTAACCCTCTACGGGCTCTAGTTATCGAGATAATTGAGTTTAAAGATAAAGATAGAGTCGATTTTTCAACTTGAAGTTTTCGTAAAGTATGATACATCAATGGAAAGGTGGGACCTCCTACATCACGAAAATGATAGTTTTAACCCTCTACGGGCTCTAGTTATCGAGATAATTGAGTTTAAAGATAAAGATAGAGTCGATTTTTCAACTTGAAGTTTTCGTAAAGTATGATACATCAATGGAAAGGTGGCACCTCCTACATCACGAAAATGATAGTTTTAACCCTCTACGGGCTCTAGTTATCGAGATAATTGAGTTTAAAGATAAAGATAGTGTCGATTTTTCAACTTGAAGTTTTCGTAAAGTATGATACATCAATGGAAAGGTGGCACCTCCTACATCACGAAAATGATAGTTTTAACCCTCTACGGGCTCTAGTTATCGAGATAATTGAGTTTAAAGATAAAGATAGAGTCGATTTTTCAACTTGAAGTTTTCGTAAAGTATGATACATCAATGGAAAGGTGGGACCTCCTACATCACGAAAATGATAGTTTTAACCCTCTACGGGCTCTAGTTATCGAGATAATTGAGTTTAAAGATAAAGATAGAGTCGATTTTTCAACTTGAAGTTTTCGTAAAGTATGACACATCAATGGAAAGGTGGGACCTCCTACATACGAAAATGATAGTTTTAACCCTCTACGGGCTCTAGTTATCGAGATAATTGAGTTTAAGATAAAGATAGAGTCGATTTTTCAACTTGAAGTTTTCGTAAAGTATGATACATCAATGGAAAGGTGGGACCTCCTACATCACGAAAATGATAGTTTTAACCCTCTACGGGCTCTAGTTATCGAGATAATTGAGTTTAAAGATAAAGATAGAGTCGATTTTTCAACTTGAAGTTTTCGTAAAGTATGATACATCAATGGAAAGGTGGCACCTCCTACATCACGAAAATGATAGTTTTAACCCTCTACGGGCTCTAGTTATCGAGATAATTGAGTTTAAAGATAAAGATACAGTCGATTTTTCAACTTGAAGTTTTCGTAAAGTATGATACATCAATGGAAAGGTGGCACCTCCAACATCACGAAAATGATAGTTTTAACCCTCTACGGGCTCTAGTTATCGATATAATTGAGTTTAAAGATAAAGATAGAGTCGATTTTTCAACTTGAAGTTTTCGTAAAGTATGATACATCAATGGATAGGTGGGACCGCCTGCATCACGAAAATGATAGTTTTAACCCTCTACGGGCTCTAGTTATCGAGATAATTAAGTTTAAAGATAAAGATAGAGTCGATTTTTCAACTTGAAGTTTTCGTAAAGCATGATACATCAATGGAAAGGTGGGACCTCCTACATCACGAAAATGATAGTTTTAACCCTCTACGGGCTCTAGTTATCGAGATAATTGAGTTTAAAGATAAAGATAGAGTCGATTTTTAAACTTGAAGTTTTCGTAAAGTATGATACATCAATGGAAAGGTGGGACCTCCTACATCACGAAAATGATAGTTTCAACCCTCTACGGGCTCTAGTTATCGAGATAATTGAGTTTAAAGATAAAGATAGAGTCGATTTTTCAACTTGAAGTTTTCGTAAAGCATGATACATCAATGGAAAGGTGGGACCTCCTACATCACGAAAATGATAGTTTTAACCCTCTACGGGCTCTAGTTATCGAGATAATTGAGTTTAAAGATAAAGATAAAGATAGAGTCGATTTTTCAACTTGAAGTTTTCGTAAAGTATGATACATCAATGGAAAGGTGGGACCTCCTACATCACGAAAATGATAGTTTCAACCCTCTACGGGCTCTAGTTATCGAGATAATTGAGTTTAAAGATAAAGATAGAGTCGATTTTTCAACTTGAAGTTTTCGTAAAGCATGATACATCAATGGAAAGGTGGGACCTCCTACATCACGAAAATGATAGTTTTAACCCTCTACGGGCTCTAGTTATCGAGATAATTGAGTTTAAAGATAAAGATAGAGTCGATTTTTCAACTTGAAGTTTTCGTAAAGTATGATACATCAATGGAAAGGTGGCACCTCCTACATCACGAAAATGATAGTTTTAACCCTCTACGGGCTCTAGTTATCGAGATAATTGAGTTTAAAGATAAAGATAGAGTCGATTTTTCAACTTGAAGTTTTCGTAAAGTATGATACATCAATGGAAAGGTGGGACCTCCTACATCACGAAAATGATAGTTTTAACCCTCTACGGGCTCTAGTTATCGAGATAATTGAGTTTAAAGATAAAGATAGAGTCGATTTTTCAACTTGAAGTTTTCGTAAAGTATGATACATCAATGGAAAGGTGGCACCTCCTACATTACGAAAATGATAGTTTTAACCCTCTACGGGCTCTAGTTATCGAGATAATTGAGTTTAAAGATAAAGATAGTGTCGATTTTTCAACTTGAAGTTTTCGTAAAGTATGATACATCAATGGAAAGGTGGCACCTCCTACATCACGAAAATGATAGTTTTAACCCTCTACGGGCTCTAGTTATCGAGATAATTGAGTTTAAAGATAAAGATAGAGTCGATTTTTCAACTTGAAGTTTTCGTAAAGTATGATACATCAATGGAAAGGTGGCACCTCCTACATCACGAAAATGATAGTTTTAACCCTCTACGGGCTCTAGTTATCGAGATAATTGAGTTTAAAGATAAAGATAGTGTCGATTTTTCAACTTAAAGTTTTCGTAAAGTATGATACATCAATGGAAAGGTGGCACCTCCTACATCACGAAAATGATAGTTTTAACCCTCTACGGGCTCTAGTTATCGAGATAATTGAGTTTAAAGATAAAGATAGAGTCGATTTTTCAACTTGAAGTTTTCGTAAAGTATGATACATCAATGGAAAGGTGGCACCTCCTACATCACGAAAATGATAGTTTTAACCCTCTACGGGCTCTAGTTATCGAGATAATTGAGTTTAAAGATAAAGATAGAGTCGATTTTTCAACTTGAAGTTTTCGTAAAGTATGACACATCAATGGAAAGGTGGGACCTCCTACATACGAAAATGATAGTTTTAACCCTCTACGGGCTCTAGTTATCGAGATAATTGAGTTTAAGATAAAGATAGAGTCGATTTTTCAACTTGAAGTTTTCGTAAAGTATGATACATCAATGGAAAGGTGGGACCTCCTACATCACGAAAATGATAGTTTTAACCCTCTACGGGCTCTAGTTATCGAGATAATTGAGTTTAAAGATAAAGATAGAGTCGATTTTTCAACTTGAAGTTTTCGTAAAGTATGATACATCAGTGGAAAGGTGGCACCTCCTACATCACGAAAATGATAGTTTTAGCCCTCTACGGGCTCTAGTTATCGAGATAATTGAGTTTAAAGATAAAGATAGAGTCGATTTTTCAACTTGAAGTTTTCGTAAAGTATGATACATCAATGGAAAGGTGGGACATCCTACATACGAAAATGATAGTTTTAACCCTCTACGGGCTCTAGTTATCGAGATAATTGAGTTTAAGATAAATATAGAGTCGATTTTTCAACTTGAAGTTTTCGTAAAGTATGATACATCAATGGAAAGGTGGGACCTCCTACATCACGAAAATGATAGTTTTAACCCTCTACGGGCTCTAGTTATCGAGATAATTGAGTTTAAAGATAAAGATAGAGTCGATTTTTCAACTTGAAGTTTTCGTAAAGTATGATACATCAATGAAAGGTGGGACCTCCTACATCACGAAAATGATAGTTTTAACCCTCTACGGGCTCTAGTTATCGAGATAATTGAGTTTAAAGATAAAGATAGAGTCGATTTTTCAACTTGAAGTTTTCGTAAAGTATGATACATCAATGGAAAGGTGGGACCTCGTACATCACGAAAATGCTAGTTTTAACCCAATACGGGCTCCAGTTATCGAGATAATTGAGTTTAAAGATAATAATAGAGTCGATTTTTCAACTTGAAGTTTTCGTAAAGTATGATACATCAATGGAAAGGTGGGACCTCCTACATCACGAAAATGATAGTTTTAACCCTCTACGGGCTCTAGTTATCGAGATAATTGAGTTTAAAGATAAAGATAGAGTCGATTTTTCAACTTGAAGTTTTCGTGAAGTATGATACATCAATGGAAAGGTGGCACCTCCTACATCACGAAAATGATAGTTTTAACCCTCTACGGGCTCTAGTTATCGAGATAATTGAGTTTAAAGATAAAGGTCGATTTTTCAACTTGAAGTTTTCGTAAAGTATGATACATCAATGGAAAGGTGGGACCTCCTACATCACGAAAATGATAGTTTTAATCCTCTACGGGCTCTAGTTATCGAGATAATTGAGTTTAAAGATAAAGATAGAGTCGATTTTTCAACTTGAAGTTTTCGTAAAGTATGATACATCAATGGAAAGGTGGCACCTCCTACATCACGAAAATGATAGTTTTTACCCTCTACGGGCTCTAGTTATCGAGATAATTGAGTTTAAAGATAAAGATAGAGTCGATTTTTCAACTTGAAGTTTTCGTAAAGTATGATACATCAATGGAAAGGTGGGACCTCCTACATCACGAAAATGATAGTTTTAACCCTCTACGGGCTCTAGTTATCGAGATAATTGAGTTTAAAGATAAAGATAGAGTCGATTTTTCAACTTGAAGTTTTCGTAAAGTATGATACATCAATGGAAAGGTGGGACCTCCTACATCACGAAAATGATAGTTTTAACCCTCTACGGGCTCTAGTTATCGAGATAATTGAGTTTAAAGATAAAGATAGAGTCGATTTTTCAACTTGGAGTTTTCGTAAAGTATGATACATCAGTGGAAAGGTGGCACCTCCTACATCACGAAAATGATAGTTTTAACCCTCTACGGGCTCTAGTTATCGAGATAATTGAGTTTAAAGCTAAAGATAGAGTCGATTTTTCAACTTGAAGTTTTCGTAAAGTATGATACATCAATGGAAAGGTGGCACCTCCTGCATCACGAAAATGATAGTTTTAACCCTCTAAGGGCTCTAGTTATCGAGATAATTGAGTTTAAAGATAAAGATAGAGTCGATTTTTCAACTTGAAGTTTTCGTAAAGTATGATACATCAATGTAAAGGTGGCACCTCCTACATCACGAAAATGATAGTTTTAACCCTCTACGGGCTCGAGATAATTGAGTTTAAAGATAAAGATAGAGTCGATTTTTCAACTTGAAGTTTTCGTAAAGTATGATACATCAATGGAAAGGTGGGACCTCCTACATCACGAAAATGATAGTTTTAACCCTCTACGGGCTCTAGTTATCGAGATAATTGAGTTTAAAGATAAAGATAGAGTCGATTTTTCAACTTGAAGTTTTCGTAAAGTATGATACATCAGTGGAAAGGTGGCACCTCCTACATCACGAAAATGATAGTTTTAACCCTCTACGGGCTCTAGTTATCGAGATAATTGAGTTTAAAGATAAAGATAAAGATAGAGTCGATTTTTCAACTTGAAGTTTTCGTAAAGTATGATACATCAATGGAAAGGTGGGACCTCCTACATCACGAAAATGATAGTTTTAACCCTCTACGGGCTCTAGTTATCGAGATAATTGAGTTTAAAGATAAAGATAGAGTCGATTTTTCAACTTGAAGTTTTCGTAAAGTATGATACATCAATGGAAAGGTGGGACCTCCTACATCACGAAAATGATAGTTTTAACCCTCTAAGGGCTCTAGTTATCGAGATAATTGAGTTTAAAGATAAAGATAGAGTCTATTTTTCAACTTGAAGTTTTCGTGAAGTATGATACATCAATGGAAAGGTGGCACCTCCTACATCACGAAAATGATAGTTTAACCCTCTACGGGCTCTAGTTATCGAGATAATTGAGTTTAAAGATAAAGATAGAGTCGATTTTTCAACTTGAAGTTTTCGTAAAGTATGATACATCAATGGAAAGGTGGGATCTCCTACATCACGAAAATGATAGTTTTAACCCTCTACGGGCTCTAGTTATCGAGATAATTGAGTTTAAAGATAAAGATAGAGTCGATTTTTCAACTTGAAGTTTTCGTAAAGTATGATACATCAATGGAAAGGTGGGACCTCCTACATCACGAAAATGATAGTTTTAACCCTCTACGGGCTCTAGTTATCGAGATAATTGAGTTTAAAGATAAAGATAGAGTCGATTTTTCAACTTGAAGTTTTCGTAAAGTATGATACATCAATGGAAAGGTGGCACCTCCTACATCACGAAAATGATAGTTTTAACCCTCTACGGGCTCTAGTTATCGAGATAATTGAGTTTAAAGATAAAGATAGAGTCGATTTTCAACTTGAAGTTTTCGTAAAGTATGATACATCAATGGAAAGGTGGGACCTCCTACATCACGAAAATGATAGTTTTAACCCTCTACGGGCTCTAGTTATCGAGATAATTGAGTTTAAAGATAAAGATAGAGTCGATTTTTCAACTTGAAGTTTTCGTAGAGTATGATACATCAATGGAAAGGTGGGACCTCCTACATCACGAAAATTTAAAAAAAAAAAAAAAAAAAAGGCCACGCCTCTTTCCCCCAGATACCGCACGCGCTGGGGTCCATTTTCACCGAGTACGACAGCAATTACGATTGCAAGTCATATCGGCACTTATATTAATTATTTGATGTTAGATAATTATATAAAAAAAATCGTTACTTAGTTATGTTTAACAATAACACAGCAACTTGTCTTACAGCGAAACGAGTAGGTATCAACGGAAGTTAAAAGAGATTAGGTCTGCTTAATGCAAGTAGTTGAAAAATTTAAAATTGAGAAAAAAAAATAAAACTATTTAAAAAATAAGGATTATGAAATCAAAAAATTAAAATTATGTTTAGTTTACGTTATATTTAGTTTATAAACAAAATGCAACATTAAGAATAAAACAAAAAATTAAACCGATCACGACAGTGGAGCACTGGTTCGAAATAACTTTTTAAGTCCTATTTTACACATGTTAAAATCAATTGAGGAAACATTTAAATTATAGAGTTTACTCATTCGGTTAAGAGGTTCATGCATGCCATAATTAGTTCTATGAAAATTTACGTGAAAAAGTTCAAATTCTCGCAGGTGGTGAGAACCCCCGCGGTAGTTCAAGCCAATACAGGATAGCAAATCAGGAGCATCAATTTGACCAATAATAAGTTGATGATAAAATATTAAATCATTATTAACCCGCCTCTGCTGATATAAAGTTTGGACCTGCAGAAGCTGGATCCTATGTTCATATGGTGGCAGATTATATGGATCAGTCCAGGGTAACCCTTTTAAAGCAAATCAAATGAAGTTATGCTGTATTGCTTCAATACGGTGTTTATGAATAACGTAAAAAGGAGACCAAACTTGTGAGGCATACTCAAGATGGGGTCGTACATAGCAATTGTATAAGGAGAGGGTGACATACGGATCGTTAAATTCCTTAGCCCACCGTTTTATAAAACCAAGCATGGAACTTGCTTTTTTTACAATGTAATTAATATGCTCTGTGAATTCCAGATTAGAACTAAAGTGAACACCAAGGTCTTTGAAGCTTAGAACACGAAATAGTGAGTGCTTTGAAATGGAATAATCAAAAGCACTCGGTACTCGTTTTCTAGAAAAAGTAATAGTTTGGCATTTAACTGGGTTAAGAGAAAGACTGTTTTTGTCACACCAAACATTAAAATTGTCAATATCTGCTTGCAAGAGAATGCGATCACTGTTAGATTTTACTGTTTTAAAAATTTTCATATCATCAGCATATATAAGAATATCACTATGGTGTATACATGATTTAACATCATTTATAGCCAGAATGAATAGAAGTGGGCCAAGATGACTTCCTTGAGGTACACCCGAGTGAGCATTGAATGAATCTGAAAGACAGTTTCTAAATTTTACCTGGTAAGATCTATTTTCAAGGTATGACCTTATCCATTCTATAACAATATTCGGAAAACCAAAAGCTTGGAGTTTAAATATAATAATGTTGTGACTTAGTTGATCGAATGCTTTTGAAAAATCAGTGTATATGCAATCCACTTCCATTTTCCAATGCATTAGAACATTTGTGCAAGAAAGTAAGGAGATTTGTTACCACAGATTTCCTTCTCACAAAGCCATGCTGTTGTTCACATATTATATTCTTAGTATAAAATGCTAAACTTTTACAAACAACTTGCTCAAAGAGCTTTGGAATGCATGAAAGTTTCGATATAGGTCTATAATTCTTGATATCAGTTTTGTCGCCCTTTTTAAAAACTGGAGTAAGAAATGCATTTTTCCAAAAACAAGGAAATTTTCCTGATTTAATAGAAAACTCAAACAAAAATTTATTGGGATCAACTAGTATATTTTTACATTTTTTTAGAAGTATTGGAGGAATTCCATCCGGCCCAGATGAGTAATCATCATTTAACGATGAGAGAACCTCTAAAATAGAGCTTTGTTGCACCGGTATATTACTGAAACTTGTTTGGGCATAGATATGTAAATTTCTAAAAAAAGTTTCATCAACATCAACAGATGTGTCGACAAATGAATTTTGAAAATTTTTCGCAAAAGCGTTGCAAATATCAATGGGTTTTTGCAAAGAACAGTTCTCGTATGTGAAATTTGCCGGGTAACCGTCAGAATTTTTCTTTGAATTAACAAACTTCCAAAATCTCTTAGGATCATCCTTTAAAGATCTACCCATTTCGTTTACATGATCTGTATAGAGAGTCTTCGAAAGGGATTTAAATTCTTCAAATAATGCAATGTAAGAGTTGTGGTCGAAAGACGAAAGGGTTTTTAAATATAACTTCCATGCGTTGTTCCTTTTGTTTCTGAGTAATTTCAGCTCTTTCGTATACCATGAAAAGCAGGCGTGCGAATTTTTCGACATTTTTATGGGGATAGTATTATTCATGCAGTTATTAAGGATGGTATAGAAACTGTTAACTGCTTCGTCAATATTATTAGACACTGATATACTATCAATACCAGATCTAGTTAATTCATCTGAAAGCAATTGAAAATTTGCTTTCCTGAAGTCAAAAGTATATGAACAATCATAAGTGTTACTGTTTTCAGTAAGGTGACTGCTCAAGTCAAAAATAATATCCAAAGGAGGATGATAGCTATCTATATTAGTAATTCCGAGACTAGATTCTAGAACCAGAGTACTAACAGCGTCTGAGGAAAAAACTAAATCGAGAATTCGATTTTTGTAATTTTTAATAGAGCTAACTTGCTGTAAGTCAGTCGAGGTAATCCTATCAAGAAACTGCAGTTCAGTTTGGGAGAAGTTAAAGAAGCTTCTTGACAAGATTCGTCTTCAGAAGATACCCAATCAATGTGTGGTAAATTGAAATCTCCGAGAAGTAAAATGTTGCTGTTAGAGCAAGACAAGTCAACAACAAAATCTAAGGCCCTAGAAAGTTCAACGTAAGCTGCGTGTGGACTTTTTGGAGGTATGTAGACATTTAAAATATAAACAAATTTTGACTGTATAGCTACTTTAATACAGACTAATTCAATAGAAAGATTAAAAGGGAATGAAACAGACGAAGACATAAATTTATCGCGAACTGCAATCAAAACACCGCCTCCCACTTCTTTTAGTTTGTCACCATGACGATCATTTCTATATACTAAAAACTCTTGACTAAAGAGTTCCGTGTCTAAAAAACTTGGATTAAGCCAAGTTTCCGTCAAAACAAAGATGTCATGTGACAATGCTTGGGAGTTTATGTAGATATCAGCGGTTTTACTGCGAAGCCCTCTTACATTTTGGTAGAAGAGTGTAATCCTGCTTAGTTTTTTGCAGTTGAGATTTTGGGTGAATAACGCGGTTGTCTTTTTTTATTTGAGACAATAAACTCTTTAACAAGGGCTTCAGAAGGCCAATTTTTAATATCGCAAATTGAATCAAAATATGATGTGTGCGTAACTATTTTAAAAGACGAGATAAAACTATTGTGTTTGCTAATTTTGGTACATTTTATAGACGTGATGGAGGGAATAATATTGTTAGACACTAGGTGAGAAACAATATCGTTTGGCAAAATATCTGGTTCCAAGCGAGAAATAAAAATAGATCTCGGTTTAGAGACTGCTTTTAAAGGTTTATGTTTAGTGCAGTTATTTGATTCAGTTACGAAGTCTGTATCAGAGACTATGTTTGGAACTGAACCTTGATTCACAACGTGAACAGGAAATTCAATTGTATTATTGGTACTATGGTGTTTGGGATTGTTTGTGAGATTTGATTTTTTTGGGGGTGGGCCAGAGTTTTTAACAAGTAATGAGTTATCACGTCCTCTTTTATTACTTTTCTTGGCATCTGATACGTGTTTAGCTGAACCTGACTGTGCAAGCAGATCCTTTTCTAGATCTTTTGTCAAAAGACTAACAGAAAAAGGTTCACTTACCAAATCATCAGTCGAAGTGGCACTATTTTCCATGTAATTAGCGAAAGTAAGGGAATTGAAATTAGAGACAGCAGTGTTAAATATGCTGAGCAGTTCTTCAAAACCTTTTGAAAGGTTCTTAATATCTGCTTTAAAGGACGACATTTTGAAAGCTAATTGAGATACAGACAACTTGCGGCAATCGGTGCAATACCAAAAAGCAAATTTAGAATTTGATATTTTGTCAATAAACGCATTAGTTGTTCCAATGCACTTTGCATGATAAATATTACCACAAGGTCCATAACAGGCAAAAAGCGGTGAAGACTGCGATCCATCTGAACAAGTTTTTGCCGAGCAAACCATTGTTTTTAATTTGAAAAGTTTAAGAAATTTACTTGAAGAGAGAAAAAAAAAAAAAAAAAATTGAAAAAAGAAAAAGATTGAAGGAACCAAAAAAAAAAAAATTAGAGTTAAATGGCAGGATTCGAACCGACGTTGCGAAAATTACAAACTTTAGCCGATCACGGCGCTTACTTACTATGCCACAGAGGATGCTTAATTTTGGATAAGATATTATTTATAAGAGATGAAAAATAGAATTTATTCATGCAAAAATAGTTTTAAATTTTATATTTAATATTAAGGAAAGAGTGGGACAAGTTATAAAGCTTAAAGCTTAGTTTAGTATCAGGGGAAATATGTTATATAAAACACCAGTTCAAACACAAGGATATACAAACAAAAAAAAAATCACATAGGAACAGCTTATACTGCAATGAATATATTAATCTTACCAGCTACCATTAATGTTTTTTATTTAATATATTAACACAATTTCATACAAAACTAACACAAATTACTTGGGATAAACACAGATATTCACTTATATAGAGACTCTAGACAATTAAATTAATATAAAAATATCGAAATACGTGCAAAAATAATAAAAAACACAGGAGCGATACGCCAAGACAACTAACACAGACAAAACCAGTGCTGTCACTGCACTGAAAATGATAGTTTTAACCCTCTACGGGCTCTAGTTATCGAGATAATTGAGTTTAAAGATAAAGATAGAGTCGATTTTTCAACTTGAAGTTTTCGTAAAGTATGATACATCAATGGAAAGGTGGGACCTCCTACATCACGAAAATGATAGTTTTAACCCTCTACGGGCTCCAGTTATCGGGATAATTGAGTTTAAAGATAAAGATAGAGTCGATTTTTCAACTTGAAGTTTTCGTAAAGTATGGTACATCAATGGAAAGGTGGCACCTCCTACATCACGAAAATGATAGTTTTAACCCTCTACGGGCTCTAGTTATCGAGATAATTGAGTTTAAAGATAAAGATAGAGTCGATTTTTCAACTTGAAGTTTTCGTAAAGTATGATACATCAATGGAAAGGTGGCACCTCCTACATCACGAAAATGATAGTTTTAACCCTCTACGGGCTCTAGTTATCGAGATAATTGAGTTTAAAGATAAAGATAGAGTCGATTTTTCAACTTGAAGTTTTCGTAAAGTATGATACATCAATGGAAAGGTGGGACCTCCTACATCACGAAAATGATAGTTTTAACCCTCTACGGGCTCCAGTTATCGAGATAATTGAGTTTAAAGATAAAGATAGAGTCGATTTTTCAACTTGAAGTTTTCGTAAAGTATGATACATCAATGGAAAGGTGGCACCTCCTACATCACGAAAATGATAGTTTTAACCCTCTACGGGCTCTAGTTATCGAGATAATTGAGTTTAAAGATAAAGATAGAGTCGATTTTTCAACTTGAAGTTTTCGTAAAGTATGATACATCAATGGAAAGGTGCGACCTCCTACATCACGAAAATGATAGTTTTAACCCTCTACGGGCTCCAGTTATCGAGATAATTGAGTTTAAAGATAAAGATAGAGTCGATTTTTCAACTTGAAGTTTTCGTAAAGTATGATACATCAATGGAAAGGTGGCACCTCCTACATCACGAAAATGATAGTTTTAACCCTCTACGGGCTCGAGATAATTGAGTTTAAAGATAAAGATAGAGTCGATTTTTCAACTTGAAGTTTTCGTAAAGTATGATACATCAATGGAAAGGTGGGACCTCCTACATCACGAAAATGATAGTTTTAACCCTCTACGGGCTCTAGTTATCGAGATAATTGAGTTTAAAGATAAAGATAGAGTCGATTTTTCAACTTGAAGTTTTCGTAAAGTATGATACATCAATGGAAAGGTGGGACCTCCTACATCACGAAAATGATAGTTTTAACCCTCTACGGGCTCCAGTTATCGAGATAATTGAGTTTAAAGATAAAGATAGAGTCGATTTTTCAACTTGAAGTTTTCGTAAAGTATGATACATCAATGGAAAGGTGGCACCTCCTACATCACGAAAATGATAGTTTTAACCCTCTACGGGCTCTAGTTATCGAGATAATTGAGTTTAAAGATAAAGATAGAGTCGATTTTTCAACTTGAAGTTTTCGTAAAGTATGATACATCAATGGAAAGGTGGGACCTCCTACATCACGAAAATGATAGTTTTAACCCTCTACGGGCTCTAGTTATCGGGATAATTGAGTTTAAAGATAACGATAGAGTCGATTTTTCAACTTGAAGTTTTCGTAAAGTATGGTACATCAATGGAAAGGTGGCACCTCCTACATCACGAAAATGATAGTTTTAACCCTCTACGGGCTCTAGTTATCGAGATAATTGAGTTTAAAGATAAAGATAGAGTCGATTTTTCAACTTGAAGTTTTCGTAAAGTATGATACATCAATGGAAAGGTGGCACCTCCTACATCACGAAAATGATAGTTTTAACCCTCTACGGGCTCTAGTTATCGAGATAATTGAGTTTAAAGATAAAGAAAGAGTCGATTTTTCAACTTGAAGTTTTCGTAAAGTGTGATACATCAATGGATAGGTGGCACATCCTACATCACGAAAATGATAGTTTTAACCCTGTACGGGCTCTAGTTATCGAGATAATTGAGTTTAAAGATAAAGATAGAGTCGATTTTTCAACTTGAAGTTTTCGTAAAGTATGATACATCAATGGAAAGGTGGCACCTCCTACATCACGAAAATGATAGTTTTAACCCTGTACGGGCTCTAGTTATCGAGATAATTGAGTTTAAAGATAAAGATAGAGTCGATTTTTCAACTTGAAGTTTTCGTAAAGTATGATACATCAATGGAAAGGTGGCACCTCCTTCATCACGAAAATGATAGTTTTGACCCTCTACGGGCTCTAGTTATCGAGATAATTGAGTTTAAAGATAAAGATAGAGTCGATTTTTCAACTTGAAGTTTTCGTAAAGTATGATACATCAATGGAAAGGTGGCACCTCCTACATCACGAAAATGATAGTTTTAACCCTCTACGGGCTCTAGTTATCGAGATAATTGAGTTTAAAGATAAAGATAGAGTCGATTTTTCAACTTGAAGTTTTCGTAAAGTATGATACATCAATGGAAAGGTGGGACCTACTACATCACGAAAATGATAGTTTTAACCCTCTACGGGCTCTAGTTATCGAGATAATTGAGTTTAAAGATAAAGATAGAGTCGATTTTTCAACTTGAAGTTTTCGTAAAGTATGATACATCAATGGAAAGGTGGCACCTCCTACATCACGAAAATGATAGTTTTAACCCTCTACGGGCTCTAGTTATCGAGATAATTGAGTTTAAAGATAAAGATAGAGTCGATTTTTCAACTTGAAGTTTTCGTAAAGTATGATACATCAATGGAAATGTGGCACCTCCTACATCACGAAAATGATAGTTTTAACCCTCTACGGGCTCTAGTTATTGAGATAATTGAGTTTAAAGATAAAGATAGAGTCGATTTTTCAACTTGAAGTTTTCGTAAAGTATGATACATCAATGGAAAGGTGGGACCTCCTACATCACGAAAATGATAGTTTTAACCCTCTACGGGCTCTAGTTATCGAGATAATTGATTTTAAAGATAAAGATAGAGTCGATTTTTCAACTTGAAGTTTTCGTAAAGTATGATACATCAATGGAAAGGTGGCACCTCCTTCATCACGAAAATGATAGTTTTGACCCTCTACGGGCTCTAGTTATCGAGATAATTGAGTTTAAAGATAAAGATAGAGTCGATTTTTCAACTTGAAGTTTTCGTAAAGTATGATACATCAATGGAAAGGTGGCACCTCCTACATCACGAAAATGATAGTTTTAACCCTCTACGGGCTCTAGTTATCGAGATAATTGAGTTTAAAGATAAAGATAGAGTCGATTTTTCAACTTGAAGTTTTCGTAAAGTATGATACATCAATGGAAAGGTGGGACCTCCTACATCACGAAAATGATAGTTTTAACCCTCTACGGGCTCTAGTTATCGGGATAATTGAGTTTAAAGATAAAGATAGAGTCGATTTTTCAACTTGAAGTTTTCGTAAAGTATGATACATCAATGGAAAGGTGGCACCTCCTACATCACGAAAATGATAGTTTTAACCCTCTACGGGCTCTAGTTATCGAGATAATTTAGTTTAAAGATAAAGATAGAGTCGATTTTTCAACTTGAAGTTTTCGTAAAGTATGATACATCAATGGAAAGGTGGCACCTCCTACATCACGAAAATGATAGTTTTAACCCTCTACAGGCTCTAGTTATCGAGATAATTGAGTTTAAAGATAAAGAAAGAGTCGATTTTTCAACTTGAAGTTTTCGTAAAGTATGATACATCAGTGGAAAGGTGGCACCTCCTACATCACGAAAATGATAGTTTTAACCCTCTACGGGCTCTAGTTATCGAGATAATTGAGTTTAAAGATAAAGATAGAGTCGATTTTTCAACTTGAAGTTTTCGTAAAGTATGATACATCAATGGAAAGGTGGGACCTCCTACATCACGAAAATGATAGTTTTAACCCTCTACGGGCTCTAGTTATCGAGATAATTGATTTTAAAGATAAAGATAGAGTCGATTTTTCAACTTGAAGTTTTCGTAAAGTATGATACATCAATGGAAAGGTGGGACCTCCTACATCACGAAAATGATAGTTTTAACCCTCTACGGGCTCTAGTTATCGAGATAATTGAGTTTAAAGATAAAGATAGAGTCGATTTTTCAACTTGAAGTTTTCGTAAAGTATGATACATCAATGGAAAGGTGGCACCTCCTTCATCACGAAAATGATAGTTTTGACCCTCTACGGGCTCTTGTTATCGAGATAATTGAGTTTAAAGATAAAGATAGAGTCGATTTTTCAACTTGAAGTTTTCGTAAAGTATGATACATCAATGGAAAGGTGGCACCTCCTACATCACGAAAATGATAGTTTTAACCCTCTACGGGCTCTAGTTATCGAGATAATTGAGGTTAAAGATAAAGATAGAGTCGATTTTTCAACTTGAAGTTTTCGTAAAGTATGATACATCAATGGAAAGGTGGGACCTCCTACATCACGAAAATGATAGTTTTAACCCTCTACGGGCTCTAGTTATCGAGATAATTGAGTTTAAAGATAAAGATAGAGTCGATTTTTCAACTTGAAGTTTTCGTAAAGTATGATACATCAATGGAAAGGTGGGACCTCCTACATCACGAAAATGATAGTTTTAACCCTCTACGGGCTCTTGTTATCGAGATAATTGAGTTTAAAGATAAAGATAGAGTCGATTTTTCAACTTGAAGTTTTCGTAAAGTATGATACATCAATGGAAAGGTGGCACCTCCTACATCACGAAAATGATAGTTTTAACCCTCTACGGGCTCTAGTTATCGAGATAATTGATTTTAAAGATAAAGATAGAGTCGATTTTTCAACTTGAAGTTTTCGTAAAGTATGATACATCAATGGAAAGGTGGCACCTCCTTCATCACGAAAATGATAGTTTTGACCCTCTACGGGCTCTAGTTATCGAGATAATTGAGTTTAAAGATAAAGATAGAGTCGATTTTTCAACTTGAAGTTTTCGTAAAGTATGATACATCAATGGAAAGGTGGCACCTCCTACATCACGAAAATGATAGTTTTAACCCTCTACGGGCTCTAGTTATCGAGATAATTGAGTTTAAAGATAAAGATAGAGTCGATTTTTCAACTTGAAGTTTTCGTAAAGTATGATACATCAATGGAAAGGTGGGACCTCCTACATCACGAAAATGATAGTTTTAACCCTCTACGGGCTCTAGTTATCGAGATAATTGAGTTTAAAGATAAAGATAGAGTCGATTCTTCAACTTGAAGTTTTTGTAAAGTATGATACATCAATGGAAAGGGGGCACCTCCTACATCACGAAAATGATAGTTTTAACCCTCTACGGGCTCTAGTTATCGAGATAATTGAGTTTAAAGATAAAGATATAGTCGATTTTACAACTTGAAGTTTTCGTAAAGAATGATACATCAATGGAAAGGTGGCACCTCCTACATCACGAAAATGATAGTTTTAACCCTCTACGGGCTCTAGTTATCGAGATAATTGAGTTTAAAGATACAGATAGAGTCGATTTTTCAACTTGAAGTTTTCGCAAAGTATGATACATCAATGGAAAGGTGGAACCTCCTACATCACGAAAATGATAGTTTTAACCCTCTACGGGCTCTAGTTATCGAGATAATTGAGTTTAAAGATAAAGATAGAGTCGATTTTTCAACTTGAAGTTTTCGTAAAGTATGATACATCAATGGAAAGGTGGCACTTCCTACATCACGAAAATGATAGTTTTAACCCTCTACGGGCTCTAGTTATCGAGATAATTGAGTTTAAAGATAAAGATAGAGTCGATTTTTCAACTTGAAGTTTTCGTAAAGTATGATACATCAATGGAAAGGTGGGACCTCCTACATCACGAAAATGACAGTTTTAACCCTCTACGGGCTCTAGTTATCGAGATAATTGAGTTTAAAGATAAAGATAGAGTCGATTTTTCAACTTGAAGTTTTCGTAAAGTGTGATACATCAATGGAAAGGTGGCACCTTCTACATCACGAATATGATAGTTTTAATCCTCTACGGGCTCTAGTTATCGAGATAATTGAGTTTAAAGATAAAGATAGAGTCGATTTTTCAACTTGAAGTTTTCGTAAAGCATGATACATCAATGGAAAGGTGGGACCTCCTACATCACGAAAATGATAGTTTTAACCCTCTACGGGCTCTAGTTATCGAGATAATTGAGTTTAAAGATAAAGATAGAGTCGATTTTTCAACTTGAAGTTTTCGTAAAGTGTGATACATCAATGGAAAGGTGGGACCTCCTACATCACGAAAATGATAGTTTTAATCCTCTACGGGCTCTAGTTATCGAGATAATTGAGTTTAAAGATAAAGATAGAGTCGATTCTTCAACTTGAAGTTTTTGTAAAGTATGATACATCAATGGAAAGGGGGCACCTCCTACATCACGAAAATGATAGTTTTAACCCTCTACGGGCTCTAGTTATCGAGATAATTGAGTTTAAAGATAAAGATAGAGTCGATTTTTCAACTTGAAGTTTTCGTAAAGTATGATACATCAATGGAAAGGTGGAACCTCCTACATCACGAAAATGATAGTTTTAACCCTCTACGGGCTCTAGTTATCGAGATAATTGAGTTTAAAGATAAAGATAGAGTCGATTTTACAACTTGAAGTTTTCGTAAAGTATGATACATCAATGGAAAGGTGGCACCTCCTACATCACGAAAATGATAGTTTTAACCCTCTACGGGCTCTAGTTATCGAGATAATTGAGTTTAAAGATACAGATAGAGTCGATTTTTCAACTTGAAGTTTTCGTAAAGTATGATACATCAATGGAAAGGTGGAACCTCCTACATCACGAAAATGATAGTTTTAACCCTCTACGGGCTCTAGTTATCGAGATAATTGAGTTTAAAGATACAGATAGAGTCGATTTTTCAACTTGAAGTTTTCGTAAAGTATGATACATCAATTGAAAAGTGGGACCTCCTACATCACGAAAATGATAGTTTTAACCCTCTACGGGCTCTAGTTATCGAGATAATTGAGTTTAAAGATAACGATAGAGTTGATTTTTCAACTTGAAGTTTTCGTAAAGTATGATACATCAATGGAAAGGTGGCACCTCCTACATCACGAAAATGATAGTTTCTCTACGGGCTCTAGTTATTGAGATAATTGAGTTTAAAGATAAAAAAAAAAAGAGTCGATTTTTCAACTTGAAGTTTTCGTAAAGTATGATACATCAATGGAAAAGGGGCACCTCCTACATCACGAAAATGATAGTTTTAACCCTCTACGGGCTCTAGTTATCGAGATAATTGAGTTTAAAGATACAGATAGAGTCGATTTTTCAACTTGAAGTTTTCGTAAAGTATGATACATCAATGGAAAGGTGGAACCTCCTACATCACGAAAATGATAGTTTTAACCCTCTACGGGCTCTAGTTATTGAGTTTAAAGAAAAAGATAGAGTCGATTTTTCAACTTGAAGTTTTCGTAAAGTGTGATACATCAATGGAAAGGTGGCACCTCCTACATCACGAAAATGATAGTTTTAACCCTCTACGGGCTCTAGTTATCGAGATAATTGAGTTTAAAGATAAAGATAGAGTCGATTTTTCAACTTGAAGTTTTCGTAAAGTATGATACATCAATGGAAAGGTGGCACCTCCTACATCACGAAAATGATAGTTTTAACCCTCTACGGGCTCTAGTTATCGAGATAATTGAGTTTAAAGATAACGATAGAGTTGATTTTTCAACTTGAAGTTTTCGTAAAGTATGATACATCAATGGAAAGGTGGCACCTCCTACATCACGAAAATGATAGTTTCTCTACGGGCTCTAGTTATTGAGATAATTGAGTTTAAAGATAAAAAAAAAAAGAGTCGATTTTTCAACTTGAAGTTTTCGTAAAGTATGATACATCAATGGAAAAGGGGCACCTCCTACATCACGAAAATGATAGTTTTAACCCTCTACGGGCTCTAGTTATCGAGATAATTGAGTTTAAAGATACAGATAGAGTCGATTTTTCAACTTGAAGTTTTCGTAAAGTATGATACATCAATGGAAAGGTGGAACCTCCTACATCACGAAAATGATAGTTTTAACCCTCTACGGGCTCTAGTTATTGAGTTTAAAGAAAAAGATAGAGTCGATTTTTCAACTTGAAGTTTTCGTAAAGTGTGATACATCAATGGAAAGGTGGCACCTCCTACATCACGAAAATGATAGTTTTAACCCTCTACGGGCTCTAGTTATCGAGATAATTGAGTTTAAAGATAAAGATAGAGTCGATTTTTCAACTTGAAGTTTTCGTAAAGTATGATACATCAATGGAAAGGTGGCACCTCCTACATCACGAAAATGATAGTTTTAACCACCCTCTACGGGCTCTAGTTATCGAGATAATTGAGTTTAAAGATAAAGATAGAGTCGATTTTACAACTTGAAGTTTTCGTAAGGTATGATACATCAATGGAAAGGTGGGACCTCCTACATCACGAAAATGATAGTTTTAACCCTCTACGGGCTCTAGTTATCGAGATAATTGAGTTTAAAGATAAAGATAGAGTCGATTTTTCAACTTGAAGTTTTCGTTAAGTATGATACATCAATGGAAAGGTGGAACCTCCTACATCACGAAAATGATAGTTTTAACCCTCTACGGACTCTAGTTATCGAGATAATTGAGTTTAAAGATAAAAATAGAGTCGATTTTTCAACTTGAAGTTTTCGTAAAGTATGATACATCAATGGAAAGGTGGCACCTCCTACATCACGAAAATGATAGTTTTAACCCTCTACGGGCTCTAGTTATCGAGATAATTGAGTTTAAAGATACAGATAGAGTCGATTTTTCAACTTGAAGTTTTCGTAAGGTATGATACATCAATGGAAAGGTGGGACCTCCTACATCACGAAAATGATAGTTTTAACCCTCTAGTTATCGAGATAATTGAGTTTAAAGATAAAGATAGAGTCGATTTTTCAACTTGAAGTTTTCGTAAAGTGTGATACATCAATGGAAAGGTGGCACCTCCTACATCACGAAAATGATAGTTTTAATCCTCTACGGGCTCTAGTTATCGAGATAATTGAGTTTAAAGATAAAGATAGAGTCGATTTTTCAACTTGAAGTTTTCGTAAAGTATGATACATCAATGGAAAGGTGGGACCTCCTACATCACGAAAATGATAGTTTTAACCCTCTAGTTATCGAGATAATTGAGTTTAAAGATAAAGATAGAGTCGATTTTTCAACTTGAAGTTTTCGTAAAGTATGATACATCAATGGAAAGGTGGCACCTCCTACATCACGAAAATGATAGTTTTAACCCTCTAGTTATCGAGATAATTGAGTTTAAAGATAAAGATAGAGTCGATTTTTTAACTTGAAGTTTTCGTAAAGTGTGATACATCAATGGAAAGGTGGAACCTCCTACATCACGAAAATGATAGTTTTAACCCTCTACGGACTCTAGTTATCGAGATAATTGAGTTTAAAGATAAAAATAGAGTCGATTTTTCAACTTGAAGTTTTCGTAAAGTATGATACATCAATGGAAAGGGGGCACCTCCTACATCACGAAAATGATAGTTTTAACCCTCTACGGGCTCTAGTTATCGAGATAATTGAGTTTAAAGATACAGATAGAGTCGATTTTTCAACTTGAAGTTTTCGTAAGGTATGATACATCAATGGAAAGGTGGGACCTCCTACATCACGAAAATGATAGTTTTAACCCTCTAGTTATCGAGATAATTGAGTTTAAAGATAAAGATAGAGTCGATTTTTCAACTTGAAGTTTTCGTAAAGTGTGATACATCAATGGAAAGGTGGGACCTCCTACATCACGAAAATGATAGTTTTAACCCTCTACGGGCTCTAGTTATCGAGATAATTGAGTTTAAAGATAAAGATAGAGTCGATTTTTCAACTTGAAGTTTTCGTAAAGTATGATACATCAATGGAAAGGTGGGACCTCCTACATCACGAAAATGATAGTTTTAACCCTCTAGTTATCGAGATAATTGAGTTTAAAGATAAAGATAGAGTCGATTTTTCAACTTGAAGTTTTCGTAAAGTGTGATACATCAATGGAAAGGTGGGACCTCCTACATCACGAAAATGATAGTTTTAACCCTCTACGGGCTCTAGTTATCGAGATAATTGAGTTTAAAGATAAAGATAGAGTCGATTTTTCAACTTGAAGTTTTCGTAAAGTATGATACATCAATGGAAAGGTGGGACCTCCTACATCACGAAAATGATAGTTTTAACCCTCTACGGGCTCTAGTTATCGAGATAATTGAGTTTAAAGATAAAGATAGAGTCGATTTTTCAACTTGAAGTTTTCGTAAAGTATGATACATCAATGGAAAGGTGGGACCTCCTACATCACGAAAATGATAGTTTTAACCACCCTCTACGGGCTCTAGTTATCGAGATAATTGAGTTTAAAGATAAAGATAGAGTCGATTTTACAACTTGAAGTTTTCGTAAGGTATGATACATCAATGGAAAGGTGGGACCTCCTACATCACGAAAATGATAGTTTTAACCCTCTACGGGCTCTAGTTATCGAGATAATTGAGTTTAAAGATAAAGATAGAGTCGATTTTTCAACTTGAAGTTTTCGTAAAGTATGATACATCAATGGAAAGGTGGAACCTCCTACATCACGAAAATAATAGTTTTAACCCTCTACGGACTCTAGTTATCGAGATAATTGAGTTTAAAGATAAAAATAGAGTCGATTTTTCAACTTGAAGTTTTCGTAAAGTATGATACATCAATGGAAAGGGGGCACCTCCTACATCACGAAAATGATAGTTTTTACCCTCTACGGGCTCTAGTTATCGAGATAATTGAGTTTAAAGATACAGATAGAGTCGATTTTTCAACTTGAAGTTTTCGTAAGGTATGATACATCAATGGAAAGGTGGGACCTCCTACATCACGAAAATGATAGTTTTAACCCTCTAGTTATCGAGATAATTGAGTTTAAAGATAAAGATAGAGTCGATTTTTCAACTTGAAGTTTTCGTAAAGTGTGATACATCAATGGAAAGGTGGCACCTCCTACATCACGAAAATGATAGTTTTAATCCTCTACGGGCTCTAGTTATCGAGATAATTGAGTTTAAAGATAAAGATAGAGTCGATTTTTCAACTTGAAGTTTTCGTAAAGTATGATACATCAATGGAAAGGTGGGACCTCCTACATCACGAAAATGATAGTTTTAACCCTCTACAGGCTCTAGTTATCGAGATAATTGAGTTTAAAGATAAAGATAGAGTCGATTTTTCAACTTGAAGTTTTCGTAAAGTATGATACATCAATGGAAAGATGGCATCTCCTACATCACGAAAATGATAGTTTTAATCCTCTACGGGCTCTAGTTATCGAGATAATTGAGTTTAAAGATAAAGATAGCGTCGATTTTTCAAGTTGAAGTTTTCGTAAAGTATGATACATCAATGGAAAGGTGGGACCTCCTACATCACGAAAATGATAGTTTCAACCCTCTACGGGCTCTAGTTATCGAGATAATTGAGTTTAAAGATAAAGATAGAGTCGATTTTTCAACTTGAAGTTTTCGTAAAGTGTGATACATCAATGGAAAGGTGGCACCTCCTACATCACGAATATGATAGTTTTAATCCTCTACGGGCTCTAGTTATCGAGATAATTGAGTTTAAAGATAAAGATAGAGTCGATTTTTCAACTTGAAGTTTTCGTAAAGTATGATACATCAATGGAAAGGTGGCACCTCCTACATCACAAAAATGATAGTTTTAACCCTCTACGGGCTCTAGTTATCGAGATAATTGAGTTTAAAGATAAAGATAGAGTCGATTTTTCAACTTGAAGTTTTCGTAAAGTATGATACATCAATGGAAAGGGGGCACCTCCTACATTACGAAAATGATAGTCTCTAGTTATCGAGATAATTGAGTTTAAAGATAAAGATAGAGTCGATTTTTCAACTTGAAGTTTTCGTAAAGTATGATACATCAATGGAAAGGTGGGACGTCCTACATCACGAAAATGATAGTTTTAACCCTCTACGGGCTCTAGTTATCGAGATAATTGAGTTTAAAGATAAAGATAGAGTCGATTCTTCAACTTGAAGTTTTCGTAAAGTATGATACATCAATGGAAAGGTGGCACCTCCTACATCACGAAAATGATAGTTTTAACCCTCTTCGGGCTCTAGTTATCGAGATAATTGAGTTTAAAGATACAAATAGAGTCGATTTTTCAACTTGAAGTTTTCGTAAAGTATGATACATCAATGGAAAGGGGGCACCTCCTACATCACGAAAATGATAGTTTTAACCCTCTACGGGCTCTAGTTATCGAGATAATTGATTTTAAAGATAAAGATAGAGTCGATTTTACAACTTGAAGTTTTCGTAAAGTATGATACATCAATGGAAAGGTGGCACCTCCAACATCACGAAAAATGATAGTTTTAACCCTCTACGGGCTCTAGTTATCGAGATAATTGAGTTTAAAGATACAGATAGAGTCGATTTTTCAACTTGAAGTTTTCGTAAAGTATGATGCATGAATGGAAAGGTGGAACCTCCTACATCACGAAAATGATAGCTTTAACCCTCTCCGGGCTCTAGTTATCGAGATAATTGAGTTTAAAGATAAAGATAGAGTCGATTTTTCAACTTGAAGTTTTCGTAAAGTATGATACATCAATGGAAAGGTGGCACCTCCTACATCACGAAAATGATAGTTTTAACCCTCTACGGGCTCTAGTTATCGAGATAATTGAGTTTAAAGATAAAGATAGATTCGATTTTTCAACTTGAAGTTTTCGTAAAGTGTGATACATCAATGGAAAGGTGGGACCTCCTACATCACGAAAATGATAGTTTTAACCCTCTACGGGCTCTAGTTATCGAGATAATTGAGTTTAAAGATAAAGATAGAGTCGATTTTTCAACTTGAAGTTTTCGTAAAGTATGATACATCAATGGAAAGGTGGCACCTCCTACATCACGAAAATGATAGTTCTAACCCTCTACGGGCTCTAGTTATCGAGATAATTGAGTTTAAAGATAAAGATAGAGTCGATTTTTCAACTTGAAGTTTTCGTAAAGTATGATACATCAATGGAAAGGTGGCACCTCCTACATCACGAAAATGATAGTTTTAACCCTCTACGGGCTCTAGTTATCGAGATAATTGAGTTTAAAGATAAAGATAGAGTCGATTTTTCAACTTGAAGTTTTCGTAAAGTATGATACATCAATGGAAAGGTGGCACCTCCTACATCACGAAAATGATAGTTTTAACCCTCTACGGGCTCTAGTTATCGAGATAATTGAGTTTAAAGATAAAGATAGAGTCGATTTTTCAACTTGAAGTTTTCGTAAAGTATGATACATCAATGGAAAGGTGGGACCTCCTACATCACGAAAATGATAGTTTTAACCCTCTACGGGCTCTAGTTATCGAGATAATTGAGTTTAAAGATAAAGATAGAGTCGATTTTTCAACTTGAAGTTTTCGTAAAGTATGATACATCAATGGAAAGGTGGCACCTCCTACATCACGAAAATGATAGTTTTAACCCTCTACGGGCTCTAGTTATCGAGATAATTGAGTTTAAAGATAAAGATAGAGTCGATTTTTCAACTTGAAGTTTTCGTAAAGTATGATACATCAATGGAAAGGTGGCACCTCCTACATCACGAAAATGATAGTTTTACCCTCTACGGGCTCTAGTTATCGAGATAATTGAGTTTAAAGATAAAGATAGAGTCGATTTTTCAACTTGAAGTTTTCGTAAAGTGTGATACATCAATGGAAAGGTGGGACCTCCTACATCACGAAAATTATAGTTTTAACCCTCTACGGGCTCTAGTTATCGAGATAATTGAGTTTAAAGATAAAGATAGAGTCGATTTTTCAACTTGAAGTTTTCGTAAAGTATGATACATCAATGGAAAGGTGGCACCTCCTACATCACGAAAATGATAGTTTTAACCCTCTACGGGCTCTAGTTATCGAGATAATTGAGTTTAAAGATAAAGATAGAGTCGATTTTTCAACTTGAAGTTTTCGTTAAGTATGATACATCAATGGAAAGGTGGCACCTCCTACATCACGAAAATGATAGTTTTAAGGCTCTCCCAAACCAATGCGAAACATTCGTTGCGGCGAAGAAACATTCGTCATTCAAAATTATTTCATATGTTTCTCCACCGCGTTGGTGTGGGCACTCTCATATATAACCATGTAAATAAATTTTGACATGCGAATGTTTCTTCGCCGCAACGAATGTTCCGCATTGGTTTGGGAGAGCCTTTAATCCTCTACGGGCTCTAGTTATCGAGATAATTGAGTTTAGAGATAAAGATAGAGTCGATTTTTCAACTTGAAGTTTTCGTAAAGTATGATACATCAATGGAAAGGTGGCACCTCCTACATCACGAAAATGATAGTTTTAACCCTCTACGGGCTCTAGTTATCGAGATAATTGAGTTTAAAGATAAAGAAAGAGTCGATTTTTCAACTTGAAATTTTCGTAAAGTATGATACATCAATGGAAAGGTGGGACCTCCTACATCACGAAAATGATAGTTTTAACCCTCTACGGGCTCTAGTTATCGAGATAATTGAGTTTAAAGATAAAGATAGAGTCGATTTTTCAACTTGAAGTTTTCGTAAACTATGATACATCAATGGAAAGGTGGCACCTCCTACATCACGAAAATGATAGTTTTAACCCTCTACGGGCTCTAGTTATCGAGATAATTGAGTTTAAAGATAAAGATAGAGTCGATTTTTCAACTTGAAGTTTTCGTAAAGTATGATACATCAATGGAAAGGTGGCACCTCCTACATCACGAAAATGATAGTTTTAACCCTCTACGGGCTCTAGTTATCGAGATAATTGAGTTTAAAGATAAAGATAGAGTCGATTTTTCAACTTGAAGTTTTCGTAAAGTATGATACATCAATGGAAAGGTGGCACCTCCTACATCACGAAAATGATAGTTTTACCCTCTACGGGCTCTAGTTATCGAGATAATTGAGTTTAAAGATAAAGATAGAGTCGATTTTTCAACTTGAAGTTTTCGTAAAGTGTGATACATCAATGGAAAGGTGGGACCTCCTACATCACGAAAATTATAGTTTTAACCCTCTACGGGCTCTAGTTATCGAGATAATTGAGTTTGAAGATAAAGATAGAGTCGATTTTTCAACTTGAAGTTTTCGTAAAGTATGATACATCAATGGAAAGGTGGCACCTCCTACATCACGAAAATGATAGTTTTAACCCTCTACGGGCTCTAGTTATCGAGATAATTGAGTTTAAAGATAAAGATAGAGTCGATTTTTCAACTTGAAGTTTTCGTTAAGTATGATACATCAATGGAAAGGTGGCACCTCCTACATCACGAAAATGATAGTTTTAAGGCTCTCCCAAACCAATGCGAAACATTCGTTGCGGCGAAGAAACATTCGTCATTCAAAATTATTTCATATGTTTCTCCACCGCGTTGGTGTGGGCACTCTCATATATAACCATGTAAATAAATTTTGACATGCGAATGTTTCTTCGCCGCAACGAATGTTCCGCATTGGTTTGGGAGAGCCTTTAATCCTCTACGGGCTCTAGTTATCGAGATAATTGAGTTTAGAGATAAAGATAGAGTCGATTTTTCAACTTGAAGTTTTCGTAAAGTATGATACATCAATGGAAAGGTGGGACCTCCTACATCACGAAAATGATAGTTTGATTTTACTGTGGAACCGGACGAGTTAAACCAAAAATTTAAACTGAGTTTAAGGTTCAGCTGAACTTACATGTTTAAACTCTCACTTCGAAAGTGGGGGTTAATGTGTTTGAGAAATTGCAATTTTTAGTCCAGAAAGTACGCACACGAATTTATAATATGCAACGCCGCCATAATAAAATAGGTAAGTAAGAAGTAGTATGTAATTATGTAAATGTAAGTATTGGTATTTCAAAAAATAACTTACCGCAAGTTTTAAATTTGATACCCCTCAGTCTAATAGAATAGGTAGTCATCATCTTCTCATTTTCTTTAGGTACATAGGTAAAGGCCTTATAAGAACACTTTAAGAAATATTGAAACCCTTCACAAAGCTTTTAAGGATTTTAAACTTTTTTGAATAACTCACATTTTATTATTAACACGAATCCCGATTTTCTATTAAAAAATTTACAAAATTAACTATGATTTATATATATAAATCATAGTTTTCGAATATTGAAAACACTTTTCCAATTTTTAGGAAGCGAAAACACAGAATTTCAGGTGCAAAATATTTGTTTTTTTTTTTTTTAATTATTTTAACTTTGAATTTGAATTTAACGACAACTCCCTAACGGCCGACACAAACACAACCAATACAACTACCACCACAGTCCACACCGGCGATACGACGACACCGAACGGTAAAAAAAAACGACGCAATTAAAAGCAAATCTACCTTATTTTATTTTGTAAGAACAATTCTTATATTTTTTTCTGAGAAAAACACACTGCACAGATTAATAAACAATTATTTAATAAATTTATGACCCAAAAAAAGAAATTTTATGTAAAAATTAATGATTTTTTCATCACGATCACGGATCGAACCGACCACAAAATTCACTTAAACTGAACTGATAACTAAAATTTGCAAATGCAAGAGCGACAAAAAAGCTCGAACAATTCATGTTGGATCTTGAATGAGTGCATTTTTTATTTTTAACTTTGAAGTGACAAGAAGTGACGAATTCGGAATTATAGACAGGCAATGCATAGGAGAATAGGAGAAATTACTTTCACATCTATTTTCTTTTGTTTTCTGTGGGAGTGTGGGTGGTTGGTTGGGTTGTGAAGTTGGGTTGGTAACTTGCTTAAAGGAAAAAGTGTGAAATACATAAATAGGTATGTCTATAGATAGGTAATTTGTAGTCAGACAGTTTTGAGCATACCTAGAATAAATTTAACGACAGGGTGGTAGGTATTGGTTTTAAATACAAGTTCCTTGTATGTATTTGTATTTCTATATTGTTTTGTTATAACTTAATTTTGCTTCATTACAACTAAATAAATAATAAAAAGGCGAAGCGACTCATATACATCAGTGATCCCAATAGAGCTCTTTACAAAATGGCAATATATGGCTGTCTCATTCATTTTACTTTGTGGGGAATGTCATAACAAAGAAGACAAAGAAAAAAAATTGTAAAATTATTTCAAATCAAAAAAACTTTTAAATCTTGTGAAATTTTAAGATATTTCTTTAAATGTATTTGTTTTATATTTATCGACTCTATCACTTTTCTTTTATCAACGCAGAACTACATTAAAATATTATAGGTATCAAGCTTTTGTTTTTCTTTTTTTCAATTTCCTTTTGTTTGACATTCCCCACAAAGTGCTGGCTGTTACTTTTGAGTTTGACAGATTCGCAAAGAGATCTATTTTAAATTGTTTCACAAACAAATCAGGAATGGATTCGGCTTAACTTATTGTTAATTAACTATAGTCAATTTTTGTTATTATCATTTTAGTAGGTTAGGTAGTTAGTACCCATTTTAATAACTATATGTAGGTTGTCCTTGATTTGCTGGCGATAGTTTTTTGACGATATTTGTATGGGCTACCGGAAACTTTCCCGGAGCGATTTGTTTTTGAGGGTTTTATTTTTTGCAGGAGGACAACATTTTAAATTTATGTGTCACATTCTTTGATGTTGATTATACTTTATAGGAACAATTACGTTCGTTGGCTTTTATTATATAATAGGTAGGTTTGTCTGAACTTAAGCTTGCTTAAAACACAAAATTCACCCATGCATTGGTCATTTTGTAATATTTTTGGTATAATTCGAAAACTAAGCCCAATTTGAGAATTTTACTTAGCAACTTCGCTGTGCCATGAATCATATATGAGCACAGCATTCTGCACCTTCCCTGCCCCATGTATCATATATGAACACAAAATATATTTTATGAAACTAACTTTACTGTCCCCATACAAACTGCCTTAAAAACATCTACACGTTCATTATTTTTGTTTAGAAAAAAAAAAGACCCCACCCCACGTCCCATGAATCATATATGATACATACATTTTTTCTTGTCCTTCGGCTTCCCTGTCCCATGTATCATATATGATACACAAATTTGTGTTTACAAAAAACAAATTTATTATATAAAAAAACTGAATAAGAACTTAATTTTCACATAAACGTAAAGCTTACGTCTAGTTCTTAACAAAATTGCAAAAAACATTGGAAAAATGTTTTAGAAAAATATTTCGTTTCCAAAGCTGCATCTATCCTTTATGTGTGAAAAAAATAATATTCAGAATAAATACATAAGAACAAAAAAAAAAAATTATTAAAAAAAAAACTACAAGACTTATATTGTCGTGTTATAGCTTTTTTTAAAGCCAAAACCTTATTCTCTAATTTCCTGTTTAAATAAAGTTGTGTAAGCAAATAGTTTTAAAAAAATTAATTTTTAAAAAATTTAAATAAAAAAAAAAATATTTTTTTTTGTTTAAACTGATTTTTATCAAAATTTTACGCTTATTCAATACCCTTATCAATTTTAATTGAAACACCGAAAACCATATAGTTTTATCAATCGCAGTTATAAAGATACTAGCTGACCCAGCGAACATCATTCCGCCTTAATTTCGTTAATGTAATGAAAATAATAAAATCGTGAAAATCGAACGATCCTTTCGGGTGTAAGGTATTTACTAAAAACAGGATCCTCCCGTTCCAGTTTTTCTGGAAATTTTCCGGGATTTTCCGCTAGTATCTTACTTGATGCAATACGAATTCATCAAGTCCAGAATCGTGAAAGTCGAAGTATCCGTTCTCGAGTTATGCACTAAAAGCATGATCTTCCCGGATTTCCAATTTTCCGGGATTTTTCTGCAGTGTCCTTCATTGAGTCAATACAAATTCATTAAGCCCAAAATTGATAAAATCGAATGATCCGTTCTCGAGTTATGCGTGCGCACACGGACGATATTTAATGAATTAAAAAAATGAATAAAACAAAGAAACAACCAAGACTAGAACCAATATAATACAAAACCTAAACTAATTTAAACTATTTAAGGATTTGTATACCTATGACACTAAAGCAGCGTTCACATTATGTTGATTTGTGTATATCAACAGTGCTGATCAACAGGAAAAAAAGTGCTGGCATCCACCAGAGACAGACGTGCGCCATTTTGCTCTTCAAAAGTAAATTTAAAAAAAAACAAAAATTCAAAGTGATAAACTCTATCAATAAGGTCAAAAGACCCAAAACCATTAAAATAAGAAAAGAATTTCTTTCTATAAACCGCTCCAAAGAAAAGTTTAAAAAGGAATTAGCAAGTCTTTTTTCCCCCATGGAGGAGAATGAACACCAAGAAATATATAAACCGTTCTCAAGCCAAATGTTAACGGTGAAAACAAGGGACACAAATATCCCGCAATTTCAACAGCAGATGCCGTTAGATAAATGGCCTGCAATGCCGTTAGCGCCTCAAACTGAAAATCCAGACTTTTTTAATCTAAACTTCGACAAAAACTTTCCTGCTCTTCCAAGTGGAAGGGAAGTTGACAAAATAGATGAAAATCAAACCTCAACCCAGACAAGACCAAGCACTAGTGCAAATGGGCAACAAACTACTCCGAGAAGGATGGAAGCAGCACAAAATTTAATGGAGCTTGGAATTCCGAACAATAACTTAATACAAGATGAATCCATGAAGGAAGACTGGAAGACAGTCTCAGCAAAAAAAACGAAGAACCAACTCCAGTAACTCATCACCTGCTAGCAGAGATTCATCAGATCAGCGAAGGAGCAGTAACCGGTTTGAAATCCTTGATGATATGGTTATTTTAAGTAGCGGTAAGACAAATTATGAATTATCTCAATCTAATACAAATAAAAGTTCTGAAAATCAAGTCAAAATTGATGACATTTCTAAAAGCAAAGTAAAATTCTGCCCCCCAATTATTTTATATAGGGCTAATATTAAAAAAATGGTTGATGATCTTGAATCATCAGTACCAGAACTTCAGGTTAAGGTAATTAATGTAAACCGCTCTAAGAGCAAATTATTCGTAAGCGATGCTGGGGCACACTCCAAACTTTTAGATCTCCTTAGGGAAAATAAAGATGTTGAGGCTCACTCATTTACTCCTAAGGAGTTGAAACGAGTTAACTTAATCCTAAGAGGGTTAAATTTTCATTATAATGAGGACGAAATTAAGTCATATTAGCTTTTATTCGCCACCTTCGCTGGGCCTCCCGCAATTCCATTGTTCTAGGGAAAAAAAAACCCTTTTTGCTTGTTTTATTTAAACTATGTTTATCACCGTTCATACAGCCTTATCGGCAATTCCGGGGGAGATTTCTTTCCCTTTGATTTTTCCTTATGACTCGAATAATCCTATAGTCAATGTCACTCGAATGGAACCTCCCTCTGAAATGATGGTTCGACTTATTGGGCATTTCATATGCAGTCAACTCCTCATTGAAAGGCAAATTTTGATTCAATATAACTTACTATTTTTGTTTTGGCGTCTTTCTATGTCAAATTTAGTAAGACTTTTTTTTAAACAAATTGCTTACCATTTCATACGCACATGAAGACTTTTAAAGGATCCTTGACATCATACAAAATTCCTTCATATAAGCATGGATAATTTATTGTAAATTTCCTTATAACTACTTAGACATCTTTAGTTTGTAAATTCACTATTCAAACGTATAATAATGTACGCAGAGAAAAAAACAACGTAAAATCAAAAAACTTTGATACTAATATTTTTCGGAACGATTTGGCGCCAACGCCGAAAATTCTTAAATCAAAGTGGAGCGACTTTATTTCAAAGTGATTCCATACTTAAAAACGAACTAGATTTTACTACGTTTACATGTTGATTTAAAGTGGAATCATAGCTAAAACAAATGCATCCATCTTTTAAAACAACATTTATCTACTTCGAATCAACGTAGATTGAACTTCGCTTGGTTAGGTATTGATTTAAAATGGCTACCCACGCCACGCTTCTTTGTTTACATTTATATAAGACAAAGACAAATGTATATTTATGATCGACGCATTTCATTTTTGTTGTGAATCATTTATGGTGAATCGTTTGATGCTATGAGTATTTCCTAGTAATAAATATAGAAAAGTAATTAAATATTGATTTTCGATAATATGAAAGTGAATTTTGAGTGCGCGTTTAATTTGTTCACAAATGTAAGGGCGCTTCTTCGAAAAACAACAACGCGCTCTGGAAATTCTTTATATTAAGCTTACAAATATAAACAAATTAAGGTTTACTTAACTTCCATTAAAAAGTACAAGTGAGCTCAACTCCAGAAATAATTTTGTTTCGCCCAAGGTATAACACTTGTACTTTTTAATTGAATTTTATTCATTCACTCCACTTAAAACAGAAGTAATTTCAATATTTTAATATTTAAATTTCTTCATCTTCTTATTATAAAAAACCTGACCACGGGTATTTATTTTCTGGGTGCACGAATTTAAACAAATTCCCCTAGAATAATAAAATTCACAGTATCTTTTTGCTGTGATTTTTATAAGAGTCGGTAAACATCGACCAAAATTTGTGTCTTAGTAGGGTTTACTTAACTATGCAACACTTTGAAACTACGTTGATGTCAAGAATAACCCTGTGGGAAAATAATTAAACCGATTTTACCTAGTTGAAGAAAACAACCGATCTTTTCGGGTCTTAACTCTCGTGACAACTGAACTTTATTTCAACTTAACGTCTAATAGTTTAATAAACAGTTTTGTAACAGTTTAGTATACGAAGAGCAAGAATAATGTAATTAAATAAAAGTAAGAATAAATAGCAATTCAAAGAAACTATGTAATAGTATGTAACAATTAAAGTATTGGTAAATTCTATATCAATTATGTATTTAAAAGAAAATAGGGTAAATCATACTTCGTTTAATTTTCAACAGTTGATGGCACTTTAAATGCCATAAAAGTGGATCACAAAGTAAAATGTGGATTTCAATATAAAAATGAATACGTTTCACTTTGAAACAAGGTTGAGCGTACTTTAAATGTTAAGAATGATAACGTTTCACTTTACAGCAACGTTGAACGAAATGTATCTGCACAAAAGTTGATTTCGATGCATAAATAAACACGTTTTACTTTGAAACTAGGTTGAATCTCTTATAATTACGTCGCATATTCAAATTAAGATTGTTTCAACGTAAAAATGAAAATGCTCCACTTCAATTAAGAAACTTTAGATCAAATACGCTCGTATTTAACTTTAGAAAGCATTTTTTCCCTCAGTGCAGAAATAGACAATTTAGTTCCCAACGTCGTGGAAAGTGTCTCTAAATTCGGAACCCTTCGTTCCAAAGAAGAACAAATTAACTATAATCTGTTCTTAGTAAAATTATTACCTGATAAACAGGCGAAAGACATCATGCAAATAAGATACCTTTGTTATTCGAAGATCACTTGGGAGAGACCAAGAGGGAACAAAGGGGTAATGCAGTGTAGACGATGCCAGGCTTTTGGTCACCTGGCAAAAAATTGTGCTCGTAGGTATAACTGCGTAAAATGTGAGGGTGACCATAAGCCCGGCGAATGCAAACTACAAAAAACGAATGAATCGATTCCATATTGTATTAATTGCAAAAAATATGACCACCCAGCAAATTATAAAGGATGTCCTTTTTACGAAGGATATATGAACAACAGGAGAGCGTTAATAAGAAACGCAATTGAAAAAAAAACGAAAAACGAAACTCTTTTGTTCAACAAACTGTTAAAAACGCAAGCTTTGTCACAACAAACACTTCTTTTGCCGATCATTTTAAAACCAACTCTCCGGTTGTTCAATCCCAAATAAGAACCACCTCGAATACAGGTGGAAAAAACGTTATTAACGAATTTTTCGAACTCTCTAAGGAGCTATTCGGAACGAGTGTTTCCGATCTTATTTCGAAGATCAGAAACTTTCTACAGAACATAAACAGAGCGGGCTCAATTGAAGAGAAAAGTTTGGCTTATTTAGGACTTCTTAACGAAGTCCTCATTTCAAACTCGAAGTAATGGCATTAAAAATACTAAGCCATAACGTTGGGTCCCTAATTGAACACTCGAGAAGAATTGAATCCCTTTCAATTCTGCTGAATAATAATATAACTGTGGCATTTTTACAAGAAACCCATCTAAATGACAGACATAAAATCTTTTTTGATTCATATGTAGTGATTAGAAATGACAAAAATCAAGGGGTGGCAATAGCCATAAAGAACAACATCCCATTCAAAACAATACACCCAAATAACGTTAACATACTCTGTAACCTGATCTCAGTTGAATATCGGTGCAATGGCTTTAAAAAATGTATTTTGTTGGGTTCCATATACATACCATCAGGTATGTCTGGTGCCTTTTTAATGGAAGAGCTAAACAAATTAAATCATCTCGCTGAGTCCTTCGATGGCTGTATTTTGGGAGGGGACCTAAACGGATGTTCAAAAGGGTAGTTATGTGCATTCAAGAGGACACAAGCGTCCACAGGTTTTTCTCAAAACCCACCTCTGTCTACCAACTCCTACTCTCACCTCCACGTGGTGAACATCGGGTGTCTAGTACCTCAGCTGGAGACGGGGTTTAAATCCCCGTGGAAATCTGTTGGGGACAGCCAACGAGAGAGGGGGGGGGAGGAGTGTTCCCACTAAGGCACTTCTCCTTTCATCGAGGCGGCAGCGGACGAATTCTCTAGATGGAATCAACGGTGGCGTCTACAGTTCCAGTTAGGTTGAACTACTTAGTGAACACCTTATATGGGCTACTACGACATATTTGTAGCTCAGGCCTATGAGGAGCGGTTTATCCGGCTCCCTACCCTTGGAGTTATACGAAGGGTCTGGTCCTCCGGGTCGGGGGTTGTGCGTCGGGGTAACTTCCCTACCACGTAAAAAAAAGTTGTTCCGAAACAACAACAAGCCTCGGATATGGATGATTTTAAAGTTGAACGAAACAAGGACAATGAATTTCGGATCTGCACGTGGAACGTCCTGTCCTTATACAGAACACGTGCAGCCGAACAATTAGTGGAGAACCTGGACAGGCTAAAGGCTGACGTAACAGCCATCCAGGAAGTGCGATGGGATGGAGAGGGCGTACGGAGACTGAAAACGTGTGACATCTACTACGGCGGGTGCTTGAAGGAACAGGGTCAGCGGCTCTTTGGCCCCCCCCATGAAAGGAGAGAAGACTCAACCAAAGAAGCATTCTACGATCTCTTGGAGACAACGTATGATATGTGCCCGAAGTACGACGTGAAGATCATTCTTGGTGACTTCAACGCAAGATTCGGAAAGGAGGGCATCTTTGGTTCGATAGTCGGAGGACACAGCCTACACGACGAAACTTCCGGCAACGGACACAGGCTGGCAGACTTTGCGGCGGGGCGAAATGTCATCATCTCAAGCACCTACTTCCCACACCTCAATATACACAAGGGGACTTGGCGGTCGCGTGATCAAGTAACCGTCAACCAAATCGACCACGTTGCGATAGACGCGAGACATGCTTCCAGTATCTTGGACGTCCGAACGTTCCGAGGGGCCAACATTGACTCGGATCCACTACCTGGTGGTAGCTAGACTACGTATGTGGATATCCATGACGCGACAACGCCGAGCAGATGCTGTGAAAAGATTCGATGTCGAGAAGCTTAAATCGCAAGAGACCGCCAGAACTTTTGCAGACCACGTAACTCTTAATCTCTCAGGAGGTCCGCCACCAGCATCAAGTGCAGAGGACCAGTGGGAACACTGTCAACAAGCCATCAGAAGTGCCGCCTCTGATGTGCTGGGTTTCACTAGGCGAATACAACGAAACCCCTGGTTCGATGAAGAGTGCCGGCTAGCGCATGCAGCTAAGGACGAGGCCTACCAGGCAATGCTGCAGACTCGAACAAGAGCTGCTGAGAGAGTGGCCCGGGAGCTCTACGGGCTGAAATGAAAAGAGGAACGCCGACTTCTCAGGAGGAAAAAGAGAGAGCACGAGAAGCGGGTGGTAGAGTCTATTGAGGGTTGTAGCGGTAGGGGAGATGTTCGAAAATTTTATCAGAGGGTGAAGCGATCCACCCAAGGATTCAAGGCTAGAACGGAAGCCTGCCGAGATGAGAGTGGGAATATGGTAGTAGACACACAGTCAGTGCTGAGGATCTGGAAAGAACACTTCTCTAGACTGCTTAATGGCGAAGACAGCCAAGATGCCGCTAATAGGCAGAACGCTCCATTCAACATGGACGATGATGGCCAAGAGTTCCATCCACCCGACCTAACCGAAGTTCGGCTGGCGATATCCAAACTTAAGTCGTACAAGGCTGCAGGTGCGGATGGCTTACAAGCCGAACTATTTAAATCAGCGGGAGATGAATTGGCTAGGAGCATACACCAGCTCATCTGCAAAATTTGGTCGGAGGAAAGTATGCCCGATGAATGGAACCTCGGTATAGTGTGCCCCATCCATAAAAAGGGAGATGTTCTGAAATGTACCAACTACAGAGGAATTAGTCTCCTAAACGTCGCTTATAAAATCTTGTCGGCCATCCTGTGTGACCGCTTAAAACCTTTTGTCAACGATCTGATCGGCCCTTATCAGTGCGGTTTTAGGCCAGGCAAGTCAACCGTCGATCAAATGTTCACACTCCGACAGATTTTAGAAAAATCCCGGGAAGTCCAGATCGATACACACCACCTTTTTATCGATTTTAAAGTCGCGTATGATAGCGTGAAAAGGGACGAATTATACAGAGCCATGTCGAGTCTCGGCATCCCTGCCAAACTCGTCCGCTTGTGCAGGATGACGATGGAGAAATCTCGCTGCTCCGTCAAAATTGGTAAGAACACCACCGATTCCTTTGATGTTGAGAAAGGATTGAGGCAAGGCGACGCGTTATCATGCAACCTATTCAACATCGTTCTTGAAGCCATTGTACGCAACGCACATGTCAACACCAGCGGTACAATCTATCAAAAGTCCGTTCAATTGCTTGCGTATGCGGATGACATAGACATTGTCGGCAGAACGAAGCGAGCTGTGGCAGGGGCATTTGCGAGCATTGAATCGGAGGCGGCTAGAATGGGACTGGCGGTTAATGAGGACAAGACGAAGTATATGCTGTCATCGAGAGAGGAATCTCAACATCGTCGACTCAGGCAAAATATCACGATGGACAGATATAACTTCGAAGTTGTTAAGGACTTCGTCTACCTGGGCTCCACTATTACAACGCAGAATGACATCAGTGCAGAGATCAAGCGAAGAATTACTCTTGCCAACCGCTGTTTCTTCGGTCTAAGAAGGCATTTAAGTAGTAAGGCCCTCTCTCAGAGAACCAAGGAGACTTTATACAAAACCCTAATCATCCCGGTCCTGCCTTATGGGTCAGAAGCATGGACACTGAAAGATTCGGATAAAAATCTGCTAGGGTGCTTTGAGAGGAAGATTCTTCGTGTGATTTTTGGTCCGGTGTGTATCGAAGGAGTATGGAGAAGAAGATTCAACGACGAGCTACACGGGCTATACAGCAACGTTGACCTGGTCAAAAAGCTGAAAATACATCGGCTGAGATGGCTGGGGCACGTGGAGCGTATGGACAGCAAAGCACCTGCCCGACGAGTCTTCGAATCCAACCCCGATGGGGTACGCAGCAGAGAAAGAACCCGTAACAGGTGGCGCAATCAAGTGAATGACGACATCAAAGCACTCGGTGTGTGCAACTGGAAGCGGCTAGCTAGGGACAGAGCTGGCTGGAGGGGCTTGTTAGTTGAGGCCGAAGCCCATCCTGGGCTGTGAGCGCCATCAAAAGTAAGTAAGTAAGTGAAATTGGATTTCCTCCGGAAATTTTTAAAATGCTTCTCAGTTTTCTCTCTGACCGAAGTTTCTTCATAATGCTCCAGACTTTAAAATCTCACTTTATAAAAACCTATCGGGGTGTTCCACAAGGATCGGTATTGGGCCCAAGACTCTATAATTTGTTCATATATGACTTTCCCCATATAATAAAACATAATAGCATATCAGACACCAAAGGTATCTTATTTGCGGACGACACGGTAGTCTTTGCTCATGCCGAATATCCACATGATGCCCTCAGATTCCTCATAAATCATATTGACAAAATAGTTAAATATTACCGGAAATGGGGAATAAAACTAAATATTGCGAAGTCAGAAGCAATCTGTTTTAGGAACTCTTATAGTAAAGGTAAATTGGGAGTAGTAGCCGAAAGTAGAAACTTAACCCTTAAAATTGATGGGGTTGAAATTCCCTTTAAAAACAAAATAAAGTATCTTGGAGTACACTTTTCTAATCTACTCAAATTCAATCCTCACGCTAGGAAAGTAAAAGGAAAAGCATTAAAAATCTCAAATATATTAACACCTTACCTAAGACATCCTAGCTTTTAAAAAATACCTTCTATTTTACAAAACACTTATAAGACCCATTATGCTTTATGCTTTTCCATGCTGGTTCTCGATTTCACCTACGGTGGCTAAAGAACTAGAGATCCTGGAAAGAAAAATTTTAAGACACTGCATAAACAAGAATTTCAAGACAAGAACTAAAAAATTCTCTAACACATATGTCTATAATGAGGCTAAAGTTATTCCACTGATGACTTACGCTTTTGATATAATGAAAAAATTTACCAATAGAATGAGCTGGTCGGAAAACAGTCTGTTATATGAAATTTACAACCAACAAAAGAGTATCTCCTGGGAGAATTCACTATATCTTTCCCCAATAGGAATTGAGTTGGAGAGCAATACTCTTGGTTTGGAGTGTGCCCTACCATCCTTCTACCAACAAACTGTCCAAGGACAGAACCGTGGCTAACAAAGTTCAAATATTGTTTTTCGATCGCGCTGCATCCTGGCGTGCTACAGGATTCTTGGCAACCCATTTCCATGGCTCACTATTAAGTGAATTATGGGGGGTGACAACTCCGGGTGGTGGTCAGGATGTGGCGCATTGAACCATTGTATATATACTCTTATAGTAATATCATGGCTCAAACTTTGTAGTACTAATAGTACTCACGAAATGTGCCGAAATTGGCGTTAAAATCGCTTAAATGCACAAAAGAGACCTGGGGAGAACGATGCAAGGAAAAATAAAAACAATTAGTAAGAGGGAGAGGAGAACATTGATTAAATTCGTACAACTATAATGGTAGTAAGGGAGTCAGATGTTTTTGTCAGCCAACAACGAGAATAAGGGGAAGAAAATGAGAAAATGAAAATATATGTTTTCCTATGGGCTTATTCTTGGGTTATGTTCTTCCAGTTTTTTTCAATGAGTTTTTGTTGCTTTCTTTTGATGGCTATGGGTATATGGTTTTTTGCACGATTTTGCAAGGTTACTATATTGGCAAATTGGTACCATATGTATCATGTAGGTGGTAGGTATGTATGTACATTTTTATAAATTAGTAGGTAGATATACTAAGTAGGTATTTAAAGAAATTAATTTGTTTTGCAAAAAAAAGTATGAAAATAGGTAGGTAAGGTTGGTACACATGTACCTAAATATTTTGAATTGAGGTATGAAGGTAGGTAAATTAAAACTTGATATACCCAGGTAGGTAGGTACGTAAGGTTATTTTAATGTATGTACCTATATAGGTATTATCAATTTAAATAGGTAAGGTCGTAAGGTAGGTAGGTATGTATTAAAAAAATAAACAAAATTATTTTCAATTGAAGGTAAGTAGTTAGCTACGTAAATAGGTACCTATGCATAGGTAGGTACCTAGAAACATTTTGAAACTCAATTCAACAAACTCAATTTTTTTTCAATAAAAGCTTTTTTTTGGGTAAAAAAAAATATTTTTGAAAAATGAGTCTGGGGTCGACCCACACTAGCAACTTTCCATTGGTGCACTTGAAAACCATATACATACATACATATTTACCTAAGTGGTGGGTGGTAGAGTATACCTATATTACATAATTATATATTATATAGTGTAATAACTTTGGGTTTTTGGATAATCAGTATAAAGGTAGGTATAGATATAGAGATACAGGGCAAAGTGTTACATTGCCTATATTTTGTACTTTAGCTATATTTATAATAGTAAAATTTGTTTGTAAATAGCATACAAATTATAGGAATCATATGCGAAATTTCGATTTTGATTTTAAACATTTTTCGAATTAAAACACTTTGATTTTTTGCTTTTTAGAGAGTGGTTTTAAAAATCTCAAAATTACACAACACTTAGATGGTATAGGTATACATTTTTGGTAAGAATTTTAATCGATATAATGTTTTTTTTTTTTTTTTTTTTTTGTCAAAATATGTGAGTTAAAAAACATTTGTTCAGTATTTTAAATAGTTCAACAAATCGCACCAATTACAATAACTTCCAATGGGAAGGTAAAAATATCAATTGACAATATTATAGGTACCCTTTATATACATACACTCCTCGTCAACTGAATACGCACAAACATTTTTTAATATACTTTATCCATTTTTTCCAAACAGTGATGGTTATTATGCCATCTGTTGATGCTAACTATTCCCTTGAGATGTTAAGCAGATAATTCCGAAAGAATTATCCAAAAACAACCGTGAGTTTTTCTTCAACCACTTGCAAAGTGTTTTATATGCAAAGTAGGAGTTTTTTTTTAGTCAACTGAATAGGTACAACGCCATTTTCTTCGTTGTTTATAAGTTTTTTGGAGTGCTTGACAGTTTAAATTAACGATTTTAGTGTTTTCAGTAAAATTTAATTCTTGATTTCAAATTTTAAGAAAAATGGGTAGATCTACGTGTCTTAACAGTGTTGAAAAAGCTAAAATCGATTTACTTAGAGACCAAGGCCTAACTGGACGTGCAATAGCTGATAAAGTTGGCCGAAGTTTTAATGTAGTTCATTCTTACTTGAAAAATAAAGATGCATACGGCAAAAACATGAAGGGAGGTAAGAAAACAGCAACAACAGCAGCTGAGAGACGAAGAATTTTAAGATGTGCATCAAATTCTTCTGATTCTGTGGCAAAAATAAAACAAAAAGTCGGCGTAAACGCAAGTTGCTCAACAGTATTAAGAGTAATCAACAACTCAAGCCATCTTAAACGAATGAAACTTAAGAAAAAACCACCACTTGACGAGAGACGGAAAATGTTGCGATTAGATTTTTCAAGACTTCACATGAGTTGGAAAAAAGAATGGTATCACGTGGTTTTTTCAGATGAAAAAAAGTTTAATTTCGATGGCCCTGATGGGTTCAACTTCTATTTTCACGACTTAAGAAAAGAAAAAAGATTTTTAAAGCGCCATCATAGTCGTGAAGGAGATGTCATGATATGGGGAGCAGTCAGTTATTATGGAACAGTTGAGCTCGAGGTTGTAACATCAAGAATGACAGCAGCTGGGTATAAAGTAATTTTGGAAAGAAATTTTCCTAAATTTTCTAACATCTTTGGACCCATAAACTGGACCTACCAACATGATAATGCGCCTATTCACTCAGCGCGCATAATAAAAACATGGATAGAGGAGCAACAAATGCAGTTGCTTCAATGGCCGCCGTACTCACCTGATCTAAACATCATAGAAAATGTCTGGGGATGGTTAGTACGCAAAGTTTATGAGGGTGGTCGTCAGTTCGAAGACAAAGAAACCTTAGTTTCTGCAATCAAATTAGCGTGGAGCGAAATTTCGTTAAATTACATTAAAAGCTATACGATTCCATGCCGGATCGAATTTACGAAGTAATTAAAAATAAAGGTGGAAGTACCCACTACTAAACTTAAACAAAAACTTGTTTCATTCCATTCCAATACCAATTTTAATTTTTGTACCTATTCAGTTGACTCAAAAAAAAACTTCTACTTTGCATAAGTTACACTTTGGAAGTGGTTGAAGGAAAAACTCACGGTTGTTTTTGGATAAAACTTTGAAATTCTGTTATTTATATGTTACGAAAATTTTAACCATCAACAGATGGCATAATAACCATCACTGTTTGGAAAAAATGACTAAAATATATTCAAAAATGTTTGTGCGTATTCAGTTGACGAGGAGTGTACATGTATAGCAACTACTTATAAATAACAATTACTTTTCCCAATGACGCTACAACTTAATTTATAAGTATTAAAATTATATACATAGGTACTAAAATTTATAATTTTATAATAATAATAATTTCATGTAGGAGTGCACTAAAAAAGGATTTTTTTTAATTCTTAAATTTAATAGTATTGCAACGCAACATGCAACAAGATCAAAAAAAGATCAACAAAACAAAAAAAACTCATATACGTTTTGCCGACGGCAAAACCATATCCCCAAGTTTTAAATGTTTTAATGATGAAAATTCAAAAATAGTCAATTCGAAAAGTGCTTAGTAGTTGCATGGGTGTAGATTTTTTATTTTTTTTATTTTTCCATATTTTTATAGAAGATGAATAAAGCAATTATTCATGTTTAAGGAATTTTCGATAGGATTTTTTTTCGTGTCGAAAATTATTTTTGAAAAACATACATTTTTGTTGGTCAATTTTTCAAAGTTTCTGATTTTTATAGTTTTAATGGGTAGTTGGAAAAATCTTAAATTTTAATATGTTATAGGTATAATTATATTTGTATTTCTATCAATTGACAGATTTATCTAAGGGTAAACATTATGAAAAAAAATGTTTATGTTTTGTATCAATATCTTTTTAATAAAAAGTCGCAGAGATTTTAGATCTTAAATTATAGCTAAATTGTGTTTACAAATTTTTGAGGAGGGATGAAAAATTTCATACTTAAAGGGAGTATAAATGACCCGTCAAATTTATATTAGCTTTATTAAATTCAAAAAAAAAAAAAAAAATGGGCACGACTGGATCGCACAAACAAACAATAAGTACATAGGTAGGTACAGGTAGGCACCTGGGTATGTAAATGTAGGTCATAACTTTTTTAAAGACAAAATATATATGTATGTATTTTCCCTTTTTTGAATTGAAAAATTAACTCAGGTATTTGAAACTTAAAAGAAAAGAAACTTGTTAGGTAGGTATCAGTACCTAAGCTTACCTAGTAGGTACCTAGTTAGACCAAAAAAAAAAAACAACAAAATTATTTTCAATTGAAAGTAGGAGGTAGGTAAATAGGTACATATACAATATACATACCTATAATAGGTAGATGCGTTTTGAAAACAACATTTGTAAGCAACAACTCAATTTTTTTCAATAAATAGGTAGCTCTTTTTTGGTAAAAAATATTACAAAAAAATATTACAAAAGAAAATTATATTTTTGATGTTTAAAAAAAATAAATATATTTGAGAAAAAAATTACATTAATTTTTTCATTTTGTAAAAAAATTGGTCGTACTTTTTTCCCGTTAGATTTACAAATATAAAATAACCCATATATTTGTAGAAAAGTAATACACCTATAATTGTGTTTCATTAGTTTTTTGAAATTAAAAAAAAAATCATCAAGTTTTGAATTTAATATATTTAATATAAATTTGACGGGTCATGCACACACCCTTTTAGTATGAAAATTTTCAACCCTCCTCAATAATTTTTATACACAAATTTAACTTTTAATATCGGTCGAGTAGAAATGAAGTTATGATTTTTTTTATTGAAAAAAAATCGAATAAAAAATAATCTGAGATAACGGTGCTTTGCACTGGTTGACGATTGTTGACAAAGAAGAGCATTTCTGTGGATTTTAGCCGGTTTTTTATGAATTTTAAAAAAGCAATTATGACGCTAATATAGGAGGTAGATTAAAAAAATGAGGTATAAAATATATGGTTGTTCTGTTGAGATTAAATAGGTATAAGACAAAATTAAATCAATCACACAAAGCACACACTCACATGTTATTAAGTAATATGTGTTAACAATATTATATTGTTAATTTCTCAGCTCAGCGGTACAGTAGGCATATATTTTTGTTTGTACAAATTCCTAGAACATATAGCTATAATTCATTAGTACATTGCAAACCTGTAGGTATGACTCTTTACTAAAAAGATATTTAAAAAAAAACAAATTTTAAAACTTTACTTTCTTAAATAAATCTGTCAAATGTTAGAAAGATAAAATGTTTACCATTTGATTTCTATCAAATACTTATATCTATAACATATTGAAATTTTAGATTTTTCCAACAACCCATTAAAAAGATAAAAATCAAATACTTAGAAAATTTGACCAAACAAATTTAACCTTTTTCAAAAATCATTTTGGGTACGAAAAAAAATCCTATCAAAAATTCCTTAAACATGGATAATTTTTTTTCATTATCTTTAAAAATTTGTTAAAATAAAAATTATTAAATATCTACCCCCATGAAACTACTAAGTACTTTTCGTAACGACTATTTGTCAATTTTCAGTCTTAAATCGGTTATATCTCGGTTTATAGATTTTAAATAAAAAAAAAGATGTACCCGTTTTTTCCTAACTTTTTTTAATCTTTAAAATAAAAAAAATCAAGTCTCTACGACTACGGGTTTAGAAGTTAGTTTTTCGACTTTATTTCAGTTTTTACCCTTTAAACCTTATTAAATGTACCAATTTCCAAAAATCCGTTCTTAGTGCACCCCTATACAAAATTTGCTATTCAATTAATTTTAGTATATATTTTTAGGACTTCTAGTTTGAGCTGTAGCGTGATTGGCAAATGCTGTTGTAATTTTTCTTTCTTTTATATGTATAATAAAAAAAAATAACAAATAAAATAAATTAACCTACTTAACCACTTAACATCGCGTAGGGATTGTTTCTAGCAAACAATCAAACTATCAACACTTAACCTACCTCAACATCACATAAAGATTCCTTCTTCTAGCCACTGAAAAGTACCAAGGAAATTATGCCCATACATAAAAATAAAACTGAAATTTGGCAAGAAAATTGAATACCCATAAAACCAAAACCTACCCCCGATTATACTTACCTATATACTTACCTATGCACACATTCTTCATTTCCTACATCGCCGATTGAAAAATCTGTCTACTTGCCCGCCGCAAACAGATGATTCCTACATTATCATTTGGGAACATACAAATTGTTTTTGTTTTTTTGTCATCTGTTTTCTATATACTTCCTCTTTTACTATCTAATTCCTATAGAAAACAAATTGACAGCCAAAACAAAACTGTTATTTTTTGTCTCCCTTGTAACCTCATACATTTTGTATAGCCTTCTCTATTCTTCTTTTCTGTCTTTAGCCTTCGTTTTCTTCTAATTTACCTCTCATTTAATCTCTTCACAAATTGAAAAGTCTCTTAAATCGTTAGTTCTAACACTCCTCACCTTTGCTAGCACCATTTATTTGAGTGATGATACTACTATAAGAGTATATATACAATGATTGAACACAACTCATTGGGAAATTAAATTAAAGTCAAGTGAAAATGTACAAATAAATTACATGTAAAAATATTTATTATTATCATTACACATTATTCTTATTATCATCATTATTGTAACAAAATTAAAATCAATGAACTGAATACCTATCAAGACAAACAAAAATAAAAAAAAATTAATACAAAAAGAACTTGTAAGATAAAATGAACTATTTATGTTATGTATTTAATTTAATTGAAAACCAAACTTTATTATTGTAAACAAACAAAACCTTTGAATTAGCTGACAAAGAAACAAAATAAAATTAATAAAACAAACTAATTTAAACTTGTAAATAAAAGAAAACTAAAAACAAAAACTAAACTTTGGAAAGAAAATCCATGTACAAAATCTTGATGTGTACCTGACATGTAAACATTGTGGTGAATTTCAGCTATGAGTTCCTAGAGTTAAACGAATATAGTGTATCTCCCTTATCATAGGTTAGTTTTAAGTTAGGTTAAGTTTTCCACGACTAAAACGTCAAAATAATTGTGAAATAGCTCCATGAGCAAGAGCTCTCCAAACGTGTAAATAGATTAGCAATAGAAGCATATGTCATTAAAACAAGAGGGCCATACTGTACAGTTCTCAATATATCTTAGTGTAAGAAAAAGACAAATGTATTCATTGTAAAGAAAAAGAAAAGACTTAATAAAATTGAATTGAAAAATTGAATTGAAAAGTGCTGATCAACAATGTTGAGTTGGTTTGGACGTGTAAATAAACAGAGTCTATCAACTTTTGCTGACCCGAACGTAACCAGACTCAAATGGATAGAAATCAACAAGTTTGATGAACACAGCTCTCATTTGTATTGCGCACGCGCTGTTTTTGGGCTGTGTAGGTATTCCGTTTTTTTTTTATTTGTGTAATAAGACATTGTTTTGTTTTCGTTTATTGTCTTATTTGTATTGTTATTTAAAATGAAATGGACGTAGAAAATTGAGTAGGTACCTACGTAAATGAGTGTTTGCATGGACGCAAGACAGTATACACTTATACACGTACACACTAGCATGTTGATCGACAATTTAAATCAACAATGTTGGTCGGCATAATGTGGACGCTGCTTAATTGAAACATTGCAAACAAAATGTTTTGACATTTAATGCATGTTTTGCACTCTGTCTGAACTTGTTTGGAAGTGGCAATGATTTCACTAAGGCTTTTGTTAGTGTAAGCCTTGATATGATGTGAAGCCTATTATTTTCTTATCCAAAAGAACCTCATATAGATATTGATTTAAAAATAAGGTAAAAGAATTTTTGCTTCCAAAATAGTAAACACTTTGTTCTGAGAGCAGCCATAGTTTTTAAATAATATCTTTTTGATTCTAAGTCATTAAAAAAATGCCCCTCCCACCTATAACGGGGTATAAAGACATCCCCTCCCATAGTCAGAAATACTTGAATTTTATTCTTCTACAAGATTCTGTTTTAATGTTTCCAAACAAAATTTGTGCCTCCTGTTCCCTGTCCATGTATCATATATGTACACAAAACTTAACACCTTTTTTTAACTACAAGAACTCATTATTTAGGCGTTAAAACCATACCACACTAAATATTACCAAAAAGTAAGGGTTTTTCTTGAAACAACAAAAAAAGAAAATTGGACGTGGGGGATGATTTTAAACAGTTTGTATGGGGACAGTAAAGTTAGTATCATAAAATATATTTTGTGTTCATATATGATACATGGGACAGGAAATGCTCAGAATGCTGTGCTCATATATGATTCATGGCACAGCGAAGTTGCTAAGTAAAATTCTCAAATTGGGCTAAGGTTTCGAATTATACCAAAAATATTACAAAATGACCAATGCATGGGTGAATTTTGTGTTTTAAGCAAGCTTAAGTTCAGACAAACCTACCTATTATATAATAAAAGCCCACGAACGTAAGTGTTCCTATAAATTGTGCCTATAAAGTATAATCAACATCAAATAATGTGACACATAAATTTAAAATGTTGTCCTCCTGAAAAAATAAAACCCTCAAAAACAAATCGCTCCGGGAAAGTTTCCGGTAGCCCATACAAATATCGTCAAAAAACTATCGCCAGCAAATCAAGGACAACCTACATATAGTTATTAAAATGGGTACTAACTACCTAACCTACTAAAATGATAATAACAAAAATTGACTATAGTTAATTAACAATAAGTTAAGCCGAATCCATTCCTGATTTGTTTGTGAAACAATTTAAAATAGATCTCTTTGCGAATCTGTCAAACTCAAAAGTAACAGCCAGCACTTTGTGGGGAATGTCAAACAAAAGGAAATTGAAAAAAAGAAAAACAAAAGCTTGATACCTATAAAATTTTAATGTAGTTCTGCGTTGATAAAAGAAAAGTGAGAGTCGATAAATATAAAATAAATACATTTAAAGAAATATCTTGAAATTTCACAAGATTTAAAAGTTTTTTTGATTTGAAATAATTTTACAATTTTTTTTTTCTTTGTCTTCTTTGTTATGACATTCCCCACAAAGTAAAATGAATGAGACAGCCATATATTGCCATTTTGTAAAGAGCTCTATTGGGATCACTGATGTATATGAGTCGCTTCCCCTTTGTATTATTTATTTAGTTGTAATGAAGCAAAATTAAGTTATAACAAAACAATATAGAAATACAAATACATACAAGGAACTTGTATTTAAAACCAATACCTACCACCCTGTCGTTTAATTTATTCTAGGTATGCTCAAAACTGTGTGACTACAAATTACCTATCTATAGACATACCTATTTATGTATTTCACACTTTTCCCTTTAAGCAAGTTAGCAACCCAACTTCACAACCCAACCAACCACCCACACTCCCACAGAAAACAAAAGAAAATAGATGTGAAAGTAATTTCTCCTATTCTCCTATGCATTGCCTGTCTATAATTCCGAATTCGTCACTTCTTGTCACTTCAAAGTTAAAAATCAAAAATGCACTCATTCAAGATCCAACATGAATTGTTCGAGCTTTTTTGTCACTCTTGCATTTGCAAATTTTAGTTATCAGTTCAGTTTAAGTGAATTTTGTGGTCGGTTCGATCCGTGATCGTGATGAAAAAATCATTAATTTTTACATAAAATTTCTTTTTTTGGGTTATAAATTTATTAAATAATTGTTTATTAATCTGTGCAGTGTGTTTTTCTCAGAAAAAAATATAAGTTTTCTGTGTTTAAAAGAATTTTTCTTACAAAATAAAATAAGGTAGATTTGCTTTTAATTGCGTCGTTTTTTTTTACCGTTCGGTGTCGCCGTATCGCCGGTGTGGACTGTGGTGGTAGTTGTATTGGTTGTGCTTGTGTCGGCCGTTAGGGAGTTGTCGTTAAATTCAAATTCAAAGTTAAAATAATTTAAAAAAAAAAACAAATATTTTGCACCTGAAATTCTGTGTTTTCGCTTCCTAAAAATTGGAAAAGTGTTTTCAATATTCGAAAACTATGATTTATATATATAAATCATAGTTAATTTTGTAAATTTTTTAATAGAAAATCGGGATTCGTGTAAATAATAAAATGTGAGTTATTCAAAAAAGTTTAAAATCCTTAAAAGCTTTGTGAAGGGTTTCAATATTTCTTAAAGTGTTCTTATAAGGCCTTTACCTATGTACCTAAAGAAAATGAAAAGATGATATCAATGACTACCTAATCTATTAGACAGAGGGGTATCAAGTTTCAGACTTGCGGTAAGTTATTTTTTGAAATACTGTTATGGGCTCCTTCGACCGCGCGCCGAGGCTAGGTTATGGGTCAATTTGCAGATGACAGGAGCAGCAATTTCTCCGATCCTTTGATGGAACTTCAGTGTTCCCTTTTTGTTTTGCCAGGGTAAAACACTGGGTTAAACGTATAAACCAAACCTAAAAAGAAGTAAATAAGTACATTTAGATACAAATAAATTGAGTAAATTATGCCCTTACTTACTTCTAATATTTAGGCTTCGTCGGTCATTTTATTTGTTTTTCGGTTGGTCAGGCAATTACAGCTGATCATATCCAAGGTGGGGAAACTAAAAAAAAAAAAAAAAGAAATGAAAAGAAAAGAATAAACAAACAAACAAACTTCCAAGAAACTGGAAGTACATTCTGGAAGTATAGACGGAATGGAAGGGGGGTCAGCTGGGTTTGAATTAGTGACAGGTAGGACTGGGGTGAGTTTGACAGTGGTGTCTGAAGCCTTAAAATCAGCATATGGTATATGAGGGTGAGATATTAATGTAAAATAAGAGGAACGGCGGTGATAGTTCCCTGAAAACATACCAGCGTTGTTCTGTGTTGTTTTGGTGGAGTGTAAATTCCCTACGTGTACTTTCTCCGGAGATCGTCACGTGTAAACTTGCACCGAACCGATTCGGCCGTCTGGAAAGGTTTCCTTCCAATTCATTTCGAAGTGCCGAGCGAGATGACGATGACGTCACGACTCAGGAGGGGAATTGGAAATACCAGCTCAACCCAACACATTCACAAAATAACGGAGGGGGTGGAACTAAATACTGACATGCGATCGTATGATTCAATTATACCGTACTAGTGGTAAAAGGAAAATAAGTGGAATGTTCAAGTCTATGATTTTGGCTATCTCCTTCTCCGTCTCCATCTCTGTCCGAAGGAATTCCCACATACGTTTTTTGTCAGCCGGAGTGGAAACATCCACGATAGTAGTGAGCCAATATACGAATTGAAAAAAAAAAAAAAAAAAACTTTAAACTTCAGTCGATATTATTTAAAAGTAATTGCAGAACGGGCTTGGTATAATACATAAATACTGTTTTTAGTGCGGTTGTGGGGAATCCTACCCAAAAATTAAATTTCTATCATCGCAATACCGGTGCTGGCACGCAAACAAAATTTGTTTAATTAGTAACCTAATACGAAAGGGTGAGTTTGAGAGTCGGAAAAATTATAAGTATGGTTGTAAACTCAAGTTTAATTTTTTTGTCAGAATTAAATTGGCGGTCATAGGCAGCAGGAAGCCTGGGCCGTCCAACCTTTTTATTGCTTTGAGAATCAATCAATATGGATATTGACTTTTTTTGTCCAGGATCACCATCGTGAGCTCTCATGTTAGCTGTAGGAGAAAAGTCGGAAGTTGGAGGCAGAGTTCCCGGGATAATTGAAAAGCTAAGTAGAACTTAAAATGATAAAGAAGCCAGTTTAACAAGAAAACACTAAGAAAAATCATTTTATTAAAACCTATACCTACCTAGTGATTAAAGAAAATTGTTAAAAATTTAAAACTACTTAATACCTACTATCGAAGAATCAAAATCATCAAAAATACCTACAGCTATCTAAAAATTAAAACTTAGGTAAAACTTAAAATTAATATCTAAAACTTAAACTTTCTTGGTATAAACCTTAAACTACCTAGAAATACTTACCGATTATAAGAATTTAAAACTTAAAATTACTATCTAAAACTTAAACTTTCTCGTTATAAATAATTTCAAATATTGAAAAATTAATCTACCTAAAAGAACTTACCTATATATGAAACTTAAAACTTAAAAATAATTACTATCACCTAAAAGTTACCACTTAAATTTAAATTTAAGATTTCGTTAAGATTACCTGAAACTAGTGAGAAATTAAACTACTTAAAAATACGTAGCACTACATAAAAGTTAAAACTTAAAGGTTAAAATTTAAATTTAAAAATCCTTTAAAACTACCTAAGCTAATGAAAAATTTATCTACCTAAGAATACTTATCACTACATAAGAGTTAAAACTTAAAACTTTAAAAAAAAAACTAAATTTAAAAGTTCTTTAAAACTACATAATTTATTTAAAAAAAAAAAAAAAAAAAACAAACGTTAACAATAACTGAAATCACCCTAAAAAATGTTTACAAACTTAAAGATATTTAATTTATATTGAATAGAAAAAAAAAACTTAAAATTAACTTTGCTATACCTACCTTTTTCCAATATTTAAAAACCTAAAGCTGCTTAACTCATTTTGAAAAACAAAAAAGCATAGCTAGAACAATAGATAATCTAATATTAGTAAAAATTTAAAAAAAAAAAAAATTATTAAAACTTAACTTAAATATCATTGTAAGTGATTAAGTTAAGGTTTCGGATGTTTTTCCTCGCGTTTTTTTGTTAGAGTTTTTTTGATTGCTAGAGTTTTATACCACCTCCAAGGAGCTCCATGCAGGTAGGATTTTTTTTTGACCGTATATATATGTCAGGTGCCAAATTGGGTGCTATTCAAAGTTAGTGTCGTTCGGAAACCTTTTTTTTTATCACCTTGTTTTTTCTCAGTTTTCAATTTTGTAAAAACACTAAGATGTTTTATTATTGTTTGAGGGAACAGAATTATGATTGTATTTGAAGAATGTATATATAGAAATAAAAAAAGTTAATGTTTTCCCTTTTTGCTAAAGAAACTCTGTTGTTTGTACTGATTTTGGTGAACAAAATCATGTTCGTTTGAGGAAAGATTTTCAGGGGTGCTGATGGAAGGCGAACCGTACGATGATAGGGGAGTGACCAGACTATAGTAAGGTTATATTTTTTTTTGGGGAAGTTTAAACTAGGGCCAAAGAACTTCCAGGTTGGGTGGGTATGGGCCCTGCTGCTTCAACATCTGCAGCACCCTAGTGTGGTGAAGTCCGTCCGCGGTTTTTCCATTTCGTGTTTGTGTTTAGGCCTGATAAATGTTTTGTTGGGAGGTGAGGTCAAGTTTCGGGGGCAAGATCCCCCCCCATTTCGGCGAGCTAACTGCCGAGCATCGCTAGCAGGCCGCGTCCCTTGGAACTTGGCATTCCATTCCGTTCCTTTCAGTTCCGTTTCCCTTTATCCCACCTTTTCCTTATTCCTACACCACCGTGACACCTCATCCCCTCCCTTCTTCCTCTTGCCTCGCAACAAATGGCGCCCAACGTCTAAGGCATTTGTCTTAGATTTTTGAAGTTATCGTTTCTGTTTTTTTTTGTTGTAATAGTTCCTAACCAAACTCGCTATTAACTTTCAAGGATCGTAAGTCTGCTCCAAGAAGGTCTTAGACGCACTTAGAAGTATTGCGACGATTCCTTGGAAGTTCATAGCGACTGCGGTTAATGCATGTTTTCTGGACTTGCTGTAAGTTTTCAATTTCCGTAAGTCCTCATCAAGAAGGTCCTAGACGCACTTAGGTGAATTGCGACGGATTATTGGAAATTTGCAGTGAGGACAGTACCCTTTCCCAGTATTGTTCTTCCTTATTCCTATCCCGACTTTATTTTACTTTTCTTTTACAATTTCATTTTCTTATCCTTTTAGTCCAGTATAGGTTATGTTCTTTCTTGGGATCGTGTCCATGTTTGGCAGGATGCCGAACATCGTTGCAACGATTTCCAAACTTGAGTTTTTGAAACTCATTTTTTTTTCTTTTTTTGTATGTTCTCTCTTCAATACCATGTCTTCAAAGAAAGTCCTAGAGACAGACTTGAATTGCGGGTTTGAAGAAGAAAACATAGTAACGTACTTTTGTCAAATGTATTTAAGTTCCACTCCTATTTCACCACACCAAGGGATTCATTTTCATGTCAGTCCGAAGTCTTTTATTTTTTTTTGAAGGATACTTGGTAAAGGTCACTCCGTATCGGAAAAAAAATAATATCATCACCGAAAAAAAAAAAAAAAAAAAACCTCCTGAAGCACCCCGCATGCTTATAAAAACAAAACTTACTCAAGAAAGTTATATTTCCAGTTAGGAAGAAAAAAAAAAGTTTTTGTGTCATTTCGTTATTTATTTATTTATTTATTTCGGTTTGAAAGAATTTATAGCTTACTTTTAAAGAACATCTTTAAGAAGAAAAATTAAAGAAAGGTGAGTCGTAAATACTGGTACAAAAATATATTTACATTCTTACAGTTTTTTTCAAATTTCAATTTTTTTTTGGTTTTCCAACTCCAAAGTTTTTGGTTTCATACATTTTCAAAAATTCTTAATATAGTATAATAGTTGTTACATAGTTGAAAAAAAAAAATTTATTTTAGTTTTTTTTTCACAATTCTTTTTCTTTCCAAAAAACTTAAGTTTTTGAGCGAAACATTTTTGAAAAGAAAAGTTAAACATTTCGTTTTTTTTAAAACAAGTTATAAAATTTCTGATATTTTTTTCAACTTTTCATTATTCGTTCTTTTTTTTGTTTTTTTAAAGTTCTGTTTTTGAACTTCATTTATAGTTACCTTTGTTTAAGTTTGTTTCAATAATTATTGTTTCAAGTATTTCATACTTACATAACTTATATTTTCTTGTTTACTTTTTGGATTTCCCGTTTTCTGGTTGTTTATAGTTTTCAATATTAATATTTTTTTTCGTTTCTTACAAATTAGTACTGAAACTTTTGTTTTCATATAATTCATAGTCCGTTTGGTTTTTTTGAGTTTTTCTGGAATTATTTTCGTTTGGGGTTTCCAAACACAAAAATTATTTTCTGGAAGATTTACGTAAAATAATTTGTTCAAGTTTTTCTAAACTTAAGTTTTTAAGTTTTCAAAAAACTATTTTTCTGTTTAATATAAACATTTTTCTTCGTTTATTACTTTCTTCGTTAGTTTTTCAAATATTCCAATTCATAATATTGGACAACCGAAAAAACTTTTGATAAAGTATAAGTTAAGTTTATAGTTAGTAGGCATTTAACTACATTATACTTTTAGCTTTAAGTATAATTTTAGTTATCATCCTACGCCAATCGTAACCGTTGAATTGGTTTCTTCGTTTTTGCTAGGATAATTTTCCAAGTAAAATATAATTTTTGTTTAGTCTTCAATTTAGTTTTTTCATTTTTGTATACGTTTGTTTAAAGTAACGTTTATAAAAACTTTCATCGTTAATCTAGTTCCTTCGTTTCAAAGCACTTGTTTAAAGTTTTGAAATCTTTTTCAATTTTTCAAAGTTTTTGAAAATCCTTTTTCGTATTTTTTTGGATAAAACACATCCCCGTTTTTTTTTTTGCTTCTCTCAAAACTCACCTACTTTAGGTTAGCATTTATTTAGTGGTGATAGTATTGTTCACTCGTGTTTAAAGATGGCGGTACACAATAGTGATGAAGAGGAAAGATTACGGAGACTGATACGAGACGCGGAGATAGAACAGGTCCGTAATAATCAGGAGTTGGCTTATGATTTGCCAAATAGAGAAAGGCCATCTCTTCAACGTTCTCCTTCTGCACCGGGTTTTCAGTATCCACCTCCTCCAGTCGGTTCAGCCAGGGCAACTGCACAGTTACCCGCGAATTTGCCGAATACCTCCATCGATTCAATCACACCACCCTCTTATAGCAGTTTAAGCGATCAGGGAGCCACTGTCAAACGATTAGCGCCTAGGGTCCCTAAGACCAACGATCCAAGATTCCTTTCTAATAACACCGGGGCGTCGAAAAAACTTTTCGAAACAGCGACGAATAGGCCTAGTGGTAGTGGTAGGGAAAGGGTCATAGTCCCTGAAGATCTGAAGGCATACATTAATCTTGCCATTGTGAACGCGTTCTCGTCGTATCAGTCGTCTGTTAGAACTGAAATCACCAGCACGTTGAAGGATGAGATTCAAAACCAAATCGGCGGGCTAATGAGGGAATTAAGCCTGAGTCGAGCAGCTCCGTCAGTGGACCAGCCAGCAAGAGCAGAAGTTCCCTCCTCGGAGTCCCAGCATCCAATTCAGCCCCCAGTTCAGCGCCAACCTCAATTCGATCCAAGTCACAGAGCTTTTGTTCCAGTAGGTCCGCCAAATTATAGACAAGACGAGCCCAGTAGACGAGGTCAAGAACGAAATTTCCAACCTGATCCATTACCCGATAATTATTTTTACCAGCCACCAAGAGATGTATCCAATCCGTTCTTTAGCCGACCTCCACCACCTGTTAACACCGATTATCGTCCTAGTAGGGAACCCATTAGGATTGATAGGTGGAACATCACATTCAATGGGAAGCCTGAACACCGAACGGTAGAAGACTTCATCTTGCAGGTGGAGAGACTTCAAGTCCACCATAGATGTCCATGGTCCATAATTTTACGCGATTTCCATCTGATGTTGAAAGGAGAAGCCTACGAATGGTTCTGGCAATTCCTTCGAAATAATTATAGTCCAGATTGGCAAATGTTGAAGGACGCCTTAATGCGCCAATTCCGAAATCTAAAGTCGGACTATGAAATTATGCGTGACATTATGGAACGGAAGCAGGCCTACGGTGAGACTATCGACGATTATTTTGCTGCCATAAACAAGATGAAGTCGCAGTTGAGGATCCAGATACCCGAAGTGGATGTGGTAAAAATCCTAAAGAAAAACTTGCATGAAAAGCTCAGAACTTTAGTGTTTCCAATGGCGCTATTCACCATGGATCAGTTGAGGCATGCGTGCAAGGATGCGGAGGTTTCTTTTCCGAGGAGGGATCCAACTTTTCAGAAGCCTTTCAAGCCAGCGGTAAAGTTTACAGCCAATGAACTCGGCTATGATGAGGAAGAGCAGTTTCCAGCAGATGAGCAAGTGGCGGCTTTTCAAGTGGGCGGAGCAAGTCAAAAAATTCCTCCACGGAAATATGCGGATACCTCTAAGTTGATCTGCTGGAACTGTAAAGCTCCTGGTCACACTTATTTTGAATGTGGTTCTGAGGTTCTCAGCGTATTCTGTTACAAGTGTGGTAACGAGGGTGTGAAAACTCCTTTCTGCCCAAAATGCAGCCCGGAAAACCGGTCGAAGAACGCGAAATCTTCGGGGGAGTCGCGTTCGACTCTAGTCCAAAACCCCCAACAGTAAAATTTTCAGACAATTTCCGTCAATCCCGAGAGGGTTTAGACGTAGCCCAACCTGAAAAAGAAAATAACAAAATACAAATTTTAAAGCGACCGAATGATGAAAAAGAAAGCAAAATCAGTATAAACCCAACCCCCTCACATTTAAAACCACTACATCAAAGAATATTTGAATATAAGCAAGCCCGAAATAGAATTTTTAATAACCAACAAGTCTTAGTGTCCGACAGTATTTTAAAAACAAGAGAAAGGTATAGAGCTAGAAAAAAACAGAGAGCGAATATATTGTCCACTATATTAGAAGTAGACTCTGATCCTAGACCTTATGCTAGTATTACTATCGGTGGAAAAAAACTTTTAGGGTTATTAGACAGTGGAGCCAGCATAAGCATTCTGGGCAAAAATTGTTTGCAACTGGTCCAGGATCTTAAAGTTCCGATAATACCACTTAATTCAGGAGTAAAAACGGCTGATGGGAAGAGTCAAAATATAGTGGGAAAAATAATGGCTCTAGTGAAATACAAAGAAGTAGAAAATCCAATAACGTTCTTCTTGGTTCCTAACTTGGACCAAGATGTCTATTTGGGAGTCGACTTTTGGCGTGCTTTCCAGCTCGCCCCGAACATAATAAGCTCCATTTCAATGTCAGAAGAAGCAGATCTTTCAAATGCTCACCAGTTGTCTCCGGAACAGCAGGCCAGATTGGATGCAGTCAGGCGGAAATTTCTGTGTTTTGACCGCGATGGTCTCGGTAAAACCACACTAATGGAACATGTTATAGATACAGGAGACGCATCCCCTGTGAAACAGCGTCACTACCCTGTCTCGCCAGCGGTACAATCCATCTTGTATGAAGAGCTAGACCGGATGTTGAGCCTCGGCGTTATTGAGGAGAGCGAGAGTCCGTGGTGTTCGCCAGTGGTTCTCTTGCGAAAACCCGGCAAGAACCGACTTTGTCTGGATTCTCGCAAGGTGAATTCACTGACGAAGAAAAACGCTAATCCTCTCCCCCATATCGAGGGGCTCCTCAGCCGACTACCGGATACTTTCTACATTAGTAGTATAGATCTCAAAGAAGCATTTTGGCAAATACCGCTGGAGAAACAGAGTAGGGAAAAGACTGCCTTTGCGGTACCGGGATGACCCTTGTACCAATTCACTGTCATGCCTTTTGGGTTGTGCAATGCTGCCCAAAGGTTATGCCAGTTAATGGACAAGGTAATTCCTGCACGACTTAGGGACCGCGTTTTTGTGTATCTAGACGACTTGCTTATCATGGCTCCAGATTTTGAGACACATATGGCCTTGGTAGATGAAGTAGCTGAGTGTTTACGAAAAGCCAATCTCACCATCAACATGAACAAATCCAAGTTCTGCTTCAAGGAACTGAAGTATTTGGGGTTCATTGTTGGTGATGGGAAACTCAAAACCGATCCGGCGAAGGTGGAGGCGATAGTGGATTTCCCTGTTCCCAAAACCTCTCGTCAGGTTCGGAGGCTGCTTGGTCTAGCAGGGTGGTATCGCAAGTTTATTCGAGATTTTTCGAGCCTGACTGCCCCCTTGACGGACCTGCTGAAGAAAAAGGACGGAAAATTCCAAATGACGGGAGAGGCCCTGGAAGCATTTGAAAAGCTCAAAACAGCTCTTACTACCGCACCTGTCTTGTCCCACCCGGACTTTACTAGAAAATTTTACATCCAGTGTGATGCCTCGGACACGGGTATAGGAGCGGTACTGTTCCAGAAGAAGGATAACGATGAAGAAACTCCTATCGCGTACTTCTCTCAAAAACTTAACAAGTGTCAGAGAAATTACAGCGTGACCGAGAGAGAGTGTATGGCTGCGGTGATGGCCGTGAAAAAGTTTAGGCCGTATGTCGAGGGCATGGACTTCACTGTGATTACGGATCATTCCAGCCTTAAATGGCTGATGAGTATGAAAGACCTGAGCGGAAAACTCGCCAGGTGGAGTCTTTTATTGCAGTCCTATGTCTTCGACATACAACACCGAAAAGGAACGTTAAATGTGGTTCCAGACACTCTTTCTCGGGTACATGTGGATTCTCTGGTACTCGAAGAAGTAGCGCCACTAGTAGATCTAGAGTCCGAAGAATTTCACTCAGAAGAGTATACAAGTCTCATTGAGACAATTAAATCGCATCCCGAAGAATTGCCGGATTTGAAAGTCGTAGATGGCTTTGTGTATAAGCGGGCGTTGAGATGTGAAAGCGACGGAGTAATGCTTGAACACTCCTGGTTATTGTGGATACCTTCAGGGCTTACTGAAGAGATAATCTCCAAAGCCCATAACCCTCCAAAAACTGCCCACGGGGGTGTTTCAAAAACGCTCTATAGAATTCGTCAACATTTTCATTGGCCCAATATGACTGTCCAAATTCGTCAATATGTCTCTAATTGTTCAGTGTGTAAAGAATGTAAGGCAACCAACCAAGTTTCTCGACCGCCTATCGTCACTTCTTACTGTTCTAATCGTCCATTCGAAAAATTATATGTTGATTTCTTAGGTCCTTACCCGAGATCCAAGTCAGGTAATGCCTATGTGTTCATCGTCTTAGACCATTTGTCTAAATTTGTATTTTTAAAAGCTTTGAGGAACGCTAACACCTCAAGTATCGTTAAATTTTTGCGTGAAGATATTTTTAGTATGTTTGGGGTTCCAAACATATTGCACTCGGATAACGGAAAGCAATTTTTGGCCAACGATTTTCAAAAGTTTTTGTCCAATTACGGTATTAGACACTTTAAAACGGCCAACTATGCTCCGCAGTCGAATGCGTCGGAGAGGGTTAACCGCACGTTGTTAGCGGCCATCCGCTCATACTTAAAAACAGACCAACGTGAATGGGATCTTCATCTCTGCGATATCGCATGTGCTTTAAGGAGTTCAGTTCATAGCTCCATCGGTGTGTCACCATACTATGCTTTATTTGGCACTAATATGGTTACGCACGGAAGTGGCTATGAACTGGCCCGAAAACTGAACGCAGTGGACGACAACGACCTGTTAACTCTTCCCCGACAAAGTCGATTGCAGTGCATAAGGGATCAGATACGCGAAAATATCTTAAAAGCCAATGAAAGATCGGCCAAAACGTATAACACCCGCACTCGTAAGGTTACCTTTATACCTGGTCAGGAAGTATACCGGAAAAACTTTATTTTAAGTGATTCGTCCAAGTACTTGTCTGCCAAGCTTTCACCAAAATATTTAAAATGCCGAATCGTACAGCCTGTCGGAAATCAAATGTATGAAATAGAAAATTTGGCTGGGAAAAAGATTGGCATTTTTCATGCAAAAGACCTTAAGATGTAACCCAACCTAGTTCTATAACTGCCGGTGGCGTCTGCATCAAATTCTTTTAAAATTTTCTTCACGACTGAACCTGATAGCTAATAATAAATTATTAACCTTTATCATTCGTTTTACAGATTTATTCGTCACATAGTATCTGAACTTTATCACAAACCTTTATTTATTTATTTATTTTAGACTAAGCCTTAACCTATATATAAGATGTAAGACAGTTAAATCAACACCGCACTAGAGATATAAGACTGTAAAATTATTAAGTCTATTTATCCCACTTTGTACCTAAAAGAAGTTTATTGTACATACTAGAAATTGTTTATCCCTAACAGAAGGCGTTCCTAAGACGCCAATTCATTCGTCTTCGCCATACCGAACTGCCATACTTTCGATCTGTGATAAAATTAATCAACTGTGATACTACCTCTGTGATATTTTTTTCTTATTTGTTTACCTCTTTTATTTATACTTTATTAATTATACTTCTTATTTATATATTTGCTTGTCTATTTATTTTCATATGTATCTATAAACACCTAAACGGTGGTTCCCACAAACCCTCCCAGTTAAAAAGAGATTTTTTTTTCAACGGCCGTTCTAGTAACCCATACGACCTAAACCACGATACGGTCTTACATATAAAGTGAATTTGAGTAGCTATAGCTTTATACATATTACCTGTTAGTTTAAGTTTTGCACAAAGTACCTGATCTTTAAATTTTTAATTTATTTATTAAATCGTTCCACCAGCACTTTACACACTGTACCTGGTAGCTCTTGTTATTGCGCATGGTACCTGATACGCCACGGTTCTAGTTGTCAATCCAAACAACATATTCATTACCTCGTACCTGAACTTTATTACAAACCTTTAGTTATTGTTTTACTTATTTTTCAGTTAGCATCTATTTAAAAGTGACAGAGAGATAAGACGGTAGAATTATTAAGTCGGGTTATCTTACTTTGTATCTGAAAGAACCAGGCGTATATATTCAAACTAGAGTGTCCTCAACAGAATTAATTCCCATGACTGCAAGTCATTCACCACCTCCCTACAGGACAGTGATATTTTCCATCTGTGATAACGCCGATCCACTGTGATACAAGTTCCGGGATATGTTCCTTTTTATTCATACCTTAGCTGGTAGTTTTATTTTAATTAGTTATTTATTTGCTTTTTCAGCTATCTCATTATTAAACTCTTTCTTTATAAATACCAGAAAGGACAATGCCTTCTACTTACCACGAATCATCTGAACTGTTAAGTGGATGGTGACTTAACAAATTTTACTTTAGACGTAAAAGTAAAAAAAACTAACCCTATCCACGTACTGTACCTGTAATTAGTTCGTCTTTTTTCCGACCTCCTATGTACCTGAGAATCCTACACTTATTTATTAATTTTTGTTGCGTCCTCTAATACCTGTATGAGAGCCAAGACTGTATATCTAGGAGCCCTGTGATTTTGAGCATACTCCGCACAACGTACTTAAATACCTAGAATTTCCACTAGTTACGTACTTCTATGTAGGAAACACGAATGATCCTAATCAGTGATTTTGTCGGTCATATTTTGCTAGCCATAAGTTTATTTATTCCAAAAATACACATTTATTTCATGAATTAAGGTTATAGGGGGTTTCTAACTCGTAATGCACTTAGTTACGCCACGAAACAAAAACAAGAAAGACTATCTTGTTATATGCCTCTAACGATGGCTGAAATTCATACCAGAAAAGTCCGACTGCAACAGTTTTACCAACGGCAATTTAGGTATTGAGGAGGCTCACATTATGGATTTCTCTGCACTGGTTTATCATACATCTGAAAATCGAAGATATCTTTTTCGTATTCATTATAGAGAAAGGAACTACAGAGGATGAAACTACCTCGTCTTGGAAAAGTAGGTCTTCTGGTTTAGCCCGGCTTGGTAAGTTGGGTTTCTCCCCACGAAAAAAAACAGAGGATGTGAGATAATCCAAAGCTCCAATAAGAGTACATATAGGCAGCCCTCTGTGAAAAAAAAAGGTTTTAAAAACCAACGAGTTTTATAAGGGTTAAATGTTGATTTTAAACACAGCCAATGTATAGCCAGGTCTCACCAATGAAAGAAAAACGAGAAGCCCTTTTCTTTCCGTCCATGTCTGGCAGGCTGGTCATACCCGGAAACTTTGTTATGGGCTCCTTCGACCGCGCGCCGAGGCTAGGTTATGGGTCAATTTGCAGATGACAGGAGCAGCAATTTCTCCGATCCTTTGATGGAACTTCAGTGTTCCCTTTTTGTTTTGCCAGGGTAAAACACTGGGTTAAACGTATAAACCAAACCTAAAAAGAAGTAAATAAGTACATTTAGATACAAATAAATTGAGTAAATTATGCCCTTACTTACTGCTAATATTTAGGCTTCGTCGGTCATTTTATTTGTTTTTCGGTTGGTCAGGCAATTACAGCTGATCATATCCAAGGTGGGGAAACTAAAAAAAAAAAAAAGAAATGAAAAGAAAAGAATAAACAAACAAACAAACTTCCAAGAAACTGGAAGTACATTCTGGAAGTATAGACGGAATGGAAGGGGGGTCAGCTGGGTTTGAATTAGTGACAGGTAGGACTGGGGTGAGTTTGACAGTGGTGTCTGAAGCCTTAAAATCAGCATATGGTATATGAGGGTGAGATATTAATGTAAAATAAGAGGAACGGCGGTGATAGTTCCCTGAAAACATACCAGCGTTGTTCTGTGTTGTTTTGGTGGAGTGTAAATTCCCTACGTGTACTTTCTCCGGAGATCGTCACGTGTAAACTTGCACCGAACCGATTCGGCCGTCTGGAAAGGTTTCCTTCCAATTCATTTCGAAGTGCCGAGCGAGATGACGATGACGTCACGACTCAGGAGGGGAATTGGAAATACCAGCTCAACCCAACACATTCACAAAATAACGGAGGGGGTGGAACTAAATACTGACATGCGATCGTATGATTCAATTATACCGTACTAGTGGTAAAAGGAAAATAAGTGGAATGTTCAAGTCTATGATTTTGGCTATCTCCTTCTCCGTCTCCATCTCTGTCCGAAGGAATTCCCACATACGTTTTTTGTCAGCCGGAGTGGAAACATCCACGATAGTAGTGAGCCAATATACGAATTGAAAAAAAAAAAAAAAAATACTTTAAACTTCAGTCGATATTATTTAAAAGTAATTGCAGAACGGGCTTGGTATAATACATAAATACTGTTTTTAGTGCGGTTGTGGGGAATCCTACCCAAAAATTAAATTTCTATCATCGCAATACCGGTGCTGGCACGCAAACAAAATTTGTTTAATTAGTAACCTAATACGAAAGGGTGAGTTTGAGAGTCGGAAAAATTATAAGTATGGTTGTAAACTCAAGTTTAATTTTTTTGTCAGAATTAAATTGGCGGTCATAGGCAGCAGGAAGCCTGGGCCGTCCAACCTTTTTATTGCTTTGAGAATCAATCAATATGGATATTGACTTTTTTTGTCCAGGATCACCATCGTGAGCTCTCATGTTAGCTGTAGGAGAAAAGTCGGAAGTTGGAGGCAGAGTTCCCGGGATAATTGAAAAGCTAAGTAGAACTTAAAATGATAAAGAAGCCAGTTTAACAAGAAAACACTAAGAAAAATCATTTTATTAAAACCTATACCTACCTAGTGATTAAAGAAAATTGTTAAAAATTTAAAACTACTTAATACCTACTATCGAAGAATCAAAATCATCAAAAATACCTACAGCTATCTAAAAATTAAAACTTAGGTAAAACTTAAAATTAATATCTAAAACTTAAACTTTCTTGGTATAAACCTTAAACTACCTAGAAATACTTACCGATTATAAGAATTTAAAACTTAAAATTACTATCTAAAACTTAAACTTTCTCGTTATAAATAATTTCAAATATTGAAAAATTAATCTACCTAAAAGAACTTACCTATATATGAAACTTAAAACTTAAAAATAATTACTATCACCTAAAAGTTACCACTTAAATTTAAATTTAAGATTTCGTTAAGATTACCTGAAACTAGTGAGAAATTAAACTACTTAAAAATACGTACCACTACATAAAAGTTAAAACTTAAAGGTTAAAATTTAAATTTAAAAATCCTTTAAAACTACCTAAGCTAATGAAAAATTTATCTACCTAAGAATACTTATCACTACATAAGAGTTAAAACTTAAAACTTTAAAAAAAAAACTAAATTTAAAAGTTCTTTAAAACTACATAATTTATTTAAAAAAAAAAAAAAAAAAAACAAACGTTAACAATAACTGAAATCACCCTAAAAAATGTTTACAAACTTAAAGATATTTAATTTATATTGAATAGAAAAAAAAAACTTAAAATTAACTTTGCTATACCTACCTTTTTCCAATATTTAAAAACCTAAAGCTGCTTAACTCATTTTGAAAAACAAAAAAGCATAGCTAGAACAATAGATAATCTAATATTAGTAAAAATTTAAAAAAAAAAAAAAATTATTAAAACTTAACTTAAATATCATTGTAAGTGATTAAGTTAAGGTTTCGGATGTTTTTCCTCGCGTTTTTTTGTTAGAGTTTTTTTGATTGCTAGAGTTTTATACCACCTCCAAGGAGCTCCATGCAGGTAGGATTTTTTTTTGACCGTATATATATGTCAGGTGCCAAATTGGGTGCTATTCAAAGTTAGTGTCGTTCGGAAACCTTTTTTTTTATCACCTTGTTTTTTCTCAGTTTTCAATTTTGTAAAAACACTAAGATGTTTTATTATTGTTTGAGGGAACAGAATTATGATTGTATTTGAAGAATGTATATATAGAAATAAAAAAAGTTAATGTTTTCCCTTTTTGCTAAAGAAACTCTGTTGTTTGTACTGATTTTGGTGAACAAAATCATGTTCGTTTGAGGAAAGATTTTCAGGGGTGCTGATGGAAGGCGAACCGTACGATGATAGGGGAGTGACCAGACTATAGTAAGGTTATATTTTTTTTTGGGGAAGTTTAAACTAGGGCCAAAGAACTTCCAGGTTGGGTGGGTATGGGCCCTGCTGCTTCAACATCTGCAGCACCCTAGTGTGGTGAAGTCCGTCCGCGGTTTTTCCATTTCGTGTTTGTGTTTAGGCCTGATAAATGTTTTGTTGGGAGGTGAGGTCAAGTTTCGGGGGCAAGATCCCCCCCCATTTCGGCGAGCTAACTGCCGAGCATCGCTAGCAGGCCGCGTCCCTTGGAACTTGGCATTCCATTCCGTTCCTTTCAGTTCCGTTTCCCTTTATCCCACCTTTTCCTTATTCCTACACCACCGTGACACCTCATCCCCTCCCTTCTTCCTCTTGCCTCGCAACAATACCTATACTTACATTTACATAATTACATACTGTCATATCACGCACTTGGTAATAATTAATCACTTGGATCTCCCCGTCAAAAAAATAGCCATTTGCCCAAAATATTTTTGGGGGCTCTTTTGGTTCTTGGCTTTGAGTATATATAATATGGAGTGCTCGTTTACATTCCAAAAACGAGAGGGTTTTTACAACAACACCGTCATAGCTGCAGCTGTCAAAAAACCCTCTCTATATTGAAATCACGCTCCCTATCACAGGCTCAAGTACTACAATGCATTAGGGATAGGAACGAGCACTCCATATTATATATACTCAAAGGTTCTTGGTAAACATTTCAATAATGCATTCATTAACACAATTATACCATCGATTAATATGAAATGATTTTTACATTAATATTTTTTTAATAAAAATGTTTTATTTAAAACAATATATTATTAAGTGCATTTTGCATCGCAGCTTCGTCCAAAGCGAACGATTATCTACTACAACAAACAGTAAAAGGAAAAATTCTGGTTTAAAAAATGTTTATACTCCAAGTATGGTATTTTTTTTTACTATCGCTGTTTTGATTATTTTGTTTTCTATTTTAAGTCATCCTCTATTTGTTTTTTTAGTTTAAGCCAAAAAACCATTCTTTAATTTTAATTCTTAGCATTTTAACATCCCTTCCTGTAAGATATTGATTTTGTTTTTTCCAAAACAATACAACAATACAATATTGTGGTGAATATGCCCAGTTATGTAAACAACCACACATTAGTACAACTTTCCGCGCCATCTTTGAGTGAAATTAATAATTAAATCCATCACGGTTGGTGTCCAGCCTCGTTCGTACTGGAGTATTGACGAAACCTTTTTGGAAAGCACCTTCTAGTAGACCCTAGAAAATTCTATAACCCTTTATTTTCGGGTATGAATACAGGCGCACCAGTCCGAAGCGGCAGTTTGATTTTGGAAGTGAATGAATAAATGTCAGTGTGAATAAAGAGTTGCATACTTGTGCTTGGTTATAATAAAACAGAAGAAAAAGTATTTGAAATAAAAAGCGTTTTATTTTGTGAATTAATTGCAGTTTCAGTTTGAATAAAGGAAATAAGTTTTATTTGCGAACCCTTAGTAAAAATTACAATATATTCAATAGACTTAAATGAAACATTAAATACAAAACGCCATGGCAACTAGGCTTTTGTAAGTCTGGATATTTGCAGCGCTGTTTTGTTTGTTAATAATGTATATTTTTTGTGATTCCATCGAATAACACTTTTTCATCATTTTTTGTGTTACTGGATTTTATTAATTTTTCAACTGAATTTTTTGAAGAGGATACGTATGAAATGAAGTCTACTTTTCCTTTTTCGAAAACGACTCTTAAAAATTTCATTAAACTTCGTAAATATATCTGTCTAAAAGAGCAGTTTTAATTAAATTGTATATCATAGTTTTCTGAAATCAATGTGTGATTTTTTTTTTTAGCAAATTGCAAATATTTTTAGCAAATTTTTTGGTATATTCCTGAATATCTTGTAAATTATTTGGTTGATTTTATCATAATTCTGTACTTCCATAGTTCTAAGCTGCAGTCAAAAATGATTGCATTTAACATTTGTATAAATAATTATTTTTTTTAAACAATAAAACATTTTTTTTTGCATTTTTGTTTTTTTTTTCACATTTTTTTGTTTATAATTCAATTAAAAAGTACAAGTCACCTCAGCTCCAGAAATAAATGTGTTTCACCCAGATATGACAGAGGGTTCTTCAGCACGGTTGCCACTTGGAAATAAAATTTGTGACCAAAATTGAAAATAAAAAGGACCAAAACGAGTAAAAAGTGACCAAAATAATTAAAATCTGAAAACTTCATAGCACACAGAAAATTTAAGTTAGCCATATTTTTCTCTTTTATGTATTATCATAAATAATTTATTAGAAATTAACAAAAATAAATAAACAAAAAGGTACAACATAATTCACAAAATTACTTTAAGGGCAATGTGATCACCACTTCTTCAGAATAAAGTTTAGACCGCACAAGGTGGAACTGCACCGCAGCGGAACTGCGATTCACAATAATTTGTATGAAATTTTATGAATGCAATATATATATATGCAAATAATGTTTTGCCGCGTCCCGTCGCGTCGTGAAGTGTAGTTCCGCTGCAGTTGTGTGTGGTCTAACCTTAAAAAACATAAATAAATAAACATAAAGGTTTATTTACTAAATCACATTTTTTCACAGCATTTTATATTAAATTCACAATATTTTTTTTAAATCAATCAATACGAAATTGCGTATAGTTAAAATGAATCTACTAAAATTTACACACATAGGGGCGTATTCATAGTCATTTGAGAGCTGGTTCTAAGTTAAACATAGGTTTAGTCGAATTTTCGGACGTTTATTTTATTTTTTTAAGTTCATAATTTCAAAACATTTGAAGCTATTTGTGTAGTATTATACCAAGTTAATTATCTTATACAAATATACAACCAACAATTTGTAATTAAAATCGGTCTGTATTCCTTGAGCCAAAATTGTCTTAAGCTGTAGTTTAGTTAAACCTGGGTCTATCTGCGACTATGAATATGCCCCATAATATCTACTTATTTAAAAAAAAAATGTTTCTGCCGACCAAACGCTATGTCACATGTTTTTATCCTGAAGCTCTTTGGACAACATAATATTATTAATGGTGTTAAAGTAAAGTCTGTTTCTTAACTTAGGTTTAATTAAACTTAAATCATAAAACTTTCTTTCAGCAGCAGCTGAGCTGTATGGTAACGACAATAACAAACCTTTTGCAATGTTGTTTTAATTTAACAAGAAAGATTTATTAATATATCTTATTACTTGCCCATCCATTGTGTATGTTTTGTTTTCAACAAGAACCAACAAAACCAACAAGCGAAATAGACGGAGACGCTTAAAACCAAAAATATTTCAAACTTTCCATCTGTCAATAAATTGTCAAATGAAGTGGTCGTGGATGGGTTATGCAGTGCGTTCAATTTAATACATGCAACGTTTACATAGGAGATGAAAAAAAAATTGCACTTCATTTTGAGAAAATGAAAATTAAAAGTCGAGTTTTTTTTCATAATTCTTCTTCAAAAAAGTGTGTTTAAAACGTGTTTCCTTCAAAATTTCTTTTTCAGCTAGTCAAAAAATTTTAATTAGGTAAATTGAAAGAAAAAACAATAATAATATTTGAAGGCGAGTTATCTCGTCGATTTCAAAAGTTTGGCGTAACTCAAAACGTCTGTCGGTTAAATTTTCCGACTCAGGGAGTCAAGCCCTTTAAATTGAGATGCATTTCAAGTGATTTGTATTGATAATCTAATTGATAAACTAGTAATAACATCCGCGACTTTTATCGCGCTTTCCAGCAGTATGGCGTAACTCAAAACGTCTGTCAGTTACAATTTGCAACTCAGGGAGTCAAGCCCTTTAAATTGAGAAGCATTTCAAGATATTTGTATCTTTAATCTTTTTGATAAACTATAGTAATTACATCCGCGACTTTTATCGCACTTTTTAGCAGTTTGGCGAAACTCAAACGCCTGTAACTTATAAAATCACTTTCTTGAGTCAGAACCTTTTAATTGGTAAACATTTGGAGAAGCTACCACTAATATACAATTAAAAAATAAATAATAACATCCGCGAATTATATCGCGGCTGTCAGTTGTTTGGGGCCACTCAAACGTCTGTCTCTTACATTTTAATTTTTTTTTGGGTGAAGGCCTTTTGATTGGGATACATTTCAAGTGGTTTCCATCAAAATTCTCTTACTAAAAAAATAAAAGAAAAAATCCGCGATTTATTTCGCGACTTTCCAGCTGTTGGGTGACACTATAAACTACTTTTTTTTATACATTAATATTCTGGTAGTCAAGACCTTCCGATTGCGATACATTTTGGTAGCAAACATCAATTATCTAAACATTTCAATAAAAAATTCGCACTCAGGAGGTCAAGATCTTTCGTTTGTGATAGATTTCAAGTGGTTTCCTTTATGACAAAAAACGCAAAAAAAAAGCATTTCAAGGACGTCTGTCGGTGGTTTCGGGGCCACTTAGACGTCTGTCACGTACATATTCACACTCAGGGAGTCCATAGCTAAAAGTTGTGATCCATTTCAGGTGGTTTCCCAAAAGCCTAAAAACGCCAAAAAAAAATCGGAGACATCTGTCTAGGTTTTGGGGCCACCTACACGTCTGTCGAAACCAGTTTTGTAATCAGGGAGTTCATGGCGTCAAATTGTATTACATTTAAAATGGTTTCCCACCCGTTTTCAATTTTCAAAAAAGTTGTACTTTTGATGCACTTTTACGTGGTAACGAGGCCACTACATGCTGGCAGACGAACGTATTCGTTATCACCTTCACCAGGACTACCTCTACTATTAAAATCTTTTGGTTTCCTTTCACGACCAAAATCTGCTGCCAGCACTCGGTCTATATCAAAAATTTCCTTTTTTTTTACTTTTCCATTTTTTTATTACTCTGTTTGCCCTGCTTCACATTTTTTAGTTAACAATACCATTATACATTTTTAGTGAACACCATTACCAAACGCCATGCAAAACCTTTGAACCACAACAGCAAGTTTGTGAAATCTTGTCGGGCATTAACTTAAAAATAACTTTCCGGTCACTGTGTCGTATGAGTGATATATTATATAAAAAGACTCTGTCGCGTCGCCTCGTATGTTAACTTTTTTCAGAGAAAAATATGTTTGTAACCGTTTTAAATTTTTAAAACACAAACTCATACATAATGTTTTCCACCAGTACAATTCTTTTTATTTTCAACGTAAACATTTTCTAACGTTTACATTCACCCTAAAGAAATCATTATAAAGCTAGTTGTCAATAAAAGCTCCTGGCCCAACAAGTTATACCCCTTAAAATAAGGAACTCTTCGTCAAATAATAATCATCCCCTTTGTACAAAGCTTTTACCAACAACAAACCATGTAAAAACAAACAAAAATGAGCTAAATTTTCCAATAACTTGACGAAAGTTCAGCACTTTTCTCCAAAAGAATTTGAAGAAATTTCTTCAGTCTTCGTGAGGTGTTATTCGTGTATACAACTAATTCGCACGTCTCGTTTGGCTCTCTTATATTAGATCATACCACTGGTTAACAAAGGAATTTTTTTTTTTTCAAAATTCCAACAACACCGTTCCCAAAGGATTAAATAACTCTTAGACAAAAAATAAAATAAAAAAAAAGATTACAACCACAATTCTAACTCTATTATAGTGTACTTTAAATAATTTAATCACCAGAAAAGCAATACTTTAAATCTATATATAAAATTAGTCGTATATAATCTACATTAATTAGAGAAAATATATTTAGAAAAATATTATATAGTTAATTATTTCAAAGCAAACGTTTCATACCTTCTTAGATCCTTATAGAATATCGTCTCGTATAAGGGCATTACTGTAGAATTTCTTGCTTTTGATTCATTTCCTCAATTTTTCTTATACTTCTTGGTGTTTTTTTGTTTTTAAATGTAAGCGTGTGTGTGTACGTGCGTAATTAATTTCACTCCATTGTGTCGCTGTTTTTGCACCTTAACGATAAAATTAAAAAAAAAAATGTTTATGCAATAAAAAAAATAAAAGTAGAATGTAGCAGACAAAAATTGAACAAATATATATTCTGTAGTGTTAAATAAGCAGTGAATTTCCCTAACAAGGATAACAACTGTATGCATAGAATAAAGTAAAAAATAATCTTAGTTTTTATCAAATAAGTACGCCTTGCCCGGTGTCGTTTAAATAAGCCCCCGAAAGGATACTACCTGAAATATTGTAATTTTCTATCCGGGATGAATGTCACGATAAAATCCATCTGAGCTTTATGTTTCGTATATGTACCGGTGAGTGTGTGTGTGTGTATTTGGTCAATCGTCCCTAGAAAGGGTCCCAACTTGGACTATCTTCGGTACATTAGTGACCTTACACAGTGTTATGTGTGTAGTGCATCATGAATATCTTGCTGCTTTCACTTTGCTTGTTGAATATTAATATTCCATAAAAAGAATAACACCCAAGGGTGTGCAGTAGTAGAGGAAATCCTACTACGCCTGTTCGTAAACTTTCTAACTACTAACATCACACAACAGGGGGCAAACCGAAAGAAAGGATAATCGTATGCGATTCAACAGTGCTCCCATTCAGTCACCACTTTTAATGGACACAGAAAGTGGAAGGTGAAAATAAAATAAAAAAACAAAACACAAAAATAAAAGAAAAACGGCAGTGAGGTTGGTTGTGGTCTTTTTCAAAAGGATATAAAATAAAGGACAAACCACCGCCTTTCAAGTCGACCACTATTATACACCGAAAAGTGTTTTTGTTCGGTACTCTTTCGCTTTTCGTTCGTCCTTTGCTATTATATAGTCGTCGAGTCATATTCGAATGTGATGATATACTCTTCCTATCGACAAGGAACGAAGACGACGATGACGGTGACCTAATTTTACGTTACTCGTGTTTGTATTATCGTTACGTTGTTGTTTCTACTTCGGTTCTTCAATTCTGTGTGTTCTTTTTCTCTTCGTTCAAAGGTTTTTTTTTCTGTTCGTGTATTTCGTCCGCCTTTTGTACCAGCAAGGGCTAAAGCAGGAGCAGATCCATTTGAAATGTTTTGTATATGAATTTGTTTTTGTTCAAGTGGATATTCGGATGTTTTTTTTTTTTAAGCGTGGTTTTTCACTTTTATCATGTTATTTTTTCGTCCTTTTATGAAAGAATAATTCGCAACAAACAAAAAAAAAAAAAACAACAAAATAATTCAAAGAAAGAACAAAGGAATGTAAGCAGAACACGCGATTATAATATTTGTGGTGGTATTATTATTGACGAAATAAAAATTCTGGGAGTTTGTTTGTGTTTCTAATTAGTGAATTACATTTGATTAAAGTTGTTAGTTTTAATATTAACATACAATAATATAGTGTTATAGTGTTGGTAGCGAAAGTAGGTAAATTATTAAAAAATATAAAATAAAAAATCAAGTGAAATTCCAATTAAGATCATGGTTTTAGATACTCATGTACTTCCTGAGAAAATTGGATTAGATTTCTCGGTTTAGTTTATATTAGTGTGTGGATATTGTGGAAAACAATAAAAACCATCAGAATTTTTTGTGGGAAATATAATCGCATTCAAATGGAATTTTTTCTCTTGTGCGTCATGAGCATAACTGGGCTATAATATAACTATGTATTGTCAAGCATTCATAAAAAAGTAAGTTTGAATTAATTAAGTATATTTTTAATATTAATGTAGGGTATACCTTACCTATATGCGCATTCCTCTGCAATGGCTTACTTATTTAATTATTTTCTTTAATGATATTCTAAGCTTATTAAGAACTTGTGGAATTTCAGTCCTAATGTTTGCGGTTAAAATTCAGCCCAAGTGGTCTTGTTTAAACTCCATGTAGGTATTTGGGAGTTTTGAAGCTTTAAATGATAGTTTTTGTATAATATTTTTTTTTATGTTTACTTAATAGACACGATTTGCGGAAAAAGCTGGTGCTTTTTCACATTTTCCATATTGGTCTACATTTTCACATTTTCCATACTGTCCTGGTTGAACGGAAATTTTGATAAACACCCAACTTTTCGGCACTTCATATCAATATTTTTTTTTTTTTTAAATGTCAGTCAGGCACCTCCATGAACTCCGAATTTCCCGCCGTGCGTCGTTAGCTGCAGACATAACGCTGTCTCCTTCATGATTCCTTGTTGCTTTCAGGTTATCTGTTGTGAGGTCTGTATTGTTGGCTATTTCGGGATGTTTTACGTCTGGTGGAAGCCAAATACAGAGCTCACAACAGATAACCTGAAAGCAACAAGGTATCATGAAGGAGAAATCGTTATGGTATTGACCTGTGTGTCTGCAGCCGACACGACGTGGGAAATTTGTAGTAAATGGAGGGGATGATGGACAAAATATGTACCTGACTGACATTTAAAAAAAAAAAAATTGATATAAAGTGGCGAAAAGTTATGTATCTTCCAAAATTTCCGTTTCAACCAGGACAGTCCCCCAAAGCACAAGGCAGGAATTGTGCATTTGAAATCAGTCTTCCTTAATGGAAATTTCGGGGCAGCCACCCGAAATGAGTGTGACCGAAAACTGTTCGGCAAGTGTTGCAGAACAATGTTCAAAAACACAAAAATAATCTGAAAAATGCACTTTCGAAAGAATAACTGAAAATTACCCCAGAGTTAACAAATAAGCTTGGTAATTTTATGCCAAAAGGTTTTAAGGCTCTTAAAAAGGCCATCAACGAATACCCCGAACAAATATTAAAAATGCCATGAAACCAAACATATAGTTATTTCTAACACTGATCAAATGAAATAAAGAAATTGGTTGGCACAACAGCTCGTGAAGAACCAGGGCTTAGTGACTTACAACTCGCAACCATTCCTGTGAGCGCATGCCGACAGAAATGGAAGGGACCTACGACTCCGAACGACTAAACGAGAAGCACTCATTCACGACAAGTGATACTCTTGGAGGATTTGTCAATTCCTCGCAAGAGGCAAGCAGTAACCCTGAAAAAAAAATTTTAGTTTTTAGGTGGACGAGGCTGGGAAGTGTACCCAGACCTCCAGCGTGACAGTCGAACGAACAAAAACAAGAACGAAACGAACACTGATCATGCTGTATCAAATAAGCTATGACCTGGAATTAAGCCAGGGTTTTTAGTTTTTTTTATTGTTATAATGTTCAATACCAATTTTTTTAAATCAGTTATTGATCTGTGTTAAAGTGCATGAGTTTTTCTTTAAAATAAAATTTTGTCGATAGTCTTTCTGGTTTACAAGTTATAGCAACTTAGACTTAGCGCGCATATGCAACTTTCAGTCACGAAACAGTTTGGTTGCTAAAACGAATCGATGTTCTTATATGAGAGTGCGCGCACATGCAGAAACAATTCAGTCACCGATTGGAGCAACTAAACAGTTTGTGTTTTTGTGGTAGATATTCTTCACCGCAGACGAGCTTCAGTGAGGAAGTACAGTTATCCAAATTTAAAAAAAAAAAATTTTCAACCGAGATGGATTCTTTCAAAAAATTATATATCTTCGATTTTATTGATCAGAACTTCAATGTTAAGGTCTTTTAAAGATGAAATGTCAAGCTATATTTTGTATAAAAATTATTGCGGAGTGACAAAAAATTCCATACTAAAATGATGGTATTAAAACCTCTCACCAATTTGATTTCCCATTACATTTTTGCATTGAACCTTAAAAAAAGGCGATTTGGCCACTTTATGAGACTTATCACTTGAGTTATATTATATAAAACCGAAGTACTCAATTAAAGTTCAAATAGCAGGCTACATTTGTGTGTACAAATATTTGCAAAGTTATGCAGTAAATAATACTAAAAATGTGATTTAGTGAAAAATCAATTCGATTCATGGCATTATAAAATTTAAAAGTTGGTAAAAAGTTACCGAAATAAATTAAATAGTTTTATCACTAGTGGATCGATGACCACGCACATGGTCATCAATCAACCACGCACATGGTCATCAATCAACTAGTGATTAAACTATTTGTTTTCGGTAAGAGTTCCATGTGCGAGCTTAGCCTTAAATTTAAAACCATCTTATAAGCTGTGAGCCACTGTATATAAATCAAAATTCGAGAATTTTTCTCAATTTTATTTTGACTTTTCTAGATTTTGTATTTCGAGATTTTTGTACATTCGAGACTTTTATCATTCTAGATTTTTGCATTCTAAATTTTTTTTTTCTAGATTTTTTCCATTCCAGATTTATGTCATGCTAGATAACGTCATGATCCCAAATATGAACACCAAAACTAACATACATAAAATGCAACCACTTAATTTGTTAATTTTAAGTATATAAGAAGAGAACATAATTTTAACAAAGGATAGGTGGCGCAGTGATCGATTTTTTTTAATATTTTGCGCACACCAAAGGGGGTTTGACTACTCTTAAAATGATTGAACAAAATACGAGCGTAAGGAAATAAGAAAAGGATTTGATAGTAGATACCAATGCTATGAGTAATTGACAAATCCTCCAAGAGTTAGTTACTAGGCCCTGGTTCTTCACGAGCCGTTGCGCCATCCAATTAATTTATTTTATTTACCGATGCATATTGGTCTGGAATATTAAAATGGGTGGGAAAGATTGAGTCGAGGAAATCATTCTACATTCACGTGGTTAAAGAATCACTGTATTTAACAGTACGTGCGAAAATTGGGCTCAAGGGTAAACTCATGGGCATTCCTAGAAGAACAACTATTAAGTTTGCATTCCTTAAGGGAAGGAATACAACTGTTTTTTTTTCTCACAAGAACACTGTTTATTTAACGGTATAAGATAATGAAAGACAAGAAACATTGCGGCGGTATTCAAAAGATGCAAATGCGTCCGTTACATTTCTATAATTTTCAAAGCTCTTTTTTGTATTCTATTCAATAGACTCAAATGCGTTATCAGAGCACCTGCCCAAACATATGAGTATTGTACCTACTCAAGTTTTGGTCGAATAAATGCTTCATTACAGTAAGTTGCTTACAAATTCTATATTTATGAAGCAAAACTACTCATATTTTTACAATAAAGCTACTACGTTGGTAAAGTGCCCAAAAATAAAATCATTAAATCTTGTTCCGATAGGTGTCGCTGTAGTTACTGGATATAAAGTTATCAACGAATTTTCTTTTCCAAATCAAAATGGGCGTGATACAAATCGTATGGAAGGAGGTGTATTTCCTTTCAACCCGTTTTCTAAAAAAAATTGACTTAAAAAGAAGAACAATTATTAACAATGGTAAATAAAGCCAGAAATCCCTTCTTTTATTTTCTTTTTAAATAAAGTCTTTTCTAGTAAATGCATAGTTTTTGAAAAATTAATTTTGAAGCTCAAAATTCGACAACAAGAAATAAAACTTAAATTTTTTTTGTATGTAATTAAGTACCATTTTTGTTTTAAAATTCAATACTCTTACCAATTCTTAGTCAAACACTGAAAACCAGATGAAATAGTTTAAAATCTGAAGTAACCAAGGGGCTTATTGCGAGAGTCTATTCGACTTAAGTCTATTCGATTTTTTTCGATTCTATCAAATTTAAAATTAGTATAGCCTTGCTCAGTAGACTTATTGAAATAGAATCGATTTTCGAAAATAGAATATAAATAGCTATCGACTGGAGCTTTAAGGCGCTCCCAAACCAATGCGAAACATTCGTTGCGGCAAAGAAACATTCGTCAGTTAAAATGAATTCGTATGTTTCTCCGCCGTGTTGGTGTGGGCACTCTCATATAGCACCATGTAAATACATTTTGACATGCGAATGTTTCTTCGCCGCAACGAATGTTTCAATTTCCCCTAGAGTCTTAGAAAATAAATATAATTTGACGAAAATTTGACATTTTTTTAATGAAATAAATAGTTTTTCTACAAAAAAATTATATTTAATAGGGCGACTAATTGCAAAAATGAACTCCGGTCCTTTAGATTTTAGACATTGGATGCAAATATGAAGACATACGTTTGTATAATATTATTATGGTGCATAAATATTTATGATAATGTGCAGTGGTGATTTGTGCATCTTCAAAATGCACTTTCTCTAAAAGCCTTAATAACAGTTTAACAACTTGAAAAATCATTTCGCAGTTCAATGTAAAACTCCTTTGTACCAAATATGACATTGCAGCTTTGAATGTTGAATGTATAATAAATATATAAAAATCTTTTAAAAAAATGTATTATGGTAGCAAATTTTATATTGCAGCACATGTTAAGATGGTTGAGCATCTTGAAGGAAGGACACCAAACATGGATGACGATATAAAAGTTCATATTGTACCAGAAGATATTCTTTTCCACTAAAATACATTATTCTTATTTTAGGTTTAAACAAAAATGTACACCAAAGTCGATCAGAAATTCCTGATCGAAAAAAAAATTCTATTTAGTAGAAAAAAATTGATTAATAGAAATTCGCAATACCGATGAAGACTATAAGTCTATTCGACTTTAAGTCTATTCTGAAAAGACTCTCGCAATAACCCCCTTCTTAGAAAAAAAATTGACTCTAATAGAAATTCGCAATACCGATGATAGACTATTAGTCTATTCGACTTTAAGTCTCTTCTGAATAGACTCTCGCAATAAGCCCCTAACATTTTAGTAAAATGATTATGAGAAAATCAGCTTATTGGAAAAAGGGCCACTATATGGTCAGAAGACGATAATTAACTTCACCGATATTAATATTCAAACTGATTACATCTTACCACATATTGATTTCAACCCAGTTGTACTTGCAGACTTTCCATCAAGAGAACTCTGGTAGGAAAACCGGGTCACTAACGAAGATCATGTCTCGGTATTCACTGACGGGTCCAAATCAGACAAGGGGGTAGGGTCTGGCATCTTATCAGAAAACCCACTCATAAACAAGTCGATAAAAATACCGAACTTCTGTAGCGTCTTTGAAGCAGAGGTCCTTGAAGTTGGTAATGCATCTCTCCACGCTTGAATTGACGGGTAAGAACATTGATTTCTTCATAGATAGTCAGGCGGCAATCAAAGCTATATCATCAATTGTCACAAAATCTAAACTGATTGATTGCTGGGCGCAGCAAACACAGTTACACTTCGTTCGGTCCCAGGACATCCTGACATTTTTGCTAATGAAAGGCCACACGAACTGGCCAAAAACGGGAAAACACTTGAACCGAGCGAAGTCATAAACTAGGTACTTATGCCTCTAGAACAAGAAAAATGTTGAATTCACCATAGTTTCTTAAAAGCCACAAAAAACACTTGAAACCTGTCGAGTTTCAGGGACTTTGTGGCCTTTACTCTCTAGGAACAAAACAGACTATTTACTTAAGCTAAGCAGGAACCATTATCCCTTTTAGTTGGTACACTCACAGGTCACAAACTCCATGGGAACCCACTTGAGCAGAATGGGCATCAGCTTATCTGACCTACATATATAGAGGGTGTCAAGACGAAGAGGCGGTGGAGGGCTCATACCACTTCCTTTGCGAATGCCTCCAGCCTAGCTAGAATAAGAAGAGCAACTCTCTGAGAATACTTCTTCGGTGACGTGAAATAAGGCCCAACGAAATAAGACCAACTCTCAAATTTGGCCTAATTTCGCTATGAAAATTGAAATAAGGCCAAATTGGCTTTATTTCTATTTCCAAAACCAAATAAGGCCAAATATCATATGGAAATAAGACCAAATTTGTTTTACGAAAACATTTAGTGATAACAGAAGCTTTCAAAGCAGACCAACTGACAACATAGGCGCCTGCCAGGCGACCGAGCATACCCTAAGCTGAGCGACGGAGTCGCGTGAGTGGGACAGAGGACCCGAAAAGGGAGTTAAAATCCTTGAACCCGCGAAGCGCGCCACCCAAAGTACTGTTTAGTTCAAAAACATTGAAGCACAGGCGCCTGCCAGTTGGCATTAGTTCCCCCAAAAAAAAAAGGAATCAAACCCCATCTGGCAGGCACCTATGTTATCGGTCAGTCTGCTTTAAAAGTTTTTGTACTAAATAGTACCTCGAGTGGCCCGCTTCGCGGGATCAAGGATTTTAACTCCCTTTTCGAGTCCTCTGTCCCGCTCACCCAACTCCGTCGCTCCGCTTAGGGTATGCTCAGTCGTCTGGCAGGCGCCTATGTTGTCAGTCGATCTGTAATCAAAGTTTTTTGTACTAAACAGTACTTTGGGTGGCCCGCTTCGCCAATTATCAGCTGTGGGTCTTAAGCTACTATTAGACGGTCAACGCAAATGGTCAATGCGTTGGCTCTCTGACGTCATCAAAAAAATGGTCAAAGCACTGACATGGCAACGTCAACGCTCACCGTGTCAACACCTGAAATATTGACGATCACACAAATGACACAAGTCCGTCAATGTTGTCCCAAAATGCGTTGACAAGTAATATGTGTCAACGAGATTTATCCAAATCGGTGTCAATGCGCTGGCAAGTAATCGTTGACGATCACACGGCTTGACCATGTCCACGCGCATTGACCGTTGACAAAAGTTCAAATCTGTAATTTTTCCAGTTGACGCTCACACATAGTGGTGGCGCGCTGTGACACAGTCAAATAAATGTGTGTATTTCGGTTTAAATTTTTTTTAAAGCAAGGAAAAATGGTAAATGCAAACGAAATGGAAATGGCAATTTAGGTTTAGGCAGAAGGGGCAATTTTCTAAGAAAATGACTTAAAATATAAACAAAATTATTAAAAATCAACGGCAACACTCAAAATATCATGTTATAGCGTTTTTGAAAGCCAAAACCTTTTCTTAAATTAACTTTTTAAACCAAGTTGTTTGAGCAAATAGTTTTTGAGAAAATAATTTTCAAACTCAAAATTCTTTCTTCTTTCCAAGATGGCGGACGCCCAAAAATCCCGCAAATCGAGATTTATGCTAAGAAGCAACCCCTCTTCAAAACTGCGTTCAAACTTTTCAGACGTCAAAACTTTTTTCAGATTGCCCTTATTTGACTGTACTAACTAGTTTATAGTCGCTGCATCCTCCATCCCAAAGCGCTGGTCGTTTCTCTACTGTCGCAATCAAAGCGGAGACCTCGTATTGCTTGGTCCACGAGTAAAGTAATTTTCTTTTACGTTTCTCCGACAACTTTTCCTTCGATTCATCAGCAGGACGCGCATTTACTTATCCGACTCACTGGTGATTTGGCTCATTTTTTTTAACTCAAACTAGTTTAACGTTAAATAATTTTGTTTGGAAATGTTTTGTTTTCTTTTATGTTGCCGTTTGTTTTTTTGTTGCTGTTTCTTTAAATGAAAAGAATGTCAACGCCAGCTGCTTTGACACAGCAGAAAATTGTTGCGTGTCAACTTTGGTACCTGGACAACGCGTTGATGGGCAGTCAGGAAATATCTGTCATTACACTGTAAATGAAAACAGTCAACGCGTTGAATTTTCAAACCATGTCATCGCAAGTGCCAACGCTGATGTTAGTGCGTTGACGACGTTTTGCAATGACAATCACACGACTTAAAAGCCGTGGGACAGAATTCGACGTCATTCTGACGTCAGAGAGTCAATGCGTTGACCATTTTCGTTGACCGTCTAATCATAGCTTTAGTTCTTTTTTGTGGTAGAATTAAGCCACGCGGGTTCTTTTTTGGGAAATAACAACCGCGGTGGCTATATTCGTGGGTGTTTATGCACTGCACCTAATGAAAACAACATAACGGCGATTTGTTTTGCAGTTTTCTGAAACAAAATCATGAAAACGAAATAAAGCCAAATTGGCCTTATTTCGTTTTCTAAAGCGAAATGAAGACAAACCTTAAATTTGGCGTTATTTCCATTTTAATAGCGAAATAAGGGCAAATTTTTGATTTTTGGCTTTATTTCGTTGGGCCTTATTTCACGTCACATTCTTCTTCGACGAATTGGATAGCGCCTCTATTTTGCCACCTGCAAACACCATGAAATTCATCCACAGCCTTATTTATTAACTCGGTTTAGCGGTGGCGTAAAGTAACTCCGACTTTACAACACCTCTAAAACTGGAAAGCTTATTTAAAAAAAAAATATATCAGGAATAGTGGCGGACTAAGCTAAAACTGGTTCCTAGGAGGTTTAAAGCCGGAGTAAAGCCGTTTTAGTATCTAAATGTCATTTTTACATGACATTGTGTGAATTTACAAAGAGTGCAAACAATTTTTTTCTTTTTTTTTACCACGATAAAATGGATATTTATTTTACATTAATAAATCATTTTAATTCTTTAAACGGTTTGACATTTAACAAAGAAGGAGAAAGTCAAAGCAGTACGAAACTCATTTAGATCCCATAACACTGAGGGATGGATTAGTTGTCGGGGAAAAATCTATGAACATACACCAAAATATTAATTTTTATCTGTTGTAATTATGTAAATATATTAACATATCTTTTAAGAATCATCTCAGTTTTTCTGAACGTTTTCTTTTCTTTTATTTTTATTTTATTATTCGAAATTAACAAATAATTTCTTTACCAAAATAAACCAAAAACAATGGAAATCAGCTGAGGTTTGTTTACGTTTATGTTAACCAGAGTTTTAGATTGGCGATTTTTTGATAAAATATTTGACATAAGGCAGGCGTAACTAAACCGGCTAAGAATTTTTTTTTAAATAAGGATTAGTTCGACATGGCGTAAGACCGGTGTAAGTACTTCGACTTGGTTTAACTATTCCGAGGTTTAACCGAGTATTAGTGAAATCTAATAAATATGGCCGCCAGAGTTCAGGATGGTTCAGGGAGGCTGCTTCTACCATAACCCCTCCCTGATACCCACCATCCTCTCCTCACCCATCCTTTCTCCTACCCAAGTCAACTCCCGGGGAGCACAATGGATCCACTTAGATCCGAGTTTCGACTTGCCGCTTCATCACCCCTTCTAACCTAACCTAACCTTACCTTCAAATCAAACAGAATTTCCCTCGAAATTCATATAAACACAGAAACGTCGCGTCGGAAATAATGTTATATTTGTAGGTACATATGTATTTACATATATTCTTTAATTATGATCGTGACCTTTTATTAATTATAATAATTTCTTGTTTTGTAGGCTATAGGTCAATTGAAACAAATTTTAACTTTTTATATTTCGACGTTTTGGGTAGGTTTATAGCCTTCATCATGCAAATAATTGAGCCTCAAATTTGTACATACATACATGTGTATGATATTAAATAAATTTTAAATTTAAATTTATTTAATTTTAAGTTAAAACTTATTTAATTTTAAATGTATATTTATTTAATATCATACACATAAACATAAAATTTAACATCATTCAAATTATTCGGTCACATCTAAACCACAACCCTATTTAACTTATCTTGTGAATGTCAATGTGACTAGGTGTTCCATAGAAATTAAGTTTTTGTTTTTCATTTTGCTTGTCAACTTACTGCATTTAGCTGTACCTACACACCAAAGCTCGAATTCAGTAAATTTTCATTTGACAGATATGTATGTATGTATAGTTCATACGTACCACCAACACACAACAATACCAAAACTATTGAAATGTCCCTTAAATTTGTTGGCTTCGGCTTTTGGGTTAAGCATTACGGTGTATGTTATATTTAACATAACAAATGAAAAGCTTTCCAACTTATACATATTTATACATTAAAACGTTTGTAATGTTATGACATGGCAAACATATCCTAGTGATAACATTTTATTTTTTGGCAAGTTTTAATTGGTTTTCTACTAATGCTGCTGTGTTGTGTGACAGGCATTAATGCAGAGTGTTAAAAACTTAAAAACTTGTTTTTTTTTTTGTTTTGCTTGACAGAATGACGTAGATAGGAGTACCTTCATACAAATATTTGCCTAATTTCAATGTTTAGTTAAAACCTCACAATTTAACTTTTATATGGTAAACCATTAACCTAGAAAGGAGTTTTATTATTTTGTATGGTTTTAGTTTAAGTAAATAAAATAAATGCCAATTCAACATCAATGTTTATTGTGGAATGATGATTTAATTAATACCTACTTTTAGCTAGAGACATAGCATGGGTTTTCTTTATTGAATCTGTTCTGAAATGAAAAGAACAGAAAAGATTAGAAAAGTACAAGATTGTGTGTTCCATAAGTAAAAAACTTGCCCTTAACTGTTTTACGACCAGTCACTTTGTGTTTCTTGAAGATGTTCGGAATATTTAAGTACAATACTTTCTACTCCTTCTTTTGAGGTAGAGCAATTAGTGAGTAAGTTACCAAGTTTGTGTTTTTGTTTGTTTAGAAAATAAATTGGGTGGCACAACGGCTCGTGAAGAACCAGGGCCTAGTGACTAACAACTCGCAACCATTCCTGTGTGCGCCTGTCGACAGGAATGGAAGGGACCTACAATTTTATGCCGAATCCCAATGGCTAGACGAGAAGCACTTATTCGTGACAAGTGGTACTCTTGGAGGATTTGTCAATTCCCCGCAAGAGGCAGTAGCCCTAAAAAAAAAACTTTTTATGTTTAGGTGGACGAGGCTGGGAAGCGAACCCAGACCTCCAGCGTGACAGTCGAACGCACTAACCATTACGCTACAGGCTACTACTTTTTGGGATAAACTTAAACCAAAAGTTATCAAAGAAATACAAAGGTACATTTCGTAGATTTTAAGATTTAAAATAAGGCAGCTTACCAACCAGAATTTAGCTAAACAGTTAGGTTGGGGACGAAATGAATCGGACTCGCGATTTTGAAATATAAAAAAGAAGGCAAGTATTGGTGTTTTGTGAAAAGAATTCGAGCTTTTAATCAAAAATAACATTACGATGTAGTCCATAAAAGTGATTTTCGTCAAGACTGTGCGTCTTTGCGGCCTAATGATATTTCAGGTAGTTTTGCCTGGAAAGTTTTGGAGTAGTTTTGAAAACTTTTCATTTTTATAGATTTTGGGGCGCTCTTTCCGATTTTGCATTTTGCAACCTCGCACCTTTGCCGCTAACGCCACCAATTTGAAAAAACGGCGACCGAAAACAGTTTGGCGAGAAACTTTCAAAATGGCGGCCTTAGCGGCAATGGTGCGAGGTGGCAAAATGAAAATTCGGAAAGAGCATCCCAAAATCTATAAAAATGAAAAGTTTTCAAAACTTTCCAGACAAATCAATATTTTTTTTTGTATTCAAAAAACCTATGTTTCAGAATTTGACCATTTTTGAAGTCGCAATATCTTGCAACTGATGTTTTATATGTAAGAAAGTGTCATAATATTCTTATAGAGAATATTAAAATCTAACAAATAGGTCCAAAATATTTTCCGTCAAGTTCGTCACTAAAGAGTAAATGGTTAAAAACCAGTATTTTTTGAGTTTCTGTAATTTCTTGAAATAATGATATAATAAAAATTATGGCTGCTAGAAAAAAAATGTTAATGCAGGCTTATATAGTGTTACGTTATGTATAAATTTTGTGTACATAATTTTTCGATAAAACGTGCCGTTTAAAAGATATATGCAAAAAACATATTTCTACGACATTTGACGCTATTTAAGTACCAACATCTTGTGACTTATCACTTATTGCATGGAACAAAGTGTCAACACTTTTTTCTAGAGAATATTATGGTCTACAAATTGAGTCTAATTTGGTTTCGACAACTTCGTCATTTAGGAGTAAAAAGCGAAAAACTGGAAAATTTAGAATTTTTGTCAAACTCTTAAAATATTTATATCTTTAAAAACGTTGCTTTTAGAAAAAAATAATAATTTTTTTTTTGTAGAGGGTCACATAATGTACAAACCTTGCATTCAGATGTTTTCAAAAATATAAACCGTTTAGGAGTTATACGTGAGGCTGGGAAGCGAACCCAGACCTCCAGTGTGACAGTCGAACGCACTAACCATTACGCTACAGGCTACTACTTTTTGGGATAAACTTAAACCAAAAGTTATCAAAGAAATACATAGGTATATTTCGTAGATTTTAAGATTTAAAATAAGGCAGCTTACCAACCAGAATTCAGCTAAACAGTTAGGTTGGGGACGAAATGAATCAGACCAACCGAAAACAGTTTGGCGAGAAACTTTCAAAATGGCGGCCTTAGCGGCAATGGTGCGAGGTGGCAAAATGAAAATTCGGAAAGAGCATACCAAAATCTATAAAAATGAAAAGTTTTCAAAACTGCTTCAAAACTTTCCAGACAAATCAATATTTTTGTTTGTATTCAAAAAACCTATGTTTTCGAAATTTGACCATTTTTGAAGTCGCAATATCTTGCAACTGATGTTTTATATGTAAGAAAGTGTCATAATATTTCTTATAGAGAATATTAAAATATAACAAATAGGTTCAAAATATTTTCCGTCAAATTCGTCACTTAAGAGTAAATGGCTAAAAACCGGTATTTTTGAGTTTCTGTGATTTCTTGAAATAATGCTATAATACAAATTATGGCTGCTAGAAAAAAATGTTAATGCAGGCTTATATAGGGTTACGTTATGTATAATTTTTGTGCAGATAATTTTTCGATAAAACGTGCCGTTTAAAAGAAATATGCAAAAAACCTATTTCTACGACATTTGACGCTATTTAAGTACCAACATCTTGCGACTTATCACTTGCATGGAACAAAGTGTCAACACTATTTTCTAGAGAAAAAATAATAATTTTTTCCTGTAGAGGGTCACATAATGTACAAACCTTGCATTTAGATGTTTTCAAAAATATGAACCGTTTAGGAGTTATACGTGAAAAAGTGACATTTTCGACATTTTAAGTTTTTGGAGATGTCGATATCTTCTTAACGGTGATACGTAGGAAAAAAATTGTTAAAACTTTTTTTCTTCGGGATCATAAAATCTAGAAGTTTTGCATGAAATACTTTTCGATAGCATTTACCGTTTCGGAGTTATATGCGAAAACCTGATATTTTCGACATTTAACCTCGAATGGGGGCGTTAGCGGGAAAAGTGCGAGGTGGCAAAATGAAAATTCGGAAAGAGCACCCCAAAATCTATAAAAATGAAAAGTTTTCAAAACTACTCCAAAACTTTCCAGGCAAACCCCTTTTTTCGCCCAAATGACTGGACTATGTACTGTACATACATCGAGCTAGAGCCTAAACTGTTGGGCGGATTTGCTTCAAACTTGGTATGAAGCATTTTTATGTAATGCCCTAGAGGAGAAATTCAAATTCTTCTTTTAGCTCATCTAGAACGGGTAGCTGCCATACAACGATTTCGGGTTTATCAAGTTTTCTCAAAAACGGTTCTAACGGTTTTGATTAAACTTCGTACATGTATACTCTAGTACATTCAAGCATAGAAATTCTTTTTTTAGCACTTCCCAAATGTGGAAACGAATGGAATGAATTTTTCCCCTCTATTTAATAATAATAATAATTTTGTAATAATTTTAACTATATGCCTGTAAGACCTCAGGTCTTTTAAATGAAATACACCGCACTTGTTAGAAGGAATAAAAGGAAAGGACAGATTTTTGTTGGCACAGTGGTTTGAGAATGTTAATTATATCTGGGGAATACAGAAAAGAATGCTATCTAAACTGGGGCTCGATCCCACAGGTCAGGTTAGCAGTCAAACACTATATCCACTGTGCCATTGCCACCCGATATTAGGAAGGTTCTAAACCAATGTCCATCGGTATCTCCTCTTTAATCCTTCCCTATTTTCCCAACGCTCACACTGTATATTTAATTTCATATTTTAAGGGTATCAAAAACCCCTAGAGTGGCTACACGAAATTTGGCCCCAATTAAATTTGGCCCAAAACTTAAAATGAAAAATGGCCCCAAAATGTATATGGGAAACAACAAAAACAAAAAAAAATTGGGGCCATTTTTCATTGTTTTGGGGTCTTTTTTCATTTTTAATTTTTGGGTGAAATTTCATTATGCAAAATGGCCCCAAACTTTTATCAAACTTTTCTTTCATTTCATTTATTTCATTTATTCTTACACCAAAATACTTTTCAAACGAAAACTTCGATAGCACACCGACTGACAACATAGGCGCTTGCCAGGCGACTGAGCATACAATAAGCGGAGCGACGGAGTCGCGTGAGCGGGACGGAGGACCCGAAAAGGGAGTTAAAATCCTTGAACCCCCGAAGCGTGCCAGGCAAGGTACTTTTTATGGTATCCCAAGCCGACGCAAAACATTTTATGTGCGATTGTAATTTTTCTCTTGTTGTTGCTTCTTATATTAATTTTGGGGCAATTTTTCATTTTGTGTTTGGGGCTATTTTTCATAAGTTTGGGGTCATTTTTCATTTTCGAATATGGGGACATGGCGTTTTTCGTTTGGGGCCATTTTTCATTGGGGCCAAATTTCATGTAGCCCCCTAGAGTGTGCGTAAATTATACCTTTTTTTATACTTATTTAGGTTTATTCCCTCATATCTCGTCATCTGCTTGGTTGATTTTATCATTATTTTGCGGTTCGGTACTTCTACGTTGGTTAACAAAAATTGCATTTAAAATTTGTGTCAAAATTCAATTTCAATCAAAAAATTTCAAAATTGCTATTTAAACATGTTTTTCATTATTTGTTCGTTAATGATATAGAAATATAAGCAAACCATTACTATATCTGCACCGTTTATGCCTTGCTACATTCTACTTGTTAGCTATGAGAGCAAGTTCGTACTATCCAGTCGTGCATATTTTTTATTTCTGGTTCTCGCGATACCTTAAAACTTCCATACTTAATGGTTCTACCTAGTTCAACTTCAACTTAGCAGAACTTGTGAAAAACATGATATCATCATACCATGAACTAGGTTGTACAATTTGGGCTTTTATTCATGACAAATGATTGTATTGCATTTAGTGACCTTAATGGGGAGCCCTTCCATCAAGACATCACAAACATTGAAATACGAAATCAGGGAACGTTTAAACGTTCATGGACTATTGCTTGAGGATTTGTCGGGATTATTCAGATGCAAAATACAAGAGGGCAGGGGAAAAACCACATCCTAGTTGGTAATTTTTGAAAAATAAAAGGTCAAATTTCTCGAAAACTGAAATTAAATTTGAAAAATTATTATTATTTTCGTGTTACGCATGTACTAAACAAGAAAAGCTTATTTATGTACTTCAAAGTCAACTTTGTAGATCAGTGTTATTATTATTGTCCGCATTTTGTTAAAAAAATAAACTTCTCACAAGTTTTTAAACAAAATAAAAGAAACATTTTTTTTTTCAAGATGGCGGTATTTCCCTTCCGGTAGCACTCTTAAAACTTGGTTTTTTAATAGAAAATATTTGTCCATACAACCCAAAACAAAAAAAAAAATTCCCTATCTACACTTTCTTTCATTTACTATGCTTTTGTCCGTTGTTCTCCAAACCTATCAATTCTACGAACAAAAGTGTTATAATCTTTTTTGTGTAGAATTACATGAGTTGCACCCTTCCCTAAAATGTTTTGCTTCACTCCAAATTTCGGGTACTTTTTACATAATGTTAAGAACATAAAAATGAAGCTCTCCACCAAAATTAAGCCTTGTCGCAATATGTTCGCAACGAATATCTTATTTTCCTGGACTAATTGAAAAAAATAAGTTTTTTTTTTTTTTTCAAAATTTTGAATTTGAAAATTAATCTTTCAAAAACTGTTCATTAAAAAAAACTTTATATATACAAAAATATAAAAGAAACTTTTTCTGGCCTTACAAAAAGGTATGACAGGATATTGTAAGTGTAACTGTGGTTTTTTAATAATATTGTTTCTGTGTTGAGCCAATTTTTATAGAAAATTGCTATACCGCCTAAATGGAGGCGAATAGACCCTCCACCCCTCTCATACGATTTTTGTACTGTCTCGACTCAAACCTATACGCTTAAGCTTCTTATCCCACCTTACCCTGTATCGCAAGTTAAAATTAATCAATTATCGGAAAGAACTACCTTCGTTTGTATTTTACATTATATATAAAGGTAATGTAAAATTTGCTCTGCATCGATTTTTCATCAATTTTTCATATAATTTAGACATTTTAAGTGCGGTTCAATTCTCACACTATTTTATGCTAAAAACTTTGAAGTATTCTTGAATTATGTGGGTTTCGGGCGTACATAATTTCCAATGAATTTTGTATTATAGTGAGCCAAAATAATCAAACATGAAAGTATTCGACACATACCAACGTCCCACACTTTATGGCTTTTATATCTATAAATATTTAATAAACTACGACTTGTGTATAGACTTGATTATAATTGCATAATACAATAAATACACAATGTGTTTTTAAATGCTTGAGGGTAAACAAAAACTGAACAAGCTTCTTGAATTTCCATCACATGCTGTTAACTCTTTTTTATGTGAGGAAATATTTATACCAAATTCATCCATATGGTAGAATACTCTATATTGATACAGGTTACATATTTGTATATTTGTTTTTTTTTCACGAAAAATAAAATATTCCTTGTTGAAAATCAATGAAAACAAAAAATAATAATCAATTTTAAAAACACAAAGCCGCTCGGGCACGGACACACATGCATACGGTATTGGTTTTGTAGCCTTTTACCTCTTCTGCTGAATTCGAGTCGGAACGAAACCATTTTTGAGTTAGCCAAATACAAAATACCTACTATTGCATATTTTATAATAAAAACAACCAGTTACAGTTCCTTATGTATATTTACATATGTATGTAGTAGGTACTACCTGTTTAATTTTCTAGAAAGGGGTTATAAAAAGGTGGAACAAAGGATTTGACTCAGAAAAAAAAAATCAATAAAGCAACCAAGAAACTTTAACCTTTCCATGAGTTATTGATGATGTTTTTTTTTGTATGTTTAAACTTTTCTTACTCTTGTTTTTTCGGTAGGTATAATTTGGAAAATGTTTTTTCAATCAATCGGCAATTTTCCAATCAAATAATTTAAAGAAAAAACAAAAGGTTCATGTGGATTTTGTTGAGGGTTTTTTTTTTTTAGAAAAAAATACTTACATTTGTCAAAATGTAAATGTTTGTTTTTATTAAACTAGAACACACGTGCTTGCGTTGCTTCGCTTAGTTTTGAAAAGTAAAAAATTAATTAGTAAAACGAATGTTTAAGTCGTTTAAATGCTAAAAGTGACCTTCTCCTCTTTCTTTATTATTATATTTACTTATTATTTGAGTGCCTCTTGTAGGTGACTCAATACTCGTATACTCAATAGAAGCCCACACAAATGCCGATCTAACCTCATCGTTTTATCAAATTACCAAATGTGTGGTAATAACAACACATTATTGGTGGTTGGGGAATTCGCATGGGTTACCTAGCCAAACTTGTAAAAGGCCTATGTTTGCTAAGCCTTAAAGGTCAATTTTTGGTTAATTTCAATTTTCTGACCCAGTCAAGATGGTTAGGGCCAGTTTGTTCACAGCTGATTATCTTTAAACCATGATTAGTGGAGCTGGGAAATGCTCAAATGTTTTTGTTGATGAAATTTTGTTTAAAAAATTCAAAGTATGAGTTGCTAATCATGGATTTCACTAATCAGCCAATTTTGGTTGATTAGCGTTTTTTAATTAAAGCCTATGAAAGTCACATACTAAATTTAACCCACTGTGAACAAACTGGCCCTTAGTCGCAAAGATACTAAATAAATAAATAAATTCGGAGAAATCAAAAATCATGAATTTCGCAAAAAAAAAAAAAACGTATCTTGGCCGGAAAGATATCCATACAAAGATGATACGATTGAGGTAGTAGATAATTTCGAATATCTAGGTGTGAATTTGAGTCGCACTGGTACTGGGAATGAAGCTTTAAACATTTTCAAAACCATAGCAAGAACAGCAGTAACAATAACTGATAAAACTATAAGAAGTTCTTAATCTAGATAATTGATACGGAAGAATCAAAGTATTGAAGCAGCTATAAAATCGATTGCACTTTACTGTGTCAAAATATGGGATTTGGAAGCTGGAGATAAAATTGAAGTTACTCAAACGACGGGCTTGAAGAAATTGCTTGGACTAGCCAACAACACACAAAGTAACGTAGTTCGTATAGAAACTGGAACTCTTCCACTAGAATACGAAATAGCAAAAAGAGCTTTAAATTTTTGGATAAAACTTTTGAATCTTCCCGATGATCGCTTGATAAAAAAGTGTTATAATGAAATTTTAAGAATCCATGTCAACACCCACAGACCAAACTGAGCAATCAAATTTAAGGACCTCTTAATGAATAATTTTACTGAAATATGGGAACAGCAAAATTTAGCAGTTGTATACGAGAATCTTATGAAACCATTTAAGCAGACTGATAGATGTAGATATCAGAAAAGCGACTAGCTCAACTTCCTGCTGTTACTATGGTTCTTGCTTAACCGATTTACGGAATCTGGAATATAAGACGGCAACTCTCAAACGGTCGTTTATAAAGTCATGGCGCAAATTAGATGTGCTAATAAGATGATACAATCAAACTTTCTATTAAGATGTCCCATTTATAGTGCAATGAGAAACCTTTTTTGTTTTCTAACAACTTGACAGACTTAAGTATCATATTGGCTGTCGAAGACCAAAATATTTTGAATATTGTTTATAAGTTTTTCGTCAGTTAACTTAAATTATGAGCTTTCATTTTAAATGAATGATCGATCCAGGATCCAAAACAAAAAAAAAAAAAATGTATCAACTAACCGTGTGAAATGTCAGGTTAATTTTTTAATTTTTTTGTTTTTAAACTACACGTACATATATAATTTAGCTTATTATCTTCTTTGTGAAATTGTCATATTGCCAATCAATTTTTAAAAGCAAAGCTTATAAGCAAATAAATATATATTTCCATCTTTCTACTAAATAAATCTTCTTATATCGGGTTTTTCAATAAGAGCGCTACAAAAGTTTTTTTTTTAATACAACAAAAACGGTTTTGGATATCAATAAAATTCTTGTGAAAGTTCGTTCGATGCCATTATGTATGGAACTCGATTTCTTTTGCATGGCCACCACGGGCACGCTTGCAGAAGTCCAGACGCTGAACCCAATTTTCGACGGTTTTCAACTGCTGCAATTTCACGTTCGATATACGTACGAAGTTCATCAATCATCGCTGGCTTGTTGGCATAGACCATAGACTTGACGTAGCCCTACAGGAAATAGTCTAACGGCGTCAAATCGCACGACAGAGGCGGCCAAGCGACTGGACCATTTCGTGAGATAACACGTTCTCCAAACTTGGTTTCCAATAAATTGATTGTGACATTCACTGTGTGGCTTGTGGCGCCGTCCTGTTGGAACCACATGTCCTCCAAGGATGTAGGCCAAGATCTTTTCGCAAAATTCGCCACAACGACGTCACAGAGAACGACGCTTGAGAACGACGTGTAAGAGACACATTTCGGCTTTCTGCAACTGAAGCCTCAGCGGCAGCAATATTCCCGACACTACGGGCACTTCTTTGTCTCACTGGCACGTGCCTGTGAATTAAAATTTGTCCACTAGACGCTCAATTTTTGATCTGCTAGGACGATTATGACGACCATAAATTGGACGTAGCGCTCTTAACGCTGAGGCCTCCGAATTTCGGTAGTAAATTTTAATAATTTCGACTCGTTGTTGGTTCGTATATCTTTCCATCATAAAATGACAAACCTTCCTGAAGAGAAATGTCAAAAGAGCGGCAAGAAATATGGCGTCTTTTGCTGTCCCTGTTGCTCTACTTTTGTAGCGTCCCTATTGAAAAACCCTTTGTATAAAAATAAATGTTTGTATGTTTGTAAATATGTTATAGACTCCGATATTACCCAACCAACTGAACCCAAATGTTTAGGGATGTAAGTCCGAGTGTGTTCCTGTGAAGTTTGGTTGAAATCGGTCTGGAAATTTTTCAACCAGTAGCAAAAATGCATTCCGTAAGGGGTAATAAAATAAAATTAAATAGAAAAATGTGTTTTAGCGGTTATACCTACATAGGTTCATAGAGGACAGGCTCATGGCCAAATATTTTTTTTTCGCAACAAGGAGTAGCGGTTTTAGTTGCAAATGCAGTTGCATTTATCAATAATTCATACTGACATTTCAGAATAATAGTGGTAACTTTTGTTCATAGGCTTAACATAAATTGGGCGGGAGTTAAAATTGCAGCAATTGCAGTTGCAGTTGTAAATAGGTACAGTTTAAGTTGGAAGATATTAAATTGATTTAAAAAAAAATATTTTAATGTATTTTTAAGAAAGTGTACCAACATTATAATCTGCATTTGGAATACTAGATAATTAAAAGTAAATTTATTGTGGGGAAAATACTAAAAAAAAGTACACAGAACATTTAAAACAACTACATAAAATGATTTTAACGTTTGTAAAATACTCTAAATTCTTTAATTATGATTGTGACCTACAGAACAAGAAATTATTATAGTTTGTAAAATAATTAATTATGACCCCCCGAGTAAACGTGGATTTAATAAAAGTGGCCTGTATCTGCATTTAACAATAATTCATAATATAAGAGCACGTAAATAATAGCTACAGGAGTGATGCAAATCGACTTATTTCGATTGTACTGAACGCTGAAACAAAATAGTACTGAAAAGGACCAAATAGAATTAATTCAAGTAAATAAACACACAAATTGAAAAACAAAACTTATTTATTAACAAAAACAAAAAACAGAAACAATTAATAATAAAATGTATTTATTAACAAAAACAAAAAACAGAAACAATTAATTTGTTATAAAAAAATATTAGGGTAACATTAATAGGAATAAAGTAGAAGCCCGTAGCGTAATGGTTAGTGCGATGGACTGTCACGCTGGAGGTCTGCGTTCACTTCCCAGCCTCGTCCAACTAAACAACTAAAAAGTTTTTTTTTTTCAGGGCTACTGCCTCTTGCGTGGAATTGACAAATCCTTCAAGAGTATTGCATGTCATGAATAAGTGCTTCTCGTCTAGCTGTTCGGATTCGGCATTAAATTGTTGGCCCCTTCCATTCCTGTCGACACGTGGTTGTGAGTTGTAAGTCACCAGGCCTTGGTTCTTCACGTGCCGTTGCGCCACCCAATTTATTTATTTTATGCCGTCGTGAGGCTCAGAGGTCACAATTTTTTGGGAGTTTGATTTTGTATAAGGCTGTCACGATTTCGTGTTCTATGGAAGCCCTCATAAGAAACCTCACAAGAACAACGTGAGTTGTGATCTGCCAAGGAGCAGATATAATAATTTTTAAGTTTTTATGAGGCGAGGTCACCAGGAGTTAAGCGGTTATTGTGAAGCATTAGTGAGATTGCCAGAATAATACTGCGTTTTCACTGGGCCAAATGAGGTAATTTCCTCCAAATGAGATCCAAAATTACCTAAGTTCCTTTACAAATAATGAGCTAATCTCGAAATTACCACATTTCGGCTTCAATGAAATCGTAGTATAAAGCTGTTAGTTAACTCTGGAAAAATATCTGTCTACAGTTACGTCAAGAAGCAGTTTTTTAATTGAGGAAGAATAGCGAATGTCTTAAGGCTGAGACCTACTTTTTGCCAAAAGTACAAAAGTGAAAATTTAAAATGTTCGCTGAAGAAACCTGCTTGCGAAAAAACATACGAAAATGGTTCACACATATAAATAAAGCTACCATACATAAATTTTATTTTTTGCAAGCAGGTGTCTTCACCATAGATATTTATTTCTCACTTTTGTACTTTTTGTCAAAAGTAGATCTATGTAGTTAAGCCTTTAATAAGTACGGAAGAAAAAATATCAAAAACATTTGTTGAGTTAATCCTGATTTAACTTACCAAATTTGGTGAGTTAACTCGAGTTTAACTTCAACCCTGCACTGAAAACTGGCCCTCTTAGAGGTTGTGACTAAAGTACGCTTAAAGTGATATACACAGCACGAGCTATTAGGCAGGATGGAGGGGATTTGAAAGGAGATAACGATGCACATTGGTGTTGAATATCTGAACATCATAATGGGAGTTGAAATTGGGCTAGGTCGAGCATTCCACATTCGTGTTCTGAAGTGGGCTCAATGATAAACTGATGGGCGTTCCTAGAAGCGCGAGTATTACGGTTGAATTGAGAAAAGAAAATACTGTCAAATTTTTTACATTTCAGAATTTATTTTTGTACAATTCGACTGGGCTATTTATTCTACACGGTTTTTGATTCCCCATTGGACAATACTGTCGAGATCAGAATTTAATGAGCTTCTCGTACGCTGCCGTTGAAGTTCCACATCCAAAGAATATGGATGATGGATGTGAATCTAGAAACGAATATGAAATTCTCAGCAAAACAATTTAATGGATTACAAGTTTTAGATAAAAGATCTTTTATGAATATAAGGAAGAGGGTGGGACGTGGGAGACAAAACGGAGCCTTGGGGCACACCGGCATTTTTTTTTTTGTAGATATCAGACTTAAAACCGTCATATAATTTCTAATCCAACGAAGAAGATATTCATCGATGCCAAATGTACGCATTTTCGATAAGAGAGCTTGATGTCAAACTCTATCAAATTCGTTTGAAATATCAAGCGCAATAATCTTACTTTCTCCAAAACTATGTAAAGATTTGTGCCACTATTTCTAGTGAAAACAAAAGAAAATTAACTAAAGGAATAAATAAATTTTGTACAAACAATTCAAAATAGTACTGAAATTGGCAAATATGTACCTACGTACTGAGAAAATAAAATAGTACTGAATTCAGTACAATAGTAAGCCTTTGTCCAACAGTGAGCTACAGTGGGATAACTTCGTAGGAGGAACAAGAACATGACTATCCACAACTCAAGTTACAAGTTGCGTTTGCATTAAAAAAAATATGAACGACTGGGTCGCACAAACTAGCTATAACAACTAGAATGTAGCTACAGACATTTGTTGTGTAGATATAATGATGGCTTACTAATATTCTTTTATCGTTAACGAAAAAATAATAAAAACATGTTAGAATAGCAATTTTTTTTGATCTAATACAAAAATATTTGGAAAAAAAAAATAGTTTTTTCTTCGGTTGTATTTTTTCGTAAAAAAATTATTTATACGAATTTTAAATGCAATACCTATTTGTAGAATAACTTAGATTTACTGAATTGCAAAATAATGAAAAAAATCAACCAAGCCAATTACGAGATATGAGGGAATACCTAAATAAGTATAAAAAAAAGTCCATTGACCATTTGTATATCCGTTATTCGTATTTGATTTTGGTAAAAATGTGGTATACAAAGTTTAATCAAAATATTTACAGCCATTTTCAAAAAAACTTGATAAAACAGAAATCGTTGTATGGCGGCTACCCGTTCTAGATGACACAAAATTTAAAGCAAATCCGTTCAACAGTTTAGGCTCTAGCTCGATGTACATTAGGACGCACGACGGACGTCTTGACGAAAATTACTTTTAAATGTTAGTGTTAGTTTTGATTAAAACCTCAAAATTTGTTTTGCAAGTAAAAAAGGATTGTGGTCTGTTAAAATAGATAACATAATTTTAACAAAATGTTGGTGGAAAGTGCAATAGTAGAAAAATAGTTCATGCTTTTATTTGTTTTTCTTTGATTAACGATCAATAATATAATTGTAAAAAGTAAAAATACCTAAACAAAATTGAATTTTTAAATTTAGATTTTTTCGTCATAAAAATAAATATGACCATTTTTGTAAGAACACAAATTAGTTATGTAAACTTTAAGCCAAAAACTAAACACGCGGGTTTATTTCAAACACCAAAATCCGTTCGATCGTTTTCGAGAAAATTTGAAAAATACATCATAAGTTATTCATAAACATGAAATGCACTTGGTCTTTTGGGTTAAGACTGTAATATGGCTAAGTGTTTTACTTTATTAATAGAACTGAATAATTATGGGAGAGTGTATAAAAGTCAAAAGTCTAACAAAATATTTTTCATCTGAATTTTTTTTTTTGTTTAATAAATTTTGTGTGCGAATTTTGGAACGCAATATTGTTTGTACTTTTTAGAAATACTTTTTCCCAAAATTTTAACAAATTCGACGTAACCAGTTATGAGAGAATAACTAAAAACCCGTCAACTTTAGTTTAGGAAATTAACAAAAAAAAAAAAAAAAAAACAAATATGCAGTTTTGCTAAAATTCCTTTGAACTTTAAGTTTAAGAAATTAAATCCAAATCCTTAGCAGGGCTTCTTATTAATATTTCTGTTTTCAATTCACTTATGTTTTTAGATTTAGATTGGAATGTTCGAAGTATTTATGTTTTATCTACCTACTGGAAAGGGCAGAACAACGTCTGCCGGGCACCGCCAGTACAATACAAAAGGAAACACAGTTTAAAAACTTTAAATTGTGTAAAATAGGTAAATTAGGATAAACAGAGGTAAAGGCCGATAGTTTACAGTTTATACCCTCGAGCCCAACTTCTGACGTACTGTAATGTAGAGAGATTCTTTCTTCATTTCGATATGCAAACATTTAAAACCAATGTACATCGGAATATCCATCTAAGTCCTCCCCTACTTACCCAATCGCTCGTGTTGAGTTAAAAACATTTTAAGGGTACCCATAACCCCTTTTCTGCGCGCGAAATATAAAAAAAAAATATTATTTAAGCCGGATATAGATAGGAAAAGAAAAAAAGTTGATTTTTTTTAAGGAGAATACAAATTTAGTAAATTTATGAATCGCTTATTCTAAAAAATGGTTTTATGAAAAAAAATTATAAAAGCAATTTTCGTAAGTATAAAAACCGTAAAACCTGTGTATTTTCGTAACTTCACCCTATTAAAGTAGCTGACTTTTCGGGAAAGAATATTGTCGTAACATTTTTGTAGAAAATATTATAGTCTACAAATTGAGCATAATTTTTTTTTGACAACTTTTTCATTCAAGAGTAGAACGCAATAAAAAAAAAACCAAACTAGATTTTTTGTTAAACAACAAATTAAACAACAAAATATAAATGTATATTTAAAACGGTTGTTTTTAAGAAGAAAAAAATGTTTTCCCTTTAGGGGGTCACATGATGTACAAACTTTGTATACTCAGATGTTTTTAAAAATATGAATCTTTTTAGGAAAAACGGGAATTTTCGATATTTCACGTTTTTTTTTAAATGTCGATATCTTTAAAACGTTCGAGTCTAAGGAAAAATATGTTACATCATTTTTTTATGGCGGATAACAATGATCTACAAAGTTTTTATGAAATACTTTTCGAAAGCATTTACCGGTTCGTAGTTATAAAGCGAAAAACTTATATTTTCGACATTCAACCTTAATAAATTTTTTCCACTCAGGGATCGATGAGGACTTTTGAGAATTTCATTATAATGGTATATCTTACGTTAATGCAAATTTTTAGCTTTTTGGGGATTTATGCAGGGGGGGGCAGATCTATTTTGACGGGTCTATTAGTCCGTTGCTGCATCTCATCAGTGGTTGTAGTCGGTGAAGGGGCCAGTTGGCTTTTTTGAGCACGTTTCGTGAGTGTGGTTCGAACCTTTAAAACTAGTTGAAGTCGATGCCAAGGTGCATACTTTATGTTCTTTTTAGCTGCTATCGGAGATCTATTCCGAACAGGCGCGATAGCAAAGGGGTTTTGAGGGGCCTGCTTGCTTTCTGCGGGCAGAAAACAAATAAAATCGATATGCAGAAGCTTATGCCGGATTTACACGAATGGCAAAGTTGCCAATATTTCTGCCGAAAAAATGGTAAAATAATGGCAGAAATAATTTTTTTATGACATGCATTTACACGATAAAAGAATGAGCAAGTTCATTCTTATGCTAGAACGGCATAATTTGGAAAATGGTGTCAGTAAAGTGCTTACACATAGTCATATTAATGACAGCATTTTATGCCAAATTTTCTCTGCCATTTTATTTTGGCAAAAATATTGCCATTATTTAGAGCGTTTACACGATGAAAAGAAAAATGGCTATAATTTGACAGATAATGGCATTTTGCCATTCGTGTAAATGCAGCGTAAGCAAGTACTAGGCTTGCCGCAGATTTCTGCAAAACGAACTCGCCCAAAGTTCTTAAGAATTGGAATTTAGCATTCTTTGAATACCAACCAGTCAATTTATAGAAGTTTGTTTATAAAAGGACCACAATATGAACAAAATAATTAATATGTGCCTAAATCTCGGCAGGAAACAATTTAAATGAAATCAGGAACCTTCTAACAGTACCTACCTTAAATAGATTTTTTTTTTGCTTTCGACTTTCTTAATAATAAACTAATTGAGATTTTTATACAAATGATTATGAATTAATTAGTTCTTTTTGTCGATTAAAAAAAAAAAAAAACCTAAAAAATCTTGTGCTGCTCAGGCTGGCAATGAATGTTTTAATTCAGAAAAAACGTTTTTTTTTTTTTTAGATTAACTTTTGTAAATTTAAAAATAGATGTTTTCATTTAAATTAGGGATGGGAAAAACCGGCCGGTTAAAAACGAAACTGATTTTTTTGTTTCGGTTAACCGGTTTTTTTCGGTGACTTTTTTATCTCGGTTTAAACCGGTGTTTTTTTCTAAAACCCAACAATCGGGTGAACGGTTTTTTTCTTTTTTTACTAATACTTCATTATCACGACTGACAGATTGGCAATGTAATCTCAGTATACTGACAAAAGAATGAGCAAATTCATGCTTTTGTCAGTTTAATGACAGAAATACTGCCAATTTGACAATCGTATAAATAGAGCATTAGACAATTCTATTCACAATCAGAGCTCACATGAGCAATTCCTTGTTGTCTCACATAACCTGCCTGTTTGTATACTGGGTATGTTCTTCTCCATTTCCAAGCGATAGCATAGTGTAGGGGTAGGAATATAGGAAGGTATGAAATCGTGAGTTGTTTTTCTTAGACACTCTCATTCACATTCACAGCTAGCACGGTTCCACACAACACTTTTTTTTTCTTTAAAAAACCGAAAACCGGTCATTTGAAAAACCGGTTTTTCTGTCCGGTTAAAACCGGCAGGTTAAACTGAAGGGGCAAAAAACCGAAAAAAAACGAAAACCGGTTTTTTTGACAAAACCGCCATCCCTAATTTAAATCGGAGTTAAAACATTATTGTCCTTCAAGTCAAGATTTGGACTTTTTGTGATAAAATATAATATTTATTAACATTTAAAATTTTTAAACCCCCCCCCCCCGAAATTTTTTCCTGCGTTCGCGCCTCATCCGGTTGTTTCAGAACCAGGCTTCTGCAGTTTGATGCGCTGCGACTACCTCTACTGGGTCTCCTGAAGCACACAAGTTATGATTTGGAGGTGTTTATCCGGATGCCCCATTTCTTGTAGAAGGTGTAGAGTCTGTAGAGTCTGTTGATGAGGTGCTCAACTTTTTGCGTAAAGCAACCACAGGAGACTTTCGCATCCAGTTGGCACAGGCTGGTCAGATGTCATCCAGGCTGTAGAGGAGGGGGCCTAGCTTCGAACCTGCACCCCTTCAGTTTTGATGTTATTTACTTGTGATTTGTAGTTATCCCCAGTTGTACGTAGAATTTTCTTAAAGAAAGAAAAGAAAAAAGAGTTTTTGTTAGTGACAGGGGTTAATGTAACTAATAGGTGATGCTTATGGATAAGGGCTTCAATCAATACGCTGTCAAATGCTTTCTCGACATCCAGAAAGCATCGAACGGTGACACAGTGTAACTTCCAAACTGCATGTCCCGGATGCTGGTATTTTCGCCGCAGAACCTCTTTACCCTCCGCAGCAATACTTTTTCCAGTATTTTACTTATCTTGTTCAGAAGCAAAATTGGCCTCTAATTGGACACCAAGTTGAAAGCGCCTTTCTTCGGGATGGCGACAACCCGTTTTCTACCTTTGAGGGAAGTAGCAGGTCTAGATGCAGTTGTTAATGATGATATGTTTAAAAAGATCATAACTGCATGTGGCAGCCTTTTAAGACTGTTGACTTTTTCGGCTTTGAATTTCCGATGATATCTGCTACTTCCTCCAGATTGCAGAGATGTGTTCTATCAGTTGGGTCATTTGATGGGTTGCAGTTCCCTTACAGATTTGGCTGCAGGGTTTGGTGAATGGATTCCCGACTTCGATCAGGGTCATTAGGTGGGTTTGATTTAAAGTAGTTGGCGAACGCTTCCACTTTGTTTTGATGTTGCTTCAATGTTGTTGTGACTGATGATTTCCGGAATTGGGTCTATTTTAATACGATTATGTTAATGGTCTTGAATGCTTCTGGTCCTGGCATAATTCCTTGTATAGCCTCTTCTGGAACTGGATGTTGTTATATTGTGGTGGATGGAGTTCCGGAACATGATGTTGTGGTATATTATCTCCAAAAAGTCGGGTAAGTTGCTGTTGATGGTGTATATAGCTCTCTCTGATGGAATCTTTGGAGTCGCTTTCGCAGCCAATGTCTGTTTGCATACAGTTCCTACATGTACGGGAAGATGTTGGTATCTATCCCTTTAAGTCTTTGGCCACTTTTTGTGTTACAATGCATCATAGACATCCTGATGCTCCAGATCATCTTTCGTCTATTTCACTGTCCAAGAGCATCCGGAGCAATATTTACCTTTCGTACCGAAAATAAACTATAACTTTTTTTTGAGTATGTAGTTTAAATGTCATAACTCATAAGTCATAACTATGTTCTCCATTTAAAAGTAGCTATCAATTAGCATAGATTCTATCAAAGTAATTTTAGTTTTTTATTAAAGTATAAATTTTAAGATGGTTGTATTAAAGTCTTTTTTAAAAGTTTTATTTTTTCAAGAAACAACGGTGTCAAAATTCGAGAACGGACACATCACAACAGGTTCTAGTTTTCAGCTCCGCTTTAATACCAGCCAACAAGTGCCTAGGTGGCACAGTGTAGATGGGTCTTAGTTGCGGACTTCGACCCTTTTGAGTGTTTTCCTATTTTCAAGTTCAACAATGTTTCAATGGATCTAGAATTAACTTCGGTTTCCTTTTGCACCATTTTCTTCCCAAACTCCTATGACTGTGAGCTAGCAGGCTACTGGTTTTTGAAGGTGGCTCATGGTGCACGAGGACCGGAGGATCACACGGTTGTGCCAACCTTCGCTTCAATACCAGCCAACAAGTTGCCTAGTTGGCACAGTGTAGATGGTTTTTAGTTGCGAACTTTCGGGTGTTTTTCCTATGTCCAAATCCTTAATAAGTTTCATCACATGTCTAAATCCAATAAAAGCGTCTGGTCATACAGGCGGGTGGTACTTTCTCTGGTAACCACAAGTCATGTTGTGCAAACAGACGGAGGTGTACAGAGATTACCATATCCGAGTGTGCGACTAGACGATCACCCTAAGGGATCAGATCGTATGCGTCCCGGGCAAATCAGCAAATTGCTTAGCGTAGCATACTGCAGCTGAACTCGGGCTCATGATCCGTTGGGAGATCTATCACCAAATACCCTCTTTTTCTTTAAAAATGTTCTTTTAACCCACAGGTCAAACGAGTTATGGTATCAAAACGGCGCATTACCGCGTTAATTGGGTCATCGAGCAAGGATGCTTGTGACCGCCATCTCTACCTACCTACCTCTAGTTTTCAGCTATGGGTAGATAAAGAGTTTAATTAGATTAAAGGAATCTTATTTTTCTGCAATTTAATTTTTTTTTATCCTAAGACCGCCACTGCGTGTGTCATAAGCGGATTTTTTAATTTTTGCTCTCACACCCTCGATTATTTGAAACAATAAAAACATCTTATTTTTGGCCCATATTTTCTTGAACAAATGTCTTTACTTTTATTTTTTCTTATTAATTTTTCATTAGTCATTACACATTAGACAGATTTATATTTCATTGAATTCGCATATCCAACAATAAAAATTTCAACCCTATATGAATAGAAAACAGACAGAACTCTTAAAGCTTCTTATAACAAAAAAGGACACAAAAACAACTTGGTTTATTAATTTGTATACTATGGCCTTCGATTTGTGTCCATTTCTATTATTCTATATCAAAGGGTTTTCCAAGATAAAGAAGTAAAAATAAAATGGACTATCCCTATCTTTACTATAAAAATAAGCAAACAATAGGAAATGTAAAAACATTCAATAGAAATCGATGTTCGCAAAAAATCATCGATTGCGATTTTGTTGAGAGTTTTTAGAGAGCATCCTATTGAATTCATTGATATTATGGTGGTGATGAAAAATTCCACCTTTTCTTTTTTTAGCAATTTTCGTGCATTTTCTCTCTTTGGTTGTTTGGTTTACAAAGCAAATGGAGTCTATTCTTTTTTTCTTTTCTTTTATTTTATTTCACTCCTTTTTTGGTCTATGTCATCTGCACATTATTGAGAAGGACGAAGGTGATTCCATCCAAGGATCTCTTTCCATTAAAGTGAAGTGTTGACGTTGGCATGCGGTTTTATCGAGCAAATTTTCTGCTACGTGAACGTAAACCTAAGCAAATGTATTTGAAGTATAAAAGATGCCGACGCGACGTGTAGAGATGAAATTTGTTAGAATTTTAAATATTCACATCACATCACTGATGAAGGTGGACGGTGGTGTTGGTGGTGGCGATGGGTTTGAAAACTTTTGTGGTACAGAAGTTGTATATTATTTTTAAGGGGGTTGAAAGGATTTTAAATGCTTAGTACATTTTTAGCAATGTGGTATTTATATGGGTTTTTGGTTCAATCTTAAAATAAAGAAGTATAGAAAATCCCATCCAATATACACTTTAGAGAGAAGTTCAAATTGTATTTGCTCATTTTTGTCTAACACATTTATAATAATAATTATGATTTATAATTAGATTAGATTAGATTACATTCTTTATTCAAAATAAAAATTGTGTACATATGTAAGTCATTGAGAAAAAAAAAAAAGAATAATATAAGGCATGACATTTATGTCGTCTGCCTGAGTAACAACTTTTCGATATTCTTTAAAATAAGTTTTAATTATCACATGAATTGGAATGATTGAGTGTTTTCAAATAAAGGCAATAGCATTGATTTCAAAAGCTTTTAGTTTAGCTTAAACATAAATTAATATGTAGTTACATATGTATGTATATAAAAAAGGGACTTTTAGATTAGTTAAAACGAAAATAATGATTTTTAAAAGCAATTTCTATTATTTTTATGATTTTCAATTAAAAGAAAAAAAAAAAGCTTTAAAATTGGATATCAGAAGTTTTCGGTAACTACTTTCGTTCTGTAAGCTTTGGCTGCGATAAAGTACTCATATAAATGAATCCAGTTTAACCCGTTCAGATAATCCTTAACTTCTTCTAACTCAAGTAGATTTTTTCCAAAATAGAAACGCCTTAACTCCTTGAGCATCGGACACACGCCAACGAAGTGTAGCACATCTTCCCTTACATGTAAATTGCAAATTGTGCAGTTACCAGATCCTTCGCTTCGATGTGGTACAAAGCTTAATTTTAACATTTCTCCTCGAATTTTGAAGATTGTTCCAATCATAGCACAGGAATAGCTGCTATTGAAATAATTGTGTTGGTTAAGATTGTAGTTAACCTTCGAATAGTACTGCCTCTCTGTTGGCTCTCTAGCTCTTTCTATGAAGATATACCTTTCGTTTTTATCTGTTAGTCTTATAATCTCGTAAAAACACCTTTTTCACTGTTCTGCGTTACTTTCAGTTAAGCTTAACGTAACACCGCAGTCCGCTGCTAATTTTGTCCAGTCTTTTGTAAAAAGAGTTTTTTTCCGCCATGCGTACTGCAAAATCAGCTTAGGTAGTCTTGAGTTACTCATTTTTACTACTCTTATTAGGTAATCGGCATTTAGCTTGAGGGTTAATATGAACATTGTTGGCAGGCCCGATTCCAAGTAGTACATATACTTAGGTGTATTTATGGGCAAATAAAATATTTTGCGGAGAAAGAACCTGAGCAGGTATTCAACAATTTCAAACTTCTGGCCACCCCAAACCTGTGCACCATACAAAAGGATAGAATTTGCTGTTGCATTGAACAAACTGAATTTTGAGCTTGTAGCAATAAGTTTGTTGCTAAAAATCCTATTCCAGTTCGAACATATTGCTGTTTTTGCCTTATTGCATTTGCCTTTTAAATGTTTCTCCATTTTTAAGTTAAATGTCAACTCCATTCCTAGGTAAGTATATTTCCTTACCACTTCTAAATCTTTATCTCCATATTTCCATTTCTCATTCCTGGCTAATCTGCCAGACCCTTTTTGAAATATCATAACTTTAGATTTATAATTATAATAAATAATTGATTGAGAATTATTCCTTTTACTTTAATATGTCTACCTGAAGAATATGCACTATGATTTTTGTACCTTTGAATATCGAAAAGGAAGGGTAACATTATTCCACATTCGGGTAGTGCGGCTAAAACAATACAGTAAGGCCTCGAGGAAAATGATGTGCATTCCTAAAAATACAAATATGACGTTTGAATTGTTTTTAGGGGAGGAATGCAACTGGCTATTTCACGAGAACACATTTTTGTAAAATAACGTTTAAAAAGTGTAAAATTGTTAACATTTTTAGGGAACTCTTGCATCCAAAAATTGGTCAAAATCAGTGAAGCTTTTAACGAGAAATTTGAATATAAAAACATCGGTTCTATGGCACGTACCATTATTGATAATTTTAAGGAATCCCCTAAATACCTTGAATCCAAAAGTTTATAGAAAACCACTTCAGTAGTTTGGGCTGCAGATCGAGGTACAGACAGATAGACGGTCAGACAGATAGAATTGCGAGAGAATTATTATCTGGAGTTCGATATCTTGTACGAATCCAAAACTTGCCCTTTATGTCGTTTTCGATTGGATTTCGGAGCAGTACTACTCCTTTTTGCTTCCAATGGAATTATTTTCTGGTGTTCTTAGACAAATTTGGGAAATTTTATTTGTGTGTGAGTAAATTCTGTGGTAATTATTTATGTTTTGCTCGTTCAGTCGATTAAAATTATTTTGACAAGTAATTTGATGAATGATTTTATATGTTTATGTGTGTTCCGGGTCTAAGCCTTTATAAAATCCAGAACAGAAAAGCCGTCCCAAAACACTATTCGGTGCAGCCAATCGAAGTCTTTTGGAGTAAATAGGAATCAAAAAGGAGTAACTCAGAAACTCGAAAAGAAAAAGATATTAAGTAGGTACCTATGTATATCGCAACTAAAAGTTAAAACAAATCACACTAAAACCCGTTTTTTTTTCCTCACCACCCACTTACTTACTTATGCTGGCGCTACAGTCCGATGTGGACCAGGGCCTCAACCAACAACCCTTCTCCAGCCAGCTCTGTCCTTAGCTAGCTGCTTCCAGTTTCGAACGCAAGTTGGTTGAGGTTCTCTTCCACCTGGATGCGGCACCGGTTTCGCGGCCTTCCTCTACTGCGCCGGCCGTCCCTCGGGGATGGATTCAAAGACTTTTCGGACCGGAGCATTGGTGTCCATCTGTTCTACGTGATTTAGCCACCTGAGTCTTTGCCTTTTCAGTTTTGTGACTAAGTTGATGTCGATGTACAGCCCGTACAGTTCGTTGTTGTATCTTCTCCTCCATTCCCCGTCTATGCATAAGGGACCGAAGATCACCCGAAGAATTTTTCTCTCGAAAATTCATAAAGCGTACTCATCCGCCGCTAAGAAGGTCCATGCTTCTCACCATACAGGGACACTTTAGTCATTCGAGAGAGGGCTTTACTTTTTAATTGCCTTCTTAGCCCGAAGAAACAGCAATTGGCAAGAGTTATCCTTCGTTTAATCTCAGCGCTGGTGTCGTTGTCTGAATATACTACCTCAAAGTTATATCTGTCTATATGGTAACGTTCTGTCCGAGACGTTGGTGTTGAGCGTCCTTTCTAGATGACAGCATATACTTTGTTTTGCCCTCATTCACCGCTAAACCCATCTTTGCCGCTTCCTTCTCAATGCTTGCAAAAGCTCCAGTGACATCATAATATCAATATCGTCGGCATATGCAAGTAATTGGATGGACCTACTAAAGCTCTAGTGCTTTAGTAGGTCTAAGTGTTGACGTGAGAGTTCTGCACTATTCTTTCAAGTGTGATGTTGACGAAGTCGCATGACAGCGCGTCGCCTTGCCTAAATCCTTTTTTGACATCGAAGGTGTCGGTGAGGTCTTTGCCAATCTTGATGGAGCAGCGTGCGTTCTCCATCGTCATCCTGCACAAACGGACGAGTTTTCCAGGGATATCAAAACTAGACATTGCTTTATATAGCTCGTCTCTATAAATACTGTCACACGTGGCCTTAAAATCAATGAACAGGTGGTGAATGTCAATTTGAAGTTCCTGATGGATTTTTTCCAAGATCTTCCGTAGTGTAAATATTTGGTCGAAGGTGGACTTTCCAGGCTTGAAGCAACACCGATATGGACCTATCAGGTTGTTGGGCTTCAGGCGTTTACATAATACGGCTGAGAGAAGATCTTGTAGGCGATGTTAAGGAGACTAGTTGGCGCAGTTAAGAGGGTCTCCTTTCTTGTGAATCGGGCAAACAACCATGAGATTCCATTCATCGGGCACGGGCCGATCATATTTCACAGATAAGCTGGTGCATACTCCTTAACAAGTCATCTCCTGCTGCTTTGAAAAGGTCGGCAGCGAGGACGTCGTTGGCTCCAGAAGCTTTGTTGGATTTAAGCTTAAATGTTGCTATCTTCACTTCGTCGAGGTCGGATAGAGGGAATTGTTGACCTTCATCATCTAGGTTGAATGGTGTAATCTGCCTGACAGCGGAATTAGATTCATCATCGCCGTTATAAAGTCTACAGAAGTGATCTTTCCATATTCTTAGAATCGATTGGGAATCTACTACGATGTTCCCTTGCTCGTCCTTGCAGGCTTCGGTTCGCGCCTCACCACCCACGGTCAGGGATATTTCTGAGAAGTTGTATATGGTATCAGGTGTAGTTAAATTATGAAATGTGTATGGAGCCAGTTTGTTTCCTGGGGTGTAACTTTTGAAAGTCGACATATCGTACCTTATCCGATTTTAAGCATACATTTTTCAGCAAGCAAATCAAATTCAGCAAGCGTTCGCATGCAAGGGCTTTTCAGGTCGCCACACAATTCAAGTTTTGTTTTCAGCAACCATTTCGCTTGCTGAAATCACTTTCTTTTGGATTGAGTCGAGTGATTATTATTAAAAATTTACCCCGTTACCAATCTGCATCCCACCGCCTGAAACATTGATAACATTTTTAAACCATAAAAATATACAAATACGGAACTAAATACATACATACATATGTATGTATATACATGCATACATACATCATATGATCATATTGTTCCCTTCTCTTTCAAAAAAAAACAACAGGATAGATAGTTGAAATATCGGCCTCATTAAAACCACCAACCCCCTCCCCTGCATTCGCGCCTGCTGGCTGAATACCCAAATGTCCGGCCGAACCAAACGAAGCCATCTGAGTTTTCCCACTCACGGCCAATTTTGGTTCTGCTCCGGGCCGTTCGTCTCGTTGGTTCGGTCGTGTATGGCCAGCTTTAAACTAATTATTTTGACGTAGAATTTAAATCTATAGAAAAAAAGATTTGCGATACGAAAACAATTTAATTTACCATACAAAAGTTGTTTAAATTTAATACAAGAATACCTACATAAACACCAACAAAACAATCAACATATTTTTTAATATTGACAATATGTCTAGAAACAATTTGTCTCTACGAATTCCACAAATTTTATCCTCTACAGTCCTGTACATGTGTCACAATAGATAATTTGCATATCCATTTTTCATATGTATATGTATGTATGTATGTATATGCATATTTGTGCCTACCTATGTACATACATATATGAATATAAATATACATCTCATACATCCATATACATAATATATATACGTACATATAAATATAAATGCATATAATGTTAGCATAACAAAATTGGCATTTATCCTTGATATATGTAGAATAGAAACGGTACAAAACAACAATAATAAAAAAAATAAAAATCAAGAGGTATATCTACCAATATAATAAGAATTTCTGTAAATAATTCTTCCAAGAAAAACTACAACACCAAATTAAGTCTTTTTTTTTTTTAATTTATTTATATTTTTTGGCAAAAAAAATAAAAATAAAAATCGAAGTTCGTTCGAAAGTTGGCTTCATTCCAAAATGTCTGCACGAAAGTATGGCATAGTACCTATGTCGCATTTGTGTTTATATCGACCTTTATATGAAAACAAAGTGTTTATACAACGTTCATACATCCTTCGAAGGGATATGGTATATAAATCCTTATGACTCCCACCCACAATCATAATGTTCTTATTTCAGGTGACATGTTTTCCGAAGAAGCACACAGCATGAGTTTTTTGTTTTTGTTTTCATTATTTCGTTTTTGTTTCAATAATAATAATAATAATTATAGAAACATGCTTGATACACAAGCACATAGGTACACATGTATTTCCACAGATAAGCAGAAATAAACCACAACTTTTTGAAGACATCAAAATTATTATCCTGGAGCTAAATCAGTTGTTAGGAATGTTTACGAATGCCCATGAATAGAATGAAAATAGAAAAGGATATGAAAAGGGTTTAAAATTGAAAGGAATACTTGTTAGTTTTTGTGTTTGTTTTTTTTTTTTTTTAATAAAGGAATGAAGGATTTCTAAAAGTAATGTTTAATCCTTAAGGCTTAAGATTTACATAAGTTATAAAATGTAAAATGTTAGAAATTCATAATATTTTAAATATGTTACAGTTTTAGTGAAGAAACATTTCTCAAATACCTGCCATTTCAATTCAGTTCATTGTTGGATATAAGGGCGGTAGTTATCGAGCCCAAATAAAGATACATTTAATAAGCTCATTTTTTCAATTCAATTCAATTCTTTATTGAGACTTTTGAAACAAAATTTTCTTATGTATATAATATATAAATCTTATAAGTAATTATTATGAAGTCGGCTTACAAATATGCCAGACAAAGCAAGTTTAGGAAATATTGTTGTTATATAATATTTAAACAATTAATTAAGGGAAACTTGGGTGTTAAGCAAATTTTGGGAGTACGCTTGCTCCCGGCGTACGTTCAATTTTGTATATTGTATCTTAAACTATGACTAGAAATCTAACACAAAAGGACAAAACAAAAGATGGCTAACATGCCATTCAGCTTAATAGGTTATAATTCATTTGTTTAATGTTTTATAATCACAAAACTTTATATTTCTTATATGGATAAAATTTATTATAATGCGAGTGATTACAATTTAGAAAGAAAACATGAGAAACTAAGATGATTATCCTCTTAAGTTGGAGCATAACGCTTTTTCGAAAAATGGTATCAAGCAGTCTCTGTTAGTGTCAGGCTCTATAAGTGGTATTGATCCCTCATTCAACATATTATATGGTGAAAGGTAATAATTGTCTTCTAAGCTGACTGTTAGGTTTGAATCAAATAAGGATCTGATATATGAGTTTGGATGATGTTCAGTGCGTTTTAGTTTGATTTTAGCAAGGTTTGTTAAATATTGGAGGAGCGGTGTAGTTTTGCAATCTTCATAGATTATTTTATTTGCTAAATATTTTTTATTAGCTCTTCTAAATTTGCCACAGCAGAATCTTAGGATTTTCCTCTCAAATTTTTCAAGCTCCTTTGCTATTGTGGGCGAAATCGTAAACCAGGAGCAAAACCCGTAGGCCAAAATCGGGCGAATCAAGGTTTTATAGACTAGAACTTTCGTACTTTTTGGCATTCGTTTTGCATGCAATACTGGTTTAAGTCGAGCAGTAACAAATTTGGCTTTACTTAACATCTTTCGGGCATGTTTGTTGAAAAGGAATCTATTATGGAAGTGAATACCTAAATATTTCATTTCACATCGCAATGGAATGGGTATATTATTAATTTTTAATGAAAGGCTCTTACTCTCTTTTACTGCCATACGATGGCCTTTTCCACTAGAGTTTCTGAAACATGTTAAACTACATTTTTCAGTGTTTATGTTTAAACCCCACTTTTGAAAATAGCCAATTAGCAAGGGTATTTTTGCTTCAATTTTACTCAAAGCTTTTTGGGGTCTCACGTCACTGGCTATTATGACTGTGTCGTCTGCGAACAAAATTCCATTAGGTTCTTGATCGAAGTAACCAAACGGAAAATCATACAAATATATATTAAATAAAATTGGCCCCAAAATTGATCCTTGGGGTATTCCCGACAGTATTTCGAAAGGATCTGATTGTTCAGATTTAACAAATATGGATGAGAATCGATTCTCAAGAAAGTTTTGGATAATTCGCACTAGCCACCTAGGAAAATTAAGTTTTAATAGTTTATAAACCATCCCTTTATGCCAAAGCGAGTCAAATGCCTTTGCAATGTCTATATTCAGAGAAATCGTACATTTTTTAGACCTCAGGTTTTGAACTATTTTATTGCAAAAAAGGAGTGTTGCATGTTCCGTTGAATGTTCTTTTCTAAAACCAAATTGTGTTTGAGGAATAATGTTTCTATCCTCACAAAAAATATTGACTGGTTCAACTAATATTTTTTCAAAAAGTTTTTAAATGTTGGAAAGCAATGATATAGGTCGAAAGTCTTTTATTTCTGTAGTAGATCTAGTTTTAGCCATCGGTAACAATTTTGCTACTTTCCAAGCTGAAGGAAAGTAGCCATTATTAATGCAATGGTTAAAGAGAGATGACAGTATCACATCGAGTGAGTTGGTGCTTTTTCGCAAGATAAAGTTAGATATTCCATCAATTCCTGAGGATTTCTTATTTTTGAGGTTTTTTCTGCACATTTGAACGTGTTGGGGTGTTGTAAAGGGGCGAGTAGCTGGATCATATGACGGCCTGGCTGTCGAAAAGGTGATGATTTCTGAGTTATTTTCAGGTGAGCAAAATTCGTCTACCTTTGAAAGAACTTCGTTGGTTAAGTCTATATCCTCAGTAGGTGTTTTTTCGGTATAGAGAGCAGAAAAGAAGTCTTGAAAAGCATTGATTTTCGATCGAGTATCAACTAACTCCAAGCCATTGTGTGTTAGTACATCTTGCGAAATATCTGTACCAAAAAATTTCCTTCCAGTGATCTTATCGATTTCATTAAAAGCTTGAGGTGACGGACGAATGTTCTGTAATCTCGTCGTAAAGGTATTATTTAGATCAATATTTACTCTTTATTATTTAGATCAATATTTACGACAATGGAAATACCAAAGTGGTCGGATGGGGTTGCAAACGTTGTGCAGTAGTTCGATGTTTCACTGCTATTGATGTTTGAGGAAATGAGAAAAAAGTCAATGAAGGAAGAAGAACGTGGGAAAGTCATGAACATATTCAATTAGCTTAAATAGTCAATATTTATGATCGCTGAAGTGCCAGTTTCAGGAATAAAATAAAAAAGTTTTTTTCTCACTCGTCTTCTATGTTTTAGGGGTGGCTGAATCCGAATTCCAACTTTGCTACTTCCTATGGATATGACTTCACAGAGAAAATCGCAAAAAACCTCAAAATTTCCGACCTTATTTCACACTTTTATATACTTTACACTTTATAGAACATAAAATTTCCTACAAAAATGGTCAACATTTTTTTTGTAGAATTAATGGTTTGGAACACCAAGAGACTCAAATAATATGCCTGTAATTGTAGACAACCTAAGCTTCTGCTTAAACAACATTAAATTCTCTACAAGTTTGTCACCTTCATCAATTAAATTGGTTTTCTCATCTTCAATTAGCCATTGAATGATTTTAACATTTTCTTCTATTCTCTTGAACGTCTTTGTTCTATTCTATATGACATAATCAATTACCTGTTGGTGGCTTACTGTAATATGACATCACGCTCTAGCCGGTGCATTTTTTCGCCAATTTAAGTGATGAAGGTGAAAAACTTCTATAGATAATTTAATGTTGTTTAAGCAGAAGCCTATGTTTTTTACAATTACATGCATGGTTTTTGAGTACAAGCAAAAATCTAACGAGAGAACTGTGTATTCCAAAAAGTACGAAATGTTGGTCTTTTTTCACAGTACTCTAGTGTTAATTCTACAAAAAAAATTGTAGACCATTTTTGTATGAAATTTTATATTCTATAAAGTGTAAAAGATAATTTCATAAAAAAAGCATATATTTTGTTGACTTTTTGGCAAAAAACTGAACAAAGGTAAAAAATGTTGAAGTTTTTTTGTGATTTTCGCTGTGAAGCCATGTCCGTAGGAAGAAGCAAAGTTTAAATTCGGATTCAGCGACGCCTAAAAACTTCTATATTTTTTTCCTGATCAAAACAACATTTGACGGGACTATTATGAGAGTGGTTCATTAATGATGATGTCAGTTGATTGTAAAGTAGTTTTATTTAAAGGATGTACTATACTCTGTCCAACAAAAATAGTCAGCACAGGGCAGGGAAGATAGGATATTTGCCTCTAACTTTGACTGTAATAGGTTTCAATAAGATGTCCCTTTCTTAAAGCTCTTACAGGGCTGCCGTTGATAATATAATAAATAGCCACAAGCACGGTTGCCACTTGGAAATAAAATTTGTGACCAAAACAATTAAACTCTGAAAACTTTATAGTACACAGAAAATTAAAGTTAGTCATATTTTTTGTATTTGTTATCATAAAAAATTAATCAGAAGTTAACAAAAATAAATAAACAAAAAGGTACAACATAATTCTTAAAAATTACTTTAAGGGCAATGTGATCACCCCTTCTTCATAATAAGAATCATAAATAACTATACATAAAGGTTTATTTACTGAAACACATTTTTTCACAGCATTTTATATTCAAATCACAATATTTTATTAAACCAATCAATACGAAATTGCGTATAGTTAAATTAAATCTACGAAAATGTACACACATAATATCTACTTATTTTAAAAAAGGTTTCTGCTGACCAAACGCTATGGCTTACACGTTTTTGATGTTGAAGCTCTATGGACAAGATAATATCAAAGTTAAGTCTGTTTCTTAACTTAGTTTCAATTAAACTGAAATCATAAAACTTTCTTTCAGCAGCAGCTGAGCTGTGTGGTAACGACAATAACAAACCTTTTGTAATGTTGTTCTAATTTTACAAGAAAGATTTATTAATATACCTTTACAAAGATTTGATTTTAATCAACAACAAGCGAAATAGACGGAGACGCTTAAACGTTTAAACACAAAAATATTTCAAACATTCCATCTGTCAATAAATTGTCAAATGAAGTGGTCGTGGATGTGGAATGCAGTGCGTTCAATTTAACACATGCATCGGCATCTATTATATTAGGTGATGAAAAAAAATTGCGCTTCATTTTGAGAAAATAAAAATTAAAAGTCGAGTTTTTTTTCTTTAAAAAAAAGTGACCAGATGGAGAACAAAATGACCAATTGACCAAGTGTATAAAAAATGACCAAATTTGTTCACAAATGACCAACGTGGCAACCGTGGCCACAAGGTTTACCATCTGTTAATTTCAATCTCAAATTGTCCCTCGAAGAACTTGAATCCATTTTTGATGTTAATGTACAAAAACGATATCTCATCAACGGAACTTTAAGAATAATGGCTAGAACAGATGTGCAGCGAGTCTGCACGCATCTCTGCATGCAGAGCTGCACACGAAACACATGTGCATAGTTTCTGACATTCATGATGCATATTTATGTCAACCAAATACATGAAAGCACAGCGTTGCCGATGTCACACAATAGTGTTGGAATGAGATTTTCTTCGTTGGACGATGGTAGGGTGGCAACGCCGTCTTCATGGATTCTTAACCAAAAATCACCAACACAAACAAATTTTTTGAAAGAATGGCAGGTGATGTCAATATGAGTAATGCCAAATAGCAATTATTTAGAAATTTTCGTTTTTCAGTTGTGGCTGCAATGAAACTAGGCAGCAAATTTAGAAATATGGCTAAAACAGATATGCAGCGAGTCTGCACGCATCTCTGCATGCAGAGCTGCACACGAAACACATGTGCATAGTTTCTGACATTCATGATGCATATTTATGTCAAACAAATACATGAAAGCACAGCGTTGCCGAAGTCACACAATAGTGTTGGAATGAGATTTTCTTCGTTAGACGATGGTAGGATGGCAACGCCGGCTTCATGGATTCTTAAACAAAAATCACCAACACAAAGCAGGTGATGTCAATATGAGTAATGCCAAATAGCAATTATTTAGAAATTTTCGTTTTTCAGTTGTGGCTGCAATGAAACTAAGCAGCAAATTTAGAAATAGAGACATCGTGCAGCGCTGCGCTGCATGCAGACTTTGATTGAATCTGCTCCCATAAGAACCTGTGTAATTTAATTTCGCTGCATGGAAAAAGCTGCACATCTGTTTTAGGCAATAGAGACATCGTGCAGCGCTGCGCTGCATGCAGACTTTGAGTGAATCGGCTCCCATAAGAATCTGTGTAATTTAATTTCGCTGCATGGAAAAAGCTGCACATCTGTTTTAGGCATAACTATTTATTGCATTGCACTCTTCTTTTGATTTATTTGAGCATCAAAATAAATTTTTTTGGTAAGAAATTTGAGAATAACATCACTCAAATTCACTTACATCAATTCACTTACTTAACCGCACTATATCAGTTTCTTGTAAATAGGTCTTACTCAGAAAAACGCAAATTGAGACCACCTTTCCTTCTTAAGTTGCATTATTTGTTCTCAAAAGATCTAAAAAACCACAAGTTCTCAAAACTCCCTATCAGAAACCAAAGAAAAAGCCTCAGTTAATATGTATCAACGCAGCAATGGCAACTCTCATTCATTGTGCTTATGCTTACACACAGAGAGGGTTTGCATGAGAAGGCACACAAGAAGCAGTCTGCATCTGCAGTTTGATGTGCAATAGGAACAGATCATGGTGGAATATACGTGGGTTTGACCAAGATAACAAAAACAATTTGTAGGTAAATCCAAGGTTTTTTGTTGTTTTTCAGTGGCAAATTATTTAGTTGATTGCATTAGGCACCAAAAAGCTCCTCCATAAGGCCTGTAACTGAAAATAAATCGCAATGCAACCTAACTAACATTCAATGCAAATAAAGCAAAAGTTTATTAATAAAATTACTTTAATTTCAACTGCAAAATCCATAAAGGAATGATTTTCAATGTCGACCTGTGTTTACGTTGCTTCGCAAGCTTTCAAAAATTAAGGAGTATTTTTGTATGAACTTAAGTTCATACAATGGAGTCACGCTGCGAAGGCAACAATTAACATTAAAAATTTGAATAAAACAACAACGGCAATTGCTCTACCAACAAGTTATTTTTGGCTGAAGTTATAGCTATTTCACGATTGCTACGTACTGTTTTTTTTCAAAAATACTGTTTTATACCGAGAAACATACAGAGCTACTGAAATACAGAACTTCAAACTCCAAAACCCATACGCTTATTTCTTTTCTTCTTTTTTCATGTAAAATAAGAAGAAGAAAAGACAAAGACAATTTTTGGAACTACTCCATTAGGTGAAAGGGTATGCGTGTGTTCCACGCACACTGTCGCACCTAATCGGAATTCTAGCTTGATATTAGTCTGCTATTACACCATGTTTCTAGACGCGTGCAACTTTTCGAACATATGTAAGTGCAAAAGAGAAAACAAATTCGAAAAGATGAGACGGAATAAAATATGCTGTGTGTCGCGTGGGTAAAATATTCGTGCAACAAGAAAATTCGAAAAAGTTCGAAGTAGTTGCACGCGTCTAGATGCATGGTGTAATAGCACACTTACCAAATGAATTTTTTGTGAATACATTACACTCGTCTTCTCGTTCCTCTATGGTTCTGATTATTATATATGTATGTGTGCGTTTTCTGCTCAGAAACTGTTGTTATTTTTCAATGAATCTGCATTTTGTTGAGCTTTTAGGCAAACGCACAGTGGGATATTTCCATCTTTGCATTGTTAAACTGTGTTTTAGACCGGGTCAATTCTGTTTCGTTTTCTCTGTTAATTTTTCATCAAAAAGAATACAAAATGCCGAAAATAAGAGGCAACAATATTTAATGCAAAACTTCGTGAAAAATATCCCTTTATTGAAAAATTTTAAAGTGAAAGTGATGTGTTGTGTAGAAAATGTAGAGGAACTTTTTCCATTGCGTCTGCTGGTAATGCAGATATTGCTCGCCTTATTAAAACAAAAAAACATCAAGATGCTCAAATTGCGGCTTCTTCTAGCACATCTACGTATAAAGTCGCATTTTAAATCGGATTTGGATACACATTTAGCGGCATTAGAAGGGGTTTGGGCATATCATGTTATCAATTCTAATCAAAGTCTTCGGACTGTGCAACAAACATTTTTAAATAATGTTTTAAAATGGAAAAGTTTTCGTGCTCGCAAAAGAAATGTAAGCAATAATCACTAAAGTTTTAGCTCCGCACGCTCAACAGTTGCTTGAACAAGATCTTAAAGACTGTAATTATGTGTCAATCTACACAGATGCATCAAAAAATGGAAATATTTAAAAAAAAATTGATGCTGCGAAAAATAATGCTTTTTTTTATCGACTTACAGCTTTTTTTCAACTTTTGAGCTAAACATACTGGCGCAAAATTTTAAACATTGCTCGTTTAAGGAATTAAACCGGCTCTAGTTAACGTCAACAGGGGGGGGGGGTCACGGGGTCATGTTTTTTTGTTTGATTTCTGTATGACAGATTATTTTTAAAAGCAAAAAAAGTGACAATTATCGATTTATAGTTATTCTAACCAAAAAATATTAATGTTAACGATAAAAGACATAAATATATAAAACTATGATTAAAACCTGTTATGAAAGGATTTTGTTTGCACTTATTCAACATTTACGATCGAACAATATTGTTTTGATTTGGATTACTTTTACAAGGTAACCTATATGAATCCCACAATGCAAAAGCCAATAGCTATGTTAAAGGAGATTTTTTGGAACTCCTTGCGGTGAACCGTTTGACCAGTCGGATGGAATTATTGACGAAAAGCGACTAGGCTCGTAGAATTTTAAAACTTTGTCCATTATTTTTATCAGAAAGGCCGACTGGTAAGAAAAATAAAAAGCTTAGGTATATTTGATGTACATATTTATTTTGTAAGGTGCCTTTCACTTTTCCATCGGTGGCAGTCTTAGAGACATACATTTTTTTCAAATCAAAGGCATATCAAAATCACTCCTGAACTTTGTTCACACTTTTCTTGAAACGCAACGAAAACGAATCTTTGTATTCAATTATAATACGAATATATAATGTATTTTAGTTTTTCCACTACTTTTGGTTGAGCAATTTAGCAAGAGCAATTTACACAAGTGGTCATTTTTGAAAATCAGAGCTATTGTTTTCATTTTCAGTAGTGAATATTTATATCTGTTTACTAAAATTAAGAAACAGAAAACAGTGCACAATACCTATTCGCTGAAATAAAAACTTTGATAGGATTAAAATAAATTCTGAATAAAATTCAAAACAAATGATCAAGCGAATCAAAAAATTTTTTTCCTCAGTATTTTGACAGCTAGCTAAACTGATTTTCAGGCAACGAAGAGCGCGGTCACTGGTCTAGCTAATAAAGGTTCGCTCGACTGAGTTGTTTATTTTAATTTTCTTTGGAACCAAAAATGAGGTAACTTTGCAAATACCAAAAAAGTGTTTTCGTCTTAAATTTGTTAATTTGTTTGTATAGGTAGCTCATTTCATTTTGAATTGGCTTTGGCAGTTCGAAATATATATTTTCAACGAAATTGCCTAACTTGGCATAGTGAAAATTTAGTATTACATTCGTAGTCTGCTATTTCACGCAAACTTTTGATTCTTAACTGTCTTGAAATTAAAGGTACGATATCTTTTTCCAGGATATGAACGATTTTAAATTCTTTTAACTTATTGTTAACAAAGGTAATGTATTTTAGGGTTTCCCATTAATGGCGGGTCGATTTTAAAATTGAATAAAAGAAGATATCAATAAGGTTTTATCTTTATTTGAGAGCCCTATTATAGTTATATAACATCGTTCAAATGGCCGCCCCGGCTTCGCTGGGTGGCGCGGATTCAAAAGGTCCATTTTTCGATGACTTTGGCGCATAAATCAGGCTGAATTTGACCGATGGCATCGATTATGTTGTCTTTGAGGGTCGAGGTGGTTTGCAGCTTATTCGCATAGACCTGTGACTTAAGAAAGCCCCACAAAAAAAAGTCCAAAGGGGTCAAATCACACGAACTTGGTGGCCAATTCACGTCGCCTCGGCGCGAGATAACCATGCCATGAAACCGCTCGTGCAGAATATCGATTGTGTCTTAAGCTGTGTGGCACGTAGCGCCATCCTGTTGAAACCATATATCTTATTGAATGTTTGAATTTTCAACAACCACTTGAGTGGGCTACCACCATTGTATTTGGCTGAAATTATTGCAATTTCATGGCTGCCACACCAATCATCAGATTCCTTTCAGTGGTGCTTAGTCTTTATGTTCAATTTTAATTTATAAATTAGTGCCTTCAATTGGAATCGAACCTAGACCAGCTACCTCTGAGGCCTATGCACTACGCATTGCGCCACCGAGGTCACCTGATCATGCCCATCCAATGTAAGGTTTTTTCTTTATAAATTGCATATTGAGACAACTAGCATTTTTACTAGCCGCACACAAGTTGGTTGTTGATCATTCGGGTTCTTTCTCTTTTCTCCATACACTGTTTACAAACCAACAATTCGTTGGACAATTGTAAGGTGGGAGATTGTATGAAAGATTTGACACTGGTCAAGATTCGGTTCGATTCCAATTGACGGCACTAATTTATAAATTAAAATTGAACATTAAGACTAAGCACCACTGAAAGGAATCTGATGATTGTTGTGGCAGCCATGAAATTGCAATAATTCCAGCCAAATACAATGGTGGTAGCCCACTCAAGTGGTTGTTGAAAATTCAAACATTCAATAATATAAATTACGGAGCGAAAGCTAGGCAGCCTAACTGCAAGTGTGTTATCACACAAAAAAAGCCCAATTTAATTGAAACCATATATCTTCAGTGTCCATACCATCCAATTTAGGCCACAAGAAGTTGGTGATCATCGACCTATAGCGATCGCCGTTGACGGTGATGGCCTGGCCAGCATCATTTTCGAAGAAGTACGGACCGATGACGCCTCCCGGCATCCAGCCCAAAATCCACACAAAACAGTAACTTTATTTGGATGCATTGGCACCTCGTGAATCTCGCGTGGATTAGTGTCGTCCCAAATCCAGCAATTTTGCTCATTCACGTACCCATTCACCCAAAGATGGGCCTCATCGCTAAAGATGATTTTTCGACCAAAATTGGGATAAACTTCTAACTGCTCTAAAACATCATTTGCACGTGTTGCTCGACGCTGTAACTTACCATGATGATTTGTCTATAGTAAGTGATTAAAAGACGATATTTTGAACGAAAGTAAAAGAAACAATATGGCCGCCACGAGCTGTCAAAATCAACCCGCCCCTTTTGAAAAACCCTTTAGTATAGTTAATTAAGATTTGTTCCCTTTTCTTTTATATAGCTACGCACAGTTAAATATGAAAAAATATAAGGCACTTGACTTTTAACAAATATAAGTTTTGGCATGACCCCTCCAAGAACTTAAGCTGTATACGCCCCTGGTTAACGTAGTCGTTTAGTTGTGAACCCTTGTCTAACTATTTCTTAATTTTGAACACGTTAAACAACTCTTCTAACTAAAGTGGACTCCGCAACGTAGCGTAAGCAAATTAAGGTTGAACAGGCACACATTTGACAGATGAAGAGAAGAGACAGCTATAGAACAACAAAAAATGTACAATTTAAACAAACAATTTCAGACATATAATTTTATTACAACTAGGCGCGTGTCGTAAATATAGATTATAATTGTTTTTTGTTTAAATGTTTAAAAGAAGTCTACTCGCATTATCCCTGATTCTAAAAAAAAATACTCAAGCACTGGACAATATTGAGACATCTTTGTAAATAGGTACCTACACTGAACCAAAAAGGTACATCATGTTGACGAAAAATGTCATCTATATGATGTAGAATTCATCAATTTTAGTCCAGTGAACCTTTTCATCCATATGATGAAACAAGGTTCATCAATATGATGACAGTTTTAAGTGATGAAACTCTTTCATCATTCATCAACTTTGTTCATCAATATTACGAAAAATGATAAACAAAATTTCACCAACATTTTAATGAATGTGTTCATCAATGTGTTGAATTAGTTCATCGTGCTGACGATCGCATTCATGAATATGGTGAATATTATTCATCAATTCAGTGAATATATTCATCAATAAGATTCACATTTTCATCATAATGATGACCGTTTACATCAATATGATGAACACTTTTCATCAATTCAGTGAATATATTCATCAATAAGATTCACATTTTCATCATATTGATGACCGTTTACATCAATATGATGAATAATTTTTATCATTTCAGTGAATATATTCATCAATATTATTAAAAGGATTCATTAATGCAGTGATACAATTCATCAATATGAAGCATTTATATTCTTCGTATTGATGAAGGCTTCATCAATATTATGAATATGATTTCATTCATGATATTGATAAATCCGATCATCAGTACGCGGAACAGGAACGCATAATGGTTAATGAACCGAAGTTTCATTGCATTATTGGTTTCTATTAATAATACCGATGAAAATATTCACCTAGAAATAGAAAAGGCGTCATTACGAAAATCATCATTATTATATTATTACTATACTTATCCCAACAGTTCCATATTGATACAAAAAGAGTCTTCCAAGATTCTGCATGTACCTGCTCCAAAATCATCATTTCTCATTTTGAATTTTTTTTCAGAACCATTCCTTCTAAGCCTTTTATAGAATAAATAGAGGAAAAAATAGATTTATATTTTAAATACTTAGTAGTGTTTTATTTGAATTAAGGAGTTACAATAATAAAGAAGCCTTAAAATTTAAAATTATTTTATTCCACCTTAAGGCTCTGTACGATAGTACTTAGACGTGATGTGATATTTTTTTTTGTTGGTTCTATTGAGTAAAAATAATATTGAACAAAATCCCAAAAATGCTCGCAAGCAGCTGGGTATTGTAAGTCAAAAACAAAAAATATTTTAAGACAAATGTCTACTGCCCGGAGTAGTTTTTTGAATTTTAGTTTGTATCCGTCTAGATACACATAATATTCTGGTTCATCGTCCTTTTTTAATGATAAAATAAAGGGTTGCACATTGTTATGTTGAGTTTTTAAGAAATCCAAATGATCTTCAAATTGCTGAACACTTTCTCCCTAGAAAATGAAAGCTTGTTGGGAGTCTTTTATCGTAAACCTATGGACCGATTTCTGCTTTGATGTTGATTTTATAACAACTGGCCTCGTTGGAAAGAGATAACAGTGTACACTTCTAAGAAGACAGAGTACCGCATCTTCTATAGATAGCAAAAATAAAAAGAGAAAAAGAGAATTGGAATTATGTTTAAATGACAACAAAGAAATTATATTTGGTGATAAGTATAACTTTATTTAATATTCAAAAAATGAAAGACATTTACTTTTAAAAATTTAAATTTTTACCTTTGTTCGCATCGCAGTCTGCGATTTGGGAAAGCATTTCGGTGGTTTTCTTGTCCCTTATGTTCTCTATCAGGAACTGCTTAATCACTTTAAAATTGCTTTCCCAGTTCTCGCATATAGTTCGGCTTTCAGGGAACAAATGTTTAAAGTCTCTGTCGATCTATTAAAAAAAAAGAGAGTTACTTAATAAACAAAACTTATTAAAGATTAATACTTTACCAAACGATAACCATTCAAATTCTTGTACTGCGGCCATGTCTTGAAAATCTCCTCCTGCGTTGAAAATTTGCGTATCTCCAGAAGTCGGTACTCTGTGCATGCATCCCATAGACTATTAAATTCATCAGCTGACAAGTTATCAAAATTTATACTTTTCACACAAGCTTGTGCATCAGGCTCTGGAACTGAAAAAAATTATTTAATAATTGAACGCTCGTCCATTAACCACTACATATACTTACTTAAATTCCGTTTAAAGGATTTTGTGAGTTCTTTAGTTGGCGAAATTTTAGTCCTCTTAGGTTCCAATGCTTTGTAGATCCTTTTTATGTTATGCAGCTTTGTGTAGATTTTGCCTCTCTTTTCGGTGCGGTAGTATTCAATTTTCTCTGATGGAAAACGGTCCAGTATCTCGTTTTCTATCCTGTAGCTAGTTTTTAAAGTCATGGGAATACTATTTTCTTCAAAGTACTCTGCCACAAGACAGATGAGTAGATGTCGGTGCTCAGTTTGAAATTTTCCGTGTTTGTTGTAGTATTCTACAATTTCGTGTCCATGTTTTTTAGCTGATAGCATAGTTGATAGATCTATCGATTGACTGCTAGCGGGTTCAGGGGATGACGTGGGTGACGCACCTCTGGATGAAAGAAATGATGGCGATGGGGAACTTGGAGCTTGAAATAACACTTCGGTAGATGGTGAACGTGACGGTAAATCATTGACCGGTAATAGGGGCATGCCAATAGAATCCCGCCATTTTTCCAAATGATGCTCAAAAAGAATGCGGTCACCATGTTTAAAACTGGCTAGCAAGGTTCTAACATGAGCCTCTTTTATAATTTTCAAGATGCTTACGGTTACATTTTCACCTAAGGAAAAAACATCGATTCAACCTTGGCCTTAATTTATTAAGTTACTATATTAAGATATCTGAAAATGATGCATATCGTCGACTTTTTTTAAGCCTCGTATGTCGAAATAAGCAAACTTTAGAGGCTCACAAAACCGATTTAGGAAAAAATTACGATGTTGTGATGACATTATGAGTTTTTAAACTGAAGTTCCATAGGAAATACGAGGATGAAAGAAAGACGACGATATATCAATCATAAGTATAAAAAATTCAGTAATGAAATGATCATCTTACCAAGCAAGTAATCGTACATATTAAGGCAACCCCAACTCTTTAAAAGAAGTTTTAATTCCTCATCAACTTCCAAAGTCTTGTTTGAATATTCCGTGATGGGAACTAATTTATAGAAAGAAGATTGCTGCTGTCCTGCAGTATTGACGATTTCTAGAGTTTCCTCACTGAGTGTTAGAGTTTCAGTATCTTCCAATGCTTTGGAGCTCTCAGAAAAATCCATGTCTAAATCTGTAGTAATATAAGTTATCGTAAAAAGGTGCTCTGAGCTGTAATTAATATTGTTTGTTTTCACTACTGTTGAAAGTGTTCTTTAAGCCTAATGAGGTGTTTTCCTTTTGATGTTTTCGTCAAAGTCACAGGAGGTCCGATAACTTCATCAAATGTAAGGATTTTAAATTCGCCAAACATACTTGGATCAACCTCATAAGCTCTGAAGTGAGATTTGAAGCAAATATTCGATAATTTTTGAAAAAACATAAATATATTGGCTTCAGCTTGAACTATAGTCTTAATAACGTATATATTATAATCATTCGAACACCTGCCTACATAAAATCCAGTTTTATATTTTTTGCCAACATACTCTATTTCATCATAAAATGCTAATTTATTACCTTCTTCTCTTAAGTTTAATTTGTCTCGAACAATTTTAGCAAATACAGTATCACATTTATGTTTTTCCTCCAAGTGAAATTCATTTATATTGTTGTTAGAATGAAGAATCAGATTTGCAAACTGGAATTGAAATTTTTTGGACAGAGTGCGACAAATATTTTTTCTTGACGTTATTCCATGTGCATACACTTTGAAAGGCCTATGCTTTGCTTCAAATTTAAAACACCAAAAATTTCTTGCCGGCCCTGATTTTTGTAGTATAGTAGGGTAGTGTGTCAAAAAATGAAATTTTGGTTTCAAATTATCATTGAACAACTTAACATATTGCTCGTTATGATGTTTAATTTTTGATTGTAAAGCTGAGATAAGTAACTCTGTAACTTCATAGGATAAAATTAAATCCGTGATGTCAATTAGATCAAGAAAAAAAAGCCACACTTCATCTTCACAGGGAATCAAATCACCGATCATTAGGGGTAAATACATAGTGAAAGTTAGCATTTCACGTGCTGTCATTTTCAAGTGTTTATTTTTTAAGTGGTTCATTGTTAGTTCGATTGAAAAATTTTCAATTTCCGTTGGGCCATAGTCAAAGGTTTGCTTTCTTTTATTTAGCATTTCCAATGTCAAATACTGCATTTCCTGTGTCAGGTATAATATTATGTGACACAGATCATAATGGAATATTCCTTTACATAAGTCATGCATTGCATCTACACAAAAGTTTTCTACCATATGGAATGAAGGTATTTTGTTAAATGGGCTTTCTTTTGCGATGCCAGTATTTTTAGGATCACGCAGAGATACATCATAATCGTAGTTCTCGACAGTTCGAACATTCTCTTGAACTTCAACACCAAGCTTATTGCAACTTTCCTTGTCCAATTTACAAAATCTGCAAAATGAAGTGCTCGAGAATGATTTTGAAAAGTCAAGAAGCGAGTTTACCCCCAAGTTATCCCCGAGAAAAAGAGCCATTATAAAATGAACGCGATGCATTTCTCCATTGCCAACCAATATGTCCACTCCTGTCTCTTCAAGAGATACCAATTCTTCGATTAAATATTGCAAGCAGTCCTCGTTTCCGATATTTTTCAAATCTTTGGATTTTATTACTGCTGCCAAAAAAATACTCTCCAGCTTAGAACTTCGCTTTGGGAAGCAAGGAAATGAGTAATAAAAATTACAAACGGAATGAGTTTGTTGCATGTGCACCTAGCGGATTGTTTATAGCAAAATCATCAGCATACAAAAAGTAGGGTACCAAAGTCTTGCCTGGATACATATCACATTTCTTTTTCCAAACCGGCCCTTGAATAAAATTTGTGTACTTTTCATCAGAATATAAGGAGTTCATATATTTCAATGTTTCCAACAATATATTTTCTTGCTCAAAAACTTTTCTAAATTGTGACCTTAGTGGTAAGACGCTGCCCTTGCAATTTTTTTCCCCGTACACTAATTCAGACCGAACGTAAATAGGCTGGATATCGCTTTTTATGTTAAACTCCTTAATGTCATCCATACACCCTTTCCCTTTAAGTGTTTGACAAAAATTATGGTCCGTAGCACAATTTTTAAATGGATCTCGGAGGCTAAAAACCATACTCAGCAAATCTGTTTGAACATGAATGTTATTGTTAAGACGATCTTGTGCGAAAGTTTTGATCTGATCCAGCAAAGGATCTATCAAATATGTCTTTACATTTTTTTGAATTTCGTAAACATTTTTTCTTGAAAAATTATGATTCGCATGTAGTAGAGTTGAAAATTTCAATGCTTCATCAAAAATATTAGGTAAGAATTTATTTTGGTTTAAGTTTTCAGCTGGAATTTGATGGGAATCATCAGTTTGACAGCCACTTATATCAGAACTACTATTTTCATTTGATGATGCTGGTAAACTTTCAAGCAAGGCATTTGAATTTACATTTTCTTCTTCCATGCATTTAAAGCTTTCGGTAGAAGAATGTAATCTCAAAATATGCCGTTTGTAATTGGAAAGATCTGTGAAACACTGAGCGCAAGAATTAACATAGCAAATAAATGTGCTGTTTTGTTCCAATTGATGTTTCTTTCTAAAATGTTTGCCTAATTCAAAGACGTTATCAATATTCATTCGGCACAAAAAACACTGCATTTTAGTTTTGTGCAAATTAAACAAGAAAATATAAATATATGTTTTTTGTTTAGCTGCAAATTAAAAAAAAAAAGAAATAATATAAAAAGAAATATAAAGAACAATGATGAAGCGTTCATCAATATGAAGAATAATGGTGAAGTGTTCGTGAATATGAGGAACAATGATGAAACGTTCATTAATATGAAGAACAATGATGAAAGTTCATCAATATGAAGAATAATGATGAAACATTCATCAATATGAAGAACAATGATGAAACATTCATCAATATGAAGAACAATGATGAAACATACATCAATATGAAGAACAATGATGAAACATTCATCAATATGAAGAACAGTGATGGAGCTACGAATACATATATGCGTACAAAACTAGACTGAAATCCCGTTAAATTTTTTTCCAATTCATACCAAATACAATCATTTAAATTATAAAATTATTAGTTTATTTGTAAATTAAAACTTCATTCGCAAGAGAAATGCAAAAGGAATTAATTGAAATTCACATACATTTGATTTGCATGCAAAGTCTCGAAAACGAAAACTCAAATAACGCAAGGCTTTTGTAAACTTTTAATGTGATGCAAAAAATTGATAAGAAAATATAAGCAACATGAAACTTATGAAATAATAAGAAAACATACCTTAAATTTCACTTATATAGGTATTTTTATAACTCAAAACCAAATATTTGTTTAACAATTTTACTTTTTTTTATTTATTCTTACTCGCCTGAATCACTTTCACTACCTTCTTTAAGCTTCAAATGCATACTAAATTGAGTATAAAAAAAAGCAATGCGTTTTGGTTTTTAATGCAAAATTTTTCTCGCTTGCATCAATATGAAGAACAATGATGAAACGTTCATCAACATGAAGAACAATGATGAAACATTTATCAATATGAAGAACAATGATGAAACATTCATCAATATGAAGAACAGTGATGGAGCTACGAATACATATATGCGTACAAAACTAGACTGAAATCCGGTTAAATTTTTTTCCAGTTCATACCAAATACAATCATTTAAATTATAAAATTATTAGTTTATTTGTAAATTAAAACTTCATTCGCAAGAGAAATGCAAAAGGAATTAATTGAAATTCACATACATTTGATTTGCATGCAAAGTCTCGAAAACGAAAACTCAAATAACGCAAGGCTTTTGTAAACTTTTAATGTGATGCAAAAAATTGATAAGAAAATATAAGCAACATGAAACTTATGAAATAATAAGAAAACATACCTTGAATTTCACTTATATATGTATGTATTTTTATAACTCGAAACTAAATATTTGTTTAACAATATTACTTTTTTTTATTTGCTTTTACTCGCGTGGATCACTATCTTCCTTAAGTTAAAAACAATGCATACTGACTGAATCGTAAATGAGAAATCGCTGGCTCAATACTATGTTCTATGTCATATAAAATTCAGAAATAGGTTTTTTTATATCAAAATGTTCGTCTTTTTGTAGACTTTAAGAAAATGTATGTTTCATTTCTTTCTTCAACAAATGGCTTTTTTATAGCCCTAACAACTAGAAAAATTCCACAGATTCTTAGTTATGCTCAGTACTTAAACGTTCATATGCACCATAAAATAAATTAAATCAACAAGTAGATGATCAAAAAGTATTGGCAAATGGGAAAAACTGTATTGATATACTTTAATCTAGAACTTTGTAGTTTATATGTAATTATAAACATAAATAATAGTTTGTTACGGTCTAACAATCGCAGTAAGCATTTTTTTCCATTTCACTGCATATTTTATTCCATTTTCTCTAATTATCCATTGCTTTCCATTTGTCTCCCTCAGTGCTATAATGTTCTATGTCCGACATAGAACAAAAAACTTACAAAAAACTCAACAAAGTTAGAAAAATGTTCTATGTTAAAATTAAAAAGGGGTAATTAAATCGATATTTAATACAGAAAAATGAAAGTAGGTCCTTAATTTAATTAAGTTTCTTAGCCGTTTTAATATTTTAATATTTTTTTTAATAAATCCTGATATTTTGACACCAAATTAGCTACGTTAAACTTTGCAAGCGATTATCTCTTAATAATGAAAAGTATTGAGCCAGCGAAATGTGAAACAAAACATTTAGGCCTATTCTGCCAGATCTGTTATTCTGCTATGATTTTTCTGTTATGAATCATAAAAGATGTTCACCATAAAAGATCTTTTATAATTGGTATTCAAGAGTTCGAACTTTTATGAAAGTCTGTTATGTAAACTTCGAAAAGGAAATTTTTGTAGGAACAGACCTAAATGTACTATCAAAAATCAGCTGGTCTGCTGTCGGTAAACAAACTGTTTCGTCACTGAAAGTAACCTGTGGATTGGTAGTCGTTTTGTCTATGGATTCTAGAATTTAATTAATTAATTAATTAATAATTTAATTTTTGCAAATCGGGATCATCAAATTTACTATAACTACTTAATCTTTCTTGCATCAAAAGTGTTTTTTGTGCTTTCGTGTACAAAAAATAATTTCGTGTTTTGTGCAAAAATAATTTGTGTACCTAAATAAATATGTATTCTTATTATATTTGTCTCCCAGTATAAACATTTCATTGACGAAATAAAAGATAAATACCAATTTTTACTCCATTAATTGAAATCTTTTATGATAAAAGCCACAAAAATGTGCCTTTTATTCTTTTATGATTCATAAAAGATTCCATAACAGATTGTGGCATGCTGAATACCAAAAATGCGGTTCGTAAATGATTTTTTGAGAGTTTCGAACTTTTGACAGCACTCATAGAAGATTTCTTAACAGATTTCATAACAGTTTGGCTTGTTGAAAAATTAAGAGTGAAAGAGTGAAATTGTATGGCGAGGAAGTTCGCGCCTGGTGAGTAGTGACCAGGTATGTTCCCTGCAAACCAAACTGCAATAGTTTTCGAGAAAATTTTACAACAAAAAAATGTATACCATTCGAACGTGTGCGTATGACCTGTGACCATCGAATGCACCCCTGCAAACAAAAAAGTACAGTAATCAGCGATGTACTCTAAAGAAGTAGTTTGGTTTCCCCTGAAAAAAACAATCAACGATTCCTTTTTGAACTGTGCGAAGAAGAAATCCAGAATGAATTGCAAAATGTTGTCTCTTTTTTAGTGTTGGTGCATGTCTATTTCGGTCGCACCAAACTACTTCTCTGACGTACAGTTACAATGCTTACATTCGTAGTTCTACTTTCGCAGCGATCTGCAACTATAGAATTACAAATATAACCTGTGGAATATGTGCGTCAAAGACAAAGTGCACTACTTTTTTGATGTTTTGCTGTGCTAGAAAAAGATAGTGCCTTCACGTATTTACATAAACAGAAGGTGGGAGTCATGATACAAATACAAAAGATATGGCATTGCGCATGATACAATAAAAAACGTCAAACTCCATTTCGTGTCAAGAGCGTAGAACGAAACAAAAATAAAAACGGGAAGGCGAAAACGAAAAGGCGAAAACTAAGTGCGTGTCCGTGACAAAAATGAGAATTGGAAGGCAGTTTTTTTCCCAAGCGCTTATCGTTTTTCAGTGGAAACGAAGAAGGTACTTCTCTTAAGTACGTATTCTACTATATATATAAATATTACATTAACGCTGGACTTAATTCGTTTTGATCTTGAAATTTCATGATAAGTATAGCGGACTAAAACTGAATTATCATACAAAAGATTTAGGTGTGTTTTTTACAACATTATTATTATTTACTCACTTATTTTTTTCACATTTCTGCCTTCTGCTTGCATCATCTATAATTAATTTAAAAAATATTTATGGAATGCTGATAATGATTTTTGGTAATAGAGAAATACTTACTTGCAATTTGTTGACTTACATTGCAGAAACTAACAAATGAATAATTTTGTCTTGCACAGAGCTAGAATTCTGCACTGTATTAAACTGAAACTTTGAAATTTTGTACATATACTTGTCAAGGGCTACTACTTTTCCAATATAAGAACCGAGCGAATATTCAGCGTCTTCTATGGTTTTAAAACATTTGGAAGCTATATTTTTGAATTGTTTTAAGCCAGAAACTTTAAAATTTTGCTAGTACATTTTTGAAATGCGATTTTTTCTCAAAGTGTACTCATTTGCATAATATCAAGGTATTGATTTGATCTTTTCGAATGATGGTTAATGGGATTTTATTGATTTTCTTGTTTTACTAATAGAACTTAATGATGTAGAAAATAAATTTAGTTAGTTCAGCCTACCCTGGTTGCATGACAATTTCTTTTGCAATATTCATCATATTGATGAAATCTATAAAAATTCATTACTACGACGAAATCATTCATCAATATGAAAACATTTCCCGAAAAACATATTATATAAAGCAAGATAAACGCAGTGTTGTCGCTACTAAGTCGACTTCTGCATTCGATTTATCTACAAAAAATGTGCAACGGGATATATCTCCACTCTGTAATTTTTTTCCGACACATGTTTTTAAAAAGCTCAATAAAAGCTACTCGCGTAAGCCAGTTGGCCTCACTCGCGTTTATCGATATATTTAACATTTGAAGTAAAAATGCCAAGATTTTTGAGCTTACTTGGAAAATCCGAAAAAAAATTGGGAAATCTTAAACCAGACATGAAGATTCGATTTTTCAGATATGTATTCAAAACATCTCTATATAGGTTTTTAAGGTGCTGACTTGGAATTCAGTCCGGAAATTCCATAACCTCAACTTTTTGATATTTTTACTTTTAAAAGTCTAAGCAACTCAAAATCTTGCATAATTAAATCCTTCTGGGACCGAATTTGTAATGAGCATTGAAATATTGGTTGAAGGATAAATGTATATTTTTTGATTCTTTGAAAACCAAAAGTGCAGTGGAATTCATTTAAGGGCACTACACTTCTTTTTGGAAAAAAAAACTTCAATAGACATGCTGCGTTTGCATTAAAATGACAACACTGGACAGACGCATAATATGCCTTTAAATGCCTATATATGCCATCAATATGATGTACAGAATCATCCATATAATAATATTTCATGGTATCACATTCACCTAAGACCCTGTTTAGATTGGGGAGTTTGTGTACGGAATCACGCCAGTTTGTAGGAAAGAGAAGTGCAGGGTAAGAGGTCTCGTGAGGCATGTAGAAAATATAAACACCGGACTCATGAGTCTGCTTTGTTGTTTTTTCAATGTGGAAGTTGTTGTTCTTTCAATGTATTTTGAAGCGCCTCATAGTTTGTAATGTAAACACCATGGTACTCACCAGTCCGTACTCAATCTTCCCAATCTAAACAGGGTCTAAGTATATGTTTAAAAATTTTGATATAAATTCACATTCTGCATGCTAAAAACAAAAGTCTATTTTGTTCATCAATCTGAAGAATTAGTTCATCAATACTATGATCCCTCTTATACATTTAAATTGTGAGTATGACAAAACAAAAGTCTGCTTGTATAATATAAAGGTTCATCAATACGATGAATTATTTCATCAAAAAGATGATCGCGCGTATCACTTCACATTCGGCATTGTAAAAGCACAAGTCTGTTAGGTTCATCAATATGATGAAAAAGTAAGTAAGACGATCCATTCACATTCTGCATTATAAAAATAAAAGCCTGTTTTGTTCATTGATGTGATGAATTAGTTCATCAGAAAGATGATCATGCATATCGATTCACATTCTCCACATGATAAAAAAATAAGTCTGCTTTGTTCTTCAATATGATGAATAAGTTCATCAATATGATGATCATTTAAATCCATGATTAAAATTGAAGTCCATTTTTTTGATGAAAGTCTTCATCAATATGATGAAATAAAATTGTAATTAAATCCATTCATCATATTGAAACTCATTCATCCATATGAAGAAGAAATCATCAATGGGATGAAGAAGTAACTTAGTTCATCAAAATAAATGCTTTCATCATATTGATGAAAAGTTTTGATGAAGTGATGAACCTAATTCATATCAAATTATGCCAAAATACTCCCAAAAAAGTTGATGAATGCACTTTCATCTTATTGATGATTGGTTCATCCGTCATCAAAAAGTTTTCATGAATGTGTGCATCATATGCAAGAAAAGTTCATCTTATTGATAATATTCAGTTGATGAACGCCATTAGTCAATATGATGACGTTTTTTTTTTTTTCAGTGTACGTGTATGTTGGTTGATGTGTATTGTGTAGTTGATGTTTGTGCCCATGTTTCGCAGAAAAAGTGAAAAATTCAATGCCACCAATCTCTTTCAATACATTAAGAAATACTTTTTAACAAAGCTGTAAATATTCGGAAAATAAAATAAAATTCCTAAATCATTTTACCAACGTACGCCTTTTTGTTTTTATAAACTTTTTTTCAAGTGGTAAAAGTATATTTTAAGAAGTTAAATAAGCGATTTGCTGCTTTTAAAGTTAGAAGAGTGGTTTAACGTTAAACTATACTATATACGTTTAAAATTACCAAAGTGTTGACTCTCGCTTTAAAAAGAGTTTTTAAATCCCGACTCCTTTTTTAAAACCGATTTAGAGCCGGTTTTAATTCTTTAAAATTTTGCGCCACTGTTTTTAGTCCGAAAAAAGATACGAGCGTTAAGTATGTGTCAACTTTAAAGAAAAAAGTTGAGAAACATTTTAAACAAAATTAATATTCTGAAAAATTAAACAAATTAAGAAATAGAAATAGCTTCTGTTACTAATATAAACATAAAGAATATTATAAAATTTATTTCATGTAAATTAGTTTAACACTTTTCGAGATTGCCCTGGAACAACGAAATCATTTTTCGTAGGTATAATTGTTAAAATTTTTGTATAAGAAGATGTAACTTTGTAAATTTTTACTATCACCTTGAGTAATCTTTTTTCTTTCTTGATAATCACCACAGTTCATTGTGCTAACTGCCAATAAAAATATAATCGTTCTTAAGCCATGTTTTTCGAAACTAGTAAAAAAAAGCAGAGTTTTGCCTCGAAAAAAAAAATCCAATCAATTTTACAACTCAACAAAAGTACCTTCGGACACCTCAGGGCCTTGCCCTTAAAAATACGCCTACGTTAAAATAGACTAAAATTATTCTTTCCTACCCGTACGCATTCAAAAAAAATTATACATACAACACATAAAAGAACCCTTAATGGATTTAAGTCTTGAAACAAATTTAGTCAATAAACTGACTTTTCCCCTCGATACTACTTCTTTTGTCTTGTATTTTTGTAGGGATTTTGGATAAGAATAATTCATAGCACATCTTTCCCAAAAACTTCACATTCACATCATGTTAAAATGGATGCTATTGATTTAACTAAGTATACATATATCTACAAAAATGGATCTATATATTTATAGAGGACGCTTCAAAGGCAACGATTGTTTAATCCCTAAAAATCCATCTTCTTTTTCCGTCAATTTGTTTATATTCGTCTTAAAACAAAGTATCCACTCTTTATATACGTTTTGTATGCTTCAACCTTTAAGGCAAGTAATTTTATCGTTTACCTAAGAATTGTGCGTTTTTGGGGTATTTTGTTGTTGTTGTTATTGTGTGTTTTTACTCTTTTGATGTGTACCTATCGATTTTATTCGACATATCGCTTGTGTGTTTCTATACATTCCCTAATCTTTTATATTTTTGTAGGAGGTGCATAAATTTATATGTATATTGTGTATTATGTATCTTCAATAAAATACAAAATATAAAAAAATTATGTCTCGACTTCCGGTCTCCGTTATATTGATTTCAAGAGCGAATAGCAAATTTTCAAATAAAGTGAACAACTGTGTCACACCTACTTGCTCAAATATCTCAAATGAATTAAATTCATATATAAGATTAATACAAAGTTATAATAATAATTAATAATAATTTTAACTATATGCCTGTAAGACCTCAGGTCTTTTAAATGCAATGCACGGCACTAGCAAAGTATTAAATTCTTGAAAACAACCTGAGAAACCAAGCTCTCCTCGGCATCTTTAAGCATTGTCGTGAGAATATTAAAAACTTCGCAAAAGACAAGTTGCTTAATAAAAGCTTAAAAGATACGCTCCGTATCTGGATGACATATAGTACCTACAATCTCGTGCAGAAGGTTGGAAAGTAAATTATTACCAGACTAATAAATTGCTTTCAAATTCATAGACCTGTTTAAAGCTTAACATTCTTTGGTATTCTCTATCTAAGGGCATGGAAATTATTTGGAAAAAGGTAGTTTTTTCGTCTTTAACAACAAACTCGTAAAATATTATCGAAATCATTTGAGCCGTTTCTGAGAAACCAAAAAATGAGAAAAGAGGGCATGGTAGTGGGCGGATTTTACTAAAAACACTTTCATTTTTTTATCTGTTTATTAAAAAAAAGCTCTAAAAATATCATCAAAATTATTATAGTTATTTCAGAGAAACAGAAAAAAAAAATGGGCACGACTGGATCGCACAAAACTTGCTCTCGTTTTTTTTTTTTTTTTTTTTTTTTTTATATTTAGCGCGCGCTAATAGGGTTGTGAATACCCTTAAAGTGAAAAACACAGCACGGGCGATTAGGTAGGTTGGAGGGGATTTGAAAGGAGAAACCGATGTACATTGGTTTTGAATGTCTGTAGATCACAATGGGAGGGGAAGATAGAGCTGGGTAGAGCATTCCACATTCGTGTAGTGCGACTAAAGAAATAATCTCTGTACTTAACAGTACGTCCGAAGTTGGGCTCAAGGGTAAACTGATGGGCATTCCTAAAAGCGCGAGTATTACGGTTGAATTGTTTAAGGGGAGGAGTGCAACTGGCTATTTCACTAGAGCAATGTTTGTTAAAATAACGGTAAAACAACGAAAGGCATGAAACATTTCGACGGTGCTCCAGAGATGTAAACGTTTCCGTTATAGTTCTTTCACCTATCATTTTAAGAGCTCTCTGTTGGATTCCATCCAATATACTCAATTGGGTTATTGGAGTTCCTGCCCAAATATGGGAGTTGTACTCAAGTTTTGGACGAATAAAGGCTTTGTAGATCACAGCCAGATCAGAGGGGGGAGAAAAATTTCTTGCATCGACGGAGAAAACCTAAACACCTAGCAGCATTTTTGGCGATGTCAAATATGTGGTCATTCCACAAAAGGTGGTCTGTGACGCACATACCGAGGACTGAAAGCTGTTCAGTTTCCTCTATGCAAGTGCCGCTCATGGATATCAGCATTGGGGGTGGGTTCCGCTTTAACGACAGGAGACAACATTGAGTTTTAGAAGCATTAAATTCTACACGGTTTTTTATTCCCCACTGGACAATACTGTCGAGATCAGAATTTAATGAGCTTATCATACGCTGCCGTTCAAGTCCCACATCCGAAGGACATGGATGTGAATCAAGAAACGAATATGAAAAGCTGAGGGTACTGTCGTCAGCAAAACAGTTTAATGGATTAGAAGTTTCAGATAAGAGATCGTTTTCGGAGACAAAACGGAGCCCTGGGGCACACCAGCATTTATTTTGTGGATTTCAGACTTGAAACCGTCCAATACAACTTGTATTGAGCGGTCCGAAAGGTAATTTCTAATCCAACGAAGAAGAGATTCATCGATACCAAATGCGCGCATTTTCGATAAGAGAGCTTGATGCCAAACTCTATCAAATGCTTTTGAAATATCAAGCGCAATAATCTTACTTTCTCCAAAACGATGTAAAGATTGGTGCTACTGTTCGGTGAAATATACCATCAGATCACCAGTGGACCTATTGCTAGGAAAGCTGTACTGCCGGTCATTAAAAAGCTTTCGTTCTTCGAGATATTTCTTTAGCTGAAAATTAATCAGCGTTTCCATGACCTTGGAAAGAAGGGACGTAAGCGCAATTGGTCGATAGTTGGAGGGGGAAGAAAACACGCCTTTTTTAGGGACAGGCTGGACAAATGCTGTTTCCATCCACTCGGAAAGAGACCAGTAGAGTAGGACAGATTGAAAAGCTTACGCAGTGGTTTTGCCAGCGTTGAAGAACACCCCTTCAGAACAATAGGATGGATACTATCCGGGCCAGCGGATTTGTGAACGTCAAGATCTTTTAGAACTCTAGCAACTGCACGAGTGCGAAAGAAGATTTGTCCCATAAAATCATTTACGCTCTCAAGTACAGGAGGAGTCATAACACTTTCTGGCAGCGTCGAATTAACAGCAAACTGTGCTGCAAGTAAATTGGCTTTATCTTGCGAGCTGACAAAAGGAGTATCATTGAAGACGAGCGTTGGAACCGAGGACGAGGTGGTGTTTCGTATGTGTTTTACAAATGACCAACAATTTTTACTACCTTTGGGACATTGTAGTATTTTTTGCCGTTACTTGTGATCATGTAAAAATTTGGTTCGTCGAATATGAGCGTTACAGGTCTTTCTAGCTTGTTGAAACTTTTTCCGGTTTTCCTCAGTTGGGTTGGCTTTATAACAACGGAAGCTTACTTCTCTGATCCTGATAACCTCTTTACAGCTCGAATCAAACCATAAGTTTTCTTTGGGTTTGATATATTTTACCCTATTCGGGATAAAATTTCTCATTCCACAATGAATTAAATTTGTGATCATATCTGTACTGGCATCAACGTCACTATCGAGGAAGCATAGCGACTAGTTAAAGCTCCTGAAAAAATCATTGAGACCGTCCCAGTTGGCCTTCTCATATTGCCAAACGGTTCTCTTGGGAGTTTTATCTCTAACTGGATTTTGTTGGCATGAGAAATTTGCAGATATGACACAATGGTCTGATGTGCCTAGAGGCGATAATATACTAATAGTGTATTTATCAGGGTCAGAGGTAAGGAACAAGTCTAGAGTGTTAGCGGATTGACCTGCAACGTCAGGAATCCGAGTAGGCTCGTCAACAAGCTGAGTTAAGTTGTTTAACTCAGCAAAAATCTCGGCGTACCTTCCTTCGGGTGTTGTCTGACCCGAATAGCGTAGCCACGAAGAATTATGTACATTGAAATCGCCCGTAACAACGATTTCAATGTGCGGAAAATGGGAAATAATTCTCTGGATGGAGTCGGATAGTGCATCGAGTTCATTGGAAGTCGAATTACCATCCAAACTAGGACTACGATAAACAAAACAAGTATGGATGATGCGGTTATGGATGGTGAATTTAAGCCACATGAAATTAAAGTTTGTATTGAAACAAGAACCATATTGTGGTTGAAGCTGATAAGCAACATCGTTTCGAACATACACGGCGAGACCATGATGAGAAAAAAATAAAGACACTAAGCTATAACCATGTAGGCTGAATCTCTCGTAGCTAACAACTTAAACGATGGTTTTTATTTATAAATGGACCTGTCTTACACTGCCTATGTTTTTGTAGGTAATGGATTGGAATTACGTAAATTATAAAGGTATATATTAATTACGTATTACCTACATAGGTAGAAGGAACCTAGGTATTTATGGTCATACAAACCCACCTATATAATGAAAGTGTATGATGTAGATAGGTAGGTATATGGATAGGTAATATAGTAATGATAGGTGCAAAGGTGATTTTTAAAGACATTATATTCATAGCTTTATAGGCATGGAAGCCTACTATATGTAAGTAGGTATTCAGTGTCTAAGGTAGCAAAATTATTTGATATGTAGAATGTAGTTTAGTGTAATATTCGTATCATGCATACAAATTAAATATAATTAGGTAGGTCTCATGTAGGTACCTTCCATGGTAGTAATTGATGAGGTCCATATGTATCGGTTCGATAATTTGTATTATGATATCATGAAAACAAAGTTTTAAGAAACAATTAAAAATAAATTATTATACCATGTATAAGTTTGTATAATTTTATTTTATTTTAATTTTTTTAAAGTATGCCATTTGATTTGTCTAATAAATTTGAATTTATGAAACAAAAAAAATCAAAAATCGTTGGAGCGGTTTTCTTAAAAATAAATTTTTTATACATATATGAAATTTTTTGCACATTTTCAAAAATAAAATCTGGTATGCCAACAATTGATATTTAATAAAATACAATTTTACGCAAAATAAAACAAAATATTCATGAGCCCATTTTCAAGATATTGAATTTTCAAAAAAAAAATTTCAATATTTTTTTAAAATCCGAAAAATTGTATGTGCAAAAGTGTTTGAATTGTAAAGCAGTTCTTGCATAAAAATATTGATTGAAATCGGTGAAGCCTTTAACAAGAAATTAAAAAAAAAAACAAAAAGTCGGTTCTATGACAGGTACCGTTAATAACCGTTATTGGTAAAATTTTTTTTATCAACATTTTGACCCTACCTTCAGTAGTAAATATAATTTTTTTTATCAAAAGAATTTTTTTCATAAGGGTTTTTAACATTTGTATGGAGGTACCGTTATTTTTGAATTTAGAAATATGATTTTTCCAAATTTTCTACAAAATAATAAAAAAAAATTGTACACCTAGTCTTGAAAATATTGACCAAGTCGTTTTCAAAATATTCAGTTTTCAAAAAAAAAAATTTGATTTTTTTTTTAAATTTTCAAACTATTTTTTTTTTTTGTAATTTTGGTTCACACTTTTTAACAGTCTTACCATACAAAAAATGAAAAATATCAACTTTTTGTTTTCAAGAAAATCAAAAACCAAAAAATATGGTTGTACTGGAGGTACCCAGAATATTCAATTCATGAAAATAAAAAAAAATGTTAAAAAGTAGCATTTTTTTACTTAATTTATTTGAATTTTTTTTAACAAAATCCTCGGACCCGTTTTTGATAAAAATATTATTTTCCTTTTTGGCGAAAAAAAATTGTTATTTTTGGTCCTAAAAAAAAAACTAAAAAAACGTCTCGGCATATTAGTCAAAAAACACTATCTACCAAGTTTGAAGAAAATCCCTCCACAGCGTCCAGCCATTAAGGCTTTACGGGCGAGGACAGACAGACAGAAAAACAGACAGACATACAGAATTGCGAGACCCACTTTTTTCGCGTTCTCCCTATAAAATACTACGCAAGTAAAAACGTGATAAATGACATTGGGCATCTAGAATTTTTGTCTTGCTTAAAAAAAAAACTTAAAATTTCATCCAAATCGTTTTAGTAGTTTCAGAAAAAACGAGCCGTTCATTTCCTTGAATTATATGAAAAAAGAAATAATAAAAGGTGTCGGGCGTGGCAGTGGGCGAATTTGGACTCAAAGTTTATTATAGCAAACACAAATTTCATCCAAATCATTAGAGCCGCTCTCGAGGAACTAAACAATTATTAAAGTGGGTAAGGCATTGGGCATGGATAGGTAAAAACACTTTAAAATATGTTTTCTTGCTTATAAAACTAAATTGAAAATTTTATCGACACCTGTTTAGCCGTTTCCAAGAAAAATAGCAGTATATGGAAATGGGGTGTGCCACTGGGCGTATTTTACTACAAATAGTTTTTGTCAAATTTTTTTAATTCAAAGGAGGATGCCCAAAAAAAACCCTGCGTCGATTAAAATAAATCATATATGAATTGAGAGGGGTTGGATCAAATATGAAATTGATCTCTTTAAAAGTGATGATTTATTTATTTATTTCTTATTAGAAAGCTGTTTTTTTTTCATGAAACAAAGTCTTTAAGGACGAAACAAAAAAAGAACCGTATCAATTTAAAAACACAGTTACAAATGTACTGGATACATGGAAATCCAAGAAAGATTCGAAAGACAAAGCTTCAAAAACCAAGATAAAAAAATGCAAAGTTTCAAAACGCCAAAATTCCGGAACACAAAGTTTAAAAAAAAATTGTTATGAGTGTGGCGGGTGCTCTTTTGGAATTTGTGGTAGCAATATATTAAAAGTACTGGTCCAAGAAATCTGTGAAAAAAATCGGAATAAATTATGAAAACAAATCATTTCGTATATTTACCACTGTCGCTGAAAAATTCTTAGTTTTACCGTTTTCGTTTTTATTTCGGACAGTAGGTACCTACCATAGTATAGGACAAGAATGTCCAACTTTGATAAGTATGATGCATGACATTATACGAATAAATTAAATTGTACTTAATTTGTACGTACGAGTACCTACGATTTTTCCAACTATTATCCGTTATAGTTTTTTTTTTTAGAAACTTTGTCTTTCAAAACTTTGTCTTCGGAAATATTGCTTTGTACGTCGAAACTCTGTTACTATTTAGTTGCACATTCTTAGTAGGCATCAAGTATGAAATAAAATTCTCCAAAATAGTCTCCATAAATGCCAACGATTGCACAAAGAAGCAACATTACGAATATCGAGTTTCTTGTGATTAAAAGCGATATGTAGTTAAAATAACAGAGAGATGTACATAACTGATTCGAATTCTTACGATTTCAATTACTTTGTTGATTATTTTTCTAGTGAAACTGTTGTGTAACAATATGGGTGATAACCGCCATTTTGTGAACAAAGACAGCGCCATCTAATGACTGCAGATTTTAGTGACCTGGTGCGAATCTATTTATTAATATGGATCCACCACAACATGTAGACTTGTCACTTCTTACATTTTTTTACCTCAAGAAACACTTTGTTTTAAAAAAATAAAAATTGTCATGGCGATTTACGGGGATAGAATTTTAAGAATATACATAATTCCATATTTCTTATATACAAAATTAAAGCTGTTTTAATCCATATATGATTTTCCTTCATCGATTCTGGGATTTAAGTCCATACATTTTAGGGCATTCTCCTTTGTTGGAATATTTTCTAAACAATTTTTTTTTTTGAACTTAGCATGTTAACTATTTTAAAAATCGTTGGGCGGTTTTTTTAACAAAAAAATTTTGAAAACATTTTTAAGAAAATAATTTGAAACGCGAATTTAAAGTAATAATTTATGTATACATACAAATTTAATTTCAAAACATTTAAAAAAAATTGGTTTTCTTTTAAATTACAAAAACATTTTTTTGAAAATTTTGATGTCCAATTTTATTGATATTTCTTAAAAAAAATTTTTTAATCGGTTTTTCCAATAGTGAGGAAGTTGAAAATATGAAAAGTGGTTAAAAGGGTTATAAAGGTTAATAAAAGTAGAGTGTTCCAATTAAATAACACACACTTCTTTTGCTCAAAATTCTTGGAGCCGATTTCAAGAAAATCCAATTTTTCTTAAAGGTTTTTGAACATTTGTAGGGAAGGTACCCTTGTTTTTGAATTTAGAAAAATGATTTTTTCAAATATTTTAAATAGAAGATTATAAAAACCCAGTTTCAAAATATATACTTTTTCAAAAATTATTTTGATTTTTTTTAAATGCTATACAAATATTTATTGCATATTTGAAATTTTTAAAATTTGTACAAGCATAAAAACTGATAAAAAAAAACTGCTAAGCTAATTCTTTTAAACAGTTTTTGTGATAGATACGATTCTATTAAATTCTTAAAATCTTTTTTTTTGTATCATAAAAAATTAAATGCTAAAATGTTTCAGGGAAATTTTCAAAAAAAGTTAAGTAGGTACCAAGTTTTCAGAAAACCAAGCAATGTGCTTGGGCTGTAGTGGAACATGCAAAAAGACGGCGGCGGCGTTGCCAAACTCACCTTTTTCGAACTCCTTAATTAAGTTATGTCAAGTTTGATCAAAATCTCAAATCTGATTTTGTTACGAAACGTTACGTAAATTTTCATATACATAACGTACATATGGACATTTATGCAGGCAAATAAGGATATTTTTAATATGTGGAGATTAAGCATTATTTTTTCTATTATACTTTAAGGATCAAAAGAATTTATTTAAAATCCCATTTTCTACCTATATTTTGTTAATAAATACAAAACTCACTATCAAACTTATGAGTACAAACCAAGTAACAAAAATAAAGACTGCTCTATGTAGTCTGATTTGATATTATCTATGTTACACATGTTGGCTATATACATATAATCTATGCCGACCAAGCAATATGTACTTAAATTGAAATATTTGCCCAAATGACAAATTGTGTACAAGTCAAAATGAATTGTGACTGCTTGTCATTATTTTGACAAGTAAAAACACTGATTTTCAAGTGATTGATGCAACACTTTACAAACCCTATATTGGTTTATCTGTTTTGCCCTTGTGCAAGAGTTGCTATATAGCTAACCTATTCGTAGCTGCTGTCATTGCAATTAAGAGGCTTTTATGCAAAACGTATTGATTTTTTGTCATTTCAGTTTAATGGTTTTTCATAATATTTATACATACATACATAATATGTACGAGTTTGTTGAAAATATTTATAGATAGATACATCATTATATTATTCACATGAAACATACACAAATGTGTTTCGTTATATTCTATTTTAATGACCTTGAACGGATGTTAATGTTTTTTTAAAAAAAAAAGCATGAATATTATCATGTAGGTTTGTATGGTTTGTAGGTACGCACCATGTATGTATAATGTCTGTTATCCTTGTAACTTGTATAGATACATACATAATGCTATATAGGATATAACTTAATGTAAAATGAAAGTGTTTATGAGGCTGTGAGTGCAAAAGTGGCGTAACCCACTTTTTGTAATTGGGTTTAAATCGTCTAAAACAAGCACATAAGCTTTGAAAATAGTAATGACATATTTTTTTTTGGAAAGATTAGATATTCAAGAATCTAAAACTATGTTTAAAATAATTGATCTCCCTAAGACAAAAATATTAGAGACAAAATAAGCCAATTTTTCAAAATAGGGTTACGCCACTTTTGCACTCACAGCCTCATACTATAATTTGGGATTTATTAAAATAAATGTTTGTTAAACGTGCGTTGTTTGCTTATCGATAAACGCCGTTAGTCGACAGTCGATCGTCGAAAATTGATTTTGGTATTGCGAATATTTCTATTTTGAACATTCACTTTCGTTTTGACATTCGATCTTTGTTGTTTACAATTTTCTGCTCGACTGTGAACAATTGCAATTATATTATTTCCGAAATAATTAATTAGTTAAACCAAAGGACAACACATATATGTAAAAGTATGGTACACAAATAACAAATTTTCTATAATATTTAAGACTAGACCGCACTAGACGGAACTGCACTGCAGCGGAACTGCGATTCATAATAATTTGTATGAAATTTTATGAAGTTCAGTTGCCGCTTAGTGCGATATAGCTCATACAATTTCATACAAATTATGTTTTGCCGCGTCGTGAAGTGTAGTTCCGCTGCAGTTGTGTGCGGTCTAACCTTTAGCTGATTATCGATAGGATAAAAACATGCTTTGTTTATGTGTATAAATTTAGCAGGGCAACTACGAAAATTCATAAAAAAAATAAAATCCTGAGCTGCTAATTTATTGCTAATTTGTAACGGAAACAAAATTATAGCGCTGTTGGATTTCGAGACACAGGTTGTCCTGCTAACTTTGACGTCAAGTGAGCAGGACAACTTTCTCAAAAATGTAGATAAACGACCTGAGAGTGGATAAATGATTAAAAATAATTTATTGCTAATTTGTAACGAATAAAAAATATTACTTTTTTGTTTCATTTGCGAGATACAGGGTTACCTTTTGACGTCAAGTTAGCAGGGCAACTTTTTCCCAATTGTATAGATAAACGACCTGAGATTGGATAATTGTTTAAAAATAATGTATTGCTGTAAATAGGGCTCTCAACTCAAGTAACGAAAAATTTTGGTCTAAAATCTGAAGCTTTGTAAATTGATCTTTTGATACTGCATGTAAACGTATGTAAATGAAACCTTCAGTGGGGTACACATTATCCTTGTTTTTTTTGCAGGTTCAGATAAAATTGTCAAAAAAACGACATCTGAACCTAGCAAAGTCATCGAAGCTGGTCATTTTTGCTTCGATGCCTTTGCTGGGAGTTTAGTTGTTGTTGCTTTCATTTAAAATCAACTTTGAAAATTTAAATTCAAAATTCTGAAGCGGAAGAAAGCAAAATCAAAGAGTTTTTTTGTTGATGCCAGTGAAGTCCGTGACTTCATGATTATTTCTGTTCAAAATATTTAATTTTCGTCAAACATAAATACACCTTTGATCATTTCAATTGAACTTCTTTATGGTTGAAAATTGAAAGTCACTATTGGTCAAAATCAATTTTTTTAGGTAGATATGTACATATATCAATTAAGCCATAAGCTTAATAAGCAAATAATATTATTTACTTTTGCATCAAAAATATCTTAAATTGTTTTTTTTTTTTCTTTTTGTTAGTTTAAGTGACTTTGATTTCTGTTTAAGTATATTACAATGTTAAAGTATTATAAAAAGCCTAATATTGGTCTGGCCTATAGACGTATTTTCTTCTGTCTCATGTTTTTTCTGTTTTTCAATGGAAGCTGGAAGCAATTAAACCGGCTATAATAATTATTGTGTAGATATACACAGGTATAGTATTCAAAGTACGAAAACTGCGATTTAGGATTATTGATTATAAAAGGAAAATTTTCAGATTTTGAGGCGCATTGTAAGGTAATGGATTTCACGTGTCCTCCTGCCTTCCCGTGCGTACGCCCTTATGATTAATATAGTTAGGTACAGGCCATTTTTTGTCCCCTAAAACTTCTTTCTGTGCGGATAATTGTTAGCACGCAGGCGCAGTTTATTATCGAATCAATTTTTACATATATATGTATACGTAGATTGTATAGGTACTTAAAAAATGGTTATTTTTGTTACCTCTAGTACAACCATTTTTTTTTGTAAATCATTTTTCTAAATTCAATAATAACGGTACCTTTCATACAAATATCGAAAAACCGCTAAACCAAATTTTGTCTGCCTTGAAAACAGCTCCAACAATTTTGATAAAAAGATGTGAGCGATATCATATTAATGCAATTTACATTCTAGTTGTTAACTAGAAGAGCAAGTTCGTGCAATTCAGTCGCCAGTCGTACATTTTATTTCTTACAAAAGCACAATATTAAGAATAGTTTTTTTAAATATTAGATTAGATTAGATTTTGATTTATTCATTAATTCAAAAAGTAAATTTACAATGTTGGTTTTTAAACATAAATCTTTTTTGCATGGCCTGAAGGGCCGTCAGCCAGATGGTAGCCGTATTTTGAAAAAAATTCAAATTTTGTAAATTAATTGAGTTTTGATAACAATTTGAAATTAAAAGTTTTCTCTTGTTATTCTTCTTCTATAAGAAAGTGCTATTTTAATAAATTGCTATAATTTTGGCCAGTCTGCTCCGTTTAATTTAGCTAAAAGATCCGTTTGTTCCAAATAGTTTTGATGCCAGACTTTGCGCCTTATCTCTGCCAAAATTTGACATATTGCGATGAAATGCATTACATCTTCCCATTCATTCGTGTTACATAACGAGCATTTTAATGGTAAGTCGTCACGGTGGGGTATAAAATTAAGTGGCAGCAATTCTCCTCTTGCTCGGAATATCAAAGACATTGTTTCGGAGCTAAAGCAATCCTTGAAATAGTTATTTTCACCCAGATCGTAAAGAAGTTTAGGGTAAGTTTCCCTTTGGAGTGAACTTTTTGCCTTTTCCACTTTGGTGTGAAGCTTTTCAAGTAGATTGTAAAGAAACGGCTTCCATTGTTGTAGATTATTTAGATTGAGGTTGAAATAAAGAAGACAAATGTCTGCCAAATTCTTCCATTCTTCAAACCATGAGCTTTGGGATCTTATTATTCAGATTGCAATCTTTCTAACAACTTTTACCGTCTGACTGTACATAAGTTTGATGATGTAGTTGAAATGTAACTTTAACGATGCAAGATAAGAGGTGATAATCCAGTTTCTAAAAGTTGCATATAGTTCGGCGTTGTGTCTGGTAGCCGAAATTGTCGTTTTAGATAGAACCTCAGTGGTTCAGGTGGTTTCCGACTGGTGCAAGCCCCATGATTCCGCAGCATAAAGCATTATGGATTCTGAAGTTGCAAGGAAGACTTGGTATTTTGCACTAATGCTAGGTCCTTAAATCCGTAGACATTTCGCCACACCGTGCCAATCGCATTTTTGGCGGAAGACAGCTTTTTAGCCAATTGTTTTTCTATGTTATGGTTGCACGTTATAGTGAAACCAAGGTACTGGTATTCCCTTCCAGTTTCAATTAAATCAGTTCCATAGTACCATTTTTCATTTGCCGCTAACCGTCCTGTTCCTCTCCTAAATACCATTGTTTTTGACTTGTTCAGGTTAACAGTGAGGTTCCACTTCAAACAGTACGCATGTAATTTCCTTGTCATTAATTGTAGGGACTCGGAAATGCATCAATAGTTATGCCACAGGGCATGTCCTTTATTAAGTCTTCAACATAAAGGCAAAAAGCTGAAGGTCTGAGATTGCAACCTTGTTTTAGACCAGATAACCATTCAGAGAGATTTTTCCCGCCCCATACTGCATACAATGTTTCCTTATAGATGTCTACAATCATACTTCCAAATTTAAAGGAACATTCCATATCCAAACAACTTAAACATTAAAGCTTTTCTATCAATGGAATCAAATGCAGCTCGAAAGTCGACGAAAAGGCGAATAACTTTTTTCCTCTACGTAGATATATCTCTGAGATGTTGGTCAGGCTTAATATATGGTCGATAGTCGAATAACCTTTCCTGAATCCAATTTGAAATTCACTGAGAAGGCGATTGCTTTTGATCCATGTCAAAATGTTGCAAATGTTTTTCTTTTTATATTTTGAATTCCTTTCCAGAAGTCCGAAGTGTTTTTGCTTAGCTTAGTAGCTTAGTTTTGTTGACTTACATAAAGCTTTGTAAGCTCGATTTGCTGCTAGGTAGTCGTCTTTTAAATAACAGGCATTAAAGCTTTGATATAAGTTTAAGCGTGCAAACGATATTTTTCTGGCGGACTCACAATCCTTATCATACCAAGCTGTATTATTTGTACAGGTCCCCTGTTTTGTGTGATGTGACACCGCTGTAGATCTTATAACGTTCTATACAGCTTCTACCGGTGGTGGGTGTTCAGTAAGTCTTTGTTCTGTCATCTTGCGATTTAATTTCGTTTGATATTCTTCTACATGATTTTTCTGCCATTTAAGTTTTGGGAGAAGGCAATTTTCAGTTTCGCGACGTACTTCGTTATTTGATTCTGAATTGTTCAGAGTAGTGATCAACGGCATATGGTCAGAGTATGTCTGGCTGTCGACTTCAAAATCAAATAAGTGGCTAGCTATATCGCTAGACATAAGGAGATAATCGATAACGGACTGGCCTGGGTTCCGGATGAAAGTGAGTTTGCCATCCTCATCACCTTTTTGGGTACCGTTCATTATGGTCAAATCGAAAGAACTTTCAATATGAAATCATTTAAAAATCCTTATATTTTTTAAAAGTACAAGAAACAACTTAAAAGATCCTGCTTGCAAACAAAAATGTAAATTATTCTTAGAATAATAATTCTGCCTTTCCATAAAAACCAAAAACGTGTGTTAAGTCAAACAAAAATAAACAAACCTTTACCAACACTGATGAACACTCCAGATTAAGATTTTGGCTTAAATATAACATTCTTAAGGGTATTCTTTGTAATACTTCCCTCAAAAACATCATTATCATAATACGATTTAAATGAAAGCCCCTTTCCTTTCAAGCCAGTTGGATTGATTTGATTAGCATACGAAAACGAGTTGGTTTATTAAATGTTTATACTCTCTCGAAAGGCTAATTAAATTATCTACTGTATTGGTATCTAGTTTAAATAATGTTTTCTTCCACAGAAACACACAAAATACATTTTTCTTGATATGGTTCTTCATAAATAAAATATTGCATCAATTTATTCAATAGAATTGATTGTACAGGCTCACATAGATACTTTAAAATATCATAATTGTTTCATTGGATTCTAAAGCCCAAGCTGCAGGGACAGCATATTCACCATGTAAATAAGCTGAAGGAATTATTAAAGTATGAAATAGGAATTTCCATTTTTAACCGCATACAAAATAAATGAGAAACACAGAAAAAATAAACTAAAAAATGGTCTGAAAAATTGCAAAAATCTTACGATTTATTCAGACATGAATATTCAATTTTATAAGGAGTATTTTTCATATTAAAGTTAAGCTCACTTAGTTTTATGAATATTTTTTCGAAAGTACCTTCCAAAGCTGGTTTAGCGTTTGAAATAGAAAACATTTTTGTGTTGAAATGATGCTTATTCCAATCTTGTATGATGGCGGGTAGGTCTGTTCTATTTTCTTTGTTTCTTTTTGTGAAAAGATTATCCCTTAAATTTAAGCAACAAAAGACAAGTAGGATTGAAATTCAAATGATTTCAAAATTCGACTGTACATATTACATACATCACATGTAAAAAAGAATTTGCCTCATGAAGTGAAAGACACATAAAAATAAATTTTCTTAAATCCATTTTTGTATTAATATTAATTTAATTTGTTTTCTTCTTTCGTTTGGAATTTTAAAATAGTAATTTTGAAATGTTTTGATTTAATATACAGGGTGATTAACCTAAGATGTGAAAAAAAAAAATGGGTACGACTGGATCGCACAAAACTTGCTCTCGTAGCTATTGGTGCCATAACATTATGATATCATTAAAACAAAATTTTAAAAACAATTTTAATTGTATAAGATTACTATGAATTATTATAAATAAGTTATTTTTATAGCTTCAACAGATAGAGCTAAAAAAAAGTATGCCATCTGATTTGTTTAATAAATATGAATTTATGAAAACAAAATTCACAAATCGTTAGAGCGTTATTTTTAAATTAATTTTTTATATATAAACATTCTTTAACATTTTTTGAAATAAAATTTTGTATACCAACTTATAGGATTTAATAAAATACAATTTTTCACAAAACTGAAAAAAAATTTTAAGCCCGTTTTCAAGATATTGAATTTTCAAAGAAAAATTTCAATATATTTTTTTTTCGAAAATGTTTATATGCTAAATTGTATTTTGGTTAAAATCGGTGTTACAGTTAACGAGAAATTTGAAAAGCAAAAAATCGGTTGTATGACAGTTACCGTTAATAACCGTTATAAAAAAAAATTTCTACCAAAATATTTACATTAGTAATTTTGGTAGCTCGTATTTTTATTTGAAAATCGTTCGAGCCGTTTTTGAAATAAATCAATTTTTGTGTATTGGTTTTGTGACAGGTACCGTTATTTTTTGAGTTAAAAAAAATTCAATTTTCCCTCTATGGAATCACATAAGAAACTTATGTCCAAAGTTTGAAGAAAATCGCTTCAGTCGTTCAGGCTGCAGGTACAGGTACAGACAAACAGACAGACAGACAGACAGACGGACAGACAGACGGACAGACAGACGGACAGACAGGCAGACGGACAGACAGACGGAGAAACAGACGGACAGACAGACGGACAGACAGACGGACAGACAGACGGACAGACAGACGGACAGACAGACGAACAGACAGACAGAATTGCGAGACAGAATTGCGAGACCCACTTTTTCGCGTTTTCTATAATTGTAATTTTAGGGAAAATTAGTATCTTGAATTTTTTTTTGCACGAATCCTAATTTGCCCTATACTACGTATATCGCATGTAAAAAGCTTGAGACAAGAAAAAAAAATGTACAGATGGCGGATACCCCTTGTTTAGGCAGGAGGGGTAATTTCTAAAAAAAATAGAGTTGAATCAGACAAAAAATTAATACAAAATTCCCTGTAATACCTTTTTGGAAACCGAGAAATGCCTTCTTTTATTTTTCTTTTCGAATAAAGTCCTTTTAATGAACATTTTTTGAAAAAACAATAATGTTAAATTGATTCAATAGCGCTAAGTGAAAAAAATATTGGATCATACAAATTTCAATCCTATTTTTTTGTATAATTGGCTATTACTCTTTAAATATTCCAAATACAAAAAAAGCATACAGTCCATACGTGGATGTAACATAATAGTATCTTAGATTTTTGTGAGATTCGATCGCAAATATTATAAACAATGAGAATATGATGTTGCTCCCGCTCAAAAAGGTGTGCTGTGTGCAGGAAAAATTAAAACGTGCAGAAAGTGCATAATTTACTCCCTGTTTTTTGTTATTTTCCTATGTAACTTTGGAAATATGCATTTTAGGAATCAAAATATTGAGATAAAATTTGTTTGTTATAAAATTATCCACACGATGACATTTATATAAAACTTCCTGATGTTATATTTTCGTTGGTATATAGCATTGAAGTCGGAAAAAATCTTTAAAAAACAGATTTGTTCTGAAGCGCTAAGCTGACAGATACATAATGGTCGAACTCCAATACAATATACCTACAAATGTGGACTCAAGTACTCTAGGCTTAGGGTATTAGCAAATAAAATACCGAAACCCGATTCGAAACGGTCTGATAGATTCGGCATGAGCGATACAAAATGTGAACTAAGTGCACCGCGAAATTTTTGCGTCAATACTGTGGTCAAAGTTAAGACATTTAAGTTAGTCCAAATTTATCCACACATACTTAAAACCCATAACTATTAGCACAGTAACTATATACATTCATGTATGCGTCAAATCTGGTATTTCTGATTCTTTGCTAAGTTGTTCAGGATACTGGCCTAGTAAATAACCTAAGTTTTCGACCTTGAGCGGCGACCGCTTGATGGTCAAAAATCAAAAAAATCGGGATTTTTTCGCGCTCACATAAGATAACTTTTCTTGGAAGGGAATTTAATTTTTTTTTCACTTTGTCGTATTTACTTTGCCTCTATTAGGCTTAGTTTCCGTAATATGGAAGAAAAACTACAAAAGGGGACCTCTCCTGTCTAAGGCTTGCGGCCCTGGCCTGGGGACTTTGATTATGTTATACCTTAGGGTCCCCTCTACCACTATCACAGTACCTTGGGTGGCTTGATTCGCAGGTTCAAAGAAATTATTCATTTATTAACCTAAAGTTCATATAAACAATTCTATCACATGCCACAAAGAATTATAATAACAAAAATTATAAAAAAAATCGTCGTCGTAACTTTTAATTTTCTCAAAAACTAGAAGACATAGAACCATTTAGTTTTCAGTTTTCAATTGAGAATTAATAGGGGTTGTGAACAATAAAAACCATTTCTGCATTTTTTTACAATTAAATGAAAAAATCAAAAACGAAATTTTCAACCTTTTTTTTTTTTTTAATTTTAAGTTTGAAAGTAATTTTTAAAAAAACCATAGACATCAATTACTTGATTTGAAAATAAAACAAAAGAACGGAGTTCTGGCTTTCAAAAAAAGTAATTTTTTTTTTTTGTAAGTGTTGCCCTTGTTTTTTCATTCCTCTCTAAAGGGGAGAGAAAGCACCCCCCTCTATGGCAAATAAATTTTGTATTGTGTTCCTTTAAAAAAAAACGTTATCATTTTTTGGCGCCATATGAAAACAACTCTTGCTATTTAAATTTTGCCTAATTTAGTATACATCAACTGTTTCGTATAGTTTCGGATATATGTATAGAGAAAAAAGAAAATTATAACTCCTTTCTTATCTTCACGACATGATGAAACAGCAGTAAATGAATGTGTATTAACGTTTTTTTGTTTTTTCCAAGTAAATTGGTCAAAAAACATTCAATATCTAAGACAATAACAGGTTTTTCAGATTTGTTGACTTTTCTACCGCCCGCATCTCCTTTATTTTTGACCCTAGAAAAAATGTGAATACATATTTGTATAGATAATTTAAATGTCGCTAATTAAGTAGCATAGACTTTTCCATGTTAGCGGTTGTGGAAATATTCACGAAAATATAAAAAGGGGTACCTTTAACCCCCCCTCCAGAGTTTAGCTCGCGGCCCTGGTTTACCTGGGGGTAACCCCTACCATATAAAAAAATAATCGAGAGAGCACTCTTTTTTGCATTTATTTTATAATTTTGAGTCTTCGTTGACTGGGCTACAAGGTGTTTCTACTTAGTAAATAGTAGAAAATTCTTTTTCAGAATGTTGAGTTTGTAAATTAATTTCCCAAAAACTGTCGATTAAAATAACTTTATTTAAAAAGAAAATTCAAAAATGGGTTCTTGGCCTAAGATAAGCTTAGAAGAATATTGTGGGTGTTACAATTGTTTTTCAATAGTGTTGCTTCTACCTTAAGTCTTGTTTTTAGATAATTGCCCCTCCCTTCTTAACGGGGGTATATAGACCCTCCTTCCGGTATGATTGTCCTATTATTTTAGCTCGACCTACACGCTCCAGTGCTTTGATGCATTTATGTCAAGCATTCTTTATTATCCATTATACTCATTTATAATACTACTTGTTTGTTAATTTTTATTTCGCCAAATTTTGAAATGCTGTAATTTGGAAACCATTGGGTCTACAGAGATGGTTTTGGGCTCAGGTTGATTCAAATTAACTTGCTTTCAAATCGTAGAACAACGTTTTTATTTAAAATTACTTTTTGAGGACTAAAAACGCGAATAACTGTAAAAAGCGCGAAAAAATCGCGTTTATTTTGATTTTTAACCATGAAGCGGTCGCCGCTCGAGGTCGAAAACGTAGGTTATTTACTAGGCTAATATCCTGAACAACTCAGCAATACGGTGCCGCAAACGGTGCCTTCCATATAAACGACAAGGTTACTGGACTATATCGTAAAGTATCGTTATAATATTTATTTTATTTTTTAGTAACTTTTGAAGCGATTTTAAAAGAGCAAAAATCGTATGAAAAATAAATAAATAAATAAAAATAATAATAAATAAAATAATAGTATACACACAAAGCTGTAAACCATGGCGCTTAGGCAGTATATGGCAACAAATATTGCAATTAGAGCAAAAATGAATTGCAATAGGGTTCCATTGAAATGACAGTATTGGTCGCTTTCGATGAACTGAATAAACCCCAACATAAAGGTGCAGTATAAAATTGAGAAAATTTCAACTTTTTGCTACAGGTGGGTTAGGCAGCGCAAACACATTGGGAAATGGTTAAGCCTAATGGTGTAGGGAGCTGTGGTTGAAGCTTGTATATGACTGTCTAAATAAAAAGATACGAAAACAGTGAAGAGCTCTATAAAATAAAGTTTTAGTTGTTGCAAGAAATGTATGGTATGACACAAAGTTGAGCACTTTTGATTGAAGTTACAGTCTTGTATCAAGCCATCAGTTCCCTACAACTATTTTTGTAGCTTTCACAAATGAAAAGCTTACCAAATTAAAATAATTATAATGTACCTTACTGCATCACGATAGGTTGTCAACATCACCTCCTTACAAGAATTTTAAAATTCAAAAACATATGGAATTATTTATTTTTATTGCGTATTTATGTTAAGTAAGGTGTTCTATATAACATATCTTGCTACAACTTAATTTTAATTAATCGCAAACAATTAGTTATGTTTTTGTTTTATCTATAAAATGCAAGTCATTTTCAATGCTCCCGTTCTTACTCTATGAGTGAAATCTGTAAATTTTGTTACAAGAGAACATTCGTATTGAGCAGTATTAATTAATTCGTGCAAACATCGCATTCTAGACCACGGTGTGGTGCAGCCAGTCCCTTAATTAACATAACCCCATGTTTAACAATCTACGATTTCGAAAGTGTCCTTGAGCATACATACAATGTACTTATGTATCGCTAGCTACATATGTACACTTTAGTTTAAGATAAGGAAGTTATTTATGAAAGTGTACTGTACATAACATTCCTTTCATCAACGTACAGTCTGTATATGTACTTATCACAAGGCCAAGTAGATGCCTTAAACGGACTCATTTTTATTTTATGTCATTTTTTAGTTTATGTTATTTTATTTTATTTTAGATTTTATTTTATTTTATTTTATTATTTGACATTTGAATAGGTAAAGAAGTTTATTAAAAATATTCGTAAAACTGAGTCTGCATAAAATAAAGACGATGACAATAAATAAATAAAAATATACATACGTAGGTACCTACATACGTACGAATAGTTTAGATTGTTATATTGTTCGCCTAGTTTAAGCTTCGCTATGTAATTCACTCAATGCGTGGAACTTTTGTATTGTTTTTTTTTTTTATATTTTATTCATTTTATTCTCTGTTTCATAACAAATGACAAAACAAAAGAGAAGAACAATTATTACTTACGGCAATAGAATCCTTGCTTGTTCTGTTTCCTTTATAAGTCTTGTAATTTAGCTTTTTGTTTGTCGATGTTGTGAATTGTCATCCATAGAACAAAGGTAAATAGCTTTTTTCGGTAGTATACTATAGAATTCGGACTTTTTTTTTTAAAGTACAACCAAGTTGTTTGCAAATGGCAAATGATAAAAAAGAGAATTTTTGTACTACAAGATTTTTGTTGTGGTAATGACCTTTCTTCCGAAACAAAAAAGAAATTGATCCAAATGTAAGAACTTGAAACGAAAAATAAAAAACAAAATATGAATTCAAGGTAAGTTCAGCCGGTATTGATTTTTTTTTGAAACTTAAAGATATGTAGATAGATTTATACATACCTTTGAAGCTAGTAGATATAAACGCAATTTTTGAAATTAATATTTTATGTCAAAGGAAAAATAAAATAAGATGGAATAAGTGAGACCTTTATACAATTTTGAAAATCAGACTTGTACTTTCGAGATTGGTACATTATTAATTTTTTTTTGTGAAAGATTTCGATTTCGTTCTTAGAATAAAGCTACATATTTATAATTAATGTAGAAGGCGCTCTTCTAATACTCATCTTGTATAAAGGTTTTTCAAAAATGGGAAACTAATCCATTAACCCATTCTAAAAATATTTAGGCTTACGATTAAAAACTGCAAGAAATAAAGGGTTTTTCAACGCTACAAAAGTAGAGCAACAGGGACAGCAAACGACGCCATATTTCTTGCCGCTCTTTTGACATTTCTGTTCAGTAAGGTTTGCCATTTCATGATGAAAAGATATACGAGCCAACAACAAGTCGAAATTATTAAAATTTACTACCCTAATTCGGAGTCAGTGGCCTCATCGTTAAGAGCGCTACGTCCAATTTATGGTCGTCATAATCGTCCTAGAAGATCAACAATTGAGCGTCTAGTGGAAAATTTGAATCCACAGGCACAGGCCAGTGAGACAAAGAAGTGCCCGTAGTGTCACACGTCGTTCTCAAGCGTTGGACATCTCTGTGACGTCGTTGTGGCGAATTTTGCGAAAAGATCGAAAGATTGACGCAAGAACTGAAGCCGCTTGACCACCAGAAGCGTCGTAAGTTCGTGAATTGGGCCTGATCAACAACTTGAAAATGATTCCGATTTTCATCGAAAAATCATCTTCAGCGATGAGGCTCATCTCTGGCTGAATGGCTTCGTCAATAAACAAAATATGCGGTATTGGTCAGGCAGCAATCCACACGTACTCTAAGAGTCATCATTGCATCCCGAAAAAATTACGGTTTGGTGTGGTTTCTGGGCCGGCGGCGTCATTGGGCCGTACTTCTTCCGTGATGATCAAGACCGGCACGTTACTGTGAATGGGGATCGCTACCGTTCAATGATAACCGAATATTTTTGGCCCCAATTGGATGATATGGACTTGGAGGACATGTGGTTCCAACAGGACGGCGCCACAAGCCAGCCACACAGCGAATGTCAATATCAATTTATTGGAAACCAAGTTTGGAGAACGTGTTATCTCACGAAATGGTCCAGTCGCTTGGCCGCCTCGGTCGTGCGATTTGACGCCATTAGACTATTTCCTGTGGGGCTTCGTCAAGTCTATGGTCTATGCCAACTAGCCAGCGACGATTGATAAACTTCGTACGAATATCGAACATAAAATTGCAGCAGTATCGGCCGATGTATGCTTGAAAACCGTCGAAAATTGGGTCTGGACTTCTGCAAGCGTGCCCGTGGTGGCCATGCAAAAGAAATCGAGTTCCATACATAATGGCATTGAACGTTATTTCACAGGAAAAAAGAATTAATTTCATTGATATTCAAAACTGTTTTTGTTTTTATTTATAAAAACGTTTGTAGCGCTCTTATTGAAAAACCAGATAAAAATGTATGGTATATATTTCCGCCAATTTGTTTTTATCGATCCATCATAGTAAAGGTTCCCCTTTTTATATGAATATGGATGGCGTCTATCTTAGCAAAAAAAAAATATTTTCCGCTTTTTTAATGTCGGTTTTTATTATTTTTTTCTGTTTAATTTTTTTACCCATCTATTTGAATAGAAAATCTTGTTTTCATCAAAAAGTCATTTATAGGGCACATATTCCAACTATATGGGGGACAAATTATAATTCGACGTATGTAAAATATCTCATTCCAATAATCACCAGTTGTCCGAAAATTGTATTTTTCGGAGACAATACTGCATATTCAAACTGAGATCGAGACGAGACGAGACTTAATTATACGAGACCGACACGAGACCGAGACGAGAATGAAAATGTTTGATTTTAACGAGACCGATACGAAATTTACAAAGGTCTCGACGAGTCTGGTCTAGTGGCCAGCCCTAGTAATTTAAGTTCATTTCTCAAATTCGGCTTAGTTTTCGAGTTGTTATGAAAATTCATAATCTCAAAATCGCATGGATGAATTTGAAAGCAATTGTTCTTTTCTTCCTTTCAGATTCCGGTTTTTTTTAATGGCCTGTTTTGAATAGTTTTTGAAAAATTAATTTCAAAATTGTACGCAGTAAAGTTATGTTTTGGCGAAATGGCACGCGTACGATAACTTGGGCGCCGACAATTGATAACGGATTTTTATAGAGTACAAACATTTTTTACTATGGGTGGGGTGGGGGTCTATCTCTATCTCCAATTTAATGAAAAAAGTACTAAAAATGAAAAAAAAAAAATCATTAAAAAATAACGGTAATACCTACAATTAAGTATTATATCTTTTTTAAAATCCAATGCTCTGTTTTATTAGCCAGTTTTTAAATCAAGTGAAATCTATCCATAGTTTTTGAAAAAAAAACTACTTTCAAACTCAAAATTTTGAAAAAATAAAATAAATGTTTAAAGTGTAATTTTTCAAAACAGTGAGGTATGTTTGGGGGCATGCTGCCCCCTGCAATCCCCCTGCTTTGGCTCACTATAGGACTTGAGGTATGTGCGAGGTTCGGTGTTTGCCAAACTTCGTTTGCATTTAAGGAACTTTAAATGTATTCTCTATTTCTGTAGATGTAAATGTATGAAAAAAGCGCATTAACTGAGCACTACTGTATGACTGCAGCATAATATATATACAGTGTTGCCAAAAACATTCCGGATTTTTCCTCAGTATAATGTTTTTCTTAATATCATGTAGAAAACTAATGACTTTCCATAGGTTTTCAATAATTTGTAAAGGGTATGAGACTATTTAATAATAACCTTAAAAAAATATAATGCTACGATGACAAGAACAATAAAAAAAAATATTTTATAAAGTTATTCAATAACATGCCTGTGCTAAACTAACCGGATTGCAGACCGATTGCGAGTCTCGATGTTAAAGTAGCAGTTTTTTTCGAGTCTTTTGACTCACGCCGTAGATTAAACAGACTTTACAAGAGAGCTGTGTTAGTTGAAATTATATAGTGCAGAAAATGGCTAAAACACGTTATAGCAAAGCGATTCGATACAAGGTGATAGAAAAGTTCCAAGCCGGTACAAAACAAAATTAAATATCTAAAATATTGCAAATTCCAACGTCAACGGTTTGTGACATCATTACAATATTTAGAAGCGGGAAATCAGTAGAAGCAGATCATTTTGGTGGACGCCCTCGCAAAACAACTGTTCAAACTGATAGGGCGCATAAAGAATTTTGTGCTTAAAGACCCTTTTGCAACTTCAAAGATAATTTGTGATGAACTAAATCTACCTATAGTGCCAAGTACGGTAAGAAAGCGTTTAAGAGATTTCGGTCTTTTTGCATTTCGACCAGCGAAGAAACCTCTTCTTACTGCTAAACATCGTAGAAAAAGGTTCGCCATGAAAGGTGTTTGGAAAAGACTTTAAATTCCTAATCAAAATATTTAACTGAGGGTTGAATTTGCAAAAAATCATCTAAACTGGTCTTTAAGCAAATGGAGGAGCATGCTTTTCAGTGATGAAAGCAAATTCATTGTTTTACTGCGATTGTGCAAGGACAGTAAGGCGCTCAAAAGGTACGCGATTAAAGCCTGCAAATGTACTCCCTACAGTTAGGCACGGTGGAGCCTCGGTGATGGTTTGGGGCTGTTTTTCAGGCGCAGGCTGCGGTCCAATACACCAAATCACAGGAATTATGGACCGTTTTCAATATAAGGACATTTTGGAGTCAGTAATGCTTCCATATGCAGAGGAAGCAATGCCTTTGCGTTGGGTTTTTCAGCAGGATAATGACCCCAAACATTCTTCAAAGCTGCTAAAAGAGTGGTTTGCGACTAAAAATATTCGTCTTTTAGAATGGCCGTCTCAATCACCCGATCTAAACCCAATTGAAAACTTGTGGGCCATTTTAAAAAGGCGGGTTGGGAAAAAAAGCACACGTCAAAAACTTTTCTTTTTGCAGCCTCGAAAAATGAATGGGAGAATATTCCTGCTTCTATTTTCGAAAATTTAATTCATTCAATGCCTCGTCGATGTCGAGCTGTGATAAAAAATAGGGTTACTGGACAAAATATTAAATACAAAATAATAAATAATTGTACAATATAAAATGCGGTTAGTTTGTCACATTAAAATTCTGAATCAACTTTAATTTTTGACTATTATTTTTTGTTTTAATGGATAATTTACCATATTTTTTGTTTAAAATGATACAATTGTTTAATAAAAATGGCGAAAAATTACAAACATTTGATTTGTTCATTTTTATCTCACAAACCAACACTCAATGCAGTTGACCAAAAAAATACGGAATGTTTTTGACACCACTGTACATACACATACATATATACATGTTTGTGAGATAGACCTCCCCTCCAATAGTAAAAAAAATACTTGTATTTGACCCTTCTACAAAAATCCATTATCAATTTTCGGCGCCCAAGTTATCGTACTCTCCCCGGCGAAATTATCATTTTAGCAACCGGTTTATTATAACACAAGGGAACGAAAATTAACCAAATTTCTGCGGCAGGAGCTTGTTTATACTTTTTCGAATGCTTGGCATCTTCTAAGTTCGATTCCGATCTCAGAATATTTGGATTAGCTCAAGTTTTGCGAAATATCCTAGTCTTAAAGTGCAAAAAAAAACAGTTTTTCCGATTTTTTAAGGTTATATCACACCGCACCAATCAATTTACCGAATAAGAAGTTTGCTTGTGTCTTGAATTCGAATGACTTCACAATTCCTGAATTGGCTCAGGTTTTCGATGTATCCAAGTCTAATAGTGCTGAAAACCGAGTTTTCGATTTTCTTAAGGTAAATTTACACCACCAATTACATTTTCCCCACAAATCTGATTCTGCAATCTGATTCTACTAATCTTCCCTTTGATTTTTGTTTAAGGGTAAAATTAGTACTTTCATGTGTTTAATAATTTTTGTGGAAAAAATGTAATTGGTGGTGTAAATTAACTTCAAATATAACAAAAATAAGTTTTTTTGGCACTCTTAGACTATACGATATGTCGAAAACCGGAGTCTAAGCCAGCAATTCAGAGTTTTTTATTGTCTTGTAAAGTAAAAGTCATAGAACCATCCGGTTTTCAGTGTTTAACCAAAATAATGGTAAGCGTATTGAAACAAAAATAGCAGTAATACTATAAAAATAGTAGTATAGTATAATTAAGTAGTAGGGAAAAGAGATGAAAATGTAATTTCATTAAATAACATTACAGCCAACAAAGCCGAATGAGAACAGTGCCAAATTCTCAAACATCTATAACTATTCAACAACTTGGTCAAATAACTCATTAACAAAAATAGTATGGCTGAGTTCCAAAATGCATCAGATGTGCATTTGATTCAAAGTCGTAAGTTCCAAAACTCAATCGTGAAAATGTTTAAAAAGAAACAGTATGTTTGCGTAGCAGATGCGTATCAATTATTGGTGACGAAAAAAAACTTTTTGTTTTACATTTTGGAACTCAGCCTATTTACTTAATTACGTACAATTAAAAATTAGTTTGAAAATTATTATTTGTTTTTGTTCTTTTTTTTTACAAAATGTAGAGTTTCAAAATTATTTTGTCAAAGAAAAGAACTGTATTAAAAAATTGAAGATTTCTGGCCTTATAAAAAAGTGTGAGTGTAACCGTTTTTGTTTAATAATTTATGTCTGTGTTTTAAGTATTTTTTTTAGAAAATTGCCTGTCTAAACGGGCGGAATACCTTCAATACGATTTTTCAATTATGTCATGTCAACCCAACCTATTACTCCGTTTACATGACAGAATTCGACGATGGAATCGAATCGGATTGATATTTCGATCTAGGTATACGACCTCACTGAATCGAATTCAAAAAGAATCGAAGTACACTTGAAGTGACACTTTAACTTTATTGTGTTCGTGCGGAAATAAGTTAATGAATATGGTGACAACCAGAGAAAAAAAAATCAACAAAACAAAACAAAGCAAATTGAAATACACACACTTGAAACTCGATTCTTTAATTTTTCAATCCAGGTCTACTTGTATTTTTCGATTCGATTCAGCTCGGAAAGTGAAATCGGATCGAGAAATCCTGTTTGAATCCGATCCTGGGGCCGAATTACCGCATCAGTGAGTGAGCAATACGTTACTGAATTATCTGCATTTGGGATTCCTTCGAGTAAAGTATCGAGTATCGAATTCGATTTTTGGCATTTCCTCCTCGGCGAACGAGTGTTTTTTCATACGATAGATGCTAGGTAGACGAGTGAGCAGTAAAATGGCAGAAAAATAAAATTATTCTCTTTTCTGCAAATATTTCTCCACAATATCAATTAATGGTGTTTCAGGGTGAATTAAAATAAATTAAACATCACCCAGAAAATTATTCTTGCTTGATTTTAATACACAATAATTCGATTTAGTCAACAAATATTTTTGGCCAAATTTAATTCCAAAAGCAAATGTAAACAAAACATGAGCCCAACACAAGCAGCTGTGGCAATCGAGCAATGAAAAGTAAGGAATATTGACGTTTAGGAAAATGTACTAGAATTATCCTCAATTCGATACGTGATACTTCGTATAAGATCATACCAATGTGATAACTCGATAGTTCGATAACGTGTAAAAGTTCCTCACTCGTTCACTGAAGACGTAATTCGGCCCAGGTCTATATATGGAATTGAATCCGACTTCAAGTCTGATTCAATTCTCCATGTAAACGAATTATATATGCTCTAGCTTTTTGTCATACCTTAGGTGAACCACCCTGTATACACGACCCCAAGACGACGAAAAATTTATTTTTTTTTGGTTTTAATATAAAATCGGTCCAGAACGATTAATTTTCCAGAAACTATACCTTATTACAGTTAACTATACTGCTACGCGGGGAACCTTATTTCAAATTCCTCAATTGTTTATGGCTCATGCTGTATTAATAGAGTTATAACTAATATTTCCAATGCTTAATCGGGTTTAATTTTTTACGTGATGTTATTACGTTGTGTTTTTGTAATAGAATTAATATAAAGCAGATGTATTTAAATCTTGAAAAAATATAATAAAAAAAATCTTAAGTAAGGTTCCAATTTGAAAGGTGTCTACTTCTTCAGCTCTTTCTTAATTGTAAAGCTTTAAGAAGGTATAATATTTCGGATTATCCAAAACAATCTAGAAGTATAATGTCCTCTAGTACCTGAATACTTAACACATTTCGTCTGCCGAAATTACAAAATAGCTATATAGGTTTATGTACGCTTTTCATTTTGCCTTGCAAAAACGTAAAAAAAGCTGAAATTTAAAGGCCTATGTATTATGCTGTATAGAGATAAATGAAGACAATTTTATCACAATTTCTACAAGGTTGTTTTTTTGTTGTTGTTGTGTTTCTTTAAAAAATCATCCAATATTTTTCATTCCTATCCTGAAAATCTGGTACAACAAGCAAGATATCTGATATTTTTGGTGTTCTTGCTAAAAGCCTTTTTGAGTACCTATAATTATTCTACTCACGAAAATCGTTTTTATTTTTTGTTTGGTTACATACACATATACATATTATTTGATGCAAGGATCTTTTGGGTTTTTTTTTTTTGGTTCTATGGAATTATTTAACAGGCCGCAAAAATAGGAAACATTTGCGTATAAGCTTATTTCAGGAATTGGTTTTAGCTTTATCGTTAGAATGGTTGGTTTATCGAAGGAAAACAAATAATGTAACTGCTATCTGCGAGGTTGTAGATACTGGTTTTGTTCACGAACCACGAACCATTGAAAGAGAATGGCGGAAAATTTTAAACGATTTAGTAAATTGTTAAAGCCATTTTAGTAAGTTTCTAAGTTAAAAAGAAGATTTTGCTAATTTTAAACGATTTTAACATCTTCCTATCTCTTAACAATTTACTAAAGTTAAAATTACAAAATTGGTACTTTAACTTTTAGCAATTTGCTAAATCCATACGACATCTGTCATTTTCCTCGAAAAAAATGTCTTACCCATTAAAGTGAATTGTGTTTTTTTGCATGATTCATGAGCTATAATTGTTTTTAAAAGTAAATAAATTAATATAAAATGTTTTCGGAAGACGAAGACTTCGAAATATTTGAAGATTCAGCGTTGTGCAGAAAAGTGCGAAGTTTTAAATCTCGAGCACATCCTTTTAAAGAGCTGGACGATGGAGAATTTTACTCCAGATATAGGTTTGATAAGACAAAAGTTCGGTTCTTGGTTGAAAACCTTAACATCCTAAACATTCCAAGTGTTTTTTTTTGATTCTTTTGAGAGTATGAAGTGCTGATTCAAAAAATGTATCAAGCGCCTTTATTGGAGAAGCCGTTCCAAAGATATATTTCAAAAGCTTTTCATTGTCCACGTTGAATAGTAAAATCTAAAAATGGATTGGAGTGTATCTTCTTAACGGGTTATCCAAAAAACGAGGTTGATACCTTTTTTGGAATCTGCTCTTGATCCTTTCAAATCCAGCATCAAAGGTATTTATATGAAAGGCTTATTAAGAAATATCACACTTGAAATATGCAAATTTGGAATCTGGTATACGTATTTCAAGAGTTTTTTTTGTTAATACTACTTCTTTGAAAATATTGTTAATGCTGCTTTTGAGAGTAGATTTTACTTTTCAACGTGGACAACGAAAAGCTTTTGAAGTATAATTTTGGAAATGCTTCTCCAATAAAGCGGTTGATACCTTTTTTGAATCATCAGAAGCATTAACGATTTTTTCAAAGAAGTAGTATTAACAAAAAAAAACTCTTGGAATACGTATACCAAATTCCAGATCTGCATATTTCAAGCATGATTTTTCTTTATAAGCCTTTTATGTAAAAACCTTTGATGCTGGCTTTGAAAGGATCAAAAGCAGATTCCAAAAAAGTATCAACCTCGTGTTTTGAATAACCCGTTAAAAAGATACACGCCACTTTGAAAAGTAGCATCAAAAGTTTTTACAGATTCGAATCAAAAAGGGGTAGTAGGTACTGTTCCAAAATCGAATCGAAAACGACATTTGTTAAATCTACACCATTACCTTCAGCTAGTACAGAAATGTAACTTCATAAAGCAAAACCTTTCCATCCATGAAATGAAAAAAAAATTACCTGTTGATTGAAATGAAAATTTCACAGCACTTCATTCTTCTTACCAAGCTTTTTTTATTTTATTTTTCTTATTCTAAAGTTACACAAAAACCTTCTCAGTCGAATTGAACTAGTATATTATTCTTTTTGAGCAATTTTTTTGGCTAATCTCTTCAATTGGTTTGGAATCTTCTTCTTCGGTTTCAGCAAAGCAAACGAATCAAAATTATCCAAAACAGAATTCGCCATCACCTCAAAAAAAGTTTACCTTCTTCATTTTCTCAGATTTTACGTCTTGAGACTTGAGTATTTTCCATCTGAAAATAACACGATAAATAATGTGATTCAGTTTTATTTTTAATATCAAACTTTTGTCCCGTAGGCTGTCCAACTGAATCCAAACTCAACATAGTTATAGTTACTTTAGCACCAGTACACGATTCAGGAGCATCAGGCAAGCACTTAGTTTCTCCCACAATAGTCACTCTCAACTGTGAGATTGGTTCCGGTATTGTAGAGCTCTTGGGCGAATGCAACTTTTTTAATATCTTTTTTTCACTTTTAATAGATTATTTTCGATAAACTTATTAAAGAAAAATCTTCTTCAGAGAGTAAAACAAAATAAAATAACAAACAAAACAAATGTGACTTCTGAATGAAATTTCCCAAGATTTAGTTTTGTTTGCTTTGTTTTTTCTACGAACTGTCACTGCGTAGACGTGTTCATATGCACCGTTTTTAATAAAAGGAAATTAGCAATTTACTAGTTAGCAAATCGAACAAAAAGGTTTAAAATTTTGAAATAGTTAGTAAATTGCTAAATATTTAGAAAATTACTTACTAGTAAATTGCTAAGCCCTTAACAATAGGTTGTTTAAAATTTTGCGGCAATAAATTTAGCAGGTCCATACTTAATCTCGAATTTGGACATAACAAATTGAATAAATTATTAAGGATAAAATTAATATTGAAAATAATTAATAAACTACCTTTGTAATTTTGATGTAGTTTCTCTGACAATTAGACATACTGCGGTTTTAGTCCTAATTTATTTACTTTAAAATAAATGAATTAAATTTAATAAAATTTGGTAAAGTTGTTTATGGATTAAAAAAAATACTTTTATCCTTAATAAGATTAAATTGTGTACAAAATAAATAATATTTATCTGTTCTTTATCTTCTGCCGAAAAAAAAATATTTTTAGCCTAATTTGAAAGTTTTTTTTATGAATCCATAAAGAAACCCTTATCATATTTTATGTCGTAAATAAAAAAAATCTTTATCTGAAGCTCCAAATTATATGACTTTTTGTTAAGTTCGTAGGTATACATTACATCGTTCTATCTTGTTATGTTTTATTTTATGCAAATTAATTTAATTATGTTATCGCAACTTTTCCTCAGTTTTAGTTTTATTTGTTTTTTTTTTTTTGTAAAACGATGATTTTAAGGTAGAAGAATGAAATGAATTGACTTTTAGATAACAGAACACGTTAAGCATACGAAATTGATTGCTAATGCCTTACCATTTTACATATATAATATATTTCTTGGAATAGGAATACAATTTAATTAAATCTGATCTGATTAAAATAAGTTCTTAGCAGAGACCTGAATGGCATGTTGAATTTTGAGAGATTGTATTTCTAAGAAAAGCAATTAAGGAAGATGAGTCATTCCATTTGAAAACGTCTAATCGAAAAGCCATCGCATTTTTGATTTTTTTCAAACTTTGTGGGAATCATCTTTAAGTTCCGAAAGATGGAAATACAGCTGGATTTAATTTTCGCATTCACCGTTCCCCTCTACCTACCTTGAATAATTTAAAAATCATCATTTTAATATTTTTTTATTCCATTTTTAGAAATGACATTTTTAAAGTTATCACTACGTTTGAGGTGTCATTTTAAAGATAAGGACGATAGTTTTTGAAAAAAAATATTTTAATTTACAAAATCACAACCAAACAGTATCAACCGCGGTGCTGAAAAAACGTGTTTTTACTGTTTTTTTCTTGATTTTTAACTGCCTCGAATAAGCTAACATTTATAAAAATCGGTTAGAAATTAAAGAAGCTATGATTATTTTTACTCGGAAAGGTGGATTTTTTCTTTTTATTTTCATGTAGATTTATCTTTTATGTTTTATTTTATAAAAAAAAACATATCTTTCACAATTTTTGACCGATTTTGATAATTAATAGCTCATTCGATTCAAAATAAAAAGGTCATTAAAATTGAATCCCAAAAAAAAAATATTCAGAATATTGCTTATAACGGTTCTCAAATTCTATTACCACTTTTGTTATTATTTGAAAAATAGTGCTTTTTAAAACTAGCTGACCCGGCGAACTTCGTTCCGCCTTAATTCTTCATGTAAAGAAAATAATAACTCCGAGCATGTACAATGCTGGTTCACGTAATTCGGTGAATTAAAATTCTTTATTCTAAAGTTTTATTGAATACAATAAAAATAACTAAATTAACCATGTCGATGTGTTTCAATCAGATCAAAACGATTGGCGTGTCGGCCCACCATCCGCATTTTTACTGAAGTGCTTTAGGGTACCCAACATTTTTCGTTTTATTTTCGGGTGCGTACACGTACAAAGCGGTATGTTTGCCGATACGTAAGCATGCCAAATACAATTGTCCATGTGCGAAACATGGGAATTCAATATTGATGCCACAAACATCCAGAGGTTGATTGTCATAGCAAAAGCGAGACGCACCGGAAATTGAAGACGCTTAAATGCGAATGGCAAATCGTTTGGAATAACCGGAATCCGTGGAATGAGAACATCTTCGCCTTTGAATTTTCTCCTTAAAATCGTGGCTTGAATTAGATTTGATTTGATGTTCTTCACAATCAAACGCGCTCCGTTATAAAGTTTTGGTGCATTAAGGTTGCCTAGCAAAATTATAACTGAACCGAATTTCAATTTTAAAATGTGTGGCGGAAAGCCTGGAACATCCAAAGAATTCAAAAATTCCGTGGGATAGTATGTGGCTTCGTTTTCTTCCATCACGGAGTCCACGGATTTGAATAATTGTAACTGACCGGCGATTTGATTTTGAAGAATGGCAAAATTCAAATGATCGAAATCCTTGTGTTTCGCAGCCAAAATCGCTCGTGAATTCAGCCAATCATGGTATTCGGGAGAAAAAGGTCGTGATGAGCTCTTCCCGCGTTGTTGTAAAGTGGAGAACATTCGGTGGAAATTCAATCAGGCCGATATCTTAAAAATCAAACGATGTTTCCGGATAACCAATTTTCCTGAAGACATGTGCCCTTCCTAGGGCCAATACGAATTTATCAAACCCTAAATCGTGGAAATCGAAGCAACCATTCTCGAGTTTTGCACCAAAAACAGGATGTTCACTGATTTCCAATTTTCCTGGAAATTTTCTGGGATTTTCCTATGTCCAGTGTCCTATGTCCTTCCTTAAGCCAATACGAATTCATCAAGTTCAAAATCGTGAAAATCGAACAATCCATTCTCGAGCTATGCGTGCACAAACGAGTGGCTGGCATACTACGATTTCAGATATATCAAGTTTTCTTGAAAATGGCTTAAGCGATTTTGATTAAATTTCTTACATGTTATCTCAAGAACAGTTTTAACCCATTTACAGTTCCAGTTGAATTATAAACTTGAAATTTCTCTTACTGTCTATTTTTGATGTAATTAGATGAAATCTTAAAAAAAAATTTGAAAAGCTTCTGGTTTTCCGGAAAATTTAAGATGCGTTTTTGCAACGACGTCTGTGAAGTTCGCAGGGCAAATTTCAACTAGATTAACGGGACCAACGCAGTAATTTGAAGTTTTTTTTGTATTTCTATTCCCGATTTTGAAGTTCACCAAATAGTGGATGCAATGCACTGACTAACTTCTAACTGTAAAGTGTGTCTCGAGAAAAAAGTTACGCTCCAAATTGGCATTTTTTTTGTATTTCAAGAAATGTTAGGTCAAAATTTTGAAGTCCTTTATTCGAAAAAAACTTCATACTGCCCTGCTAACTTCACAGTGAAAATTTCATGCTGCCATGCTATTCCCAGTGAAGTTGACAGGGCAGTATCAATTTTTTTTTTCAAATTAAGGACTCCAAAATTTGGACGTAGTATTTCTTGAAATGTAAAAAAAACTGTAAATTTGGCACCTTACTTAAGGGTGGTCCAACAAAAACGCACGATGTTAATTGCCAATAAAACAAAAAGTTTTCAAAGAATTATTATTTTTTTTATTATGATAGAATAATCTGTGAATGACAATTATGTGTGAAATAAAATATCGACCAAATGCTCGCCACGGCTTCGGTGGCATACCTCTATCCGATGATCCATATTTTTTTATAGACTCTGGGACATTATCCTATCCTTTAGCTTTTGAATTGTTCTTGGCTTATTGACGTACATACTTTTATTTTCAATATCCCCTAAGAAAGAATTCCAACGGTGTCAAATCATATGATCGTGGCGGCCAATTATAACATCGCCACGACGACGTGGTCCATATATCCTCAATTTCTGGGCACAAGAAGTCCGTTATGATCTCGCGATAGCGAACACAATTTACGGTAACTTCTTGGCCGACCTCATATTCGAAGAAGTACGGCCCGATGACACCGCGCTGCCGCCGCGCCGCCGCCGCCAGCCCATAAACTTCACCAAACAGTCACTCTTTGTGGATCGGCTTTTCAATTTTGTGCATCGGCTTTTCAACAATCATTCGTGAATTCTCATTTGCCCAAATGCTTGTTAACGAATTCACTAAGGTGAAAGTGTGCTTAGTCGCTGAAGATGATTTTCTTTGTAAAGTCACCATTCACTTTTGTCTGTTCAACCAACCATTCAACGTATAAGACCAACAGCCCACAGCAAATATAGGGGTGTGAAAGTGAACCAAAAAAAAAGTATAGATATGGATCGAAAGGTGTGGTAATGCTTTTGAAAGAAATGCAAGTCTTGCAGTCCCTGGAGGCGGCTTAAGATGCGCTAACAATTTGAAAACCTAAAAAACTCAACTTTGAGGACGATAGTATGAACCAAAAAAAATTTGTATCCATCCCTAGGTATTGAGCTCCTGATTACAGATCTGTATGTCCAAGACCGATTGGAGGCGGCATTTACCCTGTCAGACCGTTTGAAAAACCCTAAAAATCAACTTTGAGGATGATTGTATGAACAGACTACTTTCAAAGAAAATTGGTGTCCTGAGAAAAATAAGACAGAACATTTGAATGAATTGTGCAGTAAAAGTGTACAATGTAATCCTGAAACTACAAAGTATTGTGGCAGTATTCTGTTCTTGTGTCTCCAATACCAAAAAACAGATTGCAAGTGCTTCAGAATAAGGCTATGCGAATTATTCTTAAATGTGATAGATACACGCCAATATCATTTATGGCTGAGTCATTAAATTGGCTTAATGTCAACAAAAGACTGTTTATGTGTGCGATGCTTTTTGTATATAAAATCAAAAACGGAAGATGTCCTAGCTATCTTCGAGAAAATGTAAGCAACAACAACCTATCGGGACACAACTTAAGAAACAGTCAAGACTTAAGAATCCAACGAGTACGACCAACAAGAGCGCAGCGAACAATACAATATATGATGGGATTTCAAACTTATAACAACCTCCCTGACAATGTTAAAAATGCAGAAAATTTTTGTACTAAAAAGAAAACTTTTAAACTAAATTACATTAAATGTTAGCTAAATAATTTAATTTAAATTTTTTAAATTTGTAACAATGAGCAAAAATGTAAAAATTATATACATTTGTAAAATTGTTTTTAATGGCACGAGATGCTTAATAAATTTAAACAAACAAACAAAACAAAAAACGTTTTACCCATTCCTAGGTACTGAGCCCCTGATAACAGATCCGTATGTCCAGTGGCGGACTAAGCTTGTTGGCGGCCCGAGGCCGCATGCTAAATGGGGCCCCTTGTATGATCAGATATTTGTGTAGTCTTAATAACGTCAACTTTTACGACAGAAAAAACATAAAGCATAGTAATTATAATACACTGTTTATTCTAATCTTTATTCGCTATTTATATTGCATACAACTATCTACTAAACAAATTGTGTTTCAAAAAAAAAATTACTTGTTGTGGGTACATACATATTTTACAAAAATAAAGATGCAAAACTAAAGAGTATCTTGGAATATTTAAAGAAATATCACGGATGTTGTTTGGGCAAAAATTTATATTTTGTATTCTTTAAATAAAAATGAAATTTAGAAAAATGTTTACGCGTTCAAGAAACTTTAACTCTTATGCCGAGAAAAATCAACTAAACTGAAATTAAGTTACACAGTTTTTAACAATTATCTTGCGGATACCAACAAATGCTGCAAAAAAATGCAAAACTTACACAGCGGAAGAAGTAAGATAGGGACGAAAATATGAAGTTAAAGCTGTGGTTTGCCTCAAATTATATCGGGTGGCAATGTTACAGTGGATATAGTGTTTGACTGCTAACCTGGACGTGTGGGTTCGAGCCCCAGTCTAGGAAGCATTCTTTTCTATATTCCCCAGTTTCAACTGGATGCCACCCGTGGAATTTTATGAGATAATTAACATCTAATTCTCAATCCACTGTGCGAACAAAAATCTAACTAACTAGTGCCGTGCATTGCATTTAAAAGACCTGAGGTCTTACAGACATACCTTTAGTTAAAATTATTATTTAAAAATTTAAAAATTACATTGTCAGTCCCTTAAATGACGTCGAAATTGACGTTTGAGCCAGTTTTATGACACCAAAAATGATATGCAAAAATACCTAGCACCCACAATTTAAAATTGTTAATGAAACCATTCCAAAGTCAAAGTTATATGAGATTGCGAATGAATTTTCCTATTGATAATGTCGTTTCGAGTTACGAATAAAAATATATTGTCTTTTCTGATTTTAAATTTTTAATTTTAATATTTTATAGAAGACATCACAGCTGTACGTCAGGTGTTATGGCGTGAGAAAATATAACCAAAGAATATAAAGTTTCCAAGAAGACGCATCTCATACAAATCTTGCGGGTTCCAATATTGCAAACCGCTCTCAGAGATTTTGCTTTTGTATGTGCTTTTCAATAATTCTTTCAGCGCTTTTACAATGATATACCACACACAGTGACACAACCTGCGTTTTTGTCCTTATTATACCTACCCATCTCCTTATAAACATTGTATGTGTTGTTTGGCAAGATTGTATGAGTAAGAGCTTTTCTCTCAAATATTTTTGTTTCGTTGTTTTTTTTTTTCTTCTCGTGAACCTTATATTCTTTGTTATAACCAAATATAGCGATCTTGAATCGAAATTTAGACCTACTACAGTGATAGAAAATATTTAATTTATGTTTGCTGGAACGCGTATTTCCAAAACTTACTAAAATTTTTAGACTTGTACCTTAGATGTTTCAACAAGGCGGCCGGCGCCCCTTTCCACACTTCCAAGTCAGGTAAATCTAGATTTAGAATACAAAAATGGAACTTTTAACGGGACCGCCCTCTTAACTTGGCTTTAACTATGTTGAAGATGATGTCGTCTTAATAGAAGCTTTCAGTGATGACTGGGTCGAGATTGGTCTCGATTATTTAAAAATAATCTGAATCATCCAATTAAGCCTTCTTGTATAGAGATTTTGTCACAAAATGTTGGCCATACTCAAATATTCAACAAATATTGAAATAATTTATATTATACAAAATTAAATATTTTTTTTTAAATTTTGTCTTTTTTTGAAAGATTTCTGAAGTGGCCTCAATCAAGTGAGTCAAATATTTATGCCCTATTTTTGCAGTTCTTACAGAGCCCGGTAGATGTCGATGGGGTTTTGTTTTGTGTTTTTAAACATAGCTTGTAAACTTTTCCGGGAAAAATTTATTAAAAATTCGCATCAGTGATGTTCGTGAGATGATCAATTGTTGGGCACGACGCGACGCACGACGAGTCGAGCTTGACGGCTCTTCTGCCACACTATCGCGAACAACGGCAATGTTTTCCGCAGAACGATCTGGGCGAGCATGCACAGGTGTTCTCACATTTCCTACATACACGGTTTTCTGAAATTTGGGCACAATTCTAAGAATTGTGGACACATTAGGTTGATTATGCTGACCAAAAAAAAAGTGCACGAAATGCATTTTGATTTGAACGCCCATTTTCGTAATAGGCTTCAACAATCTTAACGCCCTGCTCAATTGTGTGCCTCTTCATGGCTGAAATTGACAAATACTGAAAAAAAAAAAAAATAGATGTCAAATTAAGTTGGGCAAAATACTTGACGTAAAGGTGTGACTCACAATTAACATCGTACATTATGATTATGGTTGGACCACCCTTTACAAGTATCTGGCATGCTAGGTTCTCGAGATACACTATGTGACCTGCTTAATTCGCTAAGAAGTTAACAGGTCAGTCAATTACACCCACTAATTGGTGGACTGCAAAATCGGGAATAGAAATGCAAAAAAAAACTGAAAATTACTGCGTTGGTCCTGTTACTCTAGCTGGTAGTTGTTGCCCTGCCAACTTCACAGACCTACCTACCAGAAAGGGGTATCAGAATATTATTAAAATAAATTTTATAAACATGAAATATTTTTGCGCCACTTGAATAGAAACAGTGCAGTAAAAGAGGGTATTTTTTTATTTGGAATCATATTTTAAAAAGGTGGTACCTTTATTTGAAATAAGTTGAAAAACCCTGTTGGGGACTGAATCATTCAGTTATTTTATATAATTTAAAGAAATTGCACTTCAATCTTCTTTGATTGCAGCAGTAAATGATTCTTTGTCCTCATATTGTCGGTCAGAATCGTAAACTCTACAAACCATCCATCCTATACGTTTTCAATAATATTTAGGTTCGGAGAATACGGTGGCCATTGAAATAAGGTTATATTTTTCTCGGATATCCAACTGTTAATGATCCTTGCTTTGAGGATCGGCACGCTGTATTGTTAGAATATCCATGGTGTTTGTCCAAAGACATCGGTTAACTTAGGGAAAGCTTTTTGCAATATTACCTTTTAGGAGTTTGCCGTCATTTTCAATGTGGGAAACTCCGAATCAATTGTTCCAAACCATAAAATCGCACCCCGCGCCATTACACCGCCTTCTCTGCTATGGTTACGCTGCAGAAATCTGGGTTCCTTTCTCATAATATGAAAATAGTAATTATATCCGTCCGGGTCATCTAAATTGAATTTTTTTCGTCAGAAAATACCACTTTTGTCCACTCTTCCTTGCACGTCATATTCTTCCTGCAAAATCTATTATATTGTGTCTTCATATTGCATTTGACGGTGGTTTTTTCTTCAATTTTAGGCGCTTTAAATGTTGTGACCCACGAATAGCATATGAATAGTATATTGCATATTAATAGCATATGAATAGTAAAAAAACAGCAGGAATTTGCGCTATCGCTCACACTAAAATATTGCTGCGGGCTCTAAGTCTATTAATTAACTATCTAATATTTATTAGTTATAAATAAAACTGTGGAGATGTTAAAAAAAAAAAATTACTTAAATTTTATAAAATTAGATAAGTGTCAAAAATAAAAGCCGTACATAAAATTTAAGGAATATCGACCCATCTGGTTTGGCTAAATATGTATAGCGAGAAGAACAGATAGACACACAGTGGCGGATCCAGGGGGGTGGCTATAGGGGCTAAAGCCCCCCCCCCACAGCTAAGTACTAAAATAATTTGAAATATAGAAAACAAAACTTTACAAAGTGTAGAGTTTTATATTCATCTAAAATATTGTTTCTAAGCCCTGAGCCCTAGGCTAAGGCCTGAAGCAAATTCGACAAAAAACAAGTGGGGGGCTATGAATAATGGACATGCTTAATGCAACGACAATTTTCCCTAAAAACAAAACCCAGAAAACTGGAATGAAAAAACAGCTTAGGGTTAATATGGTCTGAGAATATTAGACAAGAAACGTTGTCAGGGTTAAGCAAATAACTCCCTAAGAAATAACCTTATTCCAGAAGGCTGTCTAGGGACTGTCAGTCCGAAGTTGGGACTAAAGCTAGAAAATATAATTACAAAAAACGTGGTTGGGGCTTAACATTAACATGTCAAATTCAACAACTTTTTACACTAAAAACTTAGCTAATTTGACGAAAGAAACGCAATTGGGGCTAAAACAATTGGAGAACAACGGGGTGTAAAGCTTAGTGTGAATGTTTAATACGACAGGAATTGTTTCTTACGGCCTTGACTGGGGTAAGAGAATTTTGGGACTTAGTTTTCATAATTTCAAATGTCTAAGGCAATTATACTTACGAAATAATTTTGGACTATGCAATTAAATACAAATTCTGTAGTCAAGGAGCCAAATTCAAAATGCGTGAGAAACTCAGAAAAATCTTGCATGTGGACATTAATATTTACCACCCCAATAGACTCTAGAGTTACGTGCAAATTTATCGACACATTTATTGAGCAGGAATAAAAAGTATAGGTATGCAGCGTACACGAAAATTCATTCACACTTGCAGAATTGGGCCGTGAAGGTTATTTTTTAGAGCAGCTGTTTCGTATGCCCGACTAAAGACTTGAAGTTTTAATATTTAATTTTTCGATCAGCAAAATATTATTTTCTGTGCTTTCCAGTGACAATTTGAACAAAACAAGTAGGTACTCTACTCGTTGTTTGACTAGTTCAAGAAAATGAGATCTCAGTGGACTGACACTGTCAAAGCACATTATGAGCTTTTGCCAGTAAGACCACTTAAATATAATTTTTCTGAACTTCAAAAATGTGAAGTTCAGAGCATACCTTCAGCTTATTTAAACAAACACTTTCATAATCAACTATTATTAAGCAATATAAATAAACGAATTTGTTACGTGGCTAAAAATTTAAGTTATAAAATTAGTTGTACTGCCATGTTTTGCTTAGCCTTTATATTGGCTTCTAGCTCTGCTTAAAAATAATTCCCATGTTTAACACACATCAATTCCAAATTCTTGTTATTGTACTTTATATTGAAAACATTTTAAGGCGCGATAGTATAGCGGATATAAAGGCACAAAAACGCGGCTATTATTAAATAAGGAAAGTGAAAACGTCAAAATTCGTTTTCTGTTATATAACTTCATATGTACAAACTGGATCTCCAAAAGTCCAAACTCCAACTCCACAGCCAAATCCTAGATCCGCTACTGTAGACACACACACATATTTGGTTAAACATTTATGTCTAGTTTAACGTTTCTGTGTATTTTAAGAGTTTTGTGTTTATGTGACCGAGGGAATTTATTAAGGACAATACACCCCTAAGGCACTTTTATTTAAATAGCCATTGGAATAATATCGTAGATCTTATCTCCTTAAGATACAAAGTTTTATCTAAGATTTTTTGTCAATCCGATTTTTTTATGAGAACAAAGGTTTTTTTTAAGTTTTTCTGACATCAAATCATGTTATTTATTTAGGTTATTTATTTTCAAGGATTCCAAAATAAAAGTTTTATGATCTAAACAAAATAAAATATTGTTTACAATTCTACATCAATAAATTCTTATCCAGATAAGCTATACCTACCTACAAAAAGCTGTATGACTATGTGTTTGTGTATGTCAGCCTTAATCTACCCCTTTTACAAAGATAATCGCCCTACAAATGTTATGTAGCATGTCATTGCCATTTCTACTAAAAAAAAACATGGACACTCAGCTCACAAAAAACTAAATAAATGTACAACAATATACAAACGGCTCCTAAGGACTTTATCATATCAATAAACTACGAGTAAACACATGACTTTAGCATATAACGAATTGTTGTTTTGCGGATAACAGAATACTATATTTAACTCGACAGTATAGAGTGGAACAAGACAGAACAGATACGATAAACATAGAAGATACTGGAAATTCAGAAAATACCCCCAAAGCAACAAAGTATACGATATTGCTATTACCCCAAATTTGCCCTCTTTACCCGCCTTAAAATGTTCATATGGGCGTAAGTTTATATATTGTATAGTATGTTCTTGTTCATATTATTTAAGTATTCCCGTGAGAAGAGCGATTAGACAAAGACGAATTTGCTTCTTAAAGGGCCTTATACAAAGTTATGTATAAAAAGACTCTTATTAATGTTTGGAATACTTATTGAATTATGTATAGCCTGGATTATTTTTTTGGAATTTGTATGAAAAAAAAGACCTTTTTTGATATTTTTTATATTGTGGTACGAGTATACATATATATACATATCCTATAAAATATTTGACTTTTGTTAAAATTATTTTCGATTAGTGTTCTTTTTTGACCAGAAAAATAAATTGTTTGATAAATTGAACAATGTTAAATATGACGCAGCGAAAGATATGCAGCCTAACTGCAAGTGTTATCACGAGAAAACACATTTGAACATATTATGCATTTTTTTTTCGTTGAAAAAGTTAAATAAAAAAGTCTCGAATGAATTTTTATTTTTCGAGATTTTTGCCACTCGAGACTTTTGTCATTCTAGATAACGTCATGATCCCCAAAAACGACTCGTCGAACAATTTTATTTACATTTATAAGTTTTTTTTATTTTTGATATTTATAGTTTCAGAGTTAAAGCGTCGAAAAGTATTTTTTTGTTTGTTATTTTTGTTCATATTAACAAGCGTTAAGGAGTCGTAAGGCAAAAACAAAAAGCGTAATTTTTCAGCGATAAATGCACGATGAATCGTTCTTAAGATATTAGCCAAAACGCATTTTCCAAAATGGCGGCTGAAGCACAAAATTAGTGGGTCTCGCAATTCTGTTTGCCTGTCTGTCTAAAAACTAAAATCTGACTAAAAACTACTGACAAAATTTCTTCAGACTTTGGAATTTGGTTTTTAAGAAATTTATTTTTTTTTATCAAAAAATAACAGTACCAACCTGCAATACAACATATATACTAAAAAAAAACTGCAAGTACCTACTGTTTTTTTTTGTTTTATATTCCACGCGCGCAAAAGGGATTATGACTACCCTTAAAATGTTATTAACACAGCACGAGCGATTAGGTAAGTAGGAGAGGATTTAGAAGGAGATACCGATGCGTTTGCACATCGAAATGAGAGGGGAAAGTCAAGTCGGGTAAAGCATTCCACATTCGTGTGGTGCGACTGAAGAAAGAATCTCTGTACATTACAGTACGTCCGAAGTTGGGCTCGAGGGTGAACTGATGGGCATTCCTAGAAGCGCGAGTATTACGGTTGAATTTTTTAAGGGGAGGAATGCAACTGGCTATTTCACTAGAACACTGATTATAATAATACCGATAAAATAGAGAAGACACGAAACATTACGGCGGTGTTCGAGAGATGTAATTGTTGCTGGTATAGATATTTCACTCTCTTTTGTATTCTGTCCAACAAACTCAATTGAGTTTTTGGAGCTTCTGCCCAAACATGAGAGTTATACTCAAGTTTTGGACGAATAAAGGCTTTGTAGATCACAGCCAGATCAGAAGGGAAGAAAAACTTCTTGCATCTACGGAGAAAAGCTAAACATTTAGCAGCGTTTTTGGCGACATCAAATATGTGGTCATTCCATAAAAGGTGGTCTGTGACACACATACCGAGAACTGAGAGCTGTTCGGTTTCTTTGATGCAAGTGCCGTCCATGGATAGCGGCATTGGGGTGGGTTTCGCTTTAACGACAGGAGACAAAATATAACCTCTAGCTTTGGTTTCACAGGAGTTAGTAGTATAGAAGTTGTTGAAAGTCTACTTTCAGTAAAGTCAAATGCCATAGGCATTGATGAAATGCACCCTTCTTTTTTAAAAATTATACTTCCAGTTGTGCTGCCGTATATCACGCATATCTTCAACAGAATCCTTACTACTGGAGAATTTCCTTCTAACTGGAAATTAGCAAAAGTTATACCTATACCCAAAAATACTAAGTGTAGCGAATTTAGGCCAATTTCAATTTTAGCTTTTCTTTCAAAAGTTTTTGAAAGGATCCTGAAAAAACAAATAGGGGACTTCCTTAAGGCGAATAATCTTTTAACTCAAAGACAGAGTGGCTTTCGAGAGAAGCATAGCTGTGTTACGGCTCTGTTAGATGTCGTAGAGGACTTCCGTCAAGCACTGGATGAAGATAAAGTTAATTTTTTAGTCCTCCTTGATTTTTCAAAGGCATTTGATACAGTGGTTCACAGCAAACTCGCAAATAAACTTCGCCAGCATTATAACTTTTCCCCTGATGCAGTAAAACTTATTTCTTCCTATTTATCTGAAAGAATGCAAGCAGTTGAAGTAGGTAACAGGTTGTCTGACTTTCTTTCAACCACTAGTGGAGTCCCACAGGGATCCATTTTGGGACCATTACTTTTTTCTTTGTATGTAAACGACATTCCCTCCGTCATTCAAAACTGCACATTACATATTTATGCTGACGATGTACAGATGTATCTCCGCTGCCATCTTGGTCTTATTGAAGATGGTGCTTACCGCTTAAATGAGGACCTTGAAAAACTGTCTGGTTGGGCTCAGATCAATGGACTGACCTTAAATCCATCTAAATCATAATGTTTAGTTATATCAAAAAAAATGCTGGATTTGTCATACTTCCCACAAATTATTTTAAATAATGCACCTATTGAATATGTGGACTCCGCTCGGAATCTTGGAGTAAGTTTTACTCGTAACTTGACATGGGATAAGCATATTAACGCTATAGTTGGGAAATCATACGGAGTATTACGAATGCTTGGGTTCTCCCAGTCATATACGCCTATCAAGACGCGTGCAATGCTTGCGAAAAGTTTAATTCTTCCAATTTTGGCCTATGGCTGCGAAATTTTTTCGAGTTGTAACTATGCTTGCAAAAGAAAGCTTAACGTCATTTTCAACAGCATCATCAGATACATTTATGGTCTTCGTAGATACGATAGAGTTTCTCGTTTCTCAAATAGTTTACTGAACATGCCACTCGAGAACTACTATCAGTTTCGCACCTTATCACTGCTTTCCGATGTTCTGCTTACACACCAACCACCCTATCTTTTTGAGAGAATAAGAAGGGCTTCTTCAGTCAGGTCTGACCAGTTGATTCAACCCCGATATGCCTCCCTTACATCTGAGCGCCAATTTTTTATTAATGCTACACGTATGTGGAATTCTTTACCTCGCCATATTAAGAGAATAACCAACAATACAACATTTAAAACCCAATTACGTCAATTTTTGTCAGTATCTTAAATTATCTTAAATTTTTCTAGTCTATACCATTTTAGCCTTTCTTCTCCACCTCTTCCTTTTTTCTTCCTATCTTTTCTTTCTCTCCCTTTCTCCTTTTTTACAATTATTCATTTCATTTCATAATAAATTATAAATATTGTAATATTTTTGCCTACAACATGTTTCTTCTTTTCTTTTTTCATTTCATTAATTTCATTAATCTCATTGTTAAACTTATAAGGTTAGCACTAGTTTATAAGATATTATATCTTAATGTGTATAGCCAAATCGAAATAAATAAAAATAAATAAAAAAATAAAGAGACAGCATTGAGTTTTAGAAGCATTAAATTCTACGCGGTTTTTGATTCCCCATTGGACAATACTGTCGATATCAGAATTTAATGAGCTTATCATACGCTGCCGTTCAAGATCCACATCCGAAGGACATGGATGAGAATCTGTTAACGATTATGAAAAGCTGAGGGTACTGTCGTCAGCGAAACAGTTTAATGGATTAGAAGTTTCAGACAAAAGAAAAAGATCATTTATAAAAATAAGGAAGAGAGTCGGAGACAAAACGGAGCCCTATGGCACACCAGCATTTATTTTGTGGATTTCAGACTTGAAACCGTCCAATACAACTTGTATTGAACGTTCCGAAAGGTAATTTCTAATCCAACGAAGAAGAGATTCATCGAAGCCAAATGCGCGCATTTTCGATAAGAGAGCTTGGCGCCAAACTCTATCAAACGCTTTTGAAATATCAAGTGCAATAATCTTACTTTCTCTGAAACGATGTAAAGATTTGTTCCACTGTTCGGTGAGATATACCATCATTTGTTTTTAGTCCGAAAAGAAACTCAAACAAATTTGTGGGCCAAAAAGACAATAGATACTAATTTTGAACAAATCCATCAAATCGTTTAGGACAGACATAGAGAATTGCGAGGCTGATTTTTCGTTTTCCCTATCGTTATAGCAAGGTTGATCAAAATCAGTTCAATTTTTTCGGGTGATTCGTATATGTATGGTCGGTGTGACAAAAAGCTAGTCCATGGGTTGGATTAAGACAAATAAATATTGTATGGGAGGGAGGGGTATATTCCCCCCCCCCGTTTAGGTGGGAAAAAAATGTTCTAACAAATTGACTGAAAACAGAAATAAAAAACACAACGGTGACCCGAACTATGCCCTTTCATACGTTTTCGTAAAGCTAGAAATTCCTTCTTTTATTTTCTTTTTGAATAAATTTAAATAAAATATAAAAACCAAACTTATTTTTTCCAAAAATGTTCGTATTTTGTTTATCATAAACTCTGTTTTTCTCGTTTTTACTAAGAAGTTGGTGTCTTTATTTTTTAATATTTTGAAAAGTAAAAGTGTTTGACTAAGAATTTATATGAGCATTGAATTGAAAAGAAAAATTGTATATGCATAATGAATATGAATGTATTTACATAGTTATGTGAAATAAAAAAAAAAACTAGTTTGAATGTTTTTAACCTATTTTTTCTGCTTTAAGAGAGTTTCGGACACAAAACGCGATTTTTCAAAAGAGATTGTGAAGCGTGTATTTGTCTTTTCAAAATGACCAGGATGTCAACGGGTAGAAAAAACTGTCATTATGGTACTGTCAATAAAACGCTTCATTACAAAGTAATTTGGCCTTAAAAATGCCAAAAACGGCAAAAATCGACATTTTTTAAAGTGACTTCTGTCAAAATAAAAAGATATTTGGCTAAAAAGGTTTATTGATCGTAAAATACAAATTTGAACTGTAACACTATTGGAGAGAAAAATAATTTTTTTAACAAAAAAACACCAAAAAACTTTTAATAAAATTTATATTTTGAATAAGCTTTTGATTTTCACGTGTTCAATTTCAGTCAAAAGGCATAATTAAAATTTGTATTATTGATACGTGATTTTTCTTATTTAGCGGTTTTTTTTTCTAATTCTTTTTAATAATAGCTACAACCCTATTGTATTATACAATTAAAAGTCCAGCCCTGAACATTTACTATAATAATTTTTAATCCAAACGAACAAGCAACCATATAGTAGCACCTATTACCCCAAGAAAGAGTGCATTAGGCTTCTATGTATTTCCCTTGTTTCTGTCCTCTGCGGGGGTGGTGAATGGTGACTGGTGAGGCTCTTATAAATTGAAGGAGCTACTCCTTTATACGGATTTTAAATAACTGGTTGCCGGTGAGAAATCGATTGCTATATTATTTCGTTTGGTCGGGCCAAAAAAGCAAGTGTTTCATAGCAAGTATCAGTTTTTGTATACACGACGACGAGTAAGTAAATATATCTGATCACTGATATTTCCACAGAACGGGTTGGGGGTTGGCCCCCAAAAAACAACGACGCGACCTTATGCTGTGTTTTCGTAGTCAGACCATAACGCCAACGACAACAGTGAACGATAAAGTCAATGAGGGAATAAATAGAGGGCTTAGCTTATGATATGCTCCGGCTCCCTCTTACCCTTTACCATTTCAAACATATCGCAGTGTTTCATACTCTACTCCGCGATACGATACGAAACGATGGAAAATGTTATTTATTTTTGACGGCTTGTGTTTTGTGTACCTATGCACGTTAGACGGGGTTGGTTTAGTTTTTTGAAATGACAGTGTTGGGACGCGACGTCATCGATGACAGCTAGTGATGGCAGCGGTGCGGTGGTGGTAAGATGATTGCATTAGGCTTACCTTAAATTTGTGTGCAAGAAGCTCCAATAGATATAGATAGATATGGGAGGAGATAAAGAAGGTTTGAAAAAGCATTTTCGTTTGAGTATCTATGGAATATGTATAGGTGCTCTCGCGCTAAATGTTTCATGAAAAATTTAAATCCAGGTAGCTAAGTATTGATTTTCATTCTAACTGTAGGTATTATGTATAATAAACCTGCATGGCTGTTGTTCTATTTAGATTTGAATATTTAACCGGAAGAAGGTATAATGGTGTCATTTTATGTGGCTTAAGACTTTAGTTTTCTAATTCATTAGCTAAATGGAATTTTTGTTTGCGTTTTGGTATAAAAGTTATGTAATATATAAACTTTATGTCATTTTATTGAGGTTGGAATTATTTTAATGAACATTGTTTTTTGATATGTTGGTATACTTGTTGGAAATTTGTCGTAAACAAATGGCGATAAATACACGGACTGACAGAGGGATGGACGGACAGATAGATGGAGATCGGACGGACGGACGGATGGATGGGTGAACAAATACATCAAACCATGGTAGAAGTACCTACAACAAAATTGATGTTTTGTACAGGAAATAAAATATTGTAATCGCGGCTTAGTAGTAGCCCGTAACGTATTGACTGTCACGCTTCTCATCGAGCCGTTAGGATTCGGTATAAAATTGTAGGTCCCCACCATTCCTGTCGACACAAGAATGGTTTTGAGTTGTTAGTCACTAGGCCCTGGTTCTTCACGAGCGTGTGTCATGTACATATTTGCACTCAGGGAGTCGAGGGCTTTCGGTTGCGACCAATTTCAGGTGGTTGTCCAAAAGTCTATTGGCATATGGAGTCACGGCACCTAGCAGCCAGCGCGTGAAACTAACAAACGAGATAGATTTCTTTTTCATTTGACGTTCAATGCATTTCCCATAAGAGAAAAACAAAAACAGCTCGTAGAAACATTATTTTAACAAATTAGTTTTATATGAACGGTTGATTGTGTTATAATTGCAATAGAATAATTAAACATGCTTGTTTGCAAATCAAACGTAAAATATTTCGAAACTTATTACTAATTTGCTTTATTTTGCAGATGAAATATGTAATCAAACGTGCTTTTTTGTTGTTGTTTGCCAAAATGGATGCAAGGCGTCATTCAGAACGATATCATGTGCGTAGTCAGGTAGAAGTTTAGGGGGCTAGAGTTTCTTATGGATTTTAATAAAACATTAATTTTTCTTTTTATTATAAGTTAACAAAGAAGTAGAAATGTTAAAGGTCCACTTAAGTGATCGTAAGAAAAAAAGATAATACCAGGAAATTATGTGTTGCATCAATAATTGTGGTTTGCTATTTTTCGATTAGTTTCTTTCACTTTTGCTTTCGTAAATGTAAATGTAATAAGCCAACGAAAATTAGTTTTCCAAATTATCAAAAGGAGTTACCTATAATGCACTTAAGTGATATAAATCTTCATTTTATTTTTTTGTATTAGGTACTTAATATAAAGTTAATATAAATTATTTTTAATATATTTTATTTATAGTTTGTTTTATCCTACCACGTACGTTTTTTTCTAAGAATAATTTCTTAACGTAATTTCGGGCAAAAAAAAAATTTTATCCTCCATTTAAAAAAGGTTAGCACTCTTTTAAAGTAAACTCTTCTCAAAAATAGAACTAATTAAGAGTGATCGAGCTTGACCTTCATTCATACCTTGCCACTTTTGTAAACCAAGAAACAAATGTGTAAATAGCCAATTGAAAAATATTTTTTTTAACAATTGCTTTACAAGAAGATTTTTATTCAAATAACTTAATTTTGCGAACAAAAATATTTTTTTAATAATCGTGACTACGCCTCTGCCTTTCTCTATTTCTAATCGAGTACTTTTGTTGTTGTTTCTGGTTGTAAAGGTGGTTTGTTTACATTTTTCATTTACAAAGCAAAGCATTTTAGCTATCTATTTTAATATATTTTCGGGTCGATTTATAAGCTTACATACTTGTTGATTCTATTTCAATCATAATGTGGATACCCGTTGATATAAAATAATTTGGTAAAACTAATTTTTATCTGGCGCTTTTTTCGTTGTCTCTTATGGGAAATACATTGAACGTCAAATAGAAAATAATTCTATCGCCTTTTGAAGCTTAAGCGCTTGAGATGCAGGTGGCGTGGAAAGCAACTTACCAGGTGTCAATAAACGGCGTCTGTCTAGGCTTTGGAGCCACCTAGACGTCTGTCGAAACCATATTTGTAATTAGGGAGTTGAGGGCGTCAAATTGTAAAACATTTGAAATGGTTTCCCGCCCGAATCCTTTTTTCAGAAAAGTTGTAGGTACTTGTAATACACTTTTTCTAGGTAACGGGGCCACTACCTGGCTGGCAGACGAACGTACTCGTTATTACCTCCGCCAGGACTGCATGTAACATAAGCTGCATTTTGTTATGCCCCAGATCTGGTTTGGATTTGATCATGAAAGAAACAGAATCACAATGACAACAGTAGCTATATACCCACCTCTTTCTTCCTTATTCGTTGTTTTTGTATCATATGTATTTTTGAATGTTAATCCAAGCCGAATCGGATCTGGGGGAAAATAAAACACAGCTATTAATATCTTTTGATTTCCTTTCACGCCCAAAATTTTCTGCCAGCTCTTAGACTATGTGCATATAAATAACACCCTTAAATTTAAATTAAATATTTCTCGTGAAGAATCAGGGCCTAGTGACTGACAACTCCCAACCATTTCTGTGTGCGCCTATCGACAGGAATGGACGGGACCGACAATTTTATGCCGAATCCGAACGGCTAGACGAGAAGCACTTATTCGTGACAAGTGATACTCTTGGAGGATTTGTCAATTCCTCGCAAGAGGCATTTGCCCTGAAAAAAAAACTTTTTAGTTTTCAGATGGACGAGGCTGGGAAGCGAACCCAGACCTCCAACGTGACAGTCGAACGCACTTTTTTTTTTTTTTTTTTTTAAATTCATTTTTATTTTCATTTAACTTATAACTACCTTAATGCTAGACAAAAATTCATAAAAACTAGCCTACTTATCAATATCTTACAGCTAACTTACTGGCCCTAGGCGGGCGCTCTAAGTTAAGCAATATCCTAATACTAATGCCTTTCGGCCTAAGAACTAATTATATACTAATATCTTTCTAGTTTTATTTTTCTCCAAGAAAGATTGCAAAAAAACTTGGTATCCATATCATTTTCTTTTATTTTTTATATAAAACTTACATACTACATAAAAATATTTTAAAACTAATTAAAACTACTTAGACTACTTAAAAACTACTATAAAACTACTTATAACTACCTTAAAAACTAGAACAGCCACAGCAGGCTTTTTTAATTTTGTATTTTTTTTTTTTTTGGTTTGATTTTGTTGTTTTATATTTTTTTTTTTTTTTTTTTTTTTTTTTGTGCCACCCTGACTGTCCCTACTTAAATCAAATAAACCTAAAACTATGTAAGTCGACCAAGAACAGAACTATATCTGAGTCAACTTTAAAAATTATTATTTTCAGCATTAAGCCACCAAAACTGGCTCTCCTGCTTCACCCTATCTCTTCGGTCCCTATCAGACACAGTCCCACTGAACCGAAGTCGCTCAGCTTCACCTTGTGCGATGACGTCTCGACTATAAAGAAGTCGCCTATCCACAGTTCTACGGCAGACGTGGTAGATTAGCGGAACCGCCTCTCTATCCTGTATCAGCCCCCGACTGTCTAAATAGAAGAATGCGTTAGGTGGAATATAACCGCTCAAACGCACACTCTCAAAGTATTCGTTGTTGGGGTAGTAAGCCCCAAAAATTAAGCTATTAGCCGAGGACATCGCTCTTGCAATGTGACCCCGAATCAGCTTGATTATAAAATTATCGATTCTGTTAATGTTGGCTCCATTGTATAGAACCTCGTTGGAATAATAATGTTTGTACTCCGACTCTGGTGTTCTGTGTAATCCAAGGCAGCGTCGAAGACACTGTCTCTCAAACACCCGAATCTTTTCCATTTGAGATGGGGCAACGTTGAACCACACCGGGCATCCATAGGCAATCATTGGCCGGATAAGGGTCATGTAGCAAATCACCTTAACCCTGCTATCAAGACGGCTGCTAAAAAACAACCGTTTTGTCAGGGCGAAAGCTCCCCTGGCTCTGGTCAGAGCAGCATTTATATGTCTGTCTAAATACAAATACTGATCCATCCAGATGCCAAGGTACTTTACTACACTTTTATTCGCCAGTGGATGTCCATGTGGCCCTACGATCACCAGCTTGCGCCAGTTCTTTCTTGTATCCCAAGGGGCACCATGCAATGGAGTCCTGAACAGAATAGTTTCTGATTTCTGGACGTTGATTTTCAACTTCCAGTCATCGCAATATCGCTGAATCTTGTCGAAGTCACGCTGTAAGAGAATTCTGATGACCTCAACTGTTGGGGCTGTTCTGTACGCAATTAGATCGTCGGCATACGCTATGGCATGGGCTAGACTACCTATCAGATCGCTGGTGTAAATACTGAAGAGAATCGGTGAGTTAACCGCTCCCTGCTGAAGACCATTTTTAATTTCGAAGGTTGCGGTAGAAGTTACACTGCCACTTTTGACAACAAACTTTCTACCATCGAGCATATCATAAAGCATATATAAAAGGGGTTTACTTATGCCAAGTCTGGCTAACTTTAGATAGAGACCTTCTAACCATACGGTGTCGAAAGCTTTCTCCAAGTCAACCAGACAAGCACCCGTACACTGTCTTTTAGATTTGTTCCATTGGACATCAGAAACGAGCTTAGACGCGGCATGAATGGTGTCATGTCCCGCCTTAAAGCCGAACTGATTGTCCGGTATGATATTGTTGTCCTCCGCCCACTTGGACAGAGCTCTATTTATAATTTTCTCAAATACCTTACTGATACTCGGAAGAAGACGTATCGACCGGAGATTGGCCGGATTGGAGTTGTCCTTTCCCTTTTTCGGGAGAGGATGAACCACAGCTGTTTTCCACCGCCCTGGATAATATGCATTATTTAGAGCGTTGTTAAACAGTGTGGCATAAATGTCAACTGCTTCCTGAAGCAGATGTCGCAGTACAACGTGGGATATACCATCGATTTCTGCTGACTTCTTTTTCTTTAATGAAGCGAAGATGAGCTGGAGCTCAACTTTCGAAATTAACAGGGAATTAGCCCCGTTTCGCTCGGCGATGGTGGCGTTTGCCAAGTGTTCTTCATTGAACCCGGTGAAACCGAGATTCTCTGATCGCCATTGCGTCATTTCATTTCGAAGGTAGAAGTGGTGAAGCAAGGCTCTGTTCTCCAGGTCATGGTTCGGGCGAATGCTAGCATTCACCTTATACACTTGCTGGAAAGCAGCCCCCACAGCCTCCACTTTCTCACGAGGATCTTCGATTATAAAGAGGTCATCGTCCAAGACGGCTTCCTCTGGATCTATGCCTGCTATCAGAAGTACGTCTCTGTTCTCTGTCGTTCTCTGAAGCTTAAGACACGGAAGTTCGTTCTGATCATTCCGTCTAAATATTTTATTAATTTGAGGAAACATACTCGGGTCACTAGAATTAACGGCCCGAATTTAGTTGTCCCAGTACAAATTAATAGACAACCGGTAGTTTTCTTGATCAGTTGGTTGATGTTTTTGATATACGACTTCAGTGTCCTAATCTCCAGATCGTGTCTGTCAGTAAATCGTCTGTACAAGAGTTTCAGTCTTGTCAAAAATCCACTTTTTTGTCTGTGTAGTGCGTCGATAGTTGCGTTGCGGTACATGTCGGTGGCTTCGCGTTCTTTGTATTTCGGTATTGTTTTTTCCATTGTTCGTTGGATTGTACTGTCCATTTTTTCCAGGTAATCGTCAATTTCCGTATTTGTTAAATTCCTGTCATTTGGTGGGGATATATTGTTAGCACCTAGTTCGCTCGATAAAGCGCTGGTGAAGCGTGGCCAGCGAGTCTTGCTGTAGTTGTAAGAATGCACTGGCACATACTCTTCCAACTCCACGAGCTCGTTCGGAAGTTGAATTACGGCAGCAAGTCCGCAGTGGTCACTGTCGTACTCTATCGTTCGTAAACAGTTTCTAGGTCGTTGACCCACAGTGTCAGTAATAGTCAGTCTTGAGTCCTTAACGCACTAACCATTACGCTACGGGCTACTACAAAGCAACCTCATTTCTTCAGTAAAATAGAATGTGACTTTCCCGACAATAAAACCGCATTTTACCTTTAACTAAATTCAATAATTCATGAGATTTTCTTTATAAGAACAATGACTTCAACTTGAATAGTTAAGTAACAACAAACAAGCTTATAGCAGACAGTACGTATGTATGAAGGTATGTATATTGTGTCCAAAAAGGATATTATAATATGTAAGGAAAAAGGAGTATAGTAGGTATCGATTAAGGAGATATACTTATGCTATGATGTCAAAGCTAAAGTAAGAACAACCCCATACTTCACAGCACATTAAGATTCATTCAAGTGTGTATAGCTGAAGATGAGACTATCAAACGAAGTGTGACAAGTGCAATTATGTCTGCAATAAATTCAATATTATTCCTTTTAAGAAATAAAGGCACTCTTATATCTTTGAGACCGTTTATGTATTATGAACCTTAAATTGTTTAAGAAAGCACTTAAATTCAATATAGTGTCAGCCGATGTTTAATATATAAAAGTAGTAATTGCGTAAGATGATTCTTTTTTTTAAAGGGACCGTCTTCTCTGTAACGCCCTCCGATTGATGCCCGATTGCGTGGAACGACGCGTCGCTGGTAAATACTAAAGTATCTACTCATCCTATCACCACAGTTGCTATAATTTCAACAGAACAGCTGCTCCGGGGCCGGCCACACTTGGAAGCATCTCGTATTTTCCCATACTTTTATAGTAAGACAGTAATTTATTTGTCGATGAACTGCGACACACATAGAAAAATAACAGTCGTATGTGTTAAAAGTATACAAAAATGAAAATGTTTTAGTATGTTGAAATGGTCCAGAGCAGTACTGGGGGGCTTCTTTGATAGAATTCCCTTTTACCAGTCCTCAAAATCCCTTTTTTCCCACAAATCATTTCATTTTTCCCTTTTTATTTCCCTCAAAAAAAGACAGCAAAAATCACATTATTTATGTACATGGCAGGTTTTTTAATTTTTCTTTAAGAAATTAAGTTCTTGTATTCGGATTCATTTGTACTTTCGTCCATTTTTACCTACAATGCAAATGTAATTAAAAAACAAAAGAACAAATTGTTTCCTTTAATTTACCCAGCTACATGCATATTCAATATATCAAAGAATCAAATAATCTTGTATTTATGTTTATTTATGTAGAACAATATTAACCCGATTGCTTGATATGAAAACAACATTAATTCGACTGCTTGATATGAAAAGTGAATAGATTTGTCAAAACTGTAAGGCACTCCATACACAGTTCAACTTGTCTTTCAATGTAATGTCAAGTTCATCAAATCAACTCGTGTGTGGGCTTGAATTTGATTTTTTTGAAGGTTTTCGATTGAGTTGGAAGAAAATCAAAAGATTTTGAATTTTTTCAAGTTGATGTGAATGTTTTCAACTAAGGCGCCAGTTATAGCTTTCATTGAAAACCATCATTGAAAATTTTGTCTTTCAATTTTGAAGCACTTAAACAAATAAAACTGATGGCGTTTTGGTACCAAAATGATGGTTGTCAGTTATATAATTTTTTTAGTGAAAAAAATGTTTAGTTTTCTTTACAACTTTCATATAAAATCATTTTTTGTTTTTCAATGATGAAAATCGTTTTCAATGAACAGCTGATATTTTGTTCCCAAAAGTGGAACACATTCGTTCCAATGAAATGTTTTCCTTTCTCTTCCTGTTCTCGTCTGTCAGTTTTTCGTTCAATGATCGACTTTAACCTCAAAGTTGTTTTTTGTATGGGGAATGGAATTTTCAATGAAATAAAATTTCATGATAGCTATAACCGACTTGTCAGAAAATATTCCACTGTTTCACTGATTTGTGTTTCAATGATGGATTTCAATGAAAGCTATAACTGGAGCCTAAGTTGAGGTGTGTGTAGGCAAGTCATTTGATTTACTGTCAAGCTATCTCTTTCTTACCAAGAAATAAGAGTGAGATAAAAAACCCGAGACGTGAGGAATCTCAATTTTCAATTGTTTTTTCATTGGAATTTTTTGTATCCATTAGCCATTGTTTCAACCATATTCTTTTTATTTGTGCTTGTTCATCGTCATCTAGGGACTCTGCAATAATAATTAATGCCAATACTTTTCTTTTTCCACTCATCTTGATTCGATTAAATATAATTCTTATGAGAAAAAATGATGTTGTGACAGTTGAAGCAGAAGTCTTTCAACTAAGTTTATGTAGTGTGTTGTCAATTTAGTTGACAACTGAAAAATAAAACTGAATCGTGTATGGAGTGCTTAACATGGAAAATAATCGCAGGAAAAAAAACAAACCGTTCTAAAAAACGACATGCTTTCCTTCTTTTTCGTTTGGTTGTCAATAATGCAGTCTTTACTGTTCGCAAAAAATCAAGAAAAGACAGTAATATTATTGTTCTTTCCTTGTTTGTGCACCAGCAGCTTGACTGCTTGCACTTACATTTATGTTCATTATTATTGCGACGCGACGAGTCGATGTTTGATGAATGTTTGAATTCGAACAAAAAAGAGAAGAAAAACCTAAGCCGCAAACGCAATCACAATGGGTTGAACCGATTTGGAGCAGGAATGTTACATGTAAGAACTCCGAATAAATCGGAATTGATTAGAATTTTTATTAATTTTTCGGATTTAAGAAGAAATTCCCACAGAACCAGTCGGTTTTCCCTTTGTCCCTTTTGAGGTCAGAATTCTGACGAAAAGGGATTTTTCCCACGATCCCCCAGCACTGGGCCAGAGCCAGGCGGGTAACTGAATACTGAACTGCTCCCCTTCCTTATCCCTTTTGTGTGCCGATGTAAGTAGGTACTTATCTTCTTCTTCAAAAATAATTTCTCTCTGCGAAAATTGTTTCTTCTTTCGTTTTTATATTTTACTGAAATAATTAAATTCTTAAAAGCTTTTTTTCTTTTAATAACCCTTTTTCTAAAATTATTTCATATCATGGTCTGAGATTAGTCAATTGAAATGATGAGACTGGGTACGATAACATTTCAACGGTCGAAATTTTGATAGTCAATATTTTGATGAGATCATGGTTTATACTACGTTTTCATTGGAGCCGAAATGAGGTAATTTCGAAATTAGCTCATTTGGAACGTCATTTCCTATACAAAATTTGACGTTCCAAATGAGCGAAATTACCTCATTTCGGCTCCAATGAAAACGTAGTATTAGTCGTATGGCTGGCAACGAGACGAGACTCTGCGAGACTTTTATAAGTCTCGTCTGGGTCTCGTTAAAATCGAAAATTTTCAGTCTCGCCTCGGTCTCGTATAATCAAGTCTCGTTTCGGTCTCGTCTCCGAAAAATACGATTTCCGGCCAACTTGTTGATTATTGGAACGAAATATTTTCGATTATACATAGTTTGAATACGTGCAAAAGAAAATAAATTTTAACTGAAATTGGATTTTTTAATTTGTTAGACTCTCTGTAAATATCGGTCCAAATATACAGTCTCGGTCTCGTCATGCTAGACCGAGATCGAGACCGAGACTTTTCTCGTCTCGTGGCCAGCCCTAATTAGGCGCTCATCGCATTTCACATCGTCTTCAATCAATTTGCGCAGTTAGTCTTTTTAGCCCAGGCAAATTTATTGTTTTTTTACCCCCATACAAAAATCCAAGTGAAGCTTTTAAACGTAATTATCTTCATTTTGGTATTAGCAATCTGCCAATTCGTGCCGGTGGTGTTAATATTTATCTATCGAAAAGTATTTCTTACAAAACTTATAAGTCTCGCCATACACAAGGAAAAAATTCATAACAATTTTTTCCTACGACTCAGCGTTAAGAAGATATCGACAGTCCAAAAAAAAAAAACGTAAAATGTCGAAAATTTTCGTTTTTCACGTATAATTCGTAAACGGCTCATATTTACTATTAAGGGTATTTATGCAACGTCGTAAGTTTACAAATTGTGTAAAATGACAAGTTGGCACAAAAGTTTGCATGAACGACCTTTTTATTCATTTGGTTAAATGCTGTGTAATTGAATCAGCTGTTCGTTAAACGTCAAATATGAAACGCCAAAAATTATACGTGTTTAGATTTCGAGGTTAATTTGAAATGGAGAACCTCTCCCGAACCAACACGAAATTGGAGCCAACAGCTAAATAACTCAGAAAGATACAAAATGTAAGATGCACGACAATAGTCGTTTTTTAAACGTAAGTCGCGTTTAATATTCGCAAACTCACGGCAGTGTTCGGAAGAAAATCTTAGAAGAAGAAAAAGAGGAACGGGCATATCGAGGAAAAAGTGAGGCTTTTTTCAAAATAGTGTGAGTTACACAAACAAATGCATTCACACAGGGTCGGAGTGCAGTGAGATAGCTAAATGCTGGGGCCCCCAAATGAATTTTCAGCTATGTTTTTGAGAGATGTATTTTGGAGATTAAAGTTTAATAGTAAAAACGCTTATTAAACTAAATAAAAAAGTGAAATAAATGTAAATATAGTGAATACATGCAATACTTCAAAAAACAATAATATATAACATAATGCGGTTCTGCGTTAAATCCTGTAAAAACATCATGTGGAATATGAGACATAATCACCCCGTGGCAGGCAAAAATTGTAAACTCCATATTATAGGTGTTTTACACGATTTAACGCATATTTTTTTAAATAAAGTATTGCGAATATTCACTATGTTAACTTTTATTTCACTTTTTTTTAGTATTTTCACTATTTTAACGTTTTGAAATCTCTAAACACTTTCCACTAGCTCCGCAAAGTTACAGTGGTGCGTTCTTTTTCTACAAAATGTTAACTATTGTTGTTGTGTCAAAAAAAAAATTTAATGTCATTGTTAAAAGTGTTACACTGTGTAACAATTCGTTCAGGAACGATCAATGTTAATAATATTGTTGGTATGTCAATCGAAAGGGGTTGAAAAAAAAAATCGAAACACGTTTAGAATTCAATTAAAAAGTACAAGTGACCTCAACTCCAGAAATTATTGTGTGAAAATAATCCACTTAAAGTAGCTTTTGCAATGACTATCAACAAGTCTCAGTGATAAACATTTGAAAAAGCTGGATTATACCTACCAAATGCAGTTTTTACTCATGAACAGCTGTACGTAGCATTTTCAAGAGTCAAAAAATCAAACAACATATATGTATCTATTAAAAAAATGATAAACAAAAAAATTCAAAAAGATTCCATTCTTACATCAAATATTGTGTACAAAGAGGTTTTGTAAAACTAATATGTTCATATCAATAATAAAAAGAATTTATTTATTTTGTTCAAACATTTTATTTGAAAATTTAAAGCCTTATTGAATGTGCGAAATTTTCGCACGGGTCTTCTAGTAATTACATATTTAAAATGTATGACAAAAATTCTAAATTTCTGTTTTTTTACGTTTTACTCTGAAATGAGGAACTTGTCGAAAAAATCAATTTGTATACCATACTATTCTCTACAGAAAAATTATGACGATTTGTTCCATACAAGTCTTAATTCACAAGATATTGCAACTTCAATATCGTCAAATGTTGAAAAAACAGTTTTTTTTGGATGTATCTTTGGAACGACAAGTCTGATCGAAAAATTATTTTAGTAAATTTAAACATTAGGCCTGTTCCCAGGATTTTCGCGCAAAAATTATCAGTCTGATAAATTTCCAAGAATCGGAATGAAATTCTCTCACAGAGAGAAAAACTGCCGAACAAGTTTGTAACGGTTTCTTGGCAAAAATTTTTGCAACACAATTTCACTATGTCACACAAATATTCTTTAAATTTATTTTACCTTTCTCATTCCAACGCGAAGCAAACCGAACTGACTCCTCTAACAACAGTACATTTTTTATACAACGTACCTCAACCTAACATTTGACAGACCACAGACCAACAATTTCTGCTCAAAGACATTTCTTAGGCAGAATTTGTCAGGAGGGGAAATTGTTTTACTCTCTCGTAAGTGCTCTCTTCTGCCCAAAACTACCAAGTTTGTGAAGTGTGGAAAAGTATTTGGGCAACAATTGTTGACAATTGGCAGTTGTGGTCAAGGTTGAGAACAGTCTATTATGTTACCCCATATAAGCTCGCATTAACAATTTTTTTCTAGCAGCCATAATTATTAAATCATTATTTCAAAAAAAAAAAAAACACCAAAAGTCGAAAATAAAGGGTTTTAGCTCCTTACTTGATTACTTATTGGATGGAAAATGTCTTTAACGTATTTTTTAGATTTTAATATTTTCTAGACAAAATATGACATTTTTTCACGTATAATAAACTGTGGACTAAAATTAATACATAGGTATGCATAAGCGTCCTTTTTACTTTCACTAATTTCAGGATTTAATCATCATTTAAATGATTCAAAAACTAGGTTGATTTTGACCCGTGAAAGAATTCAGATTGAAAGTTTCGTGCACTTAAGTTAACTATTTATGATTTAGTTATAAGGGGAAAAGTTTGCTGGGAAAAACTTGTATAGGTGTTTGAACGCATACAAGTGCAAAAACCCGATTTCCACTACGGCTCGTGAACAAAATGTCGGTCAGGTATTTGAAAAATCTAAGGGTATGTTCAAAAAGTGCTAAAATCTATGAGCTGGAAAATAATTTTAGAAAAAGCGCTTTACGTTTGTACGTATGTATATAATGTAGGTATCATATTTAGCATTGTTTTAATCTAATAGTGGGTTTTGGTTTAACAAAAAAGACCATTCGTGAGGAAAAATAAAACCCTTGACTTAAAAATCTGAAAACATCAAAGGATGAAATGGAGCATACTTCAGTTTAGTATAAACTATTGTGAAAAGTCTTTATCTACATATGATCTACATAGGTACACCTGCACTAACCCAATACCTTTATTCTCAATAAAATTCTTAATAGCACTTTGCAAAAAACATTTAAGTGTTTTGGTGACATTTACAAAGGATTTCAAGCATTTATCGAGCGTGTTATAGTCGGTCGTTGGTGAGTGTTCATGTTCATACATAAGTAGATACAGGGTGACTCATGAGTCCCGTCGCGTCGGTTTTAAATTAAAAAAAAAAAAAAACATTTGATCAAAATTTTATTAAAGTTAAAATCATCGTACTAAATCCATATGGTCATTCCAACTGCGCACACCGAGTTGGTTGAGGTCGTTCTTCACTTGTGCGCACCATACCTGTTATGGGTTCTTCCTCTGCTGGGTACACCATCGGGGTTGGATTCGAAGACTCGTGGGGCAGGGGCGTTGCTGTCCATACGCTCCACGTGCCCCAGCCATCTCAGCCGCTGTATTATTTTTGACAGGTCAACGTCGCTGTATAGCCCGTATAGCTCGTCGTTTAATCTTCTCATCCACACTTCTTCGATACACACCGGACCGAAAATCACGCGAAGAATCTTCCTCTCAAAGCACCCTAGCTGACTTTTTTTTAATGTCCATGCTTGTGCCCCACAGAGCAGGACTGGGATGATTAGGGTCTTGTATAAAGTCTCCTTAGTTCTCTGAGAGAGGGCTTTAATACTTAAATGCCTTCTTAGACCGAAGAAACAGCGGTTGGCAAGAGTAATTCTTCGCTTGATCTCTGCACTGAATTCATTCTGCGATGTTATAGTAGAGCCCAGGTAGACAAAGTCCTTGACAACTTCGAAGTTACCTATATATCTGTCCATCGTGATATTTTGCCCGAGTCGACGATGTTGAGATTCCTCTCTCGATGACAGCATATACTTCGTCTTGTCCTCATTAATCGCCAATCCCATTCTAGCCGCCTCCGATTCAATGCTCGCAAATGCCCCTGCCACAGCTCGCTGTTAAAAGAATAACACAGCTCGTTCTGCCGACAATGTCTATGTCATCCGCATATGCAAGCAATTGAACGGACTTTTGATAGATTGTACCGCTGGTGTTGACATATGCGTTGCGTACAATGGCTTCAAGAATGATGTTGAATAGGTTGCATGATAACGCGTCGCCTTGCCTCAATCCTTTCTCAACATCAAAGGAATCGGTGGTGTTCTTACCAATTTTGACGGAGCAGCGAGATTTCTCCATCGTCATCCTGCACAGGCGGACGAGTTTGGCAGGGATGCCGAGACTCGACATGGCTCTGTATAATTCGTCCCTATTCACGCTATCATACGCGACTATAAAATCGATAAAAAGTGGTGTGTATCGATCTGGAATTCCCGGGATTTTTCTAAAATCTGTCGGACTGTGAACATTTGATCAACGGTTGACTTGCCTGGCCTAAAACCACACTGATAGGGGCCGATCAGATCGTTGACAAAAGGTTTTAGGCGGTCACACAGGACAGCCGACAACATTTTATAAGCGACGTTTAGGAGAATAATTCCTCTGTAGTTGATGCATTACAGAGCATCTCCTTTTTATGGATTGGGCACACTATACCGATGTTTCATTCATCGGGCATACTTTCCTTCAACCAAATTTTGCAGATGAGTTGGTATATGCTCCTAACCAATTCATCTCCCGCTGATTTGAATAGTTCGGCTGGAAGGCCATCCGAACCAGAAGCATTGTGGACTTTTGGGATCGCCAGCCGCACTTCGGCTAGGTCGGGTGGACGGAACTGTTGGCCATCATAGTCCAAGTTGAAAGGAGGATTCTGCCTACTAGCTGTCTACTACTGCCTTGGCTGTCTTCGCCGTTAAGTAGTCTAGAGAAGGACCTAAGGTTATTTAAAATTGTGCACTGTTTTGTTTATAGTACCCCTTGGCGTATTTTTGAATTCGGCAGATTATGGTTGGTCCCCTGCATTCATTATTACTGCGTGGATAAAGTTCAAAAGGCCCTGGTTATCCACGAGCTAACATGCCACTTTTTTATTTACATATGTGTTTACCATTGTTTTATCACATTTGTTGATCCTTACAAACTCCTGTTGGTTTTCTTTTAATAAAACTAATTAAATTTCCTAAATTGAATTGCATGCATGTCTGTGAAGGCTGCGGTGAGATGGCAATTTTAATGAATTAATTCATTTATTTAGAACCATCATGAGTTGGTTTCCTGAAACACCCTGTATTTGATATTCCTTTAGTCGGGATTTTTTATTACACGTGCTATCATTTAAAATTTATGTATAGTTTTGTACACATAAAAACTCATTGTTGCGAGACAATTATTGTGTGAGTGTATTAGCCCATCAAGTTCTTTTAACCTTTAAAATACTCCAATATACAACAACATTATCAAATTTAATTAAGGAAGAACAATTCCAAAAGTGTATACACCTACACAACAATATGTAACCTAGGTTTCTACTCCTGATGGTTTTTTTTCATCAGTCCAAATGGATTTGGAGTGTGTGTTAAATTACGCAAGAGTTAAAGATCAATGGAATTGTTGGCAAAATATTCAGCCGTTATAACTAAAGAAACATGAGGAAAGTTTTTATATCATCAAACTTGCAAGACCCAATGATGCGAAAGCTTGCCCGTTGCCACAGCATAACCAAACCATCACTTCTACATACACTTAGCAATTGGTTCTAAATTTTGTTGTTCGTAAAACTAACCAATATTATTTCAGAGTGCGTCCTGAAAATGAAAGGTCAAAAGTAAAAATGGCTTTGGGTTAAAGTATAAGTTCAAGTGTCACGCAGAAGTGGGTGTAGATGCACACTTTTTCAAAGTACATATTATATACATATGTATGTTTGTATGTATAAATGGTAAGGAAAATGAAAAAGGTCAAAGTGCCACTGTAAGTGGCAACAAGAAATATTTTCGTTTTCTTTAGCTGAAATACTCATGAGACTGATACACGCAATGAAATTTATATGTATAAACAAAGGATTAACAACTTTCATATAAAGGTACTGGTACCTTCCAAATGGCAAGTTAACGATTCGTAAAAAAATTGAACTCGAGATTTTGATTAATCTTCCAATTACGATGATATCGTAATCGAAAAAAGTTGGTCTCACTAGTCTTTCTGTTTATTCTCGCGTTATTCTTTTAACAGCCGTATTATTAAAAAACGCTTACTCCACCTTTATACTATGAGCTTACAAAACCATGGAATAAGAGTTAGTGTCAAAGTTATTATCATTGGTTTGACACGTTTGATTTGTATTCCTTCGCTTAACCACCATGTTCGGTGGTTTAACTTAGTAAACGTCACCATAGACGAAATTTTGTTTTTTTTAAATAACATTTTGTACTTAGTTCATGGAATAAGGTTAACCCTTGGAGAACAACACAATTCGATTTGTTCTCTCGCGAACGAATCGATTCTAATGCGATCGCGAATTAAATTTTACAGTTCCTTAAAAAATAAAATTCATTTTCACGAACAATAAAATTCATTTTCACGAACAAATCAAAACTGGTGAAATATCGAAAACAATTCGATCACGAATTTATAAGGTTGGAATTGGGAACCGTTGAAGAACAATATTGGCGACCCATTCAAATAACAAATACAAATATTTTTTCACATACAAACATATATGTAAGAAATTATTGAATTAAATAAAAAAATGTTTACTCTATTTTATTTTCCAGAGCTAATTTGTTTGATGTATTGACATATTGACATTATTGTATATTAACATTCACTAACAAATATTATTTTTTGTTTATTGGAATGCTCGAAAATGAATCGCTTACAAAGGATTATTCTTTTTGGATTCTTCTCAGGAATCTTCCCGAAATTTTTGTTTATCTCAAAAAGAAAAAGAAAAAAAAAAAAAATTAACTATAGTTTGTTCGTGACTGAACCATACATTTTTATTAAGTGTAAATTTAATCATTCGCCAACTAATTTCTTTTAATATTAGTATGTTTTATAATACAAATTCTATATACTACTGAAATACATCAGCCAAGTAGAAGACTTAGCATTATTTATTGGCGTTTCGTCCCGGCGTTCTCACTTGGACTCTTCAGTTGACAGTGAGGGCCTTGTCAAGACGCAATTTTTATTAAGTTCAGTCCAGCTTACATCAATTTTACTGCGAAAATCAATTGTGAACTATATCCAACCCAATTAGAATTTCTAATCAAGAATTGTTGGAAATTTTGTTACCCGTGGCCTGGCATTGTTGTGAAAACACCGGGACGAAACGCCAATTTTTATGGACTAAAGGCCGTTAAAAGCTATATTGAATCAATAATTTAACAAGTCCAATTAAATAATGCTAAGTCTTCTACTTGGCTGATGTATTTCAGTAGTATATAGAATTTGTATTATAAAACACACTCATATGTAAACAATGTCAGGCCACGGGTAACAAAATTTACAGCAATTCTTGATAAGAAATTCTAATTGGGTTGGATATAGTTCACAATTGATTTACGCAGTAAAATTGATGTAAGCTTGACTGAACTTAATAAAAATTGCATCTTGACAAGGCCCTCACTGTCAACTGAAGAGTCTAAGTGAGAACGCCGGGACGAAACACCAATTTTTATGGACTAAAGGCCGTTAAAAGCTATATTGAATCAATAATTTCTTTTAAGTTCGTGAGAAAATCGAAAAAGAATGTAAGCAGATAGGTATTTTGTGATTTAATTCACAATTTAAACGTGAATGATAGCCGTATTTGTGGTCAGATTAATAAATTGAATGTTTTAACACCTTATTGACCGCAAAGATCGTTAAAAGAAAAAATTTAAAAAAATATAAAAAACCAAAAAACTTTTTTATTATTTAAAATTTTATTTCTTTTATTAGCACGTATGTATTTCGGTTCTCAGCTGCGGAACCATCATCAGCGAGCGACAATCAAACAATTACAAAAGAGTTAAGGTACACATACATAGTTGGTTATTTAGTTAAACTCTCTAAGAAAAATAAACATTTAACATTTAAACATAGTTAAGAGAGTAATGAAAACAGTTTTTATTTTCTCTTTTTTATCGTATTGAACAAAAGAGAGTCAATTGCTCCAGCTTCCAAATTCATTAAGTTCTCGGTCATGTGGATGTATATGGATTCATAAGCGTCTAGTTTGTGTGGTTTGTTTACTTTCTTTATGAGACGGAAATTATTGTCAAATGATGTAATGGTATGTGGATCTGCATTACTCGGGTCAAATATGTGTGCTGCTATAGCTTTGTCGATCTCTTTCTTTTTCACTGATCGAAGGTGTTCATTGAATCTCACCTCTGCAGCTCTCCTCGTCTGTCCAATATATTTTTTGTCACAATTAGAACAAGAGATTTCATAAATTCCACTGCATCGATGAGTTGGTGTTTGGTCTTTTGTGGATCCTAAGCGTAATTTAAGTTTGTTGTTGTTGGTATGAACGATGCTCATATTAGCTTTGGCAAATACATGTATCAGCTTGTTGGTGACGTCCGGGGCGAAGGGCAAAGTGACACGGTGCTTAGGTGTGGTTATGTTTTGTTCAAATAATGTACTGATGTTGTTTCGTTTTAACTTTATCGAGTGCTTTTTAATCAAATTGTCAATGATTGATTTCTCATACCCATTGACATCAGCTATATGTAATATTTGATGGTATTCTTTGATGTAATTTTCAATCGACAAAGGGAGACGGCATAATCTGTACACCATTGAATGAAATGCAGCAATTTTTTGTTGGTATGTGCAGTACGAGTCATTTGTTATGTAGCGATCTGTTGATGTTGATTTTCGGTAAACACTAAATTCAATTTTCTTGTTCTTTCGTTTTATTTCTAAATCGAGAAATGGTATAGTGTGATGTGTTTCATCTTCCTTCTCAAAAGTGAATTGGTTACTTGGAAATCTGCTGTTGATTAATTCGAGTACCTGGTCAGGTATTTTGTGGTTTGCGAGTGATATCTTACATCCTTAGCGATCAAATGAATTTTCTTCAAACTGGGTACCTATAGTTTTTTTTTGTATAGTATACCCAAACATATTTTTGATTTCTTTTAAACCAAAAGTAACGGTAACTGGCAAGAACATTTTTAAATCACTAGAGCAAATATTAATTTTCTCAAAAAAAGGCACCTGCGATAACGATACATAATAATTACTATAAGAAGCTATTTTTGTGAGATTTTTTTTCTCAAAATATGGTTATTATTGGTCGAGGACTTTACAGATACATTATATCATTAGCGTTTTCATTTTTCATCAGTTCTGCGCATGTTGTCAAAATCAACTTCAAAACAAATTTAATTTTAAACAATCGACATACATATTTTTCTTTTGTTTACTTTACAATCAGACGAACAGCCAACTACTGAAACGATTTCTTTGATTTTCTATTTTCTCGAAAACGGTGCAGTGGATTTTTTCAATTATTTTTTATGGATAAGTTCCCAAAAACAATAAATATCATGCTTAAGTGACGTTAGGTTACAGTGGCTTCCATCAAAAAAACTGACACACTTAGAAAATAAATTGGTTCATTGTGATACCTACCACTAAAAAACAGTAGATTCTGGATACCAACATTTAAAAAAAAAAAAATTTAAAATAATAATTTTTTATTGGATAACCCAATATTTTGAAAAGGAAGAAGATCTTTTTGTTTTAATTTTGTATAAAGTAATTTTTTTACACTTTCTAAAAAACTTGAAAAAATCCTGTTGCTAGAACCCAAAATGACGGTTCCTATAACACCGGAAACACCGTTAAAAAAAGTTTTTTTTGAATAAATGCATACATAAAATTTCACTAAACAGTGTGTTATAGCCAGAAAAGTTAATTCACAGCTATAATTTGTCGATGGTAAGCAAGGCTTTAAAATCTCTTTATCGAATACACTTACAAACATTATTTCCCTATTTAATATAACGGACACTTTTCCAATTACTAAAAATACTCAAAAAAGTAAGCTTGAATGGTCTTTCTAAAAAAATTAGATACACAGATATAGCCAATAGCCAAAAAATACAGATGATGCTACTTTCTTTTTTTAATGGTGGTCTAACCTCAACACTGATTTTTTTCTAACTGCAATTTTATAGAAATTAAGTTTATTACGAAAATTGAATCTGTACCTACTAACCCACAAATTTTTGGTTTCATGCCATAGTTACAGGCCTTTATTGGTACTTAGGCCAAATACAAAAAAAATTAAAATCTTGAGTGCAAGAGTGGCCAATCTACCACTAAGGCCACTTTTGCGCTCGCATATTTGAATTTATTGTTTGAAACTTCAAGTTAAGTCAATTATTTTATTATTTGATCGCAGGAGAAATCTCCCTCGATATGCCGTCAAGTTAAAGAGTTGCTGGACCTTCTGCAGTTTTTACCGTCAATAGTTACATCACAATTTTTACACAGACAAACAAACAAATCTATGGCCTATCTTTTCAATTTTTTAATTTTTTTTACATTTATCCTCTGTGCAATAGTGGCTTATCTGACTTTAAAATCAGTTATAAACGTATTTTGAAAGATTATGAATCCAAAATTAAAACTCTGCTATTTTCTAAACATATTGCAAACATAAAATCTTCTTTGTTTTAAAACTACAAGTGTTTAAAAATTACCTATTTCTAACATTTTTGCTCTACTGAAAATAATGAAAAAACGCAGTTAGGCCACTTTTGTACTCACGGCCTCAGATATGATTGTTGGTACTGTTCTGACCATGTCCAATAAATTTCAGCTTTTGTAATAAATATTTATTTGGGACATGGGTTATTTTTTCGAAGTTTCACTGCAATTTACTCTGTTAAGTTCATTTAATTCGAAACATATAGCCATGCAATATATATAACTAATTTATATATTTACTTCCCTGATTTTGTCAATCTTAGCCTGTCCATTTGACACTTGAATGATCTTTATAGGGGAACAAGTTCCCCAGATATAGCCATACAAATCAAAAGTGCCAGATGTTTTTTTTTAAGATAGTGGTCTTCCGCCAACGCGGATTTTTTTTTTTTTTTTTTTAGTACGCGCCCTCAAGGGGTTTTTGGTACCCTTAAATTGTTAAATTAAACACAGTGCGAGCTTGGGAATTTTCAGATATGATTAAGGAAACTGTTCTGAACATGACCACCAATAAACATGTCTGTTAAAAATGTTGTCCGGGTCAAAATCTAATTTGACTGGACTATATGAATTCATAGGTCTGTTCCTTTACTTTGAGTTTCTGTGATTTTTAGTCCGAGGTCCTGTCAAGTTCATAAAAAAAAATGGAATTGACAGAACTTGGGACAAAATGCACAGAAAATCACAGAAATTTAGAGTAAAGGAACATACATGATATGCATTTTTCTGTCAGATTACTATGAATTTATATGACGGTGTTCACATTGGACTGACTCTTCTGACTATTTTTGACTTCTCTGAAATTTGTCTCACTCCCAACTCATGGTTAGACGACAGAGAGAAAAGTTGTTCATTTTTAAAAAAGTTACAAATTTGTGGTTTTTTTTGACTTATCCTTTTGTTAGTTCGGAGGAGTTAGTCCAATGATAAAGAATTTCTGATCTACTTTTGTCGAATAGATTTTTTCGGAGAAGACTCTCGCAATAAGGCCCTTAACTTCACTAAACTATAATTTTGCATTAGTTTTCTCAAGAAATATTGAATTTGATGAATTAATTTCACAACTGCCTGAACCGAATTTCGTTGCTTACTTTTTACGACACTTTTAGAAAACTTTTGAAAAATCGCATTTATTGGCTCAGCAAAGTGTTGTTTTGGAGTGAATTCTCTTCAGAAATTTTAAAACTTTACTTCCTCTTAAGAATTTTAATGATGGATGCACTTAACGGGACTTTACAGTCTGTTTTGTAAAAACATTTTTACATCAGCCACTTGAACATTAGAGCAAGTTCGTGCAACCCAGTCGTGCATTTTATTTTTTTTTTACTCTGTACCAAGTTCCCTTCAATATGATTATTGGTTTGTTAATTCAGCAATTGATTAGAGTTGCGTGTTTGTTAATGTTCCACGAGCCAACTCAAAGGGCCAAATACCAAATGGCTTGTACTTGTATCAATTATTGCAATCAATGGCATAATAAATTATACATTTAAGTTAAACCTAATTTATATGTATTTCTATATCCACAACAAATTATGGTTTAGTAAAGGATATTATAAATTTGTGTAATATACATATATATATAGTTATATTTTTCATGTAAACAAGACTAGAGTTATTGTTATTACGCAGGACATTATTTTTGGCAAATTTATTTTAGTTAAAAAAAAAAAAAACTATTCAATTACGATTATAAAGCATAAAGCAAAAATAATATACTGTAAAATAAGTGTACCTACGCTTTTTGCAATGCCTACAATAATGCCCAATTATAGCCTTTACGCATAATATTAAGGCCAGTAAATACATTTACCTAGTATAAATAATGACTAAGCACATGGGCTTTGGAAAAATTATTATTAATTTGTACAGATTATACCGATAATGTGAAGTCACTAGGCGTGACATTAAAACGGTAATAAATTTTAGTTACAACCACAAAATTAATTTAACTATGAAAAACTTAACTTTAATTTATTAAATTTAAATAAAGGGTCATATTTATGTAAATAGATGAGTTAAGGCTCTTGGCTCACTTTTTTTTAGATCTTTTCCAAAAACTAAATATCAGTTGCTTTATTTATAATTAAGTTTATTGATTTTGTAACGCTTATGTAATTTTCTTCAGAGAATATTTTAGGTATGAGTTATATCAGCTTTAATTATATTAGTGCTATAACGTCTTAACTTCCCGTCAGAAGGGTTACAGGAGTGCTTTAGCCACGAATAATACTTTTAAAAATTAGGAACAATTTTGTTAGTTGATGGGAACACATGTTATTCAGCTTTCATACAGACAAATAGGGAGAAAGATAGACTGAAAGACGGACTGAATTGCGGGAGTCACTTTTTTCGCCTTCTCTATGATCGTAATGTTAGCGAAAATGATAATCTCGAGTTCGATTTTTTATTACAAATACAAAACTTGCCCGCGTAGCATGTTAAAAATAATAAGGAGTCCAAAGTTACTAATCTTCAAATTAAAAAGAGTTCTTTTCACATTAAGAATTTTTAAATGTACTTGTAACAGGTCGACTCCACTGGAGATAATAACTATTAGAATTCGATGTCAGGGCAATCTCTCCATGATTATATCTTGATATAGATTTGAAATGATGAAAGGATGATGGGCATCAAATTGGTATAAAATCTGGTTGTTAGACCAACACAAATATAATTGGTATCAAATGAAAGCCAATGTTTAGCTTGTTGCATAAGTACGATATTTTAAAAATCATACATGGAAAATCCAAGATATTTGAGTTGGCGATAGCAAAAAAAGTATTTTTATGTAACTGTGTATAACTTTTCATATAAAGGCCGTAGGAAAATGGTATTGGTACCGAATAAAAAGTAGTTCTCATTTTCAAATAACAACAAAGTTTTTATGCTGCGTCCAGCCGTGTTTTTTGAGAGAGTGTATAGCAACTCAGCAAACATTTTATATGCAAAAGAATAGAAGACCAAATTATTATAAAGAATTTTATTTGTCTTTCGCGTGTAAAAAATTTACTGAAATTTGCACTCTCTGAAAAAACACGGCTTCCAATATTAGTCAAGTGCAATTATAAAATATTATATGAGGGACTCCGCAGTTTGTACCACCCCCAATTTTTTTTTATTCGATAGAGAGTTGATCACATATGATAAATCTCAGTTTTCGCATTCTTAACATTAACCGTTTTGCCGCCATCTTGGATTTCACTTTTTCTTGCGATATACGGAGTATAGGGCAAGTTTAGGATTCGTGCAAAAAAACAATTCGAGATAATAATTTTCCCTAACATTACGATGATTGTAGTAGCGATGATTGTAGGGCGACCTGCATCATGCCTGATCGGGAAACTATTGATTGCTCAGAACTTGGTCTGGGCCAGTAGCGCAACAATCAGTCACGATGAAGTGCTTGTTTTACCTCCTCGTGGTGGTCCCCGGGCAACTATTTATGTATCCCAATATACAAAAATAGGCCAAAATTACAAGTGCGAAAAGGCCTAGCTTTCTAGGATAGGTTACGGAGGTTAGCATTCTCCGTAACTGAAATCAACCCGCTACCGAAACCAACACTACGCCTCGGATAATTAATGATAACTCGTTGACGACTTTTGGCTATTGTACCCGGACAAAGATTGGTTTCTGGAATGTGAAGACGCTTCTTGACGATGGAAAAGAAGGTCCTCAGAATGCCAGATTCCTGCAACTAGAGAAGGAATTCATGCGGTATAGGATGGACATCTAAGGAAAAAGTGAAGTTAGATGGCTGGGCTCGGGGATGTTTAAGTCACCAACCCGTAACACTGTACTATTCTATTCCGGAAAAACACCTGGAAGCGCTCGGGAATCTGGCGTTGGATTGCTGCTTTCCAAAACAGCTCTCAAAAGCTTTATTTCCTGGGAGCCTTTAGGTGACAGGATCCTGAAAGCCAGGTTCCGGACTAGAGTACGTCGCGTCACCATCATACAGTGTTACGCTCCAACTTTGCTCTCTTCTGACGAGGAGAAGGAGGCCTTTTATAACCGGCTGAGAGCTGCTTATGATAGCGTTCCACGAGGTGATATAATTATGGTGACGGGAGACTTAAATGCCAAGGTTGGCAATGACAACACTGGGCTAAGGCATGTCATGGGAAAACATGGTGTTGGTAACCGAAACGACAATGGCGAACGATTTGTCGATTTCTGCAACGCCAACGGCCTTGTTATTGGAGGGACCATGTTCGAGCATAAGACGTGCCACAAAGTCAGTTGGGTGTCGACTGACAGACAAGCAACTTCCAACCAAATTGACCACTTCGCGATCAGCCGGCGTTTTAGAAGCAGTCTCCAGGACGTCCGTAACAGAAGAGGTGCTGACATGGGAATGGCCCGGGACCACCATCTGATGGTTGCTACCGTAAGATTGCGTACAGCTGCAGTTCGTAGATCCCAAGGAAACACTCGAATGCCCAAGTTTAATACAGATAGACTAAAGGATCCCGCAGTGCGCCAACAACTAGGGGACCACCTTTCACAAGGATTGAACGCAATCAGCAGCACGGAAACCACATCCATCGAAAATCATTGGTGTGCTGTGAAAAATGTGTTCATATCCGGTGCTGAAAGTATAGTCGGCCGGGCGCAAGGAAGAAATAGTGCTTGGCTTTCCGACGAAACTTGGGCAAGGATCGAAGAAAGGAAACACCTTAAAGCTCGCATCGCAGCTACCTCAGCAGCAGGGAGAAACGAGCTTGAGTCTACGTACCGCATGAAGATGAGGGAAGTTCACCGTAGTGTGCGACGTGATAAGCGTAACTACATCAACGCACTGGCCACAGAAGCAGAAGAAGCCGCTAGTAGGTGTGACAGTAGGACCGTCTACAGAATTACCAAAGAGCTCACTGGTGTCCAGAGCTCTAAACAACACCTGGTTAAAGACACAAACGGATCCCTGCTAATTTCGGATGAGGACCAGCTCATAAGGTGGAGGGAACACTTTTCTGCGGTTTTAAACCGCGTTTTCGCAAGTGAAGTCAACCCTATTCCCACTGAGCTACCCGAAGTAACAATTTCCCGAATACGCACCGTACCCCCAGTAAAGAAGAAATTATCACCGCCATCAAAGCACTGAAGACCTACAAAGCGGTTGGACTTGACGGTATTCCTGCAGAGCTCTTAGGAGCAGCCCCAACGACATCGAGCGAGCTACTGCACCCACTTATTAAGAGAGCTTGGGAAGCAGAGAGCTTTCCTGAAGAGTGGAAAAAAGGAATGATTGTCAAGCTCCCAAAGAAAGGAGATCTCACACAGTGCGAAAACTGGAGAGGAATATGCGTTCTGCCTGCAGTAGCCAAGATAATAGCAAGGATAATATTGGACCGAATTAAAGACCACCTCGAAGACACACTCGACGCCGAACAAGCAGGTTTCCGCACTGGATCTTCCTGTGTTGATCACATCAACACCTTGAGGATCATCATCGAACAGTGCGTTGAATATCGATCACCACTTCACCTGCTGTTCATCGATTTTGAAAAGGCGTTCGACAGTGTCAATAGAGAATTTATTTGGCTTGCTTTGCGCAGGAGGGGCATCCCAGATAAATTGATTGCTATTATCAAGGCTACATATGATGGATCTAAGTGTCACGTTTTGCACAAAGGTAGGCTGTCAGAGGAGTTTGAAATCCAAAGTGGAGTTATGCAAGGCTGTATACTGTCACCAATACTTCCTGTTGGTGATAAGTGACGTGTGCAGTACGTGTACGTACGTGTGTAGCTTTGTCAAATGGAAATGGAGGAATTCAGTGGACTCTGCAATCTCACCTCAAACATCTGGACTACGCGGATGACGTATGCTTACTCTCTCATAGGACCATGGATCTCCATCAAATGACAACAAGGGTGGAGAGAGAAGCAGAAATCGTAGGGCTTAAGATCAACTCGGCAAAAACTAAAAGGATCAGCCTTGGAACTTCCTCATCAATCCAAGTAAATATTTCTGGACAACCGGTAGAGATGGTAGAGGATTTCCAATATCTTGGGAGTATTGTCTCTACGGGTGGCGGAACTGAACTGGACTTAAACAGCCGAATCAGAAAAGCAAAGGCTGCGTTCGGAATGCTGTCCAAAATATGGAGAAACAACTCTTTTAGCTTGAAGACCAAGCTACGACTGTTCCGCTCCAATGTTGAATCCGTTCTGCTTTACGGCTGCAGCACTTGGAAAGTCACTGAAATTGTCACTAGAAAGCTGCAAACCTTCGTTAATAGATGTCTACGAAACATCTTGAGGATTTTCTGGCCCAACCGTATCTCCAATGCCGAACTTCATGCGAGAACTGGTCAGGAGCCCATAGACTCCATTATACGAAGAAGAAAGTGGCAGTGGATTGGCCATACGCTTCGAAAAGGCGATCGGTGCATTGCATCTCAAGCAATGCAGTGGAACCCGCTCACACAGGAGGGAAGACAAGTGGGCCGGCCTAGAAGTACATGGCGAAGAACGGTCGAACAGGAATCGGCACGACTGGGGAAAAGTTGGAGAGAGCTGAAATATTTTTCAAGAAATCGTACACGATGGCGCGTAGGTGTAGTGGAGGCCCTATGTCCCGTAAGGGAAACATCACGGACGTAATAGGTCCGAGGACCTAAGTAAAGTAAGTAAGTAGCGTAATGGTTAGTGCATTCGACTGTCACGCTGGAGGTCTGGGATCGCTTCCCAGCCTCGGCCACCTAAAAACTAAAAAGTTTTTTTTCAGGGCTACTGCCTCTTGCGAGGAATTGACAAATCCTCCAAGAGTATCACTTGTCACGAATAAGTGCTTCTCGTCTAGCCGTTCGGATTCGGCATAAAATTGTAGGTCCCTTCCATTCCTGTCAAAAGGCGCACACAGGAATGGTTGCGAGTTGTTAGACACTAGGCCCTGGTTCTTCATGAGCCGTTGTGCCACCCAATTTATTTTTTTTTTTACGATGATAGACAACGCGAAAAAATTGGGTCTCGCAATTCTGTCCGTCTGTCTGTATGTACATCGACCTGCAGCCTGAACGGCTGAAGCGATTTTCTTCAAATTTTGGACTTAAGGTTCTTATGGGATTCTTTTTACTTAATATCTCGGTTCATATTAGTCCTACAAAAAAACTTGTAAGACATAAAATGCGTAGAATAAAATTTCCTATTATATATTGCGTTAAAAAATTGTTCGTTATTGATAATGATGCATAACAGATTCTTATAATATGTATTCAGTAGTTCGATCTTTTATAAAAGTCTGTTATGGAATTTCGAAAAAGAAACATTTATACGAACAGACCTAAAAATCTGCTGTCAGCTGTAGTAAATAATAAAAATCGACACTGACTGGTGACCACTGATCAAAATAAAATTAACCCGTGGAATGGTCGTGTTTTGTTTCGCGTAGATAAATTATTTGTTCTACTTTATTTCTCTATAACAGTTTGTGAATTAAATATATCCAATTTAAAAAGTTATACGAAACGCACACCGGCAAGATAAAGCGACTCTCTATTTTTTTTACGTTTCATCCATCAACAACTGTGTTCTGTGCTTTTTTGTATAAAAATAATTTAGTTTGAAATTACTTATTTTTGTGTTTGTAATTATGCATTTTAATATTATTTTGTTATATATGTCTCCTTTTAAGAACAAGTCATTAAAGAAATAAAAGTTTTTACTTCATGTATTGAAATCTTTAATGATAAAAGTCAAACAAATCTGTATTTTATTCTGTTATGATTTATAACAGATTTCATAACAGAATTCGATATGCAAAATACCAATTAATAAGAGAATAAAAGGTTTTTTGACAGTTCGATAATTTGTATGGAAATTGATAAAAGAATAACAGAATAAAAGATAGCGCCGAATAGGCTTGAATATTAAAAAAGTTACAGGCCAACAAAAAACAAAAGTTAGTATTTTCCTTAATTTAGGTAATTTTCAATCAAAATTTTGAAAAACTTTCTGTGACAAGTTTGTTGGGTTCAAAATTTTGATCAGTTTTGTCGTACAATGTTTTTCTGTATTTCAATAAATAAAAAAGTTATGAATATTTTTCTATTAAAAAAAATGTTTTATACCAGAACTCATTTTTTTTTAAATCTACGATCTTGGCTGAAAATCTTGATTTGGGCTCACTATATGGTTAGATTTTCTCTTTGCTAAAACTTTTTTTAAGATTTAATTTTAGTTTTTCGCTTTTCTAATGCAAAATGGCAATTAATTTTTTCCGAGAACCGAATATTGGACATTTATTTAAGGCATACTACGCAAATTAATTTCTTATATATATCATTTTTTTTGGAGTCTGTAATATTTAACTGCACAATTAAGAAAAAGTTTTAAAGCGCGATTCAGTGAAGTTTTCTTACCTGATCAACTTTCTTCCGCGACTCTTTTCTGCTGATTCCCCGCATATGAAGTACAAGTTTTCATAGTGGAATCCAGAATTATAATCCAATGGATCTTCCAATTCCAATCCAACGATGGCGATGGTTCTGGTGACAACTGGGTCTGCCAGTAGAACTTCCGGACAATGCCGAAACTCGACGTAAGTCACCATATTTTTTCCAGCATGCCACATGGATTTCTATGCTACTAGCATTTCGTAGCGTTAAGCATTTGCACAACACTCATCAAAATTTTTCAGCCCAACAAACTTGTGGTAGAAAGTTTTTCAAATTTTTGATTGAAAATGACCTAAATTTAGGAAAATACTAAATTTTTGTTTTTGTTGGCCTGTAACTTTGTAAATATTAGCAATAACGTGTAAAATGTTTAACACATAAAATAGGAAATTTTATTCTACGCATTTGATGTCTTACAAGTTTTTGTTGTAGGATTAATATGCACCGCGATATTTAGTAAAAAGTAAAATCCAAGATGGCGGCAAAACGCTAAATGTTACGAATGCAGAAACTGAGATTTATCATATTCGATCAACTCTTTATCGATTAAAAAAAAATTTGGGAGTGTTACAAACTGCTGGGTCAGATTATAATTGCACTGGACTATATTATGTATTTTGATATATTAAGTTTTAAAGTCTGGAATACAAACTTTTCAGCACTGCCGTTGCACACCAATATCTTAAAAAAATCAATGTTAGTGTTTTTAAAAATGTATGACAGCACCGAAAAGCTTTATTTACAACCTTGATTAAATAATAATGAAGTTGACGAAATTTAAATGTTAAAATTACTTCGGTTTTAATTCGAGTGAATGAATCAATGAAAAAGTACATGTGACATAAACTCCAGGAATTACTATGTTTCGCCCAGGTGGGCTCTTCAGTCAGTGTTCTTGCAAACTTTAAATAAATATACACTTTCCCCAGTTTATTAGCATAATAAGATGTCGTTTGAAGGAAGTTTTGTTAATAAGCAGGTATTTTGTGAGTAAAGGACACTTTATTATATAATTAATTAGCGTTCAATTAAAAGGTACAAGTGACTTCAACTCCAGAAATATATGTGTTTCACCTAGAGTTGGCTCTTAAATCAAAGTATATCCTACTAAGGCACACATTTTGGTCGATGTTTACCGACTCTCATACAAATCACAGCAAGAAGATCCTGTGAATTTTATTATTCTGGGGAATTTGTTTAAATTCGTGCACGCAGTCGGTAAACATCAACGAAAATAAAATAGCTATCTTATCTGAGTTTGAATAAGAATAACCTGCTACACATTACCACCGAAATCATCAAACTACATAACCAAATAAAAACTGACAGAAAAAAATCCTAGAACCATTAAAAAAATAATAAAACAAAACATATAATCACAAAACGTCTACCACACCAACACATGTAAGTCACCATTTATGTACATACCACATTGCATGGATATCGTACTTTTTATTTTCCTCACTTTAGCGGCCAATCCAATAGTTGTTCTTAAAAGCTGAAAACGGATAGGCAGTTTGAGCTGAAATCTAAAAATACGTCAATACATTTATTGTTAATGGTCTATTTTCCATCTAACAAAACAAAAATCAATAGTTTCAAAGATACTAAATTATATTTTAATATGTCGTTTAAATTATTGATATGCAAGCACAAATGACCTCATAAACCTGAAGACCATATCGCCATTTTTTAGAATTTTCTCCATATATAGGGAAAGGCCTCTTAAACCTCTTGGCATATTACTCAAAAAAAACAGTAGATACCAAGTTTGTAAATCCATTCATTTCTCGCATTCTCTTTCATCGTAATGTTAGATAAAATTAATATATCGAGTACAATAATTGTTTTAAATACATAAGTTGCACAAAATTAAAAAAAATATTTGTATAGAATCTTTTGATTCTTGATTCTCATGCCACTCTTATGGCCAATTTCATTAACATTCACTTAAATCGCTTTTATTTAAACTTCTTTTAAATTATAACAGACCAATAATTTTTTTCAGTTTCACCAATGTGAAAAGGGAAACTTTCGGGATATTTTAGTTAAAATGGAGTTTATGGGATATCAAAATATGTATGTATATATGTGCACGGGATGTGATGACTTTCACGACGCTTATAAAGTTTATTGAGACGAAAATCAGCTTTTAGTCTATAAGGGTATAACAGAAAGCAGTTGGTGAAACCAAAAATCATCATTTTAAGGCTAAATGACCTTTTAAATATTTAAAAGTCCTTCATGAAATCGGCCATTAACATTCATACCGAGTCTTATGATAGTAGAATTTTTTTCACAAGTTTTATAGTAGATAGATAGATAGATAATTTGATTTACTGATTTCAATCATTTTTGTTTTTTACAATATTATAATTCTTAAATCATATAAGCATGACTTAAAAAGCCATCTGCCAGAGTTTACTTTTTTTTTTACAATATGAAAAAAAAAAATTTTTAAATAAATAATTTTATAACAAAATTAAATTATGTTTACGGTTTACATTTTTGTTTTGCTTCTTTTATTGTGTTTTTAAAACTGTTCAATAATTATTTGAAATCTGTATCTTTCTGCCTTCGTGGTATATCTATAGAGTCTTTCCCAATCTTTTTCATTTAAGTACTCCATCATTTCTACTACACTTAATACATTTTTGCCGAAATAACCCCTTCGAATTTCCATTAGCAATCGGCATACTCCGAAGAAATGGAAGACGTCTTCCCTTGTCCTTTGGTTTCACATTGAGCATTCAATTTTTAGGTCTTCCCTATGTGGTTGATAGTGTAGGTTTTGAAGTTCTCCTCTCATCCTGAATATAGAAGATATTTTTTTAGCGCTGAAATTTATTTGAAAGTAGTTTGCATTTCCGAGGCAGTGCTGAAGAGTTGCATAGATTGACCGGTGCATTGACGTACTCGCTTTCCATTGGCATTCTTGAATCCATTTTGCATCCAACTGTGCCACCATTCCATATATTTGATCTTTCCACGTGCCGCTATTTTCCAACGAAAGGTTGGTTTGTATTCCACATGACGTTGCTAAGTTATGCCATTCTTGAACCCACAGTGAGTTTCGTTGTAAAGCGTACAGTGCAGTTTTTTTGGGCAGCCGTTCGTTTGGAAGCAGCATTACTTTTATAATATAATCAACATGTAATTTAAGTGTTTTCGTAAAGAGCTCCGGAATTTCCGTTTCTATGTGCAGCATATGGTTCGGTGAGCTTGATGGTAGGCTAAAAGTTCTTTACAGAAAGAATCTTTGAATTTGTTCCACGATATCAAACTTTTCATAGCCCCATACCTGCGTACTATAAAACATGATTGCTTCCATAGTGGCTTGAAATATTTTGTACTTTGCACAATGAAATACGTTTTTATTTCAAAGACAGCTTCTCCATGTAGCGTTCAAGCCGTTCTTGGCTGCTGCAAGTTTCTCGCTTAAATGTTTCGACATATTAAGGTTGCTTGTTATTGTGAATCCTAACTATTTATAGTGTTTCACAATTTCAATGTTATTCTGGTTATAAGTCCAATGTTCCGTCCTGGCGTACCTTCCTCCTCCATTTCTAAAAATCATAGCTTTAGTTTTTTTCCAAATTTATTGATAATCCCCAGCGTTCACAATATGTGTATAATGGTTTATCATCATTTGCAATGCTTCAGGAGAATTAGCAAGGAGTACCAAATCATGAGCAAACAGCTCATTCCTGCTAAATCTACTCCACCGGGTAGATTATCTATAAGATCATCGATATACACGATGAAACTAATTGGACTTATATTGCATCCCTGCTTCATTCCTATAAACGTTGAAAACCAGTCCGAAAGCCGCTCTCCGTTCCATATAGCTGTTTTCATGTCTTCATACAAGGTTTCAAGAGATCTTCCAAATTTATATGATACCCCTTTACAGTATAGTTTATAAAATAAAGTTTTATAGTATAGCCCCACACTTTTGACTTCCCTTTAAAAAAAGCACCTTCTTACCACAGATATTTGTATGGACTCTTCTTATTCCTGGTTTCTGTGAGAAATGGAATATTTATGTCAAGTTTCATCAGTAGCCCATTATTTGGAAGGGTTTTCGACAATATTTACCATTCATACTGAAAATATAGTTATAGGATTTTTGGTTTCACCAAATGCTTTTAAATATAACAGGCTTTTAAACACCCTTATAAACTAGAGGCTCATTTTCGTCTCAATAAACTTTAAAAGCGTCGTGAAAGTCATCATATCCAGTGCACATATACATATTCTGATATCCCAGTTGTTTTTTGTTTTGCAGATTGGAACTAAAAATTATGAATAGGTAATCAATTTGGGGTTTCTTTTTAGAATAATAGATTGGTCACCATCTTCGGAGGATGAAGATGAAGGACAACATTAGATTCAACGCCTTGGTAATGGTGTTGTACCCATGCAGAAGTGACGATCTTAAGAAAGAAAACAAATATTAAAGTGTTTTAAATTGTTTATATTTCAGTGAATGATAAAAAAAAGTAAAGATAATTGTGCGTGTATCTTAAAGCAACAAAAATCCGATTGAAAAATATATAATTCGCGAGAAAAACACGTCCCCTAGTGAAATATACATTATAGATCCTCGCCTGTGCCAGCTTGGATTTTGGGGAGTACTTGTTTTTACTTAAATACGCGCACAATTGTTTTTGTTTTTTTTTTACAATTGCTATACGAAATATATTTGTTTTAAAATTAATAAACAACGATAAACAATTTAATACACTTTACTATTTGTTGTGCGCGCAATAATTCTTTTACTTTTTATTTCAACAAAATTGGTGTCAAATAGCACACACAATTTTTTTCATTTCACGCCATTTTGTATATTTATGAAAAAATGTTGTTTCACTTTTTCTCATATACTTCATATGTAAGAGGAGCAGAACCTATCTTTTGCCCAACTAACAAAATTGCTTCCGATTTCAGACATTTAAGTGTCATTAGTTGTTTTAGTGCCCCAGTAATCCTTCTGATGAGAAGCCAAATCGTTATAGGAGCCAAAGGTGATAACACTGTTCCATTAGATTTTCTATTAGCAATTACATCAGCGTCAAAGAAGCAATAGCCTGATTTTTCTTTAATCATCCAATAGCCGTCCAGGGAAATATTTATGCAATCCTTGGTTTCTTTAATGCATATAGAAAAGCAAATACGGTAAGGCTTATTCCTGACGCCATTGATTAAGTGTTTTCGTGGGTTCCCCTTATTTTCTCCTTTACCGCTGTGAATTATATTCGACATATTAAAAGAAAGATTACCGTATATATCAGACCATATAATTCTTCTATCGGGGTTTTATTGAGTGGAATTGAATACATTTGATTGGTATAACACTAATAGGTTTTCATTATTGAATGGAATGCTCCTATAGTCTTATCATAAAGGACTTCTCCACCATATTACAATTTTAATAATAATCATTTCTAATAATATAAACAAACTTTATTATTTACATACACAATTATATGTACATATATGGGTAGAAAAATACGAGACACTTGTTTAATTTCACACTCGGATTCCAGAACGCTTTCAATAGAATAGTTAGTTAATATAAACTCTTTGATTTTTAATAAATTATAATTTATTTATTCCTTCAAGCTAAAAGTGTATCGTTTTGAATGCCAAAATATTTCATATATCACATAGGCCGAGTGGTTAGCAAGCTAGACAAGTAGTGTAAGGGATCCCGAATTCGATCCCTAGGTTCAGCCACATGATTTTTTTTTTATTTTTCTCTATACTCTATAACTTATTCCTTTAGCACTTCTTTCGAACTACTATAAAAATGTTCTTCGAAGCAACAGAATTCACTCCATAAAGGTGCAATAGGAGTTAAAAAGTTCTCCTTTTTAACTCTATGGAGTATTATAGAGAGATTATTTGAGTGCGATAAACGATTATAAAAAGCTCCTTTGGATGAGTATAGGAGTAAAATTGTTAGTTGGGAGGGATGTGAGCAAACTCAATTTTAACTAAAATACCCCGAAAATTTCCCTTTTCTACATTGGTGAAACTGAAAAAATGTATTGGTCTGTTATAATTTAAAAGGAGTTTAGATAAAAGCCATTTTAGTGAATGTTTATGAAATTGCCAATTAGTGTAAGTTTAAATACCATTTGGTTCACCATTATAAAACTCATGAAATCATGTTCCATATGCATAAATTGCACCACAGTCATTTTTTTCTGATTGATGCACAACAATCTCCCCGCACTCAAGCTCAAAAAAACACCTTCCCTACAAGATATTTTTATAGATTCTTTTAATTCGTCATTCTTGTGATAAGTTTAATGCTAGGTTTCCACTTCTCATTGAAAGACACAGTTTGACAAGACAGGTTGGGTTATACTTTCCCTACGCTCTACTTATACTTTCTTTGTTTTTTGTGTTGGTAATCTAATAGCTACCCTGTCTTGTCAAAGTTTGTCAATTTGCGTCTTTGAATGACAAGTGGTAACCTAGCATAACGTCTTCACCAACTCTCATGATAGGATTCTTTCGTCAAAAAAAGACAAAAATAAGCCATGTTCATTGTTCATTTCCAATCAAAAATAACAAAAGGCAAATAACTACAAGTCCTGTTTTCAGTTTCATCAATCTTTTCATACCGATTTAATAATTAATTCGATTTTTTTTTGTCAACTTCATTGAAGGCGGAAATGTTTTCTTCTTGTACCTTCTGAGGCCATGCAATCCCAATTCCCAAATGTTCAATACACATACCTATTACCTACTTGTAGATACTATTTCAAATTATTGCTGCTTTTGATTTATTGTTACATCAGATTTAAGCCGAAGTGTTATCCTTACTTCTGAGATTTGATATTCTAAAGCTTTCAGATTGAATCAGGGGATGTTTTTGCACAAAGAGTTTTTTTTTTTTGTTTTATTAACATTGGTTGTTGGCTTCAATAGATTCTTAATTGATTGGCCAGTAGTATCGTAGTGATGATCCATTGTAGTGGAATGATAATATTATAAGAATATTAATAATTTATGAATTTTCATTATAAGAATCTTACTTGACATTTTAGTTAACACATCAATCAATCTTAATTTACTTAACTTTTTAATGAGACTTGAGACTTAGTTTTCTATTATAGTAGGTATATAAATGGCAAACTTTATAAAGCAATCTTTGAATGAGGAAAACATTATTAAGAATTAATTTAACTTAAGAATAAATACAATGGATGAAATAAGAGAAGAAAGCAAAAGTTGGCCGTTGTGTAGTTTCATTATCGTCGTCGTCGGTCATATTAAGCTATGTATGGGTGATTCTACAAATGATGGAATTTTCTACGGCCACGCTGATATTTTGAAAACGGTTCAACCAATTAATCTGATTTATTACAACAGTCAATCTTGTCAGTAAAAATTGGACAGTAAAAATTGTCAAGATGCATTTTCATTACTATAAAAATTCTTAAAAATGCCTAACTCTCAGTCCCCTGACGTGTCCCCAGCTTGTTTTACAAGCGAACAAAAATAGCTGTTCTTCTACTGTTGGTTTCACACCAAAATGGAAACCAAGTAAATAACCTGGAATAACCTATATAGGTAATAATACGCTTAGCAAAATCTAAGCAAATCCTAACGGTACACTTTTCTCCGTAAGTACTCAACGGAATTACATGAATTATATAACGTTGGATAGGTTTTGCCCCACAGATGTGCAGAATCCAAAAATTATGTTTGTTTGCAGCCGTTAAAGCATTAATAGACATTTGCATTTTTCTCAGATAAATGATTTTTATAATTTTAAGGGGTTGTTTAGAAGCCTGCAATTTTGGGACAGGATAAAAAGTATTGATTTGGATTTTTTGGTGCAAAAATGGAATTTATATTTTACCGTAAGGCGGAGAAAGTAACAATTTTCTATATTTTTGCTTAAAAATAACTTCCATACGATTCGAATAAACGTAGATGTATAGTAGGCTAACTTTGAAAATAGTTGAAGTTCAAGAAAACTTGAACTGATGATCTTAAAGATATATTGTCACGCTTAAAAATATCAAAGTCGCCGGGTTGCGATAAGTTACGAAACTTATATCTTAACAAATTACCAACTAAGGGTATAAAGTATCTTTTAAATTTATTTAATGCTTGCTTGAATTTAGGGTATTTCCCTAAGGAATGGAAAAAGGCAAAAACTTAAACTTTTTGTTGAGGATGGGAGGGTGGGATGGAAGCGGGAGTTTACAAAGCTGAAATGTTTTGTAATACAATCTAATCACATGACGCATGATTGTAGGGTGCTTTTTAACGCAGATTCTTAAGAGACTAATACTACGTTTTCATTAGAGTTGAAATGAGGTAATTTCGAAATTTGGCAAAAAAGTGTTTTCATTATCAAATTAGCTTATTTCATTTGACATCTCATTTCATTTTGAATGGCAGTTAGCCGTTTATTTTTGTTATTTTCTCTTTCTGTTTTATGTTGTTGAGTATAGTGTATTGATATTTTCATACAAAAGCTTTTAAGAGCTTTTGAAACTGATTCCCGCTGGATGCATTCACCTAATTTCCAACCTAATTTCGTGCAAATGAGGTTGAAATTACCTCATTTCGAAATGTGATTTTGTATGGGAAATGAGGTAATTTCGGATCTCATTTGGAAATTTGCAACGAAATTACCTCATTTGGCCCAGTGAAAACGCCATATAAAACTGAAAAGATACATGTATCCTGTAGAAAGTTAATGTCCTTTTTATGGAATTGTTGCACTTTTTCTTCACGTCGCGAGGTGGTTTTTATTTTTAATTTAGTTATTAAGTTACTCGAATTATCGCGAATCAAATTGTAATTATTAAATAAATACAAAAAAGTAAGCACACGATGTGCAACGAATAATTGTTTGTCTTTAATTTGACAGCTCGACTCAAGAACAACGAAAGGAGAGAATGAAGGAGACGCGAAAGAAAAAAAAATGCAAACTGTAGCACGATAAAAAAAGCTACCGCCACGACTGCTCAGCTGGGCTGGGTTCTGTTGTGGAAGAATTTTGTTATATAAAAAGAAAATGACTCGTTTTATTCAAAGTGATAAAAACGATCGAAATGTTTTATTACAAGTACAGTGGGGTACTTGTAATAAAAGGTGGGCGCCAGGAATTTTAATTGGGCTAATTAGCAAAATTCCAAATCTAATATTCTAAGTTAATTGTTATAAAATAAAACACAAAGTTTGATTATATGCCCAGAAGGGGTCTTAAAATTATTTTTATTCGGGAAACCTTGGACAAACCATTATAAAAACCCAAAATTTTTTCGAATATAAAAAAACTACAATTATGTAAATTTGAAAGGGGCTTACGGTTAGCCGTTAAATAAAAAAAAGCAAACAAAGAAAATAAGTAATTAAAAAAATGGGCCGTTAACGCGTGTCCCACAATTAACTGGGAGCAAAAGAATTTTCACGATCACGAATTATATATCCAAAAAAGAACTATCAGAACTTCTAATATTACACACAAAAAAAAAGATTTGAAACACTTGGACAAAATGTCTGCTCTACTTATCTTTTTTTTCGTCTTTCCCTCAGCTTCCTCCTCTATTTTCCTCGAACTGCTTTCCCTCGCTCCTCGAATCAATTTTCCTATTCTTTTTCAACCCAAATTTTCTCGATCTTTTTTCTTTAAAACTTTTCCTCGATTTTTCTCCTCTACTTTTCCTCGAAACTTCCGAAACTCGACTTCTTGCTTGGTTAGCTCTCTCAAGAGTGGCTTTCCCAGCCAAAATCAAAACCTTTTCTTCCCTCGACCATTCCAGTCACCCACACATTCACGCATTCAGCCATTCGTTTTCGTGATCATCGGTCACGGTACACCGGCTTCCTGGAAACCTTTGTCACTCCTCAGGAAGCCACCGTAGTTGAATCTCAACTTAACTTTACTCTCACGCTCACAGACAAGGATTCAGCAAGTTGTTGGATGTCTTTCCAAAACTTGCCGAATCTTAATGGCCGAGTTCAGACCTATCACAAAACTAAATTTTTCGAGAAAAATCAAAAAGAATTTAAATCGAGAAGCGCGATTGAAACCATTATACATTTTGTTCGAGTTAAAATAGAGGAAGGCATATTTTCAAAATTAGGACCCTACTCTATAAAGTCAATTCCGATAGTTCTTCTATAACCAATTTACTATTTAAGAATTAGAATTGAAAATTAAGGACGTTAAGAATTAAACGTTAATGACCCATATTAAAATACATGATTAAGTCAAGTTAAATTTAGTTAAGTTAAGATAAGTTACTTTAAGTTAAGTTAAGCCAATTTAAGTTACTTTAAGTTAAGTTAAGCCTATTTAAGTTACGTTAAGAAAAGTTAATTTTAGTTGAATACAAATATATTAAGGATGTTGTGTTGTTGAATTTAAAGTAGGTAAGAGTCCGCCTGACTCGTTACGTCTTCAGCTCATCCGCCGGCATTTTCCTCCAAATATCTCGTACACCTGCTTTTGTTACTTTTGCAGAACACTGGCTAAGTACACGATTGGTAGATGGTCCCATGGTTGCCCTCAACTTTGCCAGTATTTTGCAGCCGTAACGAAAAGTAAAGAATGGAAAGGAAGGAATCGAAGGATGACTTTTGTTGCGGTAAATTTTACCGTAACAGAATGATGTCTTTTTTTTTAAGGACAACAAGTAACATATTACCCAAAACAATTTTTTAAATACTGGGATATTAATGCAATTTTCTATAAATGTTTTTTAACGCGATGAAAGGGTATTTTTTTTAGCGGAGGGGGGGAGATGTTAGTGCGTCATTAGTACCATAATATCTATGAATAAAATTCGATACTGATGTCATTTGCTATAAATCAGGGACTGTTTGAAGAAAAATTCAGAACTACCAACAAATCATTATTGAACAAAATTATACAGAAAATGTTCGTTTCGATTTGAATAGTTTTTTTCTTAGACGTGGCTACCATCTTTTTGTCTATTTTATTGACACTTTCTTAATTTTTTCGTTCTTACGGAGAGTAATTTTACCGCGCGGTCTGATATAAGGTAGGTGCGCCAAATAAGACCTACCTAACGATTTTTCCTGAAAAACTTTTCAACTTTATTAAATATGTAGATTAGTTTAATGGATAATAAACAGTAGTTTAATTATGCGCATGAAAGCAGACAAATAATTTTTAAAAGTTAAAGTGAAAGTATATTTTTCGAGCATTTTGAAAAACCTTATGTTGTGCCTTATTGGGAACACCTGTTCCTAATAAGGCCCGAACATTTTTCTTCGAAACTACTTGAAATGTATTGCTGAAATAAAATTGTTTTTAAATAAAATTGTTTTTAAATAAAAACAAAGAAAACGGACAAATATATAACCAAAATAATTTGTTTCAATTATTTATTTAGCAAAAACAAAAAAAAAACAACCTGCTTGACTAAACAAATCTTAAAACTAAACAAAATAAATTAATAAATTATAAATGAAAAATTAACACCTTCTTGACTAAAAAAACTTAAAACTAAATTAAATAAATTAATTGATTTTGAATTTAAAAAAATAACAGCCTTCTTGGCTAAAATAAACTGCTCTATTAAAAAAAATAAAATTAAACAAAACAAAGAAATTAATTTTAAATAGATGAATAATTAAGAATTTTTAATTCAAACACTTTAAAATTAAGCCTCATTCTGAGATACTTAACCTCATTAAATGGATTTTAAGGCATTTTCCACATCAACTTCAGTCCAATTTGCCTTTGGTTTTGGCATTTTGCATGAAACCAAACGAAAAATTAAATGAAAATTTTCATTTACTTAATAAATCCCACTCAAATTTTGTGTAAGCCTTATTAGGAACATGAAAGACTTCTGTTTATAACTTTATAAACAAAAATCTAGATGATATACATAAATGAAATTTAGCAAAAAATTATTTACGTTTTATATATTTTACCATGAAAATTAATAATCGTAATTTCTTCATTAAATTTGCCGAAAAAGTAAAAGCATGTTAAACCGTTTTTTTTTATAAAATGCTGCGTGAGGTGCACTTCACAAAGTCGTTTCGGCTGCCAAATTCAAAACGAATAAAGCAGCTGCCTTTTTTTGATATGATTGTGTTGGATTGGAAGGGGTTTACGCATACATAGAACAAAAAGTCCCGTTACTTGTTGGTTGTGGGTTTTTCATGCACTGGGCCTGATTAGGGTCCGGGCCTTATTTTGCGCACCTACCTTACTTTCCAATAAAACGCGCCAAATATGAATTCAAAAATAATTAATTTTGGGAAAAGGGATTCAATATAAGTTTATTCTCAATCTTTACATTCATTGTAGCTAAGAGTGGTGCCAAATGGATATTTTTGTAATTAAAATTTGAACTCTCTACAAATTCCTCACTTTTGGTGTCAAAAGGCTGATGCTGAAATTTGTTTGATTAACTTGCTTACCAATTTTTTATCGCAGTTGAGTAATTGAAAAATAAAATTGTTGAAAAATCATAAGTATGGCTCTCAAAAAATTAGGTTTCTGTTTGACTTTCAATTGAAATTGCATGTAAAGTCGTTGAGGCAACACAACCAAGTGCGCTTATTCTGTGCGGGTAATAGATTATATCCGTTTAAAATTGTGTGTTCAGATAGAAGTTGAACATGTTTTCTGTGCTTATATCCTAACAAATATGAATAGTAAAAAATCATTCGAAACTAAAATAGGCAGAAAATATTCGAACCTGCACTGTGATTGAAAATTGACATTCGTAGAAGTACTTAAAGTTGAACTGGTCGAAGAAAGGGCTAAGTGTTTAATAACAACTACCAGAAACGTGATTTAGAGCTGCCAATTTGAAATAGCAACTACCAGAAAACATAACAACTACCACTTAAAACAGTCCCTGCTATAAATGTTAATTATGTCATTGTTCCCAAACAAAATTTTCATGAATGTTGTATAGTAGAGTAAAAAGAGAATTCATAACGCATCCATGAATTTGTGGTTTTTTTTATGGCCGATTATTAGGCCACTGGCGATACTAGTAGATCTTTATGATATGAAGCAAACAAATTTTTCATATAAAGGAGAGTGCCCAAAAAAAACCCAGAGTCGATAAGAAAAAAACATAATATATGGTTTGAAAGGGCATTGACTGTAGATATCAAATATGAAATTATTTTCTTCAAGAGTTATCCCCGGGACTGGCTATGACAATTTATTTATTTTTAATAGCAAGGTGTTTTTTTCCGTATGCAACATTGGTGAGGGCAGTACAAAAAGAATAGGTATTGATTAAAAAACATACCTACATATCTACTTGGCACATGGTAATCAACAAAAGTTTCATAAAACAATGCTTCAAAAACTATTTTTTGAAAAAACTGATTTTCATAAGGCAATGCTCGAAAATACAAGGTTTCGAAAGAAAAATGTTTACAAGCGTGGCCGACGCTTTATTTTTTTTGAATTTGAGGCAGCAACAGTATAGGAAGATATAGGAGGAAATACATGCGACTTGAATGTTGCTTTCTTTTAATGCAAAAATGTGTTAACTTTTATAAATTGGTACATTACTAGTCTCGTCAATAAATTAAAAGAACTCTTATCCAAGAAATCAATTAACAAATTCGGGAATAAATTATGAAAACAAAACATTTCGGAATTTTACTACTGCCGTTGAAAAATTCTTAATTTTTCCCATTTCGTTTTCATTTCGGAGTTTTAAAGTTACTTAATAAGGAAAAGGCGGGTCTTAATTATTCATTAGTATAACAGTATCAGTAGCGGATCTAGGATTTGGCTGTGGGGGGGGCTTGGAGATCAAGTTTGAAACAAAAATGAAAATGATATCTAGGAGCTCTCACTAGCAAAAGCTCATTTATGTGTTTTGACATTACAAACCCTCCGGAGATCTCATTTTCGTGAAGTGGTCAAATCAACTGTAGAGTTGGTATCCGTTTTGTTCGAAGTATTACTTTAGAAACCAAAGTAAAAAATATTTTGCTAATTAAAAAAAAAAAAATGATAAGACTTCAAGACATTAAGTCGGATCACATAAGACAGAGCTGCTCTATAAAATATATCATTTGGCCTTATTCTGCAAACGTGAATGAATTTTCGTATAAACGCTACATACACTTTATATTCCTGCTAAAATATGTTGATAAATTTGCACGTCACTAAAAAGTCTAGAGGAATTACAAATATTCATTTGCTTCTGCACGATTTTCTGAGTGCAGAATGAAAAATCACGCTTGTAGAACTTGCCTTTTTGACTAGAGATCTTCGATGTAATTGCTTAGTCCCAAAATGCTTTCTTTGTACCTTTATTTGACTTCGACCTTCGAAATATAAGCCCCAAGATTCTCTAGGCCCTGACTGGGCCGTAAGAAACAATTCTGGTTGTATTGAACAATTACACTTAAATTGACACCTGGTTTTGATTTATCAAATTCTAATGAAGTTTTAGTCCCAACTGCATTTTTTTGCTGAAACCGCTAAGTTGTAGGGGAAAATTTATGTTGCACTTGGCATGTTAATTGTTCAGCCCCGACATCGTTTTTTTAATTATCTCCCCCCCAACATCGGACACTCACAGTCTGAATAATTGTTAAGCCCCAAACACTCTCTGGAATAAGTTAAGTATGAAGGGAATTGGTTGCTTAACCCCGACCACGTTTTCGTCTAATTCTTATCAGGCCTTTTTTCGTCCCAATTTTCTGGGCTTTGTTTTAAGGGAATTATTGTCCTTGCATTAAACATGTCCATTATTCGTAGCCCCGAACTTGTTTTTTCTACAATTCTCTTAAGGTTTTAGCCCCAACCAAATTTTTTTGGGGCTTAGAAAAGCACTTACATAACATGTTAATTGTTTAGCACTAATCTCGTTATTTTGTCCGATTCCCATCAAATTTAACAGTTTAACAATATTGAGACCAATATAAAACCCTACACGTTGTAATATATGGCTTTATATATTTCAATTAATTTTAGGAATCGGTTGTGGGGGGGCTTTAGCCCCTATAGCCACCCCCCTGGATCCGCCACTGAACAGTATGCGAATGATTTATAATTCTTACGCACACTATTATATATATAATGAAAATTTTGTAGGCAAAGGAGGTGAAGTGTGAGGAATGAAACGAGGAAAATGTTCATCCTTGTTTCGAGCGGAATAACGAAGTTTAATTACTTATACATACAAAGTTGTTTGTTGGTATGTAAAATAAACAAATCTGTTGTCATACAAAACTTAAAATTCTAAAAGTGAAAACTTCTACATACTACAATACATACTACTTCTGATGCATACTACAATTAAAGCCGGTTCAGCTAGATTTGCTCACCCCGTGTGCGGTTGAATTAAAAGTTAGTCTGGGTTTAGTTCAGCAGTTCAAAATTGAGCGAGTGTGTGATGTCCCAATGATTTTGTTGGAGTAGGGCTTTTGGGCTTGTGTCATCTTCGTCTGATAAAATTTCTGCTTGTCAAAACTAAGAAAATTGAGAAGGTACTCTATGGTCAACATATTATTTTACTTTTATTACTTTAAACGAGTTGTATACTTGTGTATTGGTTTCTTGGAAGCTTTTCCAACTATATGGATGATATACTGTTAAAATTTGCCCATCACGGCTCTATTTCTGTTCGAAACAACTGAAATGATTTGGATGTGAACAGTTTTTGAAAAATTAGTTTTCAAGCTCAAAACTGTTTTGAGCATTCAATTTTGAAAACAGTCAGTAAACATCGACCAAAATTTGTGTCTTCGTAGGGTATGACAGACTGACTGAAGCGCCACACTGTCATATCTGGGCGAAACACATTAATGTCTGGAGTTGAGATCACTTGTGCTTTTTAATTGAATTATATTCATTCAGTTCACTTAAAACAGAAGTAATTTTAATATTTAAATTTCTTCATCTTCTTATTATTTTTGGTACCTCTAGTAAAACCATTTTGTTTACTTTTTCGAAAACGGCACAGTTAATATTTTTGTAACTACTGTAACTGTAAAAAGCAAGTTCATGCATTTTTTTTTTTTTTTTTTAATTTTGAGATGGGCAATTAGTTTTTCAAAAACTGTTCACTTCCTTAAGAAAAGCTGTGTTAAAAAAAGTTCCAGATATATTTTGGTGGGGTCGGTGAATAATAATTCCCTACTGATTATGCGTCCTCAGTAAACCTTTAGAACCGACAAATCGGCAGCAACACGTAGACGCACCTACGCCTACTACCTGTGTTTGGACGGAGTCACCACCAGCAAACATTTCAATTAAATTTGCACCTGAAGCAATCACGGAAAAACTTATATTTTAGTTTTCCTTACTTAACTCTTCATTCTATATGGTATGCCTTTCTCTGTCTTCTCTTCGTATAACCTGGCAGTTGCAGACAAAACAATTATTCCTTTTCATAATTTTCTTGGAAAACAATTCATAATTTCTCATAATTATTAAATTGTAATTGGTAGTTTTCATTTACTCGTTATATTTCATGGAATTATACAGGTTCGGTTTCACATTTTTTTTTGTAAATCCCACTCCGCCCCACTTAAGAAATAATCCTTCAATTTGAGCTCTGAATGTGCGTTAACAATTTCCTCCCTTCTACTTATTCCATTTCTAATTTTACAAAATCTATAATTTTTTTTTCCACAAAAATAAGCCATTGAAATCGTCTACTTGATGGGACTCAACTTACCAAAATATAACAACAACAGCAAAAAAAAAAAGGCTGAATTGCAATTCTTAGGATTCCGAACATTTGTACCGATGCAAAAGACTCTTTCTTTCATTCTTTCTTGGAAGTTATGCAAATTTATTTCCGAATAATCCTTCTTACAAAAGTGTTTGCAAAAGACTTCTCTATTTCGATTGTGATTTGTGACGCAAGTTGAACGTATAGAATAGTGAAATTTTCATTTTAACTTGCGTCACATCACACAAATAAACATTCACAGACACAGATGAACCATATAGAAAATATCTGCCAAAGAAAATTTTTCAAATAAGATATTGTTGTCGACATGACAATCACACACATATTTCTTGAGTTTGTCTCTTGCTTTTGGTGTATCAATGCTCCTTTTTTGTCAAATAAGATGGATCAAAATCAACTATGTAAATGCAAGTGTTAGAGATTTTCAAATAAAATTCAAAAGAACAGAATTTAACGAAAATCAAATAATATGTCTTTGATCAAAAACATACCTTTATGTAGAACGTACATTTTATGTAGATGAACATAACAAGTATCTATAGAAAATTTATATTTATTCGCATTTTGTTCACAATTTTCATTGCTGACATGTGACTTAAATCCATGTGACGTGAATATAAATTTATTGAGAGGATATTTAAAACTTTTTTCTATAGAAATCACAGAGTCGTAAAACAAAACACACCCAATCATACAAAACATTATTCCGTCTCACAACCCATTTCCGGCTAGCGTTGCGTTTTCGCAACGTCGTATTTGAAGACTTCTGGAACATAACTGATTATAAATTGAAATAAACTAGAAAATGATTTTGGGAGATAGTTGAATTATCTAATCGACCTGTTTTTGGATTTTGTAGTAAAAAAATTGTTTTGTGCTTTTTTAGGACTTTCAAAATACGAGTTTTTGTAAGTTTTGAGGTAGGATTTTTGAAAAATATCGTCAAAATTATAATTTTTCAAAGCAATGTCAACTACAGGTAAATAAGGGTTCAAATTATATTCTAAAATAATTCTGACGTAATTTACATGACTTGCCTGCTTGTCAGGTTAGATGAAAGCATTACGTTGCGTTTCCGCAATGCTCGCCGAAAGTAGTAGCATTTCAAAAAATTTCGCTGCTTTATATGAGATTGAACGGTTTTTTCTCGGAATATTGGGTGTTTATGTTTACAATGCGAACAAATTTGAAAAGGAATCATAATTTTTGATTGCATCCTGTCCAACAAAACGATGCATATTTTAGTTCTAAGAAAAAAAAAACAAATCATTCAATAGGGCTATATTGGAAAAACCCTTGAACTTCCACTTGACTTTATACTTAGAAATTCGAAATTCATCAACATAATAAATCATTTATACTCCGATTCAAAAGCAGCGGTGTGGGATGGATCTACCTACTCTGAATGGTTGGAAACGAATAGCGGCGTTAAACAAGGATGCCTTCTTATATTAGTGCGCTTTTGTTTGCACTCTTCATTAACGATGTGGTAGCTTGTCTTCCTGGAGGAGTCTGTATTTCTGATTTAAACATCAATGTTCTACTCTATGCCGATGATCTGGTAGTACTTTCAGAATCACCAGAAAGCCTTCAATTCATGACTAACCGACTAGCAGATTACTTTTTTAAATGGAGACTTGTCATCAACTCAGACAAAACAAAAGTCATGGTGTTTTCAAGATCAGCTAGAAACCGCAACAATTATAATTGGTCATTCAATGGATCTAGACTAGAAGTTACCAATGAGTATAAATATCTGGGAGTGAAACTGAACAGTACTCTTGATTTCAACAAACATCTTTCAGATAAATCAAAAAGTGCGCAAACCCTGATAAATGTCTCCTGGAGAAACATATTCTTTAATGATCGTGTCGAACTTTCAGCGAAATATAAAATATTTGATGCTGTGGTAAAGTCTACTCTGTGTTACGCTGCTCAGGTGTGGGGAATTGACGAATATGAGGATATTGAAAAGTTCCAAAGGAATTTCATAAAAAATCTGTTTATTCTACCACTTAAAACGCCTTATTACGCGCTTTATCTAGAAACTGGTCTACCTAAACTGTTTACGATTACGCTGAAGCTAGAGGCAGATTACATTGTGAAGACTTTGTCTCATCAAGATGCACGTCTCTCTAAAAAAATGATACTCTATAAGTTTAGGAACGAGGATTTGTGGATGTCAAAATGGAAAAATATAGGACATAACTACGGGGTAGTTCTTGCCATGGAGCCAAGCAACTTTAACCTTCTTAAAGAACAGTTGTACCGCATTTCTCAGCTACATGAAAACTCTGTCCGTGATAGTTTTGCAGCAAATCGGAGAGTAGAATTCTATATTATCAGCTCAACACCAATTTATTGGAAAATAACTAATTCCACGACTTGTTAAATTACAGAGAAATATCGCTCATTTTTAAAGTGAGATGTGAACTTCTCGGCCCATACAATGGAAGTTTCAACCAATTTAGCTCTTTATGCAATTTAAGATCCAAAGAAGACTGTTTTCACTTTGTTAGCATTTGTCCAATATTTTCTCCACAACGCCTCGGTTACTTTGGGAAGAGGACATTAACGCTGCAAGAAACAATCAACGTCCTGAATGGTTCCGACTGGAAAACTCTTTGCAAATTTTTGAAAGATACTTACAAATATAGGATGTTTTGAATAAACTAATTCATGTATATAGCTTCAAACGGCCTTTAGTCCATAAAAATTGGCGTTTCGTCCCGGCGTTCTCACTTGGCCTCTTCAGTTGACAGCGAGGGCTTTGTCAAGACGCAATTTTTATTTAGTTCAATCCAGCTTACATCAATTTTTCTGCGAAAATCAATTGTGAACTAAAGCCAACCGAATTAGAATTTCTAATCAAGAATTGTTGGAAATTTTGTTACCCGTGGCCTGGCATTGTTTACATATGAATGTGTTTTATAATACAAATTCTATATACTACTGAAATACATCACCTTCATATATTTTATTTAATATTAAATTAAAATATTTACTTCTACGTACAAATTGCTAACCGAGCTGACGACAAAGCCAAAGGTTTTAAATTAATTATTTTTGTAAAACAATGATAAGAAAAATAGAAATAAAATGAAATACTTACTTACTTACTTAAAAATAATTAGGCAGTGCATTTTGCGTAAATGAAACATCAAGGCTCAGATCACTTTTCTTATGAGCGTGGTACCTATAAGACAACTGTACTATACTCAGGTACTATAAATCGAGTGCATATTCTAATTCCAAGACAAAAAAAAAAAAAATAAAATTATAAATGCGCGCTGTATTGGAAAAACAAATCGCGAATATAAGTTTTTTGCATTCGACTTATTTTGTACTTATAAGCTGTTGGATGCTGCAGTTCATACAAACGTTATAGTTGTACCTCCAAAAAATGATGCTGTTAGTGATAATGAAGGAATCTATGATAATTTGCAGCTTTTGGAGGATGGAAACATGTTCGCAATTGAATTGGCTGGTGAAATTTAGCTAGAATGCAGGTTTCATGATTTAAATTCTCAAAATCCTGAAGACATATATGATGAACCGGAAGTCTTTGTTGTACCAAATGATCCGAACAGTAAGGTTAGGTTGTAAGGGATCCATTGCGCTCCTCAGGAATTGCGAAAAAGAAGGAGAGGGGAAGGGTAAGGAAAGGAATAAGTGGAAGATTAGGTAAGGGGTGCCTCCCTGAATCATCCCGAAATCTGAATGAATTTCAGGGTGTTCTTTAGTGGCAGAGACGAGATGTCACCCAGTTCGTCGAAAAAGTGTTCTCCGAGGGCTGTTTTTCTTTTTCTAGCTAGGCTAGGGCATTCACAAAGGAAATGAAATGAGCCCTCCTCCGCCTCTTCATCCTGACACCCTCTACAGAGATCGGATGCGATGTTTAAGTGGGTTCCCATTGAGTTGTGACCAGTAAGGATTCCAACCAATAGGGTTAGTTGAGGCCTGCTTAGCGCGAGTAAGTATTCAGTTTTTTTCCTAGAAATGTCCGGCCAAAGATTTCTCGAAACCCGACACGTGTCAATTTGTGACCACCTATCATTGGGACTTTCGAGGAAGCTCTGGTGGATTCTGCCCTTTTCTATCCCTAGTGGATCAGTGGATGACCCGTATTTCGCAAGTTCGTCTGCCTTCTCATTCCCATGTATGTCACAGTGTCCTGGGACCCAACGTAGGGTAACTGTGTTTGTGGCGCTAAGTAATCTCAACTCCTTGCGACAACATTCCACCAGTTTTGACTTTGTGACAACTGAGTAAATGGCTTTGATGGCCGCCTGACTGTCTATGAAAATGTCAATGTTCTTGTCTACTAGCTCACATGTGGCAAGATGCTTCGCTGCCTCATAAACTGCAAATTCCTCCGCTTGGAAGACACTGCAGAAGCTTGGAAGCTTTATTGATCTATTTAAAGGTGGGTTATCTAAAAAGATGCCTGACCCTACCCCTTCGCCCGTCTTGGAACCTTCCGTGAAAACTGATAAATGATTTGTATTTATGACCCGGTTTTCCGTCCAGACTTCCCTTGTAGGGATATCTATTAAGGCCACCGGATTGAAATCAATGTGCGGTATTATATAGTCTGTTTGAATGTCTATGTCCGTCAAGTTCATAATCGTTCTATGACCAAAAAGGCCCCTTTTCCAGTGATTGCTCTTATTTAGATTAGTCGCAAAGCACTTTTGGCCACCATGTCCTTCGTGAAAAGGTCAATTGGGGCAAGTGACAGAAAAGTTTCTCTGCGGTCGGTGTCGTTCTCATGGCACTGGTTGTGCCAATACACGCTAGTCTTTGGATTTTAGTCATGGTTTTGAGATTGGTTGCCTTGTCTAAGGCTGGCCACCAAACCAGACATGCGTATGTCAAGATAGGCCTTATTATGGCTGTTTACATCCAATGAATGGTTTTGGGGCTGGGGCCACATCTTTTACCAAAAATTCTACTACAAGTATAGAATGCTATTGAGGTTTTTTTTCTCCCTTTCTTTAATGTTTTCCTTCCAGTTAAGTTTACGATCAATTACTAGACCAAGATATTTTGCCGTACCTGTGATATGTAACGGAGACCCATTTATGGTGGGAGGGACTTAATTTGGAATGTTTCGTTTTCTCGTAAATAAAACTAGTTCTGTCTTGAGTGGGTTGACATTAAGTCCACAGCTACTGGCCCAATTACTGAGCTCGTTAAGCGATGTTTGTAGTAGCTCGCACAAGGTGGGGAAAAATTTCCCTGAGACCATGATCACGATGTCATCAGCGTATGCAACGACTTTGACACCGCTTACATTAAGTTGCTAAAGCAGGGGTGACAAGACCCCGCCCTGTGGAGTGCCCCTACACGTACTAACTTTTAGCTTGTTATCACCCATTTCTGCGTTTACGAGTCTCGTTTGAAGCATGGAGTCAATCCAGTTTGACAGCATCGGATCGATGCCTTTAGAGTCAAGGGCTTGCCGAATTGCAAAATTTTCGACGTTGCTGAAGGCCCCTTCTATGTCAAGGAAAACTCCCAGACTAAATTCTTTGAAATGGATTGATTTCTCAATCGTGCCGACCACCTCATGAAGAGCTGTCTCAACAGATTTGCCCTTCATATATGCATGTTGGGCCTGTGAGATAACTCCATCATTTAGTTTAAGGCGAATGTGCGTTTCTATTAGTCTTTCTAAGGTCTTGAAAAGAAAGGAAGATAGGCTTATTGGTCTGAAGTCTTTCTGTTCAGTGTGAGTGGGCTTGCCAGCTTTCGGAATGAAAATGACATTGACTTCTCTCCAGTTAGAGGGAATATAGGTGATGTTTAAACAGCCTCTATAAATTTCCACTAGAATTGGAACATTTTTAGGGCTTTGGAGCACAATTGGGATTTTTCCATCAGGCCATGCAGACTTGTATGCTGAGAAGGAGTCTATGGCCCAAGCTACCTTCCTACTATCTACAATAAGGTTACCAATATTAGAGTTTTCACTTATGTCCGGGCCTCTGTTCTCAGGAGATGTGTCGGTGACACATCCTGGGAAGTCTCTCTCTAAAGTCTCAGAGGATGAGTCTGTCCAGGTTTTATCTGGCCTTTTTAAGAAGCCTGGATGATTATGGACCTTTGACATGACTTTTCTTAGCCTAGCGATCCGAACAGTGCATCAACATCCCAAAACGTCGCTTCAACTTCTAAAAAGGAATCGGATGTATAAATTCATGTCTTCATTATGAGTTACCGAAGTGGTCGAAAAGCCATCGTGTTGAATTTTAAAAAAACCAACAAATCATTGGATGGACCAACCAATCAATCAGGCAAAACGGTTTGATCGAAAAAAGAGAAAACATGTCAACATTCAAATGGCAAATGGAATTCGAGAAAACAACATAACGATGGGTGGAGTTGACTTATTTGATAACGCTACAAGCAATAATCGGATTCGAATTCGAGGAAAAAAGTGGTAGGTACTGGCCACTTTTCTTAAACGCACTGGATGCAGCGTTGGTAAATGCATGGAAAATACATTATACATTTGCAAAAAATTTGCCAAGGAAACACCAATGCCGCAACTTGAATTTACAGCGTTTATTGTAGATTCCCTGTTGCGATCGGAAACAAACACTGGACCTTTGATTCAATCGGAAGGAAACCCAAATGAAGTGGCCCGTTTCGACAACGTCAAACATACGTCATCGAAACAGAAAAGCGTCTCCGATGTCGCAAGTGTTCCAGCCAAACAGTTTTTTCTTGCAAGAAGTGTGATATCCCGCTTCATCCAAAATGCTTCGATGAATAGGTACCACACAAAAACCCATTCTTTGTAAACATAATATATATAAATATAATGTATAACTTATTACGAATGTTGTCATTTTATTTTGAACCATTTTTCATTACCCAGTGTATCTATGTATATTTAATTAATTTCTTCATAAGAATATTCAAATAAAATTAATTCATACTCTATGTAAAAAAATTTGTATTTTAATAATTTTGCTACCCCTTTCGGCGAGCGTTGCGAAAACGCAATGTTAATTTTCCGGAAAAACAGAAGCTTTTCCAAAATTTTTTTTTTCAGATTTCCTCTAATTAGACCAAAAACAGATAGTGTTTAAAATTTTTTCTAAGTCAACTGTTAGCCGCCGGAAATGGGTTAAGTGGGACATAATGGCCAAATTGAATTTAAGGCTTAAGTCCCACACAAGTGAGACTGCACCTCGACTGTTAGAGTACTATAATGTATAACAGTTTATAGCACATAAGAATTACCTATTGTGTTCTTGTTATATAAAGTCAGTCTTCACTCTACACACAAAGAAAAAAGCTCGTCTCTTTCTTTAATACAGTCTAAACAACTGCAGCAATTTTCTTCAAACTTTGGATTTAGGTTTTTTAGGGGATTCCCTAGAGGGAAGTTGAATTTTTCTTTTATCTCGAGAAATAACGGTACCAGCCATACAACCAATATACGAAAATGAACATATTTATTCCAAAAACGGCTGTAACGTTTTTGACAAAAAAATTATCAATTATTTTTAAAGATATGGTGAATATTTTGGTAAAAACAAATTTTACCAATAACGGTTATTACTGGTACCTGACATATAACCAATTGTTTGATTCTGGAATTTCTCGATAGCTATTTCACCGATTTCAACCAAGTTTTTTATACACGAGGCATATTTTAGTTTGAATTGTTCTAGAAGAAATTAAAAAGAAAAATAGGTTTTCGATTTTTTTAAAAAAATGTTTAATTTTTTGTTTGAAAAATCAGTATCTTGAAAACCGGTTAATAATTTTTTTTAACTTTGTGCAATATTGCATTTTAATAAATACTAAAAGCTGGCATACCAAATTAATTTTTTTGTAATTTACAAAAAAAAAAAGAGCGCGTGTAACTCAGTACTCGTGGCAGAAGTGAAACTTCTTTGGCTATCTAAAAATTTCGATATGTATAGGGATATTCAGCTTATATGCGCAAGACGCAGCTTTGTGTTCTATATCAAAATGATCGATGGGTTCGGGTTGTAAACTTGAAAATTAAATAATAATGGTGAAAATTTAAAGTAAAAAAGGTGAAAATTTAAAAGATATAAATCAGTTTATTTGAGTAGGTTTTCCAACTATTTCCAAAAATTCTTACACTTTGTATATGACAACTTTAATTTGGTTTAATGTATTTTGCAACCATATATAATTCAAATTTCTAACGGACTCTCCTGATTAAATTCAAGTTTTTGAAAAAAGACTATTTTGAGAAAAAAATTTTAAAATAATTTATATCTCCATACCAGTAGGATATATATAAAAATCTTAAAGTAGTAAAATTCTTAGAATTTCATTATATATCCACCTTTCAAAACTCTAGCATTCTTATATACGAAATAAGAAAAAAGACATAAAAGGACATTTTCCCTTTTATCTGCTACAATAATATAGATTATCAAAAAATCCAAACTTATTGCACTATAAAATATATTAGTCTATCAATAAAAATGTTTACTTTTACTCTACCTCCCACCACTTAGCTAATCAATGATCTCGGCATTGCACATGTGGCGTTACATTTTTTCGTTTCACAAAAATTCAACCTTGAAATTTCACTCTCAACGCACTCAAAGAAGTTTCACTTCAAAAATAATACAAATATACAAAATTAATTTTAAAGAACACTGCCCTAACGATTTTTTCATAGATTTACATTTGTCAAACACAATTTTAAGCAATTTTTAACGACGATTTTGATTGAACCAATAACATTCATTGCTAATTTCTAGCTACGTTAAAAATGTTAGGTACGATAGCAAGTTGGTAATAATGACGCACTAACATCTTACCCTCAAAAAAAAACACCATTTCACCACAGATATTTTTGGGGACTCTTATGATACTTGGTAAACATACCAAATGAACCAGTCAAGTCATCATTCCATAAAAAGGCCTTTAACTTTCTACGGGAAACATGTACCTTTTCAGTTTTGGTCTCTTTAGAATAAGCATTGAAAATCACCCTAAAAACATGTGTCATATAATTAGATTGTATTATAACAAATTTTTCAGCTTGATAACCTCCCGACATCTCCCCCTATCCACCTTTTTAAATACGTCTATACAAAAAACCAATGCGGGGATTTTGGGGGACTTTGGATATGTTGCTGAGGATAAAATTTTGCGTCGATACCAGCAATAAAATTTCATGAACTACTTTGTTCTAACTTGCCCATATTCAATTTTCTATCTTTCCTAGAATAAATATATTGTTCATCAGCAGTTGATATAGTATATGTATTTATTTTTTAAAATGTTCATTTCATTTAACAGCGTTTTCTTTTTATCTTACAGATGAACTCTTCAGGACAAAAACATTTATTAGGGTAAGTAAAATACCGATTATCTTGTTATGAATTCTAACAGTTTCATCGACAGCCTTATATTGAAATAAAATGGTTCTTCTCTCTATTAAATGTATCGTCACTCAAATCAAATTGATTTTCTCATTCGCAGCCAAAAAAAGACTGTATTTGTATCTTTGTTATTTTTATTTTTCGAACAAAAAGAATTCTCAGGAATCAGGATAATCTTTATTTCGAGGTATTTTATATTTAGCTCTCTCTTTATCTTCTTTTATGGACTAATTTTAGCATGAAACAAATTAATTTACCAAACATCTTCCGGTTTTATTTATATCAATCACGCAGGATTTGCATCTATTTGAATGAAGACAATGTTATACCTACCTATCAGTGGCGTGGCGTCAATAATTTGAAATGGAAAGACGTAAGTAAAAGGATTGATCTGCGAAAGTAAACAAAACTTACCTCTTGTAAAAAAACAATCAGATACATTAAAATTAGGTAAGAAACAACTCTGCAAACAGTCTATTTTCATAGTACGCATAGCGTGGCCTTTCATTAAAACGATTTTTTATTAATAAAGGATGCATAGTTTGCATAGAGAAAATATTCTGTTAAGCAACAATCTATGCTTTAAAAAAATTTAAAAACCAATCAAAAATCAAGACTTAAAACCTAGCTCTAAAGCATTTACATAGCTATTAAACAAAAAATAAAGAACAAAACCTTCAACTTCACAATTAACTAAATAAACACTATGGGGCGTATTCATAGTCATTTAAGACCTGGTTCTAAGTTAAACATGGCTTTGGTTGAATTTTCGGATGTTGATTAGATTTTTTTAAGTTTATCATTTCAAGATATTTGAAGCTATTTGTGAAGTATACCAAGTTAATTATCTTATAAAAATATAAAACCAACAATTTGTAATTAAAATCGGTCTGTATTCATTGAGCCAAAATTGTCTTAAACTGTAGTTTAGTTAAACCTGGGTCTATCTGCGACTATGAATATGCCCCTATTTCATTACAGATATTTTTAGGAACTCTTATGTTACTTGTTTAACAACACCCCAATGAAACTTTTATTCCAAATCTACCATTTTTTCTTAATATTTAACTTGTTGTTCTAAAAAAATCCCATAAAAAAGAATAGTTTTTTGTATATCCATCGTCAGTGGCGGATCCAGGCGGGTGGCTTTAGGGGCTAAAGCCCCCCCCCCCACAACCGATCCCTAACATAAGTTGATATATAGAAAGCAATACATTACAACGTAGAGTAGAAAACTATATTTTATATTAAATTTCAAGTTAAAATGGGCTCTGGAAACACGTCCACAGTAGCAGAAAGAGGATCAATAGAGGCTTTAAGGGAACTAATTCTCAGGCCGAGAAATAGCTAGGAGACCGAACAGAAGTAAGATCATTGTAAACAACTATCTAGCAGACACTGAAAATTATAAAAAAAAAAACTATAAGGATACACATCTCAAGCAACAGCAATCCGAGGAAAGCGACTCATTCAGCGGCTAGCTTCAAATTCCACACTATGAGCGCCTAAAACAAGGTCAAAAAGTGGATTATCAGCAGTATTTCGACGGCTTTAAGGATAATTAAAACCAGTGGTAACATCAACAGTATGAAAATCAAAAAGATACCGGTTGTACGGCAGCTACACAAGGAACTATGGATGAATTGCGCCAGGGAGCATATTGCATGTAGCAACGCATGGAAAAAGGTTGTCTTTTCAGATGAAAAAAAGTTTAATCTTGGCGGACCCGATGGTTACAACTTTTATTTCCACGATTTAAGAAAAGAAGAACTTAATTTGTCAAGACATCAAAGTCATACATCAGGTGTTATGGTGTGAGGAGCTTTCACCTGTTATGGAACAATTGAATTGGAGTTTATAACTACAACAATGAACGGAAATAGTTACAAATGCCTCCTGTAACGGATATTTCGAAAGCTAAAGAATATTCTTGAACCTCTACCTTGGATATTCCAACAAGACAACGCCCCTATCCATACTTCCAGGATAGCTAGAAGCTTGAGTCTGAAAACGTTGGACTTCTAACATAGCCACCCTATTCACCGGACTCAAACATCATCGAAAACGTTTTGGCCTGGCTATCTCGAAAAGTTTCTGATACTGGTAGACTGTTTGGAGATAACGACGTCTTGGTCGAAACTAAGTGCGTTTGCCTGGAGCCAGATTTCACTGGATTATTCCAAAAAACTGTATAGAGCTGATTTCAAAAAATGGCGGGCGTCCTCATTATTAATTACTTACTTAGGTCCTCGGACCTATTACGTCCGTGATGTTCCCCTTACGGGACATAGGGCCTCCACTATACCTACGCGCCATCGTGTACGATTTCTTGAAATATATTTCAGCTCTCTCCAACTTTTCCCCAGTCGTGCCGAATTCTGTTCGACCGTTCTTCGCCATGTACCTCTAGGCCGGCCCACTTGTCTTCCCTCCTGTGTGAGCGGGTTCCACTGCTTTGATTGAGATGCAATGCACCGATCGCCTTTTCGAAGCGTATGGCCAATCCACTGCCACTTTCTTCTTCGTATAATAGAGTCTATGGGCTCCTGACCCGTTCTCGCATGAAGTTCGGCATTGGAGATACGGTTGGGCCAGAAAATCCTCAAGATGTTTCATAGACATCTATTAACGAAGGTTTGCAGCTTTCTAGTGACAGTGTCAGTGACTTTCCAAGTGATGCAGCCGTAAAGCAGAACGGAGTTTTTTCTCCATATTTTGGACAGCATTCCGAACGCAGCCTTTGCTTTTCTGATTCGGCTGTTTACGTCCAGTTCAGTTCCGCCACCCGTAGAGACAATACTCCCAAGATATTGGAAATCCTCTACCATCTCTACCGGTTGTCCAGAAATATTTACTTGGATTGATGAGGAAGTTCCAAGGCTGATCCTTTTAGTTTTTGCCGAGTTGATCTTAAGCCCTACGATTTCTGCTTCTCTCTCCACCCTTGTTGTCATTTGATGGAGATCCATGATCCTATGACAGAGTAAGCATACGTCGTCCGCGTAGTCCAGATGTTTGAAGTGAGATTGCAGAGTCCACTGAATTCCTCCATTTCCATTTGACAAAGCTGCATGCAGAACGTCACTTATCACCAACAGGAACAGTATTGGTGACAGTATACAGCCTTGCCTAACTCCACTTTGGATTTCAAACTCCTCTGACAGCCTACCTTTGTGCAAAACGTGACATTATTAATTGATAAAAACAAAATACATTAATGTTTAAAACAAAAAAAAGTAAACATTTTTATAGTTTTGTTCTTTTTTAATATACGATTTTTCAAGTGGCCTCAATCAAGTGACGCATTTTTTATACCCATTTTTGCAGTCCATTCCTATAATTTGTGAAATTCCAATGGAATTTCCAAGTTACAAAATATAATAACCTACTCACACGTATACAAAATTTCCAGGAAAAAAATTTTCTACATGTATTTATCGAGAAAAAAATTTTGTGAAAAAAGCGGCCTCAAACAAGTGACAGGGAGTGTATTTGTCTCCAATAATGTTAAGCTGTTAAATTTGATGGGAATCATACAAAATAACGAGATTGGGGCTGAACAATTTACATGTTATGTAATTTTGTTTGTAGGTCGGGCTAAAGTCCTTAGGCAATTATTTGAGAAAAGGCCAGTTCGGGGCTGCGAATAATGGACATGTTTAATGCAAAGACAATTATTCCCCATAAATAAAGTGCAGAAAATTGACAACAAAAAAACCAGCTCGGGACTATGGCCTGACATTAATTCGATAAAAACGTGATCAGTGTTAAATAACCAATTCCCTAAGCATTTAACTTAACTCTAGGGACTGTCAAAGACCAAAGTTGGGGCTAAGGCTTGAAGAGATAATTGAAAAAACGGGGTCGGGGCTAAACAATTAACATGTCAAATGCAAAAACAATTTACTTAGCTTATTTAACAAAAAAAATTCAGTTGGGACTAAAACCCGATTAAAAGTCGATCAATTTAAGCGAGACTTTTGTAAGTTTCGTCTCGGTCTCGTTAAAATCGAAATTTTTCAGTCTCGTCTCGTCCTTGTGTCGGTCTCGTATAATTACGTCTCGTCTCGGTCTCGTCTCCGAAAAATACGATTTCCAGACAACGTGTTTAAAAATTAGAACTAAATATTTTCGATTATAGTTTGAATACGTGCAGAAGAAAATAAATATTTAACTGAAATTGGATTTTTTTAATTTATTAGACTCTCTATAAATTTCGGTCGAAATATACGGTCTCGTCTCGGTTGCTTAAAAGGCAGTCTCGTTTCGTCTCGTCTCAGTCTCACCATGCGAGACCGAGATCGAGACCGAAACTTTTCTCGTCTAGTGGCCAGGCCTAAGTGTAATTGCTTAATACAACAGGAATAGTTTCTTACGGCCATCCAGGACCTAGAGAATCTTGGGGCTTATATTTATTTCCAAAGCAATTACATATAAGATCTCTGGTCAAGGAGAGAAATTTCACAAGCGTAAGTTTTCTCTGTGCACTCAGAAAATCATGGAGAAGCAAATGAATATTTGCATTCTCTCTACAGTCTAGAGCGACGTGCAAATTTATCGAAATAATTTTTGAGCCGGAATATAAAGTGTATGCAGCGTATAAACGAAAATTCATTCACGCTTGCAGAATTAGGCCGCATGCTATTTTTGATATCAGCCTTTTCGTCAGTCCGACTAAAAGTCGTAAAGTTTTGACATTTCATTTTTCATTCGGCAAAATATTGTTTTATGTGCTTTCCAATGCCAGTTCGAACAAAACAGATACCTGGTCTACTACTTGATTTGGCTAGTTCACAAAAATGAGATCTCCAGAGGGCTCATACTGTCAAAACACATAAGATTTTGCCAGTGAGACCTCTTATATATCATTTTCATTTTTGTCTCAAACTCGATCTCCAAGCCCCCAACCACAGCCAAATCCTAGATCCGCTACTGTCCATCGTTAAAAAGTACCCTAAAATCATGTGTGATATTCTTACATTTAAAAATACCAAATATTTCATATACCATACCTTCTTCCCTTTATCACTCTTTAAATGCCTTTATATCAAAATCCACTGCTGTGATTTTGCGAGTCTTTTGATATGCTGTAGAAGATGAAATTCTGCAATTATACCTAAAATAATATTTTATGAATCAAAGGGCACGGTAGTGCCCAGCCAAGTTTTGGCACTACACCCTTTTTACAGGATCAAACTAAGGCGATTTTCGACCCCCCTCTAAATTCAGTCCCAATAAAGCCAGAAACTTTAAACTCACAGCATTTGCTGAGCTCACCAGGTTCAGTCAACTCACCAAATAACAATTCTTTAGCGTCAGTGGTTCCCAAGATATAAGACTGCAAAAATTGCAAAAACCGTAACTGACTGACTCACTCACTGATAGATCATCAAAATTATGGAGCACTTCCTGACATCGTAGAATCTTGCAATTTCGCACAACGGTAGGCCTTGTGGTTTATACAAAGGAAAAAATCCAAAATTTAAGATTTTCCATTCAGAGGGCGTGGTACCCGCCCATTTTCATAGAATTGATATAAATTATTTGGAGCACTTCTGACTATCGTGGAACGATGAAATTTGGTACAGCGGTAGGGCATAAAGTGCAGGCAAAAGAAAAATTTAAAATTTGAGATTTTACATTTAGGGGGCGTGGCAACCGCCCGAATAAGAATTGATATCAATTATGAGAAACTTTTCTAATTGTCGTAGAATGATCAAAATTTGGTAAAAAGGTAGGGCTAGAAGTGCAAGCAAATGCAACATTTTAAAATTTGAGATTTTGCATTTAGAGGGCGTGGCATCCGCCCATTTTCGCAGAATTGTTATTAATTATATGGATCACTTTGGATTGTTGGAGATTAATAAAATTTGGTAAACTGGTAGATCATGTGGTCAATACAAAGGAGATATTGGAATATTTTAAATTATTCATTCAAAGGCGTGGCACCCGCCCATTTTCTCAGAATTGATATCAACTATGTAGAGAACGTCTGATTGTCGTAGAGTGATGAAATTTGGTAGAGCGATAGGACTTGACATGAAGGCAAAGGGGAAATGAACACTTTGATATTTTACATTCAGTGGGCGTGGCAACCACCCATTTTCACAGAATTAATATTAAATATATTAAGAGCACTTCCGATTTGTGCTGGATTCTGTAATTTGGTAAAGTGGTTAGTTTTCAGGCCTGGGTATGCAAAGAAAAAGTTGAAATTATGAACTTTTTCATGCAGGGGCATTTCATCCACCCACTTTTCCTGATAAAAAGAATCTTTTGCAAAAAGTAGCGAAATCACAACAAAAACATAAATAATAAAAAAGGAGCCAAGTTCTTCTATGTACAAAAACCTTTGCGTAACAAGTCAGCCGTAAAAAGTAGTGAGATCTAAAAGTACGCCAAGTTCTTAGTTTATTTATGTTAAATATCAAATATTTTAAGTAGAGTTATATGGAAGAACCTCAAAATTATCAGAGAAATCTGTTTACTTGGCAAGTTTTTTTTATTATCTAATTACTCAATTTTGAAAAGAAAACTTGTCAAGTAAATTAACTTAAGTCAGTAATCATGAAATAAGTGATTTCTCTGATAATTTTGAGGTTCTTCCATATAACTCTACTTAAAATATTTGATATTTAACATTGATACACTTAAAACTTTGCGTGCTTTTAGATCTCATTACTTTTTACGGCTGACTTGTTACGCAAAGGTTTTTGTATATAGAAGAACTTGGCTCCTTTTTTAACATTTATGTTTTTGTTGTTTCTTTTTTCACCGCATATTAAATTACGCATTTAAATCTTTCCTGGACTATACTAAGCTTACCCAAAAAACAAGGAAACAAAAATAGAAAATGTATTTAACAACTTTCATAAAAAATAAGTCGAAGAAGAGCGTGTTATTTTTCACCCAATAGAATGAATATTAAGAGAAACGGAGTCAAGCAAAGGAATAAAAAAACATTCCATTCCATACCCAGTTCCAGTATAACACAAGGAATAGCGTCTTACTTTTTCCTATGTTGTTGCGTGTTGGACAAAGAGGATCTAGAAACAAAAATGCTCAGGGAAGAAAGGGATACAAAACAAATATTATAAGACGGTGAAAGACGTGTTTTATTTCTAAATTAATTCTTTCAAAGAGAGCGTATGTTCAGCAGTTGAGCAAAGAGCGAAGAGAAGAATGAATTGACGGTGTTTATTCGATAGCTTATGTTTGTGTGTGCGAATTTTGTAATTAAATTGATAGGGTTGCAAAGTTTATGTTTATTTGATAGTATTTTTCGTACATTTTTTAAAAGGGAAGACGGTAGGAATCGTGTTATATGGACGCCACGCCACTGCTTTCTATTCTCCCTTTTTGGTTGCCTGGAATTTTATTTATTTTTTTGTATGTTGGGTGAATTATTTTAGCCCCATTAATTGATTTTTTTTTTTACAGACGAGTAGTTGATATGTCTTGTCTATGTATGCAATGTCCCCTGATGGTGACATGTTGTGGTTGTCCTCGGAATTTTTCCTTATCCCCCTTATATTTTTGTTATCCTTCGACGATATCCTTATTATACAAAGATGGCAGATATTTTAAGAATTTATTATATTCGAAGTTTGATCTTGGATTTTATTGCGGTTTAGTGGGTGTTTTTACATTGGTCGTATTTTTTAAGCAATTTAGAATGAAATCGAATTTTTAGAGACAGAGAAAAAAGTTAAAAAATGTTTCGATATTATAACAGGGAATTATACGTACAGTACATACATACATATATCAGACGTAGACTCTATGAGAATCGGAACTTTTGCACGTGACGGAGATAAGTTGGAAAATATAAGCAAGTAGACAATTTTGATTATTTTTACTTGCTCTATAGGTATAGCATTGGTTTTTTGTCACCCCTCTAGTTACATCCTTGTAGGATGTCCTGTCCATCTCAGTTTGAACAATTTTGCTTATACAAACAAATTCCTGCTTCGCAATTTTGAACACTTACTTACCTAGTATACTAAAACTTTTTTAACATGCCTTATAATTATTTTAACTCTCAGGATTTTGGAAAATCACTTAAAGTCGAGCGAATCCTTGAAAATAATTGAATTATGGAGCAATAAAGCGATAAAATGAAAAGTTATGTTCGTTTTAGCTAAAAAATAAAAACAATTATCAGTGCTCTGCGCCACCACAGACAAATTAGCCAACAAATACAATTATTTTAAGTTATAACATATAAACGCCTTTTCTTAGCTTAAAGCTATTGGATTAATGTTAAAAAGAATTCATCTTAAAAGAGTGAGTGAGGATAAAGGTTCCTGTAGATTTAATAAAATTTCAGAACATCAAGGCCTTCTGTGCTGGGTGTTTCTTAAGTCTCCTTGAGTTGAACTGGAATTTCTTTTGGGGGGAGGGGCGGTGCAGAGGCTTGTGAATAGGAAAAGCTATCATGACCGACCAACAAAAGGTCAAAAAGAAAGTTTGACCTTTTATACAATGTGAAATAATCCAGGCTAAATGAATACACGTAAGGCTATTAAGTATTTTTTCTTTGTCCATGTCTTTGTCAAAAAAAAAAATTGTATATATATTTTTGTTTGTGTCAAAGCCTTTTTAATGTCACTTGCCTTACACACAACATGTATTATAGAAAGGTGTTGTCTATCATTAAGGCATGGTACCTTATACACATAGTTGTTACATAGGTTTTATTGAATGAAAGTTATAATAGTACCTGTTGCGATGTTTTTTTTTGTAGCAAATCTAGAGATCTCAGATTTGATTGCGATTTTTTCATTTGTGTTACCTTAACAACACGTTAAGGGATTTTATTTTATCTAAAGGTATAGTTTGTGGGTAATTGAACTTCTTAGGAATGTACGAGAATGTGAAAATGAGTTTTCGCTTCAATTATTATACGGGTTCCTTTTTTCTTTAAGGAAAATAAATAACATCAGTTACCTATTGTGCGACCAAACCTATTAGATTCCTTTAGATTTGATTTATTATTAATAGAATCTTTCAAATCCTTATTTCTTTAATTTTGATGTAAAAACTGACAAATTTGTTTATGTATGTGTAAGGCAAATACATACATAAGACTTTTTCTCAACCCAGCGGGAAATATCGTCCCCAATGAATTTTATAGCTGAATTCTTCAATCAATTCACTAGCCAAATAATAAAAGGAAACGTCATGCAATGATTTAGCCAGTGAAGAGTCATGCGAGGTTTCCTCAGTTCATAGATTTGATCCCACTTTCTGCTTTGTGTGAAAACAACCCTTTCTTTCGTTGAATTAAAAATTGCGTTTGATATGGAAAATTATAAGATGAAAAAACTGTTGAAAAGTCATGTAGAAGTTCATCAGTTCATCGTCTATGTCCACTCACATGCTTTGTAAAGTGTGCATCGTCATTGTGTGTTTTGATAGAAGTTGATTTTTTTTGTGTTCTTTGTGTTGACATTGTCTACTGACAGTAAATATTATAAGAGGACTTGTGAATTTCTATTAAAGTGAGGAAATCTCGGATTGTCTCAAAGTATTTCAGGTTGTTGGTTAATCACCACTTCGCATATGAAGTGGTGATTAACCAACAACCACTGACCTAGTGATTTCACTTTAATTAAATTTTAATTCTATATTTTATTTTAATTGACCGATAACAAATTCACAACACATACACAACAGAGTAATGAATTCACTATTTATTTAATTTTCTTCACATTTTTCATATTGAATTTACTATAATTGCTGAATAAACAACAACCACTAATCTTGTGATTTGATAATTGAATTTTCATTACCATTTTCATCGAAAACATTGAACTGATGAATAAACCACATACATATATGTAGTGAATTCACAGATCATGCAACCGTCATGTTTTTCATCATCTGGCTCGGTGAATAAACAACTTCCAACGAAGTAGTGATTTCGTTGGCGAATTTTCATCGGATTTTCAGCATGTGCTTCTCGCCTAGGACATGCCCATGTTAATTTCATCAAAGGAATCAGCTGAAAAGTGGACGGCGCAGCTGCCATTCCTTAAGGAAAAAGCTGATTTTTCCTCAATGAATTTTTGAATTTTTCTCGCTGGGAATGTGTCTTCTGTACCCCTTAATAGCTTCAAAACGGTTTAGTTTACTTTAAAAATTCTTTTTATAAAGAAATAAATAAAAAAATAATGAATGTATTGTAAGTGTGGTTGAATGTATTAACAATCGATAAAATTGGTCGAATGTGATCGATAAAATAGAACGACCGTTTAGTTTATCGATAAAATAAAACGAATGAAACGATTTAAACGAAAGTGTGTTTGACGTTTATGCTGCAGTACCCTTTAAGCAAGCGAGTCCGTTTTGGATCCGAAACCAGTTCATAAACGGACCCAAAACCGGATCCAAAACGATTCCAAATAGGATCAAATTAGTATGGAAATTAGAATCACCACGGAGCCATTATGTGAATGTGTTGTGAAAGAGAGAGAGTATTCCAATTCACCATACTCCGAGAAAACGGAGCCTAAATGGAATCCAAAACGGACCAACAAAAATGAATGAATCTTCCCCATATAGTCGAGTTTCTACATTGTATACAAAAAAACAAACAGAATTTTGTTCATTTCAAGACTTTATTTTTATTTATCAATTATAAAAGGTAAATTATATATTTCCACAAATAAACATATACATATAATAAACAGTGAACTTGTATTTTTGATTGGAAATTTCTTAAAGTTTTCACAAGAAAAAAAGCAATGGTCTTCGCCTAGCTACCTACAAAACTGAACTAAAAAAAAAAGTTGGTGGAAATTAAAAAAAAAATTACTGCACTCTCCTATTTCTCCGTGCATAGAAAAATTCTCTCGACTCTTGTTCTTCTTTTTACATGCGTACACAGAAAATTTGTTAATGTGTTTGAGACACTCAGTTTTTTTAGATTCCCAAGTAATTCCAAAGTGAACCGAGAAATTCGGGTCCGTGATTTTGCTTGAAGGGTAACGACGACGGTGCGTATTGACATTCGATGAGCAAACGTAAACCTTTTCGTTACTTATGTGTTCTATTGAGAAGACAAATGCCGCACTACTATATCGGTGCGATCAAGCAATTCATGTCTGTGGAGTAGATTTGTAAAAATGTATTTGGTTCGTTAAGCTGGCTTTAGACTTTCGGTGTTATCATCGGTGTACGTTGTTCGTTGTTGTTCGTTCGCGGAACAACGGAAATGTAAATGAGAAAACCGAACAACGAACTAAGAACGAATGAAGAACGTGTAAATTCAAATCAGGTCAGAAATTTCGGTGTGCATTGTTCGTTGTTACCCTAACAACTTGTGTTTAAATGCGAAAACTGTTTAAATGAACATTGTTGTGGGGTGTCGTGCAACTTTTAGGGACATTTTCGAAGTTTTTTTAATTACTGAATGGCACAAGAAGCCTATTTATATAAATAAACAATTTTGTAAATAGAGTTTAACTTTCTAATGTAAATGCTTTCTTCGTTGTTCGTAGTTGATAGAAGAACGAACACCGAACAACGGACAACGAATGAAGAACGAAACTCTAAAGCCAGCTTTAGGCATTACTTTGTGGTAGGTAGGTAGGTAGAAATGGCGGCCACGGGCAGTCTAGCCCATAGCCCAATCAGCGCTGAAGTGCGCCGTTTTGATACCATAACTCGTTTGAACCTGTGGATGGAATTGAAGAGAGAAAATATGGGCATATCCTCAGGATATCGTCCCTTTTTATTTAGTTTAGAATAGGATTTTGTTGTAGCTTTTAGCACAATCATCAGAAAGTGGATCACTCACTCAACCAGATCAGCACCAGCCCACTAGGCAGTTCGTTGGCTGGCACTGGAGCGTCCACTGATCGGATTGGATGATCATCCGGCCGCTGTGCACCACGAACCCCCACCAGAACCCTAGTCCACTATCTTGTGATCATAGGGAATCGACGGAAGGTATAATGCAGAAGTAGCCGAAATTTGTCCTAGAGCCATTTCGTCGAGTTGAGAAAAGAAATCAAGTCTTTGATCTTCATTTCAGAAAGTTCGTTAATGTCGTCAAAGAATACTCTTCCGAGCGACTGTTTTCTAGCTTTGGCCAGAGCAGGGCTTTTGCAGAGGAAATGAACTACTGTTTCCTTTTCCTGCTATTCCTCACAGCTCCGACAGTGAGTATTGTGAGGTATGCCCAGCTTCGCTGCATGCTCTCCTATTGGCCAGTGTCCGCTACAGGTTGCAACTACCCTGGCCATGTCTTGCCTGGGTCTGCGTATTAGATCAATTGTTCGGTTCTTGTCATAGGTGGGCCAAATCTTCCTAGATATAATACAGTTTGATTAACTGCTCCACCTACGGTTTGCTTTAGTAAGATAAATTGAGAGAATGTTGCCCTTCATAACTCCAAGCGGAATGTTGACTCTTTCCGCAAGTGAGCCATGAAGGGCTGAACCTTGCCTGGCCAGCTCGTCAGCCCGTTCATTGCCCTCAATGCCACTGTGACCCGGGACCTAGATAAGAGTGACATTGGGGTCAGTGTTCAGAACCGCAAGCTCATTCCGGCATTGCTGGACTTACTTTGTGGTACACTTGGCCTTTATTTTGAACGTTGAATTAAATTGTTGACTAATTGCAAATTATGTCTGTAGCTCCGAGCGTTTTCCTTTGAATTTGCGAATGGACTTTAGGACCAGGTTTGAATCTGGATCCGTGTCGATGCTGTTGAATGGTTATCTGGTGGTGACTTAATTTCTGGTAGTTGGAAGTAGGAAGGCCCTAATCACCTAGCGGTATGAAATATACTTTACGCCCTATTTTTATACCTACCAAATACACACACAAAATTTCAGAAAAATCGGTCAAGACCTTTCGGAGGGGTGCGACCCCAAACACCGTGATTTTGTAAAAGTTTCAAAAGAATAAAATATATTCTTCTTTTTTTAAAAAAAATATAACGATCAAAACGTCATAAAAAAAAACTATTAAGAAATCAATAACTGACCTATAGCCCACTAAAGGAATCTTTTGATGTTTCAAAAGAATTGTTACCACATTAAAAAAAAAAAGCTAAAAATTGTTTTTTGATAACTCAATACTTCGAAAACAGCTCGAAAAATCTTATTTTTCTCGAAAACAGCTGGAACAATTTTGGTGATCTAGTTTTGAAAAAAAAAAAATACCAACTTTAGTTTGCTCTTCCCGTTGAAACATTTTTTGTGTTTTTTTTTTTTTGGTTGATGAAATTTTTTGAAATTTGTATCTACATATAAAGCTGGCCATAAACGACGAACATGCTCGTGCTCGCCATATTTACGTCGTCTATGGGTTGGTTCGCGAACCGCTCGCCGTTGGCGAAATATTTCGATTTTCTCGTGTTCGTTTCCTACGATGTTCGTCGTGTATGAGCATGTTCGCGAGCAATTCTCATTTTTTCTGCATATATCACCGGGTTCCCATCGCGGAAGAAATGAATAATCATGAGCGCAACCACTTGTTTTTCTTTTTCGCACATGTTTACGCTTTGAAGAATCAACAAGAAATGAATGTTCGGCAAATATGTTCGTCGTCTATGGGGTAAAGCAAACGAGCATGTTCGACGAGCATGTTCGTCGTTTATGGCTAGCTTTACTTAGAATAACTTTAAATTGGCATTTCAATTTTTTGTCCTAAAAAATTGTTCAAAATTTTATATAAATAATTTCTTTTGATTTTAATTTACTTAATTTTTAAGTTTTTGAAAAAGGAGAATGCTCAAAAAAAAAACCCAGAGTCGATAAGAAAAAAACATATATGGTTTCAAAGGGCATTGACTATAGATATCAAATATGGAATTATTTTCTTTAAAAGTTATCTTCAGGTCTAGCTATGACAATTTTTTTTTTTGGAGCAAGGTGTCTTTTCATCTAAACAACATTTCGGTGAGGGCAGTACAGAAAAAAACCAGTATAGATTAAAAAACATAGGTACCTACATATCTACTCGGCACATAGTAATCCGCAAAATTTTCGTAAAACAAAGTTCTAAGGACAAGGCTTCGAAAACTATTTAACACAAAACTGAACTTTAAAAGGCAATTCAAGGTTTCGAAAAAAAATTTTTACAAGCGTAGCAGACGCCATATATTTTTTTGGAATTTGAGGTAGCAACAGTATAGGAGGCAATAGGCGGAAATACCTGTGCCTTCAATGTTGCATTATTTTAATCCGAAAATGTGTTAAATGTTATAAATTGGTACATTACTAGCCTCGTCAATATATTAAAAGTACTCTTGTCCAAGAAATAAATAAACAATTTGCGGAATAAATTATGGAAACAAACATTTCGGAATTTTACAACTGCCGTTAAAAAATTCTTAGTTTTCCCGTTTTCGTTTTCACTTCGGAGTTTTAAAGCTACGTAGTAAGGTAGAGGCAGGTCTTATCTTAATTATTATCCTCTAGTATCTATAACATTATGCGAATGCTTTATAAGTTATACTTAATCCTTAAGCACATACTATTTCCTCAAACTGTTATCCGGCATGCTTAGGTAACTTTTATTTCGTAACGGTATACATAGGTGATAACCGCCATTTTATGAATCATTTTGTGGCTGCAGATTTGAGTAAATTAACTTGGACCTATTTATTACCGTGAATCAAGTACACCACACTATGATGAAGATTTGTCACTTTTTACTTTTTTTTTTTACATAATGAAACACTGTGTTTTTAAAAATCTTAAATTGTTATATCCAGTCCCGGGGATATTTTTTTAAGAAAACGATTCCGTTATTTGTTATCTACAATTAATGTTCTTTCAAACTATGTATGATTTTTCTTAACCGACTCTGGGTTTTTCGTTGAAAAAATTGTGTATATAATAATTTTTCTCAGAAAATAAATTTTAGAGCAGATCACAGATTCCAAAACCTGCGAACAGTAAACAAACGAAATAGATTTTGAAAGAAAAACGTGACAAATAGTTTCAATGTGCTATTTCGCAAACTACGTTTGCCTCACATCTCACATTTGTCTCAAAATCTATGTAAATGTGTTCATTTTTTTTTTGTCTAGAACTATATAAGCAAGAATTTCCGCTTACAAAATTTCTTCAAAAATCTGCATGGTTTACGAAAATTTGCTTTTTTGAAATTAGTTTTTTAGCCAGTGCAAAATCCACGAACGGTGCTTCGAGGCAATTGGCTCGCTCGTGTATGAATACTTGAAGAAAGCTGTTTAACACTGAATGAAAACAGGTTATTCGTATATACATTTTTAATCGAACGGTTGAGGACTTACTTACCTACTTTACTTTTGATGGCGCTCACAGCCCAGGATAGACTTCGGCCTCAACTAACAAGCCTCTCCAGCAGCTCTGTCCCTAGCTAGCCGCTTCCAGTTGCGCACACCGAGTGCTTTGATGTCGTCATTCACTTGATTGCGCCACCCGTTACGGGTTCTTCCTCTGCTGCGTACCCCATCGGGGTTGGATTCGAAGACTCGTCGGGCAGGTGCGTTGCTGTCCATACGCTCCACGTGCCCCAGCCATCTCACCCGCTGTATTTTCAGCTTTTTGACCAGGTCAACGTCGCTGTATAGCTCTTATAGCTCGTCGTTGAATCTTCTCCTCCATACTCCTTCGATACACACCGGACCGAAAATCACACGAAGAATCTTCCTCTCAAAGCACGGTTGAGGACATTGTGGGTAAAAGAAACTTTCAATAAAATAAAATCGATTAATTAAATTGAATTGAAATTTCTTTTTCAAATTATACATCTTTGCATAATTCAGGAATATTATGTACATCTAATACGAGCCCAAACGCAAAATAGTTGGACTACCTATGATAAAAACCCAAAATCTGCTGGTTCTTAAATTCCATCGGCAATAAACTCAATATTTTGGTATTTTATTTTTAGATATATTTATTTTAGATAGAAATAAGTAACAAAAACAAAATGACTTCAATTGAATAACCATATAGAGCAGTCTTAAAAAATAAAATAACGATTGATACATTTTTTTAAACGCAAAATAGTTGGCCTACGCGTCTTAATTTTTATTTTACCATGGTGTTACGTCGCCTCTGGCCTTGATAACTGCTTCTATGCGTCGTGGCATTGTGTCAACTAATTTTTGACATTCTTCGGTACCAAAAGATTCCCAAATATCTATAATTTTAGCTTTTAGGCCTTGAAGAGTCCGACATGGTTCTTTACGGAGGTTTTGCTTCATTTTATGCCAGACAGTTTCACTTGGCGAAAAGTCAGGGCTGCTGGAAGGCCATTCCAGTAAAGGAATTGCTTCAGCAGATAACCACGCCATTGTAGACCTTGCTGAAGCACTATCCTGTTGGAAAATGAAATCTCCATCACTAGTTTGAAGTCGTGGTATTGATGGGAGTAGTTCATTTTCCAGAATATCCCGGTACTTGGTAGCATTGACAGTTCCATTTACAAAATGTAAATTGCCCAAACCTCGACCTGACATGCATCCCCATATCATTAGAGATGCTGGAAACTTGGCTGTTTTTTTAAGGCAATCTTTGTGAAAGGCCTCTTTGGAGTTTCTTATGATACGTTGTCGTTCGTCGCCCACGCAAACTTCAATCCTCGACTCATCACTCCAAATAACGGACCGCCATTGACTTAAAGTCCAGTTCTTACGTTGCTTGGCCCACTCTAGGTGCCTTTTCTTTTGTTTAGGTGTTAAAAGTGGTTTTTCTTTGGCCTATGTTTTAACGAATTAAAATAGCTCTAATTAAAATAAACCTAAAACAAACCTTATAAAATGTATATCCAATTTGTTTCATTGTCCGCTTACAAGTGTCGACTGAAACACTTTTTTGGATTCTTTCTCTCCATTGAACAGTTATTGCAGCGGCAGTTTGAGGTCGATTTTCCTTTATTATTTTTTTTAAGACTCGGCATTCTGGAGATTTCGCAATTGGTGGGCGTCCCGTTTTTTTACCAACCTCCACATTTCCACTATTTTTAAACTTTGTGATAATGTTTCGAATTGATGAGCGAGGTAAATTAAATTGGTTTGCTATTTTGTAGCTCGACAATCCCGTTTCGACGGCTTTAACTATGGATTCCCTAAGGTCTCGTGATAATGCAACACCACGCACCATAATTGACACTAAACTGTTGCTGGCTTACTTAAAACAAGAGATCAATAAACAACAAAACAAGTGCATGTCATTTTTTTAAATAACGGTTAACTGAACATCTATTTAAATCATCATAGGCCAACTTGTTTGCATCCCATAGAGAGTAGTCCAACTATTATGCTCTTATCTTTGTTTAAGAGAATGCAACCTGAAGCCATGTGTGTTTTCTCAAATTAAGTTATGTTTGGTCTTATTTACTCATTAAATGTAATTTATTATATTGACAAAAAAAAATTCAATCAACAACTGCTTGGGACAGAAAATGAAGGTATATAAAGAGGATTAATGTGTTAATTGATGAGTAGGCCAACTATTTTGCGTTTGGGTCGTATAAACTTTAGTTTATACAAAAATCCTACTTAATGTACAAACATAATATATATATGTATATTTGGTTTGATTTGAATTCAATCCCAAAACATTTTGATTTTAATTCAAACTTAAAACATTTTTTTAAATTTATTAAAAGGCAATTTCTTGACAAAGATCTAAAATCAATTTAAAACTCGATCTTGTAATTCTCGGTTTATTTTTGGAAGTCAGTTTATAAATTATTAAGAACTGGAGCATTTCTTCAATTCAAATCATTTCCCTAAAACTCGGTCTAAAATCATTATTGAGTTTTAGAAAAATAGATCTCGAATTTTCGTAGCACCCAGTAGATTGTTTTGACACAAATCTCTGACATTGTATTGACAAATTTAAAAATACACTCCGCTCCACAAACTTTTTGTTAAATTTATAAATTCACCTTTTAGTTTTAGTTCCTATAAGGGGGATCTATTGCAAATAAAACTGAAAAGACAGAATATATCAGGAAAATACCATTAGGTTTTTTTTACCACTTTTATAATTTCTTCATTTAAAACATAGTTTTTTTTGCGCCACTTGAACAGAAAAATTATCTAAAAAAAGGTAACAAATTAAAAACTGCAGTAAAAGGGGGTAGTTTTTTATTTGTAATCATATTTTAATAATGTGTGCTACCACATCTAAATTGATTTTTTTCGTCATAAAATACCAATTTTGTCCATCTTCCTTTCACGTCATATTCTTCCTACAAAAATCTATTATATTGTGTCTTCGTATTGGATTTAACGGTGGTTTTTTCTTCAATTTTAAGTGCTTTAAATCTGTAATCACAAGTACTTTGCTCTTAGTTTTCTAAGCAACTGATGCTTTTTAATGCCCCAGGCTTATTTTTTTCCAAAAAGGCTTTTTTTCATTTTTTCTAGGTATACTAGATTTTATCCTAACTAAATAACTTTATTTTCATGTTCCTAAAACATTCTAAAAAAGAAGTAGGAAAAAAGTATTAAAACTGTGTTATAAAAAGAGAGATGGCTCTAAAACATTTCCTTTTCTTCAGAAACTAGGTTACTATGTTCTTTGCCTGCTGTGTTCCTTGAAAACAGTTTTTTCGTGTATTTATTTAAACAAAACGAAGATCAGCAACATATTAAAGACAGATACCTATACGTTTAGTGGAATTGTTCACGCAATGACGCTTTTAAATAATCACAATTGCTACGAGTTTCAATTACAAGAAACCCTTATATCTTTATTTCAAAAATCCATGTATGATTTTAAGGATCAGGATGCGACGACCTAAATTTAAAACTACCTATATTTATTTTTGACTTAATACTTATGCAGCAAATTACTTAAAAGTTCTTCAATAAGTTAAGAATTGCTTCAGTGATCTATTTGTTTTGTTTTTTTTTGTTTGTCTTGTTCAGGAATGTTTTTGTTTATTCTTCTTAGAAATTGTGTTTAAACATAGATTATTCTTAAAAAACTAAAAAAAAAAATCCAGTGAGGCATTATTTTTGTCGAAAAAGGCATTGGGGCATATTCATAGTCGCAGATAGACCCAGGTTTAACTAAACTACAGTTTAAGACAATTTTGGCTCAATGAATACAGACCGATTGTAATTACAAATTGTTGGTTTTATATTTTTATAAGATAATTAACTTGGTATACTACACAAATAGCTTCAAATATTTTGAAATTATAAACTTAAACAAATTGAATCAATGTCCGAAAATTCAACCAAAGCTATGTTTAACTTACCCCAGGTCTAAAATGACTATGAATACGCTCCAATGTTTTTATTAGTTTCTTAGTCAAATACTAAAAAGAAAAACACCGCATGGTTGTAGGACTTACAATTTTCAAAATATTATAAAAGGAAACAGGAAAATATTGTAGGTGGCATTATAAGTATTTATGCAGTGTTTTTTTTTAATAATTTGTTTTATTTTTTTTAACAATTTTCCTACATAGGTGCAAGGATTCTTAAATAACCATTTCCAAGTTTTTCTTAGTTTGATTGTGAATCGTTTTTTTTTTTTAATGATTAGCGCGTGCTTTAGAGGTTTTGAATACCCTGGAGCAAGAGATGTTGAAGTCATTTGAGCTGTAGTAAGAGAACTCTGCATTTGAAAAATTGTGCAAATAACTATTTTGGTATGGCGTATAGCAACTTTATGGAATCGGAAACAAAATTGAATGCAAGATTATGATCAAGCTAGCTATTACAATGATAGGGGAGACGAAAAAAGTGGGTGTCGCAATTCTGTCTGTTCTCGGAGCTACACCCTTAAAACCTTAATTGACTTTTTTCAAACAAATTAGGGTAGAGTGGGGATAGTTGGACCACTTTTCCCTGGAAGTTTTATAATTATCAAACCGCTCATAATACAACTATGAAAGTGGGACCAATGAAAAGAATGGACGTTTGGCTTCTTAATGCAATTTGAAAAAATTGAAAATGTGTAACAGTAGAAGAATTATATAGGCTCAAGTGGTTTGAAAAAATTGAAAATGTGTAACAGTAGAAGAATTATATAGGCTCAAGTGGTCTGACTTGCCAAGTCCAAGTGGTCTGACTTGCCCCACTAGCGAGGTAAGTTGGACCAGTAGGAGGGGTTAGTTGGACCATGGGCCGAAAAAGTGGAACCATTATATCCAAAAATAACAACAAAGCCATTATCTATTGATTAGAAATTGAATTTTATTAAATAAACTTTACTTGAAAATGAATAATCATTTTTTAGTAGACAAAAATAAATATTTAAAAAAATTAAAAGAATTAAAAGCAACAAATAAATTATCGAATTAAAACAAAAACTTCTTCTTGGATAAAATACCTTTTTTTCTTTTTTCAATATTATAATACGAAATTATTGTGGACTTATAGCCCACTTTTTTTTCTAAAATTAGGGAATAATGACCATTTTTTTTTTGGGACTCTTAACCTACTTGAATCGGTCAAATCTCCACAACACAATTGTGGACGTCTGACCCACGTGAGTGGGACAAAAGTCCATTATGGACTTTTGGCCTGTGAACTTTTGACCCTGCGTCTTACCACACACCTAGTTTGATGCACATATTGCGTCACTAAGTAAAAACCACTGAAAACATTTAAATTTTAATCACAGAATATGAAAACATAATAACAGGGCTCAAGAAAATACTATACCTTGTTGTGAGACTCGCACGTTTTCTATTAAATAACACAAAAAGAAACGAACATGTTTTGTTTTAGTTTGACACTACAAAAACACAAATCGTTGTGTGGTTACCGTTCTACTGACAAAATGCAACTGAAACCATTTTTATACTTGCCTTTTAATGAACACGCTTCATTCGTGATTAATCATGTTCCTGTAGGACTTTTATTTTTTGTGAGTAATTGCCCTATGGGCCAACTAGCCCCGCCCTATCTTACTCAGTGTTTTTTGAATAATATACTGACTGTTTTTTTTTTTTTTTTTTTATTACGATTGAAAATAACGCCATATTAAGTCAACTTGTTTCCGTCTTCGTTTACTGTAATTTCTTTTGTTCTAAGAAAAGAAGCGAATAACTCTTTGTATTTAATTTACTCTAAAATTATTTTAAAATTGAAGTTTAATGAAAGCAATATTGTATTAAGTCCTAACTATGCATATTTAACTTAGGTCTATAATGACTATCAGTATGTCCCATTTTTTTTTTTAAGCGTTGTTGACAACGCTGACTATCACAACGTGAACGATGGCTCTGTAATCACAGGTACTTTGCTCTTAGCTCTCTTGAGCAAAATGTATACCAACCCAGAACTCACCACGCACAATAACTATATCAACGTGAACGATGGCTCCGTAATCGCAGGCACATTGCTCGATCTGAACTAGCTACAGTTTGCTTTAGTTTTTTTTAACATTTTACAAGCAAACTGTATGTGACCACAGAGCTCTCTGTGGTAGCATACAGTTTGCTCTATAATACTTTCAAGTTCGGTGAGCAGAAAATGGCTGAGCACAGACTATAGAGATCTGTGCTGATATACATTTTGGCAATACGCGTCCAGATACACTAACACACATATACGCTACTAGTTCTACTCGCTTGTCTAAGCCCCGGGTAAGTGAAGAAATGAGTTAGAACTCAATCAAGTTTTAATTTTACGATAAACAGAGTTTTAGGAGTTTGAACTTTGTCAAGAAATTGGCCGTAACAGAAGTAATTAATTTCAATGTTTTAATATTTAAATTTCTTCTTTTTCTTATGATTCTAATGTATCTCACAATTTATACTTAAATCCAATATAATATTTTTAATTGGATTTAAATCTTCTTCTAGGAGCAATATTATTCCTTAATATCAAAGTTCATAAAATAATATTTGATATCTTCAAAAGTCTTCAACATTTTCTAGTTCCCTCAAGATACAATTACCCAAATGAGTAGCTACCTAGATGTATGACAATTTAAAACCATCCAATTAAGTGATGCACATCACCTCAAAAGTAAAATATGTCCCATTTGTTTTTCTCGAAACTTTGTCTTTCTATATGTCTCGTCCTATTTTTTTTTTTTTGTTGTAATTAAATTTACTCGTACTCTGTGAGGAGCAGGTATATGCTCTACAATTTCACAAACAAAACAAAAAACTTGTTGAAAAATATGCAAGATGTATGCCACCATCATAAACCCAATTGGGAACAATTTATTTCTTCTGAGCAGACATGCAATGTCTATATGTATTGACAACCATTTGACAGTATAAACTTTTCAGTAAAATAAGTCAAACCATTGTGGTTGTATTTAGCAATTAGTGTTTTAGATTCAAATCTTAAGTTTGTTAATTTAGATTTTAAAAACGTTTTAAACTTACTTTTCTAGTGAGAGTTTTTGAGGAAAATTAATTAGGTGTACTTTATAATTTAGGTAAGTTCCGTGTGAGAAATACTTTTAAATTAAACTTGAAATAATTGAGTTGATAATGATAAAACTTGGTTATAATTCCATTGAAAATGAGTGTCGTGGTGACAGTACTTTCACTAGAAAACTATAAGGAGTTAATCTAAGGTATAATGGAATTATTCGCATGACTGTAGCTGGATTCACAATGCGACGAGTAAACGTGACGAGAGCTGACGTGATTCGCTGTCATTTTTTTTTAAGTTATAAAATCGTTGCCTAATTCACAATGCGACGAGTTCTTGACGACGAGTTTTTGACAGCGTTAAATTATTTATTGTTTTTGTTCTTGCTGTGTAGTGTGCGTTCAAAATAATGAAAAAAATCAAACTCAAATTACTTTTATTATTTAAATATTATAATTGTGTTTGTCCATAGCTGATTTCGTGTTCTATTCCTCGGGCTGGGGAAATGATTTTCGGCTTAAAATGCAAACGACTTAAAACAATACAACATTATCATGTTGACAACACAAATAGATCTATAAATATAATTCCATTGTCAACTAAATTTATATTTATTTTTGTTAATTTCCACTTATATGTTGTTTTCTTTATTTTTGTCTACAATTTCACAAAATTCACGATTAGTAAAATAAGAGAGTGTCTTTTTTTCAATTTTCCCAACTCCGGCGTGACTTGACGACGAGAAACGTTTCATTTTGCATACCTTGGCATACCCTCGTATACTTACCTGGTTTGAAATCGGTTTGACGCTACGACGATTTCTCGCTCACGCTGCGTTTTCACGTCGCATTGTGAATCGATCTTGTGCCTTCTACTACAAATTTTGCTTGCCAGAACTTAACTCTTTGATCAGTATTTTTGCTCTCAAGTGGAAAGGCCCCGATATGAATTTTAGGCCAACAACTTGAAACGCCATTTTGGAAACATTGTAAATAAACAAATTAATATCGACTTTATAAACAGGAAAACACTTGATAGTTTAATTAAACCTGAACTTCTAAGTCCTCCCTCTAGTACGACTGAACTTGACGCCAAAGTCAATGACCTCACGTTAGCCTTAAATAAGTCAATGGCCATCTCCTGTCCACTTATTCAAATAAGGAGAAAAGAAAAACCACATTGGTGGACCTCAGGCTTGAGCCTCTTAGAAAAAACTGTAGGAAGCTCTTCAATAGAGCAAAAAACACAAGAGCAGTTTCAGACTAGGAATCCTATAAAGAGGTCCTAAAATCATATAAAAAAGAATTGAGGAAATCTAAACGCGCTTCTTGGAGAGCCTTCTGTAGCAGAGTAGAAGAAACCTCCGAAGCATCAAGACTAAGAAAAATCCTCTCAACCAGTCCAGCAATGCCCAGCTGTTTGAAAAATGCTGACGGCTCTTGGACAAATACTTGCAAAGAATCACTCAATCTGCTATTAGATACTCATTTTCCAGGTAGCTCCCAAACTTTAAACAGTACTGATGACATTAGATCTAACAATAATCTAACTTTTCCACAAGGTTTGATAACAAGGGAAAAATTGTTGTGGGCTATCAACAGCCTCAAACCTTACAAGTCTCCAGGACCAGACGGCATAATACCAGCCGAACTTCAAATGAGCTCATGTATAATGCTGCCTATTTTAGAAATAATCTTTAATAGCTGCTTGAACTTGGCTCATATTCCTAGTTCATGGAGAGAAGTAAAAGTTGTTTTTATACCCAAAGCAGGTAAATGCTCCCATGTTAATCCGAAAGATCTCAGACCTATTAGTCTGTCATCATTCCTTCTCAAAACTTTTGAACGACTGATTGATATTCACTTACGTACCAGTATTGATACGAGACTCTTGTCTCAGTTTCAACACGCGTACTGCAAAGGGAAATCGGTGGAAACGGCACTACATACTTTGGTACGCACCATCGAATATTCCCTCCACCATAAAGAATACACAATGGTTGCTTTCCTAGATATAGAAGTCGCTTTTAACAATGTCGACACATCTGCAATCGCATCTGCACTGTCATGTCTGAAGGTAGACAGTTCGCTTGGTGAACTGATCAATCAAATGCTGACAAGCAGGATTATCAATTCAAAACTGCGCGATTTCTCTGCAAAAAGATCAGTCAGTAGAGGTACGCAACAAGGCAGTGTTCTATCTCCCCTTCTCTGGAACCTTGTAGTAAACGAACTGCTTACAAGCCTGGAAGCGGAGGGCTACAGAGTGATTGCCTATGCGGACGATGTTGCTATCGCCGTATCAGGTAAGTATCCTATTGTCTTAAAGGATCTCGTTCAAAATGCCTTAAACAAGCTAATAGACTGGGCAGAACGGTGTGGACTGGGTGTCAGCCCCCACAAAACTGATCTTGTCCTCTTCTCCAGGAAATATAAAATTCCACACATAGATCCTGCCACCATTGAAGGATTTCCACTAACATTCTCCGACAAAGCTAAATATCTGGGTCTTATTTTAGATAAGAAGTTAAGTTGGAAACCTAATATAGAAGAAAGAGTTCAGAAGACCACAGTAGCACTCTTCTCTTGTAAGAAAGCCATTGGAAGTAAATGGGGACTCCAACCCCGTATTACTCACTGGCTATACATCTCGGTAATTAGACCGATTCTAACATATGGGGTGGCAGTATGGTAGACAGCTCTAGATATAGCGGTTAACCGCGATAAACTTAGTAAAGTCCAAAGATCAGCTTGCATGTGTATAAGTGGAGCACTTCGTTCTACTCCCACCGTGGCACTGGACACTCTTCTTCACCTCCCTCGATATATTTAGTAAACAATAGGCAGCGAGTTCGTCTTAAAGCCTCTTCACAGTGGACCAATAATGAAATAGGCCACTCAGCTATTATGAACTCATACAGATCACTTCCAAGTATAATTGACTACACCATCCCACAATTCCGTTTCGATAAAAATTTTCAAGTTGCCATACCCTCGCGATCCACATGTGACATTCTTGGAAGACGACTCGATTCACTTTTATACGGACGGTTCAAAAACCGATGATGGGGTTGGTGGATGAGTGTACTCAGAAAGAATAAATTTAAGTCTCGCATTTCGTCTTCCAGACCACTGTAGCGTGTTTCAGGCGGAACTTTTGGCGATAAAAGAAGTTTTATCTTGGCTTAAGGAAAACGTGATATTGACTTCTGATAAGCGCATCTTCTCAGACAGCCAAGCTGCCAGAAAATCTCTCGACTGTGTCTCTACAAACTCTTAAACAGCCCTAAACTGTCGATCATCTCTTATAGAGATGGCACAGCAGTTCAATATTCTCCTTTGTTGGGTGCCGGGCCATAGGGACATTCCGGGTAATTGTAAAGCTGATGAACTCGCCAAAGTTGGAACAAGGCTACCTTTTTTACCTGAAAAGGTAGACACCGGTATGCCTATAGCTACATGCAAATTTTTGCTGAATCAAGATGCTTTAAGGAGAACAAACCTTAGGTGCAACAACGTAACCACTTGCCTGGCGACAAAACAGATCTGGCCTACGCTAGATGTGAGGCGCTCTAAGTGTTTGATATCTTTGAACAGATTGCATATCAGCTACGTAATTGGTGTCATAACCGGGCAATGTCTTATAGGCAAGCACGCAAAGCGGCTTGAAGTTTTCGCAAACGATTTTTGTAGGAGCTGTTTGGATGAAGAGGAGGAAGAATCTGTTTCTCATCTTCTCTGCACATGCCCTGCCCTATCTCAAAGACGTAGGCTCCATCTCGGAGACTTCTTCTTCAATGATCCTAGTGATCTGACAAACATGGACATAAGTAGTCGCGCACGCTTCATTAGAAGCTCCAACTGGTTTTAACGAGCGGGGAGAAAATTTCTCTAGATTCACGTGATATCACAACGGACCAACTTATGGTCTAAGTGTGTCAGTCCCTTGCTAACCTAACCTATAATCCAAAAAATAACCTCAACCAACAAGCCTTCTTTTTTATTAACTTGAACTACTGTGTAGCTTAAGAATTTTGTGCAAATAAAAAACATGACGTTAAAGAAAAAAAAAAAGAGATGTCAATTTTGGAGGGTCTAGGACCTATAGTTTGGGAGCAAATCGAGTTTAAAGATAAAAGTTCGTTTTCCGCATCGTGCTATAAATTTATTGATTTTAAGTCTCTGCGGTGTTTAATTTAGCCGAAAATCGCCTTTAAAGAAAATTCGTTTTTTCATATCGCCCTGCCCCATCGATTTAAATTTGTCGTTCACTATATCGTATTTCGCGGGATAGAGGATGTCAATTTAAAATTGGTGGGTTAACGTTACCCAGTCAACTCATTTGCGAGAGAACTTAACGATACCACAAAATGCAGCTGAAAGAGGAACAATTCCGTTGAAAAACATACGTTCGCTTTTAAGAAAGCGGAAAATTTTCACAAACAGTTTCTGAAAGTGATTTGCTTTCTTGAAAACACCTTGAGGAACTAGTCACACTGTAAAAGTTTTTTTTGCGAAAGCGTTTTCAAGAAAGCAAATCACTTTTAGAAAACCCTTTCAATAAATTACTTTTCGGGTCGTAACACTATAAAAGTTTTGCTTTCAGAAAGCTTTTTCCCTTCTTAAAGTACTTTCCTTTCAGCGTATGACGGCACTCTTACATTTTTGTGTCACCATTAGTTGCCTAGATATGGATGACAGCAAAAGATATTTTTTTTAATAATTATTGAAAGTCAGATATCTCCACCAAAATCTTTACGAAGAAATAACAACAAAATACCAAATAAGCTCATTAATAATTTTGCTAGATTTGAGCAGAGAAAAAAAGAAATATTTTTGTCAAGCTCTAATTTTATGATTGCGAATACCAGGAAGGCTTATTTGTTTCATCTCGATAAGACCATATTTAATAGAAATTCATTTAGTCGAAACACACAAAATAAATAAAAACAAATTGTCGCTCCTCTAATTTTGTCCAGCAGTGAACATTTTGTTATTTTTTTTTTCCGTATGATACAAAAATTTCTCTACATAAAAACTGACATTTGGTAGTTATTTCATTATTTATTGAAATACCAGCCAGTCATCTGGCAATTTAATTCAGCATTTCAGAATACGTGAATAGTTTGGGTATAGATGGTCTTCAGGTACGTTCCGCAATTTCTTATTATTGGAATGCCAATTTTTTGTGAAATATTTTTTATCTCGTTGAAATTTGCTGTTTGCGTTCGTTTTATTAATTTTTTGTTTTGTTTTTTTCATTGTGAAATTTATTCATTTCCTGTTTTCATTGAAAACAATTTTAAAAGGTTTTTCTTTTGTAACCGTACCAATTAAATATACATATATATATATATAGATGTATATATTTTTATCTTGCATCACAAACTAATATAACAGGTATCAGCAAACAGAAAACAAAAAATAAAAATATTATTCAATCAATATAAATAAAAAATGAACAAACAAAAGAGTAGAATATATTAAATTGGCATTGCGTTCATTTATATTAATTGAAATATTTTGTATGCAAATTGTTTGAATTAATACAAATGCATTTTCTACTGAACAAAAAGAAGAAAGTAGTGGAATGAAAATTAATTGGCATACGGTCGATGCGTTTCAATTATTATTTAAATAGGTATTTAATTGGAATTAATGTATCCTTTGAATAAAATAGAAAAACAATATTTTTTGCTTTAGATGGACACAGAGTTCATTTGAGTGAAAAAATAATGTGTTAATTAGTTTTACTTGCTGTATGAGTATGAATAGAAAATTTGAGGGATTTGCACTGCGACCTTGAGATATATTCCCAACTAACAATTCAGCTTCTTAGCTTAAAAATATTGATGTGCCGCAGGTTTGACTTTATATAAACCTTCGGTACGGCCTTCGGCGGAATTAAATTTCTTATACATGTAACGAGCTGGATAACTGCTTCTTTAAAGCCGAGTAGAAATAAGAGAAAGAAGACTTAACTAGTTTGCGAGCTGTCACTCGAATTAGGCTTCTAAAATTGATATTACAGAAGATGACTGAAAATGTCAATTTAAAAAGGCTGCATAAAACAGTGTTAGTGAAAATTTAAAATCAAAATTGTCTGAATGTGTTCCTTTAATATCAAATTCAGTTCATCATAAAGCGATTGAAATTACATTTGAAATTTAAATTATAATAATTTTAGTCAATTTAATGATATTAATTATTTTATATTTAAGTTTAATTCTAATAACTTGATTTCACTAAATAGTTATTTTAAATCTATTGATTGGGAAACTAAGTTTAAAAGTAGAACTTTGACTGAGGGCTTGAATCTTTTCATTTCAAAAGTTAAAAAGAGATTAGATAATCATCCACCGTGGTACAATATAAGATTAAAAAAACTTAAAAATGCGAAAATTAATACTCACAAAAAATTTATTATTATGAACTTTTTTGCCGCTTAAGAAAAGAATTTATTTTTTTGTCTAAATTTCTATATAGTACTTTTACTCAATACGCTTGAAATAAGCTTAAAGCAAAACCCTAAAGGATTCTGGAAATTTATTAATACTAAGCGTAAAAGTGTCGGGTTTCCATTTTGTATGCAGTATAATGGGTTTTCATCAACGAAATCTTCTGAAATAGTTGAAATGTTTGCAAATCATTTTCAAACTATTTATTGTTCTCCATCCACATACAGGTACATACTCGTCTAATAACATTATTCCAATAACAGATTGTTGCAGCATATCATGGGAAACTCATGAGGTTACTGCAGCAATAAATGAATTAAAATCCACATTTTTGCCAGATCTTCACTGAATTTATCCCAATGTTTTAAAATCATGCGTACATTCATTGAGTTTGCCACTTCAAATTATATTCAATAAGTCTTTGTCCTCTGGGGTTTTCTTGGAGGAGTGGAAAATTTCCTGTATAACTCCTCTATTCAAATCGGGGAAGAAAGATCTAATTGTTAACTACAGACCTATAAGTCAAATGCCGACAGTGCCCAAATTACTGGATAAGCTGGTTCAGCAAAAGTTTTTTTATATTATTCAGAATGGAATTTCCAATCTTCAACATGGGTTTTATAGGGGTAGGTCTACTTGCACCACTTTGGTCGAGTTTACTAATTTTTGTGCAACTGCTATGGAAGAAGGTACGCAGGTTGATGTATGCTACACAGACTTTGTAAAAGCTTTTAGTAGAACAAATCTAAGAATCTTATTGGATAAGCTTAAGGCATATGGATTTGACGGTGTTATTTTGAAATGGTTTAAATCTTATTTGTTTGGAAGGAAGCAATTGGTTAAAATTGGTAACAACTGTGCTAAGGAAATGTTTGTATTTTTGGGTGTTCCCGAAGGCAGCCATTTGGGGCCTTCCATGTTCTCGTTATATATAAACGATGTAGTGAATGTTATACAAAATTGTCATCTTCTTATTTTTGCTGATGATATCAATTTTTTTTGTAAGATTACAAGCTTAAATGATCGTATCTTATTTCAAAATGAATTAAACTTATTTCAAGCCTGGTGTAGTTCAAATGACCTAGAACTTAATTATGGGAAGTGTGCCTTGATGACTTATGGCCGTATTTTACATCCAATTTTGGTAAATTATATCCTAAATGGAAATAATTTATCAAGGGCTTATGAGTTTAAGAATCTGGGAATAGTGTTTGATGCAAAGCTCACATAAATTATGTTGTGTCAACTCTGGGATCCACACACGGTAAAGTCCCTTTTCTGTTAATTGGTTAGACCTATTCTTGAGTATTGTTCCATTGTGTGGTACCCTAGTACTGTAAAAAATATTAATAGGATTGAAAGGGTCCAAACAAAATTTTTGAGGTTTTCTTTGCGAAATTTTACATTATCTGAAAATACGATATTAAGCTATAATAGCAAATGTTTGTTATTAGGGCTTGATACTCTTGAAAGGCGAAGAAAAGTCTCATGTGTAATGTTTATTCGTGATATTTTGTGTTTTTCCATAAAAAGTGAATATCTACTTTCCCTAATCCATTTGTATGCCCCCTCAAGATCCATAAGATCAAGGCAGTTATTATATGAAATCCGCCACTCAACTTTGTATGGGCAGCGTGAACCTATTTCCAGGTGTGTCAGTTTGTTTAATTTTTTTAATGAAGATGTTGATATTTTTATGTCTAGAGATAAATTCAAAAATACTGTCATGTTAAGTAAAAGCTGTAAAATTGTTATATTTTGTATTCTAATATATGTAATAGCATGTATATTATTAAAATTATATTTATTTATCATTAACTAAATACTAAAATTTGTATATAAGTTGCTGCCTTTAAAAGTTTTCTGTAACCATTTTCAATATAATATATATTATTAAATACTTCGATACGGCTTGTTAAGTCTAACTAAAGAATCATAAAAGAATGGCCACGTTCGGGTGGTAGGCAGACATATGGTATCTACTTTAGCATCTGATACATTTTCGAACGACCAAAACCATGTATGTAAGCAAACCAAACCAAACATCAGCTGTTAGTATGAAGTATCTATCCCAAACAAACTCGAAATCGGTGCGGAACATTCGCCGACAGCAGTTTTTTTTTGCTGTTTAGCATTATTTATTTGTCATTTATTTTTTATAATTGTGAATGATTCGCCCTGCATAGCGAATGTTCCGCGTTGGTTTGGGAGAGCCTTAATTTAAACAGATCCGAACATTTTAGATTTCTTTTTAATATCAGCTGTTTGGTTCGTCGGCTGGTTTTTTCTTTAGGCATTACAACAACACGAATAAATCTAGATACCATTGGCGACGTACCTGAACGCGGCCAATATTTCAATGTATAATAAAGAAGCTCGAATTTGTATAAGTCATTTTAAAGAAGCTTTTTAAAAAAACTATTCACATTTATAATTATATATGTATATTGAATAAATTGAACACGTGGAGAGAAAGATAATTCATTTTACTTGATTTGTCTTTTTGAGCATTCGGAAAGCTACTTTTCGTTGGTTTAAGACATAAGCTTCAATGCACGATAAACAGAAACGAGGTTTATGCTCATCAGATAAACATAACATTCGACATTTTCGTATATCTGGGTATGTATGTGACGTCACGGTCAGCTTTTATGTTTTTGTTCTATTTAAAGTATAATAATTAATTGAAGCATTTAAATAAATTGTTTTTTAATTCTTAATGAGCAGTTTAAGAAAAGAAACAATTATAATAACAATCAAATAAAGTTAATTATTTTTCTTTTCTCCGAACATAAGCAGATGATCGTAACGTCACACCCCTAATGAGCATACCTTGTTTCTGTTTATCGTGCTTCAGTGGCCGCGTATTTTTTCGGCTTGAAATTATTAAAAATATGCATTATTACTTTGTTGAAAATGGAGCAAGGGGACTGCTAAACAAATCGTTTAGGTACATTTGTTTCCTCACGCGAAATGTATAAGAGAGTTAAAGAAATCTTGTTCATCTGTGAAAGTTTTTATTGAAGCTCGGATTTATTTAAGGAAAATTTAAAGTTTTAAAAAAGGAAAAGGCTTATTAAGTTTTTGCATCTTCCAAATTATATCTAAGATGGTTGAGTGGTTAGAATGATGGACTGTCACGTAGGAGTTCCCGAGTTCGATCCCTAGTGAGATAAAAATATAATTTATGTTTTATAATTGTTTCCAATACTATAATTAATAAATAATTGAATTTGATACTTGATTTCAGATAAAATGCAGTAAAAATCACATCACATCTTTTTTTTTTATTTATTTTTGTTCACTTTCTATAAGACTTGTATTTCACTTTTATACAACCATGTCCGAAGCTATCTGTCAAGTTGAAGTGTCATTCAAATTTCCAATATCGCTCGTTAAAACTTCGTATCGACTTCTTTAGGTTTTTATACAATCTGCTACTTTTAAAAGATCTGCGAATAAGTTTATAAGAAGATTTTCCGAAATCACGTATACAAGCTATATTAGCTTGTATGACATTCTCCTTTTATGCTTAACTAAACTTTACAAATGTCTTATGGAACTTCTAAATCCTATTCTATTAAGAAATGTTAGTTATGTTGTGCCTCCCACCTAGACCTGGATGAGCCCTGCTCATCTTGCAGCTCTTTCTCCAGATGTATTCCCCTCAAGAATTGGAGAATTTGGAGTATTTTAAGAGATGTTAAGTCGCTCTCTTCTACCTGGTAGCGTCCCAGGTATTTTTTGTGCTACATGTGCCTCGAATATGGTCCGGCGTTTCCTCATCTGTGTCACAGAACCTGCATGTGGCACTACTAACTAGGCCAAGTATACTAAGGTGTCCTTTTAGTTTGCAGTGTCCAGTAAGGAGATCTGTTATAATTCTTGTATGTTGTTCCTACTTAAGCTGATACAGTCTGTAAAACGTTGGTGGTTATAATTCCCAAGTAAAAGTTTAGCTTGTCTTAGCTCAGGGAGTTCTTTCCAAGTTTTGGATCTTATTGCCTCCTCTTCTTTTTGTATTTTGTTTCTTATCACGTTTTCTCCTATTCCGCAATATGGTTCAGGTCCCGTTAAGGGAGTTGTTGCACCGTTATTCTTGTTAGGGAGTCTACCACTTCGTTGCGTTGGACGTGGCCAGGTACCCAATGAAGTGTGACAGTGTTATTTTTGCCGAGTTCATTTAGCCATACCAGCTTAGAGGTGATGGAGTAGGAGCTCAGAGCTTTAAGTGCGGCTTTGCTATTTGACATAATGGCAATGATTTGTTTCTTGTAATTTCTTTCGAGATTTTGACCTGCCCATGTTCCTATCGCTTGTAATTCAGCTTGAAATATGCTAGAGGAGTGGTCCCATCTGTATGGAAAGTTTGGTTCTTGGTCCAAAGATTTCCAGAGCAGTACCTTCCGTCGTTCTCGATCCATCAGTATACCACTTGATGGCATTTGAATTGAGAGTTCACTGTTTCACCTACCCAATCTTTTTTGCAGCTTAGCTTCCTTTGAAAGTTTTTCACGAAGTTATATTTTTTAATAATACCATCTCTTGGAATGTCAATAAGGTTTGTTATTGAGGACTTCGGAATACAGTCTCTCTCCCAAGTCCCCGTTCCCTTCTTGGCAAATCTCATAATGGCTCCGTTTGCAGCACTTACTTAACCTCGTGTAGAGGGGATAGATGGAGGAGAACCTCCATAGCTGCTGTAGGGCAGGTTCTCATTGCCCAGTTATACATAAACTTGCGAGGCATTGTAAACTTTCTAGAGCTTTCCTAGTACTTACTAATTCGGTTCGATTCTACCAAGAAACCGCATCATATGTAATGATGGCTGTTACCATCATGGTGTACATCCATCTAAGGATGTTAGGCTTAAACCCCAGCATTTTCCTTCAAGTTACTTGCATATAAGGGCTACAAAGGCTTTCCGACGGTTATTTCTACATGCTTGTTCCGAGGAGTTTACTATCTAGTGTAATTCCTTAATATTTTACCTCCCTTTTCGTTTCAATTACTTTTCCAGCTAACCGGATAGGTTTCATGCGTGGTAGAAGTCTTTTATTGGTAAATTGTACAATCGTAGTTTTTGTGGGGTTAATATTTAGTAATATTTAGTTTAGATAAACACCATTTCCTTGTAATTGTTAGTCCTCTTTATCACATAGAGTTTCTTCGATCTTCCCGAGGGCTGTGATAACGATGTCAACGGCGAAGCCTATGACTCGTATGCCTTGGGACGTAGGATTTTCTAACAGTTCATCCACTACGAGGCTCCACAGCAAGGGTGATAGTACCCCCCCTGAGGACAACCTCTTGTGGTAACGACACTCTGTATGTTCATTCCTCCTAGTGCCTCTGCTATTCTGGTACCTAACATTTCTCTAATCCATCTGGTTATGGTGATGGAAACACACTTACTTGCTGTATAGGGAAAGTGGTATTAGCTTCGTGTTGAAAAAAAACTTTCACTGTTTTAATCAGAACTAACATTATAAAATGATGGAGTAATCCAAAAAGGGATTGGCGACAGTATGTTCATTGCTAGAGCCTTAACCGTTGTATGAATTTGCTTCTTTGATTTGAAGCATTTCTATGTGATTGCTTATAATGGAAGAATTCAAATTTTTGTTTGACCTCATCTAGAACGGGTAGCTGCCATACAACGATTGCAAGTTTTCTTAAAAACTGATAAAACTTCATAAATATTTCTACAACAGTTATGATAATAATGCATGCCACTTTCTAACCAAACATTTCGAATAATTGAAATAAAATGTTATGGGTTTTGTGAGCGAATCGCCTTATTTGTCATAAATGCCCTTGTTGCGGTAAATTTTACCACAACAAGTTTCACTTACCTATTCATTCTTATCCAATCCAGTTTACACTTTTTTTTTTGATTTTATATTTAGCGCGTGCAAAAGGGGTTGTGAGTACCCTTAAGATGATATACACAGCACGAGCAATTAGGTAGATTTGAGGGGATTTAAAAGGAGATACCGATACCCATTGGTTTTGAACGTATGTAGATCACAATGGGAGGGGAAAATTGAGCTGGGTAGAGAATTCCACATTCGAGTAGTGCGAGTAAAGAAAGAATCTCTGTACTTAACAGTACGTCCGAAGTTGGGCTCAAGGGTAAACTGATGGGCATTCCTAGAAGCGCGAGTATTACGGTTGAATTGTTTAAGGGGAGGAATGCAACTGGCTATTTCACTAGAGCATTGTTTATGGAAATAACGGTAAAATAACGAAAGACATGAAACATTTCGACGGTGCTCAAGAGAAGAGAATGTTTCCGTTATAGTTCTTTCACCTATCATTTTAAGAGCTCTCTTTTCAATTCTATCCAATAAACTCAAGTGGTTTATTGGAGCACCTGCCCAAATGTGAGAGTTATACTAAAGTTTTGGACGAATAAAGGCTTTGTAGATCACAGCCAGATCAGAAGGGGAGAAAAATTTCTTGCATCGAAGGAGAAAACCTAAACACTTAGCAGCATTTTTGCCGATGTCGATGTCGAATATGTGGTCGTTTCATAAAAGGTGGTCTGTGACACATATACCGAGGACTGAAAGCTTTTCGGTTTCCTCAATGCAAGTGCTACTCATGGATAGTGGCATGGGGGGTGGTTTTCGTTTTGATGACAGAAGACAGCATTGAGTTTTCGAAGCATTAAATTCTACGCGGTTTTTGATTCCCCATTGGACAATGCTGTCGAGATCAGAATTTAATGAGCTAATCATACGCTGCCGTTCTAGTTCCACATCCGAAGGACGTGGATGTGAATCTGAAAACGAATATGAGAAGCTGAGGGTGCTGTCGTCAGCGAAACAGTTTAATGGATTAGAAGTTTCAGACAAAAGATCATTTATGAATATAAGGAAGAGAGTCGGAGACAGAACGGAGCCCTGGGGCACACCAGCGATTATTTTGTGAATTTCAGACTTGAAACCGTCCAATACAACTTGTATTGATCGGTCCAAAAGGTAATTTCTAATCCAACGAAGAAGAGATTCATCGAAACCAAATGCGCGCATTTTCGATAAGAGAGCTTGGTGCCAAACTCTATCAAACGCCTTAGAAATATCAAGCGCAATAATCATACTTTCTCCAAAACGATGTAAAGATTTGTGCCACTGTTCGGTGAGATATACCATCAGATCACCAGTGAACCTATTGCTACGAAAGCCGTACTGCCGGTCATTAAGAAGCTTTCGTTCTTCGAGATATTTCTTGAGCTGGAAGTTAATCAGCGTTTCCATGAGCTTAGAAAGAAGGGACGTAAGCGCAATTGGTCGATAGTTAAAGGGGGAAGAAGACACGCCTTTTTTTGGGACAGGCTGGACAAATGCTGTTCTCCATCCACTCGGAAAGAGACCAGTAGAGTAGGACAGATGGAAAAGCTTACGCAGTGGTTTTGCCAGCGTTGAAGAACACCTCTTCAGAACAATGGGAGGGATACTATCTAGGCCAGCGGATTTGTGTATATCGAGAACTTTCAGAACTCTGGCAACTGCACGAGTGCGGAAGAAGATTTGTCCCATAGAATCATTTGCGCTCTCAAGTACAGGAGGAGTCATAACACTTTCAGGCAGCGACGAATTAACAGCAAACTGTGCTGCAAGCAAATTGGCTTTATCGATTGAGCTGACAAAAGGAGTATCGATGAAGACGAGCGTTGGAACCGAGGACGAGGTGGTGTTTCGTATGTTTTTTACAAATGACCAAAAATGTTTACTACCTTTAAGACATTGTAGAATTTTTTGCCGTAATTTTTGATCATGTAAAAATTTGGTTCGTCGAATATGAACGTTACAGATCTAGCTTGTTGAAATTTTTTCCGGTTTTCCTCAGTAGGGTTGGCTTTATAACTTCGGAAGCTTACTTCTCTAACCCTAATAACCTCTTTACAGCTCGAATCAAACCATGAGTTTTCTTTGGGTTTGATAGATTTCACCCTATTCGGGATAATATTTCTCATTCTACAAAGAATTAAGTTTGTAATCATATCTGCACTGGAATCTACGTCACTATCGAGGAAGCATAGTGACCAGTTAAAGTTCCTGAAGTTCCTTTCCGGTACAGCTCCAAAATGCTTCCAGAGTTTAGTTGAAACCTGGAATTCATCAACCATAGTCATACTCTTAAAGTATCTTGGAAAATCAGCAGAAATTGGCATTTGCTTTGGAAATATATAAAAATACATTAAGATCATTACTACCAGTTATGTATTGTGCGACGGGCTGTCCACAAAATAATTGCTTATGTGACAGCTAAATGCCAACCTAAAGTGTTGATAACACAAAAGGAACGTCACTTTGCGATGTGTTTCCCTATTCCTTAATATCTGCGCGAAGGTCTACAGTTTCAGAGTTATTGACGGGAACAAGATCTACTGGCAAAATTTAATCGAATTACTCAACCTTTCAAGTCTGTCCTCACAACTCCAATCCAATCCAATGCACAAGCTGACCTTTTTTCTAAAGTAGGTACCTAAATGTGGTAAGCCCATAAGACGTTTGTAGCTTTCTTTAAAAAAAAAAATAATAATTTTTTTCTTTACCTTTTATAATTGCCATAATAAAGTAAGCCACCCTTTAAGCAAACAATTTATAAAAATAGTGCAATTAAGTATTATAATGACTAAAACAATAATTTTATTCAAAGACCCAACAACAGAAAATTAACTGTTAAAATTTGTTTCGTTAATTGCTAAATTATTCAAAAGGTTTTAATTTTCCAAAAACAAAATGTCTTTACAAGACGCTTGAATTGCTAACACAAAACACTAAGACAGAGGTATTTATGTAAGAATATATTTTAAGCCAATTAGCATTTCCAAATTATTATTCTCAGTCAACACATAATTTGAATCTATTAAGATATTCTTAAAACTTTCAAAAATATGTAATTTTCAATTACCCGGTTACTTATCCTTTCCTCTACCTTCGTTTTAAGTAAATAATATAAAATGTATAATTTTTGTAAAAGCCCTAGAGACTAAAAACATACATCGGAACTAGAAACAAGATTATGTCACCACAACATATCTACCTACCCTTTTTTTATTCACATCAACAAGTTGGAAAAAAAACAAAATGTCATATTTCTTTTAAGAATTTGTATGCAGAGTTGCGTAAAAGTTTTATTATTTGTCTTAAATGCCATAGAAGTTTTTCGTTTTACTTCAGCTCTGTCTTGACGCTTGGCCAAAATGTGAAAGGGTTGCTTTTTTGCTATATGATATATCCGCGACCCCGACCGCACTTTATAAGTTTTTCGCCAAAACACACACCATAGCTAGTCATCCTTTGATAAACAAAGTTTTGACGATGAGGTGTCAAGCGGGTGGGGGTAACTTTATCTGTATACCAACACAAACAAAAAGTTATTGCCAATGTGTCGTCGCGGTCTCACTCACTGACTAAAATAAATAGAGCCCCAAGAACTAAGAGAAGGGTTTTTATGGGTTTTATTTTTTAACGGTGCACCGTCATTTTTATGGCAGCCTTGGGACAATCACGGTTTTTTTTGTTTGTCATGAAATGAAAAATATGCCGCACCTTTTTTTATATATGCTTAATGTGGGTAATAATATGGAACGCTCAGTTGCATGAACTTGCTCCAACAATAAAATTAAAAAAAAAACCTTATTATGATATAAACTACAGGAATATAAACAAGCTTTATAATATCCGATGTTGGTGGTACAGCTAAACTTTAGCATAGAAACATTTAAGAAGTGAATTTCCAAAAGAGTTTTTTTACTTGCGATATAGATACTATATGGTAAGTTATGGAAATGGATTCGTAAAAAAAAAAATCGAAATCGAGATAATAATTTTCCCTCACATTACGATGATAGAGAACGCGAAGAAAGCAATTCTGTCTGTCTGTCCTCGCCCGTACAGCCTAAACGGCTGGAGGGATTTCCTTAAAACTTGGTATATAGTGTTTTTCGACTAATATGCCCAGACGTTTTTTTTTATGACCAAAACTAGCGGTACCTGCAATATACAATTTTTTTTCGTCAAAAAAAAAATAAATAAATCGGGGGGCACAACGGCTCATGAAGAACCAGGGCCTAGTGACTAACAACTCGTAACCATTCCTGTGTGCGCCTTTCGACAGGAATGGAAGCGACCTACAATTTTATGCCGAATCCGAACGGCTAGACGAGAAGCACTTATTCGTGACAAGTGATACTCTTGGAGGATTTGTCAATTCCTCGCAAGAGGCAGTAGCCCTGAGAAAAAATTTTTAGTTTTTAGATGGACGTCAAAAAGGAAAATAATATTTTTCTCAAAAATGGGTCCGAGGATTTTATTAAAAAAAAATTCAAATAAATTAAGTAAGGAAATGCTACTTTTTAATAATTTTTCTATTTTCATAAATTGAATATTTTGGGTTCCTTCCTCCAGTACAACCATTTTTTTGGTTTTGATTTTCTCGAAAACCGATAAGTTGAAAATTTAAATTTTTTTTTATGGTAAATCTTCTTAAAAATATAAACATAACTGTGAACCACAATATTAAATAAAAAATTTGAAAATTAAAAAAAAAAAACAATTTTTTTTTTGAAAACTATATATTTTGAAAATTACTTGGTCAATATTTTCAAAACTAGGTGTAAGATAGTTTTTTATTATTTTGGAGAATTCTTGAAAAAATCATCTTTCTAAATTAAAAAAATACCTTCCATACAAATGCTGAGAACCCGTTTACTATTTAAGTTATGGTGAATATTTCGATGAAAACAAATTTAACCAATAACGGTTAATAACGGTACATTTCATAGAACTGGTTTTTTTGTTTTCAAATTTCTCGTTGGCGGCTGCCTCGATTTCAACCAAAATTTGTATACAAGAGCTCCTTCACAATTCAATAAATAATTTTGCATATACAAATTTTCAAAAATTAATTTCTGGATTTAAAAAAAAAAATATTGAAATATTTTTTTTTTTGAAAATTCAGTATCTTGAAAACAGGCTAATGATTTTTTTATTGTATTTTGTGTGAAATTGTATTTTATTAAATACTAAATGTTGGCATACTAGATTTTATTTTTGAAAATGAGCGACAAAATTTATATATAAAAAAATAATTTTTAAGAAAACCTCTCCAACGATTATTTTTATTTTTTTTTTCATAAATTCATATTTTTCAAACAAATCAGATGACATACTTGATTTTGAGCTCTTACTCTCAAAGCAATTAAAATAATAAACTTAAAGTAATTTACAGAAATAATAATTTATTTAATTTTTTTGTAATGCTATCATAATATTTTGGAACCTACTATGGCAATGTACTTGTACATCATCAATTTCTAGCTACGTTAAAGTTATACGCTACGAGAGCAAGCTTGTGCGATCCAGTCGTGCCCATTTTTTCGAATAATTTTATCTTATTTTGTAAATTTGTATTTTTTTACTGAATTTAATTTTAAATGGTTAGCAAAAATAATAGGCAAGAAGCAGTTTTTTCGTCAAAAATAGCATGACGATGATGGAGAAATGGTGGAAAAGTAGCATGTCCGTCCGGCGATCAGTTTCATTTTACATCGATTATCTTTAGTGCACGCTCTATTAAAAAAAAAAACGTAAACGGGCATACCAATTCGTTTCCATTTTGGTATTAGCATTTGTATGAAGTATGATGCTATCTCCTTGAGCTGAAATTTAATGGTATGTCCTAACAACTTAAGTGGAGATAGCTGGCCGATTTCATTTTTATTTAATAAGAAAAAACGTAAGAAACGATTTTGGTTAAGCTTCTGAATAATGTTTTTAGTGATTGTAAGAAAACTGTATTTAGGTTTTAATATGCTTTGTGCTTATTTTATTACCATATTTCTCGATAACGGCTTTACCAAATAATTTAGAGTTCTACACACAAATATTGCTTAAGAATCCTTCTACAGGGTGAAGCGAATAAAATGTGACAAAAGCTATAGAGCTTGATGATTGGATCGAGACAAGAAAAAATCGCACAATATTTTCTGATAATTTTACAAAAGTAAAAATTAGGGGGGGAGGTCAACATTTTACTTTACAAATTAATCACCTATCGCTTTTTTCAATTATTATAAAACAGGACTATAAAATCAAAATAATAAAAATGATTGGAGTGATATTTTGGAGACTGTAGTATTTTAGTTAATCATTAGAAAATTAAATAGAAGACCATTAAGTTCAATAGATTTATTAATTATTATTTTATTTTCTTGTCAGGAGCAAAAGTTAATCCTACTGGATTCTGTGCAATTTTAATAATAGTTTCTATTTTTTTAATTCTTAACATGAATTAAACAAAAGCTTCTTTATTTTCATCGTAAGGGGTGTTTGGTTTTCTTGATAGTGCAATGCTTGTGGTTTTATTCACATAATGCGTTAACTTAAGAATGCAGAGGTACAACTAACAATAAGAACCATCCATTTAACTCACTCCGACCATGCTTGTGCTTAACAACAAACAAACACAAAAAAATCAATATTGTGCACTGTGGCGTATACGTACTTTTTTTATTTAACTTTATGTATTTTGTACACGTAATTGTAAATTCGAGAAGATTCTTTTTTATAGATTTAAAAATAAATTATGTGAATTAAATAAATTGAGTGAACCAGGGCTAAGATTCTAGAGTGACTTTAGGAAACAAGCACATTTTCAAAGAAAGATATATTTCGGAAGCATTTTTAGAAGTGGACTTAGAAAAGAAAAATGAGAGATCGATGCCTATACCTCTAGATTATTGCCTTATTTCTATATACCTACTATAAAAAAATGAGAGAATAATTTAACAAAAATGTAGATTGAATATTGTAAGCGGGCCCAGCATTTGAAGTCCTCAGTATATATACTAAATGAGTAGTGTTTATATTTGATTTTTTGTTTCGTATGCATTACAGGCTATTGAATATAACTGAATTTGAAAGGAACAATTGCGTTCAAGAGATTTTATTATTGAATATGTTTGGGTGGAACATAAACTTTCCTTAAACAAAAAAATCACCCATGTGTTTCTGAGAGATTAAGCACACTAGTACCTTTTTTAGTATTTTCGGTACAACAACAAGGTACAAAAACTAAGCTTATTAATTTGTTAATTTTGCTTTTAAGACTTTTAAATATTTAAAAAAAAATCAACAGACACTTTTTTTTAACTGAAAAAAACTGTTGAAAAATAATTTTCGTCTCAAATATTTCAAGAACAAAAAATGATTCCGAACCCAGTCTATTTTTTTTTTTTTTTACATAAAACGGCGAAGTCAACAACTGGAAATTTAAGAAAAAAAACCTATAGACACTTTTTTTTAGAGCAAGAAAAAAATTCTTAACAAATGTTTTTCAACTCAAATATTTTGAAGAAAAAAAAACAATGATACCGATTTTAAATTTTATAAACCTATACCATCTAAATGTTATGTAATTTTGAGATTTTAAAAAATCACCCTTTAAAAAGCTAAAAATCAAAATGTTGCAAGAAAAAACGTTTCAAAAATGTTTTAATTCGAAAAATTCTTACACTCAAAGTCGCTTCAAAATCGTAATTTTGCATATGACACTTAATTTGCGTTTTTGCCATGTTGTTTTTTTTAAAGTACACTCCCCTGATTTTTGGTATTTTTTTGAAATAATTGGTTTAAATAATAATTACCTCCATACCGAGAAGAGTTAGGAAAACAAGTTTTATAAAAAAGATTCTTAGAATTTTGTAAGCTAGTTACAAAAAAAAATATCCAAATGTTACTATTGTAAAGCTAAAGTACAAAATATAGATTATGCCACCACATTTTGGTCTGTATCTCTATATCTATACCTATAACTACATACTAATTTTGTAAAAACCAAAAGTTATTACCTTACAAAATATATAATATTATAATATATACTCTACCAGCCACCATATAGTATGGTATATGGTTTTCAAGTGCACCAATGGGAAGTTACTAGTGTGGGTCGACACCAGACTCATTTTTATGGGTACATTATATGTATGTAAGGTGTATGCAAGAGACATACTCAAACATACTTGTGTCTTTGTTTTTTTGTTTTGTTACTTTTTAAATCAGAAATCCTAAAAACTAAATTTTTCAAAAATCAATAATTTAACTGAGGTTGAGCGGAGCACCCACACTGCTTCGTCTGTTGAAAATCTTAATCCATGACTCCGGGAATGGTGTGTCATACACAACAACAACATAACAAAAAACTCACTCTTTCAATAACAAAAGTTTTGACAATAATGGTTAAGTTTTTTTGGTGGGTTTGAGTTGTGTCCAGGATTGTTTTGGGTCGATACTTTGCCTGGCGCTGCTTTGGCTAACAATTTTTTGTTGTTCTGTAAACAAAGACACATATTTATTTTTTAAAAGTATTTCTTTTGTTGCTACACTTGGAATCTTCAGTAGTCTTAGTAAAATATGTATGCAAAACAAATTTTAACATAATACACAGGATTTGGAATGAGAAATCAATTATGTATGTATGTAGGTATGTGTAGGTATAAACTTCTATTTTTTTGACCGCAGACAAGACAAATGAGAAATTATAATTAGCTTAGGCTGCTGAATCAAGGATGCATGAAATTCAATTTTAAGCCAACCGTATTTTAGTTTATTTTTTTGTTTAAAAAAAAAAAAGATTCAATAATATCAACCTAGTGCAAATCTTCTTCTAATGGTAGCTAAAGTAGTATAAACAAAAAAGTATAAAAAAAGTACGTATACGCCCTGGTTACCGAGATACATTTGTGAAAATGTGGTAAATAAAGTGTGTGTGTAATTGACGAAGAATATGTATTGCTTGCAATTAATAATCGTGGGAAATTCAGAGCCAACACGAAATAAACAAAACCTAGAAACGGAAATTGTCTACATTTATCGCCTGAATGTCGGTGATAAATTTAGGGAAACATGATAAATATAGATACATAATATATTTCACATATGCATGGAAGAATACGCTGATTTCAGTTAAAAATAATTGTTGGAAGTTTCATGTCATGTAGGTAAAACCAAAAGAGGGAAAATTCCGCCATTAATTTTCCAAATGGTTTATTTTATAGATAATGCGATAAAATATAAGCCCAGAGGTAATCCAGTTTAGTAGAGATTAATTTAAAAACCATTTAAGTGATTAGAAATCAGATTTTATAACTTCAAAAATGATTGTAAATATTTTATTTAAACAAATCATGTGCTTTATAGAGCTATCCAAACTAAATGATAAATTTTAACTTAACTTAAATTTTGAAATTTTAAGATTTAATAAAAATTGTTTGTTTTTTTTTGGCATTCTATAAATAGTACAGTAGAAAACCAAAAAAAAACGCATCCGCAGTAGCCTGGTTTTTGTATTTCAAAATTGGTTTAACTGAAAGAATACCTGTCAGAATATTAGAAAAAAAATAAAGTATTTGTGAGAATCAGAAGCAGTCAAAATTAACTTCACGAAAAAAACTAAAAGTAACCAACATTTGAGAATGAAATCACCAAAAATCCATTCGAGACTCGGAAAACTATCCGCAGTATGATTCTACTTTAACTTTTATCAGCAGTATTCATACTGCCGATGTTGTATTTGTTATTTATGTAAAATCCTACTATGGATAGCTACTATGGACTACTACTATGGATAGCTTTTCCAATAAAACACGGGTATTATCAAGAAGCAGGGATAATGCTTGTAGATAATACAAAAACAAATCTCGAAAGAAACATGAAATGAATTTAAAATCCTTATCTATAATAGTTTTATGAAAAGAAAAAAAAATTAAAATTGTAGCAGCGGTCTTAAAAAAAATTACCTTTTCATATAATATTATTAAAACAATTTTATGAAAATAATTCCGAACGCGAACTTAAAGGTAGTATATGTAATAAATAAATAAATTGGGTGTCGCAACGGCTCGTGAAGAATCAGGGCCTAGTGACTAGCAACTCGCAACCATTCCTGTGTGCGTGTGCTGACAGGAACGGAAGGGAACTACAATTTTATGCCGAATCCGAATGGATAGACGAGAAGCACTTATTCCAGAAAAGTGATACTCTTGAAGGATTTGTCAATTCATCGCAACAGGCAGTAGCCCTGAAAAAAACTATTTAGGTGGACGAGGCTGGGAAGTGAATCCAGAACTCCAGCGTTACAGTCCAATGCACTAACCATTACGCTATGGGCTACTACTTAGGGCTAATTTTTTCAATCTTCATTAAACTTAAATCCTTCATTAAAAAAGGAAAGTTTAAGATTTTTTAAAAAATATATTTACTCATGTTCTTTTAGGGATTTAAATGAAGTTTGGCTTCATTTACTAATCGAGCATTCAATCTAAAATCACATTTAGCTAAAACCCCAAAATCCACATTTTACGAGGAATTTTTAGGACTAAATGAGATGTTTTGGAGCATTTCGGTTTATTCACTCTTCATTAGCTATAACTGTCAGTTTTGTTTTGATTGGTTGTTTTGTTTGAAGTTTGTGCGATAATAATTGTGTTATTTTATTAAATAGGTACTACATTATTTTAAGAATTTAAAAATGGACAATAGCCTAGAATATGTGTTAAATTTGAGTGATGAGGAGGAGGACGAAGAAAATATATTCGTACCTGAACGCAGGCAGTACAGATTGATGGAAAGAATAAATATGGAAAAATGGGATGATGAAGATTTTTTCCAACGTTTCCGTTTGACCAAACGAACTGTGGTTTAAGTTCTTGAAATTATTCGACCAGACTTGGAGTACTCTCTTCAAAGGTTATAAAATTATATATACCTAAACTAATACCAAACTTTCAATCGAATTTTGCATCCTTTTACATATGTAGATCCCGTTATATTCGTCCAATCGCGCAATTGCTCATAACATTACGTTTTTATGCACTTGGGTCAATGCACATCTCTATTGCTGATTTCGCTGGTGTAAGTATCTCCTCCGTTTGCATTTTATTGCCAAAAGTTACACGCGCAATCGCAAAAAATCGGTTGAGATTTATTCGGATGCCCCAAACTAATTTTGAAATGACTAAAGCTAGCGAGGAGTTCTATAAATTTGCCCGATTTCCGAGAACATTTGGAGCTATTGACTGCACTCATGTCAAAATTCAATCTCCGGGTGGGGAGAATTCAGAAAATTATCGCAATCGAAAGTGTTGGTTCTCTTTCAACGTACAAGCAGTTTGTGCGCCCAACATGAAAATTATAAATATTGTCGCACGCTGGCCTGGTGCATCGCATGACCAAACTATTTTTAATAACTCAAAACTTAAAATGAAATTGGAACGGGGTGAGTTTGACAATTTCATAATCATTGGCGACTCGGGCTATCGAAACACAAGGTATTTGGCGACTCCTTTTGTCAATCCTGATAGTGATTTGAAAAATCTGTACAATGAAAGTCAGATTCGTACACGAAATGTCATAAAGCGAAAATTTGGCGTTATAAAACGAAGATTCCCAGTTCTATCTATCGGAATGCGACTTAAACAGACAACAACAAAATTAATCATCATTGCATGTGCTGTACTGCATAATATTGCAATCGATGAAAAACAAAATGTACCACCAACTGAACTGGAAGGATTTGAAGAAATGATGGCTGCGACGGAAATTCCGAATATTAACACAACTGAGCGAAACGATCTGTAAGCTAAATTTCGAAAACAAAAAATAACATACTGAATCCAAAATGTTTTATTAAACAAATAAAGAAATACATACATATGTACATATGTACATGGTACATACATAATGTTAATACAATTTTATTCAGAATCTGTTGTTGTTTCATCATTCTTCTCCTTAGTAAACTTCGAAATTTTTATTTTGCGCAACTTTACCTTTGTTTCAAAATTCATTCTTTGAGCTTCTAACAAAGATTTGCGTGCTTCATGCTCAATCTGCTGTTGACTCAAGCGTGTTTGATGCTCAATTTCACGCATTTCCAACTCTCTCTCAATCAATTTTTTTTTTTTCAAATTCTGTATGGAATCCTCTTTTTTACCATTTGATGAAGTTGCTCCTGATAATGGCCGCTTCAATTTATGCTTGTTTGGCTTACGTAGCATTGAAGGATTATAATCCGCCCACGATTCGTTTTTCAACTGCTCTGTTATTTTTGGAGTCAGAACTAGGTCCTTAACTACAATATCATCTAGGATCAAAACACTTTTACCAGTATAATTTTGCTGAACTTCAACCGTTTGCGTAATAAATGATGTTGGTTCAAATTGATTTTGATCTTCATTACATTCAACATCTAATGATTTAAAAGAAGGGGACGTAGTATCATTTGTTCTATCATCGTCGTCATCGTCAAATGTTGGAGATGTACCATGGATCGAAATTGAAATGAGTTTGGCCAATTCAGCCATTGCTTCAGTTTTTGGTTGCCACTTTGGCATTTCCTTTCCACCACCAGTTGCTAGACGACTTGCTTCTTCAGCTGCAAATTGCTTACGTAGCATAGTTTTAATGTTCGAGTATTTATCCTTAAGAGCCTTGCTTTGCCGAGCCTGCAATATATTAAATAATATATGTATATATTAAATATACATATATATGTATGTATCCATGAAAATGCAAAAATTGAAATAAACACTATTACTTACAACATTTGGACACAAGGCGTTGAATTCCATTACAATTTTTTCCCAAACACGTTGCTTTTCGTTTAAATTGCATGCGTCGGTTTTTTTATTTTCGACAACTGTTGCGTGTCGCAAAATGCACTGCAGAAGAATATCTTCTTCGGTTTCCGTGAAATTCGAGGTACGGATGCGTTTTTTTAACATTTTATTTGTTACCTACTTATCTATTTGAAACTAGAAATCAATTGAAGTTTTCGTTATTATTAATTTATTGACATTTGAACTATTCACAGTAACGATAAAATCCCTGGGATATTTTTAAATAGATTTAAATTTAAAGTTACTATAAGCAATGAAGTATTCAACTAACAGCAAGTGAACAAATAGCTAGATTTAATTGAACTCCAATTTTTAAAGCCGTTTTAGCTAAACGGACTTAACTCACTATTTAATGGATTGTGAATAAATAAGGCCTTAGTATTTATGTGTTAAACTGAAATTTCAAAAAAAATTATTAACGAGTTTTTGAAAAAAAGAATTTTCAAACAAAGGAACAAATTTTTTTTTTTTTTATTAAATCAGAAAAACTTTTTTTTTAATTTTAAATTTTGATATGAAACATTATTTAAATCCTTAAGGTGAATTTGTATACAAAAATTATTTTAAACGGTGTATTCAATAATGGAAATATGAATATAAGGGAAGTACTGTTAATAAGAATTTCCAAAATAAATTATTTTTTATTTGAAATTATCACATACAACTTATTATAAAAATTCTTGAAGTTGTTTTCGAAAACTTTTCAAAATTCATGAAGTCGTTTTCGAGAAAAATAATTTTTTTTTTTCTTAACAGTTGTTGTTCAACATTTCTAGGAAGCTATCGTTATTTTTGAATTTGGGTATATGATTTTTTTTTATATTTTAGAAGATAATCAAAAACTACTTTAATTAGGAAAAATCACCAATTTGTTTTCAAATTATTTAGTTTTCAAAAAAAAAATGCATTTATTTTTAAACTTGAAAAATAAGTTTTTATAAATTTGTATTAATAATAATACTTGAACTTTGTAGAAGCTTCACCATAAATAAAAATGAAAATTATCAAACAAAAAACAATAAAATGGTTGTACTTTAGGTACCAAAATTACACATTTTTTTTTTTAACTTCGTTTTCCTAATTCAATCTTTAAATTTTTTTTTAAAGAAAATCATTTGAAACCGTTTTAGTCCAGGAACACAACATATTCACTTCGAAAAAAATCCGGCAAAGGTAAATGTTGGTGGAGAGTTTCATTATTACGTCTTTAACACTTCCCAAAAAGTTCCCTAAATTTGTTGTGGATCAAAACATTTTTGAGGGGAGGAAAGGGGGTAAAATAACTTAAAAACGAATTAGCCTAGAGTGGTTATTAATATGTCATTTTGAGGATAATTGTACTGTCCACAAGTTGTTTTTGGACCATTTTGTGAAAAAATAAACCTTCTCGGGAGTTATTAAACAAAATAAAAGAAATCAATCTTCCATTTCCCTGCCGGTGCCACTCTTCAAAACTTCGTTTTTTAATAGAAAATATTTTTCCAAACATAATCCAAACAAAAATTATCAAAAATTATTTTTTTGCTCCACTCTAAAATTAGTGACTTCTTATGAAGTGTTAACGACGTTAAAATGAAAGTCCACTAGAATGCAGCTTTTTCGGAATTTTTCGAAGTAAGGACATTTTTTTATATAATTTTCCCGGAATATTTTTGAGAAATAAAAAAATTTCCTTTTTTTTTGTTTCTTATATTTATCACGCGCTAAAGGGGTTTTAACTACACTTAAAATGTTATACACAGGACGAGCGATTAGGTAGGTTGGAGGGGATTTAAAAGGAGATATCTGTGCACATTGGTTTTGAATGTCTGTAAATCACATTTGGAGGGGAAAATTGGGCTGTGTAGAGCATTCCACATTCATGTAGTGCGACTAAAGAAAGAATCTCTGTACTTTACAGTACGTCCGAAATTGGGCTCAAGGGTAAACTGATGGGCATTCCTAGAAGTGCGAGTATTACGGTTGCATTTTTTAAGGGAAGGCATGCAACTGGCTATTTCACTAGAGCACTGTTTGTGAAAATAACGGTAAAATAACGAAAGGCATGAAACATTTCGGCGGTGCTCAAGATAATAGAATGTTTCCGTTATAGTTCTTTCACCTATCATTTTAAGAGCTCTCTTATGAATTATATCCAAAAGACTCAAGTGGGTTATTGGAGCACCTGCCCAAATATGGGAGTTATACTCAAGTTTTGGACGAATGAAAGCTTTGCAGATCACAGCCAGATCAGAAGGAAGGGAAGACAAATTTCTTGCATCGACGGAGAAAACCTAAACACTTAGCATCATTTTTAGCGATGACAAAGTTTTAGAAAGTTTTAGAAGCATTAAATTCTACACGGTTTTTCATTCCCACCGGACAATACTTTCAAAATCAGATTTTAATGAGCTTATCATACGCTGCCGTTCAAGTTTTACGTTCGAAGGACATGGATGTGAATCTAGAAACAAATATGAAAAGCTGAGGGTACTGTACTGTGTTTCAGATAAAAGATCGTTTATGAATATTAGGTAGAGGGTTGGAGCCCTGGGGCACACCAGCATTTATTTTGTAGATTTGAATCCGTCCAATACAATTTGTATTGAGCGGTCCGAACGGTAATATCTAATCCAACGAAGAAGATATTCATCTATATCAAATGCGCGCATTTTCGATAAGAGAGCTTGATGCCAAACTCTAGCAAATGCTTGTGAAATATCAAGCGCAATGATCTTACTTTCTCCAAGACGATGTAAGGATTTGTGCCACTGTTCGATGAGATATACCATCAGATCACCAGTGAACCTATTGCTACGAAAGCCGTACTGCCGGTCATTAAGAAGCTTTCGTTCTTTGAGATATTTCTTTAGATGAAAATTAATCAGTGATTCCATGACCTTGGAAAGAAGGGGCTTAAGTGAAATTGGTCGATAGTTGGGGGGTGAAGAAGATACTCCTTTTTTTGGGAGAGGCTTGAAAAATTCAGTTTTCCATCCATTCGGAAAGAGACCAGTAGAGTAGGACAGATGGAAAAGCTTGCGTAATGGTTTTGCCAGCGTTGAAGAACACCTCTTCAGAACAATGGGAGGGATACTATCCGGGCCAGCGGATTTGTGTATATCGAGATCTTTCAGAACTCTGGCAACTGCACGAGTGCGGAAGAAGATTTGTCCCATAGAATCATTTGCGCTCTCAAGTACAGGAGGAGTCATAACACTTTCAGGCAGCGACGAATTAACAGCAAACTGTGCTGCAAGCAAATTGGCTTTATCGATTGAGCTGACAAAAGGAGTATCGTTGAAGACGAGCGTTGGAACCGAGGACGAGGTGGTGTTTCGTATGTTTTTTACAAATGACCAAAAATTTTTACTACCTTTGGGACATTGTAGAATTTTTTGCCGTAATTTTTGATCATGTAAAAATTTGGTTCGTCGAATATGAACGTTACAGGTCTTTCTAGCTTGTTGAAACTTTTTCCGGTTTTCCTCTGTAGGGTTGGCTTTATAACTTCGGAAGCTTACTTCTCTAACCCTAATAACCTCTTTACAGCTCGAATCAAACCATGAGTTTTCTTTGCGTTTGATAGATTTCACCCTATTCGGGATAAAATTTCTCATTCCACAAAGTATTAAATTTGTGATCATATCTGCACTGGTATGGCGTCTATATACTATTGATGAAGCTTAGTTGGCTTTTTCATATTGCCAAACGGTTCTCTTGGGAGTATTTCTCTAACTGGATTTTGTTGGCATGAGAAATATGCAGATATGACACAATGGTCTGATGTGCCTAGAGGTGATAATACACTAATAGTGTATTTATAAGGGTAATGTAAAAGTCTAGAGTGTTGGCGGATTGACCTGCAACGTCAGGAATCCGAGTAGGCTCGTTTACAAGCTGAGTTAGGTTGTTAAGCTCAGCAAAAATCTCGGCATAGCTTCCTTCGAGTATTGTCTGACCCGAAGAGCGTTAGCCACGAAGAATTATTTACATTGAAATCGCCCGTTACAACGATCTCACTGTGCGTAAAATGAGAAATAATTCACGATTTACTTTCAAAACTAGAACGATGATCGGTATGTTCCCCTACCTGGGTTTCACTTAGTGCCAAAACAGCTGGCCTGTTTTTTGCAGTATTGACATATGCAGCACAATTCTGCCCCGAATGTTGCTGTTGTAGTAAATTCACCTACCACTACGAATTAACAGACACAAAAAAACAAATCAGACAGTTATTTATGCTGATATCAAGTTTGGGCCCCAAAATAACTTCACAGCACAAATACTACTAGTGTTATTCCTAAATTGCAGTGTTCTGATTTAGTTTTTAGATAAACGAGGCTGAGAATTGAACCCAGACCAACGCACTTACCGTTACGCTACGGGCGTTTCCGGGAATTTTATAGAGCTGCACTTTTTATTTTAAAGCACAAACAAAACCAAATGTCATTTTCCCGAACACAATTAATGGTCCGGGCAGTTAATTCTGTGCGAAGGACACTTCTCAAAATAATTTGGTATAATCATCAATTTCGCTGGTAGAACAGCGTCCCGCAGAACAGAAGGACCAATAACATTTTTCTTTAATGATTTCGTCATGTTATTTATGTGTGGGATTTTGCAGTACAAGAAAAAAAAAAAACATTTTATAAAAGTTATCCTATCCTGACTTTTTGAGTTCAAATTCATTTTAAATTATTCTGCCTTCACATGGCTAACATTTAAATATGTTTTAGTTTAAGCTTAAAACTTTCTATTTGAGTTGCGTGAAATACAAACCTTAAAAACTTTTTCATGCAGTATATACAAATACAGTTCATACTTAAATCGTTTCAAAAAAGGCACCAACTCTTACTAAAACTGATTTAAAATTCAAAATATGAAAACCAAAATCTTATAAAAACTTTGATAAAGGTATATAAAGGTTATCTACAGTTTTTGTTTATATCGAACTCAGAATGAATGTAATCTCGAGATTGGAAAATGTTTAATCTGTTTGAAATATCTTTTTCTTCTTCTTTAATTTAATACAAAAATATAAATCAGCATTAATTTATGATAATCATTGTTTTCTTTACAAACGCACACGAACCAAACATAAAACTTTGGCTGTTTAATTTTATCTTAGAAATCAAGGAGACTAATCTTCTTTGAATTAATTTAAAAAAGTTATTTTCTCTTAACCCAATATAAAAACAACACTTGCAAATTTTATTTTATTATGAAGTAGGTACCTAAGATCCATTGCAACAAAAAAGAAAAACATTCTTATAGAAACCTTCCCTATATACATAAAGTAAAAATATCCCTTTTCTAACCTAATTATCCCCACTTGAAGAATTTTGAATGGTCCTTAGAGTTAAGGAAGTGTTGTAAGTGCTATAAACTTTGGCCTTACCTAATTTCCTCCAATCGATCACAACAGACAAAAAGTTAACCTTTTATCAATTGAGTCTTGTGACGACAAAGTATATTTCCCTCCCTTAAGACCGTCATCACGACAAAAAATATCGTCAACGTAGTTACAGCCGGTGTCGGCATATCTTTTCCTTAATAAATAAAAATGGCAAAAGCAATTGTAGGAAATTTAATTAAAATAACCCGAAGTCAGAATTTCATAAGTTGTCAAACAAACTTCCCAACACAATAGCGCCTGCCTTTAAGTCTTGTATAAACCAATACATAATACAATAGATACATCTATAAGCATAGTGTCTCAGATGTCAATATAAATGTGATATCACAAAGATGGTCTCGAATTGGGATGTCTCCAAAGTGAAAATAAATTACTGGTGTAATTTCATTACCTGCTTAGAGCCAATTTATACCTACATTTTCAAGGCTATCAAAAGTTCTCGCATACAACGCGAATACCCTAATACCAGTATGCTTTCCCAACATTAAAGTCTCTCATTCAGAGTAATGAAAGGAGCCATTTTAATGCTGAAATTTCCATTTCAAACACATATTATAACTGACTTTATTATAACAGAACCTGATGGTGGTCCCCCCGCGTAGAAATTATTCAGATCTTAAATAAGCTAAAGGTGATGAGATATGAAACACCAATAAAAGGAGGATATTTTCCAAAATTTTACTGCGCAGCACATTATTTATAAACAAACACACAAACAACCATAAGATAAAGAAAATGCCAAAGGTATTTAAGAAATAACTTCTTCCTCGCTCAAACAACGGGGAGAGAAAAAAAATCTATAGGCCAGTTAATTACAAGCTGAAAGTCTGATCTGGTCATGGAATTTAATAACATCTCAAACCTATCCGTAGAGAGTGAAGGCGTGCTAGGATAAAGTTATCCTTGCTACAGGAAATTAAATTATCGCCTAGTTCATTGAAGGAGGTTTCATGAGTTTGAAAAAAAAAAAATTATATAAGAAAAAAAAACAAAATAAGGAGCAAACATAAAGTGAGAAAAGTATGTCCGTAGATGCGTATTAAGGGATGACGATGGTGAATTACAAGTGACTACCGAGCTAGAGCATTTTTCACTTATACTTCCTAAGTGTTTTTGGTGTAATCTTCAGTATTATCCTTAGGTATGGTATACCTAACCTATACTAGAAATGTATGTATCCAACCAATGACTTTAAGAAAACACTTGGAAGTCCTCTTTGTGTACTCGAGTTAATTTAAGCATTTTGAAAAAAATAATAAAACACGAGTGAACTCTGAAGTAGGCACTTTGATTTGTGTGATATTTGCTGCTTGAAAAATATGAATTGAGAGATGAGTCGTGACATTTTAGTATAGGTTATCAATATAAAGTAAGATGTTGATCTTTAACGATAACGGGCGTTGTATAGCTTTTTTGTGTATACCTAGAATAATAAATCATAATGGATAGTAACTTTAATTTGTGTATTTATAACAAGTTTTAGTTAATTTGATAAGTTTTTGTTTTACGAGTGCTTGGAAGCAAAAAAGCGTGTTCGGCTTTGGAGTAAAAGAACATAAATGAAGTAAGCAAAACACTCTCCTCTTAAACAAAATATCCAAAAACTCATCAAAAATGAACTATATAAAAACCAAACAATTTGAATCTCAAAAAGTATTTAACTGATTTACGTGAAACAAATTTTATATTATTCTTTTTGTTTATAAAATGAATTAAGTTTATTTTTTATTTCTTAATTTCTTTAATTTGTCAAAATATTGATTTTTTTTTAAATTTGTTTTTTAACTTGTTGTTGTTTTTTACTTTCACTTATGTATACTCTCACAAGAAGTTTGAGATAAAGAAATAATTCTTACGAAACTTTTAAGTCCTATATAATCCAAAAAGCAAAATAAAGAATAGACGTTATGCTAGGTTTCCACTTGTCATTGAATTGACACAGTTTGAAAGCTATCAATTGGGTCTTTGAAAGAATGGCCATTTTATTTCCACTTGTTGGTGTAATTGACAAAAATTAGTTTGTCTTTTCCAAGACTAAGAACTTTTAACAGAGATGCCTTTGTCACTTCATTGGCAAGTATTTCCACTTGGATTGGTCTATTCCGAACTGACACTCATGGTCAATCAGATCCTTGATGAAATTTGTGTAGATGTGTGCAGAAGGAGTTTTTTTTTAATAAAACAGATATGTAAAGTCTCATAAGGAAAAAAGTTGTATGCAGCTTTGCAAAAGTTTACTATCTCATCAGTACTAACCTTTATTAAAAAAATATTTTGTTATGAAAAATCAGAAATTGAAATGAAAATTTCTCTTCGAATTTTTATTTATTTCCTCTAACCGCTTTCATTAAATAAAAAATAAATATGTAGTAGAAAAGATTTTCAACTAAACGGTTTATGCTAAATCAAAACTTAGTGTATGACACCTGAAATTTATATTCGTCTATTTTCCTAACCATTTTCAATTAACATTTCTAGCGCAGTCTCATGATATAGGCCACTCATCTATTCTGAACTCATACGGTTCACTTCCAAGTATCATTCACTACACCATCCCACAATTTCGCTTCGACAAAAACTTTCAAGTTGCCATACCTTCCCGATCCACATGGGAGGATGTGACATTCTTGGAAGAGGAATCGATTCATTTCTATACGGACGGTTCAAAAACCGATGATGGGGTTGGTGGAGGCGTGTACTCAGACAGACTAAATCTTAGTCTCTCATTTCGTCTTCCTGACCATTGTAGCGTGTTCCAGGCGGAACTTTTGGCGATAAAGGAAGTTTTATCGTGGCTCAAAGAAAACGTGGTATCGACTTCGGATATCCGTATCTTCTCAGATAGCCAAGCTGCTCTCAAAATCTCTGGACTCTGTCTCTACAAACTCTAAAACGGCCATAAACTGCCGCTCATCTCTTACAGAGATGGTACAACAGTTCAATATTAACCATTGTTTGGTGCCAGGCCATAGGGACATCCTGGGAAATTGCAAAGCTGACGAACTCGTCAAAAGTGGAACAACATTACCTATTCTACCAGACAAAGTAGATATCGGTATACCTATCGCTACTTGCAAACTTATGCTGAAGCAAGATGCTATAAGGAGAACAAACCTTAGGTGGGATAACATAACCACTTGCCTGGCAACTAAAAAGATCTGGCCAATCTTGAACATGAGGCGCTGTAAGTGTTTGTTATCTTTAAGCAGATTGCAGACCAGCTCCTTAATTGGTGGTCATTACTGGACACTGTCTCAAAGGCAATCATGCAACGCGGCTTGGAGTATTCGCAAATGATTTTGCAGAAGCTGTATGGATGAGGAGGAGAAAGAATCTATTCCTCATCTTCTTTGTACATGTCCCGCCCTATCTCAAATACGTAAACTCCATCTTCGGGATTTCTTCTTCGATGATCCAATGGCTCTAGCAAGCTCGGACATTAACAGTCTCATGCGCTTTGTAAGGAGCTTCAATTGGTTTTAGCGAGTGAAGAGAATATCTTAGATTCATGTGGTATCACAATGGACCAATTGATGGTCTAAGTGTGTCGGCTTCTTTGCTGGCAGCCACTATAACCTTACTTAACCTCATGATTTATTGAACTGCAGCAATTTTCAAATTAAAGATCAGGTCATCTTCGTTGTCCACCCCAGGAGTTGACTCCCTAATTTCTTATGTTTTAGCTTCTACAAAATTTTATCATCCTCTGAATTGGAATCACTTATATTCTGGTCACTCATTTTACGGAATTAATTTTCTTTTACCCACCAAATTACAAAACCTAACTTTAATTTAAACAAATATTCACTTATATTTAAACTTTATAGCTGTCAAATCAGTGTCTTTCATTGACAAATGTTAAAACAATTTGGACAAAAATTTTCTTGGTCTTTCAAAGACAGAGTAGGATTGGTCACGAGACGAGAAAAGTCTCGGACTGCTTTTTAGGCAACCGAGACGAGACTGTATGTATATTTGGTCCGAAATTTTCAGAGAGTCTAATAAATTAAAAAATTCAATTTCAGTTAAATATTTATTTTCTTCTGCACATATTCAAACGATAATCGAAAATATTTCGTTTCAATAATCAACAGTTTGTCCGAAAATCGTTTTTTTCGGAGACGAGACCGAGACGAGACTAAATTATTCGACACCGACACGAGACCGAGACGAGACTTACAAAAGTCTCGCAGATTCTCGTCTCGTCAATTCAGTTAATTGCACCTGTCTGTGAAATTCGTTGTCTTTCATTGACAAAGAGAGTTTGCCAGTTTAAAGATAAGCAATTTTAAAGTACTTCCACTTGTCATTTTGTTATAAGACGCAAAAATAGATCTTTCGTCAGTTGGTAAACAAGTAAAACAAGTGGAAAACTAGCAAAAGGCAATAACGCCTAAGGAAAATGCGCCCAAATCGAATTGGAACTATCACCCAAATATTTTTTATCACCCAAAAAATAAAGAACGAATTGGAATTATGACCCGAAATTACGTTTGCTTCAAATCATAAAATGGAAATGTCGCCCAAATATCTTGAATGTAAATTGTTTTTGTAAAATTAGGGGGTTCTTTCCTCAATTTTGGTCGATTTTTCCAAACAAAATTGCAACGGAATTTATTGTAAATAGTTTTCTCTAACATTAGTATGTTGGGTGGCCTGCTTCGCGGGTTCAAGGATTTTTACTCCCTTTTCTGGTCCCCTGTCCCGCTCACGCAACTCCGTCGCTCCGCTTAGGGTATGCTCAGTAGCCAGACATGCGCCTGTGCTGTCAGTTGGTGTGCTTTCAGTTTATTTGTAATAAACAGTACCTTGGGTGGTGTGCACACCAACTAAAAACATATAGGCACCTAACCATACCCTCAGAGGTGCTCAGAGGTTTGTTGGGCGATATTTTCTTGCATTTGGGCGTAACTTCGTTGTATTTTAATTGTTTTTGGTAATGTTTCCATTTTTCGGGCCTTATTACCAGTTTGTCTTATTCAACTTAAAATTTTGGGCGTTGTTTCATCTAGATAAATATAGCGAAAAACGGAAAAAACTCCAAAAACTGGAAAAAAAAATACAATAACAATTTATTAATACTTTCCTCATACGCTTAAAAAATATTAATATAGCAAGTACGTTTTTTTTAATCGTAATAAGAAAAAAAAAAAACAGTCAGTATATGGGAGACCCACAAAATAACCAAGCGCAAAATCTCCATGTCCCAAAGTTTTTACATTCTAAATCCTTAAAACCAAAATCCCCAACAATAAAATTTAAAAAAAAAGTGCAAGAAACTTTGATAACAGACCGACTGAGAACATAGGCGCCTGCCAGATGACTGAGCATACCCTAAGCGGAGCGACGGACTCGCGTGAGCGGGACAGAGGACCCGAAAAGGGAGTTAAAATCCTTGAAGCGAAGCGGCCAACCCAAAGTAGTGTTTAGTACAAAAAACTTTGATAACAGACCGATTGACAATTAGGCGCGTGAAATAATTTTTAATTTTCGCGCGCCAATATAATTTCTTAGATATATTCAAAATATGGGGATTCTGGTGCTTGGAGATATTGGTTTTAAGGATTTAGTCTTTGTAAATTATAAATTTGGAGATTTCGGTTTTGGGGATTTTAAATTGGGGATTTTGGTTTGGAGATTATGATTTTGGAACTCGTGTACCTAACCCTCAGTATATTATTCAAAAAACACAGTACTTTGTTTGAAAAAAGTCCATTAAGGCTTTTAGGGTGTAGCTACGAGAACTGACAGAATTGCGACGCCCACTTTTTTCGTCTCCCCTATCATTGTAATAGCTAGTTTGATCATAACTTTGCATTCAATTTTGTTCCCAATTCCATAAAGTTGCCATACCAAAATAGTTATTTGCACAACGTTGCAAACGCAGAGTTCTCTTACTACAGCTCAAAAGACTTTAACATCTCTTGCTCGAGGGTATTCAAAACCTCTAAAGCACGCGCTTATTATATAAGAAAAAAAAAAAAACGATTCACAATCGAGCCAAGAAAAACTTGGAAATGGTTATTTAAGAATCTTTGCACCTATGTAGGAAAATTGATTTAAAAAATAAAACAAATTATTAAAAAAAAAACACTGTAAATACTTATAATGCCACCTACAATGTTTTCCTCTTTCATTTTATAATATTTTAAAAATTGTAAGTCCTAGAACCATGCAGTGTTTTTCTTTTTAGTATTTGACTAAGAAACTAATAAAAACATTGAATTTTTAGAACAAACCCGGTACTTAAATACTAAGGCCCAGTTTTTTCAGTGTTGAGTTTAACCTGAGTTAGTTATACCTATGGAAATATATCTGTTTACAGTTACGTCAAGACGCAGCTTTTTAATTGAAGATGAACACAAAATGTCTTAAAAACAAGGCAGATAAAATATCAAAACATTTTTTGAGTTAATTCAGAGTTACCTCACCAAATTTGGTGTGACAATTATTATAAGGTTTAACTTTAACCACGCACTTAAAAAGTGGCCCTTAAAATTAAAATTTTATTTTTATTTTCATTCTAATTTTTTATAATTTATTTTATTTTTTTTAAGAATTTTCTTGAAAATTAATTTTTAAAAAACTATTAACTAAAACAAATTTTTTTAAAAAAGAAAATTCAAGAAGGCATTTATGAATTAACAATGAATAATTATAAGATAGAATTGTATTATAGTTGTGTCTTTTTTACACTTTACACTTTCCCATCCCTCCCATATGGTTTTTGTACTGTCTCGACATACCTATACATATCAAGCTGGAGACTTAACGAGTGCACCTTTTTGTTTCCTTAAATTAACTACACGTATGTACTTATTTTAATTAAGCCCATTATGCATTTATAAAAGCTTTACCCAAATTGGTCAGTCCAATTAGGGTAAGTATAGCTTGATATGACAGTGTGCATGTAGGGTCAATACGTTCTTGAACTTATCATTTTTAGTCCAAGAAACCACAGACATAATTTTCTTTAACTAAAAATATAATGTCAAGACAAAGTCAATAGAACATATATATATATTGTTATTGCGGTTTCAGCTTAGCACTGCACATAGTATAGGATTTTTAAGCAAACGACAACACCTATGCTTATTATTAAACTGTTCTATTTATTTTAATGCTATTTTAAGATTTTATCAACTAGAGTCCGATGCGGTTTTGAACATGCATAAGGTCGAATCAATCATTTTCCATACCTAAACAAATACAAACCAATAAAGTTGCATCGAAACGAAGACACAATTCAAATGGAGTTTCAGATGCAATCAAATAAGCCTTGCATTTCCATTGAAAATGTTCAAATTCATGCTAAAATATATATATCTACTTTGTATCTATAATCCTTTATGACTCTAGTCGTAGAGAGATAAGCTTTGTCATAGCTAATAATTGAGACATCAATAGAAAGGATACTGTCATTCTAACCGCATGTCAGTACACATATTGTTCATCTGATATATTTTGTATAGGTAAGGTTCTCTACCTACAGCCAGATACCAGATAACGGTAAATGCTTTTAAGCAGTTATACATACGAGTATATCTGATCCTAAAGGAAGCGCAAGTAAAGTAGATATAGGAACATAGGCAAGCAGGAAGCAGGACCTGCATAATCCTGCTGGCAATTTCGATTATATCAAGGAGCTTTGTGGTCTTCCATTTCCATGCTGCTGATATTTGCTGAACAATGTAGTGATTTACTAAAGAAATTCGCTATCCCAGCCGCAGGTAAATGGGAATTTGTAGGTTACACAAATTGATGTACAGTAGACTCTCGTTAAATTGGACTTACATTCGTGTATAAATTATAATAGCTGGGACAGTGCAGGAAAACCTACATTATGTCTTCGGGCATAAACTAGACCTCTATTTGCATAGATATGCAGTTTTAATAAATTATAGCCTTATATGAATAAAATTAAATGCAGGATTTGGTCAATTTCTTTAGAAGTTTAATTTAAAACTATTAGTTTTAAGTTTCATGCTCAACTATTCCTTCTTACTGTGTGGGTAGGCATGAATAAATGACCTACAGTTTTCAGCTGACTCCGACCGGTTTTAAGATGAGAAGCACTTTTTTATGACAAGAGGCTTTCTAGGAGACTTGTTCACTTCCACGCTAGGGGCAGTAGCTCTGAAAATAAGCATTTCTATTTTAAGGTTGACGAGGCTGAGAATTGTACCCAGAGACCTTTATCGTGATACTTCAACTCAAAAGCACACATCATAACGCATTAGATTAGCTATACTTCAAGTACTCAAATGATAAACAGTAAACAAAACTCGACCAAAATATGCATTAAAGTTGTTCCTGATAAACAAAAAAATAAGAAAAGTGGGCGTGACAGGGCGGATTTTACTGAACATTTTGTTTAAACATTTTTCATGCTTACAAAAAAGAGCTCAGAAAACTTCATCCAAATCGTTAGAACTATCACTGAGTAACCAATATTTGAGAAAAGTGGGTGTGGCAGGGGGCGAATTTTACAAAAAGCTTTTTTTTAAATTTTGTTCGCGCTTAAAAGAACAAACAATGAGCATTTCATTTGAATCGCTTTTTAAAAAAGTAGACGTACCAGTGGCCGGCTTGTATTTTATTATATTTATCTTGCTTATAAAAACAAATTCTGAAAATTTCATCCGAATCGCTTGCATCCGTCCGTCGTTTCCAAGAAACGCAGATACAAGGTAAGTAGGCGTGGCATTTCCATTTACTCCTTATCATCGTGCATAAAAATGGAATCAAATTAAATGCCTATTTGTGACATAATTTGTATACTCGATTTCAAATTAAGTTTAAATTACCAGGACATTTATTTCTCTTAGGTAAAAATGTTCATTTTGGTTTACTTTTTTGACACTAAGGACCAGATCATCGTGGTTCATTTTATAGATTTTCAGGTTCTAGATTTTAACATATGGCTTTTAGTTGATAAGTGAAGGTTCAGCCAGGGTCAAAACATGGTATTGGCGATATTGGTTATATACTATAAGCCTAATTGATAAAAATTATTATTTAGAACCTATAAAATAGTCAAAATCCATACAGTTTTTCAATTTGAACTTGCAATATAGGTACTATATGGTAAGTTTAAGTTATGGCTTCGTAAAAATAAATCGAACTCGTGATAATAATATTCCCTAACATTAAAAAGTGGGTCCCGCAATTCTGTTTGCCTGTCTGTCTGTCTGCCTATCTGTCTGTCTATCTGTCCTCGCCCGTACAGCCTAAACGGCTGGAGGGATTTTCTTCAAACTTGGTATATAGTGTTTTTTTGACTAATATGCCCCGACATTTTCTTTAATTTATTTTTAGGGCCAAAAATAACGCTACCTGCAATACAATGTTTTTCGCCAAAAAGGAAAATAATATTTTTCTCAAAAACGGGTCCGAGTGTTAAAAAAAAAAAATTAAAATAAATTAACTAACGAAATGCTACTTTTTAATTAATTTTTTATTTTCATAAATTGAATATTTTGGGTACCTCCAGTACAACATTTTTTTTTGGTTTTTGATTTTGTCGAAAACAGTTTAGTTGAAAATTTTCGTTTTTCTTATGGTAAAACTTCTTAAAAGTATAAATATTATTGTGAACCAAAATTAAATTTTTTTTTTTTGAAACCGACTCGGTAAATATTTTCGAAACTAGGTGTAAGATTGTTTTATTGTTTTGTAGAATCCTTTTTTTTTTTTTTATATATATATTCCACTCGCGCAAAAGGGGTTATGGCTACCCTTAAAATGTTTATAACACAGCACGAGCGATTAGGTAAGTAGGAGAGGATTTAGAAGGAGATACCGATGCACATTGGTTTTGAACGTTTGCACATCGAAATGGGAGGGGAAAGTCGAGTCAGGTAAAGCATTCCACATTCGTGTGGTGCGACTGAAGAAAGAATCTCTGTAAATTACAGTACGTCCGAAGTTGGGCTCGAGGGTGAACTGATGGGCATTCCTAGAAGCGCGAGTATTACGGTTGAATTTTTTTAGAGGGGGAATGCAACTGGCTATTTCAATAGAACACTGATTATAATAATAGCGATAAAATAGAGAAAGACACGAAACATTACGGCGGTGTTCGAGAGATGTAATTGTTTCTGTTGTAGATCTTTCGCCTATCATTTTTAAAGCTCTCTTTTGAATTCTGTGCAACAAACTCAAGTGAGTTTTTGGAGCTCCTGCCCAAACATGAGAATTGTACTCAAGTTTTGGACGAATAAAGGCTTTGTAGATCACACCCAGATCAGAAGGGGAAAAAAACTTCTTGCATCTACGGAGAAAACCTAAACACTTAGCAGCGTTTTTGGCGACATCAAATATGTGGTCATTCCACAAAAGGTGGTCTGTGACACACATACCGAAAACTGAGAGCTGTTCGGTTTCCTCGATGCAAGTGCCGCCCATGGATAGCGGAATTGAGGGTGGGTTTCGCTTTAACAACAGGAGACAACATTGAGTTTTAGAAGCATTAAATTCTACGCGGTTTTTAATTCCCCATTGGACAATGCTGTCGAGATCAGAATTTAGTGAGCTTATCATACGCTGCCGTTCAAGTTCCACATCCGAAGGACATGGATGAGAATCTGTAAACGAATATGAGAAACTGAGGGTACTATCGTCAGCAAAACAGTTTAATGGATTAGAAGTTTCAGACAAAAGATCATTTATAAAAATAAGGAAGAGGGTCGAAGACAAAACGGAGCCCTGGGGCACACCAGCACTTATTTTGTGGATTTTAGACTTGAAACCGTCCAATACGACTTGTATTGAACGGTCCGAAAGGTAATTTCTAATCCAACGAAGAAGAGGTTCATCGAAACCAAATGCGCGTATTTGAGAGAGCTTGGTGCCAAACTCTATCAAACGCTTTTGAAATATCAAGTGCAATAATCTTACTTTCTCCAAAACGATGTAAAGATTTGTTCCACTGTTCGGTGAGATATACCATCAGATCACCAGTGGACCTATTGCTACGAAAGCCGTACTGCCGGTCATTAAGAAGCTTTCGTTCCTCGAGATATTTCTTGAGCTGGAAATTAATCAGCGTTTCCATGACCTTGGAAAGAAGGGACGTAAGTGCAATTGGTCGATAGTTAGAGGGTAAAGAAGATACGCCTTTTTTAGGGACAGGCTGGCAAATGCTGTTTTCCATCCACTCGTATAGAGACCAGTAGAATAGGATAGATGGAAAAGCTTACGCAGTGGTTTTGCCAGCGTTGAAGAACACCTCTTCAGAACAATGGGAGGGATACCATCCGGGCCAGCGGATTTGTGTACATCGAGATCCTTTAGAACTCTAGCAACTGCACGAGTGCGAAAGAAGATTTGTCCCATAAAATCATTTACGCTCTCAAGTACAGGAGGAGTCAAAACACTTTCTGGCATCGTCGAATTAACAGCAAACTGTGCTGCAAGCAAATTGGCTTTATCTTGCGAGCTGACAAAAGGAGTATCATTGAAGACGAGTGTTGGAACCGAGGACGAGGTTTCGTATGCTTTTTACAAATGACCAAACATTTTTACTACCTTTGGGACATTGTAGTATTCTTTGCCGTAATTTTTGATCATGTAAAAATTTGGTTCTTCGAATATGAACGTTACAGGTCTTTCTAGCTTGTTGAAACTTTTTCCGGTTTTCCTCAGTAGGGTTGGCTTTATAACATCGAAAGCTTACTTCTCTAACCCTAATAACCTCTTTACAGCTCGAATCAAACCATGCGTTTTCTTTGGGTTTGATAGATTTCATCCTATTCGGGATAAAATTTCTCATTCCACAAAGAATCAAGTTTGTCATCATATCTGCACTGGCGTCAACATCGCTATCGAGGAAGCATAGTGACCAGTTAAAGCTCTTGAAGAAATTATTGAGACCGTCCCAGTTGGCTTTTTTCGTATTGCCAAACGGTTCTCTTTGGGATTTTTTCTTTAACTGTGATTTGGTGGCACGAGAAATTCGCAGATATGACACAATGGTCTGATGAGCCTAGAGGAGATAATACACTAATAGTGTATTTATTCGGGTCAGAGGTAAGGAACAAGTCTAGAGTGTTGGCGATTTGACCTGCAACGTCAGGAATCCGAGTAGGCTCGTCAACAAGCTGAGTCAGGTGGTTTAACTCAGCAAAAATCTTGACATACCTTCCTTCGGGTGTTGTCTGACCAGAATAGTGTAGCCACGAAGAATTGTGTACATTGAAATCGCCCGTACCAACGATTTCACTGTGCGGATAATGGGAAACAATTCTCAGGATTGAATCGGACAGCGCACCGAATTCGTTAGAAGTCGAATTACTATCCAAACTTGGGCTACTATAAATGAAACATGTATGTATGATGTGCTTATTGACGGTGAATTTTAACCACATGAAGTTAAAGTTTGTATTTAAACAAGGGCCATATTGTGGTTGAAGCTGATAAGCCACATCATTACGTACATATATTGCGAGACCATGGTGTAGGAAAAATAAAGGCACTAAGGATCAGAATTTTCACCTATCTGGGTTTCACTTAGTGCCAAGACTGCTGGCCTGTTTTTTACAGCCCCCGAATGTTGCTAATATCGACCCTAAATTCACCTACCATTACGAAAAAACAAACGTTAAAAACCAAATCAGACAGTTATCTATGCTGATATTGAGTTTGGGCCCCAATAAAACTTCACAATACAAAACACTACCAGTGTTATGCCTTAGTAGTATGTATTGATCCGCCCCTGGAAACCCAAAACCAATACCAGCAATTTGTCTGATTTACTTCGACTCAATCAATTACATATATTATATGAGATGAGCCACACATTGCATGTAATGACTAAGCCGAAAGCAATGTCAATGATGAGGGAAGGAGAGATAAGGAAAATTTACCGCTTGCTGATTTTAATTTTGTGCAGCAGCATCAGCTTCATGGGCATGGTGCACTTTTGTTGTTGGTTCTGTACACAAGCACAAGCACTGGCACTGACACTGGCACTTTTTTTTTAATTTATTTTTTCTTTTTCTATTGATTTTTTTTTTTAGGCTATTGACTTGAAAAGAACATCTTTCTAAATTAAAAAATAACGGTACTTTCCATACAAATGTTGAAAACCGATCAAGAAAAATTTATTTTTTTTCGAAAACGAGTCCAAGAATTTTGATAAAAAGATGTGCGTTTACTATTTAAGGCATGGTCATGGAGCGAAAAAGTTTATGTATAAAAAATTAATTTTAAATAAAACCCCTCCAAAGATTTTTTTTATAAATTCGTATTTATCAAACCAATCGGATGGCATAGTTGACTTTGAGCTCTTACTCTCAAAAACATTAAAATAATAAATTTATAGTAATTTATAGTAATAATTTATTTATTTTTTTTTAATGCTATCATAATATTTTGGAACCAATGCCTATTAGTCCGAGAACTGGTGAACATTTACTCAAAGTGTTTTATACCGCTTCATATTTGTTGGCCATGTCGTTTATAATCAGTGGAAGCTACATGTCATCGGTCTGGCAGCGATATCGCGGCCCCTCTAAAAGAGCTTTATACGGCTCCAAATTTTTATCACTAAAGCCTTGTGCCTGTACTAACCAGAATCCATCGGTCTGGCAGCAATATCACAGACCAATGACTACAAAAATGCATTTTAAAAGTGCATTTTGAAATGACATTTTACTGGTGTTAGGTCCACGGTATTGCTGCCAGACCGTTGGATTTTGGTTAGTACAGGCAAAAGGCAGTGATACAAATTTGGAGCCGTATAAAGCTCTTTTAGAGGGGCCGCGATATCGCTGCCAGACCGATGACATGTAGCTTCCACTGATTATAAACGACATGGCCACAAAATTTGAAGCGTTATAAAACACATTGAATAAATGTTCACTAGCTCTCGGACTATATGTACATGTACATCATACATTTCTAGCTACGTTAAAGTTGTTAGCAACGAGAGCAAGTTTTGTGCGATACAGTTGTGCACATTTTTTTAATTTGTTTGCATTAGTTACCGAGGAACTCATTTCATCCACAATTTTGTTGACAAATAAACGAAAATCATTTCCGAAAATCGTCTACAACTTGACATTTTGTCCCTAAGGTGCCGTCTTACACCGAAGGGAAATTGCTTTCTGAAGGCGACTTTTTACTTTCTGAAAGTTATTCTGAAAAAAAAAAATATGTATATATAATTTATGTGTGTAAATAAAATATAAAAGATCCGACAACCTTTTGTTTTCAATTCTAAACAGTTTTTAATTACATAAATGCAAATTCTCGCTGCAAGTGAAGTGATAACCCAAAAACAATTGTGGACTTATGACCCAATTCCTTCATAATATAAAGATAGTTGTAGATTGTTGGCCTACTGGAGCGGGTTTAAAGTTGAGAAAGCGAAAAATTTTTACCAACAGTATCTGAAAGCAGAAAGCGTTTTCTGAAAGTGTTTTGCTTTCTTCAAAACGTCACACACTAAAAGGAAAATACTTTCAGAAAGCGTTTCAAAAATTCCGATTTTGAAATTTTCCTGAAAGTGCTTTCAGATAGCAGTTACACTATGAAAGGAAAGTGCTTTCTGAAAGCGCTTTCTGAAAACTTTTTACTTTCAAGAAATCAAATTTTTTGAAAACATTTTCCGGATCGTCACACTGAAAGCGAATAAAATATAAATAAATTGGGTGGCCCAACGGCTCGTGAAGAACTAGGGCCTAGTGACTAACAACTCGTAACCATTTCTGTGTGCGCCTGTCGACAGGAATGGAAGGGAGCTACAATTTTATGCCGAATCCAAACGGCTAGACGAGAAGCACTTATTCGTGACAAGTGATACTCTTGGAGGATTTCTCAATTCCTCGCAAGAGGCAGTAGCCTCTTAGGTGGACGAGTCTGGGAAGCGAACCCACACCTCCAACGTGACATTCAAACGCACTAACCATTACGCTACGGGCTACTACCACTGAAAGCGAAGCGTTTTCTAAAAATACTTTCTGAAAGTGTTTTGTGTATAACCAGTTGTGATATTTGATCTTAGTTACGTTAATTGTTTAATTCAGAGTAGCAACAAAATGCAGTTCGCTGAAGAAGTTTTGGAATTTAGGCAATTAACTATAATGGAAATTATCCTACGGTTTTCACAGCATGTTACTCAGCAAAATACGGGTAATTGTAGGAGAATTGGGGTGCGACCGTTTTGGGAACGTGGTGCTGAAAATCAGTACCACGAAGCGTTCATAAGAGATTTTCGCGCAGAAGGAGACGAGTTCTTCCGTAATTTTGCTCACATTTCGGAGGAGCAGTTTAATTTCTTGTTTGATAATGTACGCCCGTTTATTGGAAAACAAATTACACCGTGGCGTGAACCCATCAGCGTAAAGTGGAAAGACTAGCTGTGACACTGAAGCTTCTTGCACATGGCGATAATTACAACACACTGTCTCAAGTGTTTCGTATTTCCCAATCACTGCAATTGTTCCAGAAGTTTGCAGTGCTTTATATCAAACATTGGCATCTCGAGGGAGTTAAAATCCTTTGAACCCGCTTAGCTAACCCGAGCGGGCCATCCAAGAAACTGTTTTCCAAGAAAACTGTTGACATTGGTGTCTGCCTAGCGAATATACGCTGCCGGTCATAAGGTTAGAAGCAGTCATTTTTGAGAATTGAATTTGCAATGTCTCGTGTTTTACGTCAAAGATATCGAAATTTTGTATGACACAAGAGAGACTGTTTAATGTGCCATAGCAACACTTATGCTTGCACTTCAAGAACAATTAACGGCAGCCAAGAGAATAAATGTTAGCTGAGTCACTTTTTTTTAAGTAATTTTATTGCGTCATAAGGTTAGAAGCACATACAAAATTGAAGAAAAACGATGGTTTAAATTTTTTTTTTCGAAAAATTTATTTTCTTAATACCGTGTGTTGCCACCAGCTTAAAAAAAAATTCCAAATTTCGATGTTTAAGAGAGTTGTATAGTGATTTCAGATAGTCAAGTGAAATTTTACTCAAGGCCAAATTAACGGCGCGGCGTGAATCAATCATCGCATTGCTTCGATTTTTCGTATACTTTTCATGTGAGCCATCCCAATAAATTTTCTTTTATTTTGAAGTCCCGTGAATAGGAAACCAAGGCAGCAATCGAATATTTGTCCTTAAAATAATGATTTAAGCACTCGAACTGCATGAAAAGGAGCATTATTTTGTTGAAAATCAATGCGGTTTGTCCGAAAAGATCGTTGGTTTGCGAAAACAATGCATCAGGCAACGTTTTTTTAGTACTGGAAATCGGGCATCTAAGTACTTTCAATTGCCAAGTAAATTGTTCCCTAATAGGATATTGCGGCGCAGATCATAACGCCTCCTTCCCTGTTGTGATGAATATGCAATTTATAAAGACAAAGCCTTACATTGGATGGGCCATGATCAGGTGACCTCGGTGGCGCAATGCGTAGTGCATAGGCTTTAGAGGTAGCTGGTCTAGGTTCGATTTCAATTTACGGCACTAATTTATAAATTGAAATTGAACATAAAGACTAAGCACCACTGAAAAAAATCTGATGATTGGTGTGGCAGCCATGAAATTGCCAATAATTCCAGCCAAATACAATGGTGGTAGCCCACTCAAGTGGTTGTTGAAAATTCAAACATTCATAGATTCAGGGTCTTCCAACGTTTTTTTCTGGCAGTTTTATTAGATTTTCCTAAAATGTTTTTTCAGGTTAATTATTTCAACATACCTGCAACCTGAGCTCTGGGCTATAATGCTATAATGTTTCCAAACCTTTTGATTTATAGGGTGATTTGGGGGATTGAACCTTTTGATTTGTCAAACCTTACTATAGCGACACCTCAATGGCCATATAACAAAATTAATTATAAATCAGATAACTTTTCAACGATTTATGGCACATAACTGTTGAGAAGGTAAACTGCCTCACTCATTCTTTTTAACTTTAAATTCCTCAAAATGCACCTTAAGTTAACTTTTTCTTCCATTCATCAAAATTGAAACTGTAATCTTTTCTTCGTAAAGAAATGAGCCTAATGTCATTTTGCCATTTTTTTCTGTTACACTTGTTGTTATACATTTTTTTTCTTACATTTCCAAACCTTACATGGGATAATCTTAAATTCAGTAATCCACTCCTGAAGCCCTATAATGTAGCAATTCTAAGCACACTGTCAATAGCAATTCCCATATGTTCCGCCTACTGAACTTCCCTTATCATCAAAAAAAAAAAAATCAATCGTTTACCATCAACAACTTTTAAAGTCATCTTTTCAATTTAAATTCAAAGTGCTATTCTATTTTGCATTAAAAAAGCCTCATATTATATCGTCTCATATTATTTTTAACGGTTCACATGTTTTAAGGAAACACAAACAAAATCTGTCCTGACACTGTTATGTGAACCAAATGCTGCCATAATGCTCCAATTTAGCAGTTTAATGGATATAGTACCTATCCATTCCACCACACATATTGCAAAGCCATTCAATAAAAAAAAGCTTTACAAATGCTCGTTTGCTGTTGTAAAGCAATTTCTGTCTAAAAGCCAAAAACAATAAACCAAATAAAGCACTGCCGGCCGCTGCCGCCTAATGTAGTGAGTTTAGTATAAAACCGAATGCACTGCTGAATTGAATCATGTTAATTTGGAAATTATTCAATTGAATAGAATTTGGCACACTTCCTATAAAGCTTTCGAATATCAGAACGGCATCGGTAGTCAAAGAGCAAAAAAATAAAGAAAAAAACATATGACAGAGTCCTTAACGTTTAAAAGGGTTCTTTTGAAAGGCATTTTGAAATATTTCCTTCGTTTGGGGTCAGAGTGGATTATGCAACATTTCCTGCAAGAATAACTGAGAAAGTTTTGGAAGTTATCCAATTGGGCATAGAATCAACTACCTAGCAATGCACACATATATTTGCGGAGACAGAGAGAGAGAGACACACACACAGAGAAAGAGAGAGATAAATGGTAAGAACCACATTTGTTTACCTTGTGACTTATTGTCATCTTTTCCTGTTCTTCAAGGTGAGCTTCAGGCGGGCGAACGATTGAGCGGTTGGGTGGTTTTAGATTGAGGTGAGGCTTGTGTGGTAGAAGCAGCGGCGCGTGGTGGTGTTCGTCATTGTGGAGGAGCCTTGCATCTAAATTTATGGCAAATCAATATTATGATGAGGCTCCATTCTGTGTTTTCTTCTTTTCCTTTTTTCTATATTTATTTTCCTCTATTTATGTTTTGACTATACAAATGCATCTCTTCGCTTGTATGGCTTATAGTGTTGCTGTCTGTCGATGCACATGGGGGTTTGTTGTATTGGAAAACTAGCCCAAAATTCATACCTAGGATTCATTGATGAACTGATAGTAAATCATTAATTAATAAAAATGATAAATTTATTTTAAAGAAATTACTCGTATCTCCAATTCTTTCCAAATAATAAGTACAAGTTATTCAGTGCGAGATCATTGAAGTTTCGTTGTTATACTCTTCGAGTTTGGTGAGTTAACTCAAGTTTGGATTTAATCTGTTCCTTAGAAACTGGGACTGATAAAAATATTTTGTTTTATACTATTTGGTAAAATTTCGCAAATATTATTTTAGCTAAACAAATACTAAAAACAAATTCAGATAAAGAATATTGGCGATAGTAATAAATAGATAGATAGATATTTTATTTTCATATACAGGGTGTCCCGTAAGTAATGGATAACCCTGAAATGCCGCATAGTAGACTTTATGACCGTCCTGAAAACTGATAAAAAAAAGTTCTATCCCAACCACAAGAAAAGTTATATGCATTTTTTTGTTCAGAGCATTATTTTTTTTCTTACTTTACATTTTTAAATACCACGACTACAAGTGAATGAGTTCCATCATTTTTTTTTTGCAGGAATATTTTACATTACTTGTGCCAACACATAAGTAAAAGAAAATTATTATAACTGTTGGACTTCTTAGAGAAAAAAATTATTTAACATTGAATTTCAATGCAAAATGTGAAAACAAATAATTTTTGAAAAAGTTAAATCATAGCTGGTACAAAAAAAATGCATGAATGCCTGAGTGGCCAACTATTTTAAAAATATGCGCGTTAAATGCAGATTTCAAAATGGTATTACTTATTATTATATCTAGAGTCAATAGCAAGTTATTGGTAAAAATCTGCAATACGAGAGTAAATTTAGCAAAAACAAAAGTTTTCAAAATTAGCACAGTAAACGTGAAAATAATACCAAGCGTTGAAAAAAGCAGATTTTTGATTTATTGGCTGTTTCTACGATGTTGTCCTAATGATAAATCCAAGCTTTCAACTTCTAGGGCCGAATGCATTATTGATAAAAATGTCAAAAAAAGTGCAAAAAACGGTTACATTTTCGAGCTTGTTTTGAATTTTACCTGTTCTATTGGGCTTTAACAAACCCATCAAATATTTTGTTGGTTGCTATTAGTTTATTTGTTATTTTCTCTAAACAAAAAGTTTTTGAGCCAGCTTTTAATCACATGATCACTGAGTTAGAAAAAAAAAACAAAAATAGATAATTTTTTAATTTTTTTTTATTTAAAGCAAATGCTCAAACTGTTTTCCACCCACTCTTATACAGGTTCTGCACCTCCGAATAAATAAACGTCTTAGTGAACGTGCAAGGTTTTGCTCAGAAATTTGTAATGCAGCTGCCTCCACACGATTTCTTAGCTCCTCTAAAGACCTGATCGGCTTGCTGTATACGATTTCCTTAATGCATCCCCAATAAAAAAAAATCAAGTGGATTTAGGTCTGGTGAACGGGGTGGCCATAAAATTGGTCCAAAAAGTCCTATCCATCTGCCTGGATATCTGGCATTTAAATATGCCCGCACAGGCACAGCATAGTGTGCTGGACAACCATCATTTTGAAGCCAATGGGATTCCTTTAGTTCTTGAGGCACTTCTTCCAGCAAGGTTGGGAGATCATTTTGGAGGAACTCCAAATAACCTTGGCCAGTTAAAACCCCCGGCAACTCAAAGGGTCCAATTATTTTACCATTGAGAATCCCAGTCCAATAGTTTATTTTGAATTGGTACTGGGACCTGTCTTCCCTCATGATGTTTGGGTTTTGTAGTGCCCAGAAGTGGAGATTATGGAGATTAGTGTAGCCATCTCTTTTAAGTGTCGACTCATCGCTCCAAAGAATTTTGTCAAAAAACTGCGGATCTTCTTCAATTTTCATTATCATTTGTCGACAAAAACTCATTCTTGTTTCAAAATCTTGCGGCTGGAGAGTTTGCACCCGTGTTAGGTGAAAGGGATGATATTTATATTTACTTAGCACATTATGCGCAGTCGTCTTTCCGATCCCAGTGCGGATTGATACTGTAGGATCTCGGTCAAGTTCCGCAAGCACTAAGTCTTCGGTATCTCCTCGAGGGGGTCGTCCCACGCCAGCACCACCAACACCACTACCAGGCAGCCTTCCTTCATAGAAACAGCTATGGACTCTAATAAACACTCGATAATCCGGGTGACGTGCGTTAGGGTACCTTTCCCTATACATAGTCGCAGCTTCGTTTGCGTTGCCTCTGCACTCTCCATAAATGAAATGCATGTTTGCATATGCTTGTGCAGAATACAGAATACGTGGCATCGAAATAGTTCAATCAAACGTCTTAATTATCAAAAAGCGAAAACGATATAAATAAGTGTTCGTCGTGGTCTTAATCTTATGAATTAAGATCAAATTACAAAAACTTTAATTCAAAATTTAAAAAACTTACGATTTTATGCGTTCTCACTTTCTCAGGATCCTACAATTTACTATTCAAAAAACACAATTAAAATTGAATCAGAAGACTTTTTGTTTGGAGAAAATAACAAATAAAAAATAGCAACCAATAAAATATTTGATGGGTTTGTTAAAGCCCAATAGAACAGGTAAAATTCAAAACAAGCTCGAAAATGTAACCGTTTTTTGCACTTTTTTGACATTTTTATCAATAATGCATTCGGCCCTAGAAGTTGAAAGCTTGGATTTATCATAAGGAGAACATCGTAAAAACAGCCAATAAATCAAAAATCTGCTATGTTCAACGCTTGGTATTATTTTCACGTTTACTGTGCTAATTTTGAAAACTTTTGTTTTTGCTAAATTTACTCTAGTATTGCAGATTTTTACCAATAACTTGCTATTGACTCTAGATATAATAATAAGTAATACCATTTTGAAATTTGCATTTAACGCGCATATTTCTAAAATAGTTGGCCACTCAGGTATTCATGCATTTTTTTTATACCAGCTATGATTTAACTTTTTCAAAAATTATTTGTTTTCACATTTTGCATTGAAATTCAATGTTAAATAATTTTTTTCTCTAAGAAGTCCAACAGTTATAATAATTTTCTTTTACTTATGTGTTGGCACAAGTAATGTAAAATATTCCTGCAAAAAAAAAATGATGGAACTCATTCACTTGTAGTCGTGGTATTTAAAAATGTAAAGTAAGAAAAAAAATAATGCTCTGAACAAAAAAATGCATATAACTTTTCTTGTGGTTGGGATAGAACTTTTTTTTATCAGTTTTCAGGACGGTCATAAAGTCTACTATGCGGCATTTCAGGGTTATCCATTACTTACGGGACACCCTGTATATAGACTTTTCAGTAAAAGTAATTGGGTAGGCTCAGAGAACTTAGGGGACTTGCAAGTAAGGCAAATTTCTAGAATGTGATTGGCCAGCTGTCAAAAGTTCCCTTTATTTGAAACAATTTTTCGACAGCTGACCAATCACAGTCTAGAAATTTGCCTTACTTGCAAGTCAACTAAGTTCTCTGAACTTATCCATTTTCAATGATTGTCATAATAAACTTAAAAAAAAAAACAATTCCAACATTTTTTATTTGAATTGTTTCAAATAATTCATTGAATTTCCACAAATGAAAAAAAAAAAAAAATTAACCTTAAATAGAAAATCCACGACTTAGATTGCATAAAATGTTCAATTGTTCAAGTAGCTGAGCACTTTAAGAAAACTAGCTGACATCGTTCCGCCCATTTCGTTAATGTTATGAAAATAATAATTCCGAGCCTGTACTGCAATTTACGTAATTTGGTCAGTTGAAATTATTTATGCAAAAATTCTATTAAATACAATAATGAAAATAACTGAAGTATAACAATGTTGATGTATTTCAATCAAACCACAATGAATGACGTGTTAGATAATCTTATTTGTTTTCAATGGAAAACGCCTTATGGTAGACAAAATTTATCGATCTTTTCTCGGGCGGGTACACATTTAAAGCGGGGGGTTTGCCGACACGTAAGCACGCCACAAAGAACTGACCATATGAATGAGAAACATGGGAATTCCAGATTGATACGACTTATTTATTGTCATAGCGAGAAGCACGAGAAATTGAAGAAATGAAAGATGGCTAAATTCGAACAGCAAATTGTTCGGAAGAATCCGAATCCGCGCCTTAAAATGTTCGCTTGGATGACATTTAATTTGAGATTCTCTACAATCAAAAGCGTCTAGCCTTCGTTTAAAGGTTTCGGTGCATTGAGGTTGCGCAACAAAGTTATAACTTTTAATTTCAGATTGTGTGGCGGCAAGCCCTGAACTTTTATGTATACAAACCCGAAACATTCATAAAATCAAAAAATTCAGTGGGATAGTTGCGGTGGCTTCGATTTCATCCATCACGGAGTCGACGGGTTTGTATACGATTTGATTTTGAATGACAAAATTCAAATTATTGACTTTCTTCCTCATCGCAGCCACAATTGCTCGTGCACTCAGCCAATCATGGTCAACATTATTTTGAGCAATATGTATGTGTATATTGGTGGTTGTAAATTGGAAATTCAACTTGGTTCGGTAAAGATTCAATTAGGACGGTGACTAAGTCGACTGGAATCACGTCGACTGGCCATCGTTAACAACTGCCTGGAAAATCCTGCATCGAACTGGTCATTTCGTAAGGCAATTCGCATGTTTGTCTTCAATTGCAATTTCCTTACGTATCTCCATAGAGAAGCCACCTTCAGGCAAGCTCTCAACTTATCTGCTAGAGTTGATCTTGGCGGCAATCAGAGAAATATCATTGCGCCACCGATGATCATTATTTCCTAAAACTTTCAACGTGCGATTTAGGGCTTATACTGTGCGTGTTTGTGAGTTTGTGTTTTCGTCCCAAAGAGGACCATCCAGTGCCGCCTGTTGAGAATTGCCCGACTTTTCTTTTTCCTAAACCTTCGCGTAGCAATTATAACAAACAAACCCGCAGAAGGAAGTATCCTTCTTCAAATTTCTTAAACCACTTCTTGAATAGTTTAAGTAAAATTTAATAGGATTCTGCCTGCAAAGGAAATTTCAAAAACCTTATAAAGGTTCTATTTAAAACTTTAGTTTTCTATATTTTCTTTTAAACAGAGGACGCTTTTTACTACCTAGCCTTAATATGAAGAAGGACAATGCGATCATTAGGAAAATTAGGAAGGATTAAAGAGGAGTTACCGATGCACAGGAGTTACCGATGCACAGGAGTTACCGGCCCAGCTAAATAATTCCACATTATTGTTGTGTGACTAAAGAAAGAATCTCTATGCTTAACAGTACATCCGAAGTTGGGTTCAAGGTTAAGCTGATGAGCATTACTAGAAGCGTGAGTATTACGGTTGAACTGTTTAAGGGAGGAAATGTAACTGACAATTTCACTAGAACATTGTTTATAATAAAATTTCTTTGAAAAATTTGATATGCGCACTATTAGTTATTTTCAGTTTATAGTATCTTAGGCAAAATTGGTTCAGGTGATTTCTTACTTACTTACTTAGGTCCTCGGACCTAGTACGTCCGTGATGTTTCCCTTACGGGACATAGGGCCTCCACTACACCTACGCGCCATCGTGTACGATTTCTTGAAATATATTTCAGCTCTCTCCAACTTTTCCCCAGTCGTGCCGATTCCTGTTCGACCGTTCTTCGCCATGTACTTCTATGCCGGCCCACTTGTCTTCCCTCCTGTGTGAGCAGGTTCCACTGCATTGCTTGAGATGCAATGCAATGATCGCCTTTTCGAAGCGTATGGCCAATCCACTGCCACTTTCTTCTTCGTATAATGGAGTCTATGGGCTCCTGACCCGTTCTCTCATGAAGTTCGGTATTGGAGATACGGTTGGGCCAGAAAATCCTCAAGATGTTTCGTAGACATCTATTAACGAAGGTTTGCAGCTTTCTAGTGACAATTTCAGTGACTTTCCAAGTGCTGCAGCCGTAAAGCAGAACGGATTCAACATTGGAGCGGAACAGTCGTAGCTTGGTCTTTAAGCTAAAAGAGTTGTTTCTCCATATTTTGGACAGCATTCCGAACGCAGCCTTTGCTTTTCTGATTCGGCTGTTTACGTCCAGTTCAGTTCCGCCACCCGTAGAGACAATACTCCCAAGATATTGGAAATCCTCTAACATCTCTACCGGTTGTCCAGAAATATTTACTTGGATTGATGAGGAAGTTCCAAGGCTGATCCTTTTAGTTTTTGCCGAGTTGATCTTAAGCCCACGATTTCTGCTTCTCTCTCCACCCTTGTTGTCATTTGATGGAGATCCATGATCCTTTGAGAGAGTAAGCATACGGTTTAGGTGATTAGCGATTATTATTTAATTAATCATTGAAGTGAAGTTTAATTTAAATAAACTTTGCCTGCAATAATAAGTTTGTACATACAAAATTCGTAAGAATTACCCTAAATTTGATTTACTAGTTTTGTTTTTAAAAAGGGCAATATAATTTTTTATTTATAAAATGTCTTGGAAACTATAAACGTATTTTACCCCAGTCAAAATAGACATTTCCCTGAACGAAATTCCGATAACGCTTAAACTTGGTGGGGACCTTCCACTGACCATAACGAAGCAATGGCGAAAAGTCACTGGCCATCCGACAGGAGCACAACTTTTTACTCAAGGTCAATCAGTTCTTAGCAAATAACTTTTTAACGAAAAATGCTATCGAACTACTTTTTTGCATTGTTTTGTTATGGTCAGTGGAAGCTCCCCAGTCCCCACCAAGTTTAAGCGTTATCGGAATTTTGTTTATGTTTTGAGTAGGGCTGGCCACGAGACGAGACTCTGCGAGACTTTTGTAAGCCCCGTCTCTGTCCCGTTAAAATCGAAAATTTTCAGTCTCGTCTTGGTCTCGTATAATTAAGTCTCATCTCGGTCTCGTCTCCGAAAAATACAATTTCCGGCCAACTTGTTGATTATTGGAATAATATACTTTCGATTATCGTTTGAATACGTGCAGAAGAAAATAGTTATGTAACTGAAATTGGATTTTTTAATTTATTAGACTCTCTGTAAATTTTGGTCCAAATATACAGTCTAGTCTCGGTTTCGTCTCGGTTGCTTAAAAGCGAGTCTCGTCTCGGTCTCGAGACCGAGACTTTTCTCGTCTCGTGGCCAGCCCTAGTTTTGAGATTTGTATGTCTATTTTGAATGGGGTATTTCCCAAAGGCAAACTTATAGATTATGAAATTCTTCACAGAATTATAAATTTTTGCCAAAATAAATTGTTAATCTTAGTATATTTACCTACTATATTTTACAACACCACCACTACCGTTGAGGTTAAATAATAGGCTTAATTTTATTGGGACAGAAGGCAGTGTTTGTAGTAGCCCGTAGCGTAATGGTTAGTGCATTCGACTGTCACGCTGGAGGTCTGGGATCGCTTCCCAGCCTCGTCCACCTAAAAACTAAAAATACTTTTTTTTCAGGGCTACTGCCTCTTGCGAGGAATTGACAAATCCTCCAAGAGTATCACTTGCCACGAATAAGTGCTTCTCGTCTAGCCGTTCGGATTCGACATAAAATTGTAGGTCCCTTCCATTCCTGTCGAAAGGCGCACACAGGAATGGTTGCGAGTTGTGAGTCACTAGGCCCTGGTTCTTCATGAGCCGTTGTGCCACCCGATTTTTTTTTTTTTTTGAAGGCAGTGTTTCATAATGCCAAAAATATCATTGGACCCACTGTTGTTTCTTCGCCTTTCTTGTAGGAGTTATTGACAATACAACCACATATTAGAAACAAATTCTATTCTTATATTTCTTACAAAGGATGTCATGAAATTCATGTCGCTTCCAACAGACAATGGACGTTTAAAGAGATATAAAGTTAAAGTTATAAAAATTATCTTCTAACTACTATTATTTAGCTAGGTGCACAATTATTTTGTGAACATAAGATCATTTCTATAAACTAGTATCGCCCACAGGCCGAAATTCGTCCACCCAAAACTCACATTCACAGACTCTAGAGTCAAACTATTTGTTTGAAAATTAAATCACAAAATATTATTTTTAGTTTTGAATTTTTTTTTTTTTAATACGCACAGTGATCGGCAGTGCAAAACCAAAAATGGCCCACAGTGTATTAATGCATGTCTCAGGTATATTCCGCACATCTCCGCATAAACTTTTTTTAAGGCTATTTATATATAGATATAGGATTTATTAACAAAAAAAAAATTAATCGCTAAGTAACATTTTTCCAGTTTTTAGTATAGAGGTACCCCACTGTACTAAATTGAAGCTTCTGCTATTGTTGGCTATGGCCCTTTTATTCCGTCTGAATGTCATTCATACTATCAAGGTTTTTTGTTTAGTGTGTAGTGTGGGTGCGGGTGTGATTGTGGGCCGTGAGTTTATTTAGTTGGTATTTAAGTGAAGGCCACTCACTGCGCAATGATTATAATGTGGGCTCGTGGCTGAGCACCATACAAAACGAACGAAGACTAAGACATCGTTTTAATATGAAATTTTATCTCTCGAACTAGGATACGGATTGTGCTGAAGTTGGTAAAGTTAAGAATTATTGTCATTCTGGAATGGGATTCATAAATCGTTGATTTTGGAGTTCTGCCACCTGACTGACAGAGATCAGTTGTTTTTGGAATAAAGCCTTCTACCTCTGTATAGGACACTGGAAAGTGTTTTGCCAAAAATGAAGACATCATGTATATCCTTGGGCTTAATTATGTATGTATAGGTAGGCGTCAAAATAAGCACAGAGTTTTCTTTTACGTAATATAATTTATATAATAGTGTTAATTCCATTTCAACTGACGTAAGTGAAATATTTTGCCAAAAATTATTCTACAGGGAGGACAATCATAGGTCATTTGTCCCAAGTGAACAAAAGTTTTTACTATGACTTCTACTTTTGTCCCAGGTGTATTTCCTTTTGCTAGTTATCCTTCTATTCAGTGATTAATCGTTCTCCTGACTATATACTAGTGCAGCATTTTAAATATGCTGTCTATTCAATTTGTTTGCAACTTAGTTTTGAAAATGTAAGCATATTTTGTCAGTGTCATTAGGACGAGAGATTGTTTTGAAAAAAACATGAAAAGTTCCAGCTGCTGAGTGAAAGTTTTTTAATGGGTTACGTAAGTTGTTTAAGTTTTACATTTATGTACATTATGTATTTAAAATCTATTTTTTTTTTTTTATTTAATTTTATGGTTGATTGATGAAGTTGAACGCATAGGTACTGATGTAGGTATGTAGATTAATCATTAAACAACAAGTATTTTCTTTGTTTTTCGGATGAAACTAATTTCTCGCTAGTGGACCCACCGATTTTGACCAAATTTTGTATGCAGGAGGTCCTTAGCAATGTAACCAATTATAAATTTTTTTTAATTTTGTTTACAATTGTATTTATAGAAAAAATAGTTATTTTAGCTCCCATGTTTAGAAAAAGTAAAAACAATTCACAATTCAATAAGCGTTTTTAACGTCAGCAATTTGAAAAAAGAAAACTTGTAAATTGTTGTTCCTTTTAAGTTGGCGCCGCTTGTAACCACCACCAAGAGACCAGCAAAATGGTGTCAGGCCAATATAGACAGTTTGATCCAGGGTTGGCTTGCTCCAAGGACTAACGTGCAATTCTATAAACAAAGAATATAAAACTATGAACATAATAATTTTAATTATAAATAATGACATTTATAGTCACTCGTGTAAGTCCGGCATAACAAGCTTACCTTTTTTGAAGCCAGTAGTAGTTGCTAAGCAAATAAAGAAGCAAGTGGACTCGTTCAGACTTGTGAATAAAGCGATCTTTGTGCCAAGAAATTTATACATTTCCAAAAAAAACCCGAATTTCGTGTTTTTCGTTATTATTTGAAACAAAATATTCGTTTTCATATCTACATTATGGCACTTCCTATAATCTGCATTAACAACTTCGCTGTCCCATGAATCATATATGAACACCGCATTCTTCGCCTTCCCTGTCCCATGTATCATATGTGAACACAAAATATATTTTATGAATCTAGCTTTACTGTCCCCATACAAACTTACTTTAATTTTGATGGCGCTCACAGCCCAGGATGGGCTTCGGCCTCAACTAACAAGCCCCTCCAGCCAGCTCTGTCCCTAGCTAGCCGCTTCCAGTTGCGCACACTGAGTGCTTTGATGTCGTCATTCACTTGATTGCGCCACCTGTTACGGGTTCTTCCTCTGCTGCGTACCCCATCGGGTTTGGATTCGAAGACTCGTTGGGCAGGTGCGTTGTTGTCCATATGCTCCACGTGCCCCCGCCATCTCAGCCGCTGTATTTTTAGCTTTTTGACCAGGTCAACGTCGCTGTATAGCTTGTCGTTGAATTTTCTCCTCCATGATCCTTCGATATACATGGGACCGAAAATCACACGAAGAATCTTCCTCTCAAAGCACCCTAGCATATTTTTATCCGAATCTTTCATTGTCCATGCTTCTGACCCATAAAGCAGGACCGGGATGATTAGGTCTCGTATAAAGTCTCCTGGGTTCTCTAAGAGAGGGCCTTACTACTTAAATGCCTTCTTAGACCGAAGAAACAGCTGTTGGCAAGAGTAATTCTTCGCTTGATCTCTGCACTGATGTCATTCTGCCCAGGTAGACAAAGTCCTTGACAACTTCGAAGTTATATCTGTCCATCGTGATATTTTGCCCGAGTCGACGATGTTGAGATTCCTCTCTCGATGATAGCATATACTTCGTCTTGTCCTCATTAACCGCCTATCCCATTCTAGCCGCCTCCGATTCAATGCTCGCAAATGCCCCTGCCACAGTTCGCTTCGTTCTGCCGACAATGTCTATGCCATCCGCATATGCAAGCAATTGAACGGACTTTTGATGATTGTACCGCTGGTGTTGACATGTGCGATGTTGAATAGGTTGCATGATAACGCGTCGCCTTGCCTAAATCCTTTCTCAACATCAAAGGAATCGCTGGTGTTCTTACCAATTTTGACGGAGCAGCGAGATTTCTCCATCGTCATCCTGCACAAGCGGACGAGTTTGGCAGGGATGCCGAGACTCGACATGGCTCTGTATAATTCGTCCCTTTTCACGCTATCATACGCGACTTTAAAATCGATAAAAAGGTGGTGTGTATCGATCTGGAATTCCCGGGATTTTTCTAAAATCTGTCGGAGTGTGAACATTTGATCGACGGTTGACTTGCCTGGCCTAAAACCGCACTGATAGGGCCGATCAGATCGTTGACAAAAGGTTTTAGGCGGTCACACAGGATGGCCGACAAGATTTTATAAGCGACGTTTAGGAGACTAATTCCTTTGTAGTTGGTACATTTCAGAACATCTCCCTTTTTATGGATTGGGCACACTATACCGAGGTTCCATTCATCGGGCATACTTTCCTCCGACCAAATTTTGCAGATGAGCTGGTGTATGCTCCTAGCCAATTCATCTCCCGCTGATTTAAATAGTTCGGCTTGTAAGCCATCCGCACCAGCAGCCTTGTACGACTTAAGTTTGGATATCGCCAGCCGCACTTCGGTTAGGTCGGGTGGACGGAACTCTTGGCCATCATCGTCCAAGTTGAATGGAGCGTTCTGCCTATTAGCGGCATCTTGGCTGTCTTCGCCATTAAGCAGTCTAGAGAAGTGTTCTTTCCAAATCCTCAGCACTGACTGTGTGTCTACTACCATATTCCCACTCTCATCTCGGCAGGCTTCCGTTATAGCCTTGTATCCTTGGGTGGATCACTTCACCCTCTGATAAAATTTTCGAACATCTCCCCTACCGCTACAACCCTCCTCCTGAGAAGTCGTCGTTCCTCTTTTCGTTTCAGCCCGTAGAGCTCCCGGGCTACTCTCTCAGCAGCTCTTGTTCGAGTCTGCAGCATTGCCTGGTCGGCCTCGTCCTTAGCTGCATGCGCTAGCCGGCACTCTTCATCGAACCAGGGGTTTCGTTGTATTCGCCTAGTGAAGCCCAGCACATCAGAGGCGGCACTTCTGATGGCTTGTTGACAGTGTTCCCACTGGTCCTCTGCACTTGATGCTGGTGGCGGACCTCCTGAGAGATTAAGAGTTACGTGGTCTGCAAAAGTTCTGGCGGTCTCTTGCGATTTAAGCTTCTCGACATCGAATCTTTTCAAAGCATCTGCTCTGCGTTGTCGCGTCATGGATATCCGCATACGTAGTCTAGCTACCACCAGGTAGTGATCCGAGTCAATGTTGGCACCTCGGAACGTTCGGACGTCCAAGATACTGGAAGCATGTCTCGCGTCTATCGCATCGTGGTCGATTTGGTTGACGGTTACTTGATCACGCGACCGCCAAGTCCCCTTGTGTATATTGAGGTGTGGGAAGTAGGTGCTTGAGATGATGACATTTCGCCCCGCCGCAAAGTCTGCCAGCCTGTGTCCGTTGCCGGAAGTTTCGTCGTGTAGGCCGACTATCGAACCAAAGATGCCCTCCTTTCCGAATCTTGCGTTGAAGTCACCAAGAATGATCTTCACGTCGTACTTCGGGCACATATCATACGTTGTCTCCAGGAGATCGTAGAATGCTTCTTTGGTTGAGTCCTCTCTCCTTTCATGTGTGGCGTGAACACAGATCAGCGTAATGTTCTTAAATTTGCCTTTGATGGTGATTGTGACCAGGCGCTCGTTTACACTTCGGAAGCCCAAGACTTCTTGCCTTAGTCTTCCCCTTACCACAAATCCACAACCAAAGAGCCGCTGACCCTGTTCCTTCAAGCACCCGCCGTAGTAGATGTCACACGATTTCAGTCTCCGTATGCCCTCTCCATCCCATCGCACTTCCTGGATGGCTGTTACGTCAGCCTTTAGCCTGTCCAGGTTCTCCACTAATTGTTCGGCTGCACGTGTTCTGTATAAGAACAGGACGTTCCACGTGCTCCTTCCCCCTCTCTCGTTGGCTGTCCCCAACAGCTTTCCACGGGGATTTAAACCCTGTCTCCAGCTGAGGTACTAGACACCAGATGTTCACCATTAGGAGGAGAGAGTAAGAGTTGGTAGACAGAGGTGGGTTTTAGGAAAAACCTGTGGACGCTTGTGTCGTCTTGAATGCACATAACTACCCTTTTGAACATCAGTGGGCGATACTAGTTATATTTATTCGCTCCATCTAAAACAGAAGTAATTTTAATATTTAAATTTCTTCATCTTCATTGTTTTCATATCCATGATTGGTTAATTTTTTTGAAAAACACCCTTTACTTTCAGGGGATATCGGTTTATGATCAATTTGCTCTTTTATTCATTAAAACTTTTGACTCATCTCCTAAAATAAATAAAATTAGGCTTTTAATCTAAGGGCAAACACCGATTTATATGATTTATTGTACCCTCCGAGTACCGCACTCTTTCCATCTGAATTTTTTATCGCTAAGTTTTTTTTTATAATTTTATTTCCTTCTCCTTGTCATCGTTCCTTAAAATACGTAGGTATTGTTCGTTTCTGCTGAATAGGTATTTTTTTGTATGGTTTTGTTTTTGTCATGATATTTATTTGATTGTGTCCCTTTTCTTTGTTCAAAAACATAATTAACGACCAAACATAATTCATTGATTGGCCTCATCGATAACATAATTTATGGTCGTCCATTGTAAAACAATCGGTTCACATTAATTTTGTTTTGCTTTAATTCAGAGCAGTTCATTTATTGCAGTTATCTATAAATATGTGTGTAATATTGGATTCCATCATAACAGAGATTAGAGTAATGCTGTGTTGGTTTTATAACACCATATTGCTCTGCATGAAACTTCAGATGAAGCATGAAGACTACGTTTTATGCTGCGACATACAAAAATGAAATGAGTTCGAAAATTCAAAAAAAAAAGAATTAGAAAAACCGACAATAAAGGTAAGAACCCCAGTTGAATTTGAAGAATTAGTAAGAATAGACAACAAAATGCCAAAGAAAGGAAAAAATTAGTTCGAGGCTGAAATTTGGTGTGATCATTGAAAATGGTAGTCTTTATAAACTGATAGAGTTCCTCATCAATCCGATGACCGCTAGATCAGTTACAAGGGGTCAAAGTTCATGAAAATGGGTTTTTTGAAAATAACTTGAAAACGGGTTGCTTTAGAAAAAAACTCACACAACAAACTTGTAGCTGAGGCAGTTTCCCACAAAAATGCTCGTATCCATTTTGTCCATAGCATTTTCCGTTAAAAAGTTATAGCAGTTCAAAAAATCAGTCGGGTCGTAAAATTAATTAATTTAAATTTTTGGTACCAAAATGAAGGTGTTTTTTTTTTAAAGTAACTCAAAAACGGTTTGTTTTAGATGTTCCATGGCTATAAGGATCCGCGAAACAGTATAAGAGCTTCCGATCAGCGTCGTCGGTGTGCTTCAGCTCCTTCATCAGCAGATATTTTGTTTGATGCATCAATGACGGCGTCAACTTCCCAATAACAATTTCTCGCTAATGCAAACAACAAAAGTCGACTAATTGGTATGCTTTCTGAAAAGTTGAAAGCTGCTATTATCCTAGTCAGGCAAGCCAAAAATGATGCTGACGGACGTTTTGATTATCGAAACGGCCATAGATTGTGTTGAGAAACGCATGAGTATTGTTGTAGGCGAGGATGTTGTATTAATAGCAATACTTTTATAGCACGGACTCCCGGAGACAAAAAGATTTACTTTAAAAAACCAGGTAATGCTTAAATTGAATCTAATATATTGTACCCAAAGTTAAGCCACTTACCCAAAATGTCAAGCCCACATCTTATATTTGCATGCATTTACTGGTTGTGATTCAACTGCTGCTCTTTACGACAAAGGCAAATTAAAATTCTTCAAGCTTTTCGAAATGAGTGACGATCTCTTAAAATATGCCGAAGTGTTTTCCAGAGGCAATTGCCCTTCCAATATTATTTATGAAAACCGTATATACGTCTACTTCTAGCATTTTACAAAGCACCTGCGAAAGAAGATAGTATCAATGCACTAAGATATTCCACATATGTCCGATTGACCAGGCTCAACAAGGCTGTACAATTATCTTTCCTTCCTCCAACGTCTGCTGCTGCTCAACAACACCTTTATAGAGTTTCCTATAAAGTGTAAACTTGGCTGGGAAGAGATAGTACTAATCCTGAAAGCTGGGGAAGGGTATTAAGAAATAATATTTTGGAGCCTGCTCCAACCAGCACCTGATGAACTTCTTACAACAATATTTTGTAATTGTAGTAAAGGTTCGGTTCTCATTGTAGTTGTCGAAAAGCGGGGTTAAAATGTTCAATAGTTTGTGGGCAATGTCATGGACAGACATGTACAAACTCAATTCAAGCTGATCCGTATGAAGAGGACATTAATGATGAGTCATTTCTTACCACGCCAAAACAAAACAATCAAACTTTCAAACATTGATTAGTATATAGTGTCTAATGTTGACTAAATTTAATTTGCAAAACACAGTGGAATAGGCCTGTAATAGCCCGTAGCGTAATGGTAAGTGCGTTCGACTGTCACGCTGGAGGTCTGCGATCGCTTCCCAGCCTCATCCACCTAAAAACTAAAAATAAAAAGTTTTTTTTTCAGGGCTACTGCCTCTTGCGAGGAAGTGATAAATTCTCCAAGAGTATCACTTGTCACGAATAAGTGCTTCTCGTCTAGCCGTTCGGATTCGGCATAAAATTGTAGGTCCCTTCCATTCCTGTCGAAAGGCGCACACAGGAATGGTTGCGAGTTGTTAGTCACTAGGCCCTGGTTTTTCATGAGCCGTTGTTCCACCCGATTTATTTTTATAGTGGAATAGGCCTCCTGGGGATACCAGATTAACAAAACGCACCTGGTTAGAGGTCAAGTGCCCAGGTGCGCTTTTTTAGTGGTGTGGAAGAAAGTGCAAAAAGGGGTTGATTTCGTGACACTATAACTATAACTATAGCTATAACATTTTAACGGTAATTGCTACGGGAAAATGTATAAAAACATTTTTGTGCGAAATTCCCCCAGCTACAATTTTTTCTAAACCAAACCGTTTTCAAGTTATTTTCAAAAAACCCATTTTCATGACCTTTGACCCCTTGTAACTGAGTTAGCGGTCCTCGGATCGATGAGAAACTTTCTCAGTCTATAAAGAATCCCACTACCAATGTTCATACCAAATTTCAGCCTCGAACTAATTTTTTCCTTTTAAAAAGCTAATTTTCCTAGACTATATATTTATTTAAAGAAGGACGTTTATGTAGGAATTTCGCTCACTGAAAATTTTAAATAACCATTTCGTTACCCTATTGAGACTGCAGAAATTGTAAATAAAAGTACTTTCGCGAAGAAAATAAGCTTTGAGATAGTTTTCTATTCATCCTTTCCGAGAAGTAATTATTATTTACTTTTGCTTATTATTATCAAGGGTGAATGAATGAAATGTCGTCTTTGATATTTAAGTATTTTTTTTTTTAATTCGGAATGAGGTCATGTTGTTTTGATTTTGATCCTTGAACAAAATAGGTAAATATGTGTTGTGTAGGTTTCCAAAGATTCAAGGTTAGACACTGTAAGATACAAATCTATTAGTATAATGATGAACTGCGTCATACTTCCTTGCTTTTATTTGTGGTTCATTTAGATTAAAATATTTAAATCTCTATTAAAAACTTCTAAAATGTATGTTAAAAAATGTAAAAATAATAGGTATACCTTCCAAAAATAACTTTATTGTTACAAAAAAGTATTTTTGAGGGCTGGAAACTGAATCTTGATATAGAGATATTTGTGCAGAGAAGGTCTTCAGATATGGATAGATCTTAAAAAGTTGATTAAGGGTTTTAAAAAATCCAATGTTACCGTTGGCTTATGAGCGGAGCTGTAGGCATGCAAAGATTTCCGAGGATTCAAAACTAAAAAAAATTACTAGAACTTGTAAAAGGGTTTTTTTTTGATATGCTGATAGCATTTCACAACACCTTTTTATTTATATATATGTACATTTCAATGGGTTCCAGAGACTTTTGTGAAAAAATGTTTTTTTTTTTGATAAGGGAGTCCAGCTTTTTTTTCAAATATTGATTTAAACAAAATGCTAAAATTAGCAAAAGGCCTGTCAGTTCCCTATTCAACACCGTCAACCGCAACCTATTACGAGGCTTTTTTGGAAGGTTAAAGTTATAAAAAGACTTGCAATATGGTTCGAAAATAATAGATTTATTTTGAATTAAAATATATTTGGAACAAGATCTCATAGAATGTTCTAGTTTTCAGCTATGAATAGATCTAAAAAAAACTGATTAACCCATTTCCGGCTAGCGTTGCGTTTTCGCAACGTCATATTTGAAGACTTCTGGACCATAACTGATTATAAATTGAAATAAACTTAAAAATGATTTTGAGAGATAGTTGAATTATCTAATCGACCTATTTTTGGATTTTGTTGTACATTTTTTTTTCGTGCTTTTTTAGGACTTTAAAAATACGAGTTTTTGTAAATTTTGAGGTAGGATTTTTGAACTATTGAAAAATATCGTCAAAATAATAATTTTTCAAAACAATGTCAACTACAGGTACATAAGGGTTCAAATTATATTTTAAAACAATTCTGACGTGATTTACATGAGTTGCCTGCAAAGTATTACGTTGCGTTTTCGCAACGCTCGCCTAAAGAAGTAGCATTTCAAAAATAAAAAAAAAAAAATTCGCTTCTTTATATGAGATTTAACGGTTTTTTCCTCGGAATATTGTGTGTTTATGTTTACAATGCGCACATTTTTTACAAAGAATCATAATTTTTGATTGCATCCTGTCCAACAAAAGGATGCATATTTAAGTTCTAAGAAAAAAAAAAAAACAAATCATTCAAGAGTGCTATATTGAAAAACCCCCTTTCCATCTACTTGACTTCATTCTTAGAAATAATTAGGCAGTAAACAGGCCCGTAGCGTCCATTGGGGCAGCCGGGGCAATGCCCCGGGGCCACCGGCCAGGGGGGCTCCAACGGATATCTCCTTTTGCATCGCTCGAATTGGTATTAACTTTGTTAAGTTAGCTTCGTTAAGCTCCAACCCCACTTTTTTAGTTTTTGCAACTAATATCCAATTGACGAATAAAATCTGGTCCTAATCAACTCTAACTGTAGATCCTACGTATAAGCTCACTATGTAAAAAAATCGAGTGGCACAACGGCTCGTGACGAACCAGGGCCTAGTGACTAACAACTCGCAACCATTCCTGTGCTCGCCTGTCGACAGGAATGGAGGGGACCTACAATTTTATGCCGAATCTGAACGGCTAGACGAGAAGCACTTATTCGTGACAAGTTATACTCTTGGAGGATTTGTCAATTCCTTGCTAGAGGCAGTAGCCCAAACATTTTTTTTTGGTGGACGAGGCTAGGAAGGGAACCCAGACATCCAAAGTGACAGTCGAACGCACTAACCATTACGCTACGGGCTATTACAAGCTCACTATGTAGTGAATTTAATTAACCGATGTATTACACCAATTCTTAATTTATCCACTAATATTTAAGTATTTTTTGCTTCGTTTTGTTTATACGTGACCCTTGAAATATTCATTTGTAAAACAAAAATAAAAGAACTCGGAGAAATCTCAAAAAATAATTATGTTCATGTTCATGGTTGGCGAAAGCTCATGCTAGCCAGATGGTACGGTGCATTTAGATCTCATTATATGGTTCTCTGGGAAAAAAGTCCGACTCAGAGTTTGACTTTCAGTATCAGTATGCGAGCCAAAAACTACATTTTACAAAATTGTACCTACACGGAAAGAATTGAAAAATCACCAATTGCAAAATTTAAGGTTGTAATTTACGAAACCCTTTTTTTTTTTTTGTAAATCAATGCGCTTTTATTAAAAAATAACTGAACATTTTGTAATTTACTACTCAAATCATCGTAAAAAGCAAAATTTTATAATTCGATATTTATTATCAAAAGTTATAATTCGAGCTTGTTGACTTGAAAGTAAATTACAAGTTTTTGAATCGCAATCTAATACTGCAAGGGAATAATTTAAATATTTATATGGTGATTTGAATCAAGCAACAAGTAGATAAATTTTTGAAGTGATTAAGTTTCAACATGGTCCCTTTATATCGTGCGAAGGCCTAGGTGGTAGCGTATTGGATTGATAAGCGGAAGGTGCCGGGATCGAATCGAGTAAGTAAAATAAAATTCTTTTTCAAATATATAAAATTGTATATACATTTCAGAATAAAAAGGAAGCGCTGCAAACACCCCTGTTTGTGGACAAAAACAACTAAATAAAAATATACGCAAATCAACATTTCGACCACAATTCGTAGATTTGACAATTAAATTTTTGTTTTTTTCATTTTGACTACGAAACAATAATAATTCAATTTGTATGCCCGTAATGAAAATAAATTAAAAAAAAAAATGCTACCTAGAGAAGGGATCGAACCCACGACTCCAGGTTAGCCATCAAACACTATATCCAAATTGATACAAATTGATATCAAATTGCGATTCGCTAATGGTAATATTTTTTGTCCTCGATCGAATTATTGATACTCAAAAGTGTTGAAATATAATTTTTGAGTGTCAATATCTTCATTTCGCTCATTTCGTAATATTCCAAACAAAAAGTCTTAATTTAGTAATTTCCAATCAAAGCTCCAAAACTGGATTAATTTTTCGTGATATGTAGCTTATTTTTCTTGATCTGATCTAAGAATTCTTTCCGTGTAGTGTCGTTGTGCTGTCATTTTATTTTTAAAGGTTAATTCTTTTTCACACGTAACTCTCGTAGTCTTAATCGAAGTTATATGACATACGCATATTTGTAGCAAATTAAATTTTCTACAAATTATGTTTTTTAACTTTGTTCGCTTATTGCTATGGCTTAAAAGTTACTGCCTCTTTATAAAAAAAAAGTTAGGAATGATTTTTTATATGCGTCATAATCTCATATATTTTTTGTTTGTGTTTTCTGATTCTTCTGCTCAGCTACTTTCCATCAGGTCAACATTTTTGAACGACATAAGTTCCATAGTTCCATAATAAAATGTTAAAGAATTGGCAACTTTTTTGATCATTAAAAATTCTTCACTGTCTGTGAGCTATGCAAATATATGCACCACTCTTATAATTTTGTAACTCTTTCTGTTACCACAGCAAAAGCGGAAGGATATTTTTCAAAGCAATACAAATTTCTTGCAATGCACCTTGGATCATTAAAGGCTTAGCAATTTATCATTGATATCGATCAAAAATCTAAGGTCACGGCAAATAGATTTGAGAAAAGTAATCGGTTCTGCAAAATCCAGAATACAAATTATTTTAGGATCTGACTTTCTTACCTTTTATTTCTGTGTAAACCACATTTAGAATTTTTTGTAGAAATTAATTTAACCATTATTTAGGGAGTCATTGTGAAATAGGGCCCCATATTTGGTTTTGCCCCGGGGCCTCACAAGCTGTAGCTACGGCCCTGGCAGTACATTTTGCGTATAGGAAACATCAAGGCTCAGGTCACTTTTCTAACGAGCGTGGTCCCTATAAGACAACTGTACTATACTCAGGTACTATAAATCGAGTGCATATTCTAATTCCAAGACAAAAAAAAAAAAAAATTCATAAATGCGCGCTGTATTGGAAAAACAGATCGCGAATATAAGTTTTTTGCATTCGACTTATTTTTTACTTATAAGCTGTTGGATGCTGCAGTTCATACAAACATTATAATTTTACCTCCAAAAAATGATGCTGTTAGTGATAATGAAGGAATCGATGATAATGTGCAGCTTTTAGAGGATGAAAACATGTTCCCAATTGAATTGGCTGGTGAAATTTAGCTAGATTGCAGGTGTCATGATTTAAATTCTCAAAATCCTGAACGATGAACCGGAAGTCGATGTTGTACCAAATGATCCAAACAGTGCATCAACATCCCAAAACGTCGCTTCAACTTCTAAAAAAGAATCGGATGTATAAATTCATGTCTTCATTATGAGTTACCGAAGTGGTCAAAAAGCCATCGTCTTGAATTTTCAAAAAACCAACAAATCATTTGATGGACCAACCAATCAATCAGGCAAAACGGTTTGATCGAAAAAATAGAAAACATGTCAACACTCCAATGCCAAATGGAATTCGAGAAAACAACATAACGATGGGTGGAGTTGACTTATTTGATAACGCTACAAGCAATAATCGGATTCGAATTCGAGGAAAAAAGTGGTAGGTACTGGTCACTTTTATCAAACGCACTGGATGCAGCGTTGGTATATGCATGGAAAATATATTACATTTGCAAACAATTGCCAAGGAAACACCAATACCGCATCTTGAATTTAGAACGTTTATTGTAGATTTCCTGTTGCGATCGGAAACAAACACTGGACCTTTGATTCAAACGGAAGGAAACCGTAATGAAGTGGCTCGCTTCGACAACATCAAACATACTGTCGTCAAACCAGCCAACCCGTTTTTTCCTGCAAGAAATGTGATATCCCACTTCATTCAAAATACTTCGATGAAACCACACAAAAACCCGTTCTTTGTAAACATAATATATCTAAATATAATTTTGTAATTTTATTTTCAACCATCTTTCATTACCCAGTGTATCTATATTTAATATATTCTTCATAAGAATATTCAAATAATATTAATTCATACTCTATGTAAACAAAATTTTATTTTAATAATTTTGCTACCCCCTTTCGGCGAGCGTTGCGAAAACGCAATGTTAATTTTCCGGAAAACCAGAAGCTTTTCCAAACATTTTTTTTTTCAGATTTCTTCCAATTAGATCAAAAACAGATAGTGTGTAAAATTTCAAGTTTCTAAGTCAACTGGAACTGGTAGACGCCGGAAATGGGTTAAGGGTTTTTAAAAACCGCAATGTTATCCGAGGCTTATTTGCGGAACTGTAGGCATCGAAAAATATCCAGACAGACAGAACTGCAGAACTAACTTTTTTCGCGTTCTTTATCATCGTAATGTTAGGGAAAAATATTATCTTGCATCTGATTTTGTTTTGCGAATCCTAACCTTGCCCTAGAGTATAATGCATATCGCAAGTAAAAATCTATCGAACAAAAACACAAATTAAATAGGGCTGGCCACGAGACGAGAAAAGTCTCGGTCTCGATATCGGTCTTGCATGACGAGACCGAGACGAGACGAGACTGCCTTTTAAGCAGCCGAGACGAGACGAGGCTGTATATTTGGACTGAAATTTACAGAGAGTCTAATAAATTAAAAAATCCAATTTCAGTAAAATATTTATTTTTTTCTGCACATATTCAAACGATAATCGAAAATATTTCGTTCCAATAATCAACATTTTGTTCGGAAATCTATTTTTCCGAGACGAGACCGAGTAGAGACTTAATTATACGGGGCCGACACGAGACCGAGACGAGACTGAAAATTTTCGATTTTAACGAGACCGAGACGAGACTTACAAAAGTCTCGCAGAGTCTCGTCTCGTGGCCATCCTCAGGTCGGAACTGTTTTCGAGAAAAAAATTTGTCCGGCAGGTTGGCCTTTTTTTCTTCTTTTTTTCAACAAAACGCAACCATTTTTATAAACAAATCGTAGCTGTCCGTCGTAGTAAGGTAAACTTTGATCAAAATCACGAATTCCCTTACGAAGAATAATTTGACTTATACTACGTACATACGAGTTGGTATGTAGGTATATACACATATGTTTATGTATTTATACGACTAACCCCAAATTGTACTAATATTTGTGTTCTATCTTCCGCTATAACAACTGCCCTCTGGAGCCTGTGACCGTAAAGCATTAACCACCCCTTCCCACAAAATGCTGTCCTAGTGGTTGCAGCAAATAACTTCTTCATATCCATCATTTTGTTGTTGAAAAGTTTTTTTTTTTACTAAATGCAGCAAATTAAATTTATAGAATTAAAGGGAAGCTATCATTTCCTGACACAATAACAACCACTCCAAAGTCAAGTCAAGTCGTAATAAAATCAATCATCATTTCTATTGAAAATATTAACTCATAATTTTAATGGGTCCATCAAAAATGATGGGCAAATAATCATAATCTGTTTAGGCGTCTCCCACAGCTTTTATTTTCGATGTTTATGTCGTGAATAAAGTATTGTCATTTTTTACCAAAATCAATACAAAATAAAAAAAGAAAAAATAATGAAAAGCAAAATATTATTTTAAAGTCCATTATTTATTTACGTTCATATAAGAGACTTATTCAAAGTGGCTTTTAACATTCCATAAATATTTATCTTTTGTTTGTTTGTTATTGATGCTTTTATATTGAGAGGGTATTTATTAACAATCAAAGTTCAATTTTATTATACCCTTTAAGATTTAAAAAAAATACAGTTAAAGAAAAATGTCTCCAAAGTTTCTACTTCAATAATAAATATTAAAGGAAGTAAGCTACATGTGGATAGAAACGAAAATGGAGCAATCTGATTGCAGTCCTTGCTGCAGTAACATAAGTAAGGTATGGAAGGAAAATTTGCCCATGCTTTCAAAAGAAAAACAGCTTTACCTATGTATAGCGATGTTGACTCTCCAATATTTATTTGCTTTTGTTAAATTTGTTTGCATTTGATAGGTCCAACATAATTATGCTCAACTCGTATACACACTACAGCCAAGCCCGACTCTTTATACATTTTTTTTTTAAGAAAGAAAATTCACGCCATAATAAAATTGCGATGCTAAACTCAAAATTGAATAGTTAACTGACAAAATAATTTCCCACATATTTAAATCGTTAATTAAAATTGAAGCTTTTCCGCATATAATAGTTAGTAATTAAATAACTAAATCCTGTCACTAAAATTAGTTTCCTCTCAAAACGTCAACTAAACTTGACATAAATAACAATTACAATAACATACTTTCCTCTATTCTGCAAGAGTGGATAGGTCGACAGGTCTTTTCATACGCTACGGCCATTTACGGACAATACCAAATAAAACTAAATGTATAACTGGATCGCACGAAATGTCTCTTGTAGTTAACAACAAGAATAAAGCTAGATATAGAAATAGGGAAGGATTTAAGAGGAGAGACCGATGCACATTGGTTTTGAACCTCTGAATATCGAAAATCGAAACGGCAGCGACAAATAGTGCCGGGTAAAGCATTCCACATTCTTGTAGTGCGACTAAAGAACGAATCTCCGTACTTAACAGTACCTACGTCCGAAGTTGGGCTCAAGGGTAAACTGATAGGCATTCCTAGAAGTACGAGTATTACGGTTGAATTATTTGAAGGGAGGAATGCAACTGGCTATTTCACCAGTGCACTGTTTGTGAAAATATCGGTAAGATAACGAAAGACATTGAAACTTGCGGCGGCGTTTGAGAGGTGCAAATGCTTCCGTTATATTTTTATCACCTATCGTTATCATAGCTCTTTTAATTTTATCCAAAAGACTCAAGTGGGTTTTTGGAGCACCTGCCCAAACATGAGAATTGTACTCGAGTTTTGGACGAATAAAGGCTTTATAGATGACATCCAGATCAGAAGGGGTTAAACATTTCTCGCATCGCCGAAGAAAAGAGAAAACCTTAAACTTAGCAGCATTTTTGGCAACGTCAAATATGTGATCGTTCCACATAAGGTATGGTCTGTGATACACATACCGAGCACTGAAAGCTTTCCGATTTCCTCAATGCAAGTGCCACTCATGGTGAGTGGCATGGCCGCATGGGTGGTGGGTTTCATTTCAAAGACAGTAGACAGCATTGAGTTTTTGAAGCATTTAATTCTGAGCAATTTTTGATTCCCTATTGGAAAATGCTGTCGAGATCAGAATTTAATGAGCTTATCATACGTTGCCATTCAAGTTCCACATCCGAAGGACATAAAGGTGAATCTAAAAACGAATATGAAAAAATGAGGGTACTGTCGTCAGCAAAACAGTTTAATGTATTAGAAGTTTTAGACAGCATATCATTAATGAATATGAGGAAGAGGGTCGGAGACAAAACGGAGCCCTGGGGCACACCAGCATTTATTATGTGGATTTCAGACTTCGAACCGTACAATAAAATTTGTATTGAGAGGTCCGAAAGGTCATTTCTTATCCAACGAAGGAGAGATTCATCATGCGCGCATTTTCGCTAAGAGAGGTTGATGCCAAACTCTCTCAAACGCTTTTGAAATATTAAGCTTAATAATCTTCAAAACGATTTTAAGATTTGTCCAGATCAGATGACCAGTGGACCTATTGCTGCGAAACCCGTATTGCCGGTCAGAAGCTTTCGTTCTTTGAGATATTTCTTAAGGTGGAAATTAATCAGCGTTTCCATGACCTTGGAAAGAAGGGACGTTAATGCAATTGACCTATAGTTTGAGGGTGAAGAAGGTACGCTTTTTTTAGGGACAGGATAGGCAAATGCTGTTTTCTATCCACTCGGAAAGATACCAGTAGAATAGGACAGATGGAAAAGCTTACGCAGTGATGGTTTTGCCAGCGTTGAAGAACACCTCTTCAGAAAAATGGAAGGGATACTATCCGGGCCAGCGGATTTGTGTATATCAAGATCTTGTAGGACTCTGGCAACTGCAAGATTGCGAAAGAAGATTCGTCCCATAAAATCGTTTGAGCTCTCAAGTACAGGATGAGTCATAGCACTTACTGGCATCGTCGCTGCGAGCAATTTGGCTTTATCCTATGTGCTGACAGCAGGTGTGTCGTTGAAAACGAGTGTTTTTTTTTTTATAAATGACCAAACATTTGTACTACTATTGGGACATTGTAGTATTTTTTGCCTTAATTTTTGGTCATGCAAAAATTTGGTTCGTCGAATATGAGCGTTACAGGTCTTCCTGGCTTTTTTAAACTTCTTCCGGTTTCCCTCAGTAGGGTTGGCTTTGTAACTACGGCTACTTACTTCTCTAATTAATTCTTTAAAGCTCGAATCAAATGATGGGTTTTCTTTGGGTTTGATAGATTTTACCCTATTTGGGATACAATTTCTCATTCCACACAGAATTAAGTTTTTTATCATAAATCTGCACTGGAGTCTACATCATTATAGAGGGAGCATAGTGTTGGCTTTTCTTTTTTTAGCCGCACTACCTGAATGTGGAGTACTTTACCCGGCTCTATATCTCACCTCCATTTTGATATTCAGGGTTCAAAACCAATGTTCACCGGTATCTTCTCTTTAATCCGTCCTTATTTTCCTAACGATCGCACTGTGTTTAATTCTACATTTTAAGGGTATCAAAAACCCCTTAATGCGTGTTTATAATAAAAAAAAGTATGATTAACATTATTCGAACCTGGTATGCAGTATTATCAAAACAGTTTTACAGTTATCCTCAATAACATATCAAAAGTCCCCTGATATCCCCGCATTTCTTTGTATAGGGGCATTTAAAGAGGGAGAGAGTTGGGGTAGGTGGGAGCTGGGAGTTTATCAAGCTGAAATGTTTATTTAAGTTTAATCTAAGCATATGACAAATGATTTTAGGGTACTTTTGAACGCTTAATAAATTTTTATAAACAAGAGAAAAATTTGAACAATTTGTATAATTCCAATCATTTTTGTTTGGATTTTTATAAAATATTAACTTTTTTTTTTAGAAAATTGAAAAGCGGGCTGATAATTATTTTTTTTTTAAATTGCATTTTATTAAATAAACTGGCACGCAAAATTACAATGTTCAAGAAATTGCTAATGTATAATACATTTTTAAGAAAACCGCTGTAATGGTTTTTGATTTTTGTTTTCATTAATTCAAATTAATGCAGAATTTTTTATCCAGACGGCCGGCATAGAAAACAATTTAACCTTGTTATTCTAGCAGTATCTACCTTTAAAGGAATGTTTGTTTTTTTTTGGAATTTAAAACAATTAAATTAGTCATTTTAAGTTTTGTTTGTTTCATTTTAATTGGAGTTGAAATATTATGGTCCTTGAAGTCAAGATTTCTTCTATTCGTGGAAAAAAAAGAATAATTGCTTTTTATAAAGATATTACATTTTGCAAGCCGTCTTTTTGTCAGCGTTTGCTCCTGGTACCCATTGTTGCAGTATATTCGGTTATTTTATTATCAATGTTTTTTTATCAATTGCTACACGATTTTATTAACGAAGACGATTTTTCGAATGTGTTTTTAATTTCAGTTGAATTTTTACTCAAAAACTCAAAATATTAAACTCTTACCGCCTTATTTATAAAGAAAAAATAGTTATTTTAGCTCACGTGCTTAGGAAAACTACACCATGGAATAAGAATTTTCTGAACTAAAACTAAAGGCATTGGCTTAGTGCCCCATTTGATTCCACAACATTATTATTCTAGGGTGTAATTTCCCTAAACACGGAAGCTGAAAAAACAATTTTTTCTTTATAAATATGGAGGATGAAATTTATTTTCGGTTCCACTTATTGTTTTGTAATTAAAAACAGCAGAATGAAGCAGGTGTACTAAACCCTTTTTTCTTAATCTTCTTCTTGGGTGGGTTATAATATCTTAATTATAATTGATTATAAGGTTCTAGGAAAAAAAAAAGGAAAATAAACTGACTTTGCACAAAACACTATTTTCACCTCCGGAACTTAAAACCAATTTCCACGTGTTTTGTTTTGTCTAATTTTATTATTGAAAAAAACTTTTCATGTTCTAGAAAATTACAGTTCCCACACAGCATTTCAAATACCTCACAGTATAAAGAAAATGTAGTCTAATGGCATTAATTAAAATTAAATCATAGAATGGAACGTAAGATTTTCCGAACAGAAACAAGAAAAACACATAAAAACATACTTTCCAAGAAAGTTTTATATTCTTCGATCGATTTGAGATACTTTGTCTCATTAAAGAAGTTTTCTATTATCATGCTTCATGCAACACGATACAGTACCTTGTCCAAGGTCGTCGCTGGAAATTTGTTTTGGGTGGGTTATATTATCTGTTTTTAAAATATTTTTTGACTTTTTGTCAATCAATACGAAAGTAATCTTAAAGTTTTATAAAAGTTTCAAATAGACTATGAGGTTCGGAAATGAAGTTTCTATAGTTATAAGTAGTACACAAAAATAGTAGGTATACACAAAATCAGTAGCGGATCTAGAATTTGGCTGGGGGGGCTTGGAGATCCAGTTTGAGAAAAAAATGTTAATGACATTTGAGAGGTCTTACTGACAATGAACGTACGCCGGCCGGGAGCAAGCGTACTCCCAAAACTTGATTAACACCTAAGTTTCCCTTAAATAATTGTTATAATATTATATAACAACAATATTTCCTGAACTTGCTTTGTCTGTCATAATTATAAGCCGACTTCTTAATAATTACTTATAAGATTTATATACATAAGATAATTTTGTTTCAAAGTCTCAATTGAATTGAATTGGTCTTACTGACAAAAGCTCACATCCCAACTAACAATTTAACTTCTGTAAGGGTCTATCGAAGCTATTTCCTAATCAAAAATACAGGTGACCATTTGTCTGTTACTTGCAAGGGAGTTTTTTTACTTAATGTTATTTCATACTAAGATAATTTTTGAAGACATTCGAATTTCTTAACGTGACAATATTTTTTAACGACGAAACAGAAACTATACTATGGTCACCTCGTTTGTGAATAATTCAGCCAGCAGTAGCTTATTTTCACATCAATACTACTTTCCATGCGAAGTACCAGCTTTTAATGCTTTCATGTTTAGTGTGCAACACTTCGCTAGGACCAAGTAATCGGAATTATTACTTCCCGCGCATGCGCCTGAGAGGATGATCAAAATTATGTTTGCATAACCACCTCTTCACAGGTCTTATAGAAACAAATTAGGCTGACATCACTTCGCTGAGGCAAATTCATCGAAATAAATGCTTCTCGCGCATGCGTCTGACAGAGTTCACACAATTATTTTGCTTGTGTCGGGCTTGTGTTTACTGGGTTATAGAACCAAAATTGGATGTCATGCTTAATTAGAGTTACCACTGCGATCAAATTCAATTCTGAGGGAATCATTTTTATTGGTGGGATCCGGGGTATTATTTTTTTTTTATAGAAATTGAAAAAAAGAAAACAAACAACGAATATGAATAAAGTTTATCTGTTTTTGTTAAATAATTTCTAATTAAAAATGATTAAATAATTTTTATTTTTACTGCTATTCTGAATATAAATTACATAATTATAGTTCCATGTAAAAAACATAAATATATTTTTTTTCTTTGTATTTTTTTTCTTTAAGTGAATTTAAATAAATTCTTTTCTTTTTCCATATTTATCTCAATGCAGAAAATAAATGTTTGTTCCGTGTTTGTTTTGCAAAATTTAAAAGCTTTACCTATACTCAATGAATCGGTTTAATTTAAATTTTTAAAATAATACAAATGTACCTATTTTTATTTTCATAAATAATTTGACCTGTGGTAACCCTCTCTCGGCAGTAGAAACATACATGCGCCGAACAGTACACAAGATAATACTTGTATTGGGCTTTTCCTCAGGGGACTTATATAACCAAATTGTAAATATCCAGGCTTGCAGAAAATTAAAGATTCTGCTTGTAATAGGTTTGTAGTAAGCTGTTTTCAAAAATATAGCTTCGAAAATTTGCAACTTCGATGTCGAAACTGAATACAAGCCTTGTAGAAATAATAACTTATTGAAATTCAAAAAATGAACCTAATAGAGAAAAATTGTTAGTTGGGATGTGTTTTGGCAGTAACTAGCCAAATCAACTAGTAGAGTAGGTGTCTGTTTTGTGCACTAAAAACCACATTAAAAATAAAATGCCAAAACTTCAAGACGGATATAAGAGAAAGCTGCTCTAAAAAATTGCATACGGCCTAACTCTGCAAGCGTGAATGAATTTTCGTTTATACGCTACATAAACTTTATATTCTTGTTCAAAAAATATGTCGATCAATTTTCACGTCACTCTAGAGTCTAGACTAAAAAGGGGTTGCAAATATTCATTTGCTTCTGCATGATTTTCTGAGTGCACGCAGGTAAGACTCACGCTTGTGGAATCTGGCTCCTTGAATAGAGATCTTGTATGTAATTCCTTGGTCCCAAAATGTTTTGTGTTTATAATTGACTTCGAACATGGAAACATAAGGCCTTGGCTGGCCGTTAGAATCAATTCCTTTTTTTCTAAATAATTACACTTAAATTGACACCCCATTTTTCTCAAATTTCTAATCAGTTTTTAGTCCCAACTGAATTATTTTTGTTAAATAAGCTTAGTTTTTAGGGTAAATTGTTGCTGCATTTGACATGTGAATTGTTCAGCCACGAATCCGTTTTTTCAATTATCTCTTCAAGCTTTAGCCCCAAATTCGTACTTTGACATTCCCTAGAGCTAAGCCCCAAAAACTCTCTGGAATAACTTAAGTTTTTAGGGAATAGGTTGCGACCATGTTTTTTGTCCAATTCTTGTCAGCCCTTAGTCCCGAACTGTTTTTTTCCTCCCAATTTTCTGGGCTTTGTTTTTATGAAATAATTGTCTTTGCGCAATAACCATGTCCATTATTCGAAGCCCCAAACTTGCTTTTGCTCCAATTCCCTTAAGGCTTTAGCCCCAACCAAATTATTTCGGAGTTTAGAAAAAAAAATTAAATGGCATATAAATTGTTCAGCCCCAATCTCTTTATTTTGTCTGATTACCATCAAATTTAACAGCTTATCAATATTTGGAGACGAATATAAAACTCAGCGCGTTGTAAATAATTGCTTTCTATATTTCAATGAATTTTAGGAATTGGTTGTGGGGGGGGGGCTTAGCCACTATAGCCAGCCCCCTGGATCCGCCACTGCAAAAAGTCATACAAGAAAAAATAATTCCCAACCTCATGAATGTCGTCTTCATATTAAAATGATTGATGTTATTATATAATCTCAATTTTACATTTATGATATTCATAGCTACAACTTTTTTCCGGTTGTCGTATCGTCCCAATTTTAATGCCATTAGTAGGGCTGGGATTTCCATGCAAATGCATGTTTTTCTCACAACGTTTAGAAGTCTTAGACCAAATTATCTTCACGAATCATGAAATTTCCCTTAAAACGGCATTTAATCGTTAGTGCATATTTTAAATATTTTATGCAAAATGCATATTTTCATAATGAATGCATATTTTTATAATAAATGCATATATTAAGTGCATTTTTTCATATTATTTGTGCATATTGTGAAAAAAAAAATATTTTTAAGGACCCAAGTCGAATTGATTTCTTTTTAAAGACAAATTTCCTTCAACACCTCTTCCAGCCCAGCCTATAGTTACTAGGTGGGGAAGATGGCTACAAGCAATGACGTATTATGGAAAATGTTCTGAAGATTTCCAAGCAGTTGTCAATAGTTTCGACGATGGTGATGCCATCGCAATTAAAAAAGCAAAAGTGCCTAAAAGTGAAATTGTATATATTTGCTCAAATTATAGTGTTCTGTGTCGCACAATCACAAAGCTTTAAGGTAGGAGCACATTGAAAAATCAAATCGGTTTAGTTGATGAAACTTTTTCAAAAATAAATTCTCTTGAAGACTGTTTTCTGCTATTCTACAATGAAAAGTGTAAATAATGTGTGAAGTCTGAGCAAAGATAACGAATTTGTTGTTTGAAAAACGCTCCCCTTCGACTTGTTGACGTAGAACATGCTATATCTATTTTACAAAAGTTTTCAAAGGCCAAATAGGCAAAGTTTTGTTTTTTTGTTTTAGTTACAGTTTTTTCGTTTTTGAAAAAGATGTAGATACCTATTGTTAATGCTTTAATAATTTATTGTTTTTTTTTTCCTATTTTTGAATGTAATCTTTTTTTTTTTTGTCAAATAAAAGACTGAATTCAAATCTAAATTTTTTTGTTTTTTCATTGTAAATAATGGTTTTAAGTGCATATTTTCCTCTTTTTAGTGCATATTTTACATTTTTAAGGGCATATTTTGAGCGCATATTTTCGCTTTTTGAGTGCATGAGAATGCCAGCCCTGGTCATTAGATTCACCATTGAAAAGTACCTTGAAATCATGTGCCATATTAGTCTAAGAGCCCACAGCAAATTTTGGCGTGTGAAAGTGAACCGAAAAAAAAGTATATATGAGTCGAAAGGTGTGTTAAGGCTAATGAAGGAAATGGAAGTCTTGCAGCCCCTGGGTGGCGGCTTAACTCAAAATTTTGAAAAAAAAAAAAATAATAAATAAATGTTCAAAGTACCTACTTTTTTCAAAATTTTGAGTTTGAAAATTAATATTTTAAAAACTTTTCACTAAAAGTACTTTATTTAAAAAGTAAATAAAAGAAGGGACTTCTGACCTGGACATACGGATCTGTAATGAGGGGATCAATATCAAGGGATGGATAAACAAATTTTTTGTGTCTCAACAGGTCAACTTTTTCCACCAATTTCACTATATTGCCGGCCGAGAAGGTGCTTTACGACGACCCAAAAGTTCTCGAGTTTTGCGTAAGAAGGGTTTAGTAAGGAAGGGGATGGTACCACGGCCTGGAATACAAATTTATGATTTTTTTCTTTGTATGCACTGCAGAACTACCAAATTTCATCTTTATACAACATTCGGAAACATTCCTTTTATATAGCAAATATCAATTCTGTAAAAATGGGTGGATGACACGCCCCCTGAATGTTAAATCGCAAATTTTTTAAATTTGGCTGCAGATCAAGCCACATCACTTAACCAAATTTCATCATTCCACGACCATCAGAAGTGATTTGTAGAATTAATATCAATTCTGTAAACAGGCGAGCCACGCCCCCTGAATAGAAAATATTGGTCTCTTTTGTATTTTTCTGTGTCTGTGGTTTTTGTACTTCTATTATCAATAAAGAATTTCTAATGTTAAAGAGTTGAAATTATGCGAGGAGTCTAATATGTTTGGTGACCATAGTTTCCTTATGCTCCCCTCTAAATGGTACAAAAAAGGAACACCCAAACACCAATTTACATTCCAACTGGGCTACCTCAGCTTTTATTATTTGTTTGTACATCCATACCATCCTTTCTTCCCTCCGTTGCGTTGGTGGATTTTAAGGGCAGCAGCATAAGATATAAGCTCATTAAATTATAATCTCTCATCAGAGTATCAAAAACCACGTAGAACTCAATGTTGTCTTTTGCCATTAAACTTTACGTGCCGATTTAAGTTGAACCCAAGTTCATGTTTTTCCCTCATATTTAAGGCGGTTAAGTTTGTAAAAAATAATATACATGTATGTACAATGTACATAGAGTTAGATAGGTACTCTGTGAGAATACCAAAAAAGTGCCCTACAGTACACTCAGAGAAAAAATATGTGCTAAACTGACTTAAACGCCTTAGGTAAAATATTTCTTATGGAAGTTATTTGCCGAGCATAAATCTGCCCAGAACTAAAACAATTTATGTACGTCCTTTTTAACGTACAATAGCCTAATTTGTCTTAAAAAACTAAGGTAACTTTTTTTGTATGGCAGCTATTAGACAAGCATAACTTTCCCCAGCACTAAGACAATTTCAGTGCATCCTAGCTAACGCAAAATAGCATAAACACGTTTAAAAACTGATTTGCCTCAGGCTAAAGGTTATTTAACCATGTAATATGGAAATGCTGACGCCATAAATGTCTATATAGTGGAACTTTAACCAAGGCCTAAGCCAATTTTACCTAGGTTCGTATATGTTATTTACCTATTCCTTATTTATTAACTAAGGTCTAATGTGGATTCACCTTAGTTTAAGGTATTAGATACAAACAAAAAAATAATTAAAGTTTTAAGAATTTTCTATTTATTTTTCTCAATGAAGATAACACTTACTTACTTACTTAGGTCCTCGGACCTATTACGTCCGTGATGTTTCCCTTACGGGACATAGGGCCTCCACTACACCTACGCGCCATCGTGTACGATTTCTTGAAATTTATTTCAGCTCTCTCCAACTTTTCCCCAGTCGTGCCGATTCCTGTTCCACCGTTCTGCGCCATGTACTTCTAGGCCGCCTCACTTGTCTTCCCTCCTTTGTGAGCGGGTTCCACTGCATTGCTTGAGATGAAATGCACCGATCACCTTTTCGAAGCGTATGGCAAATCCACTGCCACTTTCTTCTTCGTATAATGGAGTCTATGGGCTCCTGACCCGTTCTCGCATGAAGTTCGGCATTGGAGATACGGTTGGGCCAGAAAATCCTCAAGATGTTTCGTAGACATCTATTAACGAAGGCTTGCAGCTTTCTAGTGACAGTGTCAGTGACTTTCCAAGTGCTGCAGTCGTAAAGCAGAACGGATTCAACATTGGAGCGGAACATTAGTAACTTGGTCTTTAAGCTAAAAGAGTTGTTTCTCCATATTTTGGACAGCATTCCGAACGCATCCTTTGCTTTTCTGATTCGGCTGTTTACGTCCAGTTCAGTTCCACCACCCGTAGAGACAATACTCCCAAGATATTGGAAATCCTCTACCAGCTCTACCGGTTGTCCAGAAATATTTACTTGGATTGATGAGGAAGTTCCAAGGCTGATCCTTTTAGTTTTTGCCGAGTTGATCTTAAGCCATGAGATTTCTGCTTCTCTCTCCACCCTTGTTGTCATTTGATGGAGATCCATGATCCTATGAGAGAGTAAGCATCCGTCGTTCGTGTAGTCCAGATGTTTGAGGTGAGATTGCAGAGTCCACTGAATTCCTCCATTTCCATTTGACAAAGCTGCGTGCAGTACGTCACTTATCACCAACAGGAACAGTATTGGTGACAGTATACAGCCTTGCCTAACTCCACTTTGGATTTCAAACTCCTCTGACAGCCTACCTTTGTGCAAAACGTGACACTTGTATCCATCATATGTAGCCTTGATAATAGCAATCAATTTATCTGGGATGCCCCTCCTGCGCAAAGCAAGCCAAATAAATTCTCTACTGACACTGTCGAACGCCTTTTCAAAATCGATGAACAGCAGGTGAAGTGTTGATCGATATTTAACGCACTGTTCGATGATGATCCGCAAGGTGTTGATGTGATCCACACAGGAAGATCCAGTGCGGAAACCTGCTTGTTCGGCGTCGAGTGTGTCTTCGAGGTGGTCTTTAATTCGATCCAATTCTATCCTTGCTATTATCTTGGCTACTGCAGGCAGAACGCATATTCCTCTCCAGTTTTCGCACTGTGTGAGATCTCCTTTCTTTGGAAGCTTGACAATCATTCCTTTTTTCCACTCTTCAGGAAAGCTCTCTGTTTCCCAAGCTCTCTTAATAAGTGGGTGCAGTAGCTCGCTCGATGTCGTTGGGGCTGCTCCTAAGAGCTCTGCAGGAATACCGTCAAGTCCAACGGCTTTGTTGTTTTGCAGTGCTTTGATGGCGGTGATAATTTCTTCTTTACTGGGGGGTACTGAAGATAATGATAATATGATATCCTCAGTATTTCATATTTTTATCAAGTATATCTTCCGAACGCATCCTTTGCTTTTCTGATTCGGCTGTTTACGTCCAGTTCAGTTCCACCACCCGTAGAGACAATATTCCCAAGATATTGGAAATCCTCTACCATCTCTACCGGTTGTCCAGAAATATTTACTTGGATTGATGAGGAAGTCCCAAGGCTGATCCTTTTAGTTTTTGCCGAGTTGATCTTAAGCCATACGATTTCTGCTTCTCTCTCCACCCTTGTTGTCATTTGATGGAGATCCATGATCCTATGAGAGAGTAAGCATACGTCGTCCGCGTAGTCCAGATGTTTGAGGTGAGATTGCAGAGTCCACTGAATTCCTCCATTTCCATTTGACAAAGCTGCGTGCAGTACGTCACTTATCACCAACAGGAACAGTATTGGTGACAGTATACAGCCTTGCCTAACTCCACTTTGGATTTCAAACTCCTCTGACAGCCTACCTTTGTGCAAAACGTGACACTTGTATCCATCATATGTAGCCTTGATAATATCAATCAATTTATCTGGGATGCCCCTCCTGCGCAAAGCAAGCCAAATAAATTCTCTATTGACATTGTCGAACGCCTTTTCAAAATCGATGAACAGCAGGTGAAGTGTTGATCGATATTCAACGCACTGTTCGATGATGATCCGCAAGGTGTTGATGTGATCCACACAGGAAGATCCAGTGCGGAAACCTGCTTGTTCGGCGTCGAGTGTGTCTTCGAGGTGGTCTTTAATTTGATCCAATTCTATCCTTGCTATTATCTTGGCTACTGCAGGCAGAACGCATATTCCTCTCCAGTTTTCGCACTGTGTGAGATCTCCTTTCTTTGGAAGCTTGACAATCATTCCTTTTTTCCACTCTTCAGGAAAGCTCTCTGTTTCCCAAGCTCTCTTAATAAGTGGGTGCAGTAGCTCGCTCGATGTCGTTGGGGCTGCTCCTAAGAGCTCTGCAGGAATACCGTCAAGTCCAACGGCTTTGTTGTTTTGCAGTGCTTTGATGGCGGTGATAATTTCTTCTTTACTGGGGGGTACTGAAGATAATGATAATATGATATCCTCAGTATTTCATATTTTTATCAAGTATATCTTCCGAACGCATCCTTTGCTTTTCTGATTCGGCTGTTTACGTCCAGTTCAGTTCCACCACCCGTAGAGACAATATTCCCAAGATATTGGAAATCCTCTACCATCTCTACCGGTTGTCCAGAAATATTTACTTGGATTGATGAGGAAGTTCCAAGGCTGATCCTTTTAGTTTTTGCCGAGTTGATCTTAAGCCATACGATTTCTGCTTCTCTCTCCACCCTTGTTGTCATTTGATGGAGATCCATGATCCTATGAGAGAGTAAGCATACGTCGTCCGCGTAGTCCAGATGTTTGAGGTGAGATTGCAGAGTCCACTGAATTCCTCCATTTCCATTTGACAAAGCTGCGTGCAGTACGTCACTTATCACCAACAGGAACAGTATTGGTGACAGTATACATCCTTGCCTAACTCCACTTTGGATTTCAAACTCCTCTGACAGCCTACCTTTGTGCAAAACGTGACACTTGTATCCATCATATGTAGCCTTGATAATAGCAATCAATTTATCTGGGATGCCCCTCCTGCGCAAAGCAAGCCAAATAAATTCTCTATTGACACTGTCGAACGCCTTTTCAAAATCGATGAACAGCAGGTGAAGTGTTGATCGATATTCAACGCACTGTTCGATGATGATCCGCAAGGTGTTGATATGATCCACACAGGAAGATCCAGTGCGGAAACCTGCTTGTTCGGCGTCGAGTGTGTCTTCGAGGTGGTCTTTAATTCGGTCCAATATTATCCTTGCTATTATCTTGGCTACTGCAGGCAGAACGCATATTCCTCTCCAGTTTTCGCACTGTGTGAGATCTCCTTTCTTTGGAAGCTTGACAATCATTCCTTTTTTCCACTCTTCAGGAAAGCTCTCTGTTTCCCAAGCTCTCTTAATAAGTGGGTGCAGTAGCTCGGTCGATGTCGTTGGGGCTGCTCCTAAGAGCTCTGCAGGAATACCGTCAAGTCCAACGGCTTTGTTGTTCTGCAGTGCTTTCATGGCGGTGATAATTTCTTCTTTACTGGGGGGTACTGAAGATAATGATAATATTATATCCTCAGTATTTCATATTTTTATCAAGTATATCTTATTTAAAATGTTAAATAAGTGTATATAGTTAGTTTTCTCCATCCAAATTTCATATTGGAAGTTGGCCTAGTGGAAGCGTTTTGTGCTTGTAAACGGAGGGTCGCATGTTCAAATCTCATCGGGGTAAGTAAAGTTTTTTTTCAAATAAAATTTAATTGTATAACATTTCAAAATTATATCACAGCGGCTCTGCGCAAGCCAACACGTCCCATAGGTAAAATATAGGTAAACTACTAGGTAAACTCTCTACACAAGCACTAGGTTGAAATGCATAAGTATGTAGGCAAAATTGCCCTAGGCAAAACAAATTAATTCTTTTTTACCTAAGAAGTTAAGGTGAGACACTAAAATGTTAGGCTGAATTCAACCAAGATTAAGGATAAAATGCCATAGGCAAACTCGCTTATATTTACCAAAAATAAGGCAAATTTTATTTATACCTAAGGAATCTAAGGCAAGTTACCTAAGAACTTACCAGGTTCAAAACGGCACTAGGACTAACTTAATTTGTACCACGATTTAGGTTTATTTAACACAGTTTTTTCTTTGGGTGTACGTACTTCAATACAGTTTTTAAAACTTGTCGATTATTATGAAATATGCCATAGGAAAAGTTTTTCCATACCTAGGTAGGGTTATTGATCTGCCATCATTCCTCCTTAGGTTACAACTTATCCTATTCTTAAACTTATCTATTCTGTTCTAGGTAAGCAAGCATACATATATATATAAATACTTACACATAACATACGTCTGAGATTATTGCACGTGGGTACTCAATGATTTTTTTTTCTTTTTCAAAATCTGTCACTAGCGCTACCACTGCGACCATTCTGCCAGCAGCAGAAGAAATAATCTTTTTTAAGTTCTTCTAAGAAGAATTTATTATTATGCGCAAATTTTGAAAACAAAAAAAAACAATCCCACAAGCTACCGCATCACTGACACTACAAACCCCATTTTGTATCCTCGTATAAATTGTATTGTCACCATTATTCTGCGAAACCAACCAAAAGAACATCTTTGAACTTTGACAATAATACGCCCGGTATAAAGCATGTTTTTCTATACCCAGAACTATACATATACCTTTAGTCTATATTTGCAAAGCAATTTAATCGAGAAATTTCTTTTGAAATGTTATTTGCCTGTCATTTTGGCTCAATAAAGTTTACTTAATCTTAATTTATAACAAAGCGACACAGCTAAAAATTCAAATGGTTATAATATAATAATATTATGTGCTTTGTATTGCATATCGATTAGACTTAGACAGGTCCCCAAAAGAGCAAAGTCAATCGTTTTCACCAGTTTGTGTTTGTGGCATTTGTGTGGTAGGAATTAATTTAACAATATTCTAATGCAAATAATGTGTAGGTACTCTTAAAATACTCAATAAAAGGAGAATTTCACCATACAGTTATGTGATTAGTATGAGTGTGTTTTATAATACAAATTTTATATACTACTGAAATACATCAGCCAAGTAGAAGACTAAGCATTATTTAATTGGACTTGTTGAATCATTGATTCAATATAGCTTTTAACGGCCTTTAGTCCATAAAAATTGGCGTTTCGTCCCGGCGTTCTTACTTGGACTCTTCAGTTGACAGTGAGGGCCTTGTCAAGACGCAATTTTTATTAAGTTCAGTCCAGCTTACATCAATTTTACTGCGAAAATCAATTGTGAACTATGTCCAACCCAATTAGAATTTCTAATCAAGAATTGTTGGAACTTTTGTTACCCGTGGCCTGGCATTGTTTACTATGAGTGTGTTTTTATGTGATTAGTTTTTAAATAAATTAAAATTATGTATTTGTAAATGAAATATCTACGTACGGGTGTCTGGTTTTTGGTGATACCGAGAATATAAATATCTGAGTCTCCGGGAACAACGTATGTATACGTAAGGCTGTTGAAGCATTTTATTCTCATTTATCCGAAACAAAATTCCTAGCGAATTAGCTAGGAATTTATTTCACTTTAAGTGGGAAATCTGCTCCACTTTTCAAAGTGGAATTAATTCCCACTAAGGCCCCAGTTATAGCTTTCATTGGAAACCATCATTGAAAAAGTTAGCTGTTGATTTTGAGACCCTTCAAAAGTTTAATCATTGAATATTTAAATGCAGAAATATATCTTACGACTTCAAAATTATTTCTCCTCCAAAAATAATTCATTTTGACCCATATCTTCCCCATAACGTAACTTTTAATTTTTCAATGATGAACTACCTTACCAATGATCATTGAAAAAATTAAAAGTTACGTTGTGGGGAAGATATGGGTCAAAATGAATTTTTTTTTGGAGGAGAAATAATTTGAAGTCATAAGCTATCTTTCTGCATTAAAATTTTCAATGATTATACTTTCGAAGGGTCTCAAAATCAACAATTAACTTTTTCAATGATGGTTTTCAATGATAGCTATAATTGGCACCTAAGAGCGAGACTATATTTTACCTTAAATTTTGTGGAATTGTTTCTCACCTAAGACCGCGCATTTGCATAATACTTCGTTGCTCCACTTAGGGTATGCTCAGTCGCCAGGCAGGTGCCTTTCATGTCAGTTGGTGTGTTTTCAACTTTCAACTAAAGCACACCCAACTCATGACAACATAAGCGCATGCCTGGCGACTGACCATACCCTCAGAGATGTTAGGAGTTTTTTCTGGCCGAAATTTCCAAATCGATGTGGGTGTTTTTTCCTTGGGCGTTATTGCCTAACGCCTTTTTCAAAATCTCAATCCATAAACTGATTTAAAAATATTGAAAACTAGGCATGCATCCATCTTTCAAAGTGAAATTCATTCTCAGTAAAAATTGTAATAAATTCTCTCTCTCAGTAGGAATCAACTGCACTTTAAAAAGTGGAGTAGATACCCACTAAAAGTGAAATAAATGCTCATGTGGAGCAGATTCCCGTGGAATTATTTCCCTGCACCATTAATTTAATGTACACACATTTACTTAGTACTTAAGTGTACATTAGGGTGGATCGTTTTCAGCATATTTTGGCACACTGGGTGCAACTCATAGTTAATGCTTAAAGGTTTTCATCATTTTTTTTTAGTCACTCTTGAGAAAAACAAAATTGGTCGTTCTTAACCAATAATTGATACAGCTATACGATACCTGTTATGCATAAGGAACCCGAATAGTTGGTAAAAAATAATAACGGACTCTTTTAACCCTAGAAAGATAACCCTATTTCATGTCCCATAAGAGTTACATGTAATTGTTACGTCGATTCGACGTAGGTTATCTTTCTAGGGTTAAAGGGACCAAATACAAATATTTTTCACCAAGGAAGTAGAGATCTATTTCCTTCCGCATAGGTGTAAGGGACACTTTTAAAAAAAAATCCCACTTAAAAACGAAAAAAAATCGTTTAAAAAATTATTTAAAAAGAACGGATGTAAAGGAATGATACATTTTTTAAGATCTAGAAGTCTGTTCTTTTATTAAATTTTTAAATCAAGTTATTTCTGTCGATTGTTTTCGAAAGAAAATATTTTCAAACTCAAACTTGAAAAAATAAAAAATAAAAATAATTTAGAACTAGGTATAAAATTGGCTTAAATTCCTTTGGAGATAAGTGCTTCTATTAATTCTTCATCAAGCACTGAAAACCAGATGACCTAATGTCGTCTACTTGTTTAGAAATCCTAAAATCACAAAAACTATTAACTGTGTTAAATTATTTGTTAATAAAATTGCCCCTCCTGCCCATAATGAAGGAGATACCCCTCCCCAGATGGTAAAAAAAAACAATTGTATTTGATCCCTCTACAAGAACCCTTTATTTGTTGTCGCCAACTATTCGCACTCCGAATTCATAATATATCAATTTTTGTGAAGAACTACCAATTTTCAATGGCTTCTCGATTTTGTTTTTCCCAAGGGCGAGTCAAAATAAATGATGAGGATGAATTTATAAAGCTAATAAGCATAAATTATGAGTTGCACCAAGAGATTTCCTAAAAACGATGAAAACTATTCACCCTAGTGCACAGTAAAACAAGAGTATAAAGAGTAGGAGCTAAAGAATTTAAGCAATTGTAGTTTTTTGGAATGGAAATGTATGGAAAAAAAAAATTTTAAACCGTTGGAGGCATGTTTTAAGAATTTTGTATATAGCTATTTTAAAATTAAAAAAATTTTTTGATACCTATGAGTAGGTAAATAAATTTTGCAATAAAAAAGTATAAATTTAAAGGGGTAACTTTGGAAATTTCACAGGAATTTCACAAATTATAAGAATGGACTGCAAAAATGGGCATAAAAAATGCGTCACTTGATTGAGGCCACTTGAAAATTCTTATAAAAAGAGAACAAAACTATAAAAATGTTTATTTTTTTTGTTTTTAAACAATAATGTATTATGTTTTCGTCAATTAATAATGAGTATGCCCGCCATTTTTTGAAATCAGCTCTATAAGACGGTTTGGAATTAAATCATACATTTTTTGGAATTATCTAGTGAAATCTGGCAGTTAGTTAGCTTCGACCAAGACGTCCTTATCTCCAAACCTTCTACCAGGATCAGAAACTTTTCGAGATAGCCAGGCCCAAACGTGTTCAATGATGTTTGAGTCCGGTGAATAAGGTGGCAATGGTAAAAGTCCAACGTTTTCCGATTGAATCCGGGTTCTAGCTACCCTGGAAGTGTGGGTAGGGTCGTTGTCTTGTTGCAATATCCAAGGTAGAGATTCAAGAATATTCTTTAGCTTTGGAAACACCCGTTACGGCAGGCATTTCTAACTATTTCCGTTCATTGTTGTAGTTATAAATTCCAATTCAATTGTTCCATAATAGGTAATAGCTCCCCAGAGCATAACACCTGATGTATGACTATGATGTCTTGACAAAATAAGTTCTTCTTTTCTTTAATCGTGAAAATAAAAGTTATAACCATCGGTTCCGTCAAGATTAAACTTTTTTTCATCTGAAAAGACAACCTTTTTCCATGCGTTGCTACAGGAAACATGCTCCCTGGGGAAATTCATCCGTAGTTCCTTGTGTAGCTGCCGTAGAACCGGTTTCTTTTTGATTTTGATACTCTTGATGTTACCACTGGTTTTAATTATCCTTAAAGCCTTCGAAATACTGGCTGATAACCCACTTTTTTACCTTATTTTAGGCGCTGATAGTGTGGAATTTGATGCTAGCCGCTGAATGAGACGCTTTTCTCGGATTGTTATTGCTTGAGTTGTGCGTCCCTTTCGTTTTTTCCATAGTTTTCAGTATCTGCTAGATAGTTGTTGACAATGGTCTTACTTCTGTTCGGTCTCCTAGCTTTTTCTCGGCCTAAGAATCCCAGTTCCTTTAAAGCATCTATTGATCGTCTTCCTGCTTCTCTCGACGTGTTTCCAGAGCCCATTTTAACTTGAAACTTAATATAAAATGTAGTTTTCTATCCTTTCTGAAATATTTTAAGCTTTTGTTTGAAAAAAATCGGCGATGTTTACTTTTGCCAAGCAATTTTTGGAATGGCCTCAATCAAGGGACGCAACGTTTTATATCCATTTTTTGCAGTCCATTAACATAATTTGAGAAATTTTTATGAATTTTCCAAATTATCTCTTTAAATGTATCCTTTTTTATTGCAAAATATATATGCATACCTACTCCGACGTATCAAACATTTCCAGGAAAAATATTGCTAACAGGTATTTATCGAGAAAAAACTTTTATGAAAATAGTGGCCTCAAACAAGTGACAGGGAGTCTATAACATACGTATAAAAATATTTTTTCTTAACGGGTTCTCAATATTTGTATGGAACATGAAAATATTTTTTTCAAATATTTAAGGAGGTAATAAAATCCTACTTTTAATGAAAAGGTTTTGAAAAAAAAAAATTATTTTCAAACACAAAATTTTGAAAAAAAAAAAAAAATTAACTATTTTTTTTAAAAATTGTAAGTTATTAGGTACTATGTTCGTTTTCAAAATTAAATGCTCTTATCAATTCTTAATCAAAAACTGTTAAATTTTTTTACTGAAGCGTTTTCCTGATTGATTTTATCATCATCCTGGCTTTTCCTTGTTTTTTAAAAAAAGTTGATGTCTTTATTTTGTAATTTCTTGAAAAGTAAAAGTCATATAAACGTCCTGCTTTCAGTTTTTAACTAAGAATTGATAAGAGCATTGAATTTTGAAAACAAAACTAATTACAGAATCCACCAAACTCGATCCGCAGTGATTCACATTGCAGTCTTCTCTTTCCTTTTCACGATAAATGAGTAGATGGGAAAGTAAGGACTGCACTGCGGATCGAGTTTTGCAGATTCTGTAATCGACATGAATAGTGAATAATTATTTTTTCTTTTCATTTTTTTTATTTTTTCATCAACTTTTTAAATAAGTCTTAGCTTGATTTCTACCGATTTCAGGCTTGAAAAATCGATTGTGACGATAATACAGCACGTAGAACAAAATATGAGATGTAAAAATAATTTTTGTTTAATTGGTATTTGGAACAAAAAATCTGAAAATGCACTCAAGAGTAATGAGTCGATAGACTGTACCTTACTCTGCATTACGAAAAGTTCAAATTTTTGACCAAAAATCAAAATCAATTAAAGCCTAAAAAATATGTCAAGCTTGCAAATGTAGCCGAGTTTAAGATCAAAGAAATCAATAATAATAAACATTTACATGAAAATTGTAATAATTTTCACATTTGAATACTTTCATCGTAATCAAGCGGATCTTAGGAAGTTGGCATATTTCTCAAAACTACCTCCAGTTAGTTAAGATGTTACATATAAAAAAACTCAATATATTTTGAATTTTGTTGTTTCTGAGAATGAAATACATAATTTCTGTACTTTCCCTCAAGCTCTTCCTTTTATTTTGTATTTTTAAGGGACAAACAAAAAGTAAAGGTTACTTAATTACTTAGATCCTTGAACCCTCCAAGGAGCACAGGGCGTCAACTACCTCTACACGCCATCTCGTTCGGTTTTTGGAAATGTATTTTAGCTCTCCCCAACTTTTACCGAGCTTTTGTGATTCCTTGTCGACTGTTCTGCGCCAAGATTTTCTCTGGCCTCCAGTTCTTCTGCCATCTTGGATGAGTGGATCCCACTCCATTGTATGTCTTGCAATAGAGTCTGCACCACGACGTAGGGTGTGTCCAATCCACTGCCACTTTCTTTTCCTAATAACGTTGTCAATAGGACTTTGGCCCGTTCTCCGAAGGAGTTGGAGATAGTGTTCGGCCAAAAAATGTTTAGGATGTTTCGTAGACATCTATTTTCGAAAGTTTGTAGCTGCCTTGTGACAGAGGCGGTCACTTTCCATGTACTACACCCATATAGTAGTACTGACTCTACGTTCGACCGGAATAGTCGCAGCTTGGTCTTCGTACTGTAGACGTTGCTCCTCCAAACTTTAGACAGCATGCCAAAAGCAGCTTTAGCTTTGCCGATTCGGCACCGCCGTCTTTTGAGACAACACTACCGAGGTACAGGAAGTTGTCCACCGCTTCAACCTGCTGTCCCGCAACGACAACTTGAGAAGAAGATTCAGAAATGTTGAGGATTTTTGTTTTCCCGGCGTTGATCCTCAAACAGACTTTGTTTTTCTCGCATTCCAGATTACTTACCATATGATGAAGATCCATAATGTTGTGCGAGAGCAAACAAATATCGTCAGCGTAATCAAGATGTTGCAGGAACGAAAACATCGTCCATCGAATTCCACGCGCTTGTTCGGCTAGAGCTGCATGAAGGACATCCCCTATAACCACCAGGAAAAGTAGTGGAGATAGCAAAAATGCTTGAAGAACTCCGCTATGGATTTCGAAGTCCTCTGATACCTTTCCGTTGTGTAAGACTTGACACGATGCACCCTCGTAGGTAGCCTTTATAATGGCGATAATCTTCTCGGGTACTCCTCTCCTGCGTAAAGCTGACCAAATGAAATCTCGATTCAAACTATCGAAAGCCTTTTCGAAGTCGATGAGGAGCAAATGAAGAGGGAAGCGGAACTCCACGCATTGTTCTATTATGATCATCAAGGTGTTTATGTGATCAATGCAGGATGAGTCTGCGTCTGAGTAGAATCGAGATGTTCTTTGATGCGTTCCAAGTTTATTTTCGCCATTATCTTTGCGGGGAGGACACAGATCCCTCTCCAGTTTCCGCAATCCGTAAGATTTCCCTTTTTTGGAAGTTTGACGATCATACCTTTTTTCCATTCAATGGGGAAACTTTCGTCCTCCCATGCCTGTGCTATTAAGGGATGTAGCAATTTCGCTGATGTTTGTGGATCTGCTTGGTAGAGCTTAGCGGGAATGCCGTCCAAACCTTCCGCTTTGTTGTTCTTGATGAATTTGATTGCTGATGTTATCTCGGCTAAACTGGGAGGGCAGGTGCAAATACGGGAACTAGTTTCTGCGAATAGCTCATTTGGATTAGGGTCTGGAACACCTCCGCTATCGCCTGTGTGGTTGAGCGCACTAGCAAAATGTTCCTTCCATCTCCTGAGCTGATCCTCATCCGTAACTTGCCGTCTACAAAAGTAAAGGTTACAAAATTATTAACTTGAAATTATGAATATTTGTTGTCAAAGTCTCAAAGGTCTACAATAAGATCCCAAAAATAAAGAGGATGAGAAAATTTTCAAAAATATATTTTTTTTTGTTTTTAAATCTCGAATATATCCAAAAAAAACAATAAGAAAAAATGTTTCTGTATCGAGCCTATTTTTTAAATCAGGCGGGAGATAAACGAATAGAAATAAAGCCCCATTCAGACGATTGTTTTATTATTTCAACCCAAGCTACATGATCTATTCTTAATGCAAAACATCCTCTATTATACAATACCCAAACATGATATGTATGCATATTAAGGTGGGTAATATTTTGGAAATAATCGAATTTAGTCCCGTCTCCGAATGGGTTAGTTTTAACAAAATACAATGAAATTTTTTCCATTTTTTTTTTTAATATTATGCTAACTTTAAAGGGTAGAGGGGCAAACATGAAGACATTCCTAAAACAAGTCCCACCCTAATATTTAAACTGTCGGATTGTGGCAAACTTAAGATATCATAATATTATTGTTCTGGCACATGCCATAACGAATTTATGTTAATCCTATTTTACGTCGCAATGGTGTTTCAAATTTTCGAAAAAACAAAGCAATTCTCAGTTGAATAAATTCACCTAAGTTTTCGAACGCATGTTGGTATATACTTTTTCTACGAACTCTGTGCCTTGTCACCACTCAAACATCACTTAAAGAATCAAATTGTCACTCTAAGACTTAGTGTCAAAATAAGTGAATAGAAAAAGCAAACAAATAGAACAACATTCAAGACTTTTATTTCTCTCATTATTTTCCTATGGGAATCAATGAAATAATGAAATGTGTCGTTTTAACAACGTTTGCGCTTAATCGTATTTGCTGATGACGGCTCCTGCTTAGTAGCTGGGGTGTTTGAGGGTGTGAGGGTGCGGGTGCCTATGGGTGTTTGGTGGTTGGTGTTGAAGTTGTGTTTGAAGGATTGTTTCCCATCAGCGAGTGAAAACAAAGTTTAGCCTAATGACCAGATTATAGTTAGCTTTAACCTTAAACGTTTGACCTCGGTGCAAGTTCATTATCCTACATCATTATAGAAATTATTCTGGGTAGAGGTGTATAGGTTAGGTATAGGTATACATACATTGGTACATAGTTTGTAATTTTAGTAGGGGGGCTCGTTTAAGATGCCATCCCAACATGGGCCTTGCAAACACCATTTTTTTTTAATGTTGAACTGCATAAGTCCTTGAATATAATTTTGGAACAAAGCACTGAAGAGATCTATAGGTATATACATACATACATATATGTACTTACCGACCACAATTATGTTTGATCAAAATATGAAAATGATTCCTACCTACCCCTACTCATATATCTACGTCTATGAGTATCTACTTGAAGTAGAAGAGGTGTTTGATTAAATTATTCTCTCTTTTTGGGTTTAATGCAATCTATTTTCTTTTGTTGTGGTTCAGTTAAATCTGATGCTGACAGTCAGGTCTGCTAGTAAAAGAAATGACATTTAAAAGCGTTTCAATAAGGGCTTTAGTGAACATTTAACCGTTAGCGTAGCGTCGTAATGAATGAGGATGATGCACTATGTTTAATTAAACGATGCCAAGGGTAGTTAAGCACGTTGGAAAACACATAAATTGTGGAAAGTGGTGCATTCTAGGTTCGTATATTTTTTCATTTATTTTGTTAAAAAAAACATTTGTAGAACTTACTGTTACCGCCACTGCGTCATTGACCTCGAACTCTCAAAGTAATAAATACCTACATAAATCTACTACATTCGTTTAAGCCTTTATGTACTTATACAGAATTATACATATAAGATTTAATCTTTGACACATTAATGTCACTTCCATAACGATAAATGTCCGATTTCCTGAAGATATTTGCAAAGCATATAGAACTTTCCCAATCGTCCCTTAGGAAAATAATCTTAAATTTTATTTGTTATCATTTGGTTTCTTTACCATAAAGGCATAAAGCAAGTTTTTCTCATTTAAATTAATTGAATTAATTAAAAATATAATAATATGGCTTTAGGAATATTTTAATCTACGTTATCATAAATTATATGGACATGTATGAAAAATCACTTTTTGTAGCCTTTGTATGATAAAGAGGTTCAAGATATTCAAAAGAACAATTGAGGAGCGTTTTTTTCAAAATTTAACAAACGCCAAAAATCCGAGAATGAGATATGGGTATATTAATTTTTATATTTCCCAGACGCACAAGATGGTAAAATAAAACATTTGGACAGAAAAAATAAAAAAAATATTTAAAATCTGAGCGTTTTTGCAAACATACTGAGTTTTTGCAAAACTCAACAAAATACTTCGAGTTTTTGCAAAACTGAACAAAAGAAAAAACGTTCATACACTGTAAGGTCCAGTTCACACGAGATTATACCGCACGTTTTTTAGATGTATACACCCGGACAAATGCGCCGTGGCCCATACATTTACAAACAACTGTTCACACGATGATTTTTCTGCAGAAAAACGTTTTCACCTGCACACGTCGATCGAAAACCCGACGTCCTTGTTAACAAAATCGTACGTTTTGCGACGTATTCACCTCTTGTGGCTCATAGATTTATATCATGTCATTCACACGGTAGAAAACCACACGTTTTTACCAAATATGAAAATCAACCGAATAAAGGGTTTATTGAATTTTATCTTTTGATGGGGTTGGTTTAGAAGTCTGAAATTTGTATGTGTGATTGAGACTATTAATTCAAATAATTGGTAAACAAATGGGATGCGTGCTGTACCGTGGAGGGGGAAAATTAATGTATTACAAAGTTTTCACATATTGGATAATAACTATTGATTGCGATCATCGATGGATTTAGTTTTCTCTTATACCAAAAGTCAATAATACAGCGATTATTTTGATACCTCATTTGATAATGTACGTGCTACACAAGCTTCACAATCTTAAATTTAAAATAATCGAAAAACCGAAAAAAAAACAACCGAATTGATTTATTTGTCCATTGAATAAACAAATTATTTCTAATCGGCTTTTTTCCTTTTCAAAAATCCTAACTTCATTTGTACTGGTCAGATCTTTAAGGTTAAGGTCTTGAAAAAAAGCCCCCAAACGTGGCTTAATTCGTGTATGCACATTTTTGGAAACGGGTCAAACAATTCATACTTAAAGGATGTGTAAATGTCCCGTGAACTTTATATTTGCTCTTCTTTCAAAAAACAAATTATACACGATTGTAGGTCTATAGCTTCTCTACAAATATGTCAGTGGTTTCATATTTTTAAATCTAAAATGGAAAAAATGGATTTTGATTAAAATAAAGGTTAAAATTTCAAAAAAAAAAATTCACACAAAAAGTATGTGTGTAAATTCAAAATTTGATGAAAAATTAAACAATTTAAAAAAAAAAAATTATACATGATTATGCCCCTCTACAAATGGTGTGGTTTTATAACTGTTGGGGAATTTAAATCATATAAATTTCAATCGCTTCAAATATATTTTGAATTAGACAAAAGATCAAAAATGAGTTGTATCAATTAGCACTGTTCCACTCGATTTCAGAATGAGTGAATGAACCCAATGGAAAACAACAAAAGGAAATGTTTGGGATATTTATTAAATCAAATACTCTACCCTACCATATTATTTTATGTTATGTAAAATAAAACATTTAAACCGTGGTTAAACACTGGCTCAAGATTTTATCCCACCGGTTTTTGCGGATTATCTTTAGTTCGAATATAGTTCAGTTTATTAAATGCTTGAATTCTTTATCGAACCTCAGTTAATCCGCCAAAATCAGTGAGGTTGACCCACGTTTTTACTTTCTATTTGAATTTATGTACCAAGAAAAATATTGTCAGAAGTGTGTTATGCATGGCCCGCCTTAAGTTAACATATTCATAGCCCGATGATTGTATTGAGGTCTTAACTTCTATTTGTATGATTCAGTAATCAATATATTTTATTCACTCTTTCTCCATTAAAATTCAAGTCGCCAGTTAAACTGGGAAATTTTCAAAATTCATAGGAATTTTGTGTGGTCAGTGTTGTAACATCTATTGTAAAGAAAGGAGTGATCTAACGATTTTATATAAATATGGCCGCCGACTCTTTAGCGAATATAGACATTATTGGACCTTTTTATTTGTTTCTTTGGTGCAACAAAAACCCATTTTGTGGGACAAATCACAAAATTTTTATAAAAATCGTGTCATTGACAAAAAGATGATATTTTTCGTTTCACACCAGATGTTTTATTTCCGAAAAAAAATCTCACCACTAATTTTTTTTTCGTTCAAAAGAACACTACGCTTTAAACATTGTTTTTAGCATAGCCTTCTGCTTATAAACAGGATTTTTATAGATTTTTCTTTATGATTCCAAAACAAGTTTGTTTTTATATTTATCTTGAAATATAACACAAGAACTTATAGTCGAAACAATATAACCAGCCTTTACATCAAAATGAAAAAAGGATTATAATAACGACAATAATTAATGTATTTAAAATGAATTGTTTCTGTTGTAAACGAAAGTTGTATTAAATATAAAAGACAGAAATTAACACAGAGGGGCATATTCATAGTCGCAGATAGACCCAGGTTTAACTAAACTACAGTTTAAGACAATTTTGGCTCAATGAATACAGTCCGATTTTAATTACAAATTGTTGGTTTTATATTTTTATAAGATAATTAACTTGGTATACTACACAAATAGCTCCAAATATTTTGAAATGTTAAACTTAAAAAAATAGAATCAACGTCCGAAAATTCAACCAAAGCTATGTTTAACTTAGACCCAGATCTAAAATGACTATGAATACGCCCCAGGATATTTCATTTCAAATTATTTCTTTCTATAATTTTTAAATAGCATTTTGAACAGATTAGAAGTTTTGCTACGCCCCAGATGACCAATAATACGAAAATGAAGCGTTTCCACTTCAATATGCAGTACATTCTTATTTATGCGGCAGCTATTCGATTTTTAATCGAATCAAAAAGTGCCATGTGAACACCCCGCTGTTTGTTCGGTAAAACCCGAATACGATACAAAACGTGCGGTGTAATCTCGTGTGAACTAGGCCTAAAGCATCGGAAGCTGCAACAGAAGCTCTAAGTTGTAAGTTAATATTTTCTGAAAACAGTGTATAGTTCGTTTTTCAACGTGTTTAAATGTTTAGTGTTCTCAGACCATTTCAAAAATAAAGGAACAAAAATAGATGAGGATAGATTCCTACTGAAACATATGAAAATAAGTTATCCATCTAGAGAGCGAAATAATCCAAACATACAAAGAAAGAAGGCACATGCAACGACAGTAAAATATTTTTTCAGGACCACACACAAAATACAAGTTCCTGTTTGCAATCAACTTTTTAAAAATATTTTGGGAGTTTCTCAAGCCAGATTATCCAACATAGCAAAGTAATTTTGCAGAATAACCTAATTGTAAAAAATGTATCTAACTACGTTTGTTTCTATTCGAAAAGATACGACTTACATACAAAAGATAGTCCACAAGAGAGAAGAGGTGGAAAAAGAGCCAAGACAGTTGATTTTGAAATTTCTGAAGCTATTCGGGATCATGTTGCATCCTTTTACTGCAGGGAGAGCTATTACTCTAGAAAACAATTGAAGAGGAGCTGTCTTCCACCAGAACTGAATCTAAAAAAGATGTCCGATTTTTTTTTTGTAGCAGAACAGAGCGCAGCTGCAAAACCAACATGTAGCCTTTCAGAATACAAGAAAATATTTTATTCTGAATTTAACCTTGGATTTGGGAATCCACACACGGATACGTGCTCAGTTTGTAAGTTTTTTTATGTTCAAATATCAAGTTTGAAAGAGGAAAAAGAAACTTCACGAAGTTCAAGCAAAGAAGTTTCATGAAATCATGAACCCACCTTAAAAAGGAGCACACGAAAATTGTTCTGACATGTAAATTAGACCACCATGTACGATTTTCCATTGTTTTTTTGCAAGCAGGTGCCTTCAGAATAGATATTTATTTCTCACTTTTGTACTTTTGTACAAAAGTAGGCCTATGTAGTTAAGGCTTTATTTATGTTCTTTTATACATTAATATACTGTTTTACTGTAAATTATTTTTTTTCGTCAACAAGTAGATTTTATTTCGATTTTTGAATTTATTCGCTTTATTTGAAAAATTAAAACGTTTTTGCAAAACTGAACAAAATATGTCTTTGTTGAGTTTTGAAAAAACGCACGATTTTTGTGTTCAAAATTTAGATTGTTTCTTCATACCAACTTAAAGCAAAATTTGCCAGTCGATGAAAGGTGTTGTAAATAAGAGAACTGTGTTTATACTTTTTTAATATTTTTTATGAAATAGGACATAAAAAAACCTTCTCCTGAAAAATTAGCAAAATTGACTTGTTGAATTTTGCAAACACGCTCCTCAATTATCTCTAATTTATTTTTGTATAGGCAATACTGTCGCTTGAGTCCATTACCAGATCGTGTGCGTGTCAAAAGTTATTCAAGGTTTTGCGCTTTGGAAATACAATGCTTTGTATAAGTAAAAACACACCCGTAAAAATGCATTTTATAGAAAACTGGAAATGGAAGTGACACCTTACTATTTTTTTATTTAATGGCATCAGTAAACAAGTGAATTGAGCAAAAAAAAAAGTCCCGTTATTTTCCCTAGCATTGTTTCGAGTTTCGAGATCCCAAACAACGAAGCCGCGTGGTATACATTTAAGCGATACAGAAAAGGCCAAAATTCAAGACTTTCGCTCAAGTATCCTGTATGATGTAAAGCTATTCTTAGGAAAATTTTGAGATTGGGTCGTTTTTTCGTAATTTCATACAAGATCCAGAATCTTATGGAACAAAAATAAGACCCGGGAGTCCGCAGATGCTGACACGTTGCGATAATAGCCGAACAATCAATGTTGCATCTAATTCGGTGCATTTTTTTAGGGAAATTCGTTACGAATTGCGGTTAGGCGTTTCATTTTCGACGGTTTTTCGTACTTGGAAGTTTATCATCTCGAAACTCATAATTAAATGAAGCTTAAACGAGATTTGCATAGTGCGTTTATACTTCTGCGATACGAAAAAATCTGTTTTTATTTTCTAAACAACGCTAGGGAAAATAAAGGGACTTTTTTTGCTCAATTCACTTGTCTACTGATGCCATTAAATAACAAAATAGTAAGGTGTCGCTTCCATTTCCAGTTTTTTTATAAAATGTATTTTAACAGGTGTGTTTATACTTAAGCAACGCACTGTATATGAAAAAGACCCAAATGCTATTAACTATATTTCTGAAAATGTTACTCTCTTAACGATGTCCTTCTCGCAGTAGATTTTAATCTTCCTGATCTGGAATAGGGTGGTTAATTTAATGGCTAAGAACCAGGTCCGTATCGTCCATTGGAGCAACCGCACGAAGGCATCCAAAGTCATCCAAACTTTCAAAACTCAAAAAAATCGAAAATAATGGACTTACTTTGAATTGAGATATCTTCGCAACCATACATACCAACCATGCTCTTGAAAAACTTATTGAACGTTTTACAAACCGGAATGACCTCCGGGCCTTATTTGCGGAACTGTACCCATCTAACATTTCAGCTTCTGTTCGGCTTAATAGAATAGGCTTTAGATGTTCCATAAGACATTTGTAAAATTTACTTAAGCATAAAAAGGAGCTTATATAGCTTGTAAACATGATTTCGGAAAATCTTCTTATAAACTTATTCTCAGATCTTTTAAAAGTTGCAGATTGTATAAAAGCCTAAAGAAGCCGATACGAAGCGATAGCGATACTGGAAATTTGAATGACATTTCAATTTGATAGATAGCTTCGGATATAGTTGTATAAAAGTGAATTACAAGTCTTATAGAAAGTGAACAAAAATCAATAAAAAAAAGAAAGATACATTTTTATTTTTATTTTTTAATGTGATTTTTACTGCATTTTATCTGAAAATCAAGTATCAAATTCAATTATTTGTTAATTATAGTATTGGAAACAATTACAAAACATAAATTATATTTTTATCTCACTAGGGATCGAACTCGGGAACTCCTACGTGACAGTCCATCATTCGAACCACTCAACCATCTTAGATATAATTTGGAAGATGCAAAAACTTAATCAGCCGTTTCCTTTTTTAAAACTTTAAATTTAAATAAATCTAAGCTTCAATAAAAATTTTCACAGATAAACAAGATTTCTTTAACTCTCTTATACATTTCGCGTGAGGAAATAAATGTACCTAAACGATTTGTTTAGCAGTCCCCTTGTTCCATTTCCATTTCAATAGTCTTCAATTAATATTAATAGTCTTAAAATAAACATATATTTGATAATTTCAATCCGAAAAAACACGACCACTTAAGCACGATTAGCAGAAACAAGGTATGCTCATTAGGGGTGTGACGTTACGATCAGCTGCTTATGTTCGGAGAAAAGAAAAATAATTAACTTTATTTGATTGTTATTATAATTTTTTCTATTTTTAAACTACTCATTAAGAATTTAAAAAAAAATGGCGCAAAATTTTAGACTATTTAGTACGATGTTAAATCATTTTCAGTATGATACTAAGTTCAAAATTGTGTTTTGCTAATTTTAAACGAGTTTAGCATCGTACTATCACCTAACATTTTACTAAAGTTAAAATCACCAACTGGCTATTTTATCTTTTTAGTATCGTACTAAATCCATATGAGAAAACCCGAATGTTCCAGGTTCGAGTCCTGGTGGTACCCAACTTTTTTTTCTTTTTTTTTTGTAAATACTGAAGTTAAAATGATAAAAATATAAATACGGTATACTTATTTGAAGCTCATGATAGGTTTCCATCAACATATAATTAATTTACAACGCATAAAAACAATAATTGTGTTCATCAAATTCAAACCTTACAAATGCAGTGTACTAGTTAGCAAAAGGTTTAAAATTTTGGAATAGATAGTAAATTGCTAAATACTTAGCAAATTATTAACTAGTAAAGTGTTAAGCCCTTAACACTAGGTTGTTTAAAATTTTGCGCTAATTTATTTAAATACTTAAATTAATTATATTAATTATAGTCTTCACTTTAAATGGAACAAAAACATAAAAGCTGACCGTGACGTCACATTAATACCCAGATATACGAAAATGCCGAATGTTATGTTTATCTGATGAGCATAAACTTCGTTTCTGTTTATCGTGCATTGAAGCTTATGTCTTAAACCAACGAAAAGTAGCTTTCCGAATGCTCAAAAAGACAAATCAAGTAAAATGAATTATCTATCTCTCCACGTGTTCAATATATTCAATATACATATATAATTATAAATGTGAATAGATTCTTTTTGAAAAGCTTCTCTAAAATGACTTATACAAATTCGAGCTTCTTTATTATAGATAGACATATTGGTCGCCTTTGGGTACGTCGCCAATGGTATCTAGATTTGTTCGTGTTGTTGTAATGCCTAAAGAAAAACCCAGCCGACGAACCAAACAGCTGATATCAAAAAAAGAAATCTAAGGCTATCCCAAAAATGTTCGGATCTGTTTGGATTAAGGCTCTCCCGAATTAACGCGGAACATTCGCTATGGGCGAATCATTCAGAATCATACAAAATAAATGACAAATAAATAATGCTAAACAACAAAAAAAAAACTGCTTTCGGCGAATGTTCCGCGCCGCTTTCGCGTTGGTTTAGGAGAGATACTTCATACTAACAGCTGATATCTCACCTGTTCATTTTCTTGGTTTTCGTTTGGTTTGGTTACGTACACGGTTTTGGTGGTTCGAAAACGTATCAGATGCTAAAGTAGATACCATATGTCTGCCTATCACCCGAACGTAGCCATTCGTTTATAATTCTTTAGTAAGGCTAACAAGCCGTATCGAAGTATTCAATAAAGCTAAAGTAATGGTTACAGAAGCAGCAACTTATATAAAAATTTTATGCTGCCTTTTTAGAGTGACATCTTCAATCATCTTCTGTAATATCAATTTTAAAAGCCTATTTGAGTGACGGCTCGCAAACTCGGTAAGTCTTCTTTTTCTTTTTTCTATTCGGCTTTAAAGAAGCAGTTATCCAGCTCGTTACATGTATAAGAAATTTAATTCCGCCGAAGGGCGTACTGAAGCTTTATATAAAGTGAAACCTGCGGCACATCAATATTTTTAAGCTAAAAGAAGCTGAATTGTTAGTTGGGTAGGCATCCAAGGACATACAAGCCTTCAAATTTCAAAAAAATAACTTTGAATGCAAATATACCGAAAACTAGACATTATATCCTTTCTATATTTGTGCGTTTCAATGGGTTCCAGAGAGACTTTCGTGAAAAAATGCATTTGAAGTGATAAGGGGGCATTTTTTTATAAAAAATCGATCGAAAAAACGAACGACAAATTCAAAGGCCTGTCCATTCTCCATTCAACAACGTCAACCGCAACCTCTTATGAGCCTTATTTGGAAAGTTATGGCCATATAAAGACTTTTAGTTTTTGGGTTGAAAAACAAAAGCTTTACTTTGAACGAAAACATCTTGGCAGCCAGACCCCATACAATGCTCTTGTTTTCATCTATGGATAGCTTTCAAAAAAAAATGGATGAAGCGTTTTGAAAACCGCAAGGGCTTCCGAGCCTTATTTGTGGAACTGACAAAAATCGAAAATAATGGAATTATTTTGAATTAAGATATCTTCGCAACCAGAACTCACAGAATGTTCTAGATCTCAGCTATGGATAGCTCTTGAAAAACGTATTCAACATTATATAAACCGGAATGACCTCCAAGCTATTTTGCGGAACTGTAGACATCCAAGGTCATACAAGCCTTCAAAACTCAAAAAAAAAATAACTTAAAATGCAAATATACCGAAAACTAGACCTTATAACCTTTCTATATTTGTACGTTTCAATGGGTTCCAGAGACTTTCGTGAAAAAATGAATTTTTAGTGATAAGGGGGTATTTTTTTCGAAAAACGAACGACAATTCAAAGGCCTGTCCATTCTCTATTCAACAACGTCAACAGCAACCTCTTACGAGCCTTATTTAGAAAGTTATGGTCATATAAAGACTTAGTTTTTGGGTTGAAAAACAAAAGTTTTACTTTGCAACCAGACCCCATACAATGCTCTAGTTTTCATGTACGGATAGCTCTCAAGAAACTGATGCAGCATATCGAAAACCGCAAGGACGTCCAAGCCTTATTTGTGGAACTGTAGGTACCGGGGCAATGCCCCGGGCCCCCCGTCCAGTGTTGCCCCCAACTAAGATATTCTTTTGTATCGCTCGAATCGGTATTAACTTTGTTTGGTAAGCTTCGTTCAGTTCAATACCATTATTGGGGCATTTCAACTTAAATCCAATTTACGAATAAAATATAATACTAATCAACTTTAACGATCCTAAACTCACTGCATTGTAAACGATGTATTACACCAATTATTTGTTGAAAATATTCATTTGTAAAATAAAAACAAAATGAATGGTAGAAAATTCTAAAAATGTGTGTTCATGGTTATCGTAAGCTCATACTAGCCGGATGGTGGAACTAGTACGGTTCATTTAGATTTTATTATACTCGTATGGTGCTCTGAGAAAAAAAGGCCGAGAAGAAGTTTGAAAAAAAATAAATTTTTTGCAAAAGTAATTAAAATAACTATCTAGCAGAATCTTTCAAAAAATCATAATACGATTTCCCCAGCAAAGTTTTCAAACTTCATATGAGAATGCGACTGATAAGTGGACAGCTCCAGTTAAAACTTATCTTTCAACAAAAATCCAAATCTCCAGGGAAACTCGTTAAGTTCTCAACATGCGATGCTCAATATAATGTAGAAGAAAATTAAAACCTCAACTCAAATTTAATTACCTGGTCATCCACGTCATCGTCATCGGGCACACCCAATCTTAATGTATATGTGCTCGTATATATCTAAAAAAAAACTAATAAAAACTCAGCAAAATTTTAATGGAAAATCCAAGTTCCTAGCACAAGATATTATACAACATACACATAACTATATGTTCATAGAAAGAATTTTATGGGTTTTATATACATAACACGAATACACACACTCACACACAAACACACACAAATACAATCTTAGAATTGAAAATAGTTGTGCTGCTTGGGCTCCCATGATTACCCTTGGTAATTTTCTGCCATCACCCCTTGTTCAAACCATCAAATGAACTGACAGTGTGCAATGGGGTTGAAGACTGCCGATGACGATTGACGACTTAATATATGTACATATAGTATGTAGGTAAGTTCTTGTTCCTACCAAAGCACACCAGCATTAAATTTCAATTCTCATCTTCACAACCTTTCTCTCAATCAATCTAATTGACTGATTAATGCTTGATTTTTGAGGCGTTTTGCAATAAGGAGGCTTTGATTGGGGTTGACCTGGATTCGGTTGATTTGGAAGTGAGATCCCTCTCAGCCATCGTCATCGTCGTCGTCGTGGTCCACTTCACGCTAAAGGTAATCCTTATTGAAAACTTTTATCTGCCTTGCATCACGTTTATACCACCCTCCCTCCGGACACCCACCCACCCATTATGCTTGTTTTCGTTGGTCTGTATTACAAGTGGTTGAAGCATCAGGATCTTTTATTGCAGACGTCATTCCCCTAGGTGAATTCGAGAAGGCCAAATTTATAACGGGCATAGGCCAATATAATTTTTTTTTTATTTGTGTGTAGGTATTTTAGTTTGCTTTTATAATACCTAGGTAAAGTTAGTTGTTACAAAATTTATGTAGTTTTTGTTGGAATTTTTCCTCCAGCCCAGCGAGCGCAGTGTTCCATATAGTTCCTACAGACTTATTGCTTCGGCTGAAGTTGTGTTTATAGTAATTTTAAGATCAAATTTATTATTTGCAAGTATGTCCTTCTCCTTCGTCGTACATATAAAGCAGTAGCAGTGTTCACTGTACAACATCTACAGTCTATACCACAGCTATTATACAAGTAGCTAAAATTTACGAGCAAAAGCCTTGCTGAGTATAAAATGAACTTGAATAAGGATTAATATTTTTGATAAATAGGTCTATTTAATGGGTGCAAATTTACGACATTATAAAACCACACTCTTTGGAAATGTTTAACGGGTTTGAAAATAAGTATTGAAGTGTCTGGGTTAGTTTTACCCTTTTTTTGAATTAATTTTCTCGATAAAATGTCAAGTATTATTGAGTAAGAAATTATTATTGTAAAAATGCAACTGCAACTAAGATAGATTCAGGTACTCGCGGGGACACGATGTATTATTTAAGGTGCAAAGTTGATTTTCCTATTACTGGTTTTGAACAAAATTGCTTTGATTGTATTGAAGCCAAGAAAAATTGGTTGCTTATGGCTCAAAACCATTTCTGTAAGAAAATGGGCTCAAAACTTTAACGTTTAGGGGTCCTCATCGCCATATTTTTGTTAATACAAATTGTATGGTAAGGAAAATATAAGAAGTGAAATGTGAAATGTTGAAATTGGAAGAAATTTGTTAATACGAATAGAAAATTTGTAATAGATGTCCTATAGTTTTTAAGAAAATTGAAAATTACGAATTGTATAAGGTGATTGACCACAGTAGCGGATCTAGGATTAGGCTGTGAGCGGGGGCTTGGTAGATCCAGTTTGAGACATTAATGGCCAGTTTCACAATTTATGTTTAAACTTAAGTTCAGCACTGGATTCGGTCTGAAAGTAATCTTTGAACTTAGATAATTCTGTAGTTCTAGTTAAACGAATGTATTCTGCCATTTAAACTTCATAGCCTAAGAGCCGGCAGCAAATTTTGGGAGTGGATTGATAACCAAAATATGAGTATGATGGTTTGTATAGGTGCATATATCGCGGTATCAAAAACAACCGTCTCTCAGTTTTCTTTTTCAGCCTTTTTCGGGGGTGGGGGTTTGAAAATAGCGATTTTATTACCACTTCAATAAATTTAAAAAATATATTATGTGATGTTGTCATTAAGTCAAAACATCATAATCTTGGCAATTCGACCAATAGAACTCAAAATATAAGCTTCTTAAGAGTACCTTATAGTCTTTTTCTTAAAGAATCATAAAACACATAAAATCGACAAAACAAATTCTCCAAAAAAATCGATTAAGGTTCGCCTAAAAACCTAATATCTTGAGTTCTATTGGTCGGATTGCCAAGATTTTGACGTTTTGACTTAAAAATGACAGAGCATCACAAAAAATAAACTGGAAAATCGGTATTTTCAAACTCCCATCCCCGCCAAAGGCTGAAAAAGAAACCTGCCAGACGGTTGTTTTCGATACCGCGATATATGCACCTACAAACCATCATACTCATATTTTAGTTAGCAATCCACTCCCAAAATTTGCTGTAAGCTCTTCCCAACTAACAATTTTACTCCTATACTCATCCATAGAAGCTATTTATATTCGTTTATTGCACTCATTTAATCTCTGTTTAGTACTCCATAGAGGTAAAAAGGAGAACTTTTTAACTCCTATAGCCCTATAGCACCTTAAAGAAGGAAATTCTAAAACATTCTAAGAGAGTTCGAAAGAAGTGCTAAGGGAGTTAAGTATAGAGTGTGAAGAAAAATAAAAAAAAAATCATTTAGGTAAGCCTAGGGATCGAACCCTGGATGCCTCGCACTACTTGTCGAGCTCGCTTTTTTTTTTTTTTTTTTAATTCTCGCTTACCGCTCGGCCAATCTCTTATATGTAATAATTAGCATTAAAACTGATTGACTTTCTCCTTCAAAGAATTTTTAAACTCATAATTTATCTTAACAAAAATCTATTGAAAGCATTTTCGCCTGCCGCACGTGAATCAATATAAGAGCCTAATAATGTTTCCATTCCACATAATTATTTATGCAAACAAAAAGATGCCCACATTTTTGCGAAACTAAAAAAGCGTGCGTTCATTCGCATTATTACAAATTAATTATTACAATCACATAACACGTTTTACTTGAATTGCAAATGGTAGACTTTCCATATTTGCTTATATAAACATTATAGCGACCCAAACAAGATACTAACGTTAAGAATTGCATTAATATTTCTTTGGATCACTATTGGATATGATTAAAGGAACATCAGTTTATCACATTGCGATGCTGATATAATTGCTAATTGAAAGTCTAATGGATCAGTTATATCACCTTTGACTCCTATACCGATTTGGCTTCCCGTCAGAAGGATTTCTGGGTCACTAAAGAAACGAAGTACACTTTAATGTCTGAAATCGGAAGCAATTTTGTTAGTTGGGTTGGTCTATCAGTGCAGCGTTCAGAACACTTGATCGTAATAATCATTCTAAAATCTTATTGATAACTGCCATTTTATAATAATAATAAATTATTATATTTCTTTCTATTTGAAATTATTTTTTTTTAATGTTTTCGAGTGACGTTGTGAGAATGAAAAGAGAAAAACGCTTCCCTTGAAGAACAAATTATTTTAACTATTGTAACGATGTTGATTTTATTTTATAATTTATATATTTTTATAATTTATACATAACTAATATAAAAAAGTTTTAGTTTAGGTTAAAGGTTTTTTTTGTGAAAATCTACCTGTTAAATAAATAATTGAATTTTGGCATCCCCACTTTTCTTTTTTGAATAGCCTTGTTTCTTGTGCATTTATATCAGCTTCTATCCCCGGTTTAAAATGATTTCAATATTACATACAATAACATCTGTGGTATTTAATATTTTAAATATTTTTAAGTGGAGAAAAAAAAATGTATATACCTTTAATTTTCAGCCACGTCAAGCTTTGAACCACCAGAAACAAAATGTGTCAGTAAATTTGTACGTCAGTCTAGAGGGACTGCAAATATTCACACGCGTGATTTTCTGAGTGGCCAGAGAAAACTCAGATTTTGATTTGTTGTTCCCAAATTCCTCACGGGTTTTAGCCCCAATTTTTTTTTTTTTTTGCAAAGTTAGCAAAGTTCATAGGGTGAATTACTTTTTCGTTTGGCATGTTAATTGTTGAGTCCCGACCCGTGTTTTTCAATTACCTCTTTAAGCTTTAGCCCCAACTTGGACTTGACAGTCCCTTGAGTCAAGCGCAAACATTTTCTGGAATAAGGTAAGTTTTAAAGGAATTATTTGCTAAGCCCCGACCACGTTTTTTTGTCCAATTCTTGTCAAGCCCTACTCGCGAGCTGTTTTTTTTTTTTCGTCCCAATTTTCTGTCAATTATCCGTAGCCCCGAACTTGTTTTTTGTACAATTCCCTTCAGAATTCTGCCCCAAACTAATTAATTTGGGGCTTAGAAAAAAAATACGTAGCCTATAAATTGCGTAGCCCCAGCGTCGTTATTTTTTCTGACTCCTGATTCTGATTTCTATATTTCAATCAATTTAAAGAACCGCCTGTGGGGGGGCTTTAGCCCCTATAGACACCCCCCTGGATCCGCCACTGATAGTTATAGCTACCCGTTCTAGATGAGGTAAAACAAAAAAATTAATTTGAATTGTATAGAATTACATAGAAATGCTTTACACCAAATTTGAAGCGAATCCGTTTAACCGGTTATGCTCCAGCTCGATTTAAATCGTGGCGCACAGACGTACAGCCGCATGAAACCAATACTTACCATTACAGGGCAAGTAAAAAATTACCATCATGCTTTCAAAAAAATGTTTATTATCCACGTCTTTAGATAATACTCGTACATTTATACAAAAATTAGTTATTAAGTTAATTAAAACTTGACACAATCAATTTTAACATAGGGGCAGGAACGTGGGACCTATAGTCATGCGTTTGATTTGTATTAAATAATTTACCTTTCAAAAATTGTTATTTTAACTTTTATTTGGTTTTATGTTGATTTGTATGTATTTCAATTGTGATGTTGAATAAAAAATATGTATTGTGTGAATTGTGTTAATTTTAATATATTTCAAATGGTAAGATTTTTGATGTTTGGTATTCTTAAACAAACTTGTTTTTAACATTTTTCCGCTAACGACATAAACCATTAGTTTGCACTGTCAATGTCTAGCTTTATTTTAGTTGTTAACTACAAGAGCAAGTTTGTGCAATCCAAATGTGTATTTTATTTCTTACAACATTCGTAAGTGATATGCTTATAAAGGATGGTCCATCTAGTGGTTTCTTTTTTAAATCATAGATTATTTTGACACTGACATTTGTTTCCCGCTCGAAATATTAACAGAAAGTCAGTATCATACTTCCGCGGAACGAAATGAATCGCTTTACGCTTAAACAATCTTGAGAAATATTGAAAACTTATTTCCAAAGAGAATGCCCAAACGAAAAATCATCTTTTCTGACGAGTAGCATTTTGCCGCATCTGGGCTCGGAAAACCCGGACTTAACTGTAGAGAAGCCAATGCATCTACAGAGAGACAGATTGATGGTGCGGATTGGGGAGTGGTGGCATCATTGGACCATTTTTCTTTGAAAATGAGGATGGGCATAACGTTTCGGTCAACGGAGGGCATTACAGAGCCCTGTTAACCCATTTTTTTTTTTTTTTACTGAAATTGAAGACATGGGTTTGGACGACTTCTGATGGTTCGCGCAGGATGGCACGCCGCCATGCCACACATCCCGTGCCACAATCGTTCTTTTGCGCACCAAATTACCAAATCGTGTTATCAGCCGTCTTGGCGATGTCAATTGGCCGCCTCGGACCTGTGATTTGACCGCTTTGAACCTTTTTTTTGTGGGGAACCGTGAAGGGCCGGTGTTATGCCTAGCCTACAATCCGGAAACGCTTCAAGCATTTAAGGCCAATATCATCCAAGCAATCCGTAAACTACTCGAAATTTCCTAACCAACAACAAAAAACATCATTTAACCCGCAGCTAAAGGCCAAGTTAAAATGCATACACGCAGACACACTGTCTCGTTATTCTTGATTGATATTTTCCCAGTTAAAAAGTTTACAAGCGATTTAATCGAATTCACAATTTTTTACTCCATATGTAACTGATTGTTGGACATTTCCGGCTTCCATCGATGGGCTTGCGTGTTTACATTTTGCGTTAAAGTATACTGTCAATCTTAATTTTTCCACTATCCAAAAAGTGCTACTACACGATACAACTGGGAATGAAAAGTCTATGATTTATGTTGAAAAAATGGAAAATATTTCACAAAATTATTACCTACATATAGGTTTGTATGTATGCATAGTTAGGTACATCAAAATAAAAATAAATACATAACTTGTTCTGGATATCGTTTGTTTAATATTAACTTATACGGTAATATTATGTCGGTAAACCTGCATTCACCATCTCACAACACTATTATCCTTATTGTTACATATGTATGTATATTAACATTTCCGACATCCATTGACAAGAGTTACGTTTTTCTCTTGTTTGTATTGCAAATATAAGTAACTGCCAATATTGACTTTACATCAACTTATTGAGTTTATGTATTGTACATTTTTTCATTCTTTGAAATATTATAACGAATAATAAAACATAAAAGTAAAAGGAAAATTAAAATAAATATGAATAAATGTTAATCCTCCATGATTCCAGAAATAAATTTAAACTTTTATCCCTCTGGCTCTTACTTGGAAACATCATCAGTTGACTAGAGAAAAATTTCTTTAAAACGCAGTTTGTTTTTTTTGGATCAAATTACCAGAAAATACAAAAAAATATATTATCATAACAAGATTAAAAGTCTACCTACATCATTAATAATACAAAGTTTATCCTTAGGCCAATCTTGAGTTTTTAAAGAAGTTAAATAAAAGAAAAATGTATATACACTGAAGTTCACTTGTATAAAGCCAAACATAAAATTTCACTTAACAGTGTGTTATGCCCAAGAAAGTCAATTTACATATATCGGGTTTTTAAATAAGAGCGCTACAAATTTTTTTTTAAATAAAACAAAAACGGTTTTGGATATCAAAGAAATTCTTTATTCCTGTGAAAGAACGTTTGATGCCATTATGTATGGAACTCGATATGGCCACCACGGGCACACTTGCAGAAGTCCAGAAGCTGAACCCAATTTTCGACGGTTTTCAAGCATAAATCGGCCGATACTGCTGCAATTTCACGTTCGATATTCGTACGAAGTTCATCAATCGTCGCTGGCTTGTTGGCATAGACCAAAGACTTGACGTAGCCCCACAGAAAAAAGTCTAACGGCGTCAAATTGCACGACCGAGGCGGCCAAGCGACTGGACCATTTCGTGAGATAACACGTTCTCCAAACTTGGTTTCCAATAAATTGGTTGTGACATTCGCTGTGTGGCTTGTGGCGCCGTCCTGTTAAAACTACATGTCCTCCAAGTCCATATCATCCAATTGGGGCCAAAAATATTCGGTTATCATTGAACGGTAGCGATCCCCATTCACAGTAACATGCCGGTCTTGATCATCACGGAAGAAATACGGCCCAATGACGCCACCGGCCCATAAACCACACCAAACCGTAATTTTTTCGGGATGCAATGATGACTCATGGAGTAAGTGTGGATTGCTGCCTGACCAATACCGCATATTTTGTTAATTGACGAAGCAATTCACCCAGAAATGAGCCTCATCGCTGAAGATGATTTTTCAATGAAAATCCGAATCTTTTTCAAGTTGTTGCTCAGCCCAATTCACGAACATACGACGCTTCTGGTGGTCAAGCAGCTTCAGTTCTTGCGTCAATTTAATCTTGTTAGGATGTAGGCCAAGATCTTTTCGCAAAATTCGCCACAACGACGTCACAGAGATGCCCAACGCTTGAGAACAACGTGTGAGAGACACATTTGGGCTTTCTGCAACTGAAGCCTCAGCGGCAGCAATATTCTCGACACTACGAGCACCTTTTTGTCTCACTGGCACGGGAACATTTTGTACTGTGCCTGTGGATTCAAATTTTTCCACTAGACGCTCAATGACTAGACGATTATGACGACCATAAATTGGACGTAGCGCTCTTAACGTTGAGGTCACTGACTCCGAATTTCGGTAGTAAATTTTAATAATTTCGACTCGCTGTTGGCTCGTATATCTTTTCATCATGAAATGTCAAAAGAACGGCAAGAAATATGGCGTCGTTTACTATCCCTGTTGCTCTACTTTTGTAGCGTCCCTGTTGGAAAACCCTTTAGTTATAATTTATTGAACAAGCGGCTTTAGATATAATCTCTCCATGGAATATACACTTACAAAAATTATTTTCCCTTTTAATGTAAGGGACATATTGCCGGGTTAGTAAAAAATAAAGGCAAAGGCAAAAATTGTGGAAAAGTTCAACATTTTGATTTCATTGATTCTTTTTGTTGTTGGTAGGGTAGTGGCACCTATTCTCGAACAGCTCCAGTTACCGAACACTTTCTACTAAAATCGTTATAACTCCATCACTTTTTAATTTTTCCCTTGTTTTGTTTTGCGTAAAAAAAAAACTTGTTGTAAACTCTCGGGAAACTATAAATTAACTGTGAAAATTGTTAAGGTAAGTACTTGCAAACATATTATTCATCAAATATATGCCTTTGTTTACAATATTTGAGAAAAATTTGCAAAATAAAAGTAGCGTTTAGTTGTTTTTTTAACTGTTCGAGAATAGGAAACCAATTTTTGTCGAGTTTCCTTATTCCGAACAACTGTTCGAGAATAGGCAACTGCTTAATTTTTTTTTTTTTTGTTTTTGAGTTTTGTATAGAAATTTCTGGGAAAATATATTGTCTTCAATTATGTGTGCACAAAAATGGTGTTCCTATTTTCGAACACCTTATTTTAATGTGTTCGAAAATTGGAAACAGAAATTTTAAGGTTTCCTATTTTCGAACTACATAATATAATGTGATTCTCATATCATAGGGTACTAAACAAAAAAGGAGAGTTCGGAGTTCCCGTTACAAAGCTACATGACCGGATTAAGGGTAGAGAACCCGATAAGCTTCAAAAGCCAGGACCATCAAGTGTTTTGACAGATTCCGAGGAAAAGAGAATAGTTAACTGGCACATTGCCAAATGTTGATTTCCACAGAAATCTAACGAGATGCTGGATGTAGTGCAAAAAATTGTAAGAGAGGAAAATAGATCAATGCCATTTATAAATGGTAGACCAGGGAAGAAATGGTATTACAGTTTCGGCCATCACGCCGAACATTCCATACATGTTCCCGAGACTATTGGAAGGGCCAGAGCAGTCATTACAGAAGAAGCGATTCGCAAATGGTTCTCCGATGTAGAGACACATTTGGAAGAAGAAGTCGCTAAGGACATTTTGAATGACCCAACCCGCGACAAAACATCTTTTAGCCTCGCACCTAAGACCGACACTGTTATTAGCCCAAAAGGTTATCGAAACATTTACCAAGTCATTATTTCCATAAACAATGCTCTAGTGAAATAGCCAGTTGCATTCCTCCCCTTAAACAATTCAACCATAATACTCGCGCTTCTAGGAATGCCCATCAGTTTACCCTTGAGCCCAATTTCGGCCGTACTGTCATGTTCAGAGATTCCTTCTTTAGTCGAACTACTCGAATGTGGAATGCTCTAACCAGCTCAATTTTCCCCTCCCATTGTGATCTAGGGACGTTCAAAACCAATGTGCATCGGTATATCCGTTTAAATCCCCTCCAATCTAACTAATCGCTGGTGCTGTGTATATCATCTTAAGGGTAGTCACAACCCCTTTTGCACGCGCTAAATTTCCCTTATGGTAAAATGTAATCTTTTTTGGTGCAAAGCTTTTGAGAATTTACGAATAGAGACATTGTGATGGTGGTTATTAAACTTAACAATATCATCATCAAAAGACATGGCGAAAAGAACAATTTGTATTCTTTTCGAACAATTTTTGTTCTTTTTGCCAGGACTTTTGATAAATATGTTCTTAAGTTTAAATATCAGCATCGCAAAATCTCTATTTGTATGAATTCTCACAACCTTGCACCAAAAAAATGATACTTTACCATTAATGAAACCTCAAACTCAAAATACCACCAAATTTTTTTCTATATAAAACTGTTTACTACAGAAGATGGCAAATTAAATTTGAAATACCTGCCATAACTATGTTCTTAGTCAAAATTAACATTATAAATATGTAACTTATATTTAATGACTGAAAAAACAAATGCAAAGCACTTAAATATTACACTGAAATGTTTTTTAATTATTGTGAATTCGAGAAAAGGTCATATAATGCTGGTGTTCGAAATTAAGAAACTCTTTGTTCGGCTTTGGGAAACAAGTGTTCGAGAATAGGCAAAAGTAGTTGTTTTTCATTTATACTTTATTTCTGAGAAATCGATATTAATAATTGAAAAACATGCTATGAGGCATGAAATTATTTGAGTTTGATTATCTAAATAAGTAAATATTATTTTTCGAGGCTTTTTTCTAGTATTTTTTACAGCTCCTATTTGAACTCGGTAAACTGTTCGAGAACTGGTGCCACTACCCTAGTTATTATAAATAGTAATTCAACAAACAATTTAATAGTGAGTATGGCCACCGTTTAAATCTTTACAATCTTATTTTATTGAAATTTTTAAAAGCAAAAATCCATGCGAGCTACAAAATCGGGGTTAACGCGGTTAAATTAGTTCAGAGAAGCTTCAAATTTTGGAAAACTAAATTAAATTTTTCACTCTTTTAGATTTTAGACGGCCCTTTTAACTTAAACTTAAATATTTAAAAACCCGTTGAGATTACAATTTTATTGTTTTACCACCAAATTAGCACTTCAAAAGCTACAATTTCTGGCAAATGAAACAAAATTGAAAATCTCATTTTTTTAGATTTTGTTCGCCAGCTTCAGGAAGTGCACTTTTCAAACTTGAAATTCAAATAAAAATATTCCAATACAAATTTTAAAAATAATTTTTGCGCAACAAATAAGCATCTAAAAAGCTACAATTCTGGGCATCATGAGAATTATTTTTTGAACTTTTCGACCGCTAACTTACTTATTACTCATGTATTTTGGCGGCAATTTGAATACTAAAAAAACTATTTTAGGTACAAAATCGAGTTTCTTACAGCTGAAGAGCATTCACAAAGCTACAAAATTTTGGTACCAATCAAACTTTAAATCTATCTTTATTTTAGATTTCCTTCGCTAACTTCAGACTTACTTTCGGGGAATTTTTAATAACTTAAAAACTAGGTGAGCTAAAAATGTTTGGTCTTTGCACCAAATTAGCATTTAATTAGCTTCAACTGTGTTTTGTTTGTGTTCCGCCGGGAATAGTCAGCTCAAAAATAAGGCACGTCCAATAAATTTAAGAAAAAAAAAAACATTTAAGAGAAAAAACTAATGTGATTTCGAGTATGTTGTGTGATGCTTTGTCCGTTTTTTTTCTCTTTCTCAAATTGAGTTTTGCTGAAAAAAATTTAAAATATTTTTTTTTTTCTTTTCGAGAAATAATTAGTTCGTTATAGTTGTTGTCTCTGCTTCATGACCCTTCTTCATATTTTTGCTTCATAACAAAATATTGGAAGACAACTACAGAATTTAATTATGTGCTTTAGTTTTGTCGCAATTGATTTTAATATTTTTTTTAATTTTTTGTTGTATTTCCTTAACTGTGTAAGTAATATATTTTTTTCTTTGCGATTGAAGAGCTAATGCATACCGACATTAACCAAATAAAATTCATTTAAATATATTCAAGTTTAGAAATTTAGCTAAGCAAAATGTAACCAAGTGAAATTGAGTGCTTTTGTTTTGTCCGACACTGTATGTTTATCTCGACGCAAAATTATGATTGCATTAAACATAATTTTTGTTTGAGTAAAAAAAAAGCTAAATTATATTTTTTTTTGCAAAAATCTCAAACTGTTTCATTTAAAGAAAATTTCTTTGAGTCTCCGTAGTGAAGATTTGAAAATTCTTAGGCACTTGAAAAAGATACTTTGAAATCATTGGATCGGATTTTCCCACATGGGGGCAATAGGAAAAAAAGACATGAAAATATACAGGGTGATTCGCGTAAGATGCAACAAAAATGTAGAACGTGTTGTATAGGTCTGGTAGACAAAAAAAATATCAAAACCATTTTGTTGGCATTTTTATGTCGTTTTTTTTTTTGAATTTGGTGTCATTTTTTCCATAAGGGGCACCTTTTCTATTTTATTATAAAAGCCCATTTTATTTTCTTAGACCAAGTTAACATTTTTTTTACAAAATACAACATTAAAATTTATTAAAAAAAATAAAAACAAATAAAAGGAATATTCAAAAAAATTTAAGTTTTTAAATAAAATCGAGTAAAATATTACGATTTGAATCTAGATGCAAGCAGGCAGGAATTTTTTAACACCTTTTGTAGGTTACTCGCTACAAACAAAGAATTAATTTTGTGTCATTTCTTGAACTTTTCTGTCTTGTTTCTTTTTTTTCTGTTTTTATTTGTTAGTTAATTTTAGTATTGTATTTTGATGTAGTAGCCCGTAGCGTAATGGTTAGTGCGTTCGACTGTCACGCTGGAGGTCTGGGATCGCTTCCCAGCCTCGTCCACCTAAAAACTAAAAAGTTTTTTTTCAGGGCTACTGCCTCTTGCGAGGAATTGACAAATCCTCCAAGAGTATCACTTGTCACGAATAAGTGCTTCTCGTCTAGCCGTTCGGATTCGGCATAAAATTGTAGGTCCCTTCCATTCCTGTCGAAAGGAGCACACAGGAATGGTTGCGAGTTGTTAGTCACTAGGCCCTGGTTCTTCATGAGCCGTTGTGCCACCCGATTTATTTTTTTTTTATTGTATTTTGTTAAAAAAAATTAAGTTTTTTTAAAAAACTAAAATGTGCTTTCATAATTAAATAGAAAAATGCCCCTTAATAAGATGTTTTTGTGGAAAAAATGACAAACAAAATTGGTTTGATATTTGGCGTTAGGCAATAACGCCAAAGGCAAAAGCGCCCAAATCGATTTGGAATTATCGCCCAAAAAAATTCTGAAGAAGTTGTTGTCGTATTTTTGTTTCCAGTTTTGGGCGTTTTTTCCGTTTTCTTGCTATATTTATCTAGGTCAAACAACGCCCAAAATTGTATGCTCAAATAGACAAACTGGAAATAAGGCCCAAAAAATGAAAATATTGCCAAAAACAATTACAACACAATAAAGTTACGCCCAAATACAAGGAAATATCGCCCAACAAAAACTCTGAATACCTCTGGTGGTATGGTCAGTCACCAAGCAGGCGCCTATGTTGTCAGTTGGTGTGCTTTCAGTTTATTTGTAGTAAACAGTACTTTGGGTGGCTCGCTTCGCGGGTTCAAGGATTTTAACTCGCTTTTAGGGTCCTCTGTCTCCGTCGCTTCGCTTAGGGTATGCTCAGTCGCCAGGCAGGCGCCTATGTTGTCAATTGGTGTACTTTCAGTTTATTTGTAATAAACAGTACCCTGGGTGGCCAGCTTCGCGGGTTCAAGTATTTTTACTTCCTTTTCGGGTCCTCTGTCGCGCTCACGCGACTCCGTCGCTCCGCTTTGGGTATGCTCAGTCGCCAGGCAGGGCGCCTATGTTGTCACACACTTACTGCCAACATAGGCGCCTGCCTGGCGACTGACCATCCCCTCAGCGGAGCGACGGAGTCGCGTGAGCGGGACTATTAACAATAAAATCCGTTGAAGTTTTGTTTCGAAAAATCGGCCAAAATTGAGGAAAGAACCCCCAAACTTTAAAAAACAATTTACATGTTAAATTTTCGGGCGATATTTCCATTTTATGATTGGGGTCAAAAAATTTATTTTTATTGTTATTTATTTATTTTATTTGGGCAATATTTCCACTTTTTAATTTATTTTTGGGCGATAAAATATTTTTTTTGGCAAACGCGCCCAAATAGATTTGGGCGCGTTTGCCTTGGGCGTTATTGCCTAACGCCTTGATTTTTAACTGTGGGAAAATCGTTATCCGCATAAAAACAAATTGTATGGCATGTGTAATCAAAGCAAAAAAATCAAGAATCAGATGCAGTTTGCAAAATGACAGCTAGTTAAAAGATACAAAATCATAAAAACCGTTATAAGTCGAAAAGGAAGCGAAAACGGTGGGCCAATGACGATGGGACACCCTGTATACATATATGTATGTCTTGTAAGACCTCTTTTAAATGCAATATATGACACTTGTCAAAGGAATAGAAGAAGGAGAAAGCAAAGATTTTTTGTCGGCATTTTGTTTTATAGCCTCCATTGTTTTTTGTCTGAAAACTAGAGCATTTTGTGGGCTCTGGTTGCAGAGAAATTTTGATTCAAAGTTAATCTTTCTTGTTTCAACCCAAAAACTAAAAATCTTAATATGGCCATAACTTCCAAAATAAGGCTCGTAAGAGGTTAAGGTTAACGTTGTTGAACAGATAACGGTCAGGTCTTTGCATTGCCGTTCAAAACTCAACTTTTTTTTTCCAATCGATTTTCGAAAAAAAGCATGGACTACCCCCTTATCACTAAAAATTCATTTTTTTACGAAAGTCTCTGGAACCCATTGAAACGTACATATTTTGAAAGGTTTTGTCAAATGCAACCAGCACATCCAAAGCAAACCCTTTTATAAGGTCTAGTTTTCGAGATATTTGCATTCAAAGTTATTTTTTTGAGTTATGAAGGCTTGTATAAATTTGAATGCCTACAGTTCCGCAAATTAGGCTATGACGTCATTTTCGCTTGCAAAACGCTTAATTAGTTTTTTAAGAGCTATCCATAGCTGAAAACTAGAACATTCTAGGAGGTCTGGTTGCGGAGATATCTTAATTCAAAGTAAATCCATTAAAATCACGAGTAATACAAAATTCTTCACATGTATAACTTTCAAATACACCTGTAATCAAAATACACGTGTAATCAGAATACATGTATAATCAGAGTACACGTGTAATTAAAAAACCGGTGTGTATTTTGTTCCTATTTGAAAATCCCAAACGGATATTAGAACCTTGGTGGCAAATAAGGCTAGTTTTGTTTAGATAATTCTTTGCTGCTTGCGGGCGAAAATGTTATACTAAATACACCTGTATTACTAAAAATACATATAGTACTAAGACCCTACACGTGTTAATACACGAACAATTCGATTGTTGGTACATACGTAGGAACATACATCCCATGTACAGATACACGGGCAATATAAAGCCTTAAGCCTTAACTACATAGACCTACTTTTATACAAAAGTACAAAAGTGAGAAATTAAAATGCTCGCTAAAGAAACATGATTGCTAGATGATGCTAGATATATATATTTCTCACTTTTGTACTTTTGTACAAAAGTAGGCCTATGTAGTTATGCCTTTAAATGTTACCTATATTTACCCTTCATTTCGAGGCTCGACAGTTATGCTACGTTTTCATTGGAGCCGAAATGAGGTAATTTCGAAATTAGCTCATTTGAAACGTCAAATTTGTATAGGAAATGATGTTCCAAATGAGCTAGTTTTGAAATTACCTCATTTCGGCTCCAATGAAAACGAAGTATTAAGCTCCGACAATTTTCAGAGCCTAGCTAAGGTTTTGTTGAATCAGTTATTTTTGCACTTAACTTGTAATTTTTTTAAAACCCGTTTTTTAGTCTTATTCTTGTCGGATCTGATGTATGATGTATGTTATTTTTGCACTTAACTTGTAATTTTTTTAAAACCCGTATTTAAGTCTAATTCTTGTCGGATCTGATGTATAGAAATTAGAAATTATAATTCTTTCTGTTCCGTCTTATGTTTAAAAATACTTTAAGTTTGAACTAGACCCACTACTGCACGTATAAACTGAACCTAATTGAATCGCTGGAGTTTTCAAAACCACCATATTTTTTAAACAAATACACCATACAAATTTGAATCCAAGAGCCTCCTCTAAATCCGCCACTTCATTCCTTGTTATAAAATACAATTTTCGTTAGATTTTTTTCCAATTAATGTTTTTTTCTTTTCAACAATCATAGCAAGTTGGCCAACTCAAGGGTCATATTTAGCACCTGTTTTCATTTTGCTTAATTTGTATCTTCTAATATCCTCTGTTCAGACTCGTTTGTCTGAAGTTGTAATTATCAAGCACATTAACTTGATAGTTGTAAACTTTTGAACCAAGCACTTGAACTTGTTCAAACGGAGGTAATCCAACTGAGTAAAATAATCAACAGTAACGACTTCTAGTACTTAATGAATTTTATTCCTTCAATCATGAGTCTTTTATACCTTAAAGCTACAATTATTATTATCAAAAGTAGGTTACAATATTTTAATATCTAGAACAATATTACAACATAACAATATTACAACTTAAAATACTTAAATTATAACAAAAAGAAAACAAAATACAAATATATAAAACAATAGTCAGCGGTTGGCGTCAGCAATACATATTGGTTGACCCAGTGACGTTGATATTCCGTAATTATATCATATCAACTGCACCGTCAGCTTTTCTGATTCATTGGCTTCAATGAAATTGGTGTTGTATGATTTGTATTGAACTAAACATCCTCAAAGGCCTTAAAGGATCATTTCCTCGAAATGTGATTAAAGTTACAATGTACAGAATCCTTAAATTTCATACAAAATACACTTGTCCGGATACTGGAGTTTATATTTTAGTATCCAGACAGCCGATTTCTCACTCAGAAAACCCTGTCCGAATACTGAAAATCCGTGAGAAAAATACAATTCTCTTTTATTAAATCATGTAGAATAGCCGTACCTTTCATTTTAGGTCAATAAAACATACATTTAATATTTGTCTCTTATTTTCAGTATCCGGACACTCTGTCCGGAAACTGAAAATGAAGAACAAAATTTTTTTCAGTACCCGGACACCAAATATTTTGACAAAAACTTAAGCTTTATTAACTTTTATGGTTTAAATAATAAAATCTATTATATTTTAAAGTAAATTAGTCTCTTTCTTTTAGAATAAATTAATTAATACTGCATAATAAACTTAAATCTTTTAAACGCTTCCACTATTTTTTTTAGACTCAAAATGTCATTTTAATGTTTCTCTTATACCTGCAAAACTGAAAAGAAGCTAAACTCTTACAGTGCTGGGTTAATGTACATATAACTTTACATACATTTGTTAAATATATAAAAGAAGATATTTCGATACTTATTTCATACCGTTATTGTATAATATGCCTATTTTTCTCAAATAAATGACCAAGTGTCCGCACACTAGCACTACCCGGATACTAGTACATTTAACCTATTAAGTCACCTAATAACGAGATTTTTCAAAATTATATTTTCACTCGAACTTTATTTTATTTAGAGAGCACAACACGTAATGCTCATTTTGAACAATTTATTTCTAATGCCCATTAATTCAAGCAGTAGTAGCCCGTAGCGTAATGGTTAGTGCGTTCGACTGTCACGCTGGTGGTCTGGGTTCGCTTCCCAGCCTCGTCCACCTAAAAACTAAAAAGTTTTTTTCAGGGCTACTGCCTCTTGCAAAGAATTGACAAATCCTCCAAGAGTATCACTTGTCACGAATAAGTGCTTCTCGTCTAGCCGTTCGGATTCGGCATAAAATTGTAGGTCCCTTCCATTCCTGTCGAAAGGCGCACACAGGAATGGTTGCGAGTTGTTAGTCACTAGGCCCTGGTTCTTCATGAGCCGTTGTGCCTACCGATTTATTTTTTTTTTTTATTAATTCAAGCAGCTACAACGTATCTACCTCAATATTTATCTTTAATAATTCTGGTTTTTGGTTGGTTCCTTTAATGCTGTTTAAGTGTTTGTATGTAGGTAAATCAAAAATGGATTTCAGTACCTACTATACCTTACCTACATATAGCTAAGGGTGCGAAACATCTTGTGCACGGACAAGCAGAATTAGATTAATGTTGAAAAAAAAATAATGATTTAAAAAGTCTTTAAACAAAAAAACATTTTCTGAGAAAAAAATAATTTGTTTTTGTTTGTATCGATTATTTCATTGCCTACATACATACATTTATGTGTACCTTACCTGTATATATGTGTACAATGGAATTTTTTTTTAAATAAAAGGCGTATGCACGGTTGCCACTTGGAAATAAAACTTATGACCAAAATTGAAAATAAAAAGGACCAAAACGGGTAAAAAGTGACCAAAATACTTAAAATCTGAAAACACAGAAAATTAAAGTTTGCCATATTTTTTTCATTTATTATCATAAATAATTAATTAGAAATTAACAAAAATAAATAAACAAAAAGGTACAACATAATTCACAAAATTACCTTAAGGGCAATGTGACCCCTTCATAATAAGAAACAAATAACTAAACATAAAGATTTATTTACTAAATCACATTTATTTACAGCATTTTATATTAAATTCACAATTTTTTTTTTAAATCTAAATTGCGTATAGTTAAATCTACTAAAATGTTCACACATAATATCCGTGGCTTTTGGCATTCTATAAATAGTACAGTAGAAAATTACCAAAAAAACGCATCCGCAGTAGCCTGGTTTTTGTATTTCAAAATTGATTTAACTGAAAGAACCCCTGTCAGAATATAAAAAAAAATAAAGTATTTCTGAGAATCAGAAGCAGTTAAAGTAATTTCACGAAAAAACTAATAGTAACCACATTTAATTTATCGATTTTAAAGTCGCGTATGATAGCGTGAAAAGGGACGAATTATACAGAGCCATGTCGAGTCTCGGCATCCCTGCCAAACTCGTCCGCTTGTGCAGGATGACGATGGAGAAATCTCGCTGCTCCGTCAAAATTGGTAAGAACACCACCGATTCCTTTGATGTTGAGAAAGGATTGAGGCAAGGCGACGCGTTATCATGCAACCTATTCAACATCGTTCTTGAAGCCATTGTACGCAACGCACATGTCAACACCAGCGGTACAATCTATCAAAAGTCCGTTCAATTGCTTGCATATGCGGATGCCATGACATTGTCGACAGAACGAAGCGAGCTGTGGCAGGGGCATTTGCGAGCATTGAATCGGAGGCGGCTAGAATGGGATTGACGGTTAATGAGGACAAGACGAAGTATATGCTGTCATCGAGAGAGGAATCTCAACATCGTCGACTCGGGCAAAATATCACGATGGACAGATATAACTTCGAAGTTGTCAAGGACTTTGTCTACCTGGGCTCCACTATTACATCGCAGAATGACATCAGTGCAGAGATCAAGCGAAGAATTACTCTTGCCAACCGCTGTTTCTTCGGTCTAAGAAGGCATTTAAGTAGTAAGGCCCTCTCTCAGAGAACCAAGGAGACTTTATACAAAACCCTAATCATCCCGGTCCTGCTTTATGGGTCAGAAGCATGGACACTGAAAGATTCGCATAAAAATCTGCTAGGGTGCTTTGAGAGGAAGATTCTTCGTGTGATTTTCGGTCCGGTTTGTATCGAAGGAGTATGGAGGGGAAGATTCAACGACGAGCTATACGGGCTATACAGCGACGTTGACCTGGTCAAAAAGCTGAAAATACAGCGGCTGAGATGGTTGGGACACGTGGAGCGTATGGACAGCAACGCACCTGCCCGACGAGTCTTCGAATCCAACCCCGACGGGGTACGCAGCAGAGGAAGAACCCGTAACAGGTGGCGCAATCAAGTGAATGACGACATCAAAGCACTCGGTGTGCGCAACTGGAAGCGGCTAGCTAGGGACAGAGCTGGCTGGAGGGGCTTGTTAGTTGGGGCCGAAGCCCATCCTGGGCTGTGAGCGCCATCAAAAGTAAAGTAAGTAACCACATTTGAGAATGAAATCACCAAAAATCCATTCGAGACTCGGAAAACTATCCGCAGTATGATTCTACTTTAACTTTTATCGGCAGTATACATACTGCCGAAGTTGTATTTGTCATTCATGTAAAATCCTACTATGGATAGCTACTATGGATAGCTTTTCCAATAAAACACGGGTAATATCTACTTATTTAAAAAAAGGTATGGCTTACATGTTTTTCATCGTGAAGCTCTTTGGACAACATAATATTATTCATGGTGTCAAAGTTAAGTCTCTTTGTTAGCTAAGTTTTAATTAAACTGAAATCATAAGACTTTCTTTCAGCGGCAGCTGTGTGGTAACGACAATAACACACCTTTAGTTATGTTGATTTAATTTTACAAGAAAGATTGATTAATCTTATTACATAAATTAATATTATTACCAAGCGAAATAGACGGAGACGCTTAAACGCCCACACGTTGAAACACAAAAATATTTTAAACTTTCCATCTGTCAATAAATTGTCAAAAGAAGTGGTCGTGGATGAGTAATGCAGTGTATTCAATTTAATTTCGAGAAAATGGCAAATAAAAGTTTTTTTTTTTATTTCTTCTTCAAAAAAAGTGACCAGATGGAGAACAAAATGACCAAATGACCAAGTGTAAAAATAATGAGCAAATTTGGTCACAAATGACCAACGTGGCAACCGTGGGCGTATGCTCGTTTTGAACAGCTTACCCCCAACAACCATAATCCACGTAGCCATTATACTCATTAAACCTTTACGACACAACCAACCATGATGGGGATTCAATGTCACGGTTGCTGCTCCATCATATCGTTGTCGCTCTTTCTTGTTGTTCACTTACAAGGGCAGGTAATCTGACTGAAGTTTCTGTAAAATAAAAAATATACATACATACAAACATACATATACAAGGCATACTCTGACAATTCTCCATAACGCAATGTTATTTTTATATACATATATTCTTAACGGAACGACAACCCCCATTTTACCTACAGAAAAATAAAAAAACATAAACAAAACAAACGCTAGAGGATAAGAGAAACGTCATTAATTTCTTTGGCCTTGCACTTAAATGTAAGGATGTGTATGACCTACAAAAAAATCTGCCTTGTCACATATTTTTACATTATTATGTAAATGTATGTATGTAATGTACGCCTACATAAACATATTTATATTAACACAAAAATACAACATACAATCCCCCTACGTAAGCATAATATTTTGGAAGAAGGTGTGAGAAACGTACTCTAGAAAAAGGTTACAAAATTAAGATATTTTTTCTTTGATTTTCGTTGAAAAATTGTTACAAATTAATTTTAACTCAAAATCTCAAACTTTAGCTTTTAATGGATTTGCCAAAGTGGAAACAATTCATTACATAGGAACTTTTTTGTATTAATTCAGGGTTAAGATAAATTAAAGCTTTTGTATTGTTTTTTTTTTTGTACGTGAAATCTGTGAAAGAAAGGTTAGGTACCAAACTAATGTGTCTTAGTTTTTGAACAGTGAGAAGTTTTAATCCGCCAGAAGAAAAATCTAGCAAGTTTATACGAATTTGACATTGAGAAAAATAAGCAAGGATATAAATTTGATCATCTGCGTCAAGGTGATTCTCAGAGTTTTTTTTTGTCAACTTTAACAACAGAGCTGTGCTAGCCATTTTGAATATTTATATCAGCTCTAGAAAGGTGTTTTGAAAAAGCTGTACAAAATAAATTTTGAATACTATAAAAGGGACAACCGTATAAAAAAATAACTTTACTAAAAAAAGAATAATCAAGAATGGGTTTCTGGGTTTAAGATAAGCTATAGGAGAATATTGTAGGTGTTACCATTGTTTTTCAATAGTACATTATGTTGTTTCTACTTTAAGTCATTTTTTTTAGAAAATTGCCCCTCTCATCTTAACGGGGGCATATAGACCCAAGGCCGTAGCCAGGGGAGGATCACAGGTTATTTTCATGTTTAGACTGGAATATCTAAAACCAGTGCATCAAAAGCTTTCGGAAAAATAAACACTCTTGTACTAACCAATTTTGATTTTGTAAGCATGTGTTTTTAATGAGTCATTAATCTGGCTTAAAAACAACGGCGAAAAAATTTAAACAGCCTATTATTAAGGGTTAAGTATAATATATGTACTACTAAACATTTTTCTAATTCCTTTAAGTTTACTAAAATTTTCTAAATTTTAAATACTTTTTAACTAGTATCACACTAAACCAATTTCAATCATAAACTTCATCTGAACACGCCCAAAAAGTGACAGCTCATACAAAAAAGTCACAAACATTCCTGATTTTGACATTTTATAAACGTCAAAGTGTCATGGCTTAAGTACGATACTAATAAAGATTAAATAGCCTTTAGGATGCTAAACTCGTTTAAAATTAGCAAAATACAAATTTGAACCCTTTATCATACTAAAAATGATTTAACATCGTACTAAATCGACTAAAATTTTGCGCCAGTTTTTCAAGAAGCGTAACTTTCTGGTAGCTAGTTAAATTCAAGAATCAAGATTAAAAATTAAAATACAATTTTTTTTTTTTGAAATTCATATCCCCTCCCCCGAAATATATGTCAGGCTACGGCCTTGTTAGACCCCCCTTCCGATATGATTGTTCTTTTCTTCTGGCCTTACTTACACGCTCCAGTGCTTTGATGCATTTATGTCAACCATTCATTATTTAACATTATATACTGTTTGTAGTAGCCCGTAGCGTAATGGTTAGTGCGTCTGTCACGATGGAGGTCTGGGATCGCTCCCAGCCTCGTCCACCTAAAAACAAAAAAGATTTTTTTCAGGGCTACTGCCTCTTGCGAGGAATTGACAAATCCTCCAAGAGTATCACTTGTCATGAATAAGTGCTTCTCGTCTAGCCGTTCGGATTCGGCATAAAATTGTAGGTCTCTTCCATTTCTGACGACAGGCGCACACAGGAATGGTTGCGAGTTGTTAGTCACTAGGCCCTGGTTCTTCATGAGCCGTTGTGCCACCCGATTTTTTATTTACTGTTTGATAAGGCTAATTGTTATATTAAATTTTTTATCGTTAAATTTTGAAATGCTATATTTTGGAAACCGGGTCTACAGAGTTGAAGCAAATTAAGTTATTTTGAAATCGCAGAACAATGTTTTTATTTGAAACTAGCTCTTTAGGACTTAAATCATCAATAACTGAAAAAAGCGCCAAAAATTCTCGGACCCCGCTCGAGGCCAAAAATAAGGTTATCTATTAGGACAACAACAACTCAGAAAAAAATCAGAACTACCAGATTTGACGCATACGTGGGTGTATAGTTCCTGTACTAGGTTTTGTGTCTCTTTCATGTCTGTATAAGAAATTTCCTTTCAATAAGAAGATGAACAAATTTAAATATTAAAATATTTAAATTACTTCTGTTTTAAGTGGAGCGAATGAATATAATTCAATTAAAAAGCACAAGTGACCTCAACTCCAGAAATAATTGTGTTTCGCCCAAGGTATATCAGTTGGCTCTTCATGAATTGAATTATTTTAATACATTTTGTATTAGATTTTAATACATTTTGTATTAGATTTTAATTCATTTTATATTACATTTTTATACATTTTTGTATTAGATTCTTATACATTTTGTATAAGATTTGTCTACATTTTTATATTAGACTTTAAAACATTTTTGTTTTAGATTTAAGATCAACAGATTTTTTCATTTTTGTATGCATATGTTTAAAGATGGATAACACCTTGAAATTATAGACATCCTGTTTTATTTTTTTAGGTATAAATGTTACATTAGTAAGATTTTGTTCTGGTTAAATATGAAGTTGTCATATAGTCAGGTCTATTTCTCTCTTGCATAAATTCCCAAAAAAAAAAGGAAAATTTGCATGAAAGTTAGAGATACCGTTATAATGAAATATTTAAAAGACCTCATCGATCCAATGTGATCCAAAATCATAACAATTTTTTCTTACGTCTCACCGTTAGAAGGATATCGACATTTGAATAGAACGTAACGGGTTGAAAATACCCGTTTTCACGTATAGCTCCTAAGCGGTTCATATTTTCGGAAACATCTGAATAAAAAGTTTGTACCTACATTATGTGGTCCCCTACAAAAAAAATAATTTTTTTTGTTCTTAAAAACAACCGTTTTAAAGATAATTTTTTAAACCCTCATTTTTCGGACTTAATTTACCGGACTATTACCTTACAGGGATGTGACTTTCCTGCAATTGCACTAGATCAACTGCATTTTCTTCGAATTTCTTCGAAAAACAGACCTACTGCCTTTAAAAAAAATCTTCTGCACTTTTTGTTTTACGAAAAAAACAGTCATTTTGTAAATGTAATCCAAAAATTATTTGTTTGATTCTATCCCTGAATGCAGTCAATCTCATTCTAACAAAAACTTGAAGGCCACTAATGGCTTTTGGCTATATATGTTTTCAAGGCAAGTGACAGTTTTTTTTTAAAGAGGAAGGAATGTTAAGTTTATTATTAAGGCCCATTGGCTGAAACGAAACTTAAATATTAAGTTCAACATAAGATCTTATGTGACAGTTTGTGCTCTGGAAAAAGTAGAACATAAGCGTTAATGCTGAACTTAAATATTTATGCTTCGTATCAGCAAACGGGCCTAAGTTTTGTATCATTATTTATGTGACTTTTTATTTACATTTTAAAAATATAAAAATCTACTGCGATAAAAATGAATCTACTGCGTTTTTTTTTTTCAAATCTACTAACAGTTCCCATTTAACATTTACACACCATTATCTTAAAGAAATTCAAACTGTTAACAATCCGAAAATCAAAGACAGATTATGCGAAAAAAATATGACAGAAATGTCATGCATTATGCTAGTGCTTAAAATCAGGAAGTCATAACGTAAAATGAAAGTGATCGAGTGATAGAACGGAACGGTTGCTGTTGTCCTTATCTTTCTTCATATGATAGAGACAGGTGTTATCGAAACGATATCGTTCAATCGTTTTCCTTTTATGCAATAACTATCAAGGCTCTAAAACTTTTAATTTGAATTAAAAGTATAAGTGACCTGAACTTTAGAATAAAATGCGTTTTGCCCAGATATGACAGTGGGCCCTTCAGTTTTATGCTTCTTAGATGCAAATTTTCGTCGATGATAAAACATTCCACCTAAAATAGAAGTAATTTTAATTTCTAAACTTCACTATTACATTTTACCATAACCTCAAGTTCTTTATTTGATAGGAATCCATGAGTTGATATGATTCCTTTCAACCTACATATACAGAAATATGGATAGGTGAATTGTCAATAAATTAAAAAAAAAAAACAGTACATATACGAACCAGTTAACCAAACCATACTGTTTTTTAATTACAATTAAATGAAAGAATTGATGAAGAATTTCATATTCCACTCAACTTACTTGAGGTTTTATGTAGGTTGTGTTAGCTATATGCATTCTTAAGAATAGAAGAATGTGAAAAGAATCACAAGCGGTTCATTTTCAAGAAACCCCTTTAATCAACATCAGGAAATATTGTTTTATTTTGTCATCAATTATTTAAAAAATGATTATTATTATTGAAGGTTTTGAATGAACAACAACCACTTGTGTTGGCTACCACCGAGTATTACATAGGCTGGAATTATTGCGATTTCATGGCTGCCACACCAATCATCAGATTCCTTTAGTGGTGATTAGTATATAGTTCCAATTTTAATTTATTTAACTGGATTTGAACCCAGACCAAGCTACCTCAGAAGCTGCTGCACTCTTATTTTTATTATTGAACGAAATCGAGGAAGACTGCTTTCATTTTTGCTCCTGAATCGAATCGATTGGAATTAGACGAATCAAGAAAATAAAAGTCAATTTGTTTAATGGTTTAATAATAGTTTAATGCTTCAAGTCATCATTTCTAAGAGTAGAGATGTCAATGTTACTGTAAAACTCTGCAAAAGTTAAATTCTAGAATTAACGGGGTAAAACTATTCACTGGCATATTAGTATAAGTTCAAATTTTTTTCATCACAAAATTCATTTTGGATTTTTTTTTTTGTCAAAAGTTTCGTTGGGTATGTTAAATTGCACGCTTTTAGTTCGTCTGTCCCATATGGTAGGCCGCCAGTCAGACGTCATCGTCGGTTCAGTACTTTCGGTGGAAAAACTTTCAGGTTCGGGGATATGCTTTAAAAAATAAATACTAAATATTTTTTTGACAAGGTTGGAGAACGATTATTTTTCTATGGAAACTCACAAACAAGCGGTTGGCAAACGAACCCGCTTAACCCTATCCATCTAAGTTATATGAATTGTTGACCGAAGACGAGTTTTTTTTTATATCTGGGGGTGTCTCTTTAATAAAGAAGAGCTTAATATTTTTGTTTCTGAGGGTGACAAAAGTGGAAACACGAAACACGACATAGCTCACCCAAAAATATTTAGGTCTTGAGAACCCACTGTACTCAACAATGAACATTTCGTATTCCTTAATTAAAACACTCTGAATGTCATAGCAATAACATAGTTATGTTTATGTTTTTATTTCAAACCATTTTCCATTAGAATTTCTTTCAGGTGGTTAGTTTGCGGACAACCAACAGAACAGAAACCTTCAGTAAATTTATCATTTTCAATGCATGAACAAGGTACCTTAATCTAGTTGCAACTCCTGATTAATAGGTAAAAATAAAGAAAATATCCCAAGCCAAATCCAATACCTTTTTACTCCGTTACAAATAGTCCAGAATAGCAGAATCCATAAAAACCAATCAATATGGAAGAATGTAAAGCAGAACAAAATTTCAAACAAATGGAAAATAGCTACAACAACTTCCAAAGACTACGAAAGTTATTTCGACCCCCATCAGCCATCACTTTCTCCAATCCACCTCTATATCTAACTAACTCCTTCTTTATCCTCTTCAGGGAGGTACATTATTTCTATTATTTCTTCAGTTTCATTGGCACGTTTCATTTTGGTGGCAGGGTGCATTGTGCTGGGTGCGTTCCTGCTGAACTGTTATACAAGGTAACTTCACCAGCACCAGAAGTTCCTAAGGTACCCTTATTTAACCGCTCTCCCCACCGCACAGTCCGAATTCACGATATTGATTTTATATCGTGCAGATATGTATTTTCTATACGTTGGCATATGGGGCAGTGGCGTAGCCAGCCCTCGAGGGGCCCGTATTAAGAATTAGTTGGGAGCCCCCCTCCAAAATTACAAATTAACCAAAAAACACATTTGACAAATCAAACTAAATTACTCGCAATAACAAATTCAGTATATTTATATAGGTATACAAACTTCTTTAAAAAAACTTAAAAAAAGGGCCACTTACAACAAAAGAACTCAAATAAAAACTTTTCTTGCCTTTGTTTCCGCAAACTTGTTAATTAAATCATCCATTTCTGACGATGATTTTAATTTTTCAAGCTTTTCAACTTCTATGGATATGATAGATAAGTCTGACAACCGTTCTTGTCCCATAGAAGTTCTTAAATAATTTTTGATTAGTTTGAGCTTACAACTTAGAGAATGTTCTCTCAGCTGTTGCTTTCGTTACCAGGAGCATCAAAAATAAAAAGCATGCCGTTATTACTTCCGGAAAACTGGATACAAGGATATTGTATTTAATAAGCAATAACTCTGTGAGTTCTTTAGTTGAATTTTAAAGCAATTAGTTGTTCAATAAGTTTAACTGACATGTCCTCATTGTATTAGCAACCAATTTTACTGGTCCCTTTTTAATTATGGCATTTGAAAATTATAAAAGTTTTTCTGGTTATAAGATTTCGAATAAATTCCTTAGATCATAAAGGCTCTGAAATTTTTGTCCAGTTTGAGAAATCAATAGACGGTGTTTACATTCCACTGACTCTTCCGACTATTTCTTACCTCTTTGAAATTTATCTGACTACCACTTAATGGTTAAAAAGAGAGAAAAGTAGTAAATTAAAAAAAAAATATGTGGATTTTTATTTCCGTTTTGTTTTGTGAACCCCGTCATATATCTAAGCAGCAATAGTAAACATTGACTTGGAAGTAAGATTCCGAGTCTGATATTCTCTAATCTTCTGATAACTCGTCAAAAAAGGGCTTCGTTACTTTCCTTCTTTTAGTTTTAAGAACAGTTGTTACCCTCACTCTTTTCCTAAATCTCTGGACTCGTTAAGCAAACTTAACAATGATTTTTGATTTCTTATTTCTCTAAGTCTATTTAAAATGGGACTAAGTAAAATACTTGCTTTTTGAAAGAGGCAAATTGACACCTTGACAGGACAGGGTGGAAAAAGCAAAGAAAGTAATAGTAGAGAGCATGTTTAACCCACCCTGTCTTGTCAAACTGTGTCTTTCAATGCCAAGTGGAAACCTAGCATAAGGTTTTGGACACAGGGTTAATGATGTCAAATATAGAAGAAAAAAAAGAGACCAATGAAATAAATTCGTAGCTATCTAAAATGTTAATTATATTTTTACTTTCATTATGTTCATGTTTTTTTTTTTTTAACTAAACTTTCATTTATTAATTTTTTTTTCAAATGTATCTCATTTGCTTACAAACTTATTTTTGTGTGGGGCCCCTGTATCTTGGGGGCCCCGTATAACTGATACGGCTAATACCGCGGTAGCTACGCCCCTGATATGGGGCCAGGGCATGCATTTAACAATATTATTTCATTTTACATGTTGTTTTTTAGTGGAAATTCGTGTGGAAATTCTTGTGGAAATATGAAAACTGCTGACCCGCAAAGGTGCCCAAATGAAATTGGGTTATTCTTTCAATTAAATTTTGTTATCTGCTCCTTTGTTGAATATTTCTATTATGGTATGGAACAAACAAGGTATAGAAAACCACTACCTATTGAATTTATGATTCAATTCGCATTTTTATTATTATTCGTGTTTGGGTGGAATAAACAAAACTTCAAATACAGGAGAGAGAATAATAAACGACTATGTGGCACTGTAAAAAAAGATTAAATTGTGTATGAAATAAATAACTTTTAATATGAACTATAGAGGGATAGGGTGCACAGAATTTTGGGGCTGAATGTTTTTTTTTTTTTTTAGATAGCGATATTAATTAAGGGCAATTATGGTATTCCTTCAAAAATTCGTCCAACTAATTAATAATACTATAATCGCCTATCGGCCGAAATTCGACCTTTAACCACTTTTACGCTTAACGATTACATTACCACATACTTTTTGGTTTAAGCACAACTGTGGAACAAAACCTTCCGACGGTAAACAATTCAGTTAGTTCCGTTAAGGAGAATGAAGTGGCGTAAAATTTGGCCGCTATGTATTGATATTTAGATAATTCTGTTTTGGGAGCATGTCGAAAATCTGGTTTCGAAATTCCGCTTTTCAAAATTCTGTTTGTCCTTAAAAAAATAAAATTCTGGTTATTCAGATTTTTTTCATTAATGATGTAAATATAGTAATACCTACATTCCTACATAGTAAATTGCATTAAAAACAAAACATCCAAGCAAAGCCACAGCGACCTATGTATGTATAAAAATTACTGCTACTCGCTTCAAAGACCCGATAGGGCCTAAGGCTGCTCTCATTTTAAATCATCTTTGTATTGTCTTGTTCTTTATAATAATTGTTTTTTCTTTTTTATTTTTGTATACATTTTTGGTCCTTCGAATTCATCTTTAGCAGTGAAATTCCTTTCTTAGACAAATTTTAAATTTATTTTGTTTAAAAAAAAAATGTGACACTTTTTTACGTACAGCACATTAGTTTCAAGATACTACTTACTTTAGTTTACTTTAGATGGCGCTCACAGCCCAGGATGGGCTTCGGCCTCAACTAACAAGCCCCTCCAGCCAGCTCTGTCCCTAGCTAGCTGATTCCAGTTGCGCACACCGAGTGCTTTGATGTCGTCATCCACTTGTTTGCGCCACCTGTTACGGGTTCTTCCTCTGCTGCGTACCCCATCGGGGCTGGATTCGAAGACTCGTCGGGCAGGTGCGTTGGTTTCCATACGCTCCACGTGCCCCAGCCATCTCAGCCGCTGTATTTTCAGCTTTTTGACCAGGTCAACGTCGCTGTATAGCCCGTATAACTCGTCGTTGAATCTTCTCCTCCGCACTCCTTCGATACACACCGAACCGAAAATGGTTCGAAGAATCTTCCACTCAAAGCACCCTAGCAGATTTTCATCCGATTTTTTCAGTGTCCATGCTTCTGGCCCATAGAGCAGGACCTAGATGATTAGAGTCTGACACAAGGTACTAAACACATGTCAGCTGTCAAAACCAGTGTTGCCAAAACAAACCAGCTAAAAAATCACCCGTTATAAAGTCTCCTTGGTTCGTACTACTTAAATGCCTTCTTAGACCGAAGAAACAGCGGTTGGTAAGAGTAATTCTTCGCTTTATCTCTGCACTGATCTCATTTTGCTAGGTAATAGTGGAGCCCAGGTAGAAAGAATCCTTGACAACTTCGAAGTTATATCTGTCCATCAGGATATTTAGCCAGAATCGACAATGTTGAGATTCCTCTCTCGATAACAGCATATACTTCGTCTTTTCCTCATTAACCGCCAATCCCATTTTAGCCGCCTCCGATTCAATGCTCGCAAATGCGCCTGATGCTACAGCTCGCTTCGTTCTGCCGACAATATCTATTTCATCTGCATACGCAAGAAATTGAACGGACTTGTGATAGAATGTTGGTGTTGACATGTGCGTTGCATACAATTGCTTCAAGAACGATGCAACCATGACATGGCTCTGTATAATTCGTCCCTTTTCACGCTATCATACGCGACTTTAAAATCGATAAAAAGGTGGTGTGTATCGATCTGGAATTCCCAGGATTTTTCTAAAATCTGTCGGAGTGTGAACATTTGATCGACGGTTTACTTGCCTGGCCTAAAACCACACTGATAGGTGTGGATCGTTGACAAAACGTTTTAGGCGGTCACACAGGAAAGCCGACAAGATTTTATAAGCGACGTTTAGGAGACTTATTCCTCTGTAGTTGGTGCATTTCAGAACATCTCCCTTTTTATGGATGGGGAACACTATACCGAGGTTCCATTCATCGGGCATACTTTCATCCGACCAAATTTTGCAGGAGCTGGTGTATGCTCCTAACCAATTCATCTCCCGCTGATTCAAATAGTTCGGCTTGTAAGCCATCCGCACCAGCAGCCTTTTACGACTTAAGTTTGGATATCGCCAGCCGCACTTCGGTTAGGTCGGGTGGACGGAACTCTTGGCCATCATCGTCCAAGTTGAATGGAGTGTTCTCCTTACTAGCGGAATCTTGGCTGTCTTCGCCGTTATGCAGATCCTCAGAACTGACTGTGTATCTACTTCCATATTCCCACTCTCATCTCGGCAGGCTTCCGTTCTAGCTTTGTATCTTTGGGTGGATTGTTTCACCCTCTGATACATTTTTCGAACTTTATCAACTTTTTACTTTACAAACTTTCAAACTTTGGTTTTAAATATTTTCGAAAGTATCAACCGTTCAGGAGTTATAGTCCGAGAGCTAGTGAACATTTACTCAAAGTTTTTTATACCGCTTCAAATTTTGTGGCCATGTCGTTTGTGTCAGTGCAAGCTACATGTCATCGGTCTGGCAGCGATATCGCAGCCCCAACAATTCTAAAATCCATTTTCAAAGTGCAACAAAAAAAGTTTTTTAAATATTACATACCAGGTTTTATCCAAGAAAATTGAATAACGGAAATAAAGTTTTCAGGGTTTTTGAGCAATCAATATGCCCTTTTTGGCATATTCTACATTCTATTTGTTAACTACAATTTATGCAATCCAGTTGTGTATTTTATGTCACTTTATTTCCATAATTTTGATATAAAATTAGTGATCTACAAAGCCATTATTCGTCCAAAACTTGAGTACAATTCTCATGTTTGGGCAGGAGCTCCAAGAACTCACTTGAGTTTGTTGGCCAGAATACAAAACTTACTTACTTTACTTTTGATGGCGCTCACAGCCCAGGATGGGCTTCGGCCTCAACTAACAAGCCCCTCCAGCCAGCTCTGTCCCTAGCTAGCCGCTTCCAGTTGCGCACACCGAGTGCTTTGATGTCGTCATTCACTTGATTGCGCCACCTGTTACGGGTTCTTCCTCTGCTGCGTACCCCATCGGGGTTGGATTCGAAGACTCGTCGGGCAGGTGCGTTGCTGTCCATACGCTCCACGTGCCCCAGCCATCTAAGCCGCTGTATTTTCAGCTTTTTGACCAGTTCAACGTCGCTGTATAGCCCGTATAGCTCGTCGTTGAATCTTCTCCTCCATACTCCTTCGATACACACCGGACCGAAAATCACACGAAGAATCTTCCTCTCAAAGCACCCTAGCAGATTTTTATCCGAATCTTTCAGTGTCCATGCTTCTGACCCATAAAGCAGGACCGGGATGATTAGGGTTTTGTATAAAGTCTCCTTGGTTCTCTGAGAGAGGGCCTTACTACTTAAATGCCTTCTTAGACCGAAGAAACAGCGGTTGGCAAGAGTAATTCTTCGCTTGATCTCTGCACTGATGTCATTCTGCGATGTAATAGTGGAGCCCAGGTAGACAAAGTCCTTGACAACTTCGAAGTTATATCTGTCCATCGTGATATTTTGCCCGAGTCGACGATGTTGAGATTCCTCTCTCGATGACAGCATATACTTCGTCTTGTCCTCATTAACCGCCAATCCCATTCTAGCCGTCTCCGATTCAATGCTCGCAAATGCCCCTGCCACAGCTCGCTTCGTTCTGCCGACAATGTGTATGTCATCCGCATATGCAAGCAATTGAACGGACTTTTGATAGATTGTACCGCTGGTGTTGACATGTGCGTTGCGTACAATGGCTTCAAGAACGATGTTGAATAGGTTGCATGATAACGCGTCGCCTTGCCTCAATCCTTTCTCAACATCAAAGGAATCGGTGGTGTTCTTACCAATTTTGACGGAGCAGCGAGATTTCTCCATCGTCATCCTGCACAAGCGGACGAGTTTGGCAGGGATGCCGAGACTCGACATGGCTCTGTATAATTCGTCCCTTTTCACGCTATCATACGCGACTTTAAAATCGATAAAAAGGTGGTGTGTATCGATCTGGAATTCCCGGGATTTTTCTAAAATCTGTCGGAGTGTGAACATTTGATCGACGGTTGACTTGCCTGGCCTAAAACAGCACTGGTAAGGGCCGATCAGATCGTTGACAAAAGGTTTTAAGCGGTCACACGGGATGGCCGACAAGATTTTATAAGCGACGTTTAGAAGACTAATTCCTCTGTAGTTGGTACATTTCAGAACATCTCCCTTTTTATGGATGGGGCACACTATACCGAGGTTCCATTCATCGGGCATACTTTCCTCCGACCAAATTTTGCAGATGAGCTGGTGTATGCTCCTAGCCAATTCATCTCCCGCTGATTTAAATAGTTCCGCACCTGCAGCCTTGTACGACTTAAGTTTGGATATCGCCAGCCGAACTTCGGTTAGGTCGGGTGGACGGAACTCTTGGCCATCATCGTCCAAGTTGAATGGAGCGTTCTGCCTATTAGCGGCATCTTGGCTGTCTTCGCCATTAAGCAGTCTAGAGAAGTGTTCCTTTCAGATCCTCAGCACTGACTGTGTGTCTACTACCATATTCCCACTCTCATCTCGGCAGGCTTCCGTTCTAGCCTTGAATACTTGGGTGGATCGCTTCACCCTCTGATAAAATGTTCGAACATCTCCTCTACCGCTACAACCCTCAATAGACTCTATCGCCCGCTTCTCGTGCTCTCTCTTTTTCCTCCTGAGAAGTCGGCGTTCCTCTTTTCGTTTCAGCCCGTAGAGCTCCCGGGCCACTCTCTCAGCAGCTCTTGTTCGAGTCTGCAGCATTGCCTGGTAGGCCTCGTCCTTAGCTGCATGCGCTAGCCGGCACTCCTCATCGAACCAGGGGTTTCGTTGTATTCGCCTAGTGAAACCCAGCACATCAGAGGCGGCACTTCTAATGGCTTGTTGACAGTGTTCCCACTGGTCCTCTGCACTTGATGCTGGTAGCGGACCTCCTGAGAGATTAAGAGTTACGTGGTCTGCAAAAGTTCTGGCAGTCTCTTGCGATTTAAGCTTCTCGACATCGAATCTTTTCACAGCATCTGCTCTGCGTTGTCGCGTCATGGATATCCGCATACGTAGTCTAGCTACCACCAGGTAGTGATCCGAGTCAATGTTGGCCCCTCGGAACGTTCGGACGTCCAAGATACTGGAAGCATGTCTCGCGTCTATCGCAACGTGGTCGATTTGGTTGACGGTTACTTGATCACGCGACCGCCAAGTCCCCTTGTGTATATTGAGGTGTGGGAAGTAGGTGCTTGAGATGATGACATTTTTACAAAAGATAGCTTTAAAAATGATATGTTAAAGATCTATAACGGAAACAATTACATCTCTCGAACACCACCGTAACGTTTCGTTTCTTTCTCTATTTTATCGCTATTATTATAATCAGTGTTCTAGTGGAATAGCCAGTTGCATTCATCCCCTTGAACAATTCAAACGTGATACTCGCTGTTCTAGGAATGCCCATCAGTTTACCCTGGAGCCCAACTTCGGACGTACTGTTAAGTACAGAGATTCTTTCTTCAGTCGCACAACACGAATTTGAAATGCTTTACCTGCCCTGACTTTCCCCTCTCATTTCGATGTGCAACCATTCAAAACCAATGTGTATCGGTATCTCCTTCTAAATCCTCTCCTACTTACCTAATCGCTCGTGCTGTGTTAAAAACATTTTAAGCGTAGCCATAACCCCTTTTGTGCCCGCGGAATAAAACAAAAAAAAAAGTTTATCGAAAACTATTCACAAAACAAGTTTATTTAAATAGAAAATTGAACGAAGAGTTCTTGTTGACAAGAATGTTTTTGTTGCACCTATATGTGAATCATCTTGTACAAAAAAACGTCGTCGCAGTGAGCTGAAAATACGTACTGTATTCCAAACATCAAAAAGAATCCAATAGAAGTGAATGGAGAGGACTTACAATTTTATAGCGAATTAAAATGGCTATACAGACGAGAAAGCACTTTTTCATGACAAGTGATACTCTTTGAGAATTTGGCAATTCCCCGCAATAGGCAGCAGCCCAAACTTTTAAGTTTGTTCTAGCTGGACGAGGCTGAGAATTTAACCTAGACCTCCAGCGTGACAGTCCAACGCACTAACCATTACGTCAACGTCTTAGGCCAGGAAAATCAACCATCGTAGTCTAAATATTAAAATAACAATAGATCTTGGAAAAAATGGAAACAGCTGAGCGGAGAAAATTCAACCAAAATAAGCGCCACCCTAAGGTGTGCATATATGTAAATATAGTATAAAAAGTATGTAAAATAAGCTATTCTTGCATTCAGCTCAATAATTTTACCTTTTAATTGAAGTTCGAACAGAAGACCTTTACAGCAATTGTGTGACCAGAAAAAGAAGAAAAGGTATTTTTATTCAGGGTATACAAACCACATGCAGGCCGCATTAGCTTTAATGCCAAAATACCAATGTCAACCCTTATAATTAAAATCAGCATTAATATATCCTTCATCATCATCACCGTGTTCCTTTATTATTTGGGGACTTGTTGTAATTATTTGCCTTTGTATTAAAGCCTATCGAAGCCAAAGCATTATTTTTTGCCAAAAGCTATAAAAGCTATGCCATTAATAATTTCTAAATTTTCTTTGATGTTGTCCCAACATATGTGCATTAGCCCATAAGAATAAATCTATGTATTTATGTGTGCGGGTGAACTTACATACATATAAACTATATTGTTGCTTATGTTTATAGGTTCTGCAGGTTCCTCTCATAACCTTCATCACAGAGAGTGCTTCAGAGATAATCGGTATATACAATAAATGTTTGCCTTAAGTTTTCTCCTCTATCATGCGATTCGATGGTGAATAAAAATCTATTGACTGAATTTTCATTTCGACTCAAATGGGTATTTCAAATTCGCCAACACCCCCACATGCTGCGGGTACCTAATGTATCTGCTGCTGTTACTAATGCTGATGAAGATAATTTTTAAAAGCTGAATAAAATACCTACATAGCATAGATATTTAGAGTTCCCATAGATATATATTGTATGCCAACGACAGTGTTCTGATTTATCGATTTAATATTTAATTTTTTATTTTTTGTTGATTCCAATTTCACATCGTTGTGCGGGTCATCATTTATTTTTTTTGTTCGTATCTTCCAATATATATGTGTAGGAGATTGCATATTCAATGAATTTTATCCAGCTGTCGGTCGTTCTGGAAAGTATGGACTTTATTGGATTTACCTGAGATTGCTTTAAACAAAATCGGATATGATTTATTCATAAGTTAAACAGAAAAAAAAGAATATTGCTTTTTTTTGTAATTAAATCAAAAAATTGACTAATAAAATAAAAAATAAATAAAATAGGGCATAACCACGTGGTTATAAGAAGGAAATTTGTTTAAGGATTTTAGAGTTTTAAACTTCATAATTTTAAATTAACATTTTATTTGAAGAAATACTAATCTTTTTGTTTTAGTTGAGCGCGCACTAAAGGGATTTTGATTGCCCTCAGTGTGAGCGTTGGGAAAATAGGGAAGGATTTAAGAGGAGATACCGATGCACATTGGTTTTTAACCTCTGAATATTAAAATGGCAGGGAAAGATAGAGCCGGGTAAAGCATTCCACATTCGTGTAGTGCGGCTTAAAGAAGGCTACTGACTATACGGCATACAATTTCACCCTTAATTTTTGAATTTTTGAGTTTTCAACTCGAAAACCAAGCCGAATTGGAGAATTTATCTTAAAAGACTTGTAAATTAGATTTTCTATAAAATCAATGGTTTCTAAAATTAAAGAAAAGTGAAGGAAAATGGGCGGTTTTCGTCCCATTGGTGTATCACTTTTTGACCTGTTATATGAAATAAATGAGCGTTATCTTTTTTTCTGTGGGCATAAGTCTGTATCTCGTGCAGGCGTTAGGTCTTAACTATTTTTGGGAAACACTAACCTATTTAAAAATACAAATACTGTAATCTTGCCTCTCTCAATGTCTTGGGTGGCTTGTAGTATCTGGTTGTTTCTGTCCCTGCTTAGCTTTCGTTTCTTTGTTCCACCAAAAGTACCCCCACTTTCCGTCCAGCATGTTAAAATTGCGACTTTTTTGGAATTCCTCCTTGTTGATAGCAAGCACAAATTTAAAAAAATTTCGTTCGGCTTTATCAAACGCTTTAGGACACCATTGTACGCTTCGACCGCCGCGCCGATGTTGTCCGGAAAGATTCTTTATAAAGCGTAAGATTTTCGGTTCTAATCTAAATGTTTAATTTTATTAAAATGATATTATATATACATACATAAACATATACAGGATCTACTATTACCTTTTGAAGCCATTGCTTCTCAAAATAGTCAAAAAATATATGAAATGCTTTTCTCTGTCGTCACGTTGTATGTCACTCTTAACTTGTAAGTAGACATCGTTTATAGCGTAAGCTGGCAAAAGTGGAAGGGCCAAAATCTTATGGTAGTTTAATGACAGATGTTTATTTCTCCGAATGGCTGCCATAACTGGTTTGCACTTTGTTACTATCCTTCGTCGAACAGCCTGACAGAAATGAAACCAGCATCCCAGCAACCAGCGACCGCGACAGCGACAGCGATGGCGACGGCGATGGCGACCGCGACGGCGACCGCGACGGCGACCGCGATAGCGACGGCGATGGCGACGGCGACGGCGACGGCGATGGCGACCACGACGGCGACGGCGACAGCGACGGCGACGGCGACCGCGACGGCGACCGCGACCACGACCGCGACGGCGATGGCGACCACGACGGCGACCGCGACGGCGACGGCGATGGCGACCACGACGGCGACCGCGACCACGACCGCGACGGCGATGGCGACCACGACGGCGACGGCGACGGCGACGGCGATGGCGACCGCGACGGCGACAGCGACGGCGACCGCGACGGCGATGGCGACAGCGACGGCGATGGCGACGGCGATGGCAATGGCGATGGCGACCGCGACGGCGATGGCGACCGCGACGGCCACCGCGACAGCGACCGCGACCGCGACGGCGATGGCGACCACGACGGCGATGGCGACCGCGACGGCGATGGCGACCGCGACGGCCACCGCGACGGCGACCGCGACCGCGACGGCGATGGCGACGGCGACAGCGACGGCGATGGCGACGGCGACCGCGACGGCGACCGCGACCGCGACGGCGACCGCGACGGCGACGGCGATGGCGACGGCGACCGCGACGGCGACCGCGACGGCGATGGCGACGGCGATGGCGACCGCGACGGCGACCGCGAGGCGACCGCGACAGCGACGGCGATGGCGACGGCGACCGCGACGGCGACCGCGACCACGACCGCGACGGCGATGGCGACCACGACGGCGACCGCGACGGCGACCGCGACGGCGACGGCGACGGCGATGGCGACCACGACGGCGACCGCGACAGCGACGGCGATGGCGACCGCGACGGCAACAGCGATGGCGATCGCGACGGCGGCCGCGACCGCGACGGTGACCACGACGGCGATGGCGACGGCGACCGCGACGGCGACCGCGACGGCGACCGCGACGGCGACCGCGACCGCGACGGCATTAGCGATGGCAATGGCGATCGCGACGGCGACCGCGACGGCGATGGCGACGGCGATGGCGACGGCGACCGCGACGGCGACCGCGACCGCGACAGCGACGGTGATGGTGACGGCGACCGCGACGGCGACCGCGACAGCGACGGCGACCGCAACGGCGATGGCGACGGTGACGGCGACTGCGATGGCGATCGCGATGGCAACCGCGACGGCGACCGCGACGGCGATGGCGATGGCGACCGCGACGGCGACCGCGACGGCGATTGCGATGGCGACCGCGACGGCGACCGCGACAGCGACGGCGACCGCGACAGCGACCACGACCGCGACGGCGAGGGTGATGGCGACCGCGACGGCGACTGCGACGGCGACCGCAACGGCGACTGCGATGGCGATGGCGATGGCGATGGCGATGGCGATGGCAATGGCGATGGCGATGGCGATGGCGATGGCGATGGCGATGGCGATGGCGATGGCGATGGCGATGGCGATGGCGATGGCGATGGCGATGGCGATGGCGATGGCGATGGCGATGGCGACCGCGACCGCGACCGTGACCGCGACAGCGACGGTGACGGCGACGGCGATCGCGATGGCGACCGCGACGGCGATCGCGACGGCGACCGCGACGGCGACCGCAACGGCGATGGCGATGGCGACCGCGACGGCGACCGCGACGGCGACGGCGACAGCGATGGCGACCGCGACAGCTACCGTGACGGCGACCGCGACGGCGACCGCGACAGCGACGGCGACAGCGACGGCGACCGCGACGGCGAGTGCGACGGCGACGGCTATCGCGATGGCGACCGCGATGGCGACTGCGACGGCGATGGCGATGGCGATGGCGACCGCGACGGCGACTGCAACCGCGACGGCGATGGCGACCGTGACGGCGACAGATACTATGGTAGCTAAGAACAAATGAAATCGTCAATCCGTGTGCAATTAAGAGGTAGCGAGTGTTAAAGTTGCATACAAATGTTGCAACATTGCGTTCTTTTATCAAAGCTCAATTTTGATATGTGTTAGGGGATGGTGTCGTTTAATTTATTTTACACTTGCCAGACATCTACAGTGGGACCTAACGCGAGCCAGACACTTTAAATCTGTCAAACTAATCGTGCCATTTACATAACAGATATTCTGCAATATTTTCTTATCAGCAAGAGACCTACAGCGGGGCCTTACATCACCACTAAACTGTCAAAATAATAATTCTTTGTTACTAAAACGTTATTTATTCGCTTATTTTAGCTGTTTTTAAATGTCTGGCTGATGAATATGCCCCACTGTAGATGTATAGCTGATGGGGAATTATTTTTAAACAGTTGCCCATAAATCATATAAATATTAGCTTTACAACTACAACGTAAATGGCAAGATAAGCTTGACATATTTTAAGTGTCTGGCTCACATTAGGCCCCACTGTAGATGTTATGTTTTATGCGATTTTGTCATTTTTTGTAATTATATGCAAAAATAAAAAAATTATACGTTGGACAAAAGTCCCGAACTTTTTTTTCGGGACTTATATCCCACTTTACTGGGTCATAAGTCCCAAACAGAAATCGGGACTTATGTCTCACTTTACTGGGACATAAGTCCCGAAAAAAAAAATTCGGGACTTATGTCCCTCCAGCTATATCAATTCCATTCCATGTGTTGACACATTTTGACCCTTGTTAACATAGGCTTAACTTTAATCCCATACTGAAAACCTGGCCCTAAAAGGTTTAAACATTAAGGTCAAACAAAATTTGTAATGTCTTTTTTTCAATTTTTTTTTTTAAACGTTCATAAGTTATTTTTAAAAACAAAAACTCGATTTGAATTAAGTTTTATTATTTTCTAGAATACTTGAAAAAGCATGTGTATAAATATTGCAAAACTGTTAAGAAAAATCTATTTTTGGTGGAGAGTTCCATTTTTTCGTCCTTAACAATTTCTGAAAAGTACCCTTAATTTGGAGCGAATACAAATTTAAGGGTGTAGGGGTACACTTCAGTTGTTTGCAAATTACTCGAAAAATAGAGGTTCTTTTGAAAAAAGTTGTAAGTACCCATTGTAGCTCATGTAATTCTACACAAAATAAATTAAAACCTTTTTTTGATCAATTAATAGATTTGGAGAAAACGGTCGAAAACGTGAACTTTTTTTTCGGATATGTTAAGAAATATATTTTCTATTAAAAAACTAAATTTTTAAAGTGTTACCGGGAAGGAAATGTCAACATCTTGAACAAATTGATTTGTTTTTATTTTGTTTAGTAAGTTAATTTTTTCACAAACTGATCTAAGAAGATTATGTAAAACACCAAAACAGTGTTTACTTTACTTACTCACGCAGTGATTATTTTGGCGTTTGATTCGATATTCACGATACAGGCCTCATTTTAAGGGTTAGAAAAAGCTAGTTAGCATTATCCAAAAAAAAAAACAAAGGTATTTCATATATCTCAGAAAAAGTTCTTCCAACACCCATCTCGAATGCCCATAATCTTGAATTCCAAAATTTCGAATTCCAAGTTTCCTAAGGGGCAAGTTATAGCGATCAGGAAAACGAATCAGGAAAAGCTTTCAAATGGATTTTTTGTACTGTTTTTATTCGGTTTGAAACACAAAAGCTACACTAATCGATGACTTGTTACAACTCAAAGATTTTCTTGTGCGAAAAAAAACATTAAAAAAAAAAAACCTTTTGTTAAAAATGCATTTATTTATTTTCCTGATGTAAATGAAAGGGCACGGTAGTGCCCAGCCAAGTTCTAGCACTACACCGTTTTTACAGGATCAAACTCAGGCGATTTTCGACCCCCTGTAACTTCAGTGCCAATAAAGTCAGAAACTTTAAACTCACAGCTAAGCTCACCAGGTTTAGTCAATTCACCAAATTTCAATTCTATATCATCAGTGGTTCCCAATATATAAGACTGCAAAAATTGCAAAAACCGTAACTGACTGACTCACTGATTCACTGACTCACTCACTGACAGATCCTCAAATTTATGGAGCACTTCCCGACATCGTAGAATCTTGTAATTTCCCACAATGCTAGGCCCTGTGGTGTATACAAAGGAAGATTTTCCATTCAAGGGGCGTGGTACCCGCCCATTTTCATAAAATTGATATAAATTACTTAGAACACTTCTGATTGTCAGAGATTAACAAAATTCGGTACAGCGGTAGGGCTTAAAGTGGAGGAAAAGGAAAAATTTAAAAATTCTAAATTTTTCATTCAGGGGGCGTGGTATCGGCCCGTTTTCATAGAATTGATATAAATTATTTGAAGCACTTCTGACTATCGTAGAATGATAAAATTTGGTACGTGCGGGCAATGCGGGCAAAGGAAAAATTTTAAAATTTGTGATTTTACATTAAGGGGCGTGGCAACCACCCATTTGCATAGAATTGATACCAATTATGAGGAGCCCATCTGATTGTCGCAGAATGATGAAATTTGGTAGAACGGTAGGGCTAGAAGTGCAAGCAAATGAAAAATTTTAAAATTTGAGATTTTATATTCAGAGGGCGTGGCATTCGCCTGTTTTCGGAGAATTGATATCAACTATATGGAGAACTTCTGGTGGTCGTAGAATGATAAAATTTGGTAGAGCGGTAGAACTTAAAATGCAAACAAAGGCTTAATTTTAAAATTTGATATTTAGCATTCAGGGGGCGTAGCATCCGCCCATTTTCTCAGAATTGATAACAACTATGTAGAAAAATTCTGATTATCGTAGAATGATGAAATTTGTTAGAGCGATAGGATTTGACATGCAAGCAAAGGGAAAATTAAAAATTTGAGATTTTACTTTCAGTGAGCGTGGCAACCACTTATTTTCACAAAATTAATATTAAATATATTTAGAGCACTTCCGATTGGTGCAGGATTATGAAATTTGGTAATTGGGCTAGTTTTCAGCTGTGTACAAAGAGAAAAAGTTGAAATCATGAAATTTTGCATGCAAGGGCGTTTCATCCGCCCACTTCTTATAAATTATTATCATTTCAATGGAGCACTTCTAATTTATAAAAATTGGTAGATGGCTAGGACTTGTAGTAAATACAAAAGGCATACATTGAAAACTTACTTTGCTTATAAGGCTCTGATTGGGCGTTTTTCCACCCACTTTTCCTGATAAAAAGAACCTTTGCAAAAAGTAGTGAAATCACAACAAAAACATAAATGTTAAAAAAGTAGCCAAGTTCTTCTATATACAAAAACTTAACGTAACAAGTCATCCGTGAAAAGTAATGAGATCTAAAAGTACAGGTTTGTCAATGTTAAATATCAAATATTTTAAGTAGAGTAATAAGGAAGAACCTGAATATTATCAGAGAAATCTGTTATTTAATGATTACTGACTAAAATTGAGTTCGTTTACTTGGCAAGTTTTCATTTCAAAATTGAGTAATTAGGTAAAAAAAGAAAACTTGCCAAGTAACCCAACTCAATTTTAGTCAGTAATCATTAAATAACAGATTTCTCTGATAATAATGAGGTTATTCCTTATTACTCTACTTAAAATATTTGTTATTTTAAATTGATAAACTTAAAACTTGGCGTACTTTCAGATCTCATTAATTTTTACGGCTGACTTGTTACGTAAAGATTTTGTATATAGAAGAACTTGGCTACTTTTTTAACATTTAAGGTTTTGTTGTTTCATTTTTCGTGGTAGCTGATCGTAATTTCTTACAAAATAGAACAAAATATTTCACTAATTTGAGTTCCAATTTCACTCAATCCACTGACAGAATTGCAGACCAAAACATTTTTTGTTTGTATTTCAATCAGGAAAACTTAGCGGTAGGCTGAACATGAACAAGTGAGATAATTTTTCCTGTTCGATATAAGGGACCATCAGGAAAAAATATTCGACTTCATACTGTTTCAACTTTTCCAGATGCGTTTTGCTGATTGCTATAACTGGCCCCTAAGACCGCTTTCACACAAGGAAACTGAGTTGCCAGAAACTAGCTACTTTGTAGGCGAGAAGGGTGTGGGGGAAATTTTGTTCATTCCCCTTACGCTCTTCTCGCCTACAAACTAAAAATTGCTGGCAATTCAGTTTCCTTCTGCAAAAGGGGACTATAAGCTAGTGTATCACTTTTTTGGTATTAAAAATCGCGTACACGAAACAGAATAAATAATGCGGTGTGTTAACGTTGTTGTTTAGGTTTAAAGTTGTATTTCTTGATATGTTATAGTTTTTATCTAAAAATGTAAAATCAATCACATTTTTGGTTAAATGATATAATATCCTTCACCCTACAACTTCTTTTGAGAGAATTTCTACTCAGCATTGAAGTCATTTTAAGATTCTGCAAGAATTTGTTCCTATATGCGTATGATATTATGATGAACTATTGAACTTTTTCGTTATCTCTATTTTTATTGCTGCTCATTGTAATAAAATACTTTTATTGCACTCTACAAAGTGTCCTAAGTTTTTTTTTTTAATTTTAAACTTTGTTTATAATATTGCGCTTGGGTATAATTTATCATTTTGAAGGGCATCATTTTCCATTTAGTTTTATGTTCTCTCATATGGATACGGAAGCGCTCGGGAATCTGGCGTTGGATTGCTGCTTTCCAAAACAGCTCTCAAAAGCCTAATTTCCTGGGAGCCTTTAGGTGACAGGATCCTGAAAGCCAGGTTCCGGACTAGAGTACGTCGCGTCACCATCATACAGTGTTACGCCCCAACTTTGCTCTCTTCTGACGAGGAGAAGGAGGCCTTTTATAACCGGCTGAGTGCTGCTTATGATAGCGTTCCACGAGGTGATATAGTTATGGTGATGGGAGACTTAAATGCCAAGGTTGGCAATGACAACACTGGGCTAAGGCATGTCATGGGAAAACATGGTGTTGGTAACCGAAACGACAATGGCGAACGATTTGTCGATTTCTGCAACGCCAACGGCCTTGTTATTGGAGGGACCATGTTCGAGCATAAGACGTGCCACAAAGTCAGTTGGGTGTCGACTGACAGACAAGCAACTTCCAACCAAATTGACCACTTCGCGATCAGCCGGCGTTTTAGAAGCAGTCTCCAGGACGTCCGTAACAGAAGAGGTGCTGACATGGGAATGGCCCGGGACCACCATCTGATGGTTGCTACCGTAAGATTGCGTACAGCTGCAGTTCGGAGATCCCAAGGAAACACTCGAATGCCCAAGTTTAATACAGATAGACTAAAGGATCCTGCAGTGCGCCAACAACTAGGGGACCACCTTTCACAAGGATTGAACGCAATCAGCAGCACGGAAACCACATCCATCGAAAATCATTGGTGTGCTGTGAAAAATGTGTTCATATCCGGTGCTGAAAGTATAGTCGGCCGGGCGCAAGGAAGAAATAGTGCTTGGCTTTCCGACGAAACTTGGGCAAGGATCGAAGAAAGGAAACACCTTAAAGCTCGCATCGCAGCTACCCCAGCAGCAGGGAGAAACGAGCTTGAGTCTACGTACCGCATGAAGATGAGGGAAGTTCACCGTAGTGTGCGACGTGATAAGCGTAACTACATCAACGCACTGGCTACAGAAGCAGAAGAAGCCGCTAGTAGGTGTGACAGTAGGACCGTCTACAGAATTACCAAAGAGCTCACTGGTGTCCAGAGCTCAAAACAACACCTGGTTAAAGACACAAACGGATCCCTGCTAATTTCGGATGAGGACCAGCTCATAAGGTGGAGGGAACACTTTTCTGCGGTTTTAAACCGCGTTTTCGCAAGTGAAGTGAACCCTACTCCCACTGAGCTACCCGAAGTAACAATTTCCCGAATACGCACCGTACCCCCCAGTAAAGAAGAAATTATCACCGCCATCAAAGCACTGAAGAACAACAAAGCGGTTGGACTTGACGGTATTCCTGCAGAGCTCTTAGGAGCAGCCCCAACGACATCGAGCGAGCTACTGCACCCACTTATTAAGAGAGCTTGGGAAGCAGAGAGCTTTCCTGAAGAGTGGAAAAAAGGAATGATTGTCAAGCTCCCAAAGAAAGGAGATCTCACACAGTGCGAAAACTGGAGAGGAATATGCGTTCTGCCTGCAGTAGCCAAGATAATAGCAAGGATAATATTGGACCGAATTAAAGACCACCTCGAAGACACACTCGACGCCGAACAAGCAGGTTTCCGCACTGGATCTTCCTGTGTTGATCACATCAACACCTTGAGGATCATCATCGAACAGTGCGTTGAATATCGATCACCACTTCACCTGCTGTTCATCGATTTTGAAAAGGCGTTCGACAGTGTCAATAGAGAATTTATTTGGCTTGCTTTGCACAGGAGGGGCATCCCAGATAAATTGATTGCTATTATCAAGGCTACATATGATGGATCCAGGTGTCACGTTTTGCACAAAGGTAGGCTGTCAGAGGAGTTTGAAATCCAAAGTGGAGTTAGGCAAGGCTGTATACTGTCACCAATACTGTTCCTGTTGGTGATAAGTGACGTACTGCACGCAGCTTTGTCAAATGGAAATGGGGGAATTCAGTGGACTCTGCAATCTCACCTCAAACATCTGGACTACGCGGACGACGTATGCTTACTCTCTCATAGGATCATGGATCTCCATCAAATGACAACAAGGGTGGAGAGAGAAGCAGAAATCGTAGGGCTTAAGATCAACTCGGCAAAAACTAAAAGGATCAGCCTTGGAACTTCCTCATCAATCCAAGTAAATATTTCTGGACAACCGGTAGAGATGGTAGAGGATTTCCAATATCTTGGGAGTATTATCTCTACGGGTGGCGGAACTGAACTGGACGTAAACAGCCGAATCAGAAAAGCAAAGGCTGCGTTCGGAATGCTGTCCAAAATATGGAGAAACAACTCTTTTAGCTTAAAGACCAAGCTACGACTGTTCCGCTCCAATGTTGAATCCGTTCTGCTTTACGGCTGCAGCACTTGGAAAGTCACTGAAATTGTCACTAGAAAGCTGCAAACCTTCGTTAATAGATGTCTACGAAACATCTTGAGGATTTTCTGGCCCAACCGTATCTCCAATGCCGAACTTCATACGAGAACGGGTCAGGAGCCCATAGACTCCATTATACGAAGAAGAAAGTGGCAGTGGATTGGCCATACGCTTCGAAAAGGCGATCGGTGCATTGCATCTCAAGCAATGCAGTGGAACCCGCTCACACAGGAGGGAAGACAAGTGGGCCGGCCTAGAAGTACATGGCGAAGAACGGTCGAACAGGAATCGGCACGACTGGGGAAAAGTTGGAGAGAGCTGAAATATATTTCAAGAAATCGTACACGATGGCGCGTAGGTGTAGTGGAGGCCCTATGTCCCGTAAGGGAAACATCACGGACGTAATAGGTCCGAGGACCTAAGTAAGTAAGTAAGTATATGGATACGTAGGATGTTTCATATAGCCGAGGAGTATTAATGGACTTTTGCGGGCATTTTTTTTGTTGATGTTATTTTTTTTTCAGATTGGTAGTTAAGCAAAGTCTATTTGACTTCACAACTTTACTGACATGGTTTTTGAAATAAATTAAAATTAAATGAACGATAAAAAAAAGTATGTCGGTGGATTGTTTCGACAACAATTTTGTTGATTACATGACTGATTTTAAATGAGACCCTTCCACTACACCCATAATGTGTTTTAAGTTGTTGATAAATTAAGTTTGTTTCTGATGTGAATTTGGCATTAATGGTGCTTTATAAAAATAAATAAAACAATTACATTTTAAAGACGAAATCAATTTTCTAATGATTTTTTTTTTCTTAATTTTCTTTGCAGAATTAGAAACGGAAGTATAAAAATCCAGTTCAAAACACCAAACTCATAGAACCCCACGACACAAAATAGTTAAAGTTCTTCTCAAAGAAAAACAAAAAAAAAGGAAGCTATATTTCAACACCACAAGCATAGATCCAATCGATGGTCTATGGCAACCAATCTTAAACGGATAATTCAAAACTACAAAAGCTGTAGTGACTATGGCGACAAAATTAGTTATTTACCTATTATTTTTCGGTCTATACACGGTCCAAATTGGAGGCCAAATGACCAGTGATCCAGCGCCAGGTCGATCGCCGGGACCACCCGGTGGTATAACGACCATAGAAGACGATGCGCATGGCTCAAGTGGAAGTATAAAAGGTACGACCCTCTTGTTAACCAAGGATCCAACTGACGGGGTCGATGAAGACGAGAGTGAGAATGAGAACGTTGACAACAGTGCTGATGCCGGTGAATACTCTAATGATTCTGAATTGAGTAAATTGAATGAGATAAAACCCGATGAAGATGACTTGCCACCATCCCTGTTGCTGGAGGACGACGAGGTTATACCACCTCATTCGTCGTCGTCGGGTTCAATAAATGTAAACCATGAATCCCCAACAGGTGGTGACGACGACGGTAGCTGGATTCATGGCAACAATGATGATGCAGGTGGTATGAGTAAACCCTGTGTAAATGAATTAAGCGAGTTCTTGAATGATGCCATTGTCGTGGATAAGGACAATGTAGATGCAGTGTCACTGGATACAAAGAATGCCACCTCAGCAGAGATATTTGCTGAAGCGAAGAGAATTCGAATTCAACTGGAAGTCATGCATGACATGTACGATACAAAGGAGGGGTTAAATTGTGGTCTGCTATACCGTGGTAAGTTTATTATTATCTTTAAGCCATTTTGAATCTATTTTCATAAAATAAACTTTTACTAAGAAATTTTCTTTTGAAATGTAATATGACTGATAAGGAACTTATTAGATAGGCATGATCTTAATCTTTCAGTTAATTGCTTAAACTACAAATTAATTTCTATACTACGAAAGAACAGGTTTACCTCAATCATATCTATTACCACACCTTTATCCTTATTGCAATAATTGCTATCCTAATGAGATTTCTCAAAATTGAAAGGCATTAAGGCTTTACTTTCATCTCCCACGAACCACGATTATCATTACTATTCTTCCGCTTAGATGGAAATGCAATTTAATATACCAGACGTATGCACGTTCCCTTGCTCGTATGTATAGTATGTTCCGGAAATTCACTTCAATTGATGACATGTTAAACGTTTGTAAAAATATTTGTTTTGCAATTTCCGTTGCCACATATGAAAATGACGTGATGCAGATGATGATTTGGTTTCTAATGACGTAGTTTTCAACTTTTAATTAATATCTCATCAATGGACTTGTTTAACAATATTGTATCGCAAATCAATATGCAATCGATACCCTACCTATAGAATATCTGGGTTGTATATGTATAGGCAGTTTTACTAATATTAATTAATAAACATGAAATTCTAAAATAGAATAAATGTTCCCTTTAACAAGAAATTCAGTTAGGTGTATATTCACTATTTATGAGAATTCCATTCTATAAATTTATTAATTAGTGATTTGGCGGTGCAAGGAATTAGTGAATCACACAAAAAAAATAAATAATAAAAAAGAAGTCAAGTTCTTCTATAAACAAAAATCATTGCGTAATAAGTCAGTCGTAAAAAGAAGTGAAATCTAAAAGTACGCCAAGTTCTAAGTCTTTTAATGTTAAACTAGTATCGCCAGTGGCCGAATATTCGGCCAGCGAAACAAACACCAAGTTCATGGATACGTCATAGATTATCTTCTTACTACTTTATATAAGATCCATGACAATTTTGAAAAAGCAAAACTAATTAAAAACAAAAACTAAATTTACGGCTACATTCCTTTAGCATTTGTTCAAATTTTGTCTAGAACTTAAAAACAAACAAAAATAATGTTGTTACTTATTTTTTAAATATTTTGTTCATTAAGAATTCAATTGTAAACCTTAATTCATCTATAAAGCATATATTACCATACTTTATTTTCTTAGTTAACCCAAATTTTGTTCTGCTTAAATTATGAAAATATAAATTTCTAAATTGAAATTCGAAATAACGTACACCCTGGCGTATACGTACTTTTTTAAATTTCTAATTAAATAAGTGCCCAACTGCATAGCTTTAAAAAAAAAATATGAAAATATGCTCGCGCTTAGTAAGTTCCAAATGGAAGGATATAATTCATCTTATTTTTTGACTTTTTAAAAGTACTCAACATGACCCTTAATTTAAATTAAACCAATCTTTGTCCTAAATCTGAATTTTTTTGGCGAGTACCCATATACCAAAAATTCAAACAACCATTGGTATTTTTAATGCTTAAAAAGAGAGTTGCGTGAGCGAGACAGAGGACACATAAAAGGAGATAAAATCCTCAATCGGAACCCGTGAAGCGGGCCACCAAAGGCCTAAAAAAACAAATGTTGTAAAACGTTCAAAATGAATTATGAAAACATAACATTTCAGACTTTTATCAATGTTTGCTGGAAAAACTCTAAACTTTGATTTACCGGTAAATTGTAAAATGCACTTAATTTGCAATTTAAAATAAAATTTGTTGCATGTTTCGATCGAGTTTCAAATAAGGTTTATAATAATAAACATCCTGAATCACTGCCATACTCAAGCCCTATTTATAAATGTTACTCTTTTAGAAGTGTTGATGTTTGCTCTCAGAAATAATATCAAAGTTTAGCAAAAATGTACATTAGTAGTAAAATTAGTTCGCGATTGTTTTAACACTGATTAACACTGATAGGAAGATAACGTTTTCAATATTGCTCTATCTATCACTTCAGAGCAAAATGAAGACAGCTTTCTCCAAAACGATATCGTTCGATCGTTTTTGTTTTACGTGATGAGGACCCTGAACTTAGCCGCACAGAATTATTCCCCTCGGTTTTGTTGCCTCAACGACTTCACATTCAACTTTAATTCAAAGTCAAAAAGAAACCTAAAATTTCGGTGACCTAGCAGTAAAATTACAACAAAGCTAAGAAAGTGTCGATAAATAAACCAGGAATTTATAAGGCAAGCTGTTGTTTTTTTTACTAAGGAAGCTATAAAATAAAACGTCCCTTTTATAGTTAGGAATGTTTAAATACGTCTTATAAAAAAGATTTAAATTCAAACGAAAACTGTCTGTTTAATTCTTTTTTAATAATTGATTTGTTGTTAGCTATCACGCTGGAGGTCTGGGTTCACTTCCCAACCTCGTCCACCTAAAAACTAAAAAAAAGTTTTTTTACAGGGTCACTGCCTCTGGCGAGGAATTGACAAATCTCCAAGAGTATCACTTGTCGTGAATAATTGCTTCTCGTCTAGCCGTAGGTCCCTTCCATTACTGTCGACACCCTCACACAGGAATGGTTGCGAGTTGTTAGTCACAAAAGCCCGGGTTCTTCAGGAGCCGTTGCGCCACCCAATGGGCCTTACCAATAATCATATTTAGTAAGGACTTAAATATTCCAGTAAATTAACCTTATTTGTATTGATCACAAATAATGTTCTATTTAAAGAATGTTTAATTTTTTGAAGTCACATCCATATTTGATTCACTATTTAGAGTTAACATTAATATTAAGGTCGTTCCATATACAGTTAATTAGTTAGATTCCATACCATTATGGTTCATTTTACAAAAATATTTAAGTCGTCACTAAATTTGATTATTGGTTAGGCCCAATGTATTTATTTTTTAAAACAGTCCCTGTGATGTACATACATCGAGCTAGAGTCAAAATAGTTGAACGGATTTGCTTCATATCTGGTGTGAAGCATTTTTATGTGATTCCTCAGAGAACAAATTTGAATTTTAGTTTTAGCTCATCTATAGAACTGGTGCCTGCCATACAACTTTTTCGGTTTTATAAAGTTTATTCGAAAACGGTTCTAACGTTTTCAATTAAACTTTGTACATATTGGGGCATATTCATAGTCGCAAATAGACCCAGGTTTAAATAAACTACAGTTTAAGACAATTTTAGCTGAATGAATACAGACCGATTTTAAATACAAATTGTTGGTTTCATATTTGTATAAGATAATTAATTTGGTATACTACCCAAATAGCTTCAAATATTTTGAAATGATAAACTTAAAAAACAGAATCAACTTCCGAAAATTCAACTAAACCTATGTTTAACTTAGACCCAGGTCTAAAATGACTATGAATACGCCCCATTGCATTTAAAATTTGTAAAAATAACTTTTTTTATTATTTTTTTTTAATTTTAAACATTTTTACCAATTTTTTTGTAAAAATCTTTCAAACCTGCGATTTGTACATGTTTTTTTATAACTTTTTTCGTTCATGATATTAAAATATTACCAACCCGTTACTACCTTGAGAGCAAAAAAACGGAATCACTTAAGTTTGCCTTCTAAAAACAACAATCGTGATGGATACAATATCTATAATAAATTGTTAATAGCCTCATTTTAAAACTTGAACTTAAAACTTTAAATTAAGGGTAAGATCATAAAAATCCATTGGTTAGTTTTCGCGCTATCCGCCATAATAACAAAGATAACAAATTATATTTGTTAAATTTGGCAAGACTTTGAAACATTGATACCCGATAAATGCGCCCATAGTTGGTCTTTGGTTTTGAGTGTGCTGTGAAAAGTGAATTGCAACACATCTTGTTCCGTTTGGCCTCCTTATCTTAAAAAAAATGCATACACTGAGGGAAAAATTGCGATCTAAAATTAAATACGACCGTATTTGATCGGAAGTATTTTAAATGAAGTGGCGCATTTTTATTTGTACGTTGAAACAATGTTAATTTTAATATGCGACGTAATTTAAGAGGTTCAACCTAGTTTCAAAATTAAATATTTAATTATTTTTCCTAAATTTATTAATATGAAATACTCATAGCATTAAACGATTCACTTTAAGGCGTCACAAATAAATGATTCACCACAAAAATGAAATGCATCGAGCATGAATATACATTTGTCTTTGTCTTACATAAATTTAAACAAAGAAGCGTGGCGTGGGTAGCCATTTTGAATCAATACCTAAGCAAGCGAAGTTCAATCTACGTTGATTCGAAGTAGATAAATGTTGTTTTAAAAGATGGATGAATTTGATTAAACCTTGATTCCACTTTAAATCAACATATAAATGTAGTAATATCTAGTTCGTTTTTAAGTATGAAATTACTTTGAAATAAAGTGGCTCCACTTTGATTTGAGAATTTTCGGCGTTGGCGCCAAATCGTTCCGAAAAAATATTAGAATCAAAGTTTTTTGCTTTGATTTTACGTTTTTTTTTTCTCTGTGACCACGCCTGTAGAAGTAAGTCAAGTTGACACACTACTGCAACAAGGAATAATCCAATGTACTGTGTCCCGTCAGCTCGATCTAAGCTAATCTTCCATATCAAAAGTCTATGGAAAGTTAAGACAAACTAGTAGGTTAATGTTAAGGAAAGGATCTGTGTGCCACCGGATGTTATGACTGTTTTATTGTGATGGCGTTTCTCCGAAATCGTGCTGTTACTAGCGTTGACGTCCAAAAATTGCAGAGACAAGAACGATAAAGACTCGTAAGTTAATGGACAGTTAGGAGACGACTTAAGGAAGCAAACCTTACCCCAAAATGTCCCGTCATGTGACCAAAATTAACTGCAACTCATCGACAAGTTCGAATACGATTTTCACTATGCACTACAATTGGGAAGTTGAGCAATGTAGGCGATTTACGTTATTGAATGAGTGTAGAATGTGTCTGGATGGAAGCTATAGCATAAAGGCAGAGTAAACAGATGACCATTCTTTCATTGAGACAAACTCTGCAGTCATCCGAGAACGTAAATCGCCTACATTGCTCAATTTCCCAATTGTAGTGCATAGTGAAATTCGTACTCGAACTTGTCGATGAGTTGCAGTTAATTTTGGTCCCGTGGCGGCACATTTTGCGGTAAGGTCTACTTCCTTAAGTCGTCTCCTAAATGTCCATTAGCTTACGAGTCTTTATCTTACCTGTGACTGCTATTGTTCGACGTCAACGCTAGTCAACGCATGATTTCGGAGAAACGCCATCACAATAAATCAGTCATAACATCCGGTGGCACATAGATCCTGGCTTTTACACTAACCTACGAGTTTGTCTTAACCTTCCAAAGACCTTTGATATGCAAGATTGGTTAAGATCGAGCTAACGGGACACAGTACATTGGTTTATTCCTTGTTGCAGTAGTGTGACAACTTGACTTACTTCTACAGGCGTGGTTTCCATTTTCTAAGATTAGGAGGCCTAATAAGTCAAGATATGTTGAAAATTCACTTTTAACAGCACAATCAACACCAAAGACCAACTATGGGCGCATTTATTGCGTATCAATTTTCCTAAGTCTTGCCAAATTTAACAAGTATAATTTGCTATCTTAATTTAAATTCACATTTAATTTAAAGCTTCAAGTTCAAGCTTTCAAACGAGCCTATTAACAATTAATTATATATATTGTATCCATCGCGATTTTTGTTTTAAGAAGGCAAACTTGAGTGATTCCATTTTTTTGCTCGAGAGTGTATATCTACACCATCAATATCTAAGCTACATTCTAGTTGTGACTTGTGAGCTACGAGAGCTAGTTCATGGGAGCCAGTCGTGCATATTTTTTGTATTGAATATTATATTCTCAAGTATTCTAGAAACTTGTAGGAACTCATTTTTTACCAAGTTTCAAAAAAATTGACTAAGTCGTTTTCGAAATAAGAAGTTTGAAAAAAGGACACCCCATGTATCGCAATAAAGAAACATGTTCATGCCACCGCTTTGCGAAAAAGACCACAAATATTCATTAGGTTTAAAAATTCTTGCTTGGCTGCCTTACTACAAAACCACGAGTTATACAATTGCCGTCAATATTAGTTTTATAGTCTTTTACAAAAAAATATAATTTGTTGCATGAAAATATATACATAAAAGTCAACGCAGCTTCCATTATTGTATGGTCGAATTGTTTGCACAACGACTTTAAACTTTCAAACAAAAATAAATTAATAATACTAATGAAACTCCATCCAACCAAGTGGATACAATGAGGACAAAAATATTTGTCCATGGTTTATAACATTTCATGTGACAAAATTGTATTCCCTTATTGTTAGAATAACGTCTATATTAGTATAACTACAGATAAAAGCCAACAAAATATTTCTCATTTCTGTTTTATACATACAAACGCACTTCTCAAAGTCCTTAGAAGAAAAATATGCTTTTTCTATTATATATATACTAAACAGTATAGGACGAGTAAAATGTAAGTCGCCAGGAAGACTCGATTTCGAATGACTTTTTTCTTCTTTTTTTTTCAAGAAAACGATGCGCTATGGAATTTCAAAAGCCACAACAACAAAATTGTTTAAAAATGTCAGGAAAATAAATTCAATTTATCTTTTTTAACTGCAAAAGGAAATAATTTGTAAGTATCTAGCAAGCAACTGATGACAAAATACAATTATATCAGTAAAATGCATTGCCAGTTTGCAGAGAGTATAAAAAGCTATAAACTAATTTTCTTGCACAAAACAATGTGAATTTAGGTGAAATAGATGTGGAAACTATATTTTGGGGAAAAGTGCTTTTTCTCTTATTGTATTTTCAAGGAAGCATGTACGCACCCTAAATCCTGTAACTTTTGTGATGCTGAGAACTCTGAAACTTTTAAGAACCATAAATAATAATAAATTATTAAATGCTAAGTGTGAATTATGATATTGGTGTCTTAATTTTGACATAAATAATAAAATAACGGAAATTAATTTATGAGGTAGACGTCAGGAAATAGCAAAAATGTACTGAGAAGAAGTTTGCATACCTTTTCTAATAATTTACTCAAATTCAAAGGGTTATTAATGACTATTCTTAAAATGATTAACAGGCATTATACGAGTTGGAAAATAGAGAAGGAGACTTTAAAGGAGATACCTACAAACTTGGTCTCGCACCATTGGATTTTAATTTCTATAAATTAGAATGAAAGGAAAAGGTAGAGTTGGGTTCTCAAAATTTTCCACAAGAAAGAATCCAGCTGTAGGTACTTCACTCAATGATCATCCGGCTCATGGGTAATCGATGGGGATTCTTAGAAGCTCGATGGAATTATTTTTGTAAGGGAGGAATGCAACTGACTAAGCGTAATACCTAACCTATACATTCTTAGAATAAATGTAGAGAGAAAGAAATATTGCGATGGCTTTCTAGAGAAGCTTCCAAATATAACCATCGTTTTTAAACAGCAATGATGTTCAGACATATGATTGTGTTTTTGACAAGCTTTAGATGAATAGACGCATTTCCCATTTTATATGTCTATCTTGCACGTTAGGTAATATTGGCTTAGTGAGTCAACAATTATATTTTCCTAGAATGTAAAATTCAATTTTGATCGACCAGATTATTTCTATTGGAAGCAGATATATGATATTAATGTCATTTATTGAATTGACTTGAATCCTATCACTTTACATATAATGTTAAAGACATAACAACTAGATCAAAAGGAAAACAAAATTGTACAGCTGTCTGTCTCAGAAACTCGCTATAGAGCTAGACGTTGTGATCCATCTTAAAAATGGTTTTGACGAACGGCGTTATTTCAAAAACCTTTGTTGATTTTACAAACAAGTTTTCTTTTTAATTCTGGTTCAAGAAACCATAAATGGGGCTCCTAACATTTAGCACCTCATATATATGGGATATTCGCAAAAAAAAGTGTTGCATTCGAAAGGTCATCACCAACTTGTGATACAAAATCAGCTAGTTTCAGTAATTGGTCAGCCATAGGTTTTTTTTAATGAAGACTCTTATACTCTAACCTTAAAACAATCTTCAAGACTTTATTAAAAAAAAAACAATGGCCTTTCAAATGGTATCTTTTTTTTGGAAAATTCGGTAAATGAGGTGCTTAAACTCTTACACGTGCTCGAAAAATAAAAAAACTTCAAAAATTCATATAAAATAACCTATGGGCTGATCCATTACTGAAACTAGCTGACCTTTTATAACATGTCCTTGGCCTTTCAAATGGTATACTTCTTTCGCGAATATCCCACAAATGAGGCGCTAAAAGTATTATACGACCTTGGAAAAATAAATTTTAAAAATTCAATTAAACAAAAACTATGACTGACCGATTACTGAAATTAGTTGACCTTTTATGAGGTCCAGGTAACCTTTTAGATGGTGATATTTTTTTGCGAATTTCCCATAAATGAGGTGCTAAAAATAATTTTGACCTTGAAAATTTGTAGTAGCCCGTAGCGTAATGGTTAGTGCGTTCGACTAGCACGCTGGAGAGGTCTGTGTTCGCTTCCAGCCTCATCCACCTAAAAACTAAAAAGTTTTTTTTTAGGGCTAATGCTTCTTGCGAGGAATTGACAAATCCTCCAAGAGTATCACTTGTCACGAATAAGTCGTTCGGATTCGGCATAAAATTGTAGGTCCCTTTCATTCCTGTCGACAGGCGCACACAGTTAAGGTTGCGAGTTGTTAGTCGCTAGGCCCTGGTTCTTCACGAGCCGTTTGCCACCCAATATATATTTTTTTTTTTTTGAAAATTTTTATACAAAATTATTAAAAAAAATCTATGGCTGACCAATAAGTGAAAGTAGCTGAACTTGTTTGACCAAATACTGACCTTTAAGATGGCATACTCATTTTTTTCTAAATTCTATAACTGAGGTGCTAAAAGTCTTATCCTGTGACCATGAAACAAACTTTAAAAATTCCTTAAAACAAATCGATGGCTGACAAATTACTGAAACTAGCTGACCTTTTATGACAGTTCGGTGGCCTTTCGAATGGAACACTTTTTTTGCGAATATCCCATAAATGGTTGCCAAAAATAGTTGGCGACCTTGAAAAACTTTTACCCTTGATTAAAATTTCCTATGGCTGACCAATTTCTGAAACTAGTTGACCCTTTTTGACCAATTCCTGACCTTTTAGATGGCAAACTTTTTTTGCGAATATCCCTTATATGATGTGCTTTAGGTTAGAAGCCCATAAATGGAGCAACAAATTATAGAAAAATATTTTTGTATGTTAGTTTTTACGTTCTATTACAAAAAATAGTGTTTCTTTTTCATTAAATGTAAATATTATTGCCTATAGATGGTAGGCTCACGAGCATGATAACATTCTTTTTTTTTTTGTTCGATTTAGAGCTTCTCTTTCCAAAAATACTACCTACCAATTTTTGTCAGTTTTCCTAATAGAGTAAGAGCCCAGGGCCGCCAGACATACGTCATTTTATCAAAGCTAAGATTTTATGGTAGCTAAGAACAAATGGATACTAAGAATCTTCAATCCGGGTGCAATTCAGAGGTAGTGAGTGTTAAAGTTGCATACAAATGTTGCAACATTGCGTTATTTTATCAAAGCTGAATTTTTGATATGTCTAAGGGGATGGTGTCATTTACTTTATTGGGCACTTGCCAGACATCTACAGTGGGGCCTAACGTGAGCCAGACACTTAAAATATGCCAAACTAATCGTGCCATTTACGTTGTAATTTTAAAGCTAATATTTATATGTTTTATGGGCAACTGTTTAAAAATAATTCCCTATCAGCTATACATCTACAGTGGGGCGTATTCATCAGCCAGACATTTAAAAATGGCTAAAATAAGCAAAAAATCACGTTTTAGTAACACAGAATTATTATTTTGACAGTTTTACGGTGATGTAAGGTCACGCTGTAGGTGTCTGGCTGATAAGAAAATATTGTAGAATATTTGCTCAAAGAAAAAATAAAATCTTGATTTGATTCTGTTATGTAAATGGCACGATTAGTTTGACACATTTTAAGTGTCTGGCTCACGTTAGGTCCCACTGTAGATATCTGTCAAGTGTCAAATAAATTAAATGACACCATCCCCTAAGACATATCAAAAATTCAGCTTTGATAAAATAACGCCAATAACGCAGTTGCAACATTTGTAAGCAACCTTAACACTCGCTGCCTCTTAATTGCAAATTGAAGATTATTAGTATCCATTTGTTCTTAGCTACCATAGTATCTGCTCGCAGAAAAAATCTCAACTTTGATAAAATGACGTATGTCTGGCGGCCCTGGGCTCTTAGTCTAAAAATGATCCGCTATTTTTTTGTGTGTGTTTTTTAATGTTTAAAATTATAAATATCATAAGATAAAAACACCTTAAACAACTGTTCTAGAGATTTCATGTAAGAAGTTTTTTGGTGAAACCTTAATCGTTGTGTGGCAGCTACCCGTTATAGATGAGTTAAAACAAAAGATAAAAATGAATTTTGTCTCCTTTTTGCATCTAGCTCCATATGTACATCTGGACGCACAGGTGCACGCAGAAAAACAGACAGACGGACGTGACATTTTGACTTAAATCACTTTTTTGAAACTGTCCATCGTTCGTAAAGTAAGTTGTGATTAAAACGTCTAATTTTTCTATAAAGCAAGCTTAAATTTATTTTTATTGTTTTTTTTTTTTGTTTTAAGTGTTTTTAATTTTTTTAACTAAAATTGTCTTGTAGAATTTTTCGAACCTTCCACTTCAATACAAAAATTCATTTCTCTACAAAAACATTTAAGAGTTAAATTGTCAAATTCGGCACAGTTTTCGAGTCGAGAAATATTGAAAACTGAACACTCTCTTAAAAAAGCAAGGTTTTTTCATGGTAAAGTTATGTCTGACATCACAAAAATAATTGAATAGTAAAAACCCTTGAAAACGTTTGTTTGTTTTCTTTTCCTCATTTCCCGGTACAGTCAACTCCGCTTAACTGCACTCCGATTAACTGAAAACATCAGTTAACTGAAACAATAAATTTATTCCGGAGGCTTTTTGAGAGTTTGTCACACAAACTGCTTCGGATAACTGAACCCCGCTTAATTGCGAACTCCGGATATAGAAACAAAATTGTTTGCCTCAATCTCAAATGAACATTTTCACTTATTCAACTCCGAATAAGTGAAATGACCTTTTTTAAATACGTTATATTCATGTTCGTTTTGTGATTGAAATTGTAAATACATTTGTTGTTTAAATTGTTTCATATGGAAATATAACTATATTTTGACACAATACAAAAAATCATAGACCTAGATTTTTTTTTTTATTTTCATCCTAAATGAAATTGTTGTATATTTATACCTATACTAAAAAGCTATATAAACTAGTATATAACCTAGTTAAGTATATGTATACCGATAGTTAGAATAGTCAGTACTAGATTCATTATTAATTAGACATTCGTTGAATAAAGACTTTTTATCTATATTATAATACTAGTCTTTGTTAATCATTTATACAATAGAAATTTAGTCTGTTTTGACAAAACTCCGCTTATTTGTAACAAGTTGCAGATTTCTGAGGTTTGGTTGACTGAAAACTCCGCTTAACTGAAACAAATGGTCTGCAATTATGGTGTTCCAGTTAAGCGGAGTTGACTGTATATTCAATAGCTTCTTTAATATCTGTTCACAACTGAAAACATTAAGCTTTTAGGTGGTCTTGTTCTCGAAATATTTATATCTAAAGTTTTTTGTTTATTTACAATTTTACATTAATCAGGACCAAAAAGCAATTCTCTATTTGGTTAATTTAACTTTGAAATCTATAAAACCAATTTCAGCAACCATCCAGCTGCATCGTTATTCCATTGTGTTAAATAAGTTTTAAAAAACGAATCTTTTTCTTATTTTGAAAATCAATTTCCTATTGTTACGAGTATCAGAATTTTGTTTACGTTAAGTGATTTATGTTCCACAGAAAAGTTGAAAAAGAAAAGAACCATTGTAGGTATGTGATTTCTTCCATCTATAGATTGAATAAAATATCGCATTATTTTCTTGTTGTTGGTGTATTCGAGTAATATGTATGTAAATAAGGAAAGTTTTTTTTTAAACATAAATCAGTTGAACATGAAACAATTTCTGAAATAGCATTAATTTAACCACATCCGCACGTCTCATCGTATCATCCTTTCTCACTTTGTGTTATACGGAATTTGCAAGTTTCTTGTTCGGATAGTTAAGTACAAGACTCACCTTCGGTATTCGTCCTTCGCTATATAGACAAAAGTTTATAGACGAAACGAAGATTGATTGCGCCATCTATTGAGAGAGTGAACTTTCGGGCTGAAATGATACGTGAACGTAGATGCAGTTAAGAGTTGTGTGACCTGGCATCAATGGAGCTTGAATGATTAATTGATGGCATGCCAACTTAGAAATAAGCTTCTTTTTTTTGCCCAACCCATACAAGGGTTGGTTGATAGAGTTGGAATGGCGGGCGACACCCTACTCAGGGAAACTAAATAAGTTGTCACCATGTTTACTTCAGAGTGTATACCTATACAGAAATATAGGATTTGAATGGAAAAAATGTGGTATGGCTATAAATTCAGCGTATACTTCTTTAACCTCAAATTGCATTCAATATTTCGTTTTTGGTTTATGTATTTTAAACGGAAGAGAGAGCTACCCAATATCTCAAGCGATTCTTTGTAGGCAGCCTTAAGTGGGGATACATGCCCTTGGCATGGCGTGAAGTAAAAGTAATCTTCATACCGAAAGCTGGAAAACCAAGCCACACGGAAGCCAAAGTCTACAGACCCATTAGTCTAACATCGTTCGTTTTGAAAACCTTTGAACGACTTATAGATATACACATACGAAGTACTCTTAAACCGAATGTGTTGTCACCTGTCCACCACGCTTACACGAAAGGAAAAAGTGTTGAAACAGCACTCCACAACTTAGTAGGCATAGTAGAATTAACACTCAAGAACAAAGAGTACACTCTAGCTGCTTTTCTGGATCTGGACACTGAAGGAGATTTCAACAATGTACAAAATGATGCGGTAAAAAGAGCACTTGTATACCTTGAAGTAGATAATTCCCTCATAAACTGGATTATCTGTATGTTAAAATACAGACGGATTTACTCAGAACTAGGGGATGCACAGATCAAAGTTTCCACATCTAGGGGGACTCCACAAGGAGGAGTTCTCTCACTACTTTTGTGGATATTGGTTATGAACGAAATCCTGATCGAACTGGAACACAGCGGTGTCAAAGTAGTCGCCTACGCAGACGACTTGGCGCTGCTAGCGACTGGTAAATTTCTTTCCACAACCAGCGAACAGATTAACTACGCTCTGTCGAAAGTTTGTAGCTGGACGAGGAAATGTGGACTCTCCGTCAACCCGGAAAAAACGGAACTGGTACTTTTTACTAACAAAAGGAAAATACCAGGTTTTTGTCCTACCATCAATAGGTGGAACCCGACTTAGTCTTTCATAACATGCCAAATATCTGGGCGTAATTCTTGAAAAAAATCTAAACTGGGGTTTGAACACTAAAGAAAGAGCCAAGAAGGCCATGACCGCTTTTTACTCCTGCAACAGGATCTTTGGTAAGACCTGGGGTCCAAACCCTAAGATCATAATGTGGATGTACACGGCCATTGTAAGACCGATCCTTACATATGGTAGGCTAGTTTGGTGGAGCGCGACGGACAAAGAACCTAATTGCAAAACACTTAATAAAGTTCAAAGACTAGCATGTATAGGAATTACAGGGGCAATGAGATCCACACCCGCTGCGGGAATGTAAACGATACTCAATCTAAAGCCCCTAGATCTACTTGTACAAGAAACTGCGGCCTACAGCGGAAAAGAAGGAGGAGGAAAGGAGGGGTATGTATGCACACACTAAACAACACCCAGTACAGATTTTGAAAAACCATTTTCTGTCTCCATCCCCACAAGAGAGGAATGGGATGCTGGTTTACAACAATCAGATGAACCGGTGGTAGAATATACACCGATGGATCATAAATGGATAAGGGTGTAGGTGCGGGATACAGCCAGGCGGCGATCAAGGCCATCTCTGCCACAGAAATGAAATCCAAACTGGTTGCATGCTTTCGTGAAGAGCTTAGAGTTCTTGCCACACAGCACAACATCAGACTCTGTTGGGTCCCTGGACACTGTGGAATTGAAGGTAATGAAAAAGCCGATGAACTGGCAAGGACTGGTTCATCGTTAGATCCAACCTTAAACAGACTCCATTGTTAAAATTCCACCCTGTGCCATTAAACAGGCGATTAACAAGAAAATAGTGGAACTTACCAATGATAGGTGGAACTCACTTGCAACTTGTACCACTACAAAGAATCTGTGGCCCAGCTACAATAAGAAAAAAAACAGACAAAATTATGAATGTGAAAAAGAGATCCCTGCATCTTCTGATAGGAATTATCACAGGACATAATCTCTTAGGGTATCATAAAAACAAAATGGGACTCAATACTGTTGACCTATGCAGAGGCTGCGGAGACGAAGAAGTAGAGGAGGACACCCTTCACTACCTAGGTCATTGTCCGGCACTCTGCAACATAAGGACAACATTTTTGGGTAGCTACTTCTTCAACGATTTAGCAGAAATCTCGAAGTCAACAGATAATAACATCTTAAATTTAATGAACTTCATCAACGCCTCGAAATGGCTCGATGCTCCATAGGATTTCATAGGTTATTTATTTTAAAGGAATGGTCCAATCCATCGGGGTATCACAGAGGGTCAACATTGATCTAAGTGTGACGGGAACAAGATCTACCGGCAGCCCATCTACCTAACCTAACCTAACCTAACCTACCTTAAAGCTCGAGTGATTTCATGGAGGTATAACGTACGTTTATTATGTTATAACAGATACTGAAGGTTATGATGAAATGCACCGTTTCAAGTTTTTTTTTGTAGAAATAGTTTGATATGTGGCTGTCAATATTCTATAATCGTCACCTTCTTTTAACACATTTCCTTCAAGTGCTATTACATAATTCCTGCTAACAATGAACGAATTTTTCCTTCAGCTTTAAATAACGAGAATGTAACAGTGTGGGTAACAATTCTAGCATGACAGTTTAAAAGCATGACGCAGTGTTAAAAATATTCGATTTTAAGTGTCTTAGTTTTTCAGAAATCAGGTTGAAGTGAAGTGTGACAAATTTCTACATATGTTCACAATAAGGCAATAATTAGTTTAACATACAAAGTGAAAGTATGACAGTGTGAAATTGTGACAGCCACACTGTCAAATTGTTACTTTACCACACTGTCTTAACACAGGGTCACTTTTTCGGAATCTTATACTTCCACACTTTCCCTATGCAGTCTGGATTTCATCAAAAACATAACTGTATAACTGTCATACTAAATATTTTGGATGACATGAGACTGACCTTGGATGAAGACTATAAATCATTCGAGCGGTCACGCTTTTGCGTTCCTATCTTTGTTATAGAAAGCAAGCGGTGGTGTTTGTTGAGATGTACCTCTATACCTTCTTTGTGAAGTTTACTATTCCAAAAAACTATTAAGGTCTTAGCAACTGGTTTAGAAGCTCTAACATTTCGTGTTTTTAACCCACTGAAAAGGGGGCCCCTCAAGCAGTGGCGGACTAAGTGTGTTGGAGGCCCGGGCGATAATCTTAAATGTGGCCCCTATGTGTGATCCTGATCATAAATTTTTGTATGAGAGAAAAATATTGAGCGGGTAAAGCATTCCATGAGCTTGTGGCCAAACTAAAGAAAGAATCTCTATATTTAATCTACGTCAAAACAGTTGGGCTCGAATGTAAGAAAGGAGCTCGAGTATTATGGTTGAATTGTTTAAGGGGGGGAGAAATGCAACTGGCTATTTCACTATAACACTGTTAATAAAAAATACCTGTAAAATAATGAAAGACATTAAACATTACGGCGCGGCGGCGGTGTGAGTGAGAGTTCAAAAAATAGTGAATATAGGAAACAAAACAAGAGCTTTTATTTAATACTAGCGACCTGTCCCGGCTTTGTATGGGAAAGCACTTAAGTTTAACCAATAAAAATTCTATTAATCCGATTGGGCTTATCTGAAGATTGCCCGAAAATTTCATCGAAATCGGTCACGTCGTGTCGTATTGAAGTCTATATGGAACATACAGAAATGTTTATTGAGTGGAATGATTGCTTCCGTCAAAAAAGTTATTTAATTTCTTTCAGTTTGACAATAGTGGTTGGAATTGAGTGGAAAATAGAGAAGGTTGAAGTTAAAATCTTAGAAATATATTCGGGTGGTATTCGGGTGGTAATGGTGTTTGACTGCTAACCTGGACGTGTGAGTTCGAGCCCTAGTCTAGGTTGCATTCTTTTATATGGATTCCATCCGTGGAATTTTATGAGATAATTAACATCGAATTCTCAATCCATAGTGCCAACAAAAATCATTACTTTTTCTTCTATTCCTTCTAACTAGTGCCCTGCATTGCATCTTAAAAACCTGAGGTCTTACAGACATACATAGTTAAAATTATTATTATTATTTAAATATGTACTTGTTTATTTTACTAGTTCACAGATTTTACATGGTTATATAAAAACAAGCAGAATAAATTTTTGTTATTTTTAGGAAAACTAGAAGACTTAAAACTGCCAATTTCTTCATTATCGAATAATTTCTTCAACAAGTTCAAACGCCTTAACTACGATTTTGATCTTATTTTGAGTTGGAACTTTGTTATATTTGAACCCTCAAATTCGAGGGTTTAGCACCTTAGAACTCGGTTTAAGTTCTTCAAAGACCTATTGTTGTTAATAGGAAATTAGAGACATTAAGAAAAAATGTCATTGATACCAATTTGGGATAAATTTCCAAAATTTATGTTTGGCTAGTTCTGTTTGTCAGATGCACGCACGCTGCCAAATTCGTTGTTTTTTTTTTTTTTTCATTTTATTTTTAGGTTTCGGAATATATTCTTCGACCCGCTTTAAACTCAAATTCATAATCAAGGATTCTTATATCTTGGAGACATTACCATAACTAACTATGTATATTTTAAGAAAAAGATTGCACTTTTGATGTACTTTGCACATTCACACTCAATACAGTTTGATTTCTTTTGAAGCCAAAAGTCGGCTGCATTCGCCACACATGATCATTAACAAAATTTGCACCGAATTAAAGTATCATCGAACAAATATTTCTAAAACTAAGTTCTAAAGATGAACCGAGAGTTACTAGATCGAGTTTTAAATCGATTTCAGAACTTGTCAAGAAATTGGCAGTTAAGCAAATAATTTATCTGTCTAAATTTTGAGTTCGAGAATAAATTTTTCAAAAAACTATACTAACATATTAATTAAGAAATATTTTATGTGTTATGTTATTTGATCATATGTTAAAACTTGAGCGAAACACATCTGCACTATAAGTCGCAAAAACCTTTCAAATTAATATTTCATATTAAAAAGTGCACTTAACAAAAAAACTAAAACAAATTTTTCTATTGTTATTGTTTATCTTTTTCTTATTAATATGCCAGACCACGGGCAATTACAACAACTATCTGGGCGCAAGACACATCAGTGCAGCTTATTTTATAAATACGTCGGTAGCCATTGCCTAAAAACATGTGTCTAAGAAAGGCAACAACAATTCTTACTCAAGAGCTCAATTGTTGTTGTCAGAGCGAAACACATCTGCACTATAGGTCGCAAAAACCTTTCAAATTAATATTTCATATTCAAATGTGCACTTAACAAAAACAATTTTTTCTATTGTTATTGTTTATCTTCTTCTCAAAACTTTATAGTTAATGGTTTTGGGCTTTTATGATCCTTTGAGTTGAATGCAATTGATAAAAAAAAAACTAATTCATATTTTACCCTACGTTTCGTCTGGTTTCTTTCCAGCTTCATCAGGGGTTTATATATATTAAGCTTTAAGAAACAAACAAATTACAGTATCAGAACAATACAAAACAAATTTTAACATAGTACATGAGTTGTTTATACAAAATTGTTGATATTGCTGACTTGGTCTATTGCACTTACTTTTTGTTTTTTTTTTTTTTTTTTTGAAATTTACATTATTTATTTAATTTAATTTTAAATTTGAAAATTTTAAATTTTACCTTGAAATAAATTAACATTAAAAACGGCACAATAAAATAATTTGTATTGAAAATAATTTAACACTTATTGGACAGCAAAAATTAAAACTTGTATCACTTTCTATCATAGATCAGTTAATGGCAACACTGTATGCAGAGCTTATATTGTCCATGTCTTCCTGATGGTTCATTGTTTTTGTCATTTTGCCCATGGGTAACCGACTATCCCCTATGATTGCCGATATTGTACTGGACCATCTTCTTGACGAAACAATAGACAAGCTCAAAAAATCAAACACCAAAATTAAATTTATAGCCAAATATGTTGATGACATAGGGGCATATTCATAGTCGCAGATAGACCCAGGTTTAACTAAACTACAGTTTAAGACAATTTTGGCTCAATGAATACAGTCCGATTTTAATTACAAATTGTTGGTTTTATATTTTTATAAGATAATTAACTTGGTATACTACACAAATAGCTTCAAATTTTTTGAAATGATAACCTCAACAAAATAAAAACAACGATTAACTCAAAAATACGGGTTTAATTCATGAAAAACAAATTCACTTTTTAAATCAAGATAGTGGCAACCCTGCAAGGGGTTGGTGGTCGAAAACTTGGAGTTATGCTTTCTGTATGATACACTAACGAACTCAAAACAAAAATTGCTACCCCCTATGTTTTTTAAAAAATTACCTAAAATGACTGGACTAAAATACCATGCAAAGGAAAAAGTGATGAGCAATGTCAAATGATAAACATAGGTACAACTAAACGTGAGCTAGCAGTGAGGTTATCAGCACACGAAGCCGACATCAGAAAAAAGAGACCAACTACGCGCTGTCACAACACATGACAGAGAAAGATCACATGGCAGATCTAGAAAATGTAACAATACTGGACAAAGAGAACCGCACCACCACCCGCTATACATTGGAAAGTCTTTGGATTCAACAAAAAATGACAAAAACAATGAACCATCAGGAAGACATGGACAATATAAGCTCTACATACAGTGTTGCCATTAACTTTTGCCATTAATTTTTGCTGTCCAAAAAGTGTTAAATTATTTTCAATACAAATTATTTTATTGTGCCGTTTTTAATGTTAATTTATTTCAAGGTAAAATTTAAAATTTTCAAATTTAAAATTAAATTAAATAAATAATGTAAATTTCAAAAAAAAAAAAAAAAAAAAAAGTAAGTGCAATAGACCATGTCAGCAATATTAATAATTTTGTATAAACAACTCATGTACTATGTTAAAATTTGTTTTGTATTGTACTGATACTGTAATTTGTTTGTTTTTCAAAGCTAAATAAATATAAACCTCTGAGGAAGCTGGAAAGAAACCAGGCGAAACGTAGGGTAAAATATGAATTAGTTTTTTTAATTAATTGCATTCAACTCAAAGGATCATAAAAGCCCAAAACCATTTACTATAAATATTTTAATTTAAACTGAAAATTAACAATTCGAAATTCAGGGCTTAAAATGTTTCTTTTTATCACTAATTGCTAAAAACCTAATAATAAGCTTGCCTTTTTTGATGCCGCCGTTGTTTTTCAAACATAGCTGTTATATTTTTGTACTAAAAATGATTTATTGACCAATTTGTTATTAATAATTGTGTTTGGAAGTGATTAAAAATAATCTTTCCGTCGGCCTAATGCACCATGCAACCAGTGTTACATCGGAACTACAAAACAATTTCTTAAACAGCGAATTTCTAATCATAAATCGGATATCAAATCAAACAATCCTGGAAAGACAGCCCTGGCGAGCCACAGTATCGAAAACGGCCACTCTCCAGATTTTGAAGGTGTCAAAGTCCTACAGACAGAGAAACATGTTTCGAAACGATACACCCTAGAAACATTACACATCATCAACAACAACAACAACAACATGAACAGAAAACAAGACACCCAAAACATCTCTGCCATCTATTGTTCTCTTGTCTCATCATAACACAATGTTCTTTCAGTTTCTGTACTCCTTGTTTAAATTCCATAGACTAAACTTCGTTTGAAGTGTTTTTTTTTTTTTTTTCTTTACTTTTGTAAATAATATTACAATTATTAGATACAATAATTTTAAATGTCAGTTTAAATTTAAACACAGTTTTATTAAAATGAGTGGGGCGTATTCATAGTCATTTTAGACATGGGTCTAAGTTAAACATGGCTTTGGTTGAATTTTCGGACGTTGATTCTATTTTTTTAAGTTTATCATTTCAAAATATTTGAAGCTATTTGTGTAGTTTACCAACTTAATTATCTTATAAAAATATAAAACCAACAATTTGTAATTAAAATCGGTCTGTATTCATTGAACCAAAATTGTCTTAAACTGTAGTTTTGTTAAACCTGGGCCTATCTGCGACTATGAATATGCCCAGTGTGTTTTGTATTGTTTCAATTATTGTTATTATAACGTAAGCAATATATTTTTTCTTGTTGTCCAAATAAAGTTCCCCTGAAGAAGGCAGCAACCCCTGCCGAAACGTCGGGAAAGCTACATTAACTTAATTGTTTCATTGCAAAAACTACAGTGACCAAAAAAAGCCGACGGAAAGATTATTTTTAATCACTTCCAATCACAATTATTGTTATATTTTTGTTAAACAATTTTGTATGAAATTTCCTTCAGGGGGCCCACACAATTTTGCTTCGTAAATGGGTGTTGAAACATTAGGAAAACTACACTATGCTTAGCTTAGCTAGGAAAACTACACTATGGAATAAGAATTTTCTGGACTCTTGAGTCCGGAAAATTTTTATTCCATGATGTAGTTTTCCTAAACACGGGAGCTGAAATAACTATTTTTTCTTTATAAACACGGGGGTTTGTATTTATTTATTTTCTCAAAATTTCGAGTTCGAAAATTATTTTTTCGAAGAACTGTTCATTAAAAGAACTTTATTTAGTTTCTAAAAGTAAAAAATTGTAGGTTTGCAGAAAGGATTTTTGCTTTTGTTTTGTTTTTCGTTTTTTAGTAATTTGTTTTCCTTTTTTTTTCAATCAATTTGTTTTTATAAAAATGCCCTTTTGCCCAAACGTAAGGGAAAACACCTCAAGCTCGGATCCAAGGGGGGGGGGGCGTCATGACCCCCCCTGGGAGATTCAAATTTCGTTTTCCTATATCAGTTTGTTTAAATTAGGAGCAAAAGCTAGATCTATTGTGCACATGACCCCCCCTTGAGTCCAATGTTCTATGCATACCTGCTTTCGGTATTGGTAGAACATAAATATTTGGTGGGGTAATAATTTAAGCCCAACGTTCCACATCAAGGCCCAACTATTGGCTAGTAAAGCTGCATGATCTGATCACTAACCATATTAGACTAAGAGCCCAGGGCCGCCAGACATACGTCATTTTATCAAAGTTGATATTTTTTCTGCGAACAGATACTATGGTAGCTAAGAACAAATGGATACTAAGAATCTTCAATCTGGGTGCAATTAAGAGGCAGCGAGTGTTAAAGTTGCATACAAATGTTGCAACTGCGTTATTGGCGTTATTTTATCAAAGCTGAATTTTTGATATGTCTTAGGGGATGGTGTCATTTAATTTATTTGACACTTGCCAGACATCTACAGTGGGACCTAACGTGAGCCAGACACTTTAAATGTGTCAAACTAATCGTGCCATTTACATAACAGAATCAAATCAAGATTTTGTGTTTTCTTTAGGCAAATATTCTACAATATTTTCTAATCAGCAAGACACCTACAGCGGGGCCTTACATCACCGTAAAACTGTCAAAATAATAATTCTGTGTTACTAAAACGTGATTTATTCGCTTATTTTAGCTGTTTTTAAATTCTGCCTGATGAATACGCCCCACTGCAGATGTATAGCTGATGGCGAATTATTTTTAAACAGTTGCTCATAAAACATATAAATATTAGCTTTAAAACTACAACGTAAATGGCACGATAAGCTTGACATATTTTAAGTGTCTGGCTCACGTTAGACCCCACTGTAGATGTATGGCAAGTGTCCAAAAAAGTAAATGACACCATCCCCTAACACATATCAAAAATTCAGCTTTGATAAAATAACGCAATGTTGCATCATTTGTATGCAACTTTAACACTCGCTGCCTCTATGCACCCACATTGAAGATTCTTAGTATCCATTTGTTCTTAGCTACCATAGTATCTGTTCGCAGAAAAAATCTTAGCTTTGATAAAATGACGTATGTCTGGCGGCCCTGGGCACTTATATCTATATAGTGTGTCATGCAGAGTTATAAAAACTCACCCAAAGGTGATGCTAAGTGGTTATACATTTTGTAATGACACTCTTTTATTGTGTTATTCATTAAAACCTTTTAAAACACAAGTAACTTGCAAATGTTCCCATATGAAACATTCAAACCGGCACCCATAAGGCAAGAAACAGTCAAAGTAAATAACAATTTCATTGGATCGGGAAATCGATATTTTTCCTCATCTAAGAGTATATATTTCTTCAATTTCTTTTTTGTTTCGGGTATTATTGACCAAACAGATTTAAATTCACTTTCAAAATCATTTGGATATCTCTGGCCGCAATGTAATAAACAACAAACTTACCAAGTGCTTTGAAGACACGTTTTGACGTTGATAGAATCAAAGAAACCTCTGAAAACAATACATATGTTGACCTTTTATTTGTACTTATGAACAAATTGTTTCAGGGAATTAGGGTGATATTTGGAATGCAATATTTTAAGAAAGTTACAATATGTAGGTACTTCATGTTTCCAAACATCAAACAAAAATTTAAGTATACTGGCTAAGTGAATTATAAGTGTAGCTTTAGCGGTCCTTCTGTACGCTTCTTCCATTTATAATTTGCTTGCGGTCTTCAATTGTAGAAAAGCACCTTAAAGTTAGCCCTCTGTTTGGTGGTTTTCAACCATTCCTGCATATTTCCGCAAAGACTTATAAGTTTTATCAACAAATTTATTGCGTGCTTTGAGTAAATAATATTAATAAAAAGATTAAAAGCTTAGAAGCCGAAGACAAACTTATGTATGTACCTAATTTTTGTTTACAATAGGTTTCACTAAAATAAAATAAAATAAAATTAAAGAAATGTTTTCTGTATTACGCTTTATTGGGTTTGTATGTACATAGCCGTCGTGACCCCCCCCCCCTGGCTGAAAGTCTGGATCCGCCCTTGAAAGACCCCTACTCTAATACGAATTTTTCTTGTATCGACCAAACCTACATGCACAAGATTTTTGTCATATACCTTAGGTGAATCACGGTATATGGCAACACTTACAAAACTAAGCATTATCTTTTTTTTAAGCCCGAAGTCTATTTATTTATTTTAAAATCAAGTTATTTTAGCGAATTGTTTTTGAAAAATTATATTTTTCAAACTACAAACTGTTTATTTTTTAAATTTTACGTAATTAAGTATCTTTTATTTTGGATTCAATGTTCTTAATGTTAAGTCAAACACTGAAACCCATATGGTTCCGAAAACCTGCAATAATATTTTTATGGAAAATGGCTGTCAAAGTAATGAGTGACCATTTTGAAAGATGTGTGCAAGTGAGTGTAATTTAAAGAACTTTCAAAAGGTTGAGTATTACGTTCGATCTCTGCTAAAACATAACACAAAAAAGAAGTTTCAAAAGCTTATTATTTCCAACCTAAGTAACACCTTATACATTATAACTAAATTATTTTTCAATGTCAAATCTAGTTGATGTTCTCAATAATTAAACACCAATTCATTAATTTTATGGAATATAGGATTAAAAACATCTGTATTTCATAAGAAAATTTCCTTCAAAGTTTGCAATATCCAAGGTTCACAAAACTTTAAAATCTGTTGCAATCATATTACATTAAAGAAACGACATCTTGGCCAGCGTCATTAAAACGGAAATGAAAATTGTCGTCCTTGATTAATCGGTCGGCCGGCTTGGCGGCCGGCGAAGATATTAATTATGAAGAAAAAAAGTCATTAGCATATTTTAATGGTATTTTTCATTTGGTTTCCCTTCTCATTAAATTCCAAATGAATAATTATATACAACAGTAACATTGCGTTTGCCTTTTCATAAGTTCTTCTCATATTTTTTATGAAATTAATTTCCAACTTGCCACTGCCAGACACAGATTTTTTTTTTAGTTATTCTCTTCCAAAAAAATGTGAAATGACAAATTCACAACTTTATGTTAGGGGGTTGGCAACTCTTATAATATTTCACACATAACCAGATTCAAGTTGTAGGTACCAGCTACGTGGATGGGAAATGATTGTGTATGATGTAAAGGGTGGCTGCACATTTAACATACCTAATAATTTTAGCGGAAGGGCGGAGCACAACATCCTATCCATTTAAGTCCGAACAACTTAATTGTCCTAAGCTCCTACGCTTATATACATATGTCGAAAGCAGCAGCAGAAAACCTGAGCTAATTCTGGAAAAGGCTTCACTTGCAGCAGATTATAACTACATCCTTGATGAGTGGTGCTAAACCGAGGTGGAGGAAGTTTTAAAGTCGTCCTGTGCTTGGGTTAAGGTTTCCTTACTTTTTCATTTTTGTTTCTTTCAAAACTGCCCAAGCATGTTAAAAGCAAACTCTTTTTTTTTTTTTTTCTTTGAAATCAGTTTGCAAATGGCGGTACCCAGTGCTGTGTTGGGGGCTTTGTATTTCATCATGGTGGATTTCCTCGCCATTTAGTAAATTAGTCTGTGCAATTCAAAAACAAGCAGTTTTCTTAGAGTAGGGTAATTTAGGGCTCCGGAAGGTGGATGCAAATGTTAAATGGGTTTTTGTTGGAAATAAGTTTAAGTTTCAGCGCCTTCATTTGATTTAAGTTAGGTACTTAGAAACGCAAGTAATTGCATTAAGAGTTGAGCACTCGTTGGGCTGGCTTGGCTATTGGCTTGTAAAACTTTTGTGTAGCTATATTAGTTATTGTAATTTGTAACTAGATTTATAAATAAAGTGCGTTGTTGTTTGTAAGATAGAAAAGTAACAGTTTGGCAATGTAATCGTACATTATTATGTTGTTCTTAAGAGCTTTTCTTTGTAATTTTGATTTGTTTAATTTTATTTCAAAGCAACAGTGAATAGGTAAAGAGCTAGGTTTCCTTTATTTTTTTTATTTATGTACCTCTTGCAGAAAAAAAAATGTATTCTGATGTAATTTATGGTTTTCGGACGTGTAAAAACAAGGGTAGCTCCTTCAATTTTGAACATAATTTAACAACCTAATAAGATTTATAGATCTTAAGCTTAGGGCTTTCAAGTTCCAAACGAATAATCATTTTTAATTTTAATTGAAAGCTTTGGAAAAAGAAGGATATCCAAACGTCACATATTTCATCTTTTTTAAAAAGCCATGGGTACCATATTTTATTTTTGTAATTTTGTATTTCTTCAAAATAATAGTTCACTTCATTCTCTATGTGTCCTTTTATTTTATTTATTTTTCTTTTTATTTTTTTGTTTCACTTGAAATGTTATTTCAAAATAACAAAGTCAGGAATCGCTAGTTCCACATTTATTTTATTTTTTTTTTTAATTTTTTTTGTTGTTTTTTAAACCAGATACAATTTACAAAAAAAGAAATTATAACGATGGGTTTTCTAATTTCTTCTTTTCTCTAGAATATTATGTCTTGCGTCCATGCTTGCACAAAAAAAATTATGAGTTATTTAGTAAAAAAAATTTAATATCAATGATTTTTCGACTTTTTTATGTCGTTTTTTATTATTTTTTCCTTCTTTGTTTATTTGTTTATATTTTTTTTATTTATATTTGTTTATAAATTTTTTTAAACAGTCCAACAAATTTCTAGAATTTAACTTAGTTTTCGAGATATACCAAAAATATTTAAAAATAACCAGTGTGATCATTCTCTCAAAAATGTATAATTAAATGAATTTGGGCGAATTTCATATTTTAAGCAATAATAAAAACCTGTGAACGGAATTTTTACTTCCTTTCATATCCCGGTATATTAAAATAGTCTATAAATTATTGGGGATATTTTCTGAAACACTGTTGTAAAACAAAAAACAAATCTGAAAAAAATAACTGTAACATTTACAATACCATGTTTTACTTCTTTGTAAATCCAGAGATCCCGTCTTTTGTTTTCGTATTAAATAAAATTGTTTTAATTTAGAAGGTTTTTGCGACCTATAGTGCAGATGTGTTTCGCTCTGACAACAACATTTGAGCTCTTCAGTAAAAGCCAAACACATCTGCACTAGATTTATTTTTTTTCTGTCAAAGGCTAAAAAGCTCTATCTACCTTATTTCCTAAATACTAACCAATTTTTATATTGCAACCATTTATTGCATTTGTATTTATTTTTTTAAAAACATAAGTATATTAAAACATGGTGTCTTTTTTGTTATACTTTGTACATATTTGAGGTTAAAAGATAAATTAACTAACAAAGCAGGATTCAAATAAATGCGCAGATTAATAAATAAAATAATATAATACATACATATGTATATACAATTTAATAGAAAGAAAAGAAATAATTAAAAGAAAAGAAATAATTTTAGCATCTGTATAGGTTTTTCAGGGAAACTTCAAAAGTGTTGTAGCTGTTAAGTCTTCTCAGATCGGCAGGTAGGGAGTTCCAAAGACCAATAGCGTGCACGAAAAACTGGTTATGTGAATTTCTATATTTAAAGGAAGCGACAATAAGTACCTTACTTCTTTGCAAAACAGGGAAAATTAGTTTATTATATAAATATTCGGGTACTTTATTATGGATTATTTTGAAAAGAAAAGTCAATGTGAGAAAATCCAGATGTTTATTCAGGGGCATATTGAATACATTCCTAGCATGTTCTGAAACGTGGTCGAAACGGCGCAAGCTATAAACAAATCGAACGATGTTATTAAAGGCAACTTGCAATTTGCGTTTTCTAACACCATCCAAACAGCAAAAGATGGGACTACCATAGAAAAGAGTAGGAAGAACGATGGTTTTGGCAATAGTCATTTTGGTTTATATAGGAAGACAACTACATGTTAGTGCAAAACCCGTAGTGTGGCATATATTCTTCCAAAACACAAACCAAGTGACTATCCCATGATAGAGTCTGATTAAACGTAACTCCCAGATTTTTCACTGTCTTTACGTAATTTAATGTTGACCCATCTAGCTCAATGCAGGGAAAACTCGTCGTATCAATTGCAGTATTACTAATGACAATAGCCTGACATTTATTTTAGTTAAGCCTCAAGTAATTTTCTTGTGACCAGTGTATAATACGCGTAAGATCTTCGTTTATTCGAAAAGTTGCTTCTTCGACCATTTCCATTCGATAACTCGTATAAATTTAAACGTCATCTGCGTACATATGAATTTTACAATACTAAAGAACTGAAGGTAAGTCATTGTTGAATAACGTGAAAAGAAGAGGGCCTAATATTGATCCCTGGGGTACACCAGCATGGGTTGGGAGGAAATCGGATAGTTCGGAATTTGCGAAAACTGCTTGCGCTCTTTGGGTAAGATATTCTTTAATAAGTGTTAGGGCTGAGTTTTCAAAAAAGATTAAGTTTTGTAACTTTTTTAAAAGTATTCCATGAGATGCAGTATCGAAAGCTTTTGAGAAATCAAGCAAAACCATCGTTGATACTAGGTTTTTATCTTTTTCTTGCCGAATGTCATCGACTATTTTAAGAAGTGCGGTGGTACAACTGTGATATGGCCTAAATCCTGATTGGGAAGGTGTTATTAACCGATAAGTATTTAAATATGCTGTAATTTATTGGCTCATTAGCTTTTCAAAAGCTTTTGAAATAAATGGTTGGATAGAGATTAGTCGGTATTCTTTATGATTTGAGCTTGTTTTTTTAGTAGTTAGGATAGTGTTATAAATATGTGTTATAAAAGGCGATATGAATGGGAGAATAATTTTGATAAATTTGGAATTGATATTGGCAAGCCATATAGCTTCGGATTTTATCTCAGTTATTGCCTTATATACTTGAAACTCATTAACTCTTTCAAAACTAAAATTTCCGAGGATGTTTTTTTTTTTTATATTTAGCGCGTGCAAAAGGGGTTGTGACTACCCTTAAGATGATAAACACAGCACGAGCGATAAGGTAGATTGGAGAGGATTTAAAAGGAGATACCGATGCACATTGGTTTTGAACGTCTGTAGATCACAATGGGAGGGGAAAATTGAGCTGGGTAGAGCATTCCACATTCGAGTAGTGCGACTAAAGAAAGAATCTCTGTACTTAACAGTACGTCCGAAATTGGGCTCAAGGGTAAACTGATGGGCATTCCTAGAAGCGCGAGTATTACGGTTGAATTGTTTAAGTGGAGGAATGCAACTGGCTATTTCACTAGAGCATTGTTTATGGAAATAACGGTAAAATAACGAAAGACATGAAACATTTCGACGGCGCTCAAGAGATGAGAATGTTTCCGTTATAGTTCTTTCACCTATCATTTTAAGAGCTCTCTTTTCAATTCTATCCAATAAACTCAAGTGGGTTACTGGAGCACCTGCCCAATTGTGGGTACTGTGACACACGTACCGAGGACTGAAAGCTTTTCGGTTTCCTCAATGCAAGTGCCACTCACGAATAGTTGCATGGGGGTGGGTTTCGTTTTATGATGTTATGATTTATATTCAGAAATCCTTCAAAGAGAAAAATAAATGACAAAAAAGACATTATATCAATTGTAATAATTTTGTTCCGAAGTTGCAGATGGCGGCGGCGGCCCTGGTTGATCATCATATTTTGGTTGTAAGGCTATTTGAAAAAATATAGCATTAATTAAGCTTTATAAAATATATTTTTTGGTAATTTTCACTTTTTATCTTCAGGTTGGGGTAAGCGATTTAGTGTTTTCATCATTATCTCGAAATAGTGAAAATGTTTGTTAGGGCCTTTACGAGATAATGGGCAGATAGATCGCAAAAACCTAGTTCAATAAAAGTGCACTAAACAAAAAACAATTTTTCTATTGCTATTGTTTTTCTTCTTCTAAAAGCTGTTTTAGTGACAAGTTTTTGAAAAATTAATTTTCAAACTCAAAATTTTGTAAAAAAAAAAATTGTCAACAATTTTTTTTTTTTTTCCAAAATTTACGTTATTTTTTCACTTTTGTTCATCTTCAAAATTCCATGCTGTTATTAGTTAACTAGTAGGTTACACGTCACCAAAGCCACCCGTCGAACATGTTATGTTTTTTCATGTGAGTCAAAGCTGAGCGTTGATTTGTATATAATTTAGTTTACAACCTCACCCTTCACTTTCAAAAAAAAGTAACTTCTAGAGATGTGGCAACCCTTAAAATTGTATACAATTTAGGCCTTTTTAAGACCTATCTTCTGATATATTGCCTGTATTTGTTTGATTTTTTTGTTAATAGCAGGAGACTATTTTCCGATTTTAATTTACTATCTTACTTCTAGAAAAGTGTCAACCCTAAAAATTTTAACTAATGGAGGCCTATTCAATGCCTACCTTCTGGAACATCGCCTGTATTTTTCCGATTTTTCGTTTAGGAGCAGGAACCGATTTTCCTATTTTAGCTTATTAGCATAGCAGCGTTCCCAGTCAGTGCGTCAGCAATGAGTGTAAATATATAAAATTTATAGTAAAGATTATAAACCATAATTGAATAATTTCTCATCACTTTTTAATGCTTAAGCAAGTAAGAAAAGATATTTATTTTTACATTTTTTATTTTTTTTTTATTGAAAAATAAATAGTTTGTTTTTGTAGAAGAGCGATTTTTTTTTAAGTTATTTTATTTTTTTTAACATTAAAAATGTTTATAGGCTCGTTTTGCACAAATTATGGTTGGGGTTACCAAAATGAATAAAGTACAAATGAAAATGAACTTTAGCGTAGTTGGGGCATTTTGCGAAAAATTTGGTTGGTGTTACCACAGAAGCTAACAACAAAATTAAAATGAACATATTTTTGTAAGCGATGAACAGCGTAGAGCATCGAATTGGTGGTTGGGTGCTTGTGCAATTTGCTTGTGCTACCAAAAAAGAAAGAAGAGGATGAAAGAATGAAAGAATGAAAAATAAACGATGACACAAATAATGAGCTATATGTTTGTAGTAGGGATGGGCTAAACTGCTAGCTATCGGTAACTGTTACCAACTGTTATTGCTACTTCCCAATGCCTGTTAAAAATACCTGTTACTGAAATAGCAGTTAAGAAATCAAAATTCTCCTGGAAACTTGAAAGATCGAGAATTTTGTTTTTATCTAATTTATGATTTTTCTGAACTGTGCTTTCGCTTATCAGTGATTTCAGTTGTTGTTTATTACTAATTTTGCTTGTCTTTGATTCTACTTCTTATTATTTCAGAGTCATCACGTTAAGTCAACAAGAAATTCTAGTTTGCAGAGTTTTCGCATAAATTCTACAAAAGTTTCAATACTGATTTTGCTTATAAGTGATTTTAGAGTCATCGTGTAAATTTAACAAAAAGTTGTTTTTTTATTACTGATTTTGCTTAACTGCTATTTTGCTTATTAGTTGTTGCAGAGTCTTCACGTTATTTCAACAAAAGTTTCAATACTGATTTTGCTTTACAGTGATTTCACTTATAAGTAGGAGTTAACGTGTAAATTTAACAAAAAATTGTTCTTTATAACTGATTCTGCATAACTATGATTTTATTAGTTATTGCCGAGTTTTCGCGTTAATTCACCAAAAATTTCAATACTGATTTAGCTAAAGGTTAGACCGCACACAACTGCAACGGAACTACACTTCACGACGTGGCAAAACTTTATTTGTATGAAATTGTATGAGCTATATTGCACTAAGCGGCAACTGAACTTCATAAAATTTTATACAAATTATAATGAATTGCAGTTCCGCTGCCGTCAAATAATATAAAATGACGCCCGGACGTCAAAAATTATATGCCGCCCGTGCGTCAAAAATAAAATGTCGCCCGGGTGTCAGAAATAAAATGACGCCCGGGCGTCAAAAATAAAATGACGCCCGGGCGTCAAAAAGTCTGTTCTTTTATCGATTTTTTGAATCAAGTTATTTCAGTTAACAATTTTCAAAAAAAAAAAAAAATTCAAGCTCAAACTTGAAATAATATGAACTGTTTTTTTTTTTTTGTTTAAAAAAATTTGAATGGGGTTAGAAATTGGCTTAAATTCCTTAGTGGATAAGAGTTCTTCTATTAATTTTTCTTCAAGAACTGTAAACCAGATGACTTTATGCCTTCTATTTTTTTTAGAAAATCTAAAATCACGCAAAATCCCTCTATAACAAGCATCCGTTGCTTTTTTGTCGCCAAATATTCGCACCCAAAATTCATGAAAATCGACAAAATTTCAATGGCTTCCCGATTTTGTTTTTTTCAAGGGCCGGCGACTCAAGGGCCGGCGAATTGGAAAAAAGACATAGAAGGAAATCTTCTCTTTTATCTGCTACTATAATATAGATTATCAAAAAATCCAAACTTATTGCACTATTAAATATATTAGCCTTTCAATACAAATTTTTACTTTTACCCTACCTCCCACCACTTAGCTAACTAGCGTTGCACATGCGGCGTTACATTTTTTCGTTTCACAAAAATTCAACCTTGAAATTTCACTCTCAACGTGCCCTAGGAAGTTTCACTTCAAAAAGATGTAAAAAACAAGTTAAAATATAAATTACTATTATGAATTACTTTTAATTAATATAAATTTTAATTCCTAAAACAGATACAGCTAAAAAAAAAGTATGCCATCTGATCTTCTTGATATATATGAATTTACTAGGGTGCCTGCGACCGCTTCGCTGGTCGTTAATAAAAACTCAAAGTTCTCTTCAAAATGTTTATCTATTGTAACGCTCTTTGGTACACAACATTTTTTGACTTTCTTTTTTTTGGAATATATAAATAACGATAATGGTTTGCCTACTCTGGAGCATGCAACATATAACTGCTTATGTAAAAAAACTGGGTATTCTAAGTCTTTGCCACACACTTCTAAGGACTGGCATTTTAAAAGCAAGGTGAATTTGAAACTGAAGCCGTTTGAAATTGAATGGTAAATCAGATGGATTTAGCGAAATCGGGGAAATAAGAACGTCTTCTCCCTTATGCTTTCCTTTTAAAATGTTGGCTTCGATTACATAATTCATTAAGCGCTTAACAGCAAGTCTGGATCCGTTGCAAAGTTTTTGTTAATTTATATTCCGAAGCATGATGAGTGGCACACTGACTTTTACTCGTAAATTATGGGGTGGCATTCCTGTTAAATCTAGTCAATTAAGAAATTCTGTTGGATAGTTAACTACGTCATCTTCGTCTATAATAGAATCGATTGACTTATATGATACTAATTCACCAATTATTCCATTTTGAATATCCCAATTAACATCGTTAACATCTTTATTTTTTCCTGCTAATATTGCTCGTTTGCTCAACTAAGCATGATCTTTCTATCGCTCTTTTTTAATCAATTCTTCTTTAGTTTGGGTTATCTCACAAAAATTTTCCGGCAATGTTATTAATGGGAGCGGGTCATAATACTGTTTTTCAAAATTCTGTATGACAAAATTCTATGTGGTCAAAATACTGTAAGGCCATAAAACGGTATGTCATTATACTGTAAATAAAAATTATGTACATCAAAATACTGTATGAAAAAAATACTGACTTGCAAAATTCTGTTTTGTAAAATGCTGTACGGCAAAATACTGTATTTTCAATACTGTTTTTTTTTTTTTGAAGAAATTTCTTTAAAAAAAAAAAAATAAAAATATTCTTCGATTTCTTTTCTTGCTCATATACACAGACTCTGAAAATTGCATTGAAATCGTTGGAGCACTTCCGAGAAACAGAAAAGCGTGAAAAGTGGTTGTGGTTGTGGGCGGATATCACTTAAATTATTTTTCGATTTTTTTGTCTTGCTCATTTAAATGTGATCTGAAAATTTCATTCGAATCGGTTAAGTGGTTTTCGAGAAAACAAGCCATTTCCGTGAATTCCATGAATAAAATAAAAATTAAAAGGGGGCGTGACAGTAAGCGGATTTTACAAAAAATATTTTTTTAATGTTTTTCTCGTCTATAAGAACAAACTGTGAAAATTTCATCCAAATCGTAGGAACCGTTTCCGAACAACCAAACGAACGAGAAAAGTGGGCGTGGCAGTGGGCGGATATTAATACAAACAAATTTCAATTTTTTTTATATTGCATACAAGAACGACTGTGAAAATTTTATCAAAATCGTTAGAGCCGTCTCCGAGAAACCGAAAAGCGTAAAAAGTGGGCGTGGTTGGGGGCGGATGTATCTAAAATAATATTTTGATTTTTTGTCATGCTCATATAAATAGACTTTGAAAAACACGTTCAATTGTTTCATTTAAGTAATAATTTTTTCATACATTTGAGCGCCTTAAATGAAAAGTGAACGAACAAGAAGTAAATAAGTGTAGAATTTAGTTTTCTCTCTCCTTTTCCCTTAGCTCCCAACTAGGTACTGACATATATTAATCAACAGTTGAAGCTTGCTTCTTTATCAATTTCGATCTTTTATTGTTTCAAGTGGTAATAAGAAAGTTATGACGTCAGTATAAAACTTCTAATAAATAATCTTTATTTCAAAGTTCTGTAAAAATGCTGTAAAAGAAATATCATTTTTCTTTTACAGCATTTTTACAGAATTTTGATGTACAGAATTTTGAAATACAGTATTTTGACCAACCAGAATTTTGCTATACAGAATTTTGACATACAGTATTTGCTCATACAGCATTTTACACACACAGAATTTTGACATACAGTATTTTGGCATACAGTTTTTTGAATACAGTATTTTGCCACATACAGTATTTCGACCCAAACCCGTTATTAATCCATCATTAATGGGCATTTTGCCATCACCAATATTCAACAACTGCTTTGAAAACAACAGCCGATGAATCGTTTTGCAATTGGACACTCATGTTTATTTTCAATCTGATTGTTTTGACATATCTCCAGAAATTAGGTGAATTCAAACATGCATGAACTTCATCCGCTGGAGTTGATTGTGGAACTACGCGCAATGTTTGTCGAAAATCACCGGTCAATAATATAAATAAAAAAATAAATCGGGTGGCACAACGGCTCATGAAGAACCAGGGCCTAGTGACTAACAACTCGCAACCATTCCTGTGTGCGCTTTTCGACAGGAATGGAAGGGACCTACAATTTTATGCCGAATCCGAACGGCTAAACGAGAAGCACTTATTCGTGACAAGTGATACTCTTGGAGAATTTGTCAATTCCTCGCAAGAGGCAGTAGCCCTGAAAAAAAACTTTTTAGTTTTTAGGTGGACGAGGCTGGGAATATAAAGAAACCACCAAATAAATTTTGATTGTTTTGAAGATATTCAAAGCTTCCAATGAATTCTTATGAGCCATCGTGCATTCATCCCCCACAATAATCTAACATTGTTGTAATGCCTGTGCTGTTTCCTAATTCTTTGGAATGTTACATGTGATGGGTGTTTCATTAAAATGAATGTTTAATATGGTAACTTCAGTAGGCCGATTCTGAAAAGCGCGGCGGATCGCTTATATTGACGGATTTGTATTTTCTTAGTCTTAAAAAGGCTTCCGCTTTCCAGTTTTTGTTTTAAAATGATACCTTTTTTTGGTGATCGAAATGTTTATGATAGATTTTAAACAAAAAATGGAAAGCAAAAGAGATTTTGAGAATAAGAAAATAAAAATCCGCCAATGAAAGCGATCCGCCGAGCTTTCCAGAATCCGCCTACAATGCAGAATGTTCAGTTCGACCAACTTCCAATAAGGTAGGTTTTTTTTTTTTTTTTTGGACCGAATACATTCTAAGATCAGTGAAATTAAACATGTCTTTCCGTTACCTTAAGGTGCATCCAAAAAATAATTTCATGATTTATAAACACTGAATTTTCGTTTCGATTCTATAAACAAATGTCGTTTGATTTTTCTTCGTTTTGATGACATAATTTTTTTACATTGAATTTTTTTTTGTCATAAAAATTGTAGAAAGTTATTTCATCACAAAAAAATTCATCGAATTCGGAGCTACCAAACTCTATATATAAGAACACAAACGAACAACAATTCATTTTTATACATATAGATAGATGAAAAAAAAAAATCAAAAATCGTTAGAGCGGTGTTTTTAAAAATTAATTTTTTATATATAAAAATTCTTGAACATTTTTAAAAATAAAATTTGGTGTGCCAACTTTTAGAATTAAATAAAATACAATTTCACACAAAACTAATAATATTCATTGACCGCTTTTCGAGATATTGAATTTTCAAAAAGAAAATTCAATATACACTATTTCGCTATTTTCGTTTTCAAAATTCAATTTTGTTATTAAGCAACGGTCAAACACTGAAAACCGGATTGTTCTAGGAGATCTACTTTTTAAAATATTAAAATTAAATTTAATATTAAAATTAACCAACTTTCTCATAAAACTTAGACGAATGGGCTGAACTATCATTTAAGCCGGTTGATTATTATTATCAGCTTCGTTTCTGCTTGTTTTAACTAAAAAGTATTTCAGAGAGTAAAAAAAAAAACGGAGTCCTTAATGGACACGCCAGCATTTATAAAATAATAAGGTATCAGACTTTTAAACAATTGATTTATATCTTTTCCAAAAAGGACCTTCTAATCCGAAACGAAGAATAAAATCATCAATGTCAAATGCATGTATCTTCAATTTAGCATAATTATGTTAATAGGTACACAATAATTCCATTAAACAGAAAAGTGTAAATTCGATCTCATTAAACCATTTTTACCCACGCCACTGAAAGGAGCTTGTAGAGTGCAAAAATCTAAATCTATCAGTTAAATATAATGAAAATAATAGCTAGGTACATAAAAGTTATCGCTTTGAATGTTCGTGTTTAATTATTGCTCCTTAATAGTACAAATTATTATAATTACCTCCTTATTCGTTATGAACGCGACCGCTAGGCGACCAAATCTGTATTAATGCATTAACTCTATCGGAATATGATCTAATAATTTGCATTAGTATATGTGCATTTCAAATTAGGTATCCTATCCACCATAGACCATAGTTAACCTCTTAAGGTCGAGTACTTACTACGTTTAAATTTAGTGTCTTGCATACATAAGATGACGTCAGTTGTTGCAGTTGCATAGTGATTTTATGGAAAATCTCCACACGAAGAGAGTCCTTGAATTTGCTCATTTGCCTGGCTGCACGATGATGATGATGATGATGATGATGATGATGAAAGGACATCTTTATGCGGTTTCCAGCAGGTGAGGCGCAGTTCTCGGAATAACAATTGCGAGCCCCAAGTTGGTTGGTTCGGTTGTAGGCATGCAGGCAGGCTTAGGTTTCTCAGGTGCGCACAGAGGCTATTGTGTAGTGTGCTTGTTATGCCTTTTTGCAAATATCCCTTTAATGAATTCCTAGTGTGTGTGCTGTCGCTGTGTGGTACCAGGCTACATACATACATATATAGGTTATGTTGTTTTTATTTATTCCTTTTGCATTAAATTGTAGAAACGGGCCTTTTCGCAATTCTTATTGAAACAGATGTTAAATATATACTGCTACATGTTTTTGAATTTCATTAGTAGGTACTGTGAAATTCATTTTTTTTTTTGAGATTTTGGATTTGATTAAAATTTTAAGAGGGAGGTCTTGAATTTTTATTTTTCGTATCCAAGGTTTGTTGGAAAACTTGAATACTCAAGGACATTTTAATTGTTCGTCCTTATTTGTCCTTTATTTAATTGTAGTTTGATGCTCTATGTATAGAAGTGAAATTTGTAAACAAAAATGTAGAGTTCTAAAGATAATTGATTTAGGTACGTTGAATGGACTTTTGGATCACGTTTACATGGTATTATAACTGTAGTGGCTAGGAATTTTAAAGTTTACTTAAACTTAATGGTTTTCCAATAAAAGGTGTTATTTTGAAAAGCCCGCTATTTCGGTAGTTGTCACTTTTGAAGCTGTAATTTTTTGACATTTGACAAGTAGAAACTACGCCATTAAAAAAAAATGAAACGATATACGCTTCAACAACGCATTGAAATTATTAAAATTCACTATAATTCAAAATGCATGAAAATAATCCGGAATTTCATCGAAAAATAATCTTGACTTAATGGGCCCATGTCCGCCTCGGTGGCTACGGCAACAAGCAAAATTGTCGCATCTGTGGCTTGGAAAACCCAGGATTTATTGTTGAAAAGCCTATCCATCCTCAACGAGTAACTGTTTGGTGCGGTTTATGGTCCGGCGCGGCCGGCGCGCCGCGGCGGCGCGGGGTCATTGGCCCTTACTTTTTCGAAAACAAAGCTGGAGCAACAGCTACGGTGAATGGATTGCGCTATCGAGAGATAATTATTTATATTGTATGGCTGGAATTGGATGGTATTGAGCTGGACAACGTTTACTTTCAACAAGACGTGCCACACAAGCAACGAAATCATCGATCTTTTACGGGAAAAGTCTCTCTAAGAGGTGGGATCTTGTGATTTAACTTAAACGACATCTTCAAGACCTCAAAGATGAAATTCGATTTGTGATTTGGTGATGGAAAATTTCATGAAAAGGATATTGTTTTGTAAGCGTAGCCGTGGCGGCCATTTGGATCATACTGTTTTCCATTATTGATAGCATACTTTCCTCTTTACATTGAAATACACATCTGATCATTTATCTCAAAAAATGCTATTTTTCTTTGAATATTGAAATAACACCCCTTATTAGTAAATGTAGGATAACTCAATTTTGGAAAAAATGTCAGTTAGAACCTTGTTGTCTTAAGGTCGCGAAATGTTTTTAACTGGGCCAAAATAGATAACGATTTACATTGCTTTCATCATGACATCAGCGCAACAGCAGCCATCACATAATATAAATTGGCTAGTTCGGGAAATTATAAGATCTCAGAAATCTCAAAATACTTGAGGAAGCGAATTCACAATATTGTCGGCTCATGTGTTTTGACAGTTGATCTCAGCTTTCTCATTTTACTGAACTAGCCAAATTAATTATTTTGTCTACTTGATGATAGGATTCCAACTACTTGTTGAAAAATCAGCACCACAACTTAAGTGTCGTACTCCACAACATCGATGGAAACATTGCGCGCTGCACTTTGTTAACATCATATTTCTTGCCAAAACTACTGTTAGACCGATTTGCGTTGGATTTTAATATTTCGTCTTGTAATAATCAGGAGTGATTTGAAACAGAATTGGAAAATTTTGTGCCTGTTGCCCCAAATTTGTTTGAAGAACAATTTTTTATTAAACCGAAATTAATAAGCCCCGAAACTTATGTTTGGGTTTTATTGGGTGCCTTATTTCATAATGCCCCAGAAGAAAATAATGAGATAATGCTCCAAAAAATTAAATAATATCCCAAAATTTAAGAAATTTCGATGTTGTTGTTTTGTGATTTTTTTTTTTTTGCTCATTTTATTTTGCGGAGCCATACAATTTTTTTTTTTTTAAGGAAACCGCTCTTACGGTATTTTGATTTGTTTTTGTTTTTAAAATCATATTTATCAAGCAAGTCAGACGACATACTCTATTTTTGGGGCGATTGTATTTATATTTTAGCTCTGAAATGATAAAAAAAGATAATTTTGAACTCAAAAAACTTAATCAGAAAAAAATAACCGTTTCCTCGGAATAAAAACCTTCCACTCAGGTATACCCGTCTGATGTCTAGGGAATAATATTCTTACAATTTCTTTTTTAATCCAAAATAATTATGTACTCAAGTACCAACAAACTGTACTTTATTACAAAAATAGTACTTTATAAAAAAATATAAAATGTTTTTCGTTGTTTTGTCTAAATCAAAGGGCACGGTAGTGCCCAGCCAAGTTCTGGTACTACACCCTTTTTACAGGATCAAACTCAGGCGATTTTCGAAACCCCTCTTACTTCAGTACCAATACAGTTAGAAACTTCAAACTCGCAGCATTTGCTAAGCTCAGGTTCAGGCAACTCACCAAATTTCAGTTCCTTAGCATCGGTGGTTCCGAACTATAAGACTGCAAAACTCGCAAAACCCGTAACTGACTGACTGTCTCACTCACTCTCACTCACTGACAGATCATCGAAATGGAGCACTCCCCGACATCGTAGAATCTTGTAATTTCACACAACGGTAGGCCCTGTGTTGTATACGAAAAATCGAAAATTTAAGATTTTCCATTCAGTGGGCGTCGTACCCGCCCATTTTCATAGAATTGATAATAATAATTATTTGGAGCACTTCTGACTGACGTAGAATGATGAAATTTAATACAGCGGTAGGGATTGAAGTATAGGTAAAGGAAAAATTTTAAAATGTGAGATTTTTCAGTCAGGGGGCGTGGTTTCCGCTCATTTTCATAGAATTGATATAAATTATTTGGAGAACTTCTAATTGTCGTAGAATGATGAAATTAAGTACAGCGGTAGGGCTTAAAGTGCAGGCAAAGACAAAATTTTAAAATTTGAGGTTTTACATACAAGGGCGGTGCACCCGCCCATTTAAATAGAATTGATATCAATTATGAGGAGCACTTGTGATTGTCGTAGAATGATGCAATTTGATAGAGCGATAGAACTTAAACTGCAAACAAAGGCTAAATTTTAAAATTTGATATTTATCATTCAGGGGGGGGCGTGGCATCCGTCCATTTTCTCAGAATTGTTATTAATTATATGGATCACTTCGGATTGTTGCAGAATAATAAAATTTGGTAGACTGGTTGATCATGTGGTCAATACAAAGGAGATATTGGAAAATTTAAAATTATCCATTTAGGGGCGTTGCACCAACCCATTTCCTCAGAATTGATAACAACTAAAACTATGTAGAGAACTTCTAATTGTCTTAGAATGATGAAGTTTGGTAGAGCGATGGGACTTGACATGCGCGCAAAGGGAAAATTAAAAATTTGAGATTTTTCATTCAGGGGTCGTGGCAACCACCCATTTGCACAGAATTAATATTAAATATATTGAGAGCACTAGGACTTTGACTTTTCAAGATATTAAAAAATAAAGAAACCAGCATCTTACTATAAACAAAAAAAAAACGAGGTTGATGATAAATCAACTGGTAGCTGAAATGATCATTTAGCCAGATTCTTCTTAGTTTGATGAGAAAGTTGCTTCATTTATTTGTTCATATCTTAAAAAGTCAAAGTCTTAGAACCATGCGGTTTGCAGTATTTGATTAAAAATTAATAAGCGCCTTGAGTTTTGAAAACAAAAATTGTACTCTATAACGTAAAATTTTGAAAAAAATTAGTTTTAATTTTTTTTTTTAATTTTTAGTTCGAAAATTAATTTTTCAAAAACTTTTCACTTGAACAACTTTATTTGAAAATGATATTTAAGAATAGACTTTTGGCTGTTCAAAAAGCTATAGCATGACTCTGTAGGTATTACCGTTATTTTTTCTGCTTTTAAGTGATTTTTTTTTTGAAAATTGCCAATCCTGCCTAAACGGGGGGAAATAGACCCCCCTGCCGTACGATTTTTTTCTTGTCTAAGTCCAACCTACCTAGCCTTTTGTGACACCTTATGCAAATCACCCTGTATAAGCACAAGCTGTTATTATATTAAAAAATTGGAATGTGGAATAAATCTGTCATGCCTTAAAAAAATTTATATCTTTAAAACTAGACGCTATAAATAAAAAAATGAAAAAACGCTTTTATTAGTTAAGATCAGAAGTATAAAATAAAAATACTTGTTTTATGCTTTATCGTGCGAAAATTTGAGTAAACTGAGATTCTTTAACCATGTGAATGTGAAAAATATTATCCTAAGTCTACGTTTCTGTGTATATCTCCGAATCTAATTATTCAATTGAGACAAGATACAAACGAAAATGTTTGCCCAGAATAAAGAGAGGAATTTCTTTTATGACAATTTCCACGATAACTCTGACCGTTAACCTAAAAAACACGTTCTTCCGTCTCGCGCTCCCTCAATTGAGTGCGCGCCCTCCCTACTAAGAAACAATTGGTAGTATCTTGGACAATTATCAACCGATTTACATGAATGAAAAACAAATTTCTTCGCTAGAAAATAAGGAACAACATTTACTCGGACCATTTTTTCCTAACATTAATAACTTTTATTGCATTACCAAAATGCATCAAAATTCGTTAGACTTCGCACCAGATTTTGTAAAAACTAACTCCGGATTCGGATTTCCCACCCCCGAAAACATAAAAAACCATCCTCAAACTGAGGTGACATTCAAGTGTCTACGGGAAGGGGTATAGCTCCTAGACTTTCTGTTATTTAATGATTACTGACTTAAATTGAGTTGGTTTACTTGGCAAGTTTTCTTTATTTACCTAACTACTCAATTTTGAAACGAAAACTTGACTAGCAAACAAACTCATTTAAGTCAGTATTTATAAATAACACATTTCTCTGATAATTTTGAGGTTCTTCCTTATAATACTTACTTACTTTTGATGGCACTCACAGCCCAGGATGGGCTTCGGCCTCAACTAATAAGCTCCTCCAGCCAGCTCTGTCCCTAGCTAGCCGCGTCCAGTTGCGCACACCGAGTGCTTTGATGTCGTCATTCACTTGATTGCGCCACCTGTTACGGGTTCTTCCTCTGCTGCGTACCCCATCGGGGTTGGATTCGAAGACTCGTTGGGCAGGTGCGTTGCTGTCCATACGCTCCACGTGCCCCAGCCATCTCAGCCGCTGTATTTTCAGCTTTTTGACCAGGTCAACGTCGCTGTATGGCTCGTATAGCTCGTCGTTGAATCTTCTCCTCCATACTCCTTCGATACTCACCGGACCGAAAATCACACGAAGAATCTTCCTCTCAAAGCACCCTAGCAGATTTTTATCCGAATCTTTCAGTGTCCATGCTTCTGACCCATAAAGCAGGACCGGGATGATTAGGGTTTTGTATAAAGTCTCCTTGGTTCTCTGAGAGAGGACCTTACTACTTAAATGCCTTCTTAGACCGAAGAAACAGCGGTTGGCAAGAGTAATTCTTCGCTTGATCTCTGCACTGATGTCATTCTGCGATGTAATAGTGGAGCCCAGGTAGACGAAGTCCTTGACAACTTCGAAGTTATATCTGTCCATCGTGATATTTTGCCCGAGTCGACGATGTTGAGATTCCTCTCTCGATGACAGCATATACTTCGTCTTGTCCTCATTAACCGCCAATCCCATTCTAGCCGCCTCCGATTCAATGCTCGCAAATGCCCCTGCCACAGCTCGCTTCGTTCTGCCGACAATGTCTATGTCATCCGCATATGCAAGAAATTGAACGGACTTTTGATAGATTGTACCGCTGGTGTTGACATGTGCGTTGCGTACAATGGCTTCAAGAACGATGTTGAATAGGTTGCATGATAACGCGTCGCCTTGCCTCAATCCTTTCTCAACATCAAAGGAATCGGTGGTGTTCTTACCAATTTTGACGGAGCAGCGAGATTTCTCCATCGTCATCCTACACAGGCGGACGAGTTTGGCAGGGATGCCGAGACTCGACATGGCTCTGTATAATTCGTCCCTTTTCACGCTATCATACGCGACTTTAAAATCGATAAAAAGGTGGTGTGTATCGATCTGGAATTCCCGGGATTTTTCTAAAATCTGTCGGAGTGTGAACATTTGATCGACGGTTGACTTGCCTGGCCTAAAACCACACTGATAGGGGCCGATCAGATCGTTGACAAAAGGTTTTAAGCGGTCACACAGGATGGCCGACAAGATTTTATAAGCGACGTTTAGGAGACTAATTCCTCTGTAGTTGGTACATTTCAGAACATCTCCCTTTTTATGGATGGGACACACTATACCGAGGTTCCATTCATCGGGCATACTTTCCTCCAACCAAATTTTGCAGATGAGCTGGTGTATGCTCCTAGCCAATTCATCTCCCGCTGATTTAAATAGTTCGACTTGTAAGCCATCCGCACCAACAGCCTTGTACGACTTAAGTTTGGATATCCCCAGCCGCACTTCGGTTAGGTCGGGTGGACGGAACTCTTGGCCATCATCGTCCAAGTTGAATGGAGCGTTCTGCCTATTAGCGGCATCTTGGCTGTCATCGCCATTAAGCAGTCTAGAGAAGTGTTCCTTTCAGATCCTCAGCACTGACTGTGTGTCTACTACCATATTCCCACTCTCATCTCGGCAGGCTTCCGTTCTAGCCTTGAATACTTTGGTGGATCGCTTCACCCTCTGATAAAATTTTCGAACATCTCCTCTACCGCTACAACCCTCAATAGACTCTACCGCCCGCTTCTCGTGCTCTCTCTTTTTCCTCCTGAGAAGTCGGCGTTCCTCTTTTCATTTCAGCCCGTAGAGCTCCCGGGCCACTCTCTCAGCAGCCCTTGTTCGAGTCTGCAGCATTGCCTGGTAGGCCTCGTCCTTAGCTGCATGCGCTAGCCGGCACTCTCCATCGAACCAGGGCTTTCGTTGTATTCGCCTAGTGAAACCCAATACATCAGAGGCGGCACTTCTGATGGCTTGTTGACAGTGTTTCCACTGATCCTCTGCATTTGATGCTGGTGGCGGACCTCCTGAGAGATTAAGAGTTACGTGGTCTGCAAAAGTTCTGGCGGTCTCTTGCGATTTAAGCTCCTTGACATCGAATCTTTTCACAGCATCTGCTCTGCGTTGTCGCATCATGGATATCCGCATACGTAGTCTAGCTACCACCAGGTAGTGATCCGAGTCAATGTTGGCCCGTTCGGACGTCCAAGATACTGGAAGCATGTCTCGCGTCTATCGCAACGTGGTCGATTTGGTTGACGGTTAGTTGATCACGCGACCGCCAAGTCCCCTTGTGAATATTGAGGTGTGGGAAGTAGGTGCTTTAGGTGATGACATTTCGCCCCGCCGCAAAGTCTGCCAGCCTGTGTCCGTTGCCGGAAGTTTCGTCGTGTAGGCTGTGTCCTCCGACTATCGAACCAAAGATGCCCTCCTTTCCGAATCTTGCGTTGAAGTCACCAAGAATGATCTTCAAGTCGTACTTCGGGCACATATCATACGTTGTCTCCAGGAGATCGTAGAATGCTTCTTTGGTTGAGTCCTCTCTCCTTTCATGGGGGTGCGTGAACACAGATCCAGCGTAATGTTCTTAAATTTGCTTTTGATGCGGATTGTGACCAGGCACTCGCTTAGACTTCGGAAGCCCAAGACTTCTTGCCTAAGTCTTCCCCTTATCACAAATCCACAACCCTGTTCCTTCAAGCACGCGCCGTAGTAGATGTCACACGATTTCAGTCTCCGTATGCCCTCTCCATCCCATCGCACTTCCTGGATGTCTGTTACGTCAGCCGTTAGCCGGCTTTTAATTGTACTTAAAATATTTGATATTTAACATCAATAAACTTAGAACTTGGCGTACTTTTAGATTTCATTACTTTTTACGGCTGACTTGTTACTCAAGGGTTTTTGTATAAAGAAGAACTTGGCTACTTTTTTAACATTCATGTTTTTGTTGTGATTCTATTTAATCGCTTATTCTATATTTAAAACATTTCAATTTATACTTCAGATTTTTGTATAACATCATATTTAATATAATATAAGTAAATTCACATATGATTTTAATTGTTTGCTTTAGACTTTCACCAAATCGATTTTTAATCAGACAATAAAACAATATAATAAACAGGGAGTACCTATCTATGAAAAGTTTTAAATAAGTTTTATGGCATCCAATAAGGATAATCGCTGGTGGAGCACAACCCCACAAAAGGAAAAACAAAATTCCTTATCCTTGCTACACGTACACCGGGAACGGGTTTGCCAGACAGAAAACATTGAACAAGTAGTTTTCTGTAGGAATTAAAAAGTTAAATTAAACTTCAGCCGAAACTTCGAATTTCTATTGGATATGTTGGGTTACAATTTTGACAGGACGACTAGAATTTGTGCAAGCTAGTTTAAGTCTATGAGAACCCCTTATAAAAAAACAGACATCCCTGAATTTAATCCTCTTTTGTGACAGTTTGTGAAACTTCTGGATTTTAAGTTCCAACTTCAACCATTCCGCCGTGGTTTGGTTTGATAAGTTTAGAAAACTTTGAACATAATTATATGTAACTATAGACTACCCATATGCGGTACGAATGTTCATTACTGCACTTTTTGCTTGTTTGTCACATGCTACATATTATAGGAAATATTAAGTTGTTAGCTTCGGTTATTACTGTTACTGCTACACATGTCCTTGTGTTACCTTGTTATTTTTCAAAAAAAAAAAATACACAAATTCGTATAGAAACTCACCCACAACAAACTATTCTATAGAGCACAAAGCGAATACACCTACAACCGTCCTGCATACATACATACATAATGACATGGCTTAAAACATCGAGTTGAAAACATGTTCACCAGACGGTCCCCAAGAGTAATTAATGTGCAATGTGCAACATTAAATTTCTCCATGGAATTGGAAAGCATTACACTCTGTTGCATCCTGTTGGGATGTGTAGTGTATGTGGATGCGGATACAATATGCGGTTGTAGTAAATACAGAACAAAAATAAAACATAAATGAACACGTGCTGGAGATTAAAAAATACTTTGAACCTACCTACAGGTTGTATGTACGACTCTATCTACCAATTTTCATTTGAAATTCAAGTGATGGTGATGCTGATTAGATATCGTTTGTATGTGGGACGATTTAATTAAACTCACTTTATGTTGATTCAATTATTATTATTTTTTTTTTTAAAACTAAAAATACATTATAAAAAAAGAGCGCGTGTAACTCTTTGGCTATCTAAAAATCTCGATACATAGGGATATTAAGCTTATATACGTAAGACGCAGCTATGTGTTCTATATCAAAATGATCGATGGGTTCGGGTTGTTAACTTGAAAATTAAATAATAATGGTGAAAATGTAAAGTAAAAAAAGGTGAACATTTTAAAGATATAAATCAGTTTATTTGAGTCGGTTTTCCGACTATTTCCAAAAATTCCTACACTCAAAATCTCTGCAAAATCAAAAATTTGTATATGACAACTTTAATTCGGTTTTATGTTTTTTGCAACCATATATGATTCAAATTTGTAGCGGACTCTCCTGATTTAATTAAATTTTTTGAAATTAGCCTATTTTGAGAAAAAGTTTTTTTAAAATAATTTAGGAGATAGATACAAATCTTAAACTAGTTAAATTCTTAGAATTTCATTAACTATCCATCAAAAAAAAATCAAAATTCTAGCATTCTAATTAACGGAATTAGAAAAAAGGTATACAAGGACATTTTCCTTTTCATTTTATTTATATATTATTTCTTTCTGTCAAAATATCGTCTTTTAATCAGTTACTTAAGACAAATCATCATGGTAAGTTACAGCGTCGAGCAACACGTGCAAATGCTAAAACTTTATTATCAATTGTGTTCTGGTGTTCTGTTGATCCCAATTTTGGTTGGTGTTCTGTTAATCCTAATTTTGGTTGAAAAATCATCTTTAGCGATGAGGCCCATTTTTGGATGAATGGGTACGTGAATAAGCAAAATTGCCGGATTTGGGATGACACCAATTCACGCGAGATTTACGAGGTGCCAATGCATCCAAATTAAGTTACTGTTTCGTATGGATTTTGGGCTCAGGCCATCGGTACGAACTTCTTCGAAAATTATGCTGATCATCACCGTTAACGGCGATCGCTATAGGTCAATGTATGAAGGGCTCACACTACCGACAATTTAATTATCCATTTGATTCCGGTCATCGACATCCATTAACCTATTTTTTAATGCACTCGCATTTTATACATGGTCATGAGTATCAACCTCATGCACTCCATAGCCCAAATTTATAATATAATAAATTCAATGCCACTGACGAGGACGATGACGGAACGCGACGACGCTTCAGATTACTTTGTTCAAATGTATCTACCTACTTGCTAAAGTTCAATGCACTGCATGCTGTGTAGTGCATATGGCTGGATGTATTTGAATACATTTGTGCCTTGTAGAAGGGGCATGCATATTGGCTATTAATTTGATGACATAGCAAGTATGCTGCCTTATCTGTTATTCGTCGATTTTGCAATAAAATATTAATATTAATATATGTTTAAGTTAGAATATGTATAGGCTTAAGTCATTAGTGTATAAGCATATCAATTTTATATAAATAGCTTAAGTTTTTTAGAATAAACTGACTTTCGTTTAGGATGTATACAAGAACACTTTGGCTCCTCAGCCTGTTTTTAATTTACTTCAACACGGAACAGATCGGCTCTTTAGCCATCATTCTTATTCGGCTTGGGGAAACTATTTAATATCTCCCATAGCTTAAATAGGTGAGGTAGTGTAGGCCCACATTACAGATGATCACCAACTTCTTGTGGCCTGAATTGGATGATATGGACACCGAAGACATATGGTTTCAACAGGATGGCGCTACGTGCCACACAGCTCAAGACACAATCGATATATTCTGCACGAGCGGTTTGATGGCATGGTTATCTCGCGCCGAGGCGACGTGAGTAGGGCTGCCAGATTAAATTTGGTTAATATCGGGAAGCCAGAGTCCAAAAACCGGGACACATCGGGACATTAATTATACAAATCTTAAATGCAATGGCGCAAAATTTTAGTCGATTTAGTACGATGCTAAATTCTATTTTAGTTAATATATTTAAAACGAGTTTAGCATTGTACTATCTCATAACATGACACTTTGCTTAAATTAAAATCTATTTTATTGAATTTTTGAACAACAAAAATAACTTAAAGGCGCTACCACCAATTGGTTGGCTGGAGATATAGCTATTTCGTGCTTTGCCACTTTTGCACTCATCAGTCTCCTTTTCGTGGTGCTGAGCTTTAATCCAATTTCATTTGAAAAAACATTTTATGCACACCATAGGATTCGAACCCACGCATATCAGATTTGCTCAGTCTTAGCAGTCGTGTGCACTATGCACTCCACCGCCTTAGACCACTGACGTCACAGGTCGAGATGTGTTATTTGTTTTTGTTAATTTAGTATCGTACTGAATCCATATGACACCTCTTAACTTTTCTAAATTTTGAAATGAGGTATGTTAGCGAATTCTTTGTACGAGTGGCACTTTTTTGTAATTGTTCTACAAGATCAAAAAAAAATTTAAATTTAGAAAATTTTACTAAACTGTTTTGAAATTAGAAAAATGTTGAGTAGTATCATGCTTAACTCTTAATATCAGGCTGTTTAAAATGTTGGCCAATATTTTTGACCTACTTAGAAGTACCTACCGAATTGAATTGCAAAATGTTCACAAAATCAAAAACGAGTGAAACCGGTAATTTGCACAAAAAACCAAAAGATTGTAAAGATTAAAAAAATAAATAAATCGGGTGGCACAACAGCTCATGAAGAACCAGGGCCTAGTGACTAACAACTCGCAACCTGCGCCTTTCGACAGGAATGGAAGGGACCTACAATTTTATGCCGAATCCGAACGGCTAGACGAGAAGCACTTATTCGTGACAAGTGATACTCTTGGAGGATTTGTCAATTCCTCGCAAGAGGCAGTAGCCCTGAAAAAAAACTTTTTACTTGTTTAGGTGGACGAGACTGGGAAGCGATCCCAGACCTCCAGCGTGACAGTCGAACGCACTAACCATTACGCTACGGGCTACTACATTGTAAAGATTACATGTACGAAATTTTATCAAAATCATTATAGCCGTTTTTTTTAAGAAAACTTGATGAATCATAAAAAACAGATTGAATCTCATCACTCCTAGGGATTAACATAGAATGTTTCACACCAAATTTGAAGTAAATCCAACGATTCGTTTAGGCTCTAGCTCGATATAAATCGGGAAGCACGTGTTTTGTCGAAAATCAGTTTTTGGACTTCTACAATCGTAATGTAAGCTTTTTTTTCGACAGAAAACCAATAATTGCCCCATATAGCAAGTAAAAATGGAAAGTCGGGACATTTTGTAAATCGGGACAGATATCGGGACAGGGTTCAAATATCGGGACTGTCCCGCCAAAATCGGGACGTCTGGCAGCCCTAGACGTAATTTGGCCACCAATATCGTGTGATTTGACCCCTTTGGACTTTTTCTTGTGGTGCTTTCTTAAGTCGCAGGTCTATGCAAATAAGCCGCAAACTACCGCTGCCCTCAAAGACAACATAATCGATGCCATCGGTCAAATTCAGCCTGATTTATGTGCCAAAGTCATCGAAAACTGGACCTTTCGAATCCGCGCCACCCAGCGAAGCCGTGGCGGCCATTAGAACGACAGGGCTCTCAAATTAAGATAAAACCTTATTGATATTTCATATATAACTTGTTTTATTCAAATCGACCCGGCCTTAATGGAAAACCCTTTATTTTTTGCTTAGCACACACAATTTAAAAAAAAAAATATTTTATGTTTTCAACATTTTTGTATTAAATCTTAAAATTTCAAAAATTTTAAAAAACAAAAAAAAAACAGTTCTATGACTTTAATATTTTGAATAGTAAAAGTCTTAGAATGGTTTTCAGTGTTTGACTAAGAAATGATAAGAGCATTGAAATTTGAAAACAACATTTTTGAAACAAATTTTTTTTTCATTTGTTTTTTTTTTTCAAAATTCTGAATTTGAAAATTAATTTGCAAAAAATGTTCACTAAATAACTTTATTTAAAAACAAAATAAAATATTATAATATATTTCTAGAATAACAAAAAGTTATAACAAGACATTAACGTTATTTTTTAAATAATTTTTGTCTCTGTCTTTAGTCTTTTTTTGTTTAAACGAGTTTAAACACGTTTTCTCTATGGTCTTGACTCAACGTAGACGCTCTAGTTTCTTGTCATATTTTATGCGAATTACACTGTAGAAGTAGTTTTGCCTTAAAAATAGTTTTTAACAAGTCGCAATAATATGGATGTTTAAGTATAAACACAAATTTTGCAAATAAGGCATAATTATATTCTGCGATTACCTATACTTAACTTTATTATATTTTCGGCGGCGTTCGCAGTTCAAAAATAGTTTTAATTCTTTAATTAAAAACAAAATAATTTAAATTGAGTGTGCATCACATCCATCGGCTGGTTAAAAGTTTAATTTTCCAAAGCATAAGTTTAGTTTCTTCATCTACGGAAATAATTATTAATTTTGAAAGTTTCTATCAAAGGTGCAACACAAAAAGAACAAAATGTGCGGGAAATTGTATTTCTTAATTTTTGCATATCCCCACTCTTCTGTTGTGCTAACGTTTCACGACATCAGGCAGCCGCTTCTGTGTGACGTAAGATTTTATTAAAAACAAATAAAACTATACCACCACGCAATCTACACCAAAGGCACTTTTATCTTCAAAGAAATATGTAGATAGATTCAAAAAGGATGATATCTATTTTCAGAAGCATTCCAGCATTTTCATTGTCCTCAGGATAGATACAAAATAAAAAAAACATGTCGGAGAACAGAGACTTTGCCGTTTTGGGTTTATAATGATTCTGTGAAGTCAGTCAGCGAACCGTCATGTCAGCTACAACAATAACAATTCTGTGAAGCGATCCAAAAGGTACCTTTTTTCTTAATTGTATAGGTACACATAAATATGTATATACTATCGCAACACAGGAACAAAAAACGATTTAATGCCTGTGTGGAATTAAGTAGGATTTTCGAAATCGAAAAAAAGCCTTAGACAATAATTTTTGAAAGCTCATAAATAATTGAACGTTCCTTAAAAGACAATCAGACTAGGGGCATTATGTTGATGCGGGCAAAATGCTAATACCAGGCTTACCTTTCCTCTGATAGCAGAGAAGGCTCTGGCTTCTGCCTTCATTTTATCAACAATGACGCTCAATGGGAGTATCAAAATCACTAGAGATTCTCCTCTCTGATTCAGAAAGGGTGAAGATTCCTTTTTTGTGCTGATAAATCTTAAGTATAATGAATTTGGGTTAACCATTTCTGGTTGCAGTATATATGGCAACATCTATTAAACCCCTTAGCGATTTAAACGGATTTAGCTATTAGAGATATTATGTGGCTTATCCTATGGCATTTTGCTTCAGTGATAATGAGGTGAATTATGGTTGTATGTACATTGTACATATATACTACGATGTGATTCTATTTAACTTAAAATTTTATCTTTAATTGCGAAGATGTTATATTTATTGAAGAATTCAGAAAGTAGGTACTCATCTCATTTGATAGGTGTTGATGTACATAGATACTTACTTAAACACACTTTTGGGTTAAACATTTTACAATATTCAGCCTTATTTTCATAAAAGAGTTTCGTTTTACACAATTTTTTGAACATTTCAACCACCTGCGAGTCCCAAAAAGAAATAATTGTTGCTCATACGCCACCGTTCACCCTTAAAACTAGTTTCCCATATTAATATAGGTAGGTAGGTAGGTAGAAATGGCGGCCACGGGCAGTCTAGCCCATAGCCCAATTAGCGCTGAAGTGCGCCCTTTTGATACCATAACTCGTTTGAACCTGTGGATGGAATTGAAGAGAGAAAATGTGGGCATATCCTCAGGATATCGTCCCTTTTTATTTAGTTTAGAATAGGATTTTGTTGTAGCTTTTAGCACAATCATCAGAAAGTGGATCACTCACTCAACCAAATCAGCACCCGCACCATCCACAGTTAGCCCACTAGGCAGTTCGTTGGCAGACACTGGAGCGTCCACTGATCTGATTGGATGATCATCCGGCCGCTGTGCACCACAAACCCCCACCAGAACCCTAGTCCACTATCTTGTGATCATAGGGAATCGACGGAAGGTATAATGCAGAAGTAGCCGAAATTTGTCCTAGAGCCATTTCGTCGCGTTGAGAAAAGAAATCAAGTCTTTGATCTTCATTTCAGAAAGTTCGTTAATGTCGTCAAAGAATGCTCTTCCGAGTAACTGTTTTCTAGCTTTGGCCAGAGCAGGGCATTTGCAGAGGAAATGAACTACTGTTTCCTTTTCCTCACAGCTCCGACAGTGAGTATTGTGAGGTATGCCCAGCTTCGCTGCATGCTCTCCTATTGGCCAGTGTCTGCTACAGGTTGCAACAACCCTGGCTATGTCTTGCCTGGGTCTGCGTATTAGATCAATTGTTTGGTTCTTGTCATAGGTGGGCAAATCTTCCTAGATATAATACAGTTTGATAAACTGCTCCACCTACGGTATGCTTAAGTAAGATAAATTGAGAGAATGTTGCCCTTCATAACTCCAAGCGGAATGTTGACTCTTTCCGCAAGTGAGCCATGAAGGGCTGAACCTTGCCTGGCCAGCTCGTCAGCTCGTTCATTGCCCTCAATGCCACTGTGACCCGGGACCCAGATAAGAGTGACTTTGAGGTCAGTGTTCAGACCCGCAAGCTCATCCCGGCATTGCTGGACTAGTTTGGAGGATGCTGTAGCTGAATTAATGGCTTTAACAGGCGCTTGACTGTCTGTAACAATAGCTGCATTACGGTTTTGGTTTGAATCTGCTTTAAGTAACTTGCAAGCTTCCCTGATTGCCAGCAATTCAGCTTGAAAGACGCTAGCAAGGTCAGGTAGCCGAAAGGACCTAGAAACATTTAGAGACTCAGAGAAGATTCTTGCACCAACGCCACACTCCATCTTTGAGCCAAAAGATAGTTGTGTCGAAATCTTTCGTCACGACGTTATCATTCCAATCCTTCCTGGATGCAAATTTAACTTTGAAATCCTTACTGATACTCATTGTAGGGGTGCAGTAGTGAGTGGGAGTCGAAAAAATTTCCATTGGAATCAAGTCTGTGAAATTGCTGTGACCATAGAGCTTGGCAAACCAACAGTTTGATTCTTTAAGTCTTAAAGCGCTGCAAGATACTAGATATTTAATATGTAAATCAAGTGGTAGAAGGTGCAGAAAAACACTTAAGGCATCAGTCGGGCAGGATCTTATAGCCCCTGTCGTGCCAATGCTAGCAGTTCTTTGAACCTTCCTAAGTCTATGGATGTTATATTTTTTGTTAAGTGCAGGCCACCATACAATCGAACCGTATGTGAGGATCCCATATTAGTATACTTCCTGGAAAAATTAAAAATTAATATTTAATAATATTTTTGTTCTCTTGTCAAAATACTTACTTTTTCTAATTGCAGCAACAAAGTCTACTCCCCAGCTATTTGATATGTAGCTTCTGAAACAAAATAATTTTAAATGTTTTCAGATATCTTTAACAATAGTAAAAAAATGTTGCCTTACCTCTGTACAAAATTGTTTATTTTGACGTTTTTGACGTCTCTAATGTTTACTTTAGGACTAGTTCACACAAGATTACACCGCACGTTTTTTAGCTGTTAACATCCGAACCTTACGTATAAACAATTTTTTTTTGCAGAAAAATTATCGCGTAAACAGTTCTAAATATAGGCGCCACTGCTCATTTGTTCGGATGTTAACAGCTAAAAACCGTGCGGTGTTATCTTGTCTGAACTAGGCATTATACGTATTTTTTTCTTTAGCTGAACGACGCAAATGGGTACATTCAGTTCTGTACCAGCATTTGGTTTGGCATTAGGCGTTTTTCTTTTTTAGTTCAGAGCAAAGCCTGAACTGTCAAACAAAAAATTGTGTTTCTTTTTTACCTCTGAACGTTCAGAGCTTCAAATTTGTGTTTCTTTTTTAGTTCTGAACGTGTTCTGAGCTTGTTCAGAGCGCGCTCTATGAGCTCAGAATAAAATAACTGAGCAGACCGAGTTGAATGCTGAACACAAGCATTTGATAGGTGAAATTGAAAAAAAAGAAGTGACAGTTTAGTGTTCAGGTGTGTTTCAAAAATAATTCTGAGCGCTCAGAACCAGAACACGCTTTGTTCAGAGGATGTTCAGAGCATGCTCGATATGCTCGGACTCTGTTCAGAACTCTTTTCTGAGCTAAAAAAGGAAAACGCCTATTGACGATTTTTGGATGTTGCGATTGATGTTGTTGGTTGAGATGGAGAGGTACAGTCGATATTTTCCTTCCAGGTCCCGATGGCTTTTTTATTCGGTACTGGAAAAATCAGTAACCGCGTGTCCTTACGCGCCGTGTAAGTATTTAAATTCACGATTCACAAACGTTATAAATTCATAGCCACCATCACGCGTTGAACGCATTGAAATAAACGTGGCAGAAACTTTTTAATTTGTTTTTCGAGTTAAAAGGTTTGTGCAAACTACGGTGCATTAAAATAAATGAGGCGAAAACTTTCACAATGAATTCTGGATTAACACGGTTGACCATCAAATTTTCTTCCATTTTAAACATGTTTATGTTGGATTATAGTAGGTACTATTTAAAGGCAAAATTTTCACAAATAATGTTGAATTTACACGGTTTGCTGTTTTTTCTTCACATTGATATCAACGAGGCTAATACTTTCATAATTAATGTTGGATTTACTTGATTGGCTAACAGCTATTTTTTATAAGTATTATTTAAAGGCAACTTTTAATGAATTTAAGTTGTCCTTTGTATTTTCTCAAATTTTGAACACGATTATTCTGGATTTATGAGATACATGAACTAACAAATATTTTAAGGTGAAACTTTTTACACGGTTGTCTAACATATATTCTAAAATTTTAACTTTTAATCTGGACTTACAGGATATACATAAACCTCCTACTGTTTGAACAAATGTGAAATTTCGTTAATATAAATTTTCTCAGATTTATGCAATTAGCATAAAAAACTATACATATTTAAAGGCGAATTATTCGGTTATTTTGTCTAGAAAAAATCCAATGGAGTCAAAAAAATCCATGTCCATGCAGCGACATGTCGAAAAAAATAACTGAGTTACACAAGAAAACTGTAAAAAAAAAAGTAAGTAAAAATACACTGTTTGTGGATTGGATTGTGGGTGTGATGTGGGACATCTGTATGGCCTATGGAGTCGGAGTGTATCATATTTTCTGATGTCTTAAATACCAATTTTGTATACGACTAACATAAACTAAGTAACTTCCATTTTTCGTGTCATCTCCACAGGCCAGAACGATAGCAGGACTATGAACAAATCTAGAAAAAAAATCCATGTCCGTTCAGCGACATGTCGAAAAATATAAATTTTTGTCTTTTTGAACATGACATGAGCGTTGTTTAAAGCTTGGCCATGAGATTTGACATTTTAAGAGCGTTCGAGTTTTTTGTTTGGTTTTTTGTTGAATGTGTAAGTGAATGTTGTTGGAATATAATAAGTAGTGGTGAAAGGCTAATAACGACATGATATAATTTTCCAGCGAGTAAAAATTCGCTGTTTGTTGATTGGATTATGGTTGAAGGTAAAACGCTAACAAAATACGTGAATATACCTTTACAATTTATGTTGAATTTAAGGCCCTCGCAAACCAGTGCAAGACATTCGCTACGCAGAGCGAATCATTCACAATGATAACAAAAATGACAATGGTAAAAACTGCCGTATTTAAGTTCCTCTCTTCTGTGGGTTTTAAGTCGGGCGTCGAAATGTCAAAATCTGAGGGCGCCAATCAATTTAGGCCAGCACTTTATCACCAACAGAAGCCATAAAATTTCACTTTTCAATTTGATCCATGTCGAAATGTCAAAATCTGAGAGCGCCAATCGATTAAGGAGGTGTCTTGGCTCACTCTTAGTCCAGTAGAAACCGAACAAATCACACTTGAGACTCGACACTTTGTCAGTTAACAGTGGTGGCGAAATGACAAAAATCTGAAAAATCACACCTTTCACTTTGGCAGCTGATAGTGATAGAAATCTGTGTAAACATGACATGAACAAAATTATTTATTTCGTTTGGTAGTTTGGAGTCACTCCTTTTTTATTGTTTCTGTTCCATTCCTATCGAATATAGAAAATCTGGGATAGAAGGAGTATTATCTTCCTGTATCCCATTGGAACCCTTACATTTTACCCCGATTATGTTGAATTAAAACGACTTACATAAACTAACTACTATTTAAAGGCGAACATTTCACAACTTTATTTTTATGATATTCAACGCTTAACTAGATTCACCTTCTTTTCACAAAAAGTACAAATATGAAAAATAAACATAAGACTCCGGCTAGCGAAATAGCAAACCATAAAAATTTTTCAAATATTATTTTACAAGTAGATGCCTTTAGCAAAGATATTTAAAAATAGGTGAATATGTAGTTAAGTATTAATATAATAATAACAACCTGCTTTTTTGTTCTTTCCTCTGAAAATTGGGAACATAAATGATGTTGGAAATTTATTGATATCGGTAATAAGTTTTCCAGGGGATTTGGGCCGTCAATTCATCAAATTTATTTCAGGGATATTCACGATAGCAGAAATATTTTTAAGTAAAATAATTTTCCACGGGAAATTTTTTCGAGATTTTTTAACAAACAATAAATTAACAAAATGGACCGGGTCAGTGCCGGGTGTTTCCGCTAGTAATAAATAAGACTGAAAACCTATTTTAGGCCTTTTAGAAAAACTAATGGTTCGGCAATTTATATTTTGTTTACGGCAATTATTTGAGAATAACTGATGGCATCTTTATACCAAAATAAAAAGTGTTACACGAGCTTTAAGAAAAGTTACAAAAAATAGAGCTTTTAGTAAACGCTTCTTGAAGAATCATCAGCCGTTTTTAAATTTCTGGTTATTCCATATTGTGTCCTACTCCGACTAGTTGGTTACGAGTGCAAAAGCGAAATATATCGTCGAAAATATAACGCCCACCATTTTCATAACTCTTTCTTGTCATTCAGAACTTTGCCATATAGGCTTAGAAAGATAGGATCTTAGCGGACAAAAATTGATTCATGAAATTTTATTGCTTGTATAGACGCAGAATTTTATCTTCAACAACATATCCAAAGTCCCCCATAAAATCCGCGCATTGGCTTTTTGTACAGGGGCCTCCAAAGAAATGTAGGGGTCTCCAAAAAACTGTAGGGGCCTCCAACAGAGATCTAGGGACCTCTACCAAACTCTAAGGCCTTCATCAAAGCTGAAGAAGCCTCCAAACCAACTTAAGAGGCCTCCATCCTAGCTATAAGGTCCTGCAAACAAGCTATAGGGACCTCCAAAAGAACTAAAGAGGCAACGAATAGAGCTGTAGGGGCCTCCAAAGTACTACACTTGGGCCTCTAGTAGAGATCTACAGGCCTCTTACAAAGCTGTAAAAGGGGTTAAGGCTTCTAAAAAAAACTATAGGGGCCTACTTCCTTTCTAGGGTCCTGCAACCAAACAGGGGCCTCCAAAAGAACTGAAGAGGGCTCCAATAGACATGTAGGACCCTCCACCTTAGCGCTTAAATTCTTGAACCGAGCTGTAAGGGCCTCCAACGTACTATATGGGCTTCCAAGAGGGTTCTAAGGTCCTCTCAAAAGCTATAAGGCCTACAACAGAGCTGAAGATATTTCCAATAAAAAACTTTAGGGGTGCCATCCTAGCTATAAGGTTCTGCAACCAAGCTATAGGCGCCTCCATAAGAACTGAAGGGGTCTCCAAAGAACTGTAGGGGCCTCAAAACTATCTAGGGGCCTCTAACAAAGATGAAAGGCCTCCAACAGAGCTCTAACGGCCATTGGAGCTCTGTATTTACTCTGGGATCCCCATGAAAACATCAACATAACTTTCCTATTAGGAATAAAATGAAGATGCTGCAGATACTTTTATGAACTTTTTGCTCAGCCAGGAGCCCACCGGGCAAAATCCCGGATGTCCAGTGAGCCAGTCCACCCCAGTTCGTGCCTGTCAAAAAGACTAAAGACGAAACGGAAGAAAAACGAACCGTATAATCAGGCTCTACGTGCTTGGTCAGCTATCAAAAATTTTATTTGACAATGACTGTAAAGTTCGTCAAGAAATATCTTTAATAATTTAAAATCAATTATTGTGCTCTTGTCAAAATTGTCAGCTGTGAAATTGTAAATCAGTTCATTTTCTTATGAATTTTTTGAGGTGCGGTCACGGTAAAGTAATATTGAAAATAATATTTTCCGTATATTACGGTGGAATTTTGTGTTATGTCGAGGATTCTCGAAAAATCTTGGATTGTGCATCGATAACTTATGGCAAGATATGTCAAAAAAAAAAAGTTAGTTATCTTGAGTCAAATTTTACGTTCAGTGGACTGCATCATATGCATCACTCCCTTATGTCTCCCGAACGTACCCATACTTTTGAATTTCCAAATTAAAATTAAATTCTGATTTTACCATTTGAAAATATTTTGTCATTAAATAACAAGTAGTTAAAGAATTTTCTATCGATTTTTTAAAATAATTTCAATTCTATTAACACATCCGAGACACATTATTTAACAATTTCACAATTGAATCCATTTATGGTCCATTAAATGTTTCAAAGCCATTTGTAAGAAATCAAATTACTTGTTTCATAATGTGAATCCATGTGTTGGAAAGTCACAATTGAAAAGACAAAAAAAAAAATACCTGACTTGATCGCACGAACTTGCTTTTCTAGTACCAGCAAGGCTATAATCTGGCTAAGTTCTGTAGAGGCAAACGATCTACATGATATTATGCTATTATAAAAAAGTGTGTTTTAGTTTATGTCAGTTTGGGTGTAAATATAAAATATGTTATAACTTATAAGTAAGCTGCTCCTAAAATTAAATTATTTGTTAAATTTTGTGATTTTTTTTTTTAATATTAAAAAGTTACTTATACACCTCAGAAAATGTTTTTATTTCTGACGTTTGATCTTGATGTTGCTGACATTTCTTATAATATTTTTTGTCAGCTGAATGATGCCAACGGTTGCATTTAGTTCTGTTACCCTGAGACCACACGAGCCAGTACTGGCTTACAAGTAACAATACATTTAAATTCTCTTACTTACACATACAAACCTGAGCAACTTGCTCGTCAACTCTCAACTGGCTTGCCATTTTCGAAGCCAGTTGGGAAGCCAGTAGAGAAGACAGTGGCCTCGTTCAGACTTGTATATAAAGCGATATATATTGCATTTCGTTGAAAACTTAATGAAAAATTAAATATTTTTTCTACCACAACTTTTGGTGAGAGGAGGGACCAAGAAATTTTAACACTTCCAAAATAGGCAACTGTCAAATATGATTGAAGAATGGCTATGGTTATATGATGAACTACACAAAATCTCTTAAAAGTCCTAATTTTTTGAGGGTATATTTTTTGCATGGGAGACATTTGGAACATTCCGTTACCGATTTGTCAAGCCTGTCAAATTAAATTGAAAGATTGCAACGGAGATAATGCATTGAAAAAACTTAAAGATATCTGAATTTTTTGAGATTTAATTTTTTGCGTGGGAAAAGGCCGCCTTGGCGTGACATTTTGAAACGATATATTCCTCCTAGGACGGAATTTAGCTTCTCACCTATCTATCAACGTATAAAATGTCAAATTCCATTAAAGAATGGCTACGATGATGACGGATTAAAAAACCGCAAAAATATCAACTTTTTTTTTAATTATTTTTAAAAAAAATCGAAATTTTTGAATTCGACGAAAATCAATCCATGTTACTTTAACGCAACCGAAAAGTTTGTCAATGCATCCGTCAACGTATTGGCAATATTATGCGTTGACGACGCAAGACTTGATATAGAATTCGACGTCATTTTTTGTTTAGTAAGAAAAAATCGAAGTCTGATGCCAAAGCAAATTCAATAAAAATGTGTATTTAGAATCCTAGATAGGATATCCTAGTAAAAGCTGAACGTGACCGCTGATACTTGAAAGCAACTTCCTTACAAGTTGCATTCAATCTATGTAACCAACTGGCTTGCCAGTACTGGCTCGTGTGGCCTCAGGGTGTGAAGCACGTCCTGACGCTCGTCATTCAAGCGATGTACCCTAACTCTTTTCGAAATTATTATGTTTTGGGAAAGTATGAAAATAAAAGTTAAAAGAACTAAAAAAAGAACAATTTTGCCTCTGAGGTGTTTGTTTGAAAAAAAAAAATAATAAGTTTTATTAAATTTTGGAATGCAATATTATTTATATTTATTAGAATAGAACTCTACTTACATGTAAATAATTTAAATAAAATTCTTCAAGGTACTTAGGGTCAATTTTTCAATAGTCAGTTAAACCTTAGATAGTACTTATTCTTCGAATAAAACAAAAATTTGTTCCTGTTGCTATAGTATTTATTTCTCAGATAGTTTAACTGTTGATTGAAAAATCGGCTCTTAGGAGATAATTATTATTTATTGACTGGATATATTGTTTCTCATATAAATATTTGATCTCATGTTTAAATTCCTTTTTTTTTTCAAATCCATAATTCAGCTTTATTGTGAATGCTGTACGTTCTATAGCAAAATATAAGAAAATTCTCGAACAATATTTTTTTCAAGAAGTTAATCGTTTCGCGTTAACACACACACACTTTTTCTGGCTTCGTTCCTCTTTGATGGAGCCGTCTCCTACATGGCTAGTCTCGTTCTCGTCCTTACGTTTATTATATTCCGTATATAACGTAGGTCTAGTTAGGTATATAGCTATTACACATTCTTTAAGATTAAGATAAGTTGTCTGAAGGATAAGCAGCAAACTAGAAGCTTATTTCATTGCTGGGATAAGAGCACTCTTAAAATATAATAGCAACCATAAGAGCAGTACATGCATTTTATTTTTTTGTTATCCTTTGCATTGCTTTATCGTGCTTTTCTTCTTTTTTTTTAAACAAAGGAGTGCAAGTTTATAAGGCGACTTTAAGTCCCAATAACGAAAGGATTTCTTTTATAGAACAACCTACCCACTCACGTAGTTATCTTATAATATTTTTTTTTTTATTTTCAATTTTACAACGCTAACATCTGATTATAGATTCAATGTCTGTTAGTATCTAATGTATATGTAGTTTCTCATTACTTTAACGGTATTTTTTTTTTTTTTTGTAATCAATTTTAGTTCGATTGACATCATCACTGGTAGATGGCGCACCCTTTGCTGGAGAGTTTTTCGTAGAAACGATTTCAGCTAGCTCCTCCATGAGCAAGAAACAAGGGCACTTTGTGGAGCATTCTTCAGTCAGCAACAAGTCGCCGTCATCATGGTTGAAAACACCACAAAATAATGACGGTGGCGGTGGTGGAAATTGGGCTTCTGAAAATTATAAAGGAGAAAATGGAGCCAAAGCCAATGGTGGTGGTAGCACGTTTGTTAGAGGCCAAGGTGTGACGAATACCTTTCAGGCATTTGCAAGCCAGTGGACAGAAAACGATGAAAGGAATGTTCTAGACGAAGATAGTGGGATGAATGTGGACGACACGAAGTGTTCTGGCGATAACACGTGGCACGGAAGGAATGAAATACCAACTGGGGATGGTGTCACAGTTCCAGTAGATGGACAAAAGAACATCACTGAGTCGCAGAATTTATGGATTCTAAATGAGTCTTGTGACGAAGACGACATTGTTGAATTCAGGTAAGTGTCATTTCCATACACCTAAGCATAAGACAAAACTTATGATTTAAATTTTATAATATAGTAATATTTTTATAATGAAATTTGGGGAGCGTAGGGGGGTTGATGAATGATTATGTTTTTAAGGGATACTCAACCCGAATCTGATTTTTGCCACTTGACGGAACTTTACACGCAAAAATATACAAAACTCAAGCATGATTATTGTATAGGGTTATTCGTACGGTGTGGTGCGGTGACCAATGACCATGTCTGTCGACGAAGACCGGCACAAACAATTTTAAACTATTAGAAGTTTGGCGAAGTAGAAAACGAAATATGGCGACTAAAAGAGCAACAGCCAGCAATCAAAAATGCTTCCACCACAACTATGTTCAGCAAGGGGATAGTTTTACCAAATACATTTTTTGATTATGATGAGAATGACTATAAAAAAACATAAGTATCATAAAAAAATTAACTGTTTATTTTTGTTTAACTTACCACAAGGGCATATCTAGCAAAATAAGAAGGAGGCCGGATTTTTTTTTTTTGTTGTTGTAAATTAAGGAAATCACAAACCTTTGAAGTGGAACCAAAGCCGACGACTACGGCTGTTTGATGGTGGCTGGAATCCAAGCTGGACCACTTGATTATTTTTTCGCCCACACTGACCCATTAGGAGAAAGTTGTTTGACAGGAGCTGCATTAAAATTCCTCTTAGATCGCAGCATGTTATTATCTGGTTGCAGTTTGTCAAAATAAGTTGTTGGGATTCGTTTACTAAGCAATTCGGCAGTTGAAGACGGCATTGTGTGCTGACGAAGAAGAAACCTTGCCAGTCGAAGGTGTAAGCTTCCGTCTAAGTTTCGCTTCAAGTAATCTTTTGCCGTGCGAAGCATCCTCTCAGCCTGCCCATTGCTTAATGGATGAAACGAAGCTGTACGAATGTGGGATATCAGGTTTCGTCTGCAAAACTTGTCAAATTCGTCGGAAGTGAACGGTTGTTTCTATGTCCACATCTATCTTTTTGACAACCCCTGGGTAACCAGCATGTAGCGCTTTCAGAATGTCTCTTTGAGCCAACTCTGGAATTATAAGACGGGAATCAAAAAATTAGCAGTTTTTTTTTTACCGTTAGCTATCTTGATGTCTTTGATGTGGCTTGAAGTCTTGATTCATGCAACGATCTGGCCATCCCCTTAACGCTCAATGAAAAATTCGCTTCAGAATTTTATCTTTGGAAGTCAAAATGGCAATATCGGTAGATTGTAGAATATTAGCATTAGATTCTTCTACCATATTGATTTTGAAATCACCTTGGGACTCCGCAGCCATTGGTAAACGACTAAGAGCGTCTGCGTCGGTGTTCTTCTCCCCAGGGCGATGTATAATTTTGAAACTGCAGCCGTTTAAGAAAACACTCCATCTGAGCATTCTGGATGATAGTATTACTGGAGTTGGCTTGGGAGTTAAACAATCCAATTAGCGGCTTGTGGTCAGTCACGATTGAAAATGGTCCAAATAAGAAATTATGGAAATTCTTGGCACCAGCAATGATTGCCAATGCTTCCTTATCCATTTGCGCATAGCCTCTCTCCGGTTTAGACAATTTACGAGAATAAAATGATATTGGACGTTCTTGACCATTTGACATAGTGTTTCCCAACCTTTTGTGTGCTATGCCCCACAGAACATTTCCAAAATCCTCATGCCGCCCCCAACATTATATTAAGATACCAAAATAATTTTGAGCATCGAAAATCTGAAATGTCAAGTCCACATTCAGTTAAATACCAAGATGGAAAAGGTAATAAAATAGTTCCCTTTCATATTTGGTTCCATTGGGGTATGTGATTTGGTTAAAAATCAACGTGAAAAAAAAAACTGATTCATATTTGTCGTCAAGTGTCATTGAGTGAAGTGAAGTTGGTAACAGTTGATACAATATGCGCGGTCACCCGGGGTTTAGACAAGCGAGTAGAACTAGTAGCAAATGTATCATAGGGTTAGTTTTATGGATGTATGTGTGACTAGTAGCTCTCTGTGCGTTTTGTCAACTAGTATGATTTTTTAAAAATATTTCATACAGAAAAATATACAAATTATGGAAACTTTGGAAACAAAACAAATAAATGAAAAATACACTACACTAGTAGGATAACTGGCAGGCTACTCGCAGGCAAAAATATTATACTATTTGGGCTACTTGTTGGCTCTCTCGTGTTCTGATACACAAACACACATAAACGCTACTAGTTCTACTCGCTTGTCTAAACCCCGGGTCAGGAAAGAGAGATATCGGGAACATTTCTCCGTCAAACTTTTTGACTCCGTTTGACAGCCAAACTGAGATTTTTTGCTGAGGCCTTCAGAAATCTCCCTTTCCTGAATACGCCAAATTGATTATTACAGAAGCTGATCCTGGGTACGTTCCAAAATATATATTTAAGGGTGGAAACACAGGAAGCATAGATTTTCGGAGAGAAGTGTAATGCAGGATAACTTTAAATTGCCCCCCTATAATATCAAATTGCCCCCCCCTTTGGGGCGTGGGCCCCACGTTGGGAAACACTGATTTGACATTACATGGGAGAGTACAACTCCGATCCCATATGGGGAGGCATCACATACCAGAGACAAAGGAAGCTTCTCACTGTAATTTATAAGAATATTTGTAGCTGATAACATTTTCTTGAGTTTTTCAAAAGCATTTTATGCTCTGCATTCCAACGCCAGGTCATATTCTTATCCAGTAAAATATGCAAAGGTTCAGCGATGTTTGCCTTATCCTTCAGGAATGCGTGATAGAAATTAATTATACCAAGGAATGCTTGCAACTGTTTCTTGTCGGTAGGTGGAGATTTTTCTTGAACCTTTTCATCCGACGGACGAATCTTGCGATGGTCAATATCGTAGCCTAAGAATGTGATACAAGACAAGTCCAATTTGCACTTGTCTTTTCGAAGGTGCAATCCAGCGTTGCTTAATTGTCTAAAAACCTCTTCTAGTGTCTTAACAAGCTGAGATGAGTCTTGACTGTTGATAAAAATGTCATCAAAATAAACGGTTGCTCCATAAATATTCCTTAAAAGGTTTCCCATTCGCATCTGAAAAATGCCAGGAGCAGTGGAAATTCCTAAAGGAAGACGTTTGACTCTGTACGTACCTTTGTGCGTAAAAAGCGTGAGTATCTTCGATAATTCTTCGTTCATAACTATTTTCTGATACGCCTGTGCTAAATCAATTTTAGCAAATGTATTGCCTCTTGGAATGAATGCCAGAATGTCTGTGATGACGGTGTTTGAAAGCAGTGGGACGACAGTGCCTTGTTGACCGTGCACCTGTAGTCTCCACAGATACTCACGGATCCATCAGATTTTGTAACGGGCACAATTGGGGTCAACCAAACACTACATTCTGTTGGCTCAAAAATACCTTGTCGAAATAGCTTGTCAATCTCCGCTTCGATGGCTTGACGTTGAGAGTAAGGAACCTTCCTGACCAGCATCTTGACTGGACGCGAACAGTGGGTCTAATGTGAGTGAAATATCTTTACCCACGTACGTACAAAGCTCTTCTGAGAAAAAAGATGAGTATCTTTCCAACAGCTGCGTGAGTTGCGAATGAATATTATGTTCCTACTGTACAATAATACCCAGATCGTCAAATCAGTTACAAGTAAGTACACTTGTTCGACGACCAGCGGTGATATATAGGGCAAGGTTTGCTATATGTTTGTCGTTGTAAATTATGTCAACATAAATGAGTCCTGTAATTGGAATCCGATTATTTCCATAATCAAAAAGACTAAAACCTGTCTCATTAAGGGTTGGTTGATCTGTCTTCCAAATTCTTGCCGCCTCAGCCTCACAAATTATTTATAGCCTTATCCACTATCAAACTCAAACTAACAGTTCATTCCGTTTATCTTTGCAGTTGCTGTCTTTTTCAAGGTCTTCGTAGGTTGAATACAGTTGACTTGATCCTTTTTGCTGTACTTTCCTCTAGAAAGTGACGCATTTTGTTTCGGCTTCATTCGACATATGTACTCTCTAAATATGTCCAATTTGTTGCATTTCGCAGATTTAAATGGCCAATCAACTCTGGCATGTCTGCTTCCACATCCTGAACAATTTGATGAAACAAGACAACCTTCTCTTTTTCGAGCTTACTATTCCATTGTTTGTTTTTGTTTTTCTGTTGGATAGAGTTGATTTGAACTTCTGAAGAAAGTTAAGACGATGAGCTGGCCTGAATCTCTTGTTGATTCCTAGCAGCTGCCTATGAAACTTCAGACTTCTCTTGAACAACTTGTAGTGTGATTTTATTTTCCGATAAAAGACTTTGTTGTAAGTGGTCACCTATTCCACCAAATCAAATCAAGATGCACCACAAATTGACAAAAAATTGCTTTTTGAATTTTCTTGTCGGAAATTGCATTTGCAAGCAAGAACATCTCAAATCTTCTTTTGTACAAACTCCAAGCTTTAGGATTTGAAATATCGAAAGCCTCGATTGATCCAATTGAAGTCATTTTGTAAATTGAAAATTAGCTCGAGAAAATATGTTGCTCTTCGTCTTCTTTAGTTTGGGTTAATTAATAGGTAGTTTTCAAATCAATATTTAATAAAGATTCTAGAAAACTAATCCAATTCTCCTCGCCAGTAAAATGTTTTATAGAAAAAACTATTTAAATTTTATCAATGAACGTTAGTAATAAAGAATATTTTCCAACTGAACAAATTATTTTCATTTTTAACAAATTCAAAATGAATGATGTTATAGATCATTATACTTTTGATACAACAGGTATTCATAACAAGTAGACACAACAGGCGCGGTAGTGCCAGGCCAAGTTCTGGCACTACACCCTTTTTACAGGATCAAACTCAGGCGATTTTCGACCCCCCCTCTAACTTCAGTACCAATAAAGTCAGAAGCTAGTAAGTAGTAAGTAAGTAAGTAAGTAAGTAGTAAATAAGTAGAAAGTAGTAGCCCGTAGCGTAATGGTTAGTGCGTTCGACTGTCACGCTGGAGGTCTGGGATCGCTTCCCAGCCTCGTCCACCTAAAAAACTAAAAAGTTTTTTTTCAGGGCTACTGCCTCTTGCGAGGAATTGACAAATCCTCCAAGAGTTTCACCTGTCACGAATAAGTGCTTCTCGTCTAGCCGTTCGGATTCGGCATACAATTGTAGGTCCCTTCCATACCTGTCGACAGGCGCACACAGGAATAGTTGGGAGTTGTTAGTCACTGGTTCTTCATGAGCCGTTGTGCCACCCGATTTATTTATTTATTTTTTTTTAAAGTCAGAAACTTCAAACACGCATCATTTGCTAAGCTTACCGGGTCTAGGCAACTCACTAAATTTCAATTCTTTAGCACAAGGGGTTCCTGAGATATAAGACTGCAAAAATCGCAAAAACCGTAACTGACTGACTGACTCACTGACAGATCATCAAAATTATGGAGCACTTCCCGACATAGTAGAATCTTGTAATTTCGGTAGGCCCTGTGGTGTATACAAAGGAAACAAATCGAAAATTTAAGATTTTCCATTCAGAGGGCGTGGTACCCGCCCATTTCCATAAAATTTATATTAATTATTTGGAGCACTTCTGATTGTCGTAGAATGATGAGATTTAACACAGCGGTAGGGCTTAAAGTGCAGGCAAAGGAAAGATTTTTAATTCAGGGGCGTGGTTTCCGCCCATTTTCATAGAATTGATATAAATTATTTGGAGCGCTTCTGATTGTCGTGGAATGATGAAATTTAGTACAGCGGAAGGGCTTAAAGTGCAGACAAAGGAACAGTTTTAAAATTTGATATATGCATTCAGGGGCGTGGCACCCGCCCATAAGAATAGAATTGATATTAATTATGAGGAGCACTTCTGATTATCGTAGAATGATGAAATTTGGTAGAAAGGTAGGGCTAATAGTGCACGCAAATTCAATATTTAAAAATTTGAAATTTTAAATTCAGAGGGCGTGGCATCCGCCCATTAATATTAATATCAATTATATGAAGCACTTTTGGTTGTCGTAGAATGATGAAATTTGGCAAAGCGATAGAACTTGACATGCAAGCAAAGTGAAAATTGAAAATTTGAGATTTTTCATTCAGTGGGCGTGGCAACCACCCGTTTTCACAGAAATAATATTAAATATATTGAGAGTACTTCTGTTTGGTACAGAATTATGAAATTTGGTATAAAGCGGTTCGTTTTCAGGCGTATACATAGAAAAAGTTGAAATTTTAAAATTTTTCATGCAGGGGCGTTTCGTTCACCCACTTCTTATCAATTATTATTATGATTTCAATGGAGCACTTCTAACTTATTAAAATTGGCAGATGGGTAGGACTTGTTGTATATAGAAAAGGCATAAATTAAAAACTTACTTTACTTATAAGGCTCTCATTGGGCTTTTATTCCACCGACTTTTCCTGATAAAAAGAACCTTTGCAGTAGGTAGTGAAATCACAACAAAAACATAAATGTTAAAAAAGTAGCCAAATTCTTCTAATACAAAAACCTTTGCGGAACAAGTCAGCCGTAAAAAGTAATGAGATCTAAAATTACGCCAAGTTCTAAGTTTATTACTGTAAAATATCAAATATATTAAGTAGAGTAATGTCGAAGAACCTCAAAATTATTAGAGACATCTATTATTTAATGATTACTGACTTAAATTGAGTTGGTTTACTTGGAAAATTTACTTTTTTTTACCTAATTACTCAATTTTGAAATGAAAATTTCGCTTCATCTTCAGGATTTTTAGCTGATATATACGTAGTATAGGGCAACTTTAGGATCCGTGAAAATAATTTTCCCTTACATAACGATGATAGAGAACGCGAAAAAAGTGGGTCTCGCAATTCTGTCTGTCTGTCCGTCTGTCTGTCCGTATGTCTGGCCGTCTGTCTGTCTGTCTGTCTGTCCGTCTGTCTGTCCATCTGTCTGTCCGTCTGTCTCTCCGTCTGTCTGCCCGTCTGTCTGTCTGTACCTCGACCTGCAGCCTAAACGGCTGAAGCGATTTTCTTCAAACTTTGGATTTAAGGTTCTTATGGGATTCCCTAGAGGGGATACTGAAATTTTTTTTTTAGCTCAAAAAATAACGGAATCAGCCATACAACGTAACGAGAGTTACGAGAGCAAGTTTGTGCGATCCAGTCGTGTCCATTTTTTTTTTTATTCGTATTAAAATATAAAAGATAAATAATTAAAATAAAATTTTCCACTTACCTATGGGAATATTTATCTTTTTAATTGCGTACAGTACACTATATTTAATATTTTAAATCAAATTACAGGATGATATTTATAACATCCGTTGAGATTTATTATGGCACAAAGAAATATGACCATAATATAATTAATCATCTCTCTCTTTCTCCCTCTTTTCAGAATATATTTTCGTCCTGCCAAAGGAGTTATTATCAACCAGAACACCAGTGGACGAGAAACACCCTCATCAATGCATATGGTCGTATTAAAGACTGTACTTTCATTTAAGATTGCAAAAGGTAATTTCGTTTTTAATAAACAATTATTATTCCTGTTAGACTTACAAATTCTGTTTGCATCATAGACTGTCAACTCACTCTTCGAGAAACATCGGGTACACTGAATCACACAATGTTACCATTCTACAGCACCGATTGTACGGTGCACTTTCCGTCCTTCCAGATGGCCACACTTGGTCAACTACCACCGGGTATCCTTGTCGAGCTGACACGCCTCAATGTGCCATGTATCAATGGTGGCTACTTAAAGTTCAGCAACCATTCAGAACTGTGCGGCAAGCTCGAAGAGCTGTCGCTAAGCAAGCGAACGCACCACTTTGATGTGCTGCAACAAACTAGTGTTAAGATTTATAAAAATCCAATGTTTAGCTTAAATTTTAAATTAGTCGATTTCTGTTATAATGTTTCGTTAAGCAACGAGAGCGGACAATTTTATGTGCGTCCGACGCGACCTGACTCCTTCGAGTGTTACTTTCGCATCCATCTGCCGTACGGAAATCGCATTCAATTACAATTAGTTACGAATAACGATAGCGATGTAGTGAATTCGATCTCAAATCCTAGCCCATCAGAGGGCGCCACCACCACCCTAATCACCACTTCTTCCTCCACCACAACGACAACACAAACGGCGGCCAACGACCGCGACGCCACCACGATTTACACAAGCCTAGGTCTAAGTATCGAAAACAATGTTGTTAATCTATCTTTAAGTTCGCAGAATCAAGCATTTGTTAATAGAACGATGCAGGAGTCTATGATGTCGCGAGGTCCTTCCGACTCAAATATGTACAATAGTGATATGGGCTTTGCCGCGGATGAGAGCACATTGGGCAAAATACCGGCCGAGTGCCACGGGGTTGTGATAAAAATATTCGAAAACGATTCCGCCAAATGGACGCACTGTGTAAATAGTACAAGTGATGTTAGTGGATTCTTTGTAGAATCGTCGGGCAATACTCTGAATGTTCATTTGTTTCGGCCGGTTAGACTGAAAGTGTTTGGAGCGATGCCTGCAACTGCTCCTGGTGGTAGTGAGCATCAGAAGGACATAAGTAAAAATGAAATACTGCAACTGCCGTCGATTTATTTGTCATATACGACAAAACCAATTGCAGAAATTGTTGCAGACTGTGCCTTCGGTTGGATTGCACTGCAACAATTCTGTGTGTCTGCCATAGAAAAGCCCCAGCCGTGGATTGACGGTGAGAAATACTGCGCTAGCCTGGGAGGGCATTTAGCGTCAATACGCAGCAAACTGGAGCAAAGTATAATCGATAATTTACTAATAAATAGGTAAGTTTAATTTATTGTACAACTAAATAGTTAACATATTGGGGCGTATTCATAGTTATTTTAGGGCTATGTCTAAGTTAAACATAGGTTTATTTGAATTTTCGGACGTTAGTTCTATTTTTTTAAGTTTATCATTTCAAAACATTTGAAGCTTTTCGTGTAGTAAGTATACCAAGTTAATTATCTTATAAAAATATAAAACCAACAATTTGTAATTAAAATAGGCCTGTATTCATTGAGCCAAAATTGTCTTAAACTGTAGTTTAGTTACCTGCGTCTATCTGCGACTATGAATATACCCCATTATGTTTTCGCTTAAACAAAATACATATATTACATTTATCTTTTACGGGAAAAATTCATGTTCGCAGAAAATAAAATCTTATAAATCGTACCTGAGCTGAAAGAGAGCTATTATAAAAGGTTATAAGTCCAGGGATACCATGACCCTGGTGAAGTTCACAATTGCCATCGAATTGATCTATTATTTTTATTCTGTGTGTATTTGTAAGTTTTGTTGTTTTTCTATATAAAAAAAATGCCGCATTTACACGAGTGACAAGTTCTCATTATTTCTTCTATTTTCTTGTCATATTAATTTAGCATTATAATAGGCGTTTTTCTTTTTTAGCTCAGGAAAGAGTTCTGAACAGAGTCCGAGCATATCGAGCATGCTCTGAGCCTCCTCTGAAGAAAGCGTGTTCTGGTTCTGAGCGCTCAGAATTATTTTTGAAACACACCTGTACACTAAGCTGTCACTTATTTTTCAATTTCACCTATCAAATACTTGTGTTCAGCATTCAACTCGGTCTGCTCAGTTATTTTATTCTAAGCTCATAGATCGCGCTCTGAACAAGCTCAGAGCACGTTCAGAACGAAAAAAGAAACACAAATTTGAAGCTCTGAACGTTCAGAGGTAAAAAAGAAACACAATTTTTTGTTTGACAGTTCAGGCTCTGCTCTGAACTAAAAAAGAAAAACGCCTAATGTCATCGTCTTAGCACGGTGTTGTCAATTTTGATGAATATTGACAACATACAATAAAGAATAAGCTTGTGATAATAATGACAGAGTCTCAAATAGTCATTATTTTGTGTTCGTGTAAATTTATGTCGTTAATGAATAGATTTTTTGATTATTTCATCGTTTTATTGACAGTTTTTTCACTTGTGTCAATCCGGCTTAACAAACAAATTCTAGGTTTCCACTTGGCATTGAAAGACACAATTTGACAAGACATGGTGAGTTTTACCTACTCTGCAGACTACTACTATTTTCTATGCTTTTTCTGTTGGTGCTACCCACACTGTCTTGTCAAATTGTATCAATTTGCAACTTTCATTGACAAGTGGAAACCCAAACAAGTGCAACATAAAATTAATTAAAAATTGTTACTTTAATGAGAAATTTTATAAAATGTACCACAACTACATACATATTCAGCCTTATCGGCAATTCCGGGGGAAATTGTTCTCCTCCGGATTTTCATTTTTCCCAGGAGTCGAATACTCCTATCGTCAATCTCCCCCGGAAATAACCTCGAATCAGTTCCGAAATACTCTGAGAGAATTTATATTCTGAATTTATTTATCTGTCAAAGTTTGTTAACTATTTTCTGAAATCAAATTAAATATTTAAACTATTTGTGGTGATAAAGACGTGTTTTGCATCATAATTTAAATTCTCGTGTAATGGAAACGCGTTAAAATAGTCAAAAGTTTAAAGAAAAGCATTTTTGTCGATTTTGTTATTGTAATATCTTTGTTTTCTCTCTTTGTGAACAACTGTGTTACTTTATGACGGGGAATAACCCGAAAATGTTAAGTAAATTTGTTCCAAAATGTGTTAAAAATGTATAGAATCAAAAACGGAATATAGATCGGCTAAAACAAGTTGTAGAATGGACGTATAGCCACACATACCAATTCACTGATGGACTTCTCAGTAAAACGTAATGATGGATTTTATTAAAATGCAAATGTAAAAATTATAAAGCCTTCAAAAATAGGTAGTAATATGCTTCTATTTTTCAAATTCTCCAATTAAATTGAGGCGAGTTTTTTTTCCAGGAAAACATCATTAATTTTCCCCCGGAAAATAGATTTACGATATCCACTTTTTTCATTGGACTTTTTTCCCATTTTTCGAACATTGTTTATGATTGGAGAGTGTCATACGGGGGAAAAAATCCGGGGGAGATTTTATTCCCGATTATGTACATTAAATTAAAATATTTGTTTAATTCTTAAATTGAGAAACATCACACAATTTGTACTTAGACCCTGATTATACCGTTAGTTTTTTCTTTCGTTTCGTATTTTTGACAGTATCGTACGTTCGTGATTAACCGGTTCGCAAAAATACGTATGACCCTGATTACACGATTTCGTTTTTTCGGCTTTCGTCTTTTTGAGGGATTAAGTGAAGGACTGAAGGGTGTAGAAATGTAGAGGGAAGACTTTTTCTGATTGAACTTTGACGTTTCTGATTTGGCAACCAAAATGCTCCTCGACGTTATAAAAAAACGATTTGAACAAAAATGATTGGATTGGAAAATTGTGTTTCGTCATTAAATATACATAACATAGAAGTATGTTTCGGAAAAAAAAGAGAGATAAAAGCATTTTTAATTATTTTTACTGATTATATACATATAATCGTGTAATCATGAACGTTCGTGCCTGTCAAAAAACGAAACGAATGAAAAAAACGAACCGTATATATTTAGGCTCTTACTCGTACCTCTTAAAAAAAAGAAGTTCTGTCATTCGCTTCTGAATAATACCAGCCAGCGTGTGGTTGCATTCAGTTCTTATGGAGCGTGCCTTTCCCAGCCGGATTTTCAATGTCACTTTGAAATCAAGACGGCCTTATTGCATCGTATATATAATAGGGTGGATCGTTTTCAACATTTTTTGGCCAATCACTACGTGCAACTCATAGTTTATGCTAATTGATTTTCTGAACTTATGCTCATCATTTATTTTGAGTCGCCCTAGGGAAAAACAAAATCGGGAAGCCATCGAAAATTGGTCTTTTTTCACAAAAAAAATTATAAACCTACCTATTAAGAATTAGGGACACGAATAGTTGGCGCAAAATAATGACGGATTCTTGTAGATTTTTCGAAAGCTAGAAGTCTGTTCTTTTATTGAGTTTTTGAATCAAGTTTTTTCTGTTAATAGTTTTCGAAAAAAATATTTTCAAACTAAAACTTGAAAAAATATGAACTGATTTTTTCTTCCAAAAATGTGGAATTAGGTTAGAAATTGACTTAAATTCTTTAGTGGATAAGTGCTTTTATTAATTCTTCATCCACCACTGAAAACCAGATGACTTTGATGTCTTCTATTTTTTTTAAGAAAATCTAAAATCACGAAAAGTACTTATTGTATTCAATCATGTTGTTTATAAAATTGACCGGCCTTCCTATACTGAAAGAGATAGACCCCTCCGCCCAGGATTTATAATATATCATTTTATGTGAAAACTGCAAATTTGTAATGGCTTCCCGATTTTGTTTTTCCCTAGGGCGACTCAAAATAAATGATGCGAGGATAAGTTTAGAAAACCATTAAGCATATACTATGAGTTGCACAGAGTGATTTGGCAAGAATGCTGAAAACGATCCACCCTAATATATAACTTCATCTCTACGATGGATTTAAACTGTCGACCATCATATTTGTTCGCATTTTAAAGTCGATTGCCAATTTGTTCTCAGTGTGGGTTAAATCTTAAATAAATCCATAATAAAGGATGCGTGATAATCAAAGATCAATTTTTGTTCGCTTGATTAACAAATCACGGCTTTTCCACAAATTTGCACACCGCTATTTTAAAACCCCAGTCCCCCCCCCCCCCCAAGGCTGAAAAAAAAAAATTAGTAACAAAGTAAATGGGTTTATCCAGGAGACATAAGAGGGGCTTCATAAGCCAGTCAACTATATCCATTGAACGCAAATTTGACTCAAGATAACTAATTTTGTTTGACAATACATTATGTCAAACTTAGAACTTTACCACAAGTTGCCGTTAAGAAAGTACCTTATTTTTCGATACACACTCAAAGATTTCCCGAGAATCATCAACATCGTCACATTGTTTGGAAAATTTCATTTTCAATTTACTTCACTGTGACAGCACAAGCTATTTATAAAAAGTTACCAATTCTCATAAAAACACACTTGATTTGAAATGAAGGTAAACATAAACTGCTACTTTCCAGTCACTTTCCAATCAAATTTCTGTTGATTTGAAGCCAATTTTTTGACAGCTGGCCAATCACAGGCTAGAAAAAGACGCAAAAATAGAATAATATTGCTGACTTTTAATATACCCCCCTCCCGTTTAGACGGAAAAGGAAATTAAAAAAAAATTCTTTAAAACAAACAGAAAAAAAATTATTAAAAATCAACGGCAACACTTAAAACGTTATACCTTTTTGTTAAGCTAGACATCCCTTCTTTTATTTTCTTTTTAAATTATGTTTTTTTGGACAGTTTTTAAATGTTTTAGGTATAATTTTTTATTTCAAAATTCAATACTTTTAATAATTTTCATTCAAACACTGAAAACCGAATTGTAAAATCAAGACCAAAACAACCAAATCAACCAGTTGCTGAAATAATCAATAAGCCAGATCATTCTTAGTTTTATTTTAAAGTCGGTTCATTTATTTTTTAATATCTTAAAAACTAAATGTCTCTGAATCATGCGGTTTTCAGTGTTTGATGAAATATCAATAAGAGCATTGAATTTTGAAAACAAAAACAGTACTTAATTATGTAAAATTTTGAACAAAATAACTTGAAACATTTTTTATCAATTTTTTTCTTACAAAATTTTGACTTTTAAAATTAATTTTTCAAAAACTGTTTAAAAAAAATAAGAGAAGTGTTTTCTGGCTTTACTAAAACAGTTCAACAGTTCATTGTAAGTGTTACCTACACATACATTAGTTGAATCACCCACGGGTGGTTTTTGGAGTTGTTTTGTCAAACACTTCACGAATTTCATTTTAAAATCAATATTAAATTTGGTCATATATTTTTCTTTTTTTTTACATGCTATATCTTCTTCATTTTTTTTTATAACACTGATTTTGATACTGAAAACGTTATTGAAAAACTAATATTTGTATTTTGTACAAAATACAAATTAAAAACTCAACAAAAATGCTGGGCCCAAATAACTCAATTCCTAGAGACGGCTTTAAACAAACCAATATAAAGAAATTCAAGGCCCACCCTATTGTGCATGCAATGCATTATGATTCATCGTTAGGTAATTCATAATTCAAATTTAATATTACATTCTCACATGAATATGTCTAGCTCTAGGTATCAGTTTGACGGATAAATAGGCTTTCAGCTTTCAAAAAAAATATTCAAAACTATGAAAACTCATTATTTTCTGCAACAAAAAACAAATTTGCTTTCACCTTGAAAATCTTCATCAACTCAAAAAAAACATTTTCCAACTTCTTTTGATGAAAGCAAACAACTCTAGTAATTGAATGAGTTCCCATTATGAAGTCACTTACTTAGCTCGCTCTTTTACTCCCACTAACAAATTTTGTGTGTACATTTCAATTTTAATTCATTTTAGTCCTGGATACCATGACCACTTTGCCTACTGGGTAGGAGGTTCAGATAAAAATTTCGAAGGCGATTTTCGATGGACTGATGGACTTCCATTCCAGTACACAAGTAAGTTTTAAACCATACAGGTATACATACATACATATAAAGTAAGTGGGCCATTTTATGCGCAGTTGCCCACACAAAAACTTAGCTATAGAATCATCTTTACACAGACACACATAGGAGTAGCTATTATAAACATTTAACTCTGAAACATCCTACTTTGTTATTGCTTGTCAGATTGGTTTCCAGGCTGGTCGCAGCATGGTAACTACAACAAACAACCCAATGATGATGGTCTTAGCAGTCAGGATTGCATTGAACTGCGTCGATATTTTCGGACTCCCCCTGGAATTCAATCTGGTCGTAGCCCAATGACAAGTAACTTTATGTGGAACGATCGGGATTGCAATGCAAATAATTTTATTATCTGCGAGAGACCAATGAGTGATGGTATGTATTAAGTACGTTTACGTTTTTATAAAAAACGATGATTGCTTTGGTTTTGTTTTGTTTTATTTCTTTTTTTTTTTGTTTCTGAGAAAATTCTTTCTGCTGTGAATTTTCCACACTATTAATTTTAAAATTGTTATACTGAAACAAGGAAGTGTTAAAAATATTTTTTTAAGAAAATCTCTCACTTGTCTTTTTGTCTCAAGTTTTTAAATCTTTTTTGTAAATCATACAGAATTGTCGGTATCGGTTGATTTGCATAAAATATAAATTCGTATACCAACATAAAATATTGAGTTCATAAATAAAATCTAAACAATAAAATTAAGGCTAAGGCTGCGCGTATAGTATTGCGACAAAGCGATGCGAGAAATGTTTCCATGCGAGAAAAATATTAACATTTATTCTTATTAACGTGGACACAGTGAAGCGATATTTGCTGCGAGTGTTGCGATTTTATCACATACTTATCGCAAGCATCACGTTCACAAACTCTTTTGACCACTTTTACTCGAATATTGTATACCTTCTCGCATCGCATCGCTTTGTCGCACTACTGTACGCGCAGCCTAAGACTTACAGTCCTTATTTCATTTTTTGTTCAAAATTTTTACAACCTCGATTGGAACCAAATTCTTGGACTATCGTTTTCAGCGGAAAATATTACCTGATAAACATAATTAGTTTCGAAAAAAAATCCCCTTTTTAACCCTCTGGGTATTTTTGTTGATCAATTAGTTGGTAAATATTGGAGTAGAATATAGCTAAGTTGTTGTTCATAAATATCCAACAGTTAATGATAGACTATTATCTTAATATCATCGTACAGACTTCGAGAGTGTTATTCACCTAAACACATTGTGCCAGTGATGTCAACAAAATTACTAAAGGTAGCTTTTGTGCTTTCCTGAAATAAAAAATTTCAAAAAGAATACAAAACTTTGAACTTAAATCATATACATAAGTACAAGTGCACACATGATCAGTCGCACGAAAGTCTCAATATACATAGATATGTAAAATGGTAGATATATAAATGCTTATATCCAAAATTTGTATTAAATAATCTTGCTAGCTAATAAGAAAATGACTTACTTTGTTTTTCAATTACTAGTACATGGCTCTCATTGCGTAATTTTGAAGACGATCGTCGTTTAAAAGATTTTATCACAATCGCATCGTTTAATCGTGTCGGTCATCGTTTCAATTGTTTACAGTTTGAGAACAAGTTAAGGATGAAGCTTCTACAAAGTCTTAACATTATTGTAATATTTTTACGTGTACAGTTATTGTCAAGCTAAATTTTTAGTAAAATTTTTTTTTGTAAAATTTTTAAAAACATTTTAAATTCATTTTTTTGAATCTTAATAATTTGAAAAAGACTTCATCAATTTTCTTTATTATTTATTATCTTCTAGAACATTTGAAAATAATATGTTTCTAAACTTAAAAGAAAAAAACGTAACTTCTATACAAATGTTTAAAAACCCCTTAAGACAAATTTTATTTTTCTCGAAAAGTGCCCCAAAAATTTTGATACAAAATCTGTGTGATATTATTTCAGTGCTATCTTTCTTTAAATACAAAAATATAATTATTTGACAATCATTATAACCAGTACTTCAGAAGATAGAACCACTTTCCATATTTTCGACTTTCTCATTATAAGCTTAGCCGATTTAAATTATTTTTCTTAGCAGATGCTAAAAAATTATAAATAAAATTGCATATTATATTTTTTTTTTTTTTGAAAATTTGATTTTCCAAAAAGTCTTTAATAAAATTTTTTGAAATTTAATTTGTATGTGTAAATAAATTGTTAGTTAAAATTCGCGTTCCAAATTTGTTTCTTAAAATGTTCTCAAAATTATATGTATACAAAATTATTTAAAAAAAACAAAATTTCTTTTGAATTTTGTGTTTAGTTTGGAGTAAGCGTAAACACCAACAAAACCGACAAAAACTACCATTATAGTATAAAGTTAAAAATATTAGAAAATACAATCTAACAAGTTTTTTTTTTAACTCTAACTAAATACAATTCTGACTAAGAAAAACGTTGTTCCCAAGTTAGTTTCTTGATAAATTTCGTTTTTCTTTTCATTTCATAGAAACATATCGCAGGAACTGGATTAATGACTGCAATAAAACTGTGTCCCTCACCAAGGAACATCCTCGAGCATCGGTATGGAGTCCTTCTTTCCCCCGTCAGTATCCAGACAATGCTAATTGTTTCACCACAATAACAGCACCAAGTGGCTACCGAATAGTTCTGGAGTTTGAGGAATTAGTCATCGAAAGTGAACCAGGGTATGTTCAAACTAAAATAACAAAAAATAAAAATTTGAAAAAAAAAAGTTACGTATACGCCACAGTGCACTTATTTTTTTTTTTTGTTTATTTCTGCCTTTTTTGTAGTTGTACATATGATTATCTGGAAGTAACAGAACCAACCATCACCAGCTCCAATCCACATTTGGGCAATTTTAATATCGAACAGAAATTAATAAAATCTTCCAGACATAATAGCAAACCTAAAATGCAACCATTCGCCAACACCGGCAATCTCAATACAAACACCAATCGAGACTTTCAAAAGCGAAGTTCTTATGAAAACCCTAGCCTAAGTTTTACTTCTAGCAATATCAATTCAAATAGTTTTAACAATTTTAATATCGCTCAATCTAACTATCAGAATTTGTTGAATATCTTTTCGAATCTATACAAACCGCATGCAAATTTTTTAATACAAACTCCGGACTATCCCAAAGGCAATACTTACTATCCGACGGGGAAAAATAGCAAAAACGATGCATTGCCGAAACGTTTATGTGGCGATTGGAGTTCGAAGCTGAAACTATTGCGACACATATCGGTTGGATCGTATTTGGGATTGCATTTTGTGTCGGATTATTCACATCATTTTGGTGGATATAAGGCGAAAGCATTTATGGAAAATAGTAAGTTGCATGAATGTTGTACATACATACATAAATATACCTAGATTTAGTTTTAATTCAATTACTATATTTCCTAGGTTTAGTTTCTATCAAATTAATCATCATTTGTGTCTATCAAATCTATAAAATCTATATTAGATTCTAAATTATCGAGAACTATATAAAAATATTTAACCATTTCCTGTTCTATTTCTGAGCAAATTATTTGCATACTTTCTTTCCATGATGTTCACTGCATGGTTTTATTTTAATTCAACTCGTGTACATATATTATTTTTTTTTTTTGTTTGTTATTTTAAATTCCCTCTTTTGATCTTATATAGTTGAAGGGCATACGTTTAAAGTATTGAAGATTTAAGGTATTTAAACAGATCTAAATTCAGTGCCGTCGAGATTTGGAAGAAATAGGGAAGTCAACACATTCCAAGATTGTCTGACACGAGAAATAATTTTTTATTTCGTTTTGTATAATTTTTCAATTAAATCGTAAGTCGTATCCGCACACATTTTTCAACGTGACGAACGCTGTTAAATTGTTCGTTTTTTCTTAATTCATTTTAATTATTGATCCTATACCTGTAAAATTAAATTAAAATTTCAACAACAAATAGTTCCGTGATTTTGTTTCCAGTACGATGTCATTATTTGAATTAAACGCAATTGGTACCAACGGTTCTTATTCAATATCAACTCAAACAATATTTAATGACAGTACAATTTTTAAGAATTTTTCTAAAGAAAATAAACAAACCGGATTCAAAGGCTTTCAAATGCTGCATTGGCCTTTGAAAAGTTAATACGTAATTGGGGAAGAAAATTTGTTTTTGGCATCGTAAGAGACCTTCTTAAAAGAGTAAATTAATGAACTAATTCATCACAAAAACTAATAATCGTGATATGGCTTTATAAAAGATAAAAACGGGAGAAATAGACGTTTAAAGACAAAAATTGTAATAAATCGGAATGATCTTAAAGTGCAAAGAATTTTATATTTTTGCAAAGATAAAATAAAAGCATGTACATATACCTAAGTGTATGTACAGTCGACTTCGCTTAACTTTTAATTGCAAACAATTAGTTTCAGTTAAGTGGAGTTTTCAGTTAGCCGAACTTCGGATAACTGAAACTTGTTTCAAATAAGCGGAGTTTTGTCAAAATCAATTCAATTTCATTTAGCCTTTATAAAACAAAAAAAAAATGTATATGATTTTTGTATTGTGTCAAAATAGTTATATTTCCATATGAAACAATTCAAACAACAAAGGCATTTACATTTTTTATCACATCCATCGGTCTGGCAGCAATACCAAAGACCAATGACTACAAAAATGCATTTTTAAAGTGCATTTTGAAATGATATTTTACTGGTGTTAGGTCCACGGTATCGCTGCCAGACCGATGGATTCTAGTGATGAAAATTTGGAGCCGTATAAAGCTCTTTTAGAGGGATAATTTTTGTTGTTGCACTTTGAAAGTGCATTTTAGTGGTGTTGGGGTCGCGATATTGCTGCCAGGCCGATGATATGTAGCTTGCACTGATACAAACGACATGGCCACAAAATTTGAAGCGGTATAAGAAACTTTGAGTAAATGTTCACTAGCTCTCGGACTACTAGCTTGATGTACATCAGGACGCACAGACGAACGAATGCACGGACGCACAGACAAACAAACCGACCGACGGACATCTTGTCTTGAAAATCAATTTTTTGGACTTAATGTTAATTTTGATTAAAACCTCGAAACTATTGTTTGACACGAAACTTATTAATGCACTTGCCCTATAGAGCTCCTTGAAGTAGACTATTTCCACCTTTATGTAGACTATTTGTGAAAATAGTGAGGAAATAGTCTACCTTAAGGAGAAAATGGTTCTTGTATTGCCTATCACTGGTTCTTGTTCTAGATGAAAATAAGGGTGCCACCTACATTGGTAATATCATAACTCTGCCGTGGTTCCTAGCTATGTGTATAAACTCAATGATATTATTCCCGAAAAAAAAGTATAATTCAATATGGCGGCAACCCTACCCTTAGCTTTCTATTTGTTACTGAAGCCAACACAAAGAACTAATATTTTCCCTCATTTAATATTATAGAACAAAACTTCCAGCCAGATATTCACAACCGAACAAGTTTTTCTATTTCGCCGTTGTGTTTTACTTCCGCATTTGGCACAATGCTTTGTTTCCTGGCGTCCATTGGTATTTGCGTTTATCTGTACCTTTACTGCGAACTAGAGCCTAAACGGATGACCAAAAAAGTACAAAGTCACAGGATTTTGTTTTTATATTAAGGGTATTCATGCAATGTCGTCAAACACTAGATAAGTGTACGATTTGGTTAAATTTATCATTTGTTTAGTGAACTTTCAAATTTTGTATGAGAAATGGCTTAAACAATTTGGTTAAAATTATCCGAGGATTTTGATGGGGAAAATTAACCAAATTTATTTGGTTAAACTTATCCAAACGTCATTGTGACTTTTAGAATCAGGCGTGTTCAGAAATATGATGTACATATATAACTAAAGAAAACTCTGACGTGTTCTGTAATTATCGAATCGCGATTAGTTGGTGATAAAAGTTGTGACTTAAAACGCAAGTAAAAATAATAAGGACGTCTAAATTTAAAAGCCATTCCACACTAACCTACTGTGTATTAATACATGTCAAATTGAAAGTGGGAATGAATTCCATGCAACTGCCAAATTTGTGCGAAAGAAATGACTTTTCATATTTTGCTTTCACACCAGCTTGTATTAATACATTAGCTTAACCTAGAAAAAGTGTGATAAAATGTGGTATAGAATTAGAACCATTCCTATAATTTTTGTACTAACACATTCCAAATCGTGTAGGATAGGATATTGCGTTGTGTAGGATTTGCTGTCATATTTTGTTTCCACACTTTTATACATGATTTCTTTTCCAATTTTATGACAAGTGTTAATACACAGTGGGATAGTATGGAAGGGCTTTAATCAACGACTAGGAAAGCTTCTTTTAGTAAACTATTAAGGTGGAATTATAAAAGTTCTCCCCAATCAATGCGAACCATTCGTTGACGACGGCGAAACTGCATCAACAACGTGTTGTTATTGTTGTTTTCTTTTTCGTCAATGAATGATTTGCATTGGCTTGGTTGATCCTTTATAGTCAGAAGCTGTCAGAAGCAGATGTCATAAGCCAATGAAAATTAAAATCAGATTTGAGCCATAGATCGTTGTATCACTTTTTTCATTCCTGCCCCAAGAAATGTCAGTTTCACCTTCATAAATTGCACTTGGGGGTGCCCTTCACTACCGAAAGCAATATTTCGCAAATCAAGAAACCGACATTATGGGCGCACCATAGAATTTGTTTGTATTCGCTCATTTTCGTCCGACCACTACCTTGAGCCTACGACTATGGTATTTTTTTAATCGTTCCCAGACATTCGGCTCCGATTTCGCGTTGGTAAGGGAGAGGTTCTTCATTTAAAAATATATTCGAATTCTAAACACGTCTAATCTGTTACACACCAAATCTGTCAAATTAACAAACAGCTGATTCACTTACACAGCATTTAACTAAATAAATAAAAAGGTCGTTCATGCAAACTTTTGTGTAAACTTATGATTTTACACAATTTGTAAATAACGACACGTTGAATGAATACCCTTATTGATTAAATTTGTTTACATGAATCAAACACTCGAGTTATTGAACCAGTTAAGAAGCATGCAAGAGTTTTCCAAGGTTTGAGGAACTAAAATTAATTTCAACAACAATAAACCGAACTATTGCTGTTGAAAACTGTAGTGCGTTTGAAACCGTTCCTGATAGATCTGAAGAGTGGTATAAAAAACCAAACTACTCAACGTTTCTTTGATTGTAGACAAACGTGCATAGAGTGCATCGGTTATCATTTTTACGAACCAGGATTAATTGCAACTTTTTTGTATCATTTGATTTTCTTTTTCTTAAAAAATCTTATGTCGTCTGGTTAATCTAATCAAAAAAGGCTTAAAATAAAGGCAGTGTTTTATTGTGATTCATTTTAAATATTCTTATACATATGTAATATTCCCTATTTATACTTTATCTCAATTTCAAATCACCTTCATCTAGGTCTAGGCAAACTATTTTGAATAATTTACGAATACCAATCGGCAGTAGGTATACCTATAATGATAGAACTTATTACCAATTATAACCCCAATTTAATCACTTACCAATAATGACCACAATAGATTCGATTTAGACCAAATCATAAACCAATAAACGTAATTTTAATTTATGACCCTCAATACATTTTCCAGTTATTGCTTATAATCATAATATTCCCTAAACATTTCAACACAAAAAATATACCTAAGCAATAAATCCATTGCACATTTTCGTTAATATTATTATTTTGTCCTCATTCACAAACAAAAAAAATATTTGATAAACCAGAAAGAAAAGGGTTTCTTTTTCGGAGATATGGGTAGGTTTTTATTTTGACATTATCTCCATCAAATTATGGTTTCCAATAAAAGAAAAAGGAAAAATTAAATTGATTGCATAAGCACACAATGATGATAATATCTTATTTTTGACAATAACAAATGCTGCCAATTCACAATATTTATATTAACCCAGTAATTTTAGGTTTAATCTTCAAAAAACAAAAACTATAACAAAATGCTCTTTTATAATTTAAGAAAATACGTTAAAAGTAGTAGTTGCAATTTTCTTATATTTTTAGTTTTTAACAAAATTTCTTAGCAGCGGAAAAAATATCTTAAAATTAAACATTATTTAACTCAACTATAAGAGCCGATAGTTAACACGCTTTTATAACACGAATAGTAAATATTAATACAATAATGTTGGACACACTAACATAACAAAAGATACTAAATGCTTTTAGATGAAAAAATCTTATATCTTTTCTACGCTGTTATCTACGACCATAACTTTATACAATGTTCCTTATGCCAGACGGTGCTAATTGCCACTTAGGAACACTTATGATACTCTCATTTATATTTAAATGCCAGCGATAGAAGACTTATTGGTTAGGATTGATTGATTTTTTTTTTTTTTTTTCGAAGATTCTTATGCAATTTCCTGCCTAAAATTACTGGGCTATTATTTATGTTTTATGCGTATAAATGTCATCAGAATGACATAAGATAAAAATTTAATGTTGTGCTTTATATTATTATATGTATGAATATTGCGATAGGAAGTCACCTGCGTGGTAAGTTAATGAATTTATGGTGTTTATTTGTTTTTGTTTTTGTTTCTGTTTTGTTTGTATTTGTTTTATATAAATTATAGTGTTTTAATTCTGTGTACCTTATTATTTGTTTGATTATGTTGCTCGAATGTTTGTGTCGTTAATAATAATTATAAGTGTTAGTTGGTGTTAATTTAATGCAAACAAATAAATTATTTAAAAAGAAAATATTTGGTTGCTGGTATGTTAATATTTGCTGGAATAAAACAAAATAAAACAGCTCAATTATAAAAGCTACCTGCTACATATATACATGTGATTACAAAATAAAATCCTTAATATTAAAACTTTAGAACTAAATGTTAAATGTAATAAAATGAATGACTGGTTTATATAAAATTGCACTGAAGGCGTCATTTAGTGGTTTCTTGTATATTTTCCGGATAGCTAGATATCTAGGTATTCAAAACTAAGCAGTTCCCGGATACTCAAACTAAACTGGTATCCGTATATTAAGCCTTATCGCCAATTCTAAGGAAGATTTTCCCTCGGGTTTTGTCTTTTTCATAGGAGTAAAAAAAAACCTCCTTGTTGGGAGCTAAATCGGGAAGAGAATTGGAGAAAAAAACATGTTTGGGGCTACAAATAATGGACATTATTTAATGTCACTATACAATCACTTTATAAAAACAAACCACAGAAAATTGGGATGAAAAAAAAAACAAACAGTGCGGGAGTAACGCCTGAAAAGAATTGGAAAAAAAACGTGGTTGGGGTTAAACACAAAAACAGGATCGGGGCCTAACAATAAAAATGTTAAATTCAACAACAATTTTACCTAAAAATTGATAATTGATAATTGATAATTTAAAGATTAAACACACTTGGGGCTAAAACCCGAAGAGAACTGGAATAAACACGGGGTGTCAAGGTTAGAGGAAATGTTTAATAAAACAGGATTTTTTTGTTGTGGGTTGTTTGTGTACTTATAAAATGTATCAAATTTGGATCTAAAGGCAACCTCCCCCCCCCCCACATCCAAATCCTAGATCCGCTACTCCCGGTCAATAGTTCGTGCTCGGGTACCTTTGAACCTGGTTAGTAACCACAAAAGACGTGTACCCGGCTAATACCTAGGGAAATGGTTGCCCAGTTTTGGCATAATATACCCAATCGAAGTCAAAAGTTCTAGTTTACATGCTGTATGCCAAATAAACAGAATTTCCACACATCATTTTTGCAGTAATTAATTATTGAAATAATCAAAGAAAAGTTTTGAAAATGTAACCAAATTTTTTTGAAAATTTCCTTTAATTATTTATTTGCTGAATTTTAACAAACTTGAACGCCATTATTTTTGTCACATTTTTGTTTGATTTTTGGATCGTGTTTTATGGCAAGTAGAATGTGCCGTAAAAATTGACGATAGTCAAGTATTCATTTTCAAATTGAGTAATTACGTAATAAAAGAAAACTTGCCAAGTAAACCAACTCAGTTTAAGTCAGTAATCATTAAATAACAGATTACTCTGATAATTTTGAGGTTCTTCCATATTACTCTACTTAAAATATTTGGTATTTAACATTGGTAAACTAATTACGGCTAAACTTTTTACGGCTGACTTACTACGCAAAGGTTTTTGTATATAGAAGAGCTTGGCTCCTTTTGTTAACATTTATGTTTTTGGTGTGATATCACTACTTTTTGCAAAGATTTTTTTTATCAGGAAAATTGGGTGGAACAAACACCCAATGAGAGCCTCATAAGGAAAAGTAAGTTTTTAATGTATGCCTTTTGTATGTACTACATGTCCTACCCCTCTACCAATTTTCGTAAGTTAGAAGTGATCCAATAAAATGATAATAATTGATAAGAAGTGGGTGGATGAAATGTCTCGCATGAAAAAGTTCATGATTTCAACTTTTTCTTTGTATACACCTGAAAATTAACCTCTTTACCAAGTTTCATAATCCTGCCCAAATAGGAAATTCTCTCAATATATTTAGTGTTAATTCTGCGAAAATGGGTGATTGCCACGCCCACTAAATGTTAAATCTCAAAGTTTCAATTTTCCCTTTGCTTGTATGTCAAGTCCTATCACTCTACCAAATTTCATCACTCTACGACAATCAGAAGTTCTCTACATAGTTGATATCAATTTTGAAGGTGCCACGCCCTCTGAATGTGAAATCTCAAATTTTATAATTTTGCAATTGCTTGCACTTCTAGCCCTACCGTTCTACCAAATTTGATCATTCTACGACAATCAGATGTGCTCCACATAATTGATATCAATTCCTATTCAAATGGGCGGTTGCCACGCCCCCTGAATGTTAAATCTCAAATTTTAAAATGTTGCCTTTGCCTGCACTTTAAGCCCTACCGCTGTACCAAATTTTATCAATCTAAGAAATAATTTGTGTAAGGAAAAAAAATCTCAATAAAAATTACTACTACAACTACTATTTTTGCAGTCTTATATCCCGGGAACCACTGATGCTAAGAAATGAGTGAGTTGTCTAAACCTATTGAGCTTAGCAAATGCTGCGAGTTTGAAGTTTCTGACTTTATTGTTACTGAAGTTAGAAAATCGCCTGAGTTTGATCCTGTAAAAAGGGTGTAGTGCTAGAACTTGGCTGTGCACTACCGTGCCCTTTGATAATAATTCCGAGTCTGGCACATTCTTCTTGATGTACTTAATTCGGTCAATTCAAATTCCGTCTTCAAAAAAATGCAATGAAAATAACTGAAGTATAACAATGTCGTCGTGTTTGAATCATACCGTAGTGATTGACGTGTCAACCCGCTTATTTACTAAAGTGCTTTATGGTAAACAACATTTTTTCTCGGCCTGACACACGTACACAGCGGGATGTTTATCGACACGTGAGCACGCCACATACAATTGACCATGAGAAGCATGGGAATTCAAAATGAATGCCACAAAGATCCCGCAATTGTCCTTGCGACTTATTAATTCTCATGGCGAAAGCGAGACGCTTAAATACGAATGGCAGGTCGCTCGAATGGCAAATTTCGTAATATAGTTTCTGGGTTCGTTTTCATCCATCAAGTATTCGATTGCAATTTCTTCACATATCCCCATAAGGCCGATGATGCCCTCGGGTTCAATTCATCTGTCGGATTTTATGTTGAAATGACAGGCAGCCTATGAAGGAAATAACCTGACAGCAAAATCATTGCGCTACTGAAACGTCTTACATCATTTCGTGTTTCTTTCAACATGTGATTCAGGGCTTCCCATGCACATTTGTCAGCCAATGGACACTTGTCGTAGCTGGTAATGTGACATTGTTGCAATACTTTCGCCATCGCAGACTTCTTTGAAATGTTGCATTTAAGTTCTTCATCCACTTGCAGATTCAATGCATAATGGTTCGACCCCCTTTTTACAACTTAGAGTCAATCCTCTCTAAGAAGCCAATACCAAAGCAATCTTATATCTCGTACGAATCGTAGTCAAAATCGGTGAAAACAGAAAAAAAATTCCAATTCCACTGAAAGCATCCAGAAAGAAAATGTCACAATGATTCCATTAATTCATTGAACATCTTGACTCAGTACGACTCGATCAAATCCATTTCTCGGTCGGGTTCTCGATGTCACTTTGACAGCCGTCACTGTGACATCTGTCACTTTGACATCTGTCACTTTAGCATCTGACACTTTGACATCTGTCATAGATACATATACAATCTTTATAATTTTTGTTTTCATTGGGTACATTCAGATGACTTAGGGAACTTGTAAGTAAGGCAAAATTATAGACTGTGATTGGCCTGCTGTCGAAAGTTCCCTTAATTTGAAACAATTTTTAGACATGTGACCAATCACTGGCCACGAGACGAGACTCTACGAGACTTTTGTAAGTCTCGTCTCGGTCTCGTAAAAATCGAAAATCTTCAGTCTCGTCTCGGTCTCGTGTCGGTCTCGTATAATTATGAGGTCTCTTCTCCGAAAATTACGATTTCCGGACAAACTGTTGATTATTGGAACGAAATATTTTCGATGATCGTTTGAATATGTGCAGAAGAAAATAAATATTTAACTGAAATTTGATTTTTTTAATTTATTAGACTCTATGTAAATTTCGGTCCAAATATACAGTCTCGTCTCGGTCTCGTCATGCGAGACTTATCTAGTCTCCTTCCCAGCCCTAGCAAGTTCCCTAAGTCCTCTGAAACTACCCATTGCGATTGGTATAGATACTATGCCCCTTCAAGTTTAATATTTTCTTCTTGCCAATTTATTTTTAACTTCCATACCTAACTTTCTATAAACAATTGGTTGACAGCTTGCGGTCTCTTCTTCAGAAATGTACATTTCTCTCCTTTGTCCTTTTTGTCAACATAAAATAAATAAAATCAACCAACTAACAAAAATTCTATCTATGCGTGAAAATTGTTAATGAAATTAAAGAAAAAAATTATACCTACATATCTCAAATAAAAGCATAAAGCATTCAGTTTTTTTTTTTTTTTTTTGTCAAAAAGAATTTTTGTCTGAATTTAATTGCCAAACTGTTGAAAACCATAGCTTGCAAAATGTTAACCAACACGCAAAATGTGAACAGACACACCCAATATCAACCAAAAGACATTCGAAATTATTCATTTAATCTATGTCTACCCATCTAATCTATTATTATGGTTGTTTGCGTTCTATTAAGCTTTTAGAAGGTGAAAATTAACAAATTTCTATTGAAAAATTAATTGGAATTCGTGACCATATCGCTTCTGCATAAACAGGTGGCTATTTTGCAGAATTTATTTTGAATGATTATTTTAAAAAAAAAAACTAATTTCTTTGGTAACCACATAAGACAAAAGGGACGTTTTTAAAAAAGAGATTAACACGATCCTGATGGATTATCAGAAAAGAGTATTTAAACAATAGGTCAAAAGTATAGCCTGTTCTTAGAAGTATTACAACAAATAAAGTTAAATGATTTTATTACATCTTGAATACTCGTATGTATATATGTTTGTGTTCGTTCTAAAAATTGTCTACTACTTCCCTGTGCTTTACGGGAATAAAAGAGTTCAACCCCTGTTCTAAACTATATCCTTTTAAGACATTTTGAAGAAATACAATTAAGTTTTTCGAAAACTGCGTTTTAAAGACATTTAAAAAATCAACTGTTCATTTAACTTAAAAACTTAAACAACGCCCACAGCTCTGATGTGCAAAGAACTCTACATGACTGCATATACCTACTAAATAGATAATTGAAATGAATGTGGTCTAAAGCATGTCGAATCAACGTAATTTGCATACATAAATTATACACAAGCACAAAATGTGGCACTTTGTGTTTATTAGAAAATGCATAGATAACTGTATAGTACCTATACTACTTGCATATCATAAAATAAGTGTCTGAGCTGTGGGATTTACAAATAAAATGCAATGTGCTTGTGCATAGAATATCTACACCGTCACGCCCACACCTATCCACATATACCGTACATACATATTTAGGAAAAAGTCAAATTAACCCAAAGTTAAATGAGAAATATGTAGGTATCGTGGAGAATGTCATGCACCAATAATTTATTTATAACTCAAATCAAGAGCGCAACAAAAGATAATAAAAAAACCAATTAAAAAAAATGATTTTTTAAACTCTATCTATAGACTTTATCGGCAAAGTAGGTAGGTACTAGCGTGATGACGGTAAATATTAATTATTTAAATTAAACATATGCTGAAAGGAAATAATTTATCTTTGAAATGCATCAGGGATAGGTTTTATTTTTTTTTTTATTTATTGAAGATTCTGAAATTATGTTAATATGAGAATTTGAAAATTTCGCGTTGAAAATAACGAAAAAAATAATTTTGGACTGAGCAAAATCTCTCAATATTAGAAAATCATATAAACTTCCAGATGGGTGTAGTGTCTTTCAAGCTGAGATTTACGCTATTGAAAAAGCGGCAGAAATGGTACAGAAGAAAAAACTGAGCTCGTCGGAGATCACATTTTTCGTGAACAGCCAAGCTGCTATCAAAGCTTAAGCCAGTGAGACTATAAGATCCAAGAGACCAAGACAGTAGCAAAATGCCGAAGCGTACAGGAAAATATTTGTAACTCCAACCAAAGTCAAACTCTGCTGGGTTTCTGTGCTCCACAGTGCATATAAGTATGGTATAGTAAAATATTATATAGGATTTCCAATATTGAAAAATTTTCTACAGAAGCAAACTTTTTTAAGATAAGTTATTTGTTCTCAAATGAATACCAATAAAGCTATCATAATTGCATAGTCAAATATTAAGGTCAAGTTTCCTGTTGACCTGTGATTATATACATAATGATACATAAACGACCTATGTACCTTAATTCGTTATTAAGTTGTAACGGTCCAAAGTTCACTTTTTCGTGGAAATGTGGCGTTGGAAGGACTTTTTCTGAGATAACTAAAATACTTTTGTTTTTTTTTTTTTTGATCCGTTACTAGACTGAAAGTGACCTTGGAAAAAGTTTCTTCCATGTACCGATGAGGTCGAAAAATACGTTGTCAGCCATAGACGCCCGGAGGGGGGGCACTTGCCCCCCCCCTGGCTCTGGCCGAACAATCATACTAGTTCTATTTTTATTATTAACTAGGAAATTTTCACAAAAACGACTGTTTAAATGTAATTTTTTTTTGTCATAGTCCATGGTTTGCCCCTCTTGGACTCTGAGCCAAGCCGTGTATAGCTTCTTTCATTTTACTCTTTGTTTTGTTCGGAAATTTGATAATTTTCTTGGCAGCTTTGTTTTCAGGGCCATGATTTGCCTTGGGATTTTATCATTATCGGGGGTGGAATCAATTGTTGGAATCATTCGAAGCATTCGATTTGTAGAAAAAATGCCAACAGGCGAATTCCGCGTGCGAGAAGAATTTGGTGGGTTTTATGGCACTGCAAAGTATGGACGCTGATACCATAGCGCAGACGATATTAATGTCATTAACCAATTTTGGATTAAATTTGTCAAAAATGGTTGGTTAAGCTTATGTTGCGTGCTTAACCACGGCCGGAAAATTGAGTGGGGTGAGAAAACGGATGCAGGACATATATCCGCAGGCAAATTTCTTTCACAACAGCTCATACAAATTAAATCTGGTCATTAACGACGTAAGCGAAGTTTCTGAAATCAGAAATGCTGCTGGGACGATTAAGGAAGTTATACATTTTTTTCACGAGAGTGAAACAAGGTGGACGGCAAAATACAAAAGCATTCGAGTTCTGAGAGAGCATATCGTTTGTTGTAATTGAAGCACTGCAAAAGCTTTCGGAAGAGGGTAATAGAATAACAAAGTAACGTGCCCTACAACTTTATTACTCTTACACAAAATGGACCTTTTTAGTTTGTTTGTTTGTGATGTCGCATTACTCCTCGATGCTAAAACCTGTTGCTAATATTTTATAGGGTGTTGACTAAAATCTGTCAACAGCAAAAGATCAGGTCAATGTTTTGAATAAATTGTTTCAACGAAATCGAGTCAACAGTAAAAGATCAGGTCAATGTTTTGAATAAATTGTTTCAACGAAATCGAGAGGATTCTGACAATTGCTCTTGCTCTATGGGGGATCGGATAGTGGAAAAATGCTTGAGTGAATCGGGCATAGTTTTGAGAAAAGTTTTTAGAAAAGCTATTTATATTCCGTACATTGATTCCCTGATAATGTCGCTTACAGGACGCTTTTCAGAACAAAATGAAGCTGCATTTTCACTATTTCAGCTATAAAAACAAAATATGCTTTCTGGATAATTTCCTGGCGGAGTCCAAGTTGTGGTACAGTTTTAACAAAATGCAGACTAATTAAATTGATTGTTTAAATATTTATGATTTATTGAACAGCGTAGAGGAGTTTTATCCATCGATTTTTGTCAGTCCTTTTGTATAGGGCTCTCAATTCCAGAAACTACTTGCACGGCTGATCGATCGTTCAGCACCTTAAGCAAAGTAAAGACTTGGCTTGGATCCACACCGAAAAAACGACTTGATTCGTTGTGCATGTTGTACATTCATCGAAATATTGTCGAAGAACAAACAAACTTTTACAACGAAATAATTGACCGTTTTGGAAAAGAGCCCAGGCGGTTGCAGTTGCTATTCACTAAGTAACAAATGTTGAACAAAAATCATATATTTGCTTCCTTTAAAAATTATTTAAAGTCAACCCGAATAAAATGTCACATTTTCTAGTCGTAAAATACAATCACTTACAACTGACCTATGCCTTGACATAATAAACAAATTTTTAATAAAAAAAACATCGAATTCAAAAATTGCATTTATACATTTTTTATCTGCCCCCTCCCCCCCCCCTGGAAAAGATCCTGCGGGCGCCTATGTTGTCAGCTTTTGATCTATAACATCACACTAATCTAAACTTTACATCAGAAAAAGACGATGGCGCAACATTATAGTCCCGCAAAATTTGGTTCCAGGTAATAAGCCCAAAGCAAAAATGAAACAACGCCCCAAATTGGGCAATTCTTCATAATGAAAATATGGCCCAATGAAATAAGGCCCCACAATGTCATGAAAAAATGCCCCAAAAATGTATGAAATAAGATCTCACGTGATTTCTAAGTGTAAGAGGGTTTTGGGGTGCACAATAAGCATACCCCCATATTAATAAACGTAGCTATCTTTAACTCGTGGATTAGGAGTACGATTTCGGCCACTTACGAGCTAGCTAAACCACCATGGAAGGTATATTTATTTGTCCTAGTTAATCATTCGCTAAACTACCTTCCTTGGTGGTTTAGCTAGCTCGTAAATGGCAGAAATCTTACTCCTAATCCGCGAGTTAAAGATAACTCGCCGCTAGCTTGGTTTATTAATATGGAGGATAGTATTTTACTAACTATAGGTCCTCGATTACCGATTTGAAAGACAATGTTGTTTTGGCATTTTGACGTAAATTGTTCGAAATGAAAGAACGCTCCAAATTGTTTTTTTTTTACAAAATACATATGAATTATGTCCCAAAATTTATGTTGGGGTGGTCTTATTTCATAATGAAATTATGCCCAAAGGAAAAACTAAAATAATGCCACAAAAAATTAAATAACTCCCCAAAATGTGATAATTTTCGCAAATGTTGTTTTGTTTGTATATTTCGGGTCCTTATTTAATTTTTTTTTTTTGCCTTATCTCCTGAGATTTTATTTCACGGAGCCGTTCAAAATTATTTTTAAAATTTTAGTAAATTGTTTTAAAATTATAAAAATGTTAAGTAGTATCATAACCTGGCATTAGGCTGTTTAAAATGTTGCGCTTATAATTTTGGGGAATAAGATCGTGCTAGTTTTATGACCCATTTGTACACATAAATATTTAAATAGTATTCTGTAGTAGGTCGGTGCAAATATATAATACAGCAAAGCTCCCAAGAGACAATTCGTTTTAATGCGTCATGTAAGTTTAAATTCAATTATTCTTAAACCCCAATTTTTAAACATAAAATTAATTTAATTGTGTCTTATGATGATAACCTACATACATTCCTTAAAAATTGGTTAAACTTCCCCTTTAGTTAGTTTAAACATGAACTTATAATTATATAAAAAAAAAATTAAATATAACCCACATAGCTAATTGTTTTATTATTTATGCAATATATTCTTTAAAACTATGCACTAACTTTTGTATATTCCTTAGTCTTAGAAATTGCATGGATAAAGTGTAGAATCTGTTTATCTCTGTTAACCTTTTAGAAGGAGACTGAAAATGTTTTTTGTTAGTGAAATGTTTTATTGTCTTTTAAATATAATAACCTGTTCATATTATTGAGGAACTCAGAGAAAACTACATTATTTGCTTAGAAAAATTAATAAATTGAAAATATATATACAAATACCTTCTCTTAGGAAAGAACTGGCCACTTTCTGAAAAGCTTAAACCAACACAAATTTTTACATAACAGGGGTATTCATGCAACGATGTAAAACACTAGATAAGTTAACCATTTGCGTAAGTTTACCATTTGGTTAATGAACTGTCAAGATTTGTATGGGAAATGATTTACACAAATTGGATAAAAATCCCCAACAAATTTGCTTGGGAAAATGATTTGGTTAAATTAACCAAACGTCGTTGTGACTTTTAGAATTAGGCGTGTTCAGAAATATGATATCTCAGAGAACTGAAAAAACTCCGACTGTGTTGTAAATAAGAAGGTGGTTTATACAGAGAAAATAATTCGGATGTCTGTATTTACTCAACGATTAGAAAAGCTACTTTTCGTAAATTATTAATGTAGAACTATAAGGCTCTCCCAAACCAATGCTAATTATTTATTGTTGTGTTCTTCGTCGTCAACGAAAGATTTGCATTGGTTTGGGAGATCTTTTATAGTCGGTCGCCGTTGGAAGCAGATGTCATAAACCAATGAAAAGTAGCCTTCTGAATAATCAAAATCAGAATTGAGTCATAATTCATTCTTTACCTTTTTTTTTTTTGTTCTTTACTCAACAAATTTCAGTTCCATTTCTGTGAGCTGCACTCGGGGAAGCTCTTCACTTCCGAAAGCAAAAGTTAACGAAAAATTAAGAAACCGAGATTATGGGCGCACCATATGATTTTTTTCATTCACTCATTTTCGACCGAAAACGTTAGTATTGTCGTGTATCTTACATTTTTGTATCGTTCCGAGACATTCGGCTTCGATTTTGCGTTGGTTCGGGAGAGGTTCTCCATTTAAAAATAACTTCAAAATCAGAACACGTCTAATTGTTGATATTTAATATTTGACGTTTAAAGAACAGCTGATCCAATCACACAGCATTTAACCAAATGAATAAAAAGGTCGTTCATGCAAACTTGCATGAATACTCTTAATATAAAATAAATGGATTGTTTCAAAATTTAAATTCAATTTCGATTTTAAGTTTTGATGCTTTGTGTCAAATTGATGAAATAAAATTTACGACAGAATTTTGTTACGGGAACTATTTTGTCCAAATACTACAGTCATTAAAATTCTTTATAATATAATGACGCACTATTTTCTCTATAACCTCAATAATATGAACAGACCAATTTGTTCTAGTATTTTCCTCGACATTCTATGACAAACAGACATTAAGAACTTAACGAAACCAAATCCAAGTGTGACATAAAAAAAAGCTTTGTTTTTGCATTGCCTTTGCAATTTTTTACCAACACTTTTATTAATTTTTTTAGGTGCTTCGGAATGTGCCAATGAAAGACTACGACCATATAATGGTTCCTGTTATCTATTTGTATCTTACCCCGAAGCTGATTGGTCAACAGCGCAAAAAGTCTGTGAGGGAATGGGTGCTAAATTAACATCTGTCGCTTCTGCCGATGAGCATAAGTAAGCTTAAAATAAAAATCTCCATAATTATACTAAAATTGAGAGACTTTTTTTTTTTTTTTCAATTACAGATTCATCACTTCCAATATTCGAAATCACATCGATTATTCACCGCAACTAGTTTATTGGCTAGGAGCTGAGTTAGAGAAGAGCGGTCAATTTGAATGGACCGATGATACTAAGATGAGCTTTCAGGTACCTATGTATAAATGCACATATTTTTACTTGGAACATACTGAAAATTTGTAGGTCGTTACAATTCTCGCTAATAAAAATAAAGTAGTATGAATATTTCGTGTAAATCGTTTAAGCCGTTAAAAAAACCATTTTTAATTTTTTTTCTTGCTTACAAAAACTGTCCATCAAAACTTCATCTAAATCGTTAGAGCCTTTTCCAAGAAAAAAAGATTTTAGAAAAAGCGGCGTGGCAGTAGGAGGATTTTATTGAAATACATTTTGTATATTTATGTCACTTGTAAGATAAGAATCATCATCAATTCCTTTAACCCCGATTGGCACCAACAAATCGTCGCCATCCTTCATGGTCTGTAGTTAGATATTTTAACTGTGACCACGTCTTTCTCTGGGGTATTTGCTTCTGCTAAAACTTTCGATTTCCATGTTGTTCTTGGTCTTCCAACCCGCCGGCCGTGCACCCTGAGGATTCCATTTAAAGGACTGCTTCGCAATATCGTCGTTTGGTTATCTCAGTGTGTGACCCATCCATTGCCATTTCCGCTCTCTTATGTCGACGTATAGCCGATCTTGGCTTGTCCTGCGCCACAACTCCTGGTTCGAAATAATTTGTGACCAGCGAATATTCAGGATGTGGCGTAGACAGCCAAGCCTGCAGTTTCCTCGAGATGGTAGCTGTTGAATAAAACATTCGGGTGTAAGGTCGAATGAATACTTCACCATTGGTCCTTCGATCCGGATATGAACCAGCGACCTCTGGACATAGGTCGCTGGTTCATATCCGGCTCGAAGGACCAATGTTGAAGTATTCATTCGACCTTACACCCGAATATTTTATTCAACATTGATTCGACATTACACCCGAGTGTTTTATTCGACAGTAGCAGAGACTTTCCAGGTTTCGCAAGCATAAAGGAGCACGGATTTGACGTTGGAGTCGAAGAACCTCAACTAAGTGTGTAAGGAGATTTGACTAGACTTCCAAATTTGAGACAGGGCACCAGAGGCAGCACGAGCTTTACTAATTCTACCTTAAACGTCCAGATCTGTACCACCACCGTCTGCTGATACAGTACTTCCAAGGTAATTAAACTGTTTGACCTCTTCAACTGGCGTCCCCTGCAGAATTATAAGCTCATGTGTGGATCGGCCTGTGAGCATTATTTTTGTCTTTTTGCTATTTATTCTTAGACTAATAGACTCTCCTTTCACCTGCAGTGTTTAACACATCCCGTTCAGCCCACTGGTCTTATTTAACATGAGACATAATATCATCTGCATAGTCTAAATGACTAAGCCTTTCAAACGGTCTCCTTTGGATACCCTGTCTCGCAGCTGTTACAACGCTGCCCGTCAATACGACCTCTATCGCTAGCAGAAAAAGAATTGGCGATAGAGTCAGATAGCTGACCATCGTGTAAAACAAAACTCTCTTATAATGACAAGTTTTGGGGGAATTCCCCTGGCAAGAAGTGATCTCCATATACAATCACGTTCAACTCGGTCAAAGGCCTTCTCAAAATCAACGAACATGAAATAAAGCGGTGATTGAAATTCCGCAGACTGCTCGAGGCCAATACGCAGGGTGTTGATGTGGTCGACACACGATCAACCACTCCGGAAGCCAGCTTGATCCACTCGAGAACAATGGTTGCCATTAGTTTTGGAAAAACGGACCGTTATACCACGCCAATTGCTGCAATTTTTAAGGTCACCTTTCTTTGGCAGCTTAATAATCACTCCATCCTTCCAGTCCCTGGGATAGGTTTCATTTTCCGAAACAGTTTGTATTAACAGCTGTGGAATACTAGCCTTTGTGACGGGATCGGCCTTGAGGAATTCAGCAGGTACTCCATCAAGTCCAGCTGCTTTGTTATTTTTGAGGAGTTTTTGATTGGATTTCCGCTACTGAAGGAGGTTCAATGTCAATACATATCCAGGACCTGCGCATCTCGTTTAACTGCCCGGAAGAATCTTCATTCAGCAGGGCACAGAAATGAATATCTCCTCTTCTTGCAGCGTTTTCCGCATTACTTGCGAGACCGTCCAGTTCACATTCTGAAAATTGTATCCAAATCGCTTGAACCATTTCCAAGAAACGCAGATATGAGAAAAGTGGGCGTGGCAGTGCCCTTGAAACCCCTTAAAACCACGCTTCTACAAGGGGTAGGTGTTCATTACTTATACCTGAAAGAACCTGCAAAATTTCAGCCTGTTCCTATTTGTTTCTATCAACAATTCTTATTTTTCAAAAAAGTGATTTTCGACATGACGCGACGTCCATGGTGTGTCGGTCTGTTTGTCTGTGCGTCTTTATTTATATTGAGCTAGAACCTAAAAGAATTGACGGATTTGCTTCAAATTTGGTGTGAAGCATTTTTATACAATTCTCTACACTAAATATTCAAGTGTTTGTATTAGCTTATGTAGGACGGCTAGCTGCCAAACAATAATTTCGGTTGTATTAGCTTTCTGAGCAAATTGCCTTTATTTTTGTCATATTCCCGAATCTTACGACAATGGGTTGGTTGATTTGGTCTTAAATTTGCGTACCGGTAGGTGCTTCGAACTTATATAAAAAGTATTGTATTTAAAATTAGTAAAAATAATTTTTTATTTGCAAAAAAATACAAAAATATTGAAAACTAGCCAGTGTGCCATTTCCTCAAATCTCAAGGGTCAATTTGATATCATTACGTGATTTAAGTGTGCTTACGTCCCACATAAACATAAACAGGTGTTAAATAATTAAACTCTTAAACGCAATTATTGTTCATCGCGTAAAAAAGCATTTTAACTTACCTACCTACCTTTAATGCTAGCGTCGTTTATGGTTAAAGTTTTCTTGATTGAAGACTCAACTAATGGGATTCACTGTTATTAGCGAACTTTGTTTCTAAGGGTCTTCCATTTTCATTAAACACTAATTTTCTTTTTTTTTTTCATTTCTCAACTTTACCATCATCATTAAAATTTGTATAATGTTGTATATCCTTACCTATAGGGTTGGTTACCAGGACAAGGCCAATTCGATGAAGTCCCCCATGATGCCACATGCTTGGGTTTGCAATGGAAAATGTCACCCACCCCAATGCTACCATCCGGCTTATACTGGCAGTCACAGAAGTGCAACAGAGTTGGCGGCTACGTCTGCAAGAAACCCAAGGAATCCTTTAGTGAGTATGCTCTAAGTAATGCAACAGTAATGGGAACAGAAGGAAGACTCATCTCCCCAGGTAAGAAGGAACAAAAAAAAAACTCTTTGTCTTTATCCCTTTGCACATTTTAATCCCAACTAAATTGAATACCAAGCTTACCCAAATGCATATCCGCACAATATCGACTATTGGATTCACATAAGAGCACCCGAACGAACTCGCATTATAGTGCAATTTCAAAAGATCGACCTGGAAGCACAAGATGAGTGCCTCTACGACTTCATTAGCATTCAAAACTACGAGTTAGTATCGAAAATCTCTCTCGAGCCGGGCACAAATCCCATCCCGATGGCCATGTTCACTGATGAACGAGAATTTAATGAAGTACAGTATGAAAGTAATCACATCCCAAACACATATAACCGGCGAACAAGAAGTTTGCCACCAGAAAAGAACCTTCAACGCAGTGTAAGTACAAACCCCGATGGGGATTTAATGGCCCAGGCCAAAATGCAAATGAGAACTGTGTTGGATTCGGTGGCGTCAGTCGCGGATATCCGATACAAAAGTTTGCAACAAGATGACAGCGAAACCTTCAACTCAGCAGCAGCAGCATCAGCAGCAGCTGACAGTGACAGTACCAGGAAAAAATCACAACCCATACTACCGCTTACACAAGCAGCATCATCATTGAAAGACATTGAAAACCACGCAAATAAAGTGCTATTAAATCCGAAACGACATCGTCGAAAAAATCATCCGGAAATTGAAAATAAATTGCCACAACAACGGAAAGTAGAACAGCGCCATCATCCTCGTCAGTTGCAGTATCACCATCATTTAAGTAAGCGCAGCACTATTCTGCGGACCATTCCGCCCGCTGACAATGCACAATCGTTTTTGCCCTACGTACGGTGGTGTGGATCACACGACTCGAATATGTCGAAATTCGATTTTGTGTCTAGCTCGAATCAGGTTGTCCTCAATTTTCACAGTGACTACTCGGTGACGGGCCTAGGGTTTGCAGCTGTTTGGAAAGCAATCGATATGTCCGGCTGTCCCATGCAAACGCTGACCTCTCGCGAAGGCACCGTTTTCAGCCCAAATTATCCACATTTTCTGCTGAATAATTTAAATTGTGCGTATGTTATTAAAGCGCCGATTGGTCGACGGGTGTGGCTGGAATTTATGGAGTACGATTTGTTGACTGATACTCTGCTGGAGGTGGACATTGGAAATGGATATTTTCGACCCTTTCGGGCGAGAAATCATGTGAACGAAGGTATTTTTGTGAGCATTCGAGAGCAAATACGAGTTCAGTTGCGAACTGGACAGAGGCCACGTGGAAGGGGATTTCAAGCTGTTTATCATACAGGTGAGTGAATTTGGTTATACAAAGGAGTTTTTTTTTTTTTTTATTTTGAATTTGACTAGAAATTAAATTGTGTTTGTAGCTTAGCCTACAGTTACAATATGTACTTATCTAGATACATATGTACATAATATCGATGAAATGATAGTCCCCTTTCACACAAGGAAACTTAGTTGCCAGCAATTTTTAGTTTGTAGGCGAGAAGGGCGTAAATGGAAGGCAAAATATCAATCATCGCACCCTTCTCGCCTACAAACTAACTAGTTTCTGGCAACTCAGTTTCCTTGTGTGATAGCTGTCATAGAGAATGTTTAATTAGAAGACAATTTTATGAAAAGATGTAACATATTTCTGGGCTCAGGGAAAACACAAATAATTTTTCTAAAATTGAAAGTCGACGTATTGCTCGTTATAAAGTGAAATATTACCAAAGTCGTTATGAGGGGGACTTTGTGATATTTGTGCTTGAACTTGGCAATTAAAAAACAACAAGCTCATATCGTATTACATGTTGGAAATAGTTTTGTTAATAAAAATTCATTTTAAACTAGCTGACCCGACAAACACTGTTCTGTCCAAATTTCAGTATATTTTGTTCTGATCGTTTCTTGTGAATGTTTGAATGCGATTAATCAATACAAATGGCGTAACAATAAGCTATTTTAAGCATTATAATTAAACCGAAATGAAAAATTAATTCACTAAAAAAAAACAACTTAATGTGCACAATTAAGTAATACATTTTGTAAAAAAGTTCAATTAAAAAAAGAAAAGTGCGTATGCGTCCGAGTGCACCACAGTTTTAACGTCATTTTTAGAGAAAATAAAAATACGGCATACCTGCTGACGAAATAATCTTGAGGTTTGTTTGTGTTTGCTCCTCTTGGGAGGCAACACTTTATAAACACAAGAATTTCAACATGCAATGTTTTTTTTACAGTTTAAGGAGTTTTTGTACAAATTACCTTCTGTAAATAAGTTCAGCGTTCATTAAAATATTTTTGAATTGCACTAATTTAAGAACACTCACATATTTGTATACAAATTATTGGAACAGCTTTCGAGAAAAATAAGTTGTAACGGTTTTTCAACATTTGTGTGGAAGGTTCCGTTATCTTTGTTTTTAGGAACTTGTTTTTTTTTTCAAATATTCTACAAAAAGTTAAAAAATAACTTAATACCAAGTTTCAAAAAATTATTACTAGTCGTTTTCGAAACATTTAGTGAAAAAAAGAATATTATTTGTTTTTTTTTTTTTCTTAAAAATGTAGGTATGTATACATACATTACTATTGAAACTTTATCGTCGATAGAATAGCTTTCGAGAAAATCAAAAAGCATCAAAATGGTTTTATTAGAGGAACCAAAAATAATCAGATCTGCAAACGAAAATTACAAAACAAAAAGTAGCCTTTAGCTATCAAAGGGCACGGTAGTTCCACAGCTAAGTTCTACTGGCACTGACACCCTTTTTACAGGATCACACTCAGGCGATTTTCGACGCCCCTCTAACTTCAGTACCAATAAAGTCAGAAATCTTAAATTCGCAGCATTTGCTAAGCTCATCAGGTTTAGGCAACTCACCAGTTTTCAATTCTTTAGCATTAGTGGTTCCCGAGATAAAGACTGCGAAAATTGCAAAAACCGTAACTTTATGACTTTTTTCATTCAAGGGGCGTGGTATCCGCCCATTTAAATAAAATTGATTTAAATTATTTGAAGCACTTGATCATTGCAGAATGATGAAATGTGCTAGAGCAGTAGGACTTGAAGTGCAAACAAAGACAACATTTTAAAATTCAAGATTGAATGTTCAGGAGCCAGGAGGTGTGGCATCTGCCCATTTTCGTAGAATTGATATCAATTATATAGGGCACTCCTGATTGTCGTAAAATGATGAAATTTGGCGAAGCGGTAGGGCTTGCAATGCAAGCAAAAGCAAAATTTTAAAGTTTGATATTCAACATGCAGGGGGCAGGCGTGGCATTTGCCCATTTTCTCAGAATTGATATTAATTATATGGATCACTTCGGGTTGTTGCAGAATAATGAAATTTGGTAGAATGGTCGGTCTTGTAATAAGTACAATAGAAAATGGAAAATTTGAGATTTTCAATGAGGGGCATGGCACACTGACTTAAATGGAGTTGGTTTTCTTTTATTACCAAATTACTCAATTTTGAAATGAAAACTTGACTAGTAAGGCAATTCAATTTAAGTCAGTAATAAATAAATAACAGATTTCTCTGATATATTTGAAGGTCATAAACTTAGAACTTGACGTACTTTTAGATCTTACTATTTTTTACGGCTGACTTGTTACAAAAAAGCCTTTTATATGTAGGAGAACTTGGCTTCTTTTTTAACAATTATGTTTTTGGTGTGATTTTAGATTAGATTTTAGCAAAGTAAATTGTATTGCAGGTACCGTTATTTTTGGTCTTCAAACCTAAAGCCTGGTTAGCCATATAGCTCAGAAAACTCTAGGAAAGGAACCAAATTTATGGAAAACCCATCGAGTCGCTTAGGCTGTAGGCGCGAGGACTGGCAGACAAAATTTTTTTCATCTTCACTATCATCGTAAAAGCAGGTTTGATCAAAATCTCGAGATACATTTTTATGTTTGCAAGTGAAAATCATGATCATAATTCAATTAAAAAGTGCAAGTGCCTCTTCGACTCCAGAAATTAAGGTTAGAAGCTAACTCCAGAAGTTAAAGTTAGTATGTCACTTGTACTTTTTATTTGAATTATATTCATTTGCTCCAGTTAAAACAGAAGTGATTTTAATATTTAAGCTTTGGACTTAGGGCCAGTTTGTTCACAGTGGGTTAAATTTAGTATGTGACTTTCATAGGCTTTAATTAACTAACGCTAATCAACCAAAATTGGCTGATAAGTGAAATCCATGATTAGCAACTCATACTTTGAATTTTTTTAACAAAATTCAATCAACAAAAACATTTGAGGATTTCCCTGCTTCACTAATCATGGATTAAAAATAATCAGCTGTGAACAAACTGGCTCTTAAGGTTCTTAGGCTAGAGGGGAAATTGAAATTTTGTTTGAGCTCAAAACACGTTACCTGTTACGTTGTTACCTGCCATATAACTATAATGAAAAAAGTAAATATCTGAAAAACGGCTTCAAGGGTTTTGATAAAAAAAACTATGAATTACCATTAATGAAATAGTCAATTTGATAAAAAAAAAAAATAACAATAACGGTTATTAACGATACCTGTCATAAAACCAATTTTTTGGTTTTCAAATTATCGTTAACTTTACACCGATTTCAACCTAAATTTGTCCGTGGCATTTGAGGTCGAAAACTCTGTTTATTTATTAGGCCAGCACCCTAAACAACTAACCAAAAATTAGAACTATCATCAGGTTTGACGCAAGGTCCCTTCCATGCAAACGCTAGAGGTTAGAGGTTTGAATATTAAAAAAGACATTAGTATATTCTTTTAAATAAAATTGACAAAAAATCAGGGTACATTATTTTCAAAGTTATTAGTTTATTTATTTTAAATTTAATTTAAATAAATTTTGTTTGCCTATAAACAATATTTAAGTTAAATCACCAAGTGGATATTTTATGTATTTAGCACTAAATCCATATGACACTTTGACGTTTGTAAATGTCAAAATGAGGTACCTATATATGCAAGTGTTTTTTTCGCGAGTTGTCACTTTTTTCCACCAGTTCAGCTGGAGGTTATGAGGTAAATTGGTTTAGTATGATACTAGCTAAAAAGTATTTAAAATTTATAATATTTTATTAAACTGTTTTAAAATTTAAAAAATGTTAGGTAGTACCCCACTAAAATAAGCCTGTTTAATGAAAATTGAACCAATGTCTTAGAAAATTACCCCTCACGCATGAACATTTATTACAACATTACAACATTAATTCCCAAAGTATTGCTCACGAATTAGGAGACACCTTGTTTTTACAAACTTGTATCGAAAATTGATGAATAAGAATGAGTTTTAATCATTCAGTAAATAATTAACATACCAGAACATAATATCCGCGATCAAAAAAGAACTAACAATTTAGAAATTAAAAGTAAAACAAGCTTGAGGCATTTTTCAAGGTGTTACTTGACAAAACAAGGTACATCTATCCAGTATACTCGTACAGCATAGCAAACTGTTATAAGTGATAAATTTATTTTATTTATATTTGTTTAACTTAAACTAATAGCCCAGTCAAATTCGACAACAAATTCGCAAAGTGCAATGAAGTTCTGCATTTTTGATACGTTGTAGTTTGTAGCTAAGTTTGCAACTTCAAAAAACCTGTGCTCGCTGCAGGAAAAATGCAACAGTGAAAAAAAAACAAAAAAAACAAAAATTACCCCATTTTTGCTGACATTTTCCTTTATAACTTTGGAAATATGCAACTTAGGAAAAAACTATCCACCATATTCTAGTTTGATATAAAATTTTCTACGAGACCAGATTAGTTTAAAATTCATGTATGTTATATTTGAGTTGCTATCCAACCATGAGTAAAAAAAAAAATCTGAAAAACTAAAAACGTCAAAAATTGTCCAATTCTGCTTAAAAATTGGGATCAAATAGTCTAAAGTATTATAAGACGAAATTCGAAGATTTGATCCAAAGCGGTTAAATAGTTTTGGCAAGAAACATTATGTTAACTAAGTACAACAAGCAATGTTTGCATCATTGCTGTGGTCAAAGTAGGACGTTTAAGTTGGCACTTATTTTTGTACAAGTACTTGGAAACCTAAACTATGATAAAATAAAGTTACAATATTTATATCTTTTTTCAAACAATTTTGGCAGAGAATTTAAAAGTTTCGAAAATGTTCACGAAATTACATATTTACATGTACAGTGTACAATTTTGGGAATTTTTAAAATCGCTACTAAATTTGCTTGAAAAAAGATATAAATATCGAAACTATATTTTATCATAGCTAAGGGTTTCAAGTACGTGTACAAAAATAAGTACCAACTTAAATGTCCTACTTTGAACACAGCAATGATGCAAACATTGCTTGTTGCACTTAGTTAACATCATGTTTCTTGCCAAAACTATTTGACCGATTTGGATCGAATTTTCAAATTTTGTCTTATAATACTCTAGGCTATTTGATTGCACATTTTGAGCACAATTGGACAATTTTTGACCTATTTTTTGAGTGCTTCAAAATAACTTAGTTTTTCAGAATTTTTGTTTTTGCTCATGGTTAGATAGCAACTCAAATATAACATACATGAATTTAAAACCGATGTGTTCTTATAGATAATTTTATAACAAACAAGTTTATAGTGGACGGTTTTTTCCTATGTTGCTTATTTTTAAAATTATAAAGGAAAATGTCGGAAAAAATGGGGTGATTTTTGCGTTTTTTTCACTTTTGCATTTTTCCTGCACCGAGCACAGGTTTTTCGAAGTTGAAAACTTGGCTATAAACTACTCTTACATGCCCCAACAACATTTTAAAAATCCAGAACTACATCGTGCTTTGCGAATTTAGCACTTTTTTTGTAATTATTGACTGGGCTATAAATAATAAAACAATTATTTCTAGTTGTATACAAAAATAAGAAGAATTGTTATAATTCACGATGAAAGGAACGAATAGTTTATCAAAGTTTGTTTTTTATCGACTCAAAACAGAAATAGAATTACCAATCGAAAAGTCAATTCTATTCTTTTTTTTCTAGCTTATTAACTCTTAATCTACATACTCAATGTTTTGGAAATCAACACATATGCAAATATGTATGCACATACAATCCCTTAAAATTTCTGTAAATTATTTCAGTTGCCCAAATGGAAAAGGACCGTGTAATAAACCTTACCAACAATTTTACCGGCTATTTGTATCAATTGAACTACCCGCAGAATTCACCGGAAAACGTTGATTTCACTCAGCACCTGGTTGCGCCATTCGGCGACAATATACTGCTCGAATTGCATGGTGTTGAGTTTAGTGACAACGGTTGCCCAGGCAATAATGTAATTGAGGTAAAGACTCCAATTTGGTAGTGGTTTTAAATTGAAAATATATTTCCATCTCATACATATATGAATCCTATTTTCTCTATAAAACTATGCACATACAGATATACGATAACTATGCCGACTACAATGGCACCAAATGGCAACTATGCAAATACCCAAATTTGACTCAGCTAGACGATGAACAATATGTCGGCAACAACCAGGAGTATCAGCAACATCACCAAAAGTACGATTATCCTCTGGAACCACAACTGGCCCCAGTCTACATAACATCATACCTGAATACATTACACATCCGGCAAAGGACAAACTCCAAATCAGATATCAATTTGAATGGAACCGTAAGGATCCAACAAGGTAATGAATTAATTATGTCCTTTTTAATAGATGGCATAATCCTTTGGTTTGTTTTGCTTCACCCTCCCCCATTACACACCGCATTCAGCAATCACAATTTTGTGTTTCGTATTTTTGAATGTTCAAATGTGATAATTGGCCGGAAAATATCTCAGGCCAAATTGCGTGCGTTTATGTAAAATGTTGTGATGATGGCAAAGGATTATGATAATAAATTTAGCTCAAAACAACATCTATTGAATTTATATATGATATGTTATGAATATGATTGATATGTAAATTTTATATTGTTCAAGATAATAACTACAAGCTAAAGCTTGCCTCAGGTGACAAGTCAGTGGAGTCATGTCAGCTTAATCCTTGTCAGTTCGATGGAAAATGTGTAGCAAAAAATGGGAAAAATCACTGCCAGTGCCAGGGACACTATACGGGAAGGTAAGCATATTATTTTTTGTGCGTTGGCATACACAAAAAAAAATTTGAACGTTTTTTTTTTTTTAATAAGATTTGTTGTGCCAATTTTTAGTATTTAATTTTGAACACTTTTGAAACATCCTAGTATAAAACAGAAAAAAACACGTACATATATCACAGTTGGGTTACTTTATCACATAAGTGTTAATTGCACAGGGCTTATCCTTGTCTTCTTTGGTATTCATTGTTTTTTCAAGCTTCTGCTGAATGCGTAAGCTCTCCAGCGTAAAGCGTGTGTTTTCTCTTTTTTTTTAGGGCCCAGTTATAGCTATCATTGAAACCCATCATTGAAAAAGTTAGCTGTTGATTTTGAGACTCTTCGAAAGTTTAATCATTGATTATTTTAATGCAGAAATATAGCTTATGACTTCAAAATTATTTCTCCTACAAAAAAAATTCATTTTGACCCATATCTTCCCCATAACGTAACTTTTAATTTTTTCAATGATCATTGGTAAGGAGCCAGTTATAGCTTTCATTGAAAACCATCATTGAAAATATTAATTGTCAATTTTGAGAGATTTTGAAGAAAAAACAAATGATTATTTTGATGCCAAAGTAAAGCAATTTGACTTAATAATTATTTCTAGGTAAAACGAAATTCAATTTGGCAAAACTTTTCTCATAAAACGACTTTTAATTTTTCAATGATGAGCTACCTTACCAATGATCATTGGACATATTAAAAGTTATGTTATGGGGAAGATGTGGGTCAAAATGAATTTTTTTTGGAGGAGAAATAATTTAGTCGTAAGCTATATTTCTGCATTAAAATATTCAATGATTATGCCTTCTAAAGGTCTCAAAATCAACAGCTAACTTTTTCAATGATGGTTTTCAATGAGCTATAACTGGCACCTAAGGTAGTTCATCATTGAAAAATGAAAAGTCATTTTATGAGAAAAGTTGTGCCTAATTGAGTTTTGTTTTGCCTAGAAAAAATTATTAAATCAAATAGCTTTACTTTGGCATCAAAATAATAATTTATTTTTTCTTGAAAATCTCTCAAAATTTACAATTAATATTTTCAATGACGATTTTCAATGATAGCTATAACTGGGGCCTTATCTAGTATTCGTACATTGTCGATGTCAGGGGCCGAATTACGTCTTCAGTGAACGAATGAGGATCTGTTACACGTTATCGAACTATCGACTTATCACATTAGTATGATGTGAAACGAAGTATCACGTATCGAATTTAGTTCTTTATTGTACTTGGATAATTTTAGTACATTTTCCTAAACGTCAAAATTTCTAACATTTTATTGGTTGATTGTCACAGCTGCTAGTGTTGAGCTCAAGTTTTGTTTGTAATTTGGCCAAAAATATTTTAGGCCAAATCGAAATTTTGTGCATTAAAATCGTGCGAGAATAGTTGTCTGGGTGATGTATAATATTTAAACTCATCCTGAAACACCATTTATTGATATTTTGTAAGAATATTTATAGGAAAAAAATTAATTTTCTTTTTCTGCCATTTAAAGGCTCACTCGTCTGCCTAGCATCTATCGTATGAAAAAACACACGTTCACTGCCAAGGAAACGCCAAAAATCGAACTCGATACTCGATATACTTTACTCGATATCTTATATGGCGTTTTCACTGGGCCAAATGAGCTAATTTCGTTGCAAATTTCCAAATGAGATCCGAAATTACCTTATTTCCCATACAAAATCACATTTCGAAATGAAGTAATTTCAACCTCATTTGCACGAAATTAGGTTGGAAATTAGGTGAATGCATCCAGCGGGAATCAGTTTCAAAAGCTCTTAAAAACTTTTGTATGAAAATATCAATACACTATACTCAACAACATAAAACAGAAAGAGAAAACAACAAAAATAAACGGCTAACTGCCATTCAAAATTCAAAATGAAATGAGATGTCAAATGAAATTAATTAATTAATTAATTAATGAAAACGTAGTATTAAGAAGGAATCCTGAAGGCAGATAATTGAGTAACCTATTGCTCACTCACTGATGCGATAATTCGGCCCCAGCTGTGTGTCCATTGTCCATTATGTGCTGCGCTAGGTCATCATTAATCCGTTTTTAATTGTTAAGATTGTGAAGAAACTATTGTATACAAAATTTCATCGAATTTTTTGAAGCTGTTAACGAGAAATTTGAAAATATCGTCAATAAACGTTATAAGTAAGATTAAGCATACCAAAATATTAACAATACCATATTGTTATGAAAATCGTTAGTCGTTTTTTGAGATAAATAATATTTTTTTTTTATATGGGTTGTGGCAGGTATTATTAGGTCCGATCCTTTACTTTGTGAACAGAAAATCACAAACTGTCAGATCTTGGAGAGCAACGTTGATATATTCTCAAAAATATCATAACTGTGCCAAAGTACGGGAACGCAAATTCAACCAAATTCCGTATTACCTAATGTGCTGGACAAGTAAGGCACGATGTTTGGCTTTCATTCTTTTGCTCTCAAATTGACATTTTGCTGTGCTGTGATTTTCAGTCCGAAGAAATTTCTCGGACTGAATATCACAGGTAGGGGAAATTATTTACTCTCTCGTGAGCGTTGTTTTTTGTAAAAAACTGTCAAATTATTGAGTACGGGAACGGCTTTGGACTGAAAATCACACAAATGCACAGAAAATCACAGAAATTTAAAGTAAAGGAACGGACCTATTATTTTTGGAACAAAACAAAATTATAATTTCGACTTAAGGGAGTCCTCTAAAAATCTTAAGCCCAAGGTTTGAAGAAAATCTCTTTAGCAGCTTAGGCTGCAGGTCGAGGTACAGACAGACGGATAGACAGGCAGAATTGCGAGACCCACTTTTTCGCGTTCTCTGTCATCGTAATGATAGTGAAAATTATTATCCCGAGTTCGATTGCACGAATCTTAAACTTGCCCTATACTTCGTATATCGCAGTGTGTGAAAAACCTATATTTATAACGCGTTTATTTACGAAAATTAATATCCAGTAAAAAACTTCGTTACAAAAAGAAAAATTGTGTTTAGTTACTCAAAAAAGAAAGGAAAAAAAATTGAAATCTTGATGAAATTGATTCAATTGTAACGTGTGTGAGGGACGTTTCTCCTAAAACGAGGGCTTACGAAACTGCAGATACTGGTGGAAATTTAGACGTGAGGCAGAGCACAAAGTCAAAAAATTTCATTCTCACTTTTTAATAGCAAAAGTGAGAAATTTTTAAGATCAACAGCTTTTATATTTATACGGAGTTCTCTGATATCTTTAACTGGACAAGTTAAAGAAAAAAAAAGGATCGATTTGTCTGACCAATGAAAATTAACAGTTTTACCTTTCCATAAACTCATCCATGGAGATTCAATTCAACTAGGTATCAATCGCAGCAACAAAACTATCAAAATTCAGTTGGAGACTCTTTGTCAAAAACCCGTCAAAAGTATAGGATCTACGTTATCTTCTTATCGTCTGAAGAGGTACTACCGAAGTCCGAAGTTGTATTTGCAGTGCATGTACTATATGGATGGCTTTTCCAATAAAGCCTAATGTATATATATACTGACCCGGAGCAATTGAAAACTATAGGATTTTTTGTTTCCGTCTCAATTCAACCATTTTCTACAAAGAGACAACTCTTCCAAAACACTAAAAATATATTTTTCCCTTGCTTGTTGTCACAATGGTAAATTGTAATACCAACAAAAATATTTTTTGACGAGTTGGAACCGAATTCATGTGTAGTTCATAATATTTTGATTAATTGTTCATACACACAATACCTACCTTCATACATTCTTGTTTTTTTTTTTAATACTTTAATATATTTTTTTAGATTCTGCGGACTGAATTCCTGCGAATTGGAGCCCTGTGTTTTTGGAAAGTGCGAATTAACTGCTACCAACTTCAAGGTACTGAAAATCAATTTTAGTTAATAAAATTTCTTGCTTAATTTTGTTTACCAAAACGCGTAGTGTCATTGTCAACCCGGATACCAAGGAAACACTTGTGAGCATAAAATACGACCATGTGCTGACAATCCATGTGAAGGACGTGGTGCGTGTTTCGAAAGAAATGGTGGATATTTTTGCCGGTAAGTAAATATAACATACAGTAGTAGTACCCAATGACACTTGATATATGCTCAAAATCAAAAGTTATTGACTTGAAAATACGCAAATTTTACGAATAATATTTTAGCTGTCATGCATGGTGGGAGGGACATCGTTGTGAACGGCGCATGTTGCGTATCCCCTACAAACCGCTCTCTGAACGAATGCTTCAAGAGCCATTTTGGTTGGGGCTAATCACCGTGTTTGTAGTTCTACTGGCCATTGGTTTGGTGTGGTGCGCCAAACGTCATTTTCCCGAGAAACTTGAAAAACTTCTCGCCGAGGAAGCTGACCGTAACAGACGTATGACTATTAAAAATAAATTATTTTATTTCAATTTTTTTTTTGTTTCTCTAATATTTTTTACTATTTATTTTTTTTTTTCTTAATAATTTAATTTAAATGAATTTATGAATTTTCTTACACCACCTCCTGTCAGGCATTTTTCCCCCTTATTGAATTCTCCCTTTTTTATCTTCTATAATCGCTCATATTTATTTTTAATTCTTTTTTCTATTTCTTCCCCTTCCACAATCGATAAAACATTTATTCATCTATTTTCTTTTTTTTTTTGTTTGGTTTTTTTTTCTCTCTCTTCTTCTCTTTTTTAACTTTTTTACTATTCATAAAACTTTAGCACCTGGTTCAGTACATGGACATCACCATCACACATCACTTCGAGAGCAATTGCAATTTACCTCGGCCATACCTCAGACAACAACAAATGTCACACCGGGGGCGCCACGTTCCATATTCAACAGATTGGGTATAAGAAAACCGTCTCTTTTGAGCCTCAGCAGCCCCAATCCCACCGGAGGGGCGACAGCCCGTACTTTTTCGCTAGATGATTTATTACGACCGCCTCCCCGACGTAAGATAGGCTAAATTGAATTTCAAAAATGCAAACAAAAATGCAAAAAACACACACATGTGAACATTTTTGTTTTTTTTTTTTTTCTTTATTTAATTTTCTAAAACTATTTCGTTTGCAATTGGAGAACAACAAAATTAATTTTTAAATACTCTCGTACTCCACAATGTAGTAAAGTCAATAGGAACTGAACACAAAAGGAAAAAACAACTGATGATTTCTAGGATGTTTTTTTTTTTTTTTGTATCTCAATGTTGAAGTTATCAAAATGCTTTTAAAGCCCAATCTGCGTAAACTAACTGAATTCTCTTTGAGTATAAGAGCAAAATCTTCTTATTAAATGCCGAGTTAAAGTTTCATTTTCAACCTCTTACTTTTGAACAGAATTGAATAGCGTAATGGTTAGTGCGTTCAACTGTTACGCTGGAGGTCTGGGTTCGCTTTCCAGCCTCGTCCACCTAAAAAAGTGCTTCTCGTCCAGCCGTTCGGATTCGGCATAAAAATTGTAGGTCCCTTCCATTCCTGTCGAAAGGCGCACACAGGAATGGTTGCGAGTTGTTAGTCACTAGGCTCTGGTTCTTCATGAGCCGTTGTGCCACCCGATGTATGTATGTATGTTAGGGAATTAACACAATTGAATTTTTAAATTTACCGACATGGCGATAAGCTAATTATAGACCAGGTTAAGTTAATCAGGGAAACAATTGTTAAAATAACTATATGGAACATTAATTCAACGGTTTTAATTCCTCCACGCCTTTCGAGTAGGTACTGACAGATGGGCCCATCTCTTAGATGTTGTCATACCCCTGTCTACGTGTGTTGTACTATTTACCCTGCTAGTCGGCTCTCTCGTGTTCAGATACACTAACACACATATACGCTACTAGTTCTACTCGCTTATCTAAACCCCGGGTCAGCTCCCGTGCTTAGGAAAACTACACCATGGGATAAGAATTTTTGGGACTCAAACTAAAGGCACTTGCACTTGTTTTCCTAAACACGGGAGCTGAAGTAACTATTTTTTCTTTATAAATGCGGGGGTAAATCTATACAAATTTATAATTTCAAGCGACAGTGTCAAAATTAACACTGCGGTCAAGTCAAAATTGTTGAAACAACATGACAACATTCTTAAATCAATTGCAATTTTATTAAAATATCGCCGTGTCAATTGAACCATGAATGTCATGTTTTATATTCTTCGTGGCTTCTCAAATTTCTACAGCTTTATATGGGAAAGTGTACCTTGTATATTTAACAAGATAGTTGGTTAATAGGTCTCTACGTTCGTTGGAATAATTAAGCACCTCACATTGATTTTTTTATAAGCTCACATGCATTAACCAAACAAAACAAAAATTGGCGCATGTAAACATTTTGATATTTTATTAGTTTTACTAATTATGCTTGTGCATGATGTTAGTTGGGGACTGCCCGGTGACATTTTCGAAACAAACAATTCTCATTAAGTCAAAATTAATTCACACAGTTCTGAATTTATTTTTAAATGTTAGCTAATTGAATAATTCACCAATCATTTTAAACTTCTACCGTCATTGATGACCAACAACTGCAATAGGGGCCAATAGGACATTAAGACATTAAGACTTTAAGGAATTGTTTATGAATGTAACTCAACGGCCCGGCGATTTGATATTGAATGCCGAAATTCAAATGATAAAAATTCTTGATTTTGCGTGGCCAAAATCGCTTGTTGCTATAAAAATGAAATGTTGAATAACTTTTGAACGAAGGTCTGAGAAAATTTTTTTTTGCTGGACTAACCTGGACAAACGGTGGACAAACGATTGTGATTAAAACGTGGTCAAACGATGGACAAACGATTCTGATAAACCCCACCCAAAAATGTTGACTTCGGGGTTCCCACTTCACACAGCTCCATGCGGGTTTTCAACAAACATCAAAGTTGATGTGCAGCGCCATCTGCTTCGAACAATTGTACTAAATACAGCAACTTCCCGGATTTCCAGTTTCCCTGGAAATATTTCGGCATTTAACTTTTTAGGCCGTGTGTCAATTGCGTTAAAAGTACGTTAAATTTGATGACATGGCTAAATTTTGACATAACTGAGGTGAATAAAGTCGTCAAAATTTAACCTGCTCAGGAGCTCGTTTAAATGTTAACTAGTAGATTAATTTTTACTTTTGCATTAAACTTCTTGCACATTACCATCTACCTTTTATAGTTGGACTTTTAGGAGCCAACATCACGATGGTTCCGTCTATTAAAAAAAAATCGATACACTAGCGGCAATTTGAAAACGACTTGGCTTGTTCATATTGAGTTAAATTTAGTAGGTGACTTTCACACGCTCTAATTAACTAACGCTTATCGACCAAAATTGGCTTATTAGCGATATCCATGATAAGGAACTCATACTTCGGGTTTTTCGTAAACAATTTGATCAACAACAAACACTTCCCAATTTCAATAATCATGGATTAAATTGGGGTATACATTATCAAACCTGTTTGATGTCAAACACTCAACAATATCAACAAAATTTGTGAACAACGAACGTGTTTGCAACACAGAGAGTAAACACTATAAAATGTGAACAGATTTGTCAAACAGGTTTGATAATGTGTACCCCGCTTAAGGCTCTTCCAAAACCAACGCGAAACATTCGGCGCGGCCGGGGAATAACATTCGTCGTTGGCTTGGGCACTCTCATTTATCTCCATGCAAATAAATTTTCACTTGCGAATCTTTCAATTTAAAGCAGTGTTTCCCAACTATTTCTCGGCTATGTCCACATGTTTTTCAAAATTTTTTTTATCAATCATTACCAAAGTTAAGATTTTTCAAATTTGTATTTACAAAAATACATGGGATTTCCCTTATAAAACTTAAGACGTCTTGGGTTGGGGGCCGGGTTAACGTTAACATAATGTTCTAAAATTTTACATGATTTTTTGTATTTATTTTGAACAAATTAGGGGGGTCCGTCATTCAAAATAAGGCAATGACATTTATAAGGACCACCCCAATATTTATTAATAAATCTAGAAAAATGCACACAAAAATATAGTTTTAGGGAAAACAATGCAATACAAACAAATAAATACACAACTACGAATGCATTCTCTGTACACGTATACGAAATTATTTGTTTTCCCTTAAACTAAAGCTGTCAAACTATTGTTTGTTTTTTTGATTGTTGGTACAGAATTCTGGAGAAAGTCTGAACAGTATTTTATGTGTCGATAAAACAGTTCATTTAGCACAAAACGTCAAGTTGTTTTAACCTTATTATTTCGCAACGAAAAAACGAACCAACAAAAGTGTAACCCAACAAAATAAAAAGGTAATGCAATAGGCATCCCAATTGTTAATTGATTATTATTGTTTTTCAATCAGGACGAAATTCAATATTATTGTAAGAAAACGGCATTTCGATCTAAGCAATCATAAAATGGGAGTTATGCATGTTGTTGACGCTTTAACAGAACTTCTTATTATATTTGATTGGTGGATTAAATGGCAAATCACTATGATTTACTACCTGCAAAATATGTAAAAACGAGTAATTTATGCTTGTTAATTTCTTAAAGTATTCAGTGACTTTTTATTCTTTAATTGAAAAACAGTTTAGTGAGTGAGAAATAGTGATAATAATCTATCACTACCATCACTACCAATGTATCACTATCGGTAATATTGTTATATAACTCTATTCGGCTTATCCCAGAAACGTCAGTGGCTAAAAAAAAAAAAAACACCACTGGAAAAAAAAAGTCTAAATCAAGGGAAACAAACAGCGTTGCCACAATGTTGCAAATGTAACGAAAGGATTGCCCTATTTTTAAATTTTATTTCGTTGTTACAATAGGGGTATTCATGCAAAACGCGGAAAACCCAAAGAAAGCTTATAAACCATAGACTTTTATATCGGTAGAAATGAACTGTCAAAATTTGTATAGGAAAAATAATTTGCAAAACATAGAATTTTATCTCACAAATTTGAAGCGAGATGCGTAGAAATTAAATCTTCTAACCCATATCTTAAAGCTCCAACTTGATCGCTCAATTTGGCATAATAAACACTGCTAGAAATGTGTTCATCAGTTGAAAACTAAATTTAAAAAAGTATGGTGGTAACGCTGGTCCCTTGATTTAGATTTTTGTTCTTTAATTTTGTTTGTAATGAACTGTCAATATTAGAAAGAGAAAAGACAGAGAAAAATCTGCGAAAAGCCGAATTGGCTGTGAAAGAAGACCGTAAGAATTTTAAGATAATAACAACTTGAATTAATGTTAAAACAAAAGTAACGGCTTTCCAATGGGATTTTAAACATATTATTATATGCATTCGGTTTACATCTGACTTTTCTATACTTAAAAAAATAGATTTAAAACAACAATTCAACCTAGAAATCATCAGATTATTTTCTATTGACTTTACTATAAGTATTAACATCCTCCCCTTTCACTCTCTATCTCTCTTTTTCAACCTCTAAGTGTGTATTTCACTATCTCTCCATTAATTCTACGCTATACGTTGTGGCATTTCCTTAATCCAATTTGTTTCTCAATAAACATACAGACAAATTTTGTAGATATACTTTTGAATAATTTTAATGCAATAAATCCTTTTTCCTATTTAAGATTATGTACACAAATTATACAACTCTCTTTAACACTACCATAAATATATTAACTAATACCTGTATACTATGCGGTTTCCTTTTTATAAACAAATAAAAAACTATCCCTTTTTTGCAAATATTATCTATATAATTTTTTTCTTTCGATCGTCAGCACATGTAGTTTGTTGCTTCGCCAAAAGGTCCCACAACACACAATTTCTCCCTTCCACATATTTTTTTTTTTAAGTTTTGATTTTTTAATTGTTTATTACAAAAATGCTAAAAAAAATGTAGATACATAATTTTTTTTTTTTTTTTTTTTTTTTTATTTTTCCCTCAATAACTATCTGTAGATACATCTACTAAAGTGTAAATATAAAAAAAAAACAATAAATTCTTCAAAAATTCATCCAATAGAAAAACTTGCAACGACTACCTTGGAACTATCGCCAATAAGTATCTACATTAAAAAAAAAAAAAAACATTTTTCTTCCCTAGAAGTAGCTTTACTTTAGATAAAATTTCACTGAGCTTTATCCTGTCGTTTTTCATTATCCTGCTTTGCTTTGAAGCTTGTCGTAAATCAGTGGAATTTATTGTTAAAGCTTGCAGTTTTTGAAGTAGAACAATTGTATTTACATATATAAAAGAAGTTAAAACACCAAAAAAGTGTCACTCAAAAGGAATTAATTATTTAGGTTTTTTTTATTGAATTTGTATTGAGATAGATACGCCTACATTACACTTTTATTTTATTCTGAGTATAGTTTACAAAATTCGAGGCTCGCAAACCGTCCCTCGCGACGTAGCCGTGCGTCGTCTACTTTAGTCAGTTTAATTTTTTTGATAGCCCACAGGCCTACATATTTCCAAAATAAACACAATTTTACTTCCGAATCGTTTCCTTCTTAGTTATCATAGGTTTGTCTGAATGAAGTGCACTATAAAGGTGAACTTCAAATCAAGGTTGATTTTTCGCTTTAATTTAAAGCATTTTTTTTAAAGAATAAAAAAGCGTCAAATTTAATTACAATTTACTTCGAAAATAGTCTTATTTTTTAAAAAAATAAGTATGAGATCTTGTAAAAAAATCTGCTTTTTAAGGTTATTCAGGTTTTAATTTTGGTTAAAATAAACAGTTGTCTGGTTGCGTTGAAAATAAAATTTTAAAGCAGGATTATCATTTGTTTATTTTTAAAACTGTACCTAAAGTCTTAAAAGGACAACATATTATTGTTATTTATATTAAACATATGTAAGTGTTCAAACTTTTACTCAAATATATTTTTACAAAATATACAAATTAATGTGTTTAAAACTATTACATATATTATTATCCAATAAAATATATTAATATTTCCAAAAACAAAAATGATTAGTTTTTTTAACAGGATCAAACTATAGAAATATTTTGAGGTTAATTAATAAACATATTCTTAGAACTTTTATTTAGTATTCTGTGTACGTTGTTTTTATTATATAATCAGATATTTTTATATATTATTTGTATCTTTTAACTTTATCTCTTAAATATTCAAAATCTAGAGAAAAAGTAAACATTTACCTTATTTGTCATTCCATGGAAAAATTGTGATTCAATCCCGTCAATTAAATTGGAATGAACCATTATTATCGAGTAAAACCAGCAATATTAATTCTTATTTTAATTTTTATTTTATTTTTTTTTTTGTGATTTCAAAAAAAAAAACAAGGTACAAAATATATTTTTAAACTTAAGAAAAATAGCACAGTTTATTATGTGTAGGTGTTGCTGTAGTTTTGTAATACTTTGTTTCCTATTTTTATAACAATTTGTGTTAATAGTTAACTGCCCTTAACACCTAAACGGGGAATATCAGAATCCCACTCCCATATGACATTTTCTTTTCTGATCTCAATCTATATTATCTAGGGTTTTTAGCGTCTTATGCGAATCAACAATTAAAGAATAAAAAATGGTATAATATAATAAGAGGTTGATAGTGACTATAGGAAGTTTATATAAAAATAAGAAAAAAATTATAGAATTATAATGAACTTTTTTTAACGCCTACTTTATTGCACCGAACTCGCTTTTTAATCTTTTCTATAAACACAAAACACTTTTAAAATAGCTCTTAATCAGTGAAAGACTTAAGAGTGTTCCGGACTGAAATTGAAAATGCGAATTGCTTGAAGCACCACATGATTACAGAGGACAAACTATAAAATAAATTGGGTATCAATGGCCGCGTTCGGATACGTAACCGAAGGTTTCTAGATTTGTTCGTGTTGTTGTAATCCCTTGTTAAAAACACAGATGAAATCAGCTGATGCAACAAATACACAAAGACATCAGAAATTTTTTTGGATTCGGATACCGTATCTGTTAGATTCTCAAACGGTGGGAATAAAGGCTCTTCCAAACCAATGCGAAACATTCGTTGCGGCGATGAAACATTCGTCAGTCAAAATTTATTCATATGTTTCTCCGCCGCGTTGGTGTGGGCACTCTCATATATCACCATGTAAATAAATTTTGACTGAAGAATGTTTCTTCGCCGCAACGAATGTTTCGCATTGGTTTGGGAGAGCCTTAATGCAAATTTTAATTATTATTTTTTAGTGTTTGTTGTTAAAAAATTGAATTTTGTCTCCAATAGTGTTGCATCTCAAACGTTTAAAAATTTAATTTAAAAATTTTAGCAAAATAACTTTTTATTTTGACAGAAGTCCCTTTGAAAAGTAGCGATTTTCGCCCTTTTTGACGCTTTAAGGCCCTATTAATATGCCTTTTATTAAAACTGTGCTCCAATAGTGCCTCAAATACAGTTTTTTTTTTCTACCCATTGAAACTTTAATCATTACGATAGGACAAATACACGCTTCACAAACCCATCTGAAAAATCACATTTTTTTCTCCGGAACACTCTTAAGACTTATGCCGTTTTCCTTTGGACGTCCGGAAGCGTTCAGAAACGTCCGGAAGTCTTCTGAAACCATTCCATTGGCACAAAAAGTACGCTTCTGACGATTCTGAGAAGAGAAATTTGATTCTTGATTTAAAATCAGAATCCACTCAAGAAGAACTAATAGATTTAAAATAAAATGTCAAAAAAAAACTCACTCAAGGGTTTTGACAGCAAATTGTGAAAGATGAACACAAATTGTTAAGATGTCCATCGATGTTGGCAAATTATCGATGTTGGACGAAAAAAGATGGATGTTTCAACATGAATGCTGGACCAAAATTAATTTTAGCTTTTCTATGCGTTTGAATTATTAAAATCATCGATTTTCAGAAAGCTAAGGCCCCAATTACAAATGATTTTTTGTATAAACGACTTGTTAGATGTTCATTCATGCATATAATAACTTAAGATCGATGTTCAAACATTAGAATCACCGATGTTCAGAAAGTTAAGCACCGTTTACACATGATTTCTTGTACATACGACTTGTTAGATGTTCATTCATGCAAAATAATTTAAGATCGATTTTCAAACATTAAAATCAGCGAAATAGAAGAAATCAACTTTTTCGATATATTTTTGTATAGAAAATGTTTGGCCTGTACCTTAATATTTTGAACTGATCGATGTTATGGAAGAAAATAACATAAATAAAATAATTTTCAAACCAATGAAAGTGTTTTCAATTTGTAATGTATTGCATTTTTATGTTGTAAAAAAAATTTATTAAAAACATCGATATCTATTAAAAAAAATCGGTGTTTCTGATTTGATAATTTTTGACATCGAGATTGATTCTTCGATGTTGATTTATCGATGTTAACATCTATGATTTTTCAATATCGCACATCCCTACCACTACATCTTTTGACGATTCTCCAATACAAAAATAAAACGTCAGAATTGAACAGAAGCATTACAAACTGTTCCATTGGATCTCAGAATGAGTGGAAGCTTGAGTGAAACCATTGGAAAACGGCATTAGTGATAGATGAATACATAGGTTCAAAGCTGTTCACTAGCTGCAGTCTTGTCATAACGGGAATTTATTGTAAGTTCCAATACAATTTTATCCCGCTTTTATTTTGTTGTTTTCGTTTTTCTTTTGGTTTGCTTCTTTTTTAATTTAATACCTATAATTTTAAAATTTGCATTGACAACAAATGCAGCACAAGCTCACAAAAATAAGGTTCTCACGACGTATGTATGTACATATGTATGTACATACATATGTACATATGTATAGGCAAAGCAAAATGTTTTCAATTGTTGTGAAATACAAAAGTGCTGAAGACTAAAATTAAATTTTATAACGACACAATAGACGATAAAAACCAGACACTCATATCGATTACAGAATGCACAAAATTTTATTCCCGGGGAGTTGACTCGCTCCGTACGACTTTGGTGTGGATTTGAAATGTCAAAAGTTATAATGGAATGCAGATGTGCTTCAAACTGCGTTACCGACATTCCTGTAATTTTTTACACCGGATTTGGTTTTTATTATAAGCTACCATATATATACATATATCATAATTCCCTTATATTACAAATCATGCCGGTTATAGGTCCACAATCTAATAAAAAATAGGGAGTTTGTAGGCGAGAAGTGCAAGAAGTAAGGGGAATACAAAAAATTTCCCCGGCTAACGTTTGAGGAGACTTTTATCACATTCATTCTCACACTGTCCGTAATGTGCGTTCAGCCAATAGACTTGATTATGAAAAAAAATCTCCGGCAATTTGGTTTCCTTGGTTTCCTTTTGGTTTCTCCAGCAACTGGTTTCCCTGTGTGAAAGGGGACTTATTACGCCGATTCTTTCAGGTGACAGGAACTTCGGTTTCCCAATATCTTAATAGAATCTTCAGATTTAACTGTTTGCAATATACGAAAAAACTGTAAAACACTCTATTAAACGGTTGTTTATAAATTAAAACAAAAAAGTGATAATGTAATACAATAAAAGTGATAACGATGCAATAGTAAAGCGGCTTTTTCGAATTCAGAACATTTTAGAACAAAGAACACATTCAACGTTAATTAAAAACGAGCAGCATCCACGGAGACCAAGACCAAGTTTACACTTGCTTTTACTACAAATTAATTTGATGAAAAAAGATTTTGCTAACTTTGCCTATTTTTTTTGCGTGATCGTAAGAAAGTATCGACTTTATACAAAACACGATTCATGTTAGTTAGTGCTTTTTTTTTGCCTTTTTGCCCGTTAGTGTCTTCTTTGTCAATTTTGACTTGCTTGCTTTTTTTTATCAAAGTAGAATTCTACAAATACAAACTGAATGTAGTTTTTCCATTTCCAGTTGAGATTATTTCACTTAAAAACATGATCCTAACACAATCTTAAGCGCACAGAAAACAAATTCGGTTGCCCTCAACACACAAGAAAAAGAAAGCACGTAGTGAAGACTGTAGATAGGAGTTACTATGATCTTTTCTCAATCAAAATTTCTTGTCCTTTTTTTGTTTTTTTACTCATAAAAACAAGATCTTTGCATTTCTCTATGAATAATCGTGCATTTCCTTGCACTGCAAATATCAATGAAAATTTGGTAAAATCGAAAGGGCCAATAATTGCAAATGAAGTGTTGAAAAAATTCACTACTGTTTTTAATGTAAATCGTGGACTTCAAACTGTTGAGCAAATGCTGTAATAAATGGCGACGTAGGCCAGCAAAATCCTTTCCCTGTTCATTACAGTACATAAAAAGTCCAATATCTTCTACATTTTTGGGCCATGATGGGTTATACGGAACTTAAAACCCACATAAGTAGGTCAAAAGCTCCTGGTGTACTTTAAGTCTATGACCCGTGATCGTTACGTATAATATGTGCAGTTAGAACATCAGTCGTTGAGTACTTTTGCATTTCGTATATCTGTTGCCGAGAACATTTAGCACTGACTTATGTGTGCATTTTTCGTGACATTTAGTTTGAGAGTTTATATCGGGTTTCCACAATAAAGTTTTGAATTTTAAGTGTAACTACAGAAACAGCAATTTAGCTTCTTCACATCAAACAGGCTAAACCGAAAGAAACCCTTTTCACTTTAAAGCATTTTTCGAACAAAATTAAATTCGGCCTACCAGGCTAAACATGATTTTTATTTAAGTAGTTCCAATGTTGAAACAAAATATATTGTAAATTAATAATGTCGATTTATGTGTATTAAATGTTTTAAAATAAATTAATTAAGAGTAGGTCAAGTAATTATACGAGTGCATAGACAAAAAAAAATTAAACACATTTGGCAACTCTGGAATATCATTTATTAAAGAATACATTTATGACCGCTTTCACACAAGGAAACTGAGTTGCCAGAAACTAGCTACTTTGTAGGCGAGAAGGGTGTGAGGGGAGATTTTTTGTCTTCCTTTTACACCCTTCTCGCCAACAAACTAAAAATCGCGAGCAACTCAGTCTTGTTGTGTGAAAGGGGTCTATATAGGTCAACATTTCTGAGTTTATATATTATGTTTTCTGATGAAAAGTTATTTAAATAACAATAACAATCAATAAATAAAATCAATAATAAAAACATTACCAAATCAAAGCACCTAATATAATTTCCATATAATTGTGTCTGTGTTTCCCAAGCTACAATATTATAGCATTATGTGTCAATGTTATAGTACCAAATCCAAGTTAAATTAAGTCACATTAAAATATCCCGTCCCTCCTGAATGAAATATAATTATAAAAACAAATTAAATAAAAATCTTTTATTTTATTTATTCAAACAAAATCAAAAAAATCACGTGTACAATTATTATTAAAAAGAAAAAAAAATATTTTTTTTATGTTATCAAATTTTTTAAGGACTTGAAATTGAATTTCTTTGTGGCTGCTGGTGGGCAATTTCACTATAAATGTTTTTTTATAAATGTTTTAAACTATATATTATACATTAATTATTGTTATATCTTTTATTTTATTTTAATTTGTAGACATTTTTGTTTGCATAAATAAAAAATTATTATACAAAATTATTTTCAATTTCACTTTTAAAAAAATAGATTGTTTCATATTTTATTTTTCTTATTTTTAGCATTTTGTAATTTCTAGTGTTTCTTCTCTTAGTAGTTCATAGTAAATTGTTTCATTCCAAGTTTAATTCTTTTAAAAAAAATATATACTTTCCAAAAAAAAAATCACAAAAATCGCTTCCTTATTATTAGTAGTTATAGTTTAGTTCAATGTTAAAATTTATATAAAAAGATATTAAAACTTAAGAATTTGTTTTAATATTCAATTTGAATTTTTCTTATTTTTTTGTGTCTATGGATCAGGTTCACCCTCACCACGCAAAAAACGCAACAACTCAACACCAGTTAAAAAGAATGCCGCCGAGAAGAAACACATTCTTCAGCAACTGGTCTCACCGGCCGCAAATCCGCAAAAGTCTAAAGTAAACCTAGGTGAACTGATACAAATGTCAGAAAATAAAATTCGTGCTGCCAGTAATCAGGACTCAGAGAGTGGCGATAAGGAGACGACATTCTCAGAAAACTCCGGATCAGCTGCATCGTCATCAGCGGCAGTAGCTGTTACAAGTCAAATAAGTGATCCGAAGATGGAGAAAAAAGTGACATTTGCAAGGTTGCTGAATAAAGTTTCGGCTGAAATGAGTTCGGGATCGGAAATTGATGTTGGACATGTAAGTTTAAACTTTAGTTTTTTGATGTGTACGCATCTTAGCTCTCGGTATGGGTAAAATTGAAAGTAGGATAGCCACGAACACAGCATTACATATCCGGTCCACACCGTTTTGTTTAGGGGCCAGTTATAGCTATCATTGGAAACCATCATTGAAAATATTAACTGTCAATTTTGAAAGATTTTGAAGAAAAAATAAGTGATTATTTTGATGCCAGAGTAAAGCTAATTGACTTAGTAATTATTTCTAGGTGAAACAAAATTCAATTTGGCACAACTTTTCTCATAAAATGGCTTTTATTTTTTCAATGAAGAACTACCTTAGGGTCCAGTTATAGCTATCGTTGAAAACCATCATTGAAAATATTAATTGTCAATTTTGAGAGATTTTGAAGAAAAAATAAATGATTATTTTGATGCCAAAGGAAAGCTTATTGACTTAATAATTATTTCTAGGTAGAACAAAATTCAATTTTTCACAACTTTTCTCATAAAATGAGTTTTAATTTTTCAATGATGAACTACCTTAGGTGCCAGTTATAGCTATCATTGAAACCCATCATTGAAAAAGTTAACTGTTGATTTTGAGACCTTTCGAAAGTTTAATCATTGAATATTTTAATGCAGAAATATAGCTTACGACTTCAAAATTATTTCTCCTTCAAAAAAAATTCATTTTGGCCCATATCTTCCCCATAACGTAACTTTTAATTTTTCAATGATGAACTACCTTACCAATGATCATTGAAAAAATTAAAAGTTGCGTTATGGGGAAGATATGGGTCAAAATCAATTTTTTTTGAAGATGAAATAATTTAAAAGTCGTAAGCTATATTTCTGCATTAAAATTTTCAATGATTAAACTTTCGAAAGGTCTCAAAATCAAGAGTTAACTTTTTCAATGATGGTTTTCAATGATAGCTATAACTGGCCCCTTACCCATGATCATTGGAAAAATAAAATTGTTAAGTTCTTGGGAAGATACGGGTCAAAATTAATTTTTTTTGGAAGAGAAATAATTTTGAAGTCGTAAGCTATATTTCTGCATTAAAATATTCAATGATTAAACTTTCGAAGGGTCTCAAAATCAACAGCTAACTTTTTCAATGATGAATTTCAATGATAGCTATAACTGGCCCCTTACCGGACATTTTTGACTCATGGAAGCCAATAGTTCGTGCATTAAATAAAGAGAGCCAGTTTTTTTCGAAAACGAAGTAACCAACTGGTTTGGTATGCCTTGTTTACACATCCTCTCCTTGAGTCCCGGCACTCATACATTTTTTTTTTTCTGAGCAAATTGTCAGTTTGGCTGTAAGAATCAGCTTGACTGAAAAATAAACAACAAAAAAAAACAACTACTTTTTTTAGTGGAGAAACAAGCTCCATCGCTCAGGATTCTGATACATAATCACCCGATTACAGAATCCGATGAATGGTTTGCAGATGGCTTCTGACAATTTTGTTCATTTTTTTATTAGAATCCGCTGTAAGCAATTGCAGGAATGTCGGTAACTTAGTTTGAAAAGACCATCCGCATTCCATTATAACTTTTGACATTTCAAATCCGCGCCAAAGTCTTTGCGGACAGAGTGAACTCCCTGGGAATAAAATTTGCGGATTCTGTAGTCGACATGAATACTTACCTGAAAATAAATAACTTAAGTTTTTTCGATATCTTCCATCATATAAACCAAATTTGATGAGCCTCTGTAAAAGTCGTCGATTTTGACGTCTCTGGTGTTTACCTTATTCGTGTTTTTTTCTTCAGCTGAACGATGCAAATGAGTGCATTCAGTTCTGTACCAAGGTTTTAATAGGATTTGCATTCAACGATTTTCGTCGGTATTTTGCACTGACGATTATATGGCGTTGGAATCGGCTGAGAGATTTGTTTTGACACCATAAAACTATTTTTTTTGGTTGTAAGTCTCATTTCACACAAGGAAACTGAGTTGCCAGCAATTTTAAGTTTGTAGGCGAGAAGGGCGTAAAGGTTTGACCACTTTCACACAACAAAACTGAGTTGCCAGAAACTAGCTAGTTTGTTGGCGAGAAGGGTGTGAGGGGAGATTTTGTTTCCTTCTCCTTACGCCCTTCTCGCCTACAAACTAAAAATTGCTGGCAACTCAGTTTCCTTGTGTTAAAGCGGTCTAAGGAATTCGACTTAAGGCTACGTTTAATCGCGTTTTTTGTTTCGACCCAGTTAGTAAAGAAAATTAATTGTTTTTTAAGGTACATTTTTACCAAGAGGTACATAAATGAAGAAGTTAAGCTGTATACTATCGCTCATTCTACTAGCGCCATCCGTTTTATCAAATAAAAGTGTACCTATATATCTTCTTAAAAATTATTACTGCATTATTTTATAAAATAAATCATTTGCAGAAAAACTATTTTATGTCCCCTTATTTATTATTTTATATGTACAACAAAATAATTGAATTTGTGTGTGAGACAAATGTTTCTCTCTTTTCTATCAAAATATTTCTGCTTTTTTTCTTTCATCTTTGCTGCACTTGCTCATGTGTGTCTTGCGTCTTTGTTAATCCAACAACAATCAAAAAAAACATCCAACCCTTCTCCTATAAAGTTTACACGGAACTCAAGCGCCCTAAGTCTACCAACAGACATCCAATTCCGAGCTAGTTCTATGCCCCCATCACCATGCACAAATGACATGCGCTCACCGCACAGCACCTCATCAAATCAGGGAAGCGATTCATTGTCTAGTTCTGATTTAGCGCTAACTGATATTGGAATGAGAAACATAATTCAATTCCAAAATAGTCGCAATCGAACGCGTCCAAAAGTTTCCAGTGCCGATTCAATACTGGCGATGTTTCGAAACTTTGCCTCTACAACAACAACTGCCTCAAACACTGCAACAATACCATCCAATTCATCAATGTTTATGTCACCATCAACAACACCGACTGCCTCCAGTCCCCAGGATGATGTTCCAGGAGATGATGAGTCGACGACATCCTCAATGCACACACCTGTTAGCTTCTCATCAAGCGCTGGTGCTCCGGATTCGCCAGTTTTCTATAGGCAAACAACTATTGAAGTACCTGTCCTCGATGCCCTAAGCGCCCACAAGAGCAACACGACTAACTCAAATCTTCTACACCCACCGACAATTCTACTGGAGATCCCCAGCAATGGAATCAATAAGTGCCTATCGCCGATCCGTGAGATGCCAACGCCGATGCCGTCCCCAGCGTTAACACCCATCATGCCAAGGCCACAGCGTTCGATAAGTCCAATATTCCAGGACGATCCACTGTCGGGAAGTTGTAGCGATGATGATGATGATCGAAGCAGTGACAACCAAATTTCGGTAACTATCAGCAAAATGGATGTTTTAATTTTTATAATTATATATTTAATCGTATAACATGAAGTAAGCTTGATTAATTGATTTAAATAATCCATTTTTATGTATTTTATGTATGGTAATTGTTTTGGTGTAAGCTATTCAGTTTTTTTTTTTTTTGTCATTACACACCTATATGTACCTTTGTACTTAAGTATTTTTGTGTTTTATTTTAATTTTTCAGTTGCTTTAATTGGATAAACTAAACTATTAGTATGATTGATATTTAAATTAAAATAGTTTGATATCTACCCAGGGATTGGCTGATGTATTGTTTTAAATATTTTGATTTATCTAAATTTGAAAAAAAAAAACTATATTTTTAATATTTATTGTTTAATTTCTAAAGTAAATAATTAAGTATTGTAATACTGAACCCATAGACTGAACCCAAAAAGTCGACCAAATAACTCAACTAATAAAAGGTTTCCATGAAACCAAAAGCAATGTTTTTTTAAAAACAAAAATGTTTAAAATAGGCACACATAATTTAAATAAACTTTTTAGATTCGATTAGGTAGGCAAATACCAAAGTGTTGCCAAAATATTCATAGACATTTGGAACCAGACTTGCTTTCTTGCTTCAATACATCTCGTTAATGGTGTTTTCGATTGGTAAATTCAGATTTCAATCTAAAAATGGATTTATTTCGTGGTGAATGGAACGACATTCCAAATTGATTTATTTTTGTCATTGCATTCGTGTAATTTGACTTTCAGAAGAGCAAAATGAGCTTCATGAATATCATTTTATATCAGAAAAATAATTTTTTTTATATATCGAACACAATTTTCATTTAATCGAAATACATAAATTCAAACAATAAATAAACAAATTTCTAAAGTGACAACTTAAATTGCATTGGTGTAAGTGCATGGAGGGGTAAATCTGCCGAAAAATTAAGATCTGCAAAATTGATTTTAAATCAAAAAATAAATCAATTTATTTGGAATGCAAAATATGCGTTTTGGCAGATCCAAATCATAATAAATTGATTTATTTTACCAATCGAAAACACCATAAGAGCTTGATTATATTGTCCGATCAGGAAACCGAAACCCGTGCGTTTTTCGGGGGGGGAAGTTTTTTTTATGATTTTGGAGTTTAGCCGCAATTTTGAAAATGGCGCCCAACGTTTTTGATATGAGAAAATCAAAAAAAAATCTGTCAAACTACTTAGACAATTTTAGTGTTCAAGGTGTCGTTGTGTTGGTCTAACAAAAAGGCCATGATAGTTCCTCATCAACTCCAAGTCTCCGTATTGTTTGCAGGTGCGTCATATTGTTTGGTTGAAGAATGCGTTTCATTGATCTGACCTTCCCCAAACCGAAGAAATCTTCTACTGTGTCACAACCGGTGAATGTACAGACTCCAAGAGCAGCACATGCCTTGTCTTCTTCTGATAACAGTGAACGCCAGTTGTAGAATCTTGTAGGATTTCCTGATTTCTTCTTATCTCTTGTTGAGTTAAGTTAGTGATGTTCTTAAGCAATGGCCCATACATCTGTATCCTCGAAACCAAATACAACTGGATATGAATGCAAATCAGTTAACTGTGCTGCTTGGAAAAAAACTCTGGAATCTGCTTCACATAAACGTGGTGCTTCAAATTGAGGAACGCATTCTCCAGTTGTATGATCATAGCAGAAAAGATCCATGGAGTAATACCAGTCGGCAATATGGTCATAACATTGCCATCCATTAAAAAGGAATTTTTGCAATCTCTGTTTGTTTGAAGGCTTCGACAGAAATGAATTCCAAGCTTTCCTGAAGACATCTGCTGATCAGCAACAGGGTAAACATTTGGGACGAATCTATACGACTGCATACGATGCAACGTTTTTGCTCGTGATGTTTGGTATTGTCAATTAATGTGTCTTCACTGTATATGTCATTGATTAAATGAAAAGCAACTGCTTGGGAATGTCGATTTAGAATGTACATATTTGTAGAGTTTTAAGGCATAATCCCTCCAAGTCTTGCAGGCTGGTACCTTGTTCCATGCCATTCCATCATCTATTAATACACATATTAATACATGATACAGTGGTGGCGGCATCACAGGTTGAAATGACATAAATTTTGACTTTACTGGCTTATGAAACATACAGTCAGCTGTTAAAAGAGATAAGCTTACCGATGTTGTCCTATATTGCATGATGTCCAGTAGAGTCATGGTAGGAGTTTCTCCACTTGTTAATAGATCAATAACTTTTTTCGTTGCAGCGTGATCCACCATTTTGCTTGTTCCTTGTAACAGGCACAGTTTGGCTCGAAAATGTGTTGCTCTTTCTTTTACTAATAGGATCGTGCATCGACTTATTTCCGGATGAAAGTCTGTCCATGATTGCTTCTGCCATGTTTTTTTTTCAGTTGCTTTAATTGGATAAACTAAACTATTAGTATGATTGATATTTAAATTAAAATAGTTTGATATCTACCCAGGGATTGGCTGATGTATTGTTTTAAATATTTTGATTTATCTAAATTTGAAAAAAAAAAACTATATTTTTAATATTTATTGTTTAATTTCTAAAGTAAATAATTAAGTATTGTAATACTGAACCCAAAAAGTCGACCAAATAACTCAACTAATAAAAGGTTTCCATGAAACCAAAAGCAATGTTTTTTTAAAAACAAAAATGTTTAAAATAGGCACACATAATTTAAATAAACTTTTTAGATTCGATTAGGTAGGCAAATACCAAAGTGTTGCCAAAATATTCATAGACATTTGGAACCAGACTTGCTTTCTTGCTTCAATACATCTCGTTAATGGTGTTTTCGATTGGTAAATTCAGATTTCAATCTAAAAATGGACTTATTTCGTGGTGAATGGAACGACATTCCAAATTGATTTATTTTTGTCATTGCATTCGTGTAATTTGACTTTCAGAAGAGCAAAATGAGCTTCATGAATATCATTTTATATCAGAAAAATAATTTTTTTTATATATCGAACACAATTTTCATTTAATCGAAATACATAAATTCAAACAATAAATAAACAAATTTCTAAAGTGACAACTTAAATTGCATTGGTGTAAGTGCATGGAGGGGTAAATCTGCCGAAAAATTAAGATCTGCAAAATTGATTTTAAATCAAAAAATAAATCAATTTATTTGGAATGCAAAATATGCGTTTTGGCAGATCCAAATCATAATAAATTGATTTATTTTACCAATCGAAAACACCATAAGAGCTTGATTATATTGTCCGATCAGGAAACCGAAACCCGTGCGTTTTTCGGGGGGGGGGAAGTTTTTTTTATGATTTTGGAGTTTAGCCGCAATTTTGAAAATGGCGCCCAACGTTTTTGATATGAGAAAATCAAAAAAAAATCTGTCAAACTACTTAGACAATTTTAGTGTTCAAGGTGTCGTTGTGTTGGTCTAACAAAAAGGCCATGATAGTTCCTCATCAACTCCAAGTCTCCGTATTGTTTGCAGGTGCGTCATATTGTTTGGTTGAAGAATGCGTTTCATTGATCTGACCTTCCCCAAACCGAAGAAATCTTCTACTGTGTCACAACCGGTGAATGTACAGACTCCAAGAGCAGCACATGCCTTGTCTTCTTCTGATAACAGTGAACGCCAGTTGTAGAATCTTGTAGGATTTCCTGATTTCTTCTTATCTCTTGTTGAGTTAAGTTAGTGATGTTCTTAAGCAATGGCCCATACATCTGTATCCTCGAAACCAAATACAACTGGATATGAATGCAAATCAGTTAACTGTGCTGCTTGGAAAAAAACTCTGGAATCTGCTTCACATAAACGTGGTGCTTCAAATTGAGGAACGCATTCTCCAGTTGTATGATCATAGCAGAAAAGATCCATGGAGTAATACCAGTCGGCAATATGGTCATAACATTGCCATCCATTAAAAAGGAATTTTTGCAATCTCTGTTTGTTTGAAGGCTTCGACAGAAATGAATTCCAAGCTTTCCTGAAGACATCTGCTGATCAGCAACAGGGTAAACATTTGGGACGAATCTATACGACTGCATACGATGCAACGTTTTTGCTCGTGATGTTTGGTATTGTCAATTAATGTGTCTTCACTGTATATGTCATTGATTAAATGAAAAGCAACTGCTTGGGAATGTCGATTTAGAATGTACATATTTGTAGAGTTTTAAGGCATAATCCCTCCAAGTCTTGCAGGCTGGTACCTTGTTCCATGCCATTCCATCATCTATTAATACACATATTAATACATGATACAGTGGTGGCGGCATCACAGGTTGAAATGACATAAATTTTGACTTTACTGGCTTATGAAACATACAGTCAGCTGTTAAAAGAGATAAGCTTACCGATGTTGTCCTATATTGCATGATGTCCAGTAGAGTCATGGTAGGAGTTTCTCCACTTGTTAATAGATCAATAACTTTTTTCGTTGCAGCGTGATCCACCATTTTGCTTGTTCCTTGTAACAGGCACAGTTTGGCTCGAAAATGTGTTGCTCTTTCTTTTACTAATAGGATCGTGCATCGACTTATTTCCGGATGAAAGTCTGTCCATGATTGCTTCTGCCATGTTATTTCCATCTGCATGCGTGCTGTGTGCAGATTGTTGACTAGCTCCTGCGTAGCTGGTTGCACAGTGCACAGTGAGCGAATATTTGGATGCCAAATATTCCATGGGTCCGCATCTCATTCCTCCAGAGCAAGTTTTACTTCATCAATTACGGTTAAGTCTTTTCTTATCCTTGATGGACCCAATTCTGGTCGGTGGTAAAGCAGTTTCTTTAAATGTATGGTTTCTTGTAATTTCTCCTTTAGATACAACACAGCTGGTCTGCTCAATATATTTATAGCAATCATGGGGAGATTTTTGGAAAATCCAATCCTGCCACCACTCCTTCGGTTCTTAGACTGTTTGTTCATTGTCATTTCAATGACCTGGTCGGGAGGTAATTTGCTGAAACTCTTGCCAGTCAACGAAAACGAGTATATTGGAGCCATGTGTTTCTTTTCTTCCGTTGTCAAGGTGGACATTTGCCAATAGTAAAGGGAGAGGTAACGTAAGTAATTTATGTTGCCATATGCCGCTAGAAGAGGAAGTGTTCTCTGACAGCTGCCTAAATATTCTTCAAAATTTACTCCACTCTTCAGACAGTGGTAGTACTGAAACGGGACTTCCACGTCAATGATGTAAGAAAGCCAAAATTTTGCCATATATGAGTCAGAATCAAAGATATCTTGAAATATGAGCTGCACGAACTTATTAAATGAATCCGATGCAACGAAGTGGGGTAAAAGGGGGTGAATGGGTAAGGAGAGGGGACCTGTTTCATGGCACTTCTTCTATACCAACACAACGACACCTTAAACACTAAAATTGTGCAAGTAGTTTCGGAGATTTTTAAGATTTTCTCAAATCGTGAGTGTTGGGCGCCATTTTTTTACGCCAAAATTTCAGAAATGATTCATAAATAAATTACAAATAATAAATAAATAAATTAAAATACAAATACAATTACAAATACCCAGGCCAAATTTCTTCTAAAAAGTGTTAACAATACATTCCAATCATATTAAAACTTCCCTCGCCCCCTTTTCCTGACCGGACTAATACGGTTCGTTTATTTCTTTCGTTTCGTCTATCAAGTTTTTGACAGGCACGAACGATCATGATTTCATGGTTCGCGAATATACGTGCGTACACTTCCTTTCGTTATTTTGACGTTTATGGAATTTGGGGTTATTTTGTGAGAAAATAATCAGTAGTAATAAATAAAAATATTTGGTAATCACTTCTTTCTCAAATAAATCGTATATTAGGTATATTCAATAACTAAAAACAATTTTCCCGTTCATTTTAACATCGAGGAGCATTGTGCTTGCCAAATCAGAAACTTCAAAGTTCAACCAGAAAGTCTTGAAATTTTCATTCCTGCTTTTGTTACTTCCTTCCCTCCTCTACATATCTACCCATCTCACCCTCACCAAATCTGTCATAAAGAGAAAACGAAATAACCGAAAAAGCGAATCGTGTATTCCCCCTAAATATCTGCACCGCTAGACCAATCTGTCAAAAGACAAAAAGAACTTAACAACGAAAAAACTAATATTGTTACTGGGTTCGATAAAATTTGCACGAATTATATGACAACTGTCAAGTTTGATGTCTTTAAAAACAACGTTTCCAATTTATGAGTCAAAAATAAATTTAAAAAATATAAAAAAAAAAATTCGAGTAGCTAGGGTTATAGGTTTCGTCCACATGTAAATCTACAATGCACTTTTGAGTCTCTGGCTTTGTTGTAAGGCCACGAATAAATTGTGAATAACTTATAACCCATTTAACTAAATTATTACATGAAATCCTTGTGGAATTCGGGCCCATCCATTATGTTCTTATTTCTCTTTCAGGTAGGTCAGAACTCGTTAAGTGGCCTTATTTTTCTTATTCCAGAAACAAATACTGGTTTTATTGGATTTTCTTTTCTATTGGAAAATTAAAAATAATCTGTAAAAAATCACAATATTCTTTTTTTAAGAACTTAGAATTATTTTCCAAGAATTCAAAAAGAAGCTTTAAATAATTCGAATTTTTGTTTCATAATTAAAAAAAAAACTGCTTCATAAAATTAGCAAAAAGTGATTTTGAAAAAATATTAAAACCGTTTTGAAACGTTTATAAAGTACATAGTTTCAAAAAATAGAAAATAATTGAAAAATGTTTTTTTTTCTCTTATTGGTTAATTTTATAAAAATTAAAATTTTATGAAGTTTATATTTAAAAATATCCTTGCATTCTGTGTTTTTCACTGTTTGTTGATTCTTCTTCTTAATTTAACCGGCGATTATCATGATCTCGAAAGGGACCACAACTCTCCCACTCAACTGCTTCATCTTAGGTTTCACTTGTGGGGTTCGCCGGGTTGACCTCAGAAAACGTTGACAGGCCTCCCGGTTTCGGATTGTTCCATGTCTGATGCCAACTAAATGCAGGTGTCGTTGCATTTGTTTCATCCAGGAGGTTTTGCGCCTGCCTTTCTTCCGCGATAGTGTTGGAACGTCTTGTGCTATTGCCTTTTGAAGTGGGTTCTCATGGCAGCTTCTTTGTACATGACAGTACCAGCTACGTTGGTCATGCTGTATTTTGTCCAAGATGGATTTTTTGACGTGTTGGCTTTCTCGGAAACTCTTGCTTCTTATTCGATCACGCTTTGTCACTCCTGCTGTCATGCATTTTCGTTTCAGCTGCCGTCAATTTACTCTCATACTTCTTGTACATTGTCCAACACTGTGAACCGTATGTAAGCGCTGGATGAAAAACTGCCGTGTAGAGCTTTCCTTTTAGCTTAGGCGGCATTTTTCTATCACAGGAGTTGGCAGAGTTTTCCCGCCACTTCATCCACTCTACGCTTACGCGATGGTTGATTTAGTTATTGATCCAAGATATTTAAACTTTTCGCACTTGGGAAGCACTCTTCCATTCAAATAGATGTCCTGAATAGGCCTGTGTGAAGCAGATAATGGACAGCATAGGTATTCGGGCTTTTTCGCGCTAATGCAATATCCATTTCCCTCCAGAACATCCACCCATACACCAAGTGCTCGTTGCAAGGACACAGGATCTTCACTTATGATCGCTCCATCGTCAGCAAAGAATAACTGATTCACTTTGGGGTCTGTCACCTTATTCTCAAGCAGAAAGTCAAGGACATTAATAAAGAGCAAAAGACTCAAGACGCTTCCCTGGTGCACACCTACTCTCATTAAGAACTCTTCTGTGATTCCTGTTTTAACTTGCTCGTACATGTGCATGACCATCCGCAAGTAGCCTTCCGGAACTCCTGGTTGCCTAAGTGCAACCCATATCAGATCTCGTGGTTGTCTGTCGAATGCTTTTTCAAAATCTACCAATACAATATGCAAATCTCTCGAGGAATCCTGATATTTTGCCATTCTGATTCTTATACTTACATAGTAGCCCATAGCGTAATGGTTAGTGCGATGGACTGTCAGGCTGGAGGTCTGGGTGCACTTTCCAGCCTCGTTTACCTAAAATACTAAAAAGTTTTTTTTTCAAGGCTACTGCTTCTTGCGAGGAATTGACAAATCCTCCAAGAGTATTACCTGTCACGAATAAGTGCTTCTCGTCTAGCCGTTCTGATTGGGCATAAAATTCCCGCACACAGGAATGGTTGCGAGTTGTTAGTCACTAGGCCCTGGTTCTTCATGAGCCGTTGTGCCACCCAATTTATATATTTTATTCTTATACTCTGAATAGCATCTGTGGTTGATTTACCCGAAACAAACCCGCACTGGTCCTCAGACAGCCGTATTATTTTTCGTAGGCTGCTATCCAATATACGCTCAACGATCTTTATGGTGTGTGACATCAGCTTGATCGAACGGTAGCCGTCGCAATTTCGTGTATCACTCTTCCCCTTGTAGATTGGAAGAAGGTAACTTTCCCTCCACTGATCGGCATTCGGTCGCCACATATAAGTTTGGAGATGAGAATCATGTGCCATCTAGACCCGATGTCTCCCATCTTTTTCCAGTCGTCTGGCCGAATTACTTTTTCCTTTTTGGAGTTTTTCACCGCATCGCTAACTTCTTCGACTGTGATGTCAGCGACTTCTTCATTGTTAGGTGCAGCTTTTGGAAAGTATATCCTCGGAAACTGTTCATTTAAAAGTCCTTCACAATACTCTTGCCATCTGTGAAGAATTTTGTCGTCATCCACAAGGAGTTGACCTTGAGCGTTGTTAATGAATTTTGGTGAAGGAATCTCCTGAGCATTTTTCCTTCTCTGTGCGGATTTTGAAAATATTTGCACCCTTGTTCATGTAGGCATATTGCAGTTCCTGAAAAGCTTGACATCCTCCAGCTCCCGATACATGCTCTTCGTACTCCCTGCTTGCAGTTGGGCACACTTTTTCTTTGCTTCTTTCTTACAACGTCTGTTATCCACTCCAAGGCGTGCTTTTTCATCTATGTTATGAGAGGGGCAAGTTGACCCAGCTTTTAATGCCGTTTTTTCCCCAGTCATTACTGCTTTGGCTTCATTATTCCACCACCATGTATCTTTTTTGTGTTGGTAGTGTCCTCTGACAATTCCTAGCAGTGATTTCGCTTCCCGCAGGCAGGTTTCTAGCAGAGAGTCCCACATTGTTTGTACTCCATACCCCCCATTTGATGTTTGGCTTTATTTGGCCCTTATTTCATTAAATCCCTTCTAGAGGTTTTACACATCGATAACAGAAACAGTTGTATTTCTTGAAAACCCCCTCTTTATTCTATAGATACTTAAACAAACAATGTCTCAGTGAAATAGTCAGCTGCATTCCCGCTTTACAGCTATTTCACCGTAATTTTCGTACCGCTCTTTTGTTTTCTTCTTTAGCCGCACCTCACGAACAAGAAGTGTTATACTGTTTTTACCTATTGATTCGTCAAATTCAAGCAAAGCTTGCCTATAATCTTTTTCGAATGATATTTGTATAAATCTTAAAAAAATCTTCATACGTAGATATTATGTCATTGTAGTTTGAAAAAAATCAAAATTAAATTACATTATATCGAGAAAAATGTGAAGGTATAATTCAAACTGAAGCATAAAATTGTCATCAAATGCACTTTCAATTCCATTTAAAACAATAGCGATTATCTAAAATATATTTTATTCAAAAAATTTTGTATACCAATAATTTAGGCATATCTGGAAACTGGTAAGATGCTGCAAGGATATTGCACCGATTGACTACTCTATGCACTCGTATTATGGTCAGTGAAAATTTGTCAAGTGATTTGGTTTTGTTGGCTCATTAAATTTTTAGAAAAATTGGCTTTTAAGTCCATATCCTACCTAAAAACCACAAAATTGTATACAGTGAATATTCCTTAGGCTAGAAAATACACATAGGTATTTTTAAATCCTTTTCATTATAAAATTCGCAGTCTCATGAAACAACTATGCAACCGATTTATCCCTCAAGGTTTTTTCAGGGAATAATAATTTTTTTTTAACAATAACTGATGTTGATTTTCAGACAGTACCCGTGTTTTATTGGAAAAGCTATCCATAGTAGTATTCCATAGTAGCTATCCATAGTAGGATTTTACACGAATAACAAATACAACATCGGCAGTATGAATACTGCCGATAAAAGTTAAAGTAGAATCATACTGCGGATAGTTTTCCGAGTCTCGAATGAATTTTTGGTGATTTCATTCTCAAATGTTGGTTACTATTAGTTTTTTCGTGAAGTTAATTTTGACTGCTTCTGATTCTCACAAATATAATTTTTTTTTAAATATTCTGACAGGTGTTCTTTCAGTTAAACCAATTTTGTAATACAAAAACCAGGCTACTGCGGATGCGTTTTTTTGATAATTTTCTACTGTACTATTTATAGAATGCCAAAAAAACACGGGTAGTGTACCTAACCTACATTTTTATCATTAGTTACCACATAATAATAGCTCTCTAAATGAACACAAACACACTCACACGAAAATCGGGTTCATTTTACAAATTTTTCATTTTTATTTTATACAAAAATCAAAAAATTCTTTCACTTAAAAGGCAAGTATATTCTTGGACCTTGGCCAGAACGAGAACTTCATGAGCCATTTAAGCCGCGAATCAGAGAATAACACACCAACGGAAATGTACACTACTTTCAAGGCGGACGTGCACAACCAAATGTCATACAAATGTGGACTGCCACAGTCCTCGATGCCGCCGCAAAAGCCACAACAACAAAATTCATCATCACCATTCCTTATGCCCAGCATCACCATCGACATAGAACCACCAACGCCTGAAGAGAAAACACCAAGACCCAGAGATTTAATAATACCAACATTGACAGTGGAGCAACCAAGTCCAACGAAAAATTGTTTTTCGAGAAATGTGTTTCCTGGGTCGCCACCCCCTCAACGTGCAAGCATCGGTGAAACTAGTTTCATGTTTCCCAACAAACAGCAGCAGAAAAGGTATCAAATTCAAATAAACAAATAAATTTTCCACAACTCCCATAACTTTTTGACATTTCCCACCATTTCCACTTTAAGTCACCTCTCTTCCTATGTATATCTGTATTAACTGTTAGTTTGTTCTATAGTATCTGTCAAAACTGTCCTAATTCAGTTTCTATTTGCTTTTGATGTCGCATAAACTTTTAGCCGTAGAGCCTCTGTATTGTACTATTGTAGACATATCATCTTTGATGTTGCTTTATACTACTAGCCATGTTGGGACATTTGATTGTTCATACGAGTAATGTAGTTTTAGATGAACATCAAAGCCTTCGATTTTATTGCAGATTGCTGAAACAATTCGAGAAGCCTACATCTCTTGACCTACAGTTTGTGCCGCCCACGATTACAATTACCTCGAATATGAGCGAGCTTGAGTCTGATACCGAACCACTATCGCCGGCCCCTAAGGCAGGTGGGCCAGTGTCATTGTTGGCGCCCGGCAATCCTGTTGGAATGTGCTACCTTAGCCCGTTTACTATGTGCAGTCGAGCCGATCGTACTATATCGGAGAGTAATCTTAGTTCTTCGGGGTACTCAAGTATGGCGAGTCCAGGTCCAAGTCGCTGTGGGTCGAGTAATCCCCTGTGTCCCAACGAAATGGACGAACCTGGAAGTGGGCATCACTCTGGACCAAGTTTGTCACTTCATGCCAGTCTTCTAAATCGAAGAAAAAGTTCAGCCTTGGCCAGCTGCAAGGAGAACGTTACAAATGGAAAGCATCCAACGCCTAATGAGGATCACATAGAAAGACTGCGCGCCCGATCCGATTCCGAAACTATGTCAGACGATATTTTACTTGAGTCGAATGACGAAGGAATCGGAACGGATCACGTTGATGAAAAAATTGACGATAACCGAAATATTGGCCAACAATTGGGAGTTTTTGTCGAGGAACAAATACTAATTGAAGTGGAGGAGCCTGCTCCAGCTCCAGCCATTCAAATGGCCCAACTTCAACTCCCATCGATTGTCATTCAAATAGATGGAACTGACAAGGGCTTGTCACCGGTTTCATCACGTTCAGAGAGTCCGCTAAGTGAACGTGCTGGAATGGGCCGCTTTTCTCCACATTTTTATGGCCGAAAAGACCAACTGCCATTTACGGACTCCGATGGGCTGTATGATTTTCCTTCGTCCGATGGAAAAGCAAGTACTTGCACCCATCAGCGACGGAGTAGTAGTAAAAAGCGCGAAAGAAAACTTTCCAAATCAGGCTGTTCGCAATCACCAACGAAGAATCAAAATGATGTTTCGGTGAAGGATTCCAGCACACCAACTACAAGTCATCATGTCTGCTCGAAGCATTGTCGATCTCATCATCATTCATGTCCCGTGAATGCAGTGACAGCGAGAAAAAGTCCAAAAAGACGACCGATTAATAGGCATCCGGTGGCAAGCAGTAGTAGCTCTTCAGAAAGCTTGACATCTACCAAGGATATGACAGTCCGAACGATGCCTAGACGTAAGTAAATCAAAAAAATAAAAATTGTTTAACATTTCCAATGAGAGAATCTTCTTTTCTTTGTTTTAAGGACTGAACTCACCAAATAGGGAGAAACGACTCAGAAAACACGACAGTAATAGTGAAGATGATGCCGCTGATGTAAGATCATTAAATTTAATAGATAATTCGGAGTTTTTTGTTCATATAAAATTTAATTTGTAGGCTCTTCTGCGACGAATATCTCCAAGTATTGTCAGCACTGAAAATAATCAACTACAACCACGATGTAAAATAAATCGCCTACGGGCAATAGGAAATCAAATAAGGTATTTTTTTTTTTCTAATTTAAATCTATAAGTAATTTTTGTAATTATTAATCAATCAATTTTATGAAAGATTCCTAAGACGCCTTGAAAAATCAATCAAAACCCGTGAACGTCTTATATCACCATCAGACAGTTGTGCAGAAGAAAACACTGATGATCTAGATTCACCACAAGCTACATCTCCTCTGTTGCAACCAACATCACCAAATCGAGCAAAAGTTGCATTATGTCGTCAAAATCGTATTCCTCCTGGATCATATAGTTTATCAAATTCTGCTGTTTTAAATCCAGGTAACTGGAAAACAAGAGATCGCAGTATAATCACTGCAGATGATGTTAATAGTGATTAAATAAAAAAGACTAATTATTACTGAATAAAATATATTTTATTATAAATGGCGCCCAACACAAAACACCCCAACAATATTGAGTTTCTTTTGTTGGATGTTTTGAAGTTTGAACAACAAAATAACAAATGAGCAATAGTATACAGATATAATAAGAAAAAAAACATTAGGTAAAATTCGACATTCCGCAAAAAAACAATAATGCAAATGGCGCCCAATGTCAACTATTAAATTAAATTAGAAATAAGCACTTTATCAGATGTATCTGCGAAAATTTCTAAAAAAGTGCACCTAAAAAATAGTGTTAATTTTTTATAAGTATGTATAAGTAGTTATCTATGTTGTATGTATAACTTGAAATTCATAAAGCACTTTTAAGCAGATATCTAGGTGTAAATAGACACTTTTCAAAAATTATTATTGACCTTAAACAAAATAAGCACACCGCACGAAAACTTAAAAAAAAAAAATTAATAACTTCGACATATGTACATACATAAAAAAATTAACTAAAAAAAAACACTGTTAATAAAAGGTATAGAATAAGCAATATAAACTTAAACGTGATATGTGATAAGAATCTCTGCGCTTAAATAGCATAAAATTCGTGACACTTTACAAAAATATATTATTTTTGAACTAAAAATTTAAAAAAAAATATTTGTTCTCTTTAAGTTTCGTCTAAAAAAAAAAAACTTTTTACAAAAAAAAAAATAAATATGGTCTACTAAACATGTGTTCATTATCACGTTATTAAAAATAAATTACATTTTCGTTATGTTATTCACATTATTCACATAGTATTATAAGAACAGAAAACAAGAGAAATTAAACAAAAAAAAAAAAAAATAACCTTGGGAAAATGAGGACAATCGTTTAATCACTTATGTATGTATCTATATTTTCGCTTTTGCGTGCATAATCCTTTTTGTTGCAATATTTCAGTGTTAGATATTTATTTAAGATAATCGAAAAACAAAATGTATAAAAATGTATTATAAAATTAGCAAATTTTGTGACATAATAAATTTTAATATTTCACTGACCATTCTACATATAGATCTTTAAAAATGTACAGACCGAGAAACACGATTAATTTGTGTTTTATTAAAAACATACCTGCCTAGAAATTAAAGTATAAATTTATATATTTTTTTTTAACTTCGCAACTTCTTATCAATATATTTAATTTATTATTTTAAAACTATATTGGTTATGTTATGTGTCTTATAAGGTAGTGTTAGCACATTTAAAAATGTGTAAGTACGTTTACAATTTTTGTAAAAATATTATAATCTCCCTAAATTTAAGAACCACATGATGCTTTAATTTAATAGAATTGTTTCCTTAATTTTAAATTCTTAGAATTTGACCGCCGTTGCCAGCAATTTTTAGTTTATTAGCGGGAAGGGCGTGAGGGGAATGAAACAAATTTCCCCCACACCCTTCTCGCCTAAAAACTAGCTAGTTTCTGTCAACTCAGTTTCCTTGTGTGAAATCGGTCTTTCTATCCAATCTAAATTCAAAATTAAGAATAAAACATGTAAATTCCATTTGGACTCTGTTTCGTGTTGATTCTCTGATCTCAAATGTTGCCCTAAAGTTGTCAAGTCGTGTTATCTCAACGCAGAATACTCTCAGTTGTCAGTGGTGAGTGCCGCTGCGACACTGACAGAGTGACATGAATTTAATAGTCAGTGCAATAATTATTTTCATTGCTAGTGCAATCACCCAAACCCTATAAATCGAATCTGTCAAACTCTCAAAAGTGACAGCTAGCACTTGCACAAAGTGATGAATAAACGCTTGTTAATAAACGCGACTGTATTCCAATTCCAACGTTGGGTACGTTCAATGCAAAAATATGACAACTGCTGAAAATAAAGTACTTAATTTTTGTCGTTGAACGCAAAATTATATGAAATGTCAGTTTTGTATGCAGATCCTTTAATTTGTACAGGAAAGCTGTCAGCTGAATTGTCAGTTGGGAATTTCTTGCTGAAAATTCAGATGAAACATAACTTAACTTCACTAAACGTAACGGAATGTCAGCTTACTTTTTATGACAGCTAGCCAATCAGAAGATCCATCTGAAAATAAAGTACTGACAAATTTGATGAGTTCAACTTGGCCGTTGATAGAGCAGAATTTACAGACATGTGAACGTAGCACATGTCTAAGTCCCCTTTCACACAGGGAAACCAGTTGCTGGAGATTTTTTTGACGTTTTCCTTTAATTGCCTTGTAGCTTTCACACAAGGAAACTGAATTGCCGGAGATTTCTATTTTTTTTTTTCCATATAAAGTCTATTGGCTGAACGCACATTACGGACAGTGTGAGAAGGAATGTGATAAAAATCTCCTCAATCGTTGACCGGGGAGATTTTTTTCAATCCCCTTACTTCTTGCCGTTCTCGCCTACAAACTCCCAGTTTCCAGCAACTCAGTTTCCTTGTGTGAAAGCAGTCTAACAAAATCTCAACCATTTCTGTTCCGTCAATGGAAATCGACAGTTTTTAGCTTCACAGGCAAGAAACCAAATATATTTTGATGTTAAAGAAATATTTTAGTCCAAATGTCACCGAAAAGCCCTTAATTTACCTCTTTCCGTAGCAAAACATTGACTTTATACATGTTAACGCGAAAACTGAATAATTGTCAACACACTTGGTTGATAAGCAACAAAGGGTGCAAATAGGGGGGTTCACACTCATCGACAAGTTCATCAACTCCTGTCGAAACGTCACATAATTTGTAATGTGAACACAAGTTGAACGACTGTCGGAAGTTTTTCGAATTTTTTTAATATTTTGCTCGGTGGAACGACCGCTGTAGCTAATGTGAACACTAGTTGAAAAACTGAAATGTCTGAAAATTTGGATTTTAATGTTTCTTTTTAATTTTTTAAGTGAGATTCATAGAGAATGGGTTGAAATAGAAGTAAACCCACAAAAGGAAGGGAGAAAATTTGAATTTCCTTCGCTGAAACTGGTGCAAAAAATTAAATCTACGCCGTGTTTGCTTTTTGAAAATTTATTTACAAGTGAAGTTGATGAGGCGGTCGTCGAATGTGAACGCTAGCAACACGACTCGGGTCGATCGACTTGTCGATGAGTGTGAACCCCCCTAATCTCTTTGAGACGGATAATACGTCAATGTGTATTGGGACAATGTCTGACTAATGTCTATAACCAAGTCTATGATGGTAGTTGACAGTATATTGATGCTAATTTTAGTTACGTCAAATGTCAAAGAGTTTATGCGTTGACTGTATAATCTAGGATTATTTCCAAAGAAAATATTAACATGCGTAGTTTTGGGAAAGGTCTTCTGGAAACTTTTCCAATCGCAGTTTTACAATTTCATCGCCTTTCAGGTTTAAACTTCAATATATGGCTAATGAATAAGGCGTCAATTTTAAATCTTTTTCAGATGAAGAACTGTGATTCTGACGCAACTCGAAAAGGCAACTTATTATCCTATGGGAAATTTTAAGAACAGCTGGTTACATCAACTTGGGACTATTTCTTTTCTTTTGTTGATGTGGCTTTGGAAATAAAACAATAAATTATAAAATGTATGTATGTATCAACCAGTGTCATTTGTAAAATAATGATGAAATTGATGATATAGAAAATGGAAACCAATTCCTTTGGTAAAAATTTCAATATAGTTGTCCCTCTGACAGTTCGGAGTTGGTTTGAATTTTCGTCTGTACGCTACCATTGGGCGCATTCATATAAGAGATGTACATATGTACTCCTTAACACATGAAAACTAATGTCATTTTCGATTGGATTTCGAAACAGTACTACTCCTTTTTGATTCCAATCGAGTTATTTTCTGTTGTTCCAAGACTTATTTGCCAAAAATTATGTGTGCGTGAGTAAATTCTCTGAAATTTATGTATATTTTGCATTTTCAGTCGAGTAAAATTAATTTGACAAGTTATCCGATGAAAGGGCTTATATGTTGCATATGTGTGTTCTGGCCTTCTGGGTCACTCCTCTATAAAATCCAGAACAGAAAATAACTCCGAAACATTACTCGGAACAGCCAATCGAATTATTTTGGAGTAAGTGGAGTCAAAGAGGAACAACAAGGTACAAGAGATTTTTAAAGCAATTAAAGAAAACGTCAAATAAAATCTCTAGCAACTAGTTTCCCTGTGTGAAATGGGGCTATGGAGTGCTTTTTAGATAGCTTTGTGCTGTTGTAATCTCAAAACACAGCTTATGACAAAACTCTTGTCAACCACTCTTTTTCTTATTTCGAGTATAGTTCAACTCATGGGCTGTCAGAAGATTTTGGCAGTTTTTTTAGTGTAAACGAACAGATTTTACAACTAATCCCTTTGAAGTTTGTAGCCGATTAAACGATTCGTTTTTTTCGGTTGTTTCGTCTTTCGTCTTTTTGACAGATTCAGACAGATTCAATCACAGATAGGTGAGTGGAGTAGAAATGTAGAGGGAAGGAAGTAACGAAAGCAGGAATGAACATTTGAAGACTTTTTCTGGTTGAACTTTTACGTTTCTGATTTGGCAACCACAATGCTGCTCGATTTTAGCAAAAACGATTTGAACAAAAATGATTGAATTGAAAAATTGTTTTTCGTAATTGGATACACTTAATACACAATTGTATTTGAATAATAAGTGATTAAAAAGCATTTTTATTTATTACTACTTATCATATTCTTACAAAACAACCCCAAATTCCATGAAGAATGGAAGTATGTACATATTTTTGCGAACCATGTTATCATGAAAGTTCGTTCCTCTCAAAATGATGAAAGACGAAACGTATGAAAACACGAACCGTATAATCTGACAGAGCCTGAGTAAGCCAAGCAAACCCTGAGCAGAGTATGATAAAAGTTCTCCGATTTAATTATAAAAAGAGAACTGAACTGTCAGTTACATGCAAAATAGTATGAAGTTGTCTGCGCTAAGCAATTTACTCTTTCTGCATCGTAATTTATAGAAACACAAGATGTGTGTGATCTGAAGTCAAAGAAAATATTTAGTTGTTAACTTGACAGATCAGTGCTTCAAAAACCGCCTTTATTTACACAATTGCTTGCACTTTATCATGTGTTTGACAGTTGAGCTTGTGGGCAGCTCCATTCCAAATCATGTTTAATACTTGAGCTTTTTTTAAGTTTTCAGAGTGGAAGCCCTGGTTCAACTTTCAAAGCGATAAATATAAACCAGTTCATCTAGTTCGGCAAGTTCAAATTTGTACCTAAAACCCCTTTCACACAAGGAAACTGAGTTGCCCCCGATTTTCAGTTTGAAGGCAAGAAGGTCGTAATAGGAAGACAAAAAATCTCCCCTCTCACCCTTCTAGCCAACAAACTAGCTAGTTTCTGGCAACTGAGTTTCCTATGTGAAAGTGGACTAACAACTATTTTCATTGCCAGTTAAAATGTGTCGGTTCAAACTGAAATCATCTACATTTGTTTGTTATACAAAGAAAACAAAAACTTTAAACGGGTACATTATTATATACATAGTATACATAGGTTTAACTACTTTTACAGAAAAAGAAGAACTTTAAATATGTTATAGAACCTAAACAGAAGTTAATAACATTTTTGTTCAAATGTTAATGTAGAGTTGATAAAAAAAAAATATAGAATATAAACAATTAACTGTCCCATTTTCGAAAACCACAATTTTTAAAATGTAAAGTATACATACCTGACACAACATGCGATTCACCACATTTATAACATTTAATGTAGATAATAATCTATCAATAAATCAAAAACAAACACACTTCGTAAGTAGGACAGTTCCTTCCAAAGCATTAAATCAACTAACACAAATAAATAAATCATCGGCAACCTTTCTACTGCTTACCCCATCGAATTAAATTAAGAATACATAAATAAAAATTATTAAAAACAACAAAAAAAATTTAGTTTAAAGTTTAAATATACTGAAAGAATGAAATATTTAAGAATACATTAGAGAAAAAACAAAAATCGCATTCATTTTAGGCGAAGACAGATTTAAATGGCTTGTATTGAGACTGATTTTGTAAAAATTGTAAAAGAAACAAAAAAAAAATAATAATTATAATTACTATACATATAATTCAAAAACTATATATTCCGTATAAATGGTAAAACATATGTATGTTTTATTAAATTAAAATTTTATTAAATTCATTATGCACAACATGTTAAATATTTTTCGACTATAGAGATATATTTGCAAAAAAAAAACTTAAGAAAAACAAAAAAATATTCATACCTATCACATAATTTACACTCATCAAAATAAAAAAATATGCAATGTAGTAAAATATTTAGTAGAGAAAATTTAAAAAAAATGCACTTTTCAATAATTATAACTATCATTCAAATCTTCGTACAACTGCAGTTTTAGTTTTAGGACTCTGTGATAAAATTTTTAAGAAAATGTTGATGCTTAAATTTTATGATACATTTCGATAATATTATAAACTATTTATTATTTATTTTATTGTTAATGTGTAAAGTTGCTGCAAAACTTAATATTCCTTAATTGTTGTATTTGCGACATTTCTTTAAAAAATAATTACATACAAAAATCCCCTTCCAAATTGAAATCTTTATCAATAACGAAGCTTATGTTTGTTTCAACTCAGAGTAACATTAGGCCACTTTTACACAAGGAAACTGAGTTGCCAGAAACTAGCTAGTTTGTTGGCGAGAAGGCCCTTCTCGCCTACAAAACTTAAAATTGCTGGCAACTCAGTTTCTTTGTGTGAAAGGGGACTTACATAAAAGCCTTTACACACTAACCCACTGTGTTTTAATACATGTCAAATTGAAAGTGGGGAAGAACTCCATGCGACTGCGAAATTTGTGGGAAAGAAATGACTTTTCATATTTTGCTTCCACACTTGCTTGTATTATTACATTATCTTAACCTTAAAAAAGTGTGATCAAATGTGAGACAGAACCGATTAGAACTATTTCTAAAATTTTGTATGTATTAACACATCATGTCAAATCGTGTAGGATAGAATGTTGCGTTGTGTAGAATGGGCTGCCATATTTTGTTTCCACACATGATGATATATGACTTCTTTCCAACTTTTTTGACATGTCGCTTATTAAAAAGAACAACGTCAAAACTCAAAAAACATCAATTTTGACCTTATTATACAGTTCAAACTCATTTTCTATAAACAATTTTTTGGCAAAATTTCATTTCTAATTATAACTGAAAAATTGAAGGCTATAGAGCATCATTTGTCGTCATATACACTGTCACTTTTAAATATTTTTTTTGTGGAAATACTGTATTTTTTCATTTACGCAGGGACCTTTGAAGTGAAAAAAGTCTAATAAATATTTTAAAAGTGGCATATTTTGCGATAAAATTTTAATTTATAGCTTTACCAAAAAAATAGATACAAATGAAGATGATTATGAAATACAGCCATGCAAACTTTAAATTGCGATTTCTGAAGTTTGATGTTTTTTGAGTTATGACGTTGTTCTTTTAAATCAGCGATGTGTTAATACACAGTCGGATAGTGTGGAAGGGCTTTAAGTTATGTCAATTCGTTTGCAAAATAAGAATGGTCGCGTTTGGTTTCGTAACAAAGGTATCTGGATTTGTTCGTGTTGTTGTAATGCCTGAGGAGAAACCGACTGACGAACCAAACAGCTGATGTCAAAAAGAAATCTAAAGCTATCCCAACAATTTTCGGATCAGCTTGGATCTACGAACAGCTGACATCGTATCTGTTCATTTTCCTTTGTGCATTTGCAGGGTCGTTTTCGTTTGGTTTGGTTACGTATCCGGTGTTGGTCTTTCGAAAACATATCAGAAACTAACATCTCCGATACCAAATCTACGTACCACCCGGATGCGGTCAATGACTTTAAGGAACTATTCAGATTTCATTTAATATTCGTGTCGAAACAGAACTCGCAAAACTAGAAAATCATTGTAGTTGTCAGGAAATGACTTGAAATTTTTATTCGTGCTTTCGTTACTTCCCTCTGTTCCGACACATTTCTACATCCCTAGCCCAATCTGTCAAAAAGACGGAACGAACGAAAAAATAAATCGTATAATCGGGGTGTCTTAAGCACTCCATACACGATTCAATTTTAGTTTCAACTCAGTTGTCAACTAAATTGATGCTTCGCCACACACAACTTAAACTTAGTTGAAAGAATTCGGCTTCAACTGTCAAAACATCATTTTTTCTCATAAGAATTGTATTTGATCGAATCAAGATGTGTGAAAAAAGAAAAGTATTGGCATTAATTATTATTGCAGAGTGCCTAGATGACGATGAACAAGCACAAATAAAAAGAAAAAGAATTTGGATGAAAGAATTGCTAATGGATAAAAAAAAAATTCCAATGAAAAAATATTGAAATTTAATTGAGATTATTAACGCGTCTGTTTTTTTATCTCACTTTTTTTCTTGGTAAGAAAGAGATGGCTTGACAGTAAATCAAATGACTTGCCTACATACACCTCAACTAAGGGCCAGTTCGTTCAGACTTGATCATCTTTAATCATGGATCATTCCAGTTGATAATCATGGAATGCGTTTGTTCACTAAAATTTTAATCAAGGAATCCATGATTTGAGCAGTTAAGGCTCTCCCAAACCAATGCGGAACATTCGTTGCGGCGAAAAAACATTCGCATGTCAAAATTTATTTACATGGTGATATATGAGAGTGCCCACACCAACGCGGTGGAGAAACATATGAAATAATTTTGACTGACGAATGTTTCTTCGCCGCAACGAATGTTTCGCATTGGTTTGGGAGAGCCTTTAATTGACGATATCACTTATCAGCCGAATTTGCTTGATTAGCACCATTTAATCAAGGATTTACAGGAATTCAGTTTGTTCATGCTTGATTTACGCACTCGCATGATAAACAGAAGTACGTATGGCGCATTAGATATATGTACCTTTGTCCCCATCTTGGGTTTTCTGTGACGATGACGTCTCAATCATCTTTCATTATTAGACTCCTTTCACACAAGGAAACTGAGTTGCTGGAAACTGGGAGTTTGTAGGCGAGAAGGGAAAGAAGTAAGGGGAATGAAAAAAATCTCCCCGGTCAACGATTGAGGAGATTTTTGCACATTCCATCTTCACACTGTCCGTAATGTGCGTTCAGCCAATATACTTTATATGGAAACAAACAAAAATCTCTGGCAGTTCAGTTTCCATGTGTAAAAGCTACAAAGCAATTAAAGGAAAACGTCAAAAAAATCTCCAGTAACTGGTTTCCCTGTGTGAAAGGGGTCTTATTATAATTTTTAAGTGAATATTTATTAAATTAAGCATTTAAAGAAATGGATTTTAAGTGATAAGAAAAAGTTTAATGGTTGCAAATAAGAATTTATTTACTTTCTAATTATTGTAAACGCTATTTTCTAATTAGAATCCACAAACACAAAATGGCACAAACGTCAACAAAAAATGAAAAAATCTTAATTCTTGATTAAGTTTTGACAACCGAACTGACAGAAAGACTGGAAAATGGAACGATTTGTGGAAAAGCCATGATTTGTTAATAAAGCTGAAAAAAAGTGAACAAACAGTCTTTGATTATCACGGATCTGTAATCATGGACTAGGAAGAATCCATGATAATCAAATTGCAGATTTAACCCACTGTGAACAAACTGGCCCTAAGTTGAAAACATTCAACAATCAATTTTAAGCCCGCATACGAGTTGATTGGAAACTTGACATTAAATTGAAAGACAAGTTGAACTGTGCATGGAGTGCTTTAGAACTAGTTGTTCATACTTTATGAGCCTGATTATACGGTTCGTTTTTTCGTTCGATTCGTCTTTCGTGTTTTTGACAAACGTTCATGATTACATGGTTCGCGACAATACGGACGTTCTTCCTTTCGTTATTTTGACGTTCATGGAATTTGGGGTTGTTTTGTGTGAAAATAATCAGTAGTAATAAATAAAAATATTTTGTTATCACTACTTTCTCAAATACACTCATATATTAGGTATGTATGTATATTCAATCACGAAAAACAATTTACACATTCATTAATTTTTGTTCAAATCGTTTTTTGCTTACATCGAGGAGCATTGTAGTTGCAAAATCAGAAACGTCAAATTTTAACCAGAAAAAGTCTGAAAAATTTTATTCCTGCTTTCGTTACTTCCTTCCTTCTACTCCCCTCACCCAAGCTGTCGAAAAGACGAAAGACGAAACAACCGAAAAAACGAATCGTGTAATCGGGCACTATTTGAGTCAAATAATTGATGGCTATGGTACCCACAACTCCCCTTACCCAAGCTGTCAAAAAGACGAAAGACGGAACAACCGAAAAAACGAATCGTGTAATCGGGCACTATGTGAGTCAAATAATTGATGGCTATGGTACCCACAACCACAATTTTTCTGGGAATATTTTCCTCCTTCGAAAATAAAAAAATCGCCGATAATTTCGCTTTGTAAGGAGTAGGTTGCTACGTTTAAATTTTCCCTATAGGAACGACATCCAATCTCCCAGGGAAAATTTATTTCCGATAACAATATAGTACACCAGTAACTATATACATTTAAGTATGCGTCAGATCTGGTATTTCTGATTTTTTGGTGAGTTGTTCAGGATAAGAGCCTAGTAAATCACCTAAGTTTTCGACCTCGAGCGGCGACCGCTTCATGGTCAAAAGATTTTTTCGCGCTTTTTTCAGTTATTGGCGATTTTAGTCTTAAAGAAATAATTTTAAATAAATACATTGTTCCACGATTGCAAAGTAACCTATTTTGCTCCAATTTGAGCCCAAAACCATTTCTGTAGACCGAATGGTTTCCAAAATACAGCATTTCAAAATTTAGCCATAAAAACAAAATATAACAAGTAGTATTATCAAACAGTATAATGGAAAATAAAGAACGGTTGACATAAATGCATCAAAGCACTGGAGCGTGTAAGTTGAGCCAAAATAATAGGACAATCATACCGGAAGGGGGTCTGTCTACCCCTGTTTAGATGGGAGGGGCAATTATCTAAAAAAATGACTTAACGTAGAAACAACACTATTGAAAAACAACGGTAACACCCACAATTGTCTCCTATAGCTTATCTTGAACCCAGAAACCCATTCTTGAATTTTCTGTTTAAATAAAGTTATTTTAATCGATAGTTTTTGAGAAATTAATTTCCAAACCCAGAATATTGAAAAATAAATTTACTCTAAGGATCCTGTTTCTACTAAGTAAATAGTAGACATTTTTTTTCAGAATGTTGATTTTGGAAATTGATTTCTCAAAAACTATCGATTAAAATAACTTTATTTAAGAAGAAAATTCAAGAATGGGTTTCTAGGTTCAAGATAAGCTATAGAAGAATATTATTATTACCATTGTTTTTCAATAGTGTTGGTTCTTCCTTAAGTCATTTTTTTACACAATTGCCCCTTCTATCTTAACGGGGGTATATAGAACCCCCTTCCGGTATGATTGTCCTATTAATTTGGCTTGATCTACACGCTGCAGTGCTTTGATGCCTTTATGTCAACCATTCTTTATTGGCCATTATACTGTTTGATAACACTACTTTTTATATTAATTTTTATATCGCTAAATTTTGAACTGTCATATTTTAGAAAACATTGAGTCTACAAAGTTGGTTTTGATCTCAAGTTGAAGCAAATTAAGATACTTTGAAAATGTGGAACAATGCTTTTATTTAAAATTATTTATTTAGGACTAAAATCATAACTGAAAAAAGCGCGAAAAAATTGTGGTTTTTCTGATTATTACCACGAAGCGGTGACCGCGCGTCTGATTTACTAGGCCAATATCCTGAAAAACTCTTCTATACAAACCACAAGGTTACTGGACTAATAAATTCCTAAGAAAAACTCGACAATTAGATATTTATAGGTAGGTATAGGCAGTAGCGTACGCAGGATTTTGTTTGGGGGGGGGGGCTCAGTCTCAATTTTGGTGTAATTTTTTTAAGGTATCACAAAATATCAAACAAAACTAAAGCCTTTCGTATAATCAACCACCAGAAGTTAAATTTCAATAGAAAAATAAAAAAAAAAAATACACACAAAATACTCCATATATAAATGAATTTTACCTTTCTTTCTTTGTAAACAAATATTTTTTGTAACAAACAAAAATCCACTTTATGCACTCTATTTAAACAACGTCAACGGTATAGGGGTAGGTGAAAAGTGTATTCACATTTTAATAAAATGTCCGTTTTTTAAATAAGCTCATAGCTTTGTTATAGAGCCGTATTTTTTGAGAGAGTGAATAGCAACTCAGCAAAATGTTTACACGAAAAACAATAACAAAACAATTTGGGTCTTTTGTGTGATAACACACTCGCAGTTAGGCTGCATAGCTTCGCTCCGTAATTTATATTATTGAATGTTTGAATTTTCAAAAACCACTTGAGTGGGCTACCACCATTGTATTTGGCTGGAATTATTGCAATTTCATGGCTGCCACAACAATCATCAGATTCATTTCAGTGGTGCTTAGTCTTTATGTTCAATTTTAATTTATAGTGCCGTCAATCGGAAAAGAGCCTAGTCCAGCTACCTCTGAGGCCTATGCACTACGCATTGCGCCACCGAGGTCACCTGATCATGCCCATCCAATGTAAGGTTTTGTCTTTACAAATTGCATATTAGGACAACTAGCATTTTTACTAGCCGCACACAAGTTGGTGTTGATCATTCGGGTTCTTTCTCTTTTCTCCGTACACTGTTTACAAACCAACAATTCGTTGGACAATTGTAAGGTGGGAGATTGTATGAAAGATTTGGCAATGGTCAAGAATTGATTTAATTAAATTGTTTTTTTTTTTTTGTGTGCGGCTAGTAAAAATGCTAGTTGTCTCAATATGCAATTTATAAAGAGAAAACCTTACATTGGATGGGCATGATCAGGTGACCTCAGAGGTAGCTCTGATGTTTGGTGTGGCAGCCATGAAATTGCAATAATTCCAGCCAAATACAATGGTGGTAGCTAACTCAACTCAAGTGGTTGTTGAAAATTTAAACATTCCATAACAAAACAATTTATTATAGAGATTTTTTTTTGTGTTTTCCGTGTAAAACTTTTACTGAGTTGCTAGTCACTCTCTCAAAAAAACACGGCTAAACATTAGCAGCCGTATCTATAAAATTATCTTAAAATGCCTTTTAGAGGTTATTTAGTTAAGCTTGCTTAAATATTAAAGTTGCCTTTAAATCACGTTACTTAAATTTGTATCTATAATCAATATTCCTTTCATACTTAACTAAACAACCGTAATGTAACGTAACGCAAGAAAGTTGACAAATCTGATACAAATTTCTAGTACATTTTTCACTCTCAGGCTATTTCTGTCAGATTGCAAAAAAATTTGCATACACAAAAGAGTGAACAAATAATAAGGCAGAAAGAGAAGCAAATGGGTGTATGTGTGTATGCATCGTCAAACACAGAAGACAGAAGAAATGAAACCATTCCACTTTAGTTTTTTTTTTATTTTGTTTTCAGAAATTTCCTTCCTGTATTCGTGAGAAAGTATATTATTTTCTTTAACAAAAAAAACAAAAAAAAAAAACTATTTAAACCCAGTCATCACAGTACACACATAAATATTTCCTTACTCAACCTACGCACAATTTGTTTTGATAAAAAAAAAAACCATTCTCATGTGTCAAAATATATTTAAGTTGGCTTTGCGTAGCCTTTAAACGCTTTGGATGGTGTTTAAGTTAAGAGGTGTTTAAGTTACGTTGCTTAAATGTGGAAATTGATTATAGATACCGCTTTCACACCTAAGTGTTATTTAGAGGTAGTTTAGAGTTAAGAAGCCTTTAAAATTTCTTTATAGATTCGGCTGTAGGCGTGTACCACAAACTGAGCGCTCATTGAGCGCTCAATGTCAGATTAACGGAGGCAGAATCATTTGGTGGGACAACATTCTCCGCTCTCTTTTGGAAAAAAAAACATGTGTTATTATTCTCATACAAGTTCGGAAATACAATTTTAACTTTTCTTTAAATATTTAATTGTTAAAGCAAAAATCTTATTGAAATTAATGAAAATGATTATAGCTTATTCAATTAGTTTGAGCTTTCACCAACATTCTGCCTTTATTTTGTATTTATTTACCACTTTCTTATTTGCAAATCCTCAAAAAATTATAACTTGGTTTTCAAACAAACAGCTGTTTCGATTGAGAAAAAAAATTGAGCAGTGAGTCCAAGAAATTTTTGGATCAGAAATCTCCGCAAAAAATCTCAGTGCTCAGTTGAGATTTTTTGTCTCACTTAAAAAATCCTTGAGCGCTCAGAACGCTCAGTTGATGATACACGCCTATTTAACAGCCTTATGCATAAACGAATTATAGTGAGTGCATAGCGCTATGCACTCTTTATAATGCCTCTGAACACAAAAACCTTATTCATTAAGTTATGCAACGTTGAATAAAACATAAGCTAAACGCGTTTGTAGGTTGTCACCGGAATGTCACTTTGACTCACACATAGCAATAATGTAAATAGATGTTAGGGGGGCGCTTATTTTTGCAATCTTTGAGGTGTTGAAATCTCACTTTCAAAATATTTTATAAAATTTAATACAGCAATTAATAATGTTGGTTTTGTTAATTTACTGTATATTTTTGTTGGGATAGTGTTTAACAAAAATAAAGAATATTTTTTTGTACACTTTATTTTATATAAGCTGCTTAATTAATGTGCAAAATTTAAAGATTTTCCGTTAAATCTTACAACTTTTGCAAATACTCACGGCATGCGTGATTTAAATAAAATTATACAAAGATTCACCTTCATCACTTTCACGGGAAAAAACAAATGAATTTTAAGCATTACAAAATAAGCACCACCCTTTTATTTTTCTCCTCAGTAAAAACATCACGATGTGAGTGAATGGAATAATTCATGGAATAAATCAAAAACGACGTATTTTTTGTTTCAAATATTTTTAATTTTATTTGCGAGCACAAAAAAAACAACAAAGTAACTGGATAATTATAATAATATTAAAAGAAATTAATAAGAAACCAAAAAGAATCCAATCGCCAGCAGAATTACTTCTATTGATTTTTCACACAGCACCTACACAGCTGGGTCTCCTTTGTCAGTTTTGAAAGTAAAACGTACTAGATTCCTGCTTTATGGTACTAATTTTGACACAAGCTCATTATAACTATAATGGGTTGACAAATATTTTATGCATAACAATTTATGCAACGTTGTATGGTGGCTACACAAATCCTTATGCAGTGCATAACTACTCATCTGTTCAGCGGATTCTAATGAATACGGCTGTTATTAGATATAGGTCTGTTCCTTTACATAGAGTTTCTATGATTTTTAGTCCAAAGTCCTGTCAAGTTCATATAAAAGAAATGAAATTGACAGAACTCAGGAACAAAATGCACAGAAAATCACAGAAATAGTAAAGAAAGAGTAAAGCAACGGACATTATTATAATTTAAAGAAGCAGTAGCTAATACAATGAAAAAAATGTTAATATTTTTTAAGGGAATTCTCATAATACAAATTATTATTGGGGCGTTTTCATAGTGGTTTCGCTAAACTCATGTTTAACTTAAGTACAGTTTAAGTAAGATCGTTTATAACAATTTATTCAAATTCGATTTCTGTACTTATCAAAATATAAGTTTATTAAATTATTGAACGTCAAAAATAGTGCATTGACAAAAACTAAAATAAATGTTTAGGTTATCTTTTAAGTTTTAACTAATCATAATAGTAGTTTAAAACGACTATGAATACGGCCCATTAACTTTAAAAAAAGAGTTTGAGAAGATTGTCGACCTCTGATACAAGTTAAGGGCAGTTTTTCGAAATGTCATCAATTGACTCTACAGCTTTATTAATGCCTTATGTCGTAGCATTAGAAATAACATTAGGCAAACAAATCATGAAGTTTACAGATATTTAAAAATATTTTTTGAATGTTTGATACGTTCACTGATCGCGAAAATACTAGTTAAAGCCTAACCAAAGCATTTGACCACACTAAAAAGCCATAAAGAGAAGATACTAAGAGAATGTATTATGTTAATAAGTGCACTCCATTCGTTATTTCATTCCGGCTTTTTTTTAAATGGGAAAAGAAGAAAAAAATTAAATGTGTGAAATCATTTTGCCAATTTTGACTGATTTTAAAGGAATTTTGTTTGGGTTTCTATGAATACTGAGATACGTTTGAAATGTCAAACAAGCTCAAGCCCCCAAAAGCCCCCCTCCTGCGCCACTGCGTATAGGTACACATATAGGTATTATATTTTCAAAGGAGGGAAACGCATTCCCTTTAGGAATATTAAAACTTCGGGTATTTGTCTAAAAACACTGCGTACACGAAAAATAAAATAATAACAATGCAACAGCTTAACACTATTTTTGTACCTACATACGTGTATATATATTTTCATCCATAGAACAATTATTAATAATCAAACTCTTAACAAATCTTATACAGCAAAACAGTAACTAAAAAAAAAAATATTCCTATGACACCTGACCTTAAAAATTAAATTAAATTTAAACAAATATGTCTTTAATCTATATAAGCAATATACCTATTAATTACCAATAGTAAAATTATATTGAAGCTGCAATAAAAAATCTAAGTATAAAAAATAAATTGAATAGAAATTTATAAACACAAAAAATTATTTGTAGGCATTATGTAAAACTACATATTATAATTTTTTGTTTGTAATAATGCACTCTTGCATTTAAGGAAATTAAAATGAATAAAAACTCATTATTATTTGTATATAAGTTTAATTATTCAAAAATTACACACATTGTATAAAATTAATAAGAAGGAACAAAAAAAATGAACAAATAAAGCAAAATGAAAAAAAAAAATATCCATACATACTTAAGAAACATATTTGCAAAAATAAAAAAAATGAAACCGATAAGTCGCCACTGTTTTTATTTTATAGTACCTACCTTCTTTACACTATACAGGGTGTCCCTTAATTCGTCAATAGTATATTTAAGGGCATGATTCTTGGGTGTATTCTAAGAAAAAAACTGTTTTACAGTAAGGGCCTGTCTCCAATTTTGATATCATTTATAGGGGATTTAAGAAAAGTCTTACTTTGGTGTACCCTGACCCATATTAACGGTTATTGCGCTATTATTAATAATGATAGAAACTTCGTTTAGGTTTTTCCAAATTATCATAACAACTATGGGTTTTTCGCCAAACTAGTCATTGACTTTTATTTTTAATATTGTTACATACATTCAAAAACAATATTAAACATCATGTAGAGTACGCATTTTTTGGTGAAAATTGACCCCAAAGTCAAAAAATTAGCATGGACAGGAAAAATAGCACAAACTTAAAAGTAAATATCTTAAGACTGAGAAAAGATATCAAATTTATTTAAACGCAGTTACAAAAGCTGGTATTTCTTCTAATAAAGGCCTAAATGAAGTTTCTATTATTATTACTAACAGCGCAATTACCGTTAACATGGGTCAGGGTACACCAAAGTAAGACTTTTCTTAAATCCCCGATAAATGATATCAAAATTGGAGATATGCCCTTACTGTAGAACATTTTTTTTCTTACAATACACCCAAAAATCATGCCCTAAAATACTATTGACGAAAATACAGGGTGTATAATAGGATGGCACTAACGGTCCAGGGTAGGGCTGCCAGACGATCCAATTTTGGCGGGACAGTCCCGATATTTGAATCCTCTCCCGATATCTGTCCCGATTTTGTCCCGCCATTTTTATTTTGTAAGATTCTCCTATTGTTATAAAGTTATAAGGGGACAGTTCCAATAGATATTTAACGATATAACAGAAACCTCTGTTAATTTTAATATTAACGTTAACGACACGAGTTGATATTCATAATACAAATAGAAAATATGCAATTTGAAGAATAAGCTTTTCTAAAAAACTGTTGCCCAAAGTTGACTGAAGAAATTTCATATCTAAAAAAATCGTCACTTTCCCACGTCTTAAATTTACAAAAATATGTAAGTTAGCATTTGCCAAACCATTGTGAGGGGAAAGAACCGGCTTGTCTTTTGTTACACTGACAAAGCAGAACCTTTAGTTCAAATCAATTGTGAATTATTTGTACAGAATGATGTTAGGCGTTTTGCAGCTTTTTAAAACAAGAAATATGTTAATGAAATACGTGCATATTGTGTGTAGATTAATTACTCCTCTATTAGAAGAGGTGCCCGCCCCGTTAGGTTAGGTTAGGTTGAAGTGGCTGCCAGCAAGAACTAACACACTTAGACCTTAAAGGACAGTGATACGTTGGTCTCTCCTAAGCCAGGTGATTGTGCCGACGACGTAGTTTTACATGACAGAACGGGGTAGACGCAGACACCAACCACTAATCTATCAAACTCACTCACCAGACGTTGAATGGAACCACTGCTCCTACGGGCCTTGTGAGTGGATGATCTATTCAGAGGGGGTAGAGATAGAGATCACGCCCTTAAAAGACAACGGTGCGTTAACCTCTCCACAACCCGGTGATTGTGCGCAAACAAACACTTCTCCAACACCTTAATGGGACCAACTTAACAAAGCTACCACATACACCAACCACTTTTATCAAACTTACCCGCCAGACGTTGCATGGAGCCACTGCTCCTACGGGCCTGGCGGGGAGATGATTTACCTGTATGGGGTAAGGGAGAGGTTCACGCTCTAAAAACACTATGGTGAGCTGGCCTCTCCTTTGCCCGGTGATTGTGTCGACGGACTCTCCTTATCTGGGCAGTCGCTGGCAACAACCACTGATTCATCGAACCCAGCGCCAGACGTTGCATGGAGCCACTGCTCCTACGGGTCTGGTGTGGGGTTGATCAATCCAGTAAGGGTAAAGGAAAGGGACACGCCCTTAAAAGACAATGGTGCATCAACCTATCCTCAACCCGGTATTTACGCAGCGACTGACACTCCTTCAATCAATTTGTAAACGACTTTTACAAGCTTCAGCTTTGGATTTATCATAGGTTTCTTTTATGGGGATTAATCCCCAGGGTATCACAATTAATCTACACTGATCTAAGTGTGACGGTAACAAGATCAACTGTCAGCCCACTAACCTAACCTAAACTAGACCATAAGTTGGTTCGTTGTGATACCACGTGAATCTTGAGAGATTTTCTCCCCACTCGTTAATACCAGTTGGATCTTCTAATGAAGCGTGCGAGACTACTTATGTCTGTGCTTGTCAGATCACTAGGATCATTGAAGAAGAAGTCTTCGAGATGGAGCCTTCGCCTTTGGGATAGGGCAGGGCATGTGCAGAGAAGATGAAGAACAGATTCTTCCTCTTCGTCCATTCAGCTTCTGCAAGTCGTTTGCGAAAACTCCAAGCCGCTTTGCGTGCTTGCCTATAAGACAGTACCCGATTATGACACCATACGGAGCTGATATGCAATCTGTTCAAAGATATCAAACACTTATTTAGGGCCAGTTTGTTCACAGTGGGTTAAATTTAGTATGCGGCTTTCATAGGCTTTAATTAACTAACGCTAATCAACCAAAATTGGCTAATTAGTGAAATCCATGATTAGCAACTCATACTTTTATTTTTTAAACAAAATTTAATCAACAAACACATTTGAGGATTTCCCAGCTCCACTAATCATGGATTAAAGATAATCAGCTGTGAACAAACTGGCCCTTAGAGCTCCTCACAACAAGCGTAGGCCAGATCTCTTTTGTCGCCAGGCAAGTGGTTACGTTGTCCCACCTAAGGTTTGTTCTCCTTAAAGCATCTTGCTTCGGCAAAAATTGCATGTACCTATAGGCATACCGATATTTACCTTTTCAGGTAAAATAGGTAGTCTTGTTACACCTTTGGCGAGTTCATCAGCCTTACAATTACCCGGAATGTCCCTATGGCCCGGCACACAACAAAGGAGAATATTGAACAGCTGTGCCATCTCTATAAGAGATGATCGACAGTTTAGGGCTGTTCTAGAGTTTGTAGAGTCTGAGAAGATGCGGATATCAGAAGTCGATATTACGTTTTCCTTGAGCCAAGATAAAACTTCCTTTATCGCCAAAAGTTCTGCCTGGAACACGCTACAATGGTCTGGAAGACGAAATGAGAGACTAAAGTTTAGTCTTTCTGAGTACATGCCTCCGCCAACCCCATCATCGGTTTTTGAACCGTCCGTATAGAAATAATTCGATTCATCTTCCGAAAATGTCACGTCCTCCCATGTGGATCTGGAAGGCATGGCAACTTGAAAATTGCTACTGTGGCCTTCTTGACTTTTTCTTCTATATTCCCTTCAAGCAAAATCACGAACCCAAATTTCTCGGTTCACTTGGGACTCCAAAAAAAATGAGTGTCTCACACACAATAACAAATTTTCTGTGTAAGCATATAAAAAGAACGAGAATCGAGAGTATTTTTTTAAGCACCGAGAAATGGAGAGAGTATAGGCGAAGTAAGGTATACAATCATTTTGCCTTAATTTCCACCACTTTTTTTTTAGTTCAGTTTTGTAGGTAGCGTGGCGAAGACGGTTGCTTTTTTATCTCTTTTTTCCTGTTAAAACTTTGAAAAATTTCCAATCAGAAATGGAAGTTTCTATTTATTAAATGTAAATTTATGTTTGTGGAAATATGTCATGGTTATTAGTGCAAAATAGTCTTTAGAAAACCTTTTATGAATGATAAATAAAAAAAACTCTTGAAATGAAAAAATTTGTTTGTTTTATTTTTGTAGGCAATGGAGAAACTGGACTAGATGGGAAGTTTTTTTTTTAATACATTTGGGTTGGGTATGCCTCAATTCATTCATTTTTTTGGAACCGTTTTAGATTCCATTTGGTTTCGGTTCTCCGAGTATGGTGAATTGAAAAACTCTCTCTCTCACAATACATTCACATAATGGCTCCGTGGTGATTCTAATTTCCATACTAATTTGAGCCGCAGAACGCAGTTTTTCGATCCGTATTTGGATCCGAATGCGAAGTCGTCCATACGTTGTTTGATACGTTTGCGGACCGAAAACGAGCTCGCTTGCTTGAAGGGTTAGGTTTCTAACTTAACTTCTTATCTAAAATAAGACGCAGATATTTAGCTTTGTCGGAGAATGTTAGTGGAATCCCTTTAATGGTGGGAGGATCTCTGTGTGAATTTTTATATTTCCTGGAGAAGAGGACAAGTTCAGTTTTGTGGGGGTTCACACCCAGTCCACACCGTTCTGTTAAGACAATAGCGCTTACCTGATACGGCTCTCCGCTGCCATGGCTTGTTAGCAGTTTATTTACTACCAAGTTCCAGAGAAGGGGAGATAGAACACCGCCTTGCGGCGGCGTACCTTTACTGACCGATATTTTTGGAGAGAAGTCGCCCAGTTTTGAATTGATAATCCTGCTTGTCAGCATTTGATTGATCAGTTCACCAAGCGAACCGTCTGCCTTCAGACATGACAGTGCAGATGCGATTGCAGATGTGTCGACATTGTTAAAAGCGCCTTCTATATCTAAAAAGGCAACCATTGTATATTCTTTATGGTGGAGGGAATATTCAATGGTGCGTACCAAAGTATGTAGAGCCGTTTCCACCAATTTCCCTTTGCAGTACGCGTGTTGAGCCTGAGACAAGAGAGTCTCGTATCAATACTAGCACGTAAATGGATATCAATCAGTCGTTCAAAAGTTCTGTCCGGCCCGTACCACTTTAAGTTTTTCTTTAACAAAACGACTTGTTGGTCCGTTTCTGCGTTGACCCACGTATCACGTTGTGGTTCCGGCTTTAGAACATATACTACGTTAATAAAAATATTTTGTTAGGATGCCGCATTATGGTGAATTTACATGTATCTGCATTTGGTTTCTGCAAAAAAAAAGCGATATTAAATACAAAATGTAGGTACATTTGTTAGATAGAGAGAAAAGATCAAAATGCAGAAGAACTTCGTTTCTGCATTATAAATAAATAACGGCTCGTGAAGAACCAGGGCCTAGTGACTAACAACTCGCAACCATTCCTGTGTGCGCCTGTCGACAGGAATGGAAGAGACCTACAATTTTATGCCGAATCCGAACGGCTAGACGAGAAGCACTTGTTCGTGATAAGTGATACTCTTGGAGGATTTGTCAATTCCTCGCAAGAGGCAGTAACCCTGAAAAAAAACTTTTTAGTTTTTAGGTGGATGAGGCTGGGAACAAACCCAGACCTCCAGCGTGACAGTCGAACGAACTAACCACTACGCTACGGGCTACTTTTCTGCATTATAGGAAAGTGTTTTAATGCAGTTATGAAGACAAGCATGTTCATTTTCTTGGTGGTTCCCCTTCACTCGCTCGGATTTTTTGTATACATCTGTCCTGCTCTACTTTTCTGTATTATGCAGATGAAGATAAATGTAAATCCACCATTATGTTTGAAATATAATGTCTCGTGTGTGGTATATTTATTTTTTACAAAATTATTGTCTTTATTAACATATATAATTATTTAACTTTTAACAACTTTTATATATCTTGCTAAGGCACGTCTCAGAACTAGAATGGACGTTAAAATATAAATTTAAAACTAAGAGCGAGACCAACAATTTTTTGTCTCGCTTCTATGTCTCAGTTTCTGTGTTTCGCGCTCGGTGTGCGACACTTAGCTACGAAACTCTGTAACCTAAACATAAGGGGAATAACACATTATTGCGTGTATTAAAAAATTTATACTACACGTGAAATAGCTATAATTTCGCCAAATAAATTGGTGGTAGAACACTTTAGTTGTTGTTGTTTCATTCAAAATTTTGAATATAATGTCTTTGTAGTCCCGATTTGTCCTGATTTTTGGGGCGTGAAGTCCCAATTTTAACAAATATTTATCGGGAAGCCCTAGTCCAAAGTGAAAAAAAAGGAATTTAATTTAATTGACATGCAAACATTTTTTTTTTATATTTACGAATATATATTTTCGCATGCAAAAAAAATACCTATTCAACAATTTATTTAGCATACAAACAAAATTATTTAAAGCCAATGCGAAAAATTCGGCGCAGCGGAGAAACATTCGCCTGTCAATATGTTCTTACATGGTGAGAGAGGTACTCCCAAACCAACGGAACGGCGGGAATCATTCGCCTACGGCAGTTTTTGTTGTTGTTTAGCTTTACTTAAAGGCCTTCCACACTAGCCCACTGTGTATTAATACATGTCAAAAAAGTGGGAACAAATCATGTAGAATAGTGTGGAAATAAAATATGAAAGTCCAGCCTACACAACCCGACATTCTATCCCACACGATTTGACATGTGTTAATACATGAATAATTTTAGCCACAGTTCTAATTCTATCCCACATTCTATCATACTTTTTTTAGGTTAAGGTAATGTATTAATACAAGCAAGTGTGGAAGCAAAATATGAAAAGACATTTCTTTCACACAAATTTGGCAGTCGCGTGGAATTCTTTCCCACTTTCAATTTGACATGTATTAATACACAGTGGGGTAGTGTGGAAGGGCTATTAGCTGTATGTATCTTTCACTTTTTCTATCGTTGCGGCTGTTTCGTTCCGCTTTCGCGTTGAAAGTGTTTATTCACATTGTATTTTTAATGCTGGGTGTTAATCAGTGGCGAGGCGTCATATTGTTCATTTCGTTCATGAACGCCTAACTTTATAAATTCTCTTACCATACTTGACACCCACAATACCTACTTGTCCCCCAAATCCTAATATGTGTCAATTTCATACTCTGAAGTCTGTTCCCCAGTTTACAACTCGTGCAGCCTTTTCCACGCACTCAATTTAAATAAAAACAAACACGGCGAGCATCACCAACAAATTTGCAATCAACTCGTTGTCGTTCACCTGATTTGAGAACGAAATGTATCCATTGGAAGTATACACACAGAAAGTTCACACTGTTGTAGCACCCATTTCGTACAAATGATTTGGGAACGAAATATATCCACAGAAAAGTATGCAGTACACACATACTACAAAAACCTCGCATCGTGTACGTACGTAACACCAACCGATGCGATGGGAATAGTGTGGGCACAATCTCAGTGTATACTACACGTACAGGATAGTTTTTGGATGTTGATTTTGTTCTAATCGTGCTGGAAGAATATGAACGAAATGGAAGTTTTTGCAATGAATTGAGTTTATTTTTGAGTGGGCGTACACGTAAGTAACGATTTTTCTTTAAACTGTTAATTAAATCTTTGAAGTGTTTGCAGTTTACTGAACTTTTGATTTTATAATTTGCGCGTAAAATTTAATAAACAAAATGGCAACAACTAACTAGTGAATAGGTTGTTAATATAAACGTTTGTGATTGCATTATTAAAAAAACTTATAAACAAGCCCTTTTACAATTCAGTAGACAAATCTGCAATTATAGCGACTAATGGTGGATTTACATGTATCTGCATTTGGTTTCTGCACAAAAAAAGGGATGCCAAATACAAAATGTATATTTGTTAGATAGAGAGAAAAGATCAAAATGCAGAAGAACTTCGTTTCTGCATTATAGGAAAGTGCTCTAATGCAGAAATGAAGAAGAACATGTTCATCTTCTTGATGGGTCTCTTTCACTCGCTCTGATTTTTTGTATACATCTGTGCTGCTCTACTTTCCTGCATTATGCAGATGAAGATACATGTAAATCCACCATAAAAGACCCTCTTGCTGCTAGACTTGACAACAAAAATTAGCAATAAAAAAATAAGTGGTACTAAAGAAACTACATATTCGTAACTTTCACCCAGAAACATATAAAAGTAAGGTATATTAATATTACTGGTTGCAATTGCAAACCATAAATAAATTGTTCTACTGGCCATGCTTAGATATGTGTCAACAAAAACAACTTTTGCGACGAAAACAGTCGGAAGATTCTTATCACGAAGAAGAATACAATTAGAATATAAGTATGTAGGTAAAACCAACATCACAGTAAAGTGTTAACTTACAGCAAATAAAAAAAATGAGGTGAACGACTGCATTTTTTTTCACGCGTCGCCACTGGTGTTAATATGTTCGTTGTGTCGATACTATGAAGAGTAAATACTCTCAGTTCAAACTACTCATCCCTATCTCCCACCCTTGATCCATCTATCTTTTACTCACACAACAAAAATCTTTCATGTTGAATTCGAGAATATTATTGGAAGTAGAACATCGGTGCATTTTGGGTGGGATATTCCAATCTCTTTTTTACTCACATAAAATCTACCTGTCTCATTGCATGCATCTAGCATTCAAAATCCAATGTGGACAGTGACAGGCACAAACAGCTTTAAATATTGTTCCTTTGTATGGTTTTTCTTAAATAACATAATATTACATTTTATAATTTTCTACGCGACCAACAACAAGCTTTTGCGAACTGTCAATTATAAATACGCAATCTACAATAAAAGGACAGGATAGTGTTCCACAAGCTTGTGAACAAATAATTCACTCCATTTTGACCTCAATTGCCGATTTGACTAATTTAAGTAGTAAGAACATCCGCAGCCGTCGGCGCTGTGAATGATTCGTGTCCATTAGTAATTCGCAATTCGCGACCCCCTGTGCAAGGCATTTTACAGTTGCGACATTCTATTGTGATCAACCGTATCTTTGCTACAGCTAGCCACGGCTTTCCATTGTGTTAAGGCCTTTACCTACAAACTACAAACTACAAAACAACAATTCTACATTCACAAAATTCATCATTCCTTTTTTATACTTCACTTTATAAAACAGCTATCAGCTATCTCCTTCTGTACCATATTGTTTACATATAAAACATCTCGCCATCCCCGTCAGTTAATTAAAAAAAATGAACAACTGATAACAAAACAAACCTACTCCATCTCCCTTCTACTCAAGCAGGAAGGAAATACGAAACAAAATGAATCATTGATAATTTATTTGGTTCACAATTTTAAGTAGAATTCATTTCCCACCCAATTCGCTTTTTGCTGTCATCGGGTCCAGTTGGTTTTGTGTTTTCCTCTCTGTCCTCAGATTTATTTTATACTTTTATTTTGCAAAGCATTATACTGTAACGGGTTTGTTACTTCTTATCTGTGCTTAAAAGTAATTTGATTTTAAACCATTAGATTTTAGTGATTTAATAATTTCCAAGATACTGATAGCATTTGATATTCCATACCGAAAGTGCTCTGTGAGTGTGATATTAAACGAGTGGTGTTTTTTAGTCTAATTGGGAGAAAAGAGTAACCACTAAATTAAATTCCTTGAAAAATCGATAAAAATAGAAATACCTACCGCGCCACACCACCACACCGTTGAGGATTTTTGTTTTCTCTTATTGCGGGAGTTGATATAGCCGAACCACATTATTAGACGCCAACTATTTGTCCAGACATCAGCTGATTTTCAAAAGATAAAAGGATTTAGTAAGGAATCTACCTGTTAAGGCGATTAAGTTGACGTATAGAAAGACCAAAGAAGCCGACTAGAAAATCAATCCTTCTAATTTACTGTGCGAAAGACATAAATAGACTTTAACGACAATAATTTTATAAATCAATAGGGTTTCTTGTATTTCTTCGATTTTTTTTTTCGTTTAATAATTATGGGCACAGAAGGCTGTTGCCAGCAACAAAGCGATAGTGTGACAACATTAAAGCTTGTCTTAGAAACAGGTGCTGAGGATAGTAGTTGCAGTCGCATCAACGGCAGATGTTGCGCGAACAATGTGAGTCTACAAACAGAAACGGATGTTCCATTCATACCAGTGACCGTTGATGAGAACAATGTCATATCCGGTGCCAAAGATATTTTAAAAGTGATTCGATCTCACTGGGACCTGTCATCAGTTGAATTTAAGGTATGTGCCTACAAAATCATACAAATTTTTAAATTGTTATCAATAATTTTGTTTTTTAATCTTGAGTATGTTGATAATGTACATTATGTTCATACATACACACATACATAATGCAAAGCTTATCTTCATATTATAAAGTTAAGGTTATCAGTTGACTGGGACATTCTTTCGAGATAGAAATAAATTCTATGTTATTACTGAATTTTATTTGCATAAAATTTATTGTCAGACTACAAAGAGGATGCTCACTGAGATAATTTAAATGAAGAGTACCTATAAAATATTTTTCTAAACCAGCATTTATTACATAATAGAGCCCATTTTCCCATTTTGTTTATGTACATTATGACAGTGACAGCACCTACCATACATTTTTTTTTTAAAGTCAAAAATAACTTCTTAAAAATTAGTTTACAATGGGTAGGTTCAGAGGACTTAGGGGTCTTGCAAGTAAGGGAAATTTCTAGGCTGTGATTGGTCAGCTGTCGAAAAATTGTTTGAAATGAAGGGAACTTTCGCCATCTGGCCAATCACAATCTATAATTTTGCCTTACTTGCAAGTCCCCTAAGTTCTCTGAGCCTACCCAATTTCTTTATACACAAAATTAAAAGTAATTTTTGGAAAATTTGATGGATAAACCTAACATTAGGATTGTTCAGTGAGGTTTTTTCAGATTAGAACAGAACAGAGTAGAACAGAAACGTCAGACAAGGTAGAACAGGCAGCTGTCTGACAGATGTAATTGTCAAAAAAAAATTCGAGTTTGGTGAATAAGCAAGAAATACTTTTTATTAAAAACAATAAGAAAAAGTATTTATTTAACTACACAATTTAATTTAATTTATGTTGTTTTTTAAATATTTATTTGTTTGTTTCCAAAGTAAAAGCACAAAGAGCCACGAAATTTGTTAAAAAATATCAACTTGCAAGTGACAGCAGCTGATTTTGACAGTTGTCACAAACCTGTTCTAAGTTGTTCTACCTAAAAAGTAAGAACAGAAAATCCAGTTCTATTCTGTTCTAAGCTGTTCGGAACAGCATCACTGAACAGCAAATCAGAACAGTTTGGAACAGAAAATTCTCATTGAACAGCAAAAACTTGTACTTTTCTGTTCTAAACTGTTTTAAACTGTTCGGAACAACATCACTGAACAAAGCTATAGAGTATAGAGGTATTCAGACAAGTCACTGAACAAAGCTATAGAGTATAGAGGTACCCAGACAAGACTTTTTAAGTTTGGGACATTTTTCAAAATGGTACCTACTTCCTGACCCCGCGCCGCACAGTGGTTCATGTGGAACAAATTTGATTTTTCAAAGTGCTGATTTCTGTTAGCTGATTCATGTTTTACACAGTATATTAGCCATAGAATCTAGGTTACCAACCATTCGGGCCAAAACTTAAGTTTCAACGCTTAAATAGAGGTCCAAAGTCAAAATATTTGAAATTGTATTGGAATTGGAATTAATTTCCCAAGGCTGTTACGTCGAATGTAGCTGAACTAAAAATGTGAATTTTTTTGCTGGTAATATCGGATACCTAAAAATACAATAAAGTGTTTAATTTTGGCAAACACAAATTTTAATGAATTACAGCAGCATAATGTTAGAGTTATCCCACATTAAATAAAATCGGTAGTGCTAAACAAAAAAGCTCCGCTTACCTCCGGGATGAAAAATAATTTCCCCTCCTGTAGATATGTTAAAGTTCACCTTAAAACCAAATTTATCTGCGCTTACCTGCGTTCCCGCACAGTGAGGCCGACTTAATGTTGTGAACTTCAAAAAAAAATTCAACTGTCATTTCTATGTACTATTGGTGGCATTTCTATGTACTCAGTGGCAAAAGCTCATATGTCACGTGTGAATTGGTCAAATCAACTAGTAGAGTAGTTATCTATTTTGTTCAAACTGTCACTCTAGAAAGTACAGACAAAAATATTTTGCCAATTGAAAAAAAAAAAATGTTAAGACTTCAAGATATTAAGGGCCAGTTTCACAGTCATAGAAGTGGCACTTAAGTGCACAATATCGGACAAAAGTGCAATTTTCGTAGTGTAAACTTACCCGAATAAGTTGCACTTTTGTCTCCCGTGTTGGGCACTTAAGTGTCACTAACCCAGGCTGCCAAAATTACTACAAAGAACCAATATTCTAAACTTAAGTGCTACTTTTTCCGGTAAGTCTTATCCATTATATGTGCTGTGCTATATCAACAAAAAGTAGGGCAAAGTATAGGTGATTGTGTAGGTAGTGGACCAGTTGTTTCTTGCCAAATTATTGTTCGAATTTTTTGGAAAATAATGTGTTTGTTGACGTTAAGTTATGAAATTTAACGTACTATTTGTATATTTTATTGCCTGATGAAGAGCATAAACATGCTCGAAACGTTGCGATGAACAATTAACATCTTTTATTGAATTTGACCTATAGCCCACAAAAATTACAATTATTTATCTATAACGATACAAAGGTCACTTAAATCATAATTTATTTCCGGTAAGTGTTCACTGTGAAACTGGCCCTAAGTCGGACAACATAACACTAATACTGCAAGCTTTATACACTTTATATGCCTGCTAAAATATGTCGATAAATTTGCACGTCACTCTAGAGTCTAGAGGAATTACAAATATGTATTCATTTGCTTCTGCATGATTTTCTGAGTGCACAAAGAAAAATCACGCTTGTGGAACTTGCCTCTTTGACTAGAGACTTTTATGTAATTGCTTATTTGACTTCGACCTTGGAAATATAAACTCCAGGATTCTCGTTATTTTGTCCGATTGCCATCAAATAAAACTCTACACGTTGTAATGTATTGCTTTATTTATTTCAATTCATTTTAGGAATCGGTTGTGGGGGCTTTAGCCCCTATAGCCACCCCACTGGATCCGCCACTGCTACGTACCATTAACTTGATTATCGGTGTGGCAGCCTTACTTACTCACTTACTTATGGTGGTGCTACAGTCCGGTGTAGACCAGGGCCTCAACCAACGAGCCTACTCCAGCCAGCTCTGTCCCTAGCTAGCTGCTTGCAGTTACGCATGCCAAGTTGGTTGACTTGCCTGCGCCACACCGGTTTCGCGGTCTTCCTTTATTGCGCCGCACAGTGGTCTGTTTGTTGAATTCTGTGGACAAAAATTGTTTCCCACACCACATTCTTAATGAAATCTGGTAGACTTAATGATTTGGGGACGCAGTATTCAGTGGTACTGCCTATATTTTTGAACTCGAAATGGGGGCTTCACAATTTAGGCCAAAACATGGTTCGAAATGTAAAAGTTCCAAAGGAAGCCTTTTCGAAGATTGAAATCTTATGAAATTTATGTTTGAAATGTCTTGAGATATGTGCCCGAATGTGTACTAAAATATAAAAATGGGTCCAGTACCTACCAAATTTACAAAAATGTTCCGCCAAGTTTATTAGGGATTAGAATTGTTTTGTGTGATATTCCTTTAAATTTTTTTTATTGGACTTTTTTGTTACCAAATCTGATCGAACCTCATACAAATTTGACAATTCTCTTGGTTTAAAGTTTATAAACCAAATTTTCGGTCAATTGCTCCTTCTTCTGAAAAGTTCGAAATTGTCTAAAATAAAATCTTTACAAATATGGTTGTTTTTTTTTTCTTTGCATCGTTTGAATCTGATATCAAACTAAGAGTTTTAATAGTTTTCAGTTGTACAATAATCGTCAAATAGCTGTTATGTATACTTATGTTTCAACTTTTGATTTTGATTTATATTTTTAAAAACCGCCATTACCCAACTTTAGATGTCTCAAACCAACTTAAATTATAATTCATGATCAAAAAAAAAACTTACACATGTATGTATGTACGTTTTTGGCAGGCTTAAACAAAAATTCTTCTCGTTTATACTAGAATTACATAGAAGTGCTTTGAACAAAATTTTAACCAACTTTACCAATCTACAGTCTACAGATGTATCTAAATTAAATCGTGGTTCTCTTATATGTAACATAGACATTGACCTAGTCAAAAATATTTTAGCTCAACGGAGCTGTCTTAGAGCCGCTGATTAAAACGAAACTTAAATATTTAAGTTCAACATAAACGCTCATATCTCCCTTTTCCTCAGTATAGGCTGTCACGTAAGTTAGTTAAGCGGTTTTTTTTCAATCATTACTATTTGCTACAAAAGGAAAGTACATACAAGTTAAAAAAAATTAGCTTAATCATTCCTTAGCAAGATAAACCCAAAAAAAATATAACTTGCATTGAATAAATAAATTCATTATTATTAAAAAATTAATACCAAAGAGTAGTATTCCTGAAACAATATAAAATAATTGTGTGTATGTATGTGCAGTACAATGTACAAGTACATACGTAGGTATTAAAAAAAAAGACAGCGACCTTCAATTAAATAAAGTGTTATTTTTTTTTTCGTTTCTAAATTGTTTGCATTAATATTTTTGCTATTATGTAACGACTATTTTACTTAAAGCACAATTTATTGTTATAGCATTTCGATTGTTTGTATAAACGAGAGAAAGAAAGATCGTGTAGCTATATTTTATAACATCAACACAAGAACAAAATGTCTAAATAAGATTCTTTAAAGTCAATTGTGTGAGTAATTATTATTGAAAAGACAAGTACGAGACACACCGATGTTCGTCATACAATTATTAAATATTTCTCAACAGGTGACGTCTATTTATAATGAAAAATTGACAATTAGTAGTGTTTATCAACAGAAAGCGATATTGATTTTACGTACTTGTATTTAGATTTCTGATAATAAGTATAAATGTGAGGCTAAATTTTGTGTTAAAAAAAAACTTCATGAAAATTTGTAATTTACGATTACTTTGAACTTCATAAGTCAGTAGTAGCTTGTTTATTTTAAATCACAAATGCAAAATTATTATTTGTACCTAAATACATATCTATGGTTAATGAATGATGTCAGTTTGTATCAACTCATGAGTTACATTATTTTTTTGTAGACAAGATAAACAAACAATAGTTACTGTATAAATTATAAGTTCTTTTTACATAAAGAACATACATACATAAATGATTTTTCAACAAGGCAAGAATTTTGTTTGGATTTTTTAATATTTTTAAGTAAAAAAAAAGGAATCAACCACTAAACCGAGGTTAAGTTAAAAGTACATACACACTTGCTTTGTTTTTCTTATTAAAACTTTTAAGCCTTTTTTACCAGAACTAGAAATTCTTTAATTCCTCTCAAAAGATTTAAATGCTCAAGTTTAAGTAATTTTAAATTTTCCCAAAAGCTAGAAAAGATGAAACCATATACATAATTGTCAGTGTTTAATTCAGAATTAATAGAGGCAGTGAATGAATACTAAAAGCCAGTTTAAAGATTTATAAAAAAAATACTATATTCAATTTTTGTAACATTTTTTTCAACATTTTTAAGTTTGAAAGCGATTTTCTCAATAACGACTGATCGAAATAAATTAATTTAAAAAGCAAACAAAACAACAGATTTGTGGCATAAAACTTTCTGTAATTGTTGCCATTTTTTCTTAATATATTTGTTCACATTTTTTGACAAAAACACACAATCCTTGCACTCGATGTGATTTTAGCTTCCGGATCTAATGAAATTAAGTACACCTCATGAATTTTCATATGACATAAGTTCCATCACTGTTGACCGGTAAGGCCAACATGCTCATGGACTTTTTGCCAAAAAACTGACACCTTCAAAATTTTGTTTTACTTAAATCGTTAGAATCATTTTCGAAAAAAAAACGAATCTATGACGTAATGCAAATATTTTGTGTACAAAAATTGCGTAGGCTGCAAATCTTTCGTGCAGGCCTTATGGAAGAGCGGCGCGACGGCGCGATGGCGAGGGTAGAAGATGCAGCACAAAGTGCGGGGTGAAGCGCCGTGTTTTTCACCACCACATCGCCGCGGCGCGCGCACAGTGCGGCCACATGTTCGATTTTAATAAGAATAACGGTTGTTTTCTTTAGATAAAATACCAAACTAAAACAAAAACAACATTTTTTCTAATTGGACCAAACGGTACTCGCTGAAAATCTACCACAATTTCTTAAAAAAAAAAAACAAAAAAAAATTAAGTTTGGTGGGGCTCATTTTATAATCAGCTTATTTGACTTCTTATATCAAGTGAAGTCCAAAATTAAAGCAAACAATATGTCGGATTTTGAAGGCGGTATGTTATCCTTAAATGCTTACTTCTTTTTAGCCTAATAAAACAATTTTAATAATATTTTTCTTGCTTCCGAAAAAAACATTTTTTAAATAATTTAATTTTTAAATATAAATAATTTTTTTTTAATTCAGCCCTATTAGGCGTTTTTCTTTTTTAGCTCAGAAAAGAGTTCTGAACAGAGTCCGAGCATATCGAGCATGCTCTGAGCCTCCTCTGAAGAAAGCGTGTTCTGGTTCTGAACGCTCAGAATTATTTTTGAAACACACCCGAACACTAAGATGAAATTTTTTTTTTTAATTTCACCTATCAAATGCTTGTGTTCAGCATTCAACTCGGTCTGCTCAGTTATTTTATTCAGAGCTCATAGAGCGCGCTCTGAACAAGCTCAGAAGACGTTCAGAACGAAAAAATAAACACAAATTTGAAGCTCTGAACGTTCAGAGGTAAAAAACAAACAATTTTTTGTTTGACAGTTCAGGCTCTGCTCTGAACTAAAAAAGAAAAACGCCTATTGTGAGTTTCACCCGGAAAACATTTCGCACGAAAATGATTTGTTCGCCCGGATTTTTAAAAGCTATTGTGAGTTTCACCCTCCATTTTACAACAAGTGTGGCCTCGTTCGCCACCAAAAATTAAATAGAATTTCTTTTCACCCGAAACTTTTTCGCCCGAAACTCACAAAAAGGGAAGAGTGAAATGTAATTTTTCCGGGCGGAATTTCATTCACGCGGAACTCACAATAAGGCTGAATCTCCAACTTTGAATGAACATTAAAAACAAGCGGGAAAAAAAATATCCTGTAATTTTGATTGAAAATCATAGCTTACACATTAAATTATGTGCTTAAATTAATATTTTTTGCTACTAACTGCTACCCTATTTTTGTCGGTTTTTTATTTATTTTTATAAGGTCATATAATTAAAAATTCTGACTTTCACTTAAGACAGACAAAAATATATTAAAAAACAAGGGTAACACAATCGATGCCATGATAAACGTTTTTCTAAGGCCAGAAACCTCTTCTTTTATTTTATTTCTAAACTAAGTTGCTTTAATTAACAATTTTTGAAAAAAAAATATTTTCAAACTCAAAAGATTGAAAAAAAAAAAAATAAACAAAATTTCAAGCTTATTTTACTTTGTTTAGTATTATTTTTGATTCAATTTTTAGTCGAACACTGAAAACCGGATGGTTCTAGGGCTTTTACTTTTCAAAATATTAAAAAATTAACGAACCAGACTTCTCATAAAACTAAGACGAATCCGGATAAATGATCATTTCAGCAATATGTTAATTAAGAAGTTGATTTCTGTATTCAATATCTTGCAAAGTAAATGTCGTGGAACCATCCGGTTTTCAGTGTTTGACTAAGAACATTTTAAAGCATTGCATTTAAAAAAAAAAAAGTAGGTACAAAAACTTAAAATTTTGAACAAAAAAAATAAGTTTTAAACTTTTTGTTTAAATTTTTTTTTTAAACTTATTAAATTATTTTTTCAAAACCTTTTTACTAAAGCAACTTTAATTAAAAAGAGAATAAAAGAAGAAGTTTCTGGCTGTACAAGAAGGTACAACATGTTATTGTAGGTACTACTGTTGTTTTTTAATATTTTTTCTGTTTAAAGTCAATTTTTTTTTAGTAAATTATCCCTCCTTCACAAATGGGGGGGGGGAAAGGTTCCTATATTAGAAAAATGTATTTATGTTTGAAAATTTTGTATTACCATTTTTTAAAAAGTGAAATAGTAAAATACGCCATTAAAACCAAGAAAACGATTTTTGTCCAAATTTCCTTGAAATGGCCGCACTGCGCGCTCCGTCACACCAACGCACGGTCGCGACACCCCTTATTTAAGGGGTAGGTACTGTTAGAAGGTTCCTGATTTCATTTTAATTGTTTCCTGCCGAGAATTAGGCTGATGTTTTTTGAGAAAGAAATTACTTTGTTCATATTTGTATATGCATTGTGGTCCTTTTATAAACAAATTTCTATAAGCATTTATTGACTGGTTTGTATTCAAAGACTACTAAATTCCAATTCTTAAGAACTTTGAGCGAGTTCGTATTGCAGAAATCTGCGGCAAGCCTAGTACGTGCTTAGCTTTTGCATATCGATTTTATTTGTCTTCTGCCCGCAGAAAACAAGCAGGCGGGAGGTTTTTTTTTAATAAATTTGTGTTCGTAAACCATGTTTAGGCGATTAAGGGACATCTGGAACGAAATATTCTGTGTACGCCAAAATTTTGGTTCTTACCTATCTGTTAAGGTATAAACTGTTCCATTGAAAGATGGCTACGATGATTATGGGTTAAAAAAAACACAAAAACAAATCGTTTTTAGGCCCTTACGAACTTGCTCTTATAGTTATTATCAAAATGTACATAGTTACATATTTAAAAAAAAAAAAATTTAATCAAATAATATTCGTTTTTAAAATATTGGTACGGAAAACACTTTTCAGAGGCGACTGCATACAAATTTAATGAAAATTAGTTTGGCCGTTACATATTACAGGTAATCTCTTTATTCAAATTATTCAACTGGAAACTCAAAAATTAAGAGTGAAATTCTTATGCGAGGCAGTTAATTTGATACATCTGCGTTTGCGCCTGGAGTAGTATTATAGGTACATATACATATAACTGATGACATGGATATCTACTAAAGTTACAACATATTATATCACCTGGAAAACTGAAAACTCAAAAATTAAGAGTGAAATTGTATGGCCAAAACCCCCCCTGCGTTCGCGCCTGCTTGTTTGTGTACCTTCTTTAAATCGCTAGTAACAAATTAAACTAAGGACTTTTTTCATGTTAAAATTGGAAATTCTGTCGGTTTTCTTTTTTTTTTTTTAACGGACATAATGTCTATTTGGAAATTATTTCTCTTTCAAAAGGACTATAAGTCTGCTTTCAACGGAAATAATGTCCAAACGGACAATATGTCTTTTTCAACCGGACATAATGTGTTTTTGCATTTTGACCCTGGTCATAATGTCCATGGACGTAATGACCGTTTTGAATTGGACTTTATACCTAAACATAATGTCCATGGACTTTATGTCTGTTTGTCCGGTTCAGTAAGTGATTTAACTTTAAATTCCTTTACAAAATAAATTTGTTTTAATGCTAAGATAAATCAAAAGAAAGATGTTTTGGGTGGTTGTATTTAAAAAGTACATAATCCCCAAAAAAAAAGTAAATAATCCCCAAAAAAAATTATCTACATCGGACGAAATCCCCCAAAAAATGCAATCCAACAACACAAAATTCCCGAGGTAAAGAAGCCCTATGGACAAAATCCCCAATATTTTTTTTTTTTGCACAAAATCTCAAAGAATCACAAAATATTTGTTTTTGTTTAAGTGATGCATTTAATAAATGTAATGATTTGACACATTTTAATCGTGAGCTTTCCGAGGACGCAGAATTGTTGAAAATTCTAAAAAGGGAAGCATCAGTAATAAACGCTGTTTAATTTGACCCGAAATAAGCAGTGCAATTAGTGAATCAAGCACTGCTTATTTTGTGATTTGCTCTTGGGGATTTTTTTTTCTGTGAGATTTTCTCTTGGGGATTTTGCCTTTGCTTCATTTTCACTTGGGGAAATCTGTTGTTAGGATTATATTTTCGGAGTAAACATCACCATCCCTGCAATAAATAGCTTCTTCTAAGGAGGAAATATTGTTTGTCCTTTAATTTTGAAACAAATTTTTTTCATCTAGACTAGAGTGTGTCAATGTTAGTTTTTCTGCCAATAGGAGATAGTAGTTTTAGTAAAACAGGTATATATAGATTCCTTAAGTGAGGCTTAGCCTATTATTTGCATTTCTAATTAAAAAACTATGCCATTACTGATTGAACAATGACCCAGCTGCTTCTGAGCCACGCGATTTGACCCCCTTCAATCAATATTTTATTATTTATCAATTGCACATAAGGAGGTAGATTGTACAGATATAATAACATCCATATAATAAAGCGCCATATAGATATCGCAAGTAGATGTAAAAATGTAACTTTTTAATCGTCGGACACGATAATACGTTCAACATGTTCAAATTTGTGCGAATTACATATGTATATATTATTCACAATGTTAAAAAAGTTAAATGTTCCTACATTTATGTACATTACATACACATATAAACACAACAAAGTTTTCATTTTATTTGTTCTTGATGTGATATCTGTTTAACTTTGTTATCTTTGATAACATACTCTTATTAAAGGCAATTGCAAATTGACATGTTAACTCAAACAATTTATTTCTTAAATTGTTTCGGTTATCTTATTGATCGAATTTATTTTAAGATACTTTGTATATAATCTACTCGAATCTAGAATAAAAGAAAAAAAGAAGAAAATTAATTGATAACATACATAACATTTATTCACAAAAATTGTGTTGTTACAACCAAAATTTAATTTGTTGAGTAGTGACGGTTTTCATCTGAACCGATGACGCCCACAATATGCTAAAAAAAACTCATAACTTATTGTTTTTGCATGGGTTTAAGGTTCATTCAGAAACAATTGAAAAATGTAGGCTCAATGCAAATGAATAAAATTAACTGCGCAATGTAATTTTTTGGTTTCAAGGGTAAGTGAGCCAGTAACAATGTAAGAAACTCGCAAAGGTGGTCTTTCATCTTAGACTTTCGGCCTTATACAAATGTAGCACAACAGTCCCCCACAAAAATGGTTCTGGTTTGTATTTAGTTGAAGCGGAAGCGAAAGCAATTTCATAGCTGCTAGCAACTTACTGATAGTGATCTTGTGTACTATTAAGGGTTCAATAAATGATTAGGCTGACCACAATTCCATATCTTTAAAATTCATAGTTTATTATAACTAAGCAATGTATCAAATAATCGTAACCATAAACTAATTACTTACTTATTTATGAACTTAATAAGGCTTTAAGAACACTTTATATTTTATGATCTATTTAATGCATATCATATAAATATGGCGGCGTTGAGATTAAATCTGATTTTGATAAATTTACAATTAAATTTTGAACTTTTGCCTGTGAAGGCAACAATTATTTTCTTGTTTCTGTTCAGATTAATTATAATATAAAATATTCCACTACACATACTTAAATTATCAATTATCGTGTTATCAATTAAAATAGAGTTGCAGCTAACTGCAATCTTAGCACCTAGAAAAACGCTTAAATATGTTGATAAGCGCTTGAGTTTTTTTATGTCAAGTAAATTTATAAACAATAAATTTACAAACAGAATTCTTTCCTCTATAATATATCATACTTAGTCTGAAAGCTATGTATGTATGTATGGATGTATGTACATACATATAGCACTTGTTTAAAACGTTCTATGAACTGAGCAATGTTATTGCACTTCATTTTTGCCCCATTAATCATTTCTGATCGTGCAACGAGTAATAATTTTGTAGGTAATACAATTGCGTAGAAAAATGTTAGCTAATAAAAACACAAAACTGGCTTCAGTACGTAGTAGAAGTAGCTAAACACTCAGCAAATTAAAAAAAAAAATAGATGCAAAATGATTGTTCAATTATCATAATTCATAATACCACGCGAACGTTATATTTCTCGATTTCAAATCGATTTGTCATGATTTGGTAAAAATTTTTTTGTTAACGTACATTTGTATATTTTGTTTTAAACACATACTTACATACATCTGAATTTAAACATCGCAAAATGTTAGTCACAATTTCTTAAATACGTAGTTAATAATTTTTGCATCTAGGAGATGTACGTGTTACAAATTTAAAATAAAAAAAAAACATCGGCATTTGACAATGTACTAAAGAGTAAAATAAAAACAAAAAACATACAAGTACGTTTAAAAGAATGAAGCTTGATCAGGCTAGAAAAATGAGCTGTAATTAAAATTCTAATCACATAATACAAACATACAGATGTAGGTTATACAAATTAAATAAATTCATAATTTTGTATTATTATTACCTATGTACATTCCTACTAAATCAAGAGGACAAGTACTAACTTACTTACTTTACTTTTGATGGCGCTCACAGCCCAGGATGGGCTTCGGCCTCAACTAACAAGCCCCTCCAGCCAGCTCTGTCCCTAGCTAGCCGCTTCCAGTTGCGCACACCTTTGATGTCGTCATTCACTTGATTGCGCCACCTGTTACGGGTTCTTCCTCTGCTGCGTACCCCATCGGGGTTGGATTCGAAGACTCGTCGGGCAGGTGCGTTGCTGTCCATACGCTCCACGTGCCCCAGCCATCTAGCCGCTGTATTTTCAGCTTTTTGACCAGGTCAACGTCGCTGTATAGCCCGTATAGCTAGCCAATCCCATTCTAGCCGCCTCCGATTCAATGCTCGCAAATGCCCCTGCCACAGCTCGCTTCGTTCTGCCGACAATGTCTATGTCATCCGCATATGCAAGCAATTGAACGGACTTTTGATAGATTGTACCGCTGGTGTTGACATGTGCGTTGCGTACAATGGCTTCAAGAACGATGTTGAATAGGTTGCATGATAACACGTCGCCTTGCCTCAATCCTTTCTCAACATCAAAGAACATCAAAGGAATCGGTGGTGTTCTTACCAATTTTGACGGAGCAGCGAGATTTCTCCATCGTCATCCTGCACAGGCGGACGAGTTTGGCAGGGATGCCGAGAATCGACATGGCTCTGTATAATTCGTCCCTTTTCACGCTATCATACTCGACTTTAAAATCGATAAAAAGGTGGTGTGTATCGATCTGGAATTCCCGGGATTTTTCTAAAATCTGTCGGAGTGTGAACATTTGATCGACGGTTGACTTGCCTGGCCTAAAACCGCACTGATAGGGGCCGATCAGTTCGTTGACAAAAGGTTTTTAGCGGTCACACAGGATGGCCGACAAGATTTTATAAGCGACGTTTAGGAGACTAATTCCTCTGTAGTTGGTACATTTCAGAACATCTCCCTTTTTATGGATGGGGCACACTATACCGAGGTTCCATTCATCTAACTTATGTACTTACTTATAGGGGAACTATAGACCTTTGGTCTATTTGGCTTCAATCACCTAGCTTTTGCAGCCAGCTCAATAATTTGTATGGTCACACCATCGGTGTTAATCGGTTCTACATGATTAAGGCCGTTTAATGTTATTTTTCTAAATCATATTTTGTTTCTGTTTTTTTTTTTAATTATGAACAGTTGGTTGCCTGTGACTTAAATCAAATTCGGATTAAAAATGAACTCAACATACTTTTTTGTTTTTTCATTCGAACGAATCTCCCTAATCGGGGAGACAAAAAACCCCCTCGTTTACGATTTTTTGCTTGCTCCATAGGGCAAGTATTGGCTTCATTTCAAAAAAAAAATGTTGAGGTTTTAATCAAAACTTATATTACGATAATGTATAGAAGTCCAAAAAAAGGTCGATCTGTTTGCCTGTGCATCTGTGTGTCCCGATGATGAGCTAGAGCCTTAACGAATGAACGGATTTACTTCAAAATTGGTGTGAAGCATTTTTATGTGATTCCCTAGAGTAGAAATTCGAATTTTTGTTTTAGCTCATTTAGAGCGGGTAGATGCCATACGACTGTTTCGGTTTTATCAAGTTTTCCCAAAAATTGCTGTAACGATTATGATTACACTTTGTAGATTTTATCTCTAAAACAATTTTAATAACACTGCATACCACATCTTTACCAAAAATTCTAATAATGTAATTAAAATTATGAGTTTTTTTTTGAAAATATTAACGTTTTTACTTCTTTAGGTATATTTCCGCATATCTCGTCATATCCTTGGATGATTTTATCATTATTTAGCAATTTGGTACTTCTACTTTAATAAAAAAAATATTAAATTTAAGATTTGTTTAAATATTTTTTTTTACGAAAAAGTAAAATCAAATAAAGAATGTTTTTGACTTTTATCCAATTTTTTTTTTTTTTTTAATTTCAATAGTGCTATTTTAACATATTTTTATTATTTTCTCGTTATAACGACATTAAAATATTATCAAAATATTACTATATCTTCACTGTCAATGTTAAGCTACATTCTATTAGTTGTTAGTTACAATAGCAAGTTCTTGGGATTCCAGGTTCAAAGGCTTGGAAGTACTGCACTTTCAAGGTTTGTCCCACTTTTTCCCCATTCAATTTGAATGGGAAATACGAAAAAGCCAAGATGGGAACCTCTGAGCTGAAATTAAAGCAACTTCATTCAATTTAACTTACCTTAACATATAGGGAATGCCAATCAGTTTACCCTCGAGCCCAACTTCAGAAGTACTGTAATGTACAGAGATTCTTTCTTTAGTCGCACCACACGAATGTGAAATGCTTTACCTGGCCAAACTTTCCTCTCTCATTTCGATATGCAAACACTCTAAACTAATGTGCATCGGTATCTCCTTTTAAATCCTCTCCTACTTACCTAATCGCTCGTGCTATGTTCATTTTAAGAGTATTCATAACCCTTTTTGTGGATGATTAATCTAAGGTGTGACAAAAAGCTAAAGTGTGTAGGTTGGGTGGAGATAATACAAAATCGTAACCCGTTTAGGCGGAGAGGCAATTTTCAAAAAAAAAATTGACTAACAAAAAAAAATATTTTAAAACAACGGTAGGTAATACATAAAGGTTTTTTTACTTTTACTTTTCAAGATATTAAAAAATTAAAAAACCAATTTCTTAGTAAAAACAAGAAAAAACGAAGTTAATCACCCTGATTACGGTTGTCGTGTCACTTAAACGACAGTAAAACGACACGTCCCTGGAGGCGGCAATTGATATTTTATTAAAACTAATTTCGTCATAATAATGGTTGGCGATTGGAGAGAATGTCGAAGATTTGGGTTTATTAAAACGCCAACTGTCACCTCTAGAGCCTTGTCGTTTTAGTGAAACGACAATTGTAATAGGGGCGAATGATCAACCGCTTGCTGAAATGATCATTTGGACGGAATCTTCTTACTTTTATGAAAAAGAAAAAGACAATGAAAGAAGAGATAACTGGCTCTACAAAAAAGGTATAACAGGGAATTGATAGTGTCACGGTTTTTTTTTTTTTTTAATTTTTTGTTTCTCTTAAGTCTTTATTAAGATTTTTTTACTCTATCTCTTAAACCTATACGCTCTAGCTTTTTGTCACAATGTCAACAGTCCTCTGTTATGGGTCTATGTTATTAAAGTTAATTTGTTCGAGACACTGGGTTGTACTGTAAAAGATGTGATAGATTTCAAAGTCTTTGCTAACAAGGTTAAACTCACATCCCACGTCAGATTGGTGCGGCACAGAGGAACACGAATCAGTTTCATATGCAAATAAAGTAACGTACTTCATCTTATGTTCGTTTAGTTTGTGGAATTCCGCAATACTTCGAGCTTTTTTGTCCCATTTATGTTAGCTTTAAATTAATTGTACAACAAAAAAAAACCCTCCTCGGCTACCCTTTGTATAACAGTAATAATCTATCTACATAAATGTATATAAAAAGCCTTAAATAAGTCATTAGGCGATACTAGGATTAGTAATTCTGTTATGAAATCTGCTTAATTTATAAGCAGGGATTTTTATCGCCGTTCACAAACAAAAGTAATTTAAATTTGGTTTAAAAAAAATCAATAAATAAAAAAAGTGCGTATACACCCTAGTATACCACTTTGTTTTATGATTGTTTTTTTTTAGAGAGAATATACATAAATACAACATGTTTACGACATAAACACTTGACCAACATGTATCGTCAATATAAGTAATTTCTCAATAAATTTCAGGGTGGAGCTTTGAAACCTTTGAATTTCTTTCGTTTACTATGTACCTACATTTTTAAAAATAACAATAAATATCGTTGTTTTTGTGTATTTACTATTATTTTTAATACATATGTTGTGTATGTGCCAAATTTCAAAATTTTTCATCAACCGCTAAATGTTTACCAACTTTTTGAGTAAAAGACAAAACTACGGGTAGGGTGGCATTTGTTATTGTGAACCGAGTACATAAAATAAAATTTCGTATTGAATCGTTGCTTTTTATTGTAAACACCCCAAAGGGAGGAAACAAAATAATTCGAACATTTAGAAAACAAGACCCACCCTAATATACACTGTTTAGATAGAAACAGTTACTATTCCTAAAATATTTTTTTTAAGATACTAGTACACCATTATAAGGTTTGAATTAACGTGCAAATAAAAATTAACTTAAAAAAAAATCGTTGCACGTTTACGAAATTTCGAATTTTCAAAAACATATTTTGAATATTTTATTTTAAATTCAAAAATTGATTATATTTTTTTTTTGAAAATGTTGGTATGCAATGTTACTAAAACTTTTTTTAAAACTTCTGCATACAAAAATTATTTTAAATAGGTTAAACTACCAATTCTGATAGTAGTCTTATTACGAACCCCATTGTAATCTGAAATTTACTACAAATCGCGAAAAAAAAACTTTGCTTCGAGATGTTCTTCCGACAAACTGATCGGAGCAAAATTCCCCCGATTCGATTAAAATCGAGAATTTTTCAATCGGACGGATACCTCCTTGAGGCCGATCATGAGATAATCCAACATTTATTATGTAATTCGTATTTTCTAATTTAATAATGAATTTAAGTACAACCATTTTAATTTTGTTTTGTTTCTAGATATTCACAGATGGAATAACAAACAAATTAGTGGGTTGCTTTAATAAGCCGACAACAACAGATGACAATAATTCCTCTCAAAATGGCTCTTCCGACTACTCAAACAGTGTCGTTCTCGTTAGAGTTTATGGCAATAAAACCGACATGCTTATTGATCGTAAAGCAGAAACCCGTAACATTAAGCTGCTTCATTCCTACGGATTCGCTCCCTCCCTATTTGCTACATTCAAAAATGGACTCGCCTATGAATATGTACCCGGAGTAACGCTCACCCCAGAAACTGTGATTAGACCTGAAATATGGCAGCTTGTGGCATGTCGCATGGCCGATATGCATAAAGTTTCCCAAGACAACGGTTTGGCGATACCACCACCACGAGAATCAATGCTTTGGAAAAAGGTTCAGAGTTTCTTTGATTTGGTGCCAGAACGATTCTCGGACGCAGAAAAGCACAGCAGGTAATTTGGCACAAACATCCTATGACATTTCAACACAAATTGCTATATTCACAGGACATTTATGTAATAAGAAGGACAAGATTTCGAAAATCGTCATCTTCTTCTCCTTGGTGTAGTGTGATCTGGTTCTGTTGTTGCACTCAGTTGTTGTATACGAACTCTATTGTAATTTGCCATTTGTCTGTCTTTGAATCGAATTAAATAATTCAACCCGAATGACCCAATTGTGAACCATCTTATATGCTAAATTTCCTTATTCATTCTAGGTTAGAAAAAACTTTTCTACCAATTTCGAAGATCCGCAATGAGTTTGAGTTGCTTTATAAAAAATTAAAATCACTCAAGAGTCCGCTAGTTTTTGCACACAATGATTTGTTATTGGGTAATGTAATCTACACAGAATCTCTGCAACAGATAACATTCATTGACTACGAATATGCTGACTATAATTTTCAAGCTTTTGATATTGGTAACCATTTTGCTGAGTTTTCTGGCGTAGATGAGGTAGATTATCAGCGGTATCCTTCAGAGGAATTCCAACTTAAATGGCTGCGAACTTATCTGGAAGCGTACTTGGAGAGCAACGAAGTTTCAGATGAAGAAGTTCAGAAGCTGTATGTGCAAGTGAATCAGTTTGCATTGGCAGCGCACTTCTTTTGGACGATATGGGCCCTTATTCAGGCTGAATATTCAACAATTGACTTTGATTTTGTCGAGTAAGTAAAAGAAAATGTTTGTTTTTTTGTTTCAAAATATTTTTAATTTGTTCGAAACTACAGGTTTGGTGAATTGTAGAAAATAACAATTTTAAATTCAATAATAAAATTTCAGAGTGGATATAATGTTTCACTGTTAACTGGAATTGGGGTTTCGATCCCCGTTGTAGGCAGCATTCTTTTCTATATATCCCCAGTTTCAACTATATGCCACCCGTGGAATTTCATTATAATAAATAACACCTTATTTTTAGTTGACTGTGCCACAACAATTCGTTCCTTCTAATTAGAAGGCCTGACAATTAGTTTTTAATAATATTTCAAGTGTTTTACGGCCCTATCCTCTGATTGATTCTATCGAATCTAATGTCTTCAAAATGCTACGATTACTTACTCCTATTTCCGAAATTTGTTTTGACCGCAATTTTCATGTGCATGTATGTATAGCTGTGAACACGAAAATAAAAAAAGCAATGTTTTAATACTCTTAGCTCTGAACTCACTCATTAAAGAGAAAAAAAGCTTAAGAGAAAATATTAAGCTTGATAAAAAAAGAGAAAACAATAGGAAACAATTCATGATCATAGAAAAACAGTTACTTTTGCTATTGTAGATCTTATTTCGTGTGCACATTAAAATAGCAGGGGTCTGTAATAATTTAACATTTTTTTTTGATTAATTGAAAAATTGTCTTTAAAATAAGATCAAAATAAGCGAGTTTCTTTTAAAAAATATTTTTAACCAGGAATGGGCTTTTACAATAACGGTTTTCTTTTTGTATCAACAAAAGTGGGTTGTGGTAAGCATTGCACCGGTGAGCAACGAAGTTTAATCCAGCATTTTTGTTCATGCTCCGCCAAAATGATAGCCAATGCTATAAAATTCATTAAAAAGTTTGAAAACAGAGGTGGAATAAGAAAAAACAACATGCCAGGATGATAGAAGGATTGTGAGTTCAGCCAAACTAGATCCAAAAAAGTCGGCTATACAAATCAGAAAAGAGCTAAATTTGGAAGTAAGTGATATGACCGTTCGATGAAGACCATTGGAAGCAAAATTAGAAGCACGTAGCCCAAGAAAAACGCCTTTACTTACAAAAAAACATAAGGAAAACCGTTCGCTAGAAAATTTGCCTCCTTTTCTGTGGAAAAATGGTGAAATATTTTATGGACGGATGAGTCCAAAACTGTTAGACGGCAGTCTGTTAGACGTCCTCCAAACACCGAATACCTACCACAATACACAACGAAAACCGTCCAACACGGTGGTTAAAGTTTTTTCAATATTTCTTTTATTTTCTACCTATTGCTATTTTCGTGTTCACCACTATATAAATTTTTTTGTTTGAAACAAGTGTTTCTCTTTGGCGGATAGCAGTTTTATTGTCAATGGTATTATGTCAGGTACCTTTATATTTAGAACTAAAATAAATGTTCATATCCCCTTCATGTAAACACTTTAAGTCTCAAGTTTGTTCAGGCATACAGAATCGTAGTGTCAAATTTAATTAAATTCTGAGTTCGATTTTCCAAAACATGCCGCTTGTATCTCTGTACATCCATACATACAATATATAAAATCACAAGTGCACAGCCAACACCTTCTTATAGTGTTATAGTATCTTTTAAATGCAAAATCACGAGCCAAATAATATGTACATAAATAGTTATCTGAAGTTGACTCAACTTTAAACCAATTTATCATTAATTTATTTGTTCATTCAATCATTTTTCTTTCAAATTTATTAAATGCATCGGACATTTATTGAATCTACCACTAAGGTATGTTTTTTACTGTAATACTGCAATAACATTAAACAACCGATAAAATTCTTTTCACACCTGACTACAAAAAAAGTTCAGTTTTCATAGACCATAATATGCGTAATTGATTGCTTCAAAAGATATTTTCTCAACTTTATTTTTAATTTCTCGAGTAGTTTTTAGTGAGCTGAGATCATGATGATAAAATAGTGACAAACAATAGAATTAAGAGGCTTATTTTTGCACTGGTTTGTAGCATTTATTTTGTCCCCAAATGTGGGTTTTCTCTTAACAATCTACAAGAGTCTAGTCAGGTTTTAGAAACCTTTGAAAATTAAAAAAAAAAAATCAAATTTACAAAAAAATGTGATCGAAATTGCTGTAGTTGTTCCCAATATTTATTTAAGTGTTTTTTTTTTTGTTAATAGATTTTTTTATTTTCTACTTTGCAGCTATGCCTTTACCCGTTACAATGAGTACTTAACCAAAAAGGAAAAATTCCTATCACTGGATATTAACACTAATAGTCTTAGCTGAGACAACTTTCATAATTGCATCGTTTGACACGAAACCAGCAAGACATTTAAAAAGCTACATGTGAAACTAAAAACAATAATTCACATTTATTTTTTTTTTTTGTATAAAGTTAAATAAAAAGAGTTCTCAAACAAAACAATGAACAAAACAAAAATAAATCTTCCGTAAATCTTCTATAAAGAAATTTTAATTTCAACGATTTTTGTTTGTTTTCTTTCTACGAACCTAGTTCGCTTATTATAATTTATAATTAAGCTAGACATATAATATCATGATTACTTAAAAAAAGAGCGAATCGTATTCGTTTTAGTGTTTAAAATTTACAAAAGAAAGCATTCCCATTAAATGCATTGTTATATTGTGTTACGAAATATTTGTATGTTATTTTTTTTTTTTAATTTTGTTGAATGTATAAAAGGTGAATAAAAGGTATATAAACAAAAATCTTGTATTTGTTTGATTTTAAACAACAACAAAAACTCAACACATCATCATATTCTACAGAATTCAAACGTCAATGAGGAGAAGTAAAAATATCTAGGATATGTTTCATTCAAAAACAAACCTGTGTAAGTTAGTCCACTAACTATTATATCAAGTTTTATTACACGCTTATTGTGCTCACAAAACTTAAGAAAGGTTAATTTCTTCCAGAAATATGAACTACAAATGGTAAACCCCAAAAAGTACACTAAGTAAAAAAACAAACAACTTGTTTTCACAAAATATTAATTTATATTTGTATGGTATATCATGCACCTTAATAGAGATTATTTGTTTACAAAAACACAATTGAATTTATTAAACTTTATAAATATTTATTTTATTTTTATTTCACTTTATGTATACGAGTATTTATCACTAATATTATCCTCCCAATTTCAAAGTTTCCTTTAAACCTTGAACTCAGTTCATTTATACTGATGATCTGGAGTTTAAACTAAACGTGGAGTTTAAACTTCCACTGTGAAACTGGGGGTAATTAGTGTTTAGTTGTGTTATATTTATTAGGTTTTTTTTTCTTCGTAATTTAATAGGGAAAATATCACAAATAATTGTGGTGGTTACAGGGTACAGCAATAAATACATTGTCTAAATGATTTAAGTTTTATATTTTTAACAAACCTATTACGGCAAGACGACAGCCGAGCTCAGAAATGCATTATAATAATAATAATTTTAACTATATGCCTGTAAGACCTCAGGTCTTAAGTTTTTAGTTAATTTGATGTCATTGTTGAGAGGAAACATTAATTCTTCTAAAACACTAGCAATGTTTTCTAATGGAAAGTATATGTCTGCAGAAATGGAAAGTACATTTTGCAGTGTTGCTGAATCTCCATCCAAATAATTTTATGTTTTACATAGCCTTTTTTGCAGAAATCAAATGCAGATACATTTAAATCCATCTTGGAAAAAACGGAGTCAGTATAAATATGAAAAAAAAACCCTCAGAACTGCTTAACAAGTATATATTTTTTTAGTACACAATCGGAGTGAAACAAAAGTTGTACATGGTCTCCAAATCTATAGCGAAAAATATTAATGAGCTCGTATGTACAAATGTATGTACATGTCAAAAATTAAAACAAAAAAATCAAATTCAACAAAATTTTTCGTTTATTATTTTGGCATGTCATTTCTGTATGGGATTTTTCGTTAGGCATTAGCAGCGTACTTGGCTTGTGAATGTTGAATTTAAAAAAAGGCTTTTAATTTTCGTCTTCAGTAAAACGATATAGGGGCATTCCATTGTCACGTACCCGACATTCGTACGTAGTTTTTACTATTTAAAGTAAATTTAAAACAACTTAATACTAGAATCTAGATTATTTTCTTACATTTTAAGATCGTTTGAAATCCTTGCTTTGATGTGGCAAACGATTTGTAGTTAAAAATTTAAAAAACTGGTAATTATACTAAGAGTAGTTTGTGTCACTTGCCCGACATTAAAACTACCAAAGTTCAGAACTTCAGTAATTATTGGTGTATTTTAGCTAAACTTTGAGCTTGTATAGCAAAATAGCATTTTCTACAAAATAATTACCAAATAAGGATTTTTTAACAAAAATTATTTGAAAACAATGTACTAAATCTGAATTTTAGCATTATAATTGCCGTAACGTGCCCGACAATTATGTAACGTGCCCGACAATTATGTAACGTGCCCGACAATTATGTAACGTGCCCGACAAGTACGAAATTAGAACTGACAATGCATAGATATTTGTTGAAAACGTGGTCTTCTTGGTCCAAATCCTAGTCTTGTTGGTCCAAATAGTGTTTCTTAGTGTGTATAAAAGAAAATTGTTTTCCTAAATAGACGTTGAGTGGAGATATTGATAATAAAATATTTTTAACACATATTACTTAATAACTTTTAAATGTGTATTTGTTTGTTATTTTACATCTAAATGAAACAACGATTAATTTGATACCTCATTTGTTGATCTACATGCTATATTAGTGTCACAATCGAATTAATTAAATTTATCAAAAATCGGTCGAAATTTTCTGCTTTGTTCATTGCCAACCTTTGTTATTTGAATAAAAATAATTATTTCTAATCGGCTTTTTTTGCTTTTAAAAAATCATAACTTCATTTTTACTGGTCAGGTCTTCAAAATTAAGGTCTTACAAAAAAGCCAAATTTCTGTATACAAATTATTTGGGAGGGGCGAAAAATTTCATACTAAACGGGTTTGTAAATGTCCCGTCAACTTTATATTGGTTCTTTTAAATTCAAAACTTGATGAAAAATTTTGAAATTTCAAAAAACAACACGATTATAATACGTTTATTGCTCCTCTAAAAATATTATATGACTAGAAAATAAACACTTTGTCTTGGTTTTCAAAGACTTTTAATAAAACGCGTCACGTGCCCGACAATATGTTAATCCCCTTTTTTTACATGTTATAAGCACGATAAAATTAAACAAAATTATGTATTAGATAGGTCACTTCCTGCGCTGTTTAAGTCGTAAATTTTAAAAAGCTACTTGCCTCAGTTTGGTAATACATCAAATTAAACTGTTGAATTGTCACGTGCCCGACATTTTGACAATACGATTTAAAAAAAACGGTAAATGTATGCCTCTACTTGGCTTAAAAGCACAAAATAGGTGTTTGAAATTTCAAAAGGGAAGATAAAAGAAGAAAATAATACAAAAAAGTATTAATAATAAGTTGAAACAAACCAAGTTATTTTCAAATTAAGAACATGCTAATTTGTAAGGACGCTGGACTGTTTGCAAGTTAAATTTTTGTTTAATTTGACATGTTACTATTTAAGTGTTTTTTGAGATGTGACTACTCATAGAAGTAAGGTTAGGGATAGTACTTTATTTAAAAATAATTTTCATTTGTTTCCCAAATAAAATATATAAACATACAAAATTACCACTTTTCATGGAATGCCCCTATATCGAAGATTTTGCTTCATCAAAAGCAAGCAAATGCAATATTTTTTTCCTCAGTACTTTGATAGCCAAATTCATATTTTTTCTGAGGAATTCTGTTTAGACAACTGAGACTAATAAGGCTCTCGGAATTCTAGAATCACAGTACACACATCTAATTCTGTTTAGACAACTGAGATTTATAAGGCTCTCTGAATTCTGAAATCACAGTACACACATCTAAGGTATTATACTGCGCACGGTTGTCAGAAATTTAAAAATGACTGCCTTTGTGATTTTGAAGTTAGTAAACAAAAACAAATTGATTGATTGTTTGAAATTATATTAATTTTACCATTGATTATGACAACATGCGCATTTTTAAAACTGAAAAAAAAAAATATGCATCACTGCTTTGTTTTTATAGTAATGGTAACGGACTTGTTTTAACCCAACCTGTGTGTCATAGCTTTATATATTTTATAAAATTCCATTAACTTTCCATAAATAGACATACATATACATGTGTATATATATATTTTATTAGTGGAATTAAAAATTTCAAAAGTACATAAAAAGGTAACGTTATTTTTAGACAGTTTATACATTTTTTTTGTTTGGTCTTAAAATTATTTAAAAGCAAATATTTCTTTTTTAAAATTATTATCTATCAAATTTTAAGTCTTGCCCTTAAATAAAAATATATCTTATACTGTATATATATACTATATATATATATATATTCAATATATATATATATACTAAATATATATATATATATATATATATATATATATATATTTATATATATTATATTCTATAACGTATACTAATTATAATTACAAAACTTAAAGAAATTTCTATTGCACATTGTGATATAAAAATACAATGATGTAGGGAAATAAAGTAGCTGTTGTAAAAATAAACAATTATTGTGATCGTTGTTAGTGCTGTGGCTATAAATTAAATATATTTATTTTAGCACATTTATTATTGTATATTTATTTTTTTTTTTTTTTTGTTAATATATTTCGAGATAATTTCTCAACTTCGTCTTTCAACCATTGGGGTATCTTTCTCCATAAGCATGGCAGGGTCGTCTCTTAGTATCCGTCTTAATTAAGCGTAGAATGTACACTGCTTACATTTTCTACGTCGGTCAGTCATTATGTTAAGCATAGGCAGAGCATATATCTACTTTTGCCTTTTTTGGGTTTTTGTTTTTCTCCTCGAACCCCAACCAAACTTATCAACCGTTGTAAATAATAAATTAATTAAACTATTCCTTCTTCGTTTCTTCTTTGTTTTGATAAGATGGTTCTGTTGGAGGGTTTGCAGATGTATTTGGCAGTAAATCGAAATTTGAAGTCGAAGCTCCTGGTCGTTGGTTAATTAGCACCTGTAGGAAATATTCACCAAATACCGAGTGATTGTAGAGAATAACTCGTCGCAGGGCAATAGCGAATGTCTGTAATTCATCTTGGTAATCAGTGTAACCGGGTGGAGGTGGGGGAGTACCGGTTTTTGAACCTAACACAAGTCTAAAGTAGGTATGAAGGCGTTTCCCTATTTTTTAATTGAATATAAAAATAAATCGCTATCACAAAAAAAAAAACAAAACAACTTACATAACAAATTGAACACTGGTGAATCAATGTTACCAATTTGAAGAATTTGAGATTTAAGTGTGCTCTCGGCAACAGCATCCATTTCATTTCCACCCTCTTCGGTAAGTTTCGTGTTTATGAATGTTTTAATCTGAATCCAAATATTTTCAATTGCCTCAGAGAGCTCCCTATATTAAAAAAAAAGAATAATGAATTAAAACTTAACTTTAAATCAAGCTTAACAAAGGAAAGAAAAAATACAACAAAAATCAACCCTGGAAAACTCTTTTTCTTAAAATTGTATGCATGTGTCTTGGAATACAACATTTTTAAGACAAAGACTAATAAACGTAAAAATCTTACAGGAAATACCTTATCTTTTTTTTAGTGTAACAAATAGTAGACATTTTACTTACTTTTCGTTAGCTACGTTTTGCAGTAAAATCTCAATCTGCTTAGCAAGAGTTGTGCGATTTGCTGTGCGTTGTGAAATAATTGGTATTGCTGAACAGATAGATATTAACGATGCGCAAGCACACAACTGTTTGGCTCTTTGACCCAACTTCAAAATTCGATCCTTATCAACAGATAGCACTTCAGGAAATGTCTCTGGATCGGACCAGTTCATTAATTCCATGTATGCGTTGTAGATAGTTTGGTCGGGACTCAATAGGGTTCCGGCTTGTGGTTGAATTTGGTTACGCTTCAACCAGCTGTCCGTGCATGGAAAACCAACTGTGGACCAACAAATGAATCTGTATTTCCTTTTATATAATAGTTTTGTTTTCAACTTACATTTGTAATATTCTAAATACTCCTTAAACTTGGTCTTTTCGTATTCAACTGAATTTGCCAAAATATCATTTCGTGCTGAATTCAACATGTAATTGGTCATATCCAGCTTCATGACAGTCATTGTTTCTAGAATTCCTTTGAATGTTTCTACGACATCATCAATTTCCGTGAGTTTCTGTACCTGTTCATCCCTTGCTGGAGCACAAGATTTTGCCATAATGGTAATGACAAAGTTTGCATAAGATTTAAAATCAAGAACACCTTGTTCAGCTTGCTGGCGAATAACACTTGCATCTAGAACTTCGTTGATGTGTTCCAAGGCTTTTTTGTTGCTGGAAGGAATGATTTGAGGGAAACATTCTTTAATGTCGGCTAGCAATTGAATGGCATGATCAAAATTAGGTGGAGTTAAGTTTAGCTGCTCACGTAAAATGTCCCAGAAAACTTTATGCATTACTTCCTTAATACGACGTTCCAAGCTTAGAGAAAAAAAAATTAATTAAGCCCAAATGACTATAAAAAATCAAGTATAAATTAATTTATTTACCTGTTTTCTGGAGCTTCATAAGGCTCAAACTTGAACTCGGGATTGACAGCGATTTCATGGACCAGTGACATGTTTTCAATATTATTCACAACATGAGTTAATTCATTTAGGGTCACGACTTTTGGTGGACTTCCATCTGTACTAGGAAGTATGAAGCGAGCTCTATTTTTGATTAAATTTATAATAAAACAAGTAAGTTAAAATAATTATACTCAAAATGTTTATAAAGGTTTTGTTTGTCTTACTGATCGGATCCTTCACTATCTGTTCTTAATCTCATACTAGTAGCAACCGGGGAAGAACTTAAAATATTCTCCATATTCTTTCCTTCATTGGTGGAACTATTGGAATCCATTCTGAAAAATAACAAAAAATAAATAAAAAAATAAATCGGGTGGCACAACGGCTCATGAAGAACCAGGGCCTAGTGACTAACAACTCGCAACCGTTCCTGTGTGCGCCTTTCGACAGGAATGGAAGGGACCTACAATTTAATGCCGAATCCGAACGGCTAGGCGAGAAGCATTTATTCGTGACAAGTGATACTCTTGGAGGGTTTGTCAATTCCTCGTAAGAGGCAGTGAAAATAACATAATATGTAAATTAAAACAAATATAATAGCCTATTGGTGAAAGCAACGGGTGTTGCTTAGTTTAAGTTTTAATGACTTTTTATATTTTTTAGAAAGCTGGCCCGCATTATTCAAAAAAAAAGTTTTAAAAGGTTTTTGAGTTTAGTCGAAAAAAACACAAACAACTTTGCGGCTTTATTAATATAGATTTTGATACTTGTGTTGTTCCACTTTTAATATTTTATTTGGTTTAAAATGCATCGCCAATGGTCAAAGTCAATAGCCAACAAAATTATTTTTTTATTGTAAACAGACATTTACAATAATGAGATGCTTAGAAATAAGGTATTTCCCAGAAATGAAAACATATATTGCAAAGATTTAAACTGGCTCCAGGAAAATTAGATACAAAAGTGTCCTTACTTCGAAAAAATTCCGACAAAGCTGAATTCTGGTGGAGAGCTTAATTTTTACGCTATTAACACTTCCTTAAAAGTACCCTTAGTTAGGAGTGGACCAAGCAAAATTTAGGGGTTGAAGGAGTAAAATAAAAATTACTCGAAAACGATAAGGTACACACATTAGCTCATGTAATTCTACACAAAAACAATTGACGGTCGAAAACGTTGAATGTAGTATATTAAGTCAAAAAAAACTAATAAAATTATATTTTTGCGTGCGGAGTATTTTGTTTTGGGTGGTTTTTGGAAAAATATTTTAACAATAGATATTTAAGATATCTCAGAAACAATCCTACCAACCCCCATTTTGACGCAAAATTGAACTTTGGGTCGATACAACTTAAGCAATAATTCACGTACAGAGGTCGTTAATATGTCATTTTTTAGTTAATTGTAATGTCTACAAGTTGTTTTTAGATAATTTTGTGAAAAAATAAACTTCTCGGGTTATTAACAGAAAATCAATTTGTTCAAGATCTCGGCATTGTCCTTCCGGAATCACTCTAAGAAAATATTTTTCCAAACATAAAAAAATATCCTAACCCAAAAATATAATTTTACTACATTTGTTTGACTAAAAATTTACTACACCCTAATGTTTTCGAACATTTATCTCCAAATATATCAATTGTACGCAGAAAAGTATTAAAACATTTTTGAAGTGAAACTTCTTTGCGCGCGTTGAGTGTAATTTCAAGGTTGAATTTTTGTGAAACGAAAAAATGTAACGCCACATGTGCAACTAGGATCATTGAAGAAGAAGTCTCCAAGATGGAGCCTACGTCTTTGGGATAGGGCAGGGCATGTGCAGAGAAGATGAGGAACAGACTCTTCCTCCTCTTCGTACATACAGCTTCTGCAAAAGTCGTTTGCGAAAACTCCAAGCCGCTTTGCGTGCTTGCCTATAAGACAGTGCCCGGTTATGACACCAATTACGGAGCTGATATGCAATCTGTTCAAAGATATCAAACACTTAGAGCGCCTCACATCTAGCGTAGGCCAGATCTGTTTTGTCGCCAGGCAAGTGGTTACGTTGTTCCACCTAAGGTTTGTTCTCCTTAAAGCATCTTGCTTCAGCAAAAATTTGCATGTAGCTATAGGCATACCGATATTTACTTTTCAGGTAAAATAGGTAGTCTTGTTCCACCTTTGGCGAGTTCATCAGCTTTACAATTACCCGGAATGTCCCTGGCCCGGCACCCAACAAAGGAGAATATTGAACTGCTTTGCCATCTCTATAAGAGATGATCGACAGTTTAGGTCTGTTACAGAGTTTGTAGAGACACAGTCGAGAGATTTTATGGCAGCTTCGCTGTCGATTTTTTGGCATTTCAGAAGTCGATATCGCGTTTTCCTTGAGCCAAGATAAAACTTCCTTTATCACCAAAAGTTCTGCCTGGAACACGCTACAATGGTCTGGAAGACGAAATGAGAGACTTAAATTTAGTCTTTCTGAGTACACGCCTCCAACAACCCCATCATCGGTTTTTGAGCCGTCCGTAAAGAAATGACTCGATTCGTCTTCCAAAAATGTCACGTCCTCCCATGTGGATCTGGAAGGTATGGCAACTTGAAAATTTTTATCGAAACGGAATTGTGGGATGGTGTAGTCAATTATACGTGGAAGTGATCTGTATGAGTTCAGTATAGCTGAGTGACTTATTTCATTATTGGTCCACTGTGAAGAGGCTTTAAGACGGATTGCCGTACTTCCTTCCGCTTGTTTACTAAATATATCGAGGGGTGTCAGATGAAGAAGAGTGTCCAGTGCCGCGGAGGGAGTAGAACGAAGTGCTCCACTTATACACATGCAGGCTGATCTTTTCGTGGTTAATTATATATGGTTGAAAAATAAATAAAACCAAATTAAAGCTGTCATTATACAAATTTTTGATTTGGCAGAGATTTTGAGTGTATGCATTTTTGGAAATAGTCGGAAAACCTACTCTCATAAACTGATTTATATCTTTTAAATGTTCACATTTTTTTTAAATTGAATTTTCATTATTATTTAATTTTCAAATTTACAACCCCAACCCATCGATCATTTTGATATAGAACACATAGCTGAGTCTTACGCATATAAGCTTAATATCCCCATACATTTCGAGATTTTTAGACCGCCACTTTCACTTTTGCCACGAGTACTGAATTTTCGAGTAATTTGGAAAACAATTAATTTTACTAGCTACACCCCCCCCCCCCTAATTTGTTCCAAATAATTAAAAAAAATTCCTGTAAAATTTTAGCTCATTTTATTGACATTAACCCGGCCCCCCAAATGTCTGAAGTTTTATATGGGAAATCTCCATGTATTTTTGTACATGAGCCGTTGTGCCACCCGATTTATTTTTTATTTTTTAAGGGGGGTGCGTTATTCAAAGTAAGACAATGACCCTTATAAGGACCAACCACCCTTATGTATATAAATATGTATAATAAATGTATATGTACAAGGACCTAGTTACTATACAAAATTTAGTTTAAATTAAAAAAAATCACTTCTGCTGTCACATAACTTAAAATATAGCGAACCAAAAAGGCTTATGATTTAATTATTAAACGGGAAAATTAACAACAAAAAAAACGGATTTTTCGGAGCAATTTGCATCTTCAATTTTAAATTATCACATACATAAATACCCTCGGATAGGACATTAAAAAGAACATATGCCAGATATAAAGGTAAATTCTAATTCAGTGTTTACTAAGTGCTTGCTAAAGAAGAGCACACAATTATGAGCTCAAAATGCATTTGATACAATTTGTTAGTAAATAAAAGCATTATTTGTCAAAAAATTGTGTTTTTATTAATTTATCAAAAAATTGCGTTCAATTTTCAATAAACATTTTGAAATTACATAGACCACAAATAATCCACGTTTTTTCAGTGATTAAATAAATAAACATAAAGGTAAAGTTTGCAATTGTTAAGATGCTAACATAGGACAAATCAATAATGTATTAACATTCAAATATGACTGCAATGGGAGCTAATGTAAATAAAATTTCCCTGGGAGCGTTTCTTTTCTTCGAAAATTGAATAAAATTCCTAGAGAAATTCAGAAAAATCAAGTAAGTCAAGAATTCCCCAGAAATTCGTCGGTTATATTTCCAAGAAAGTTTTCTCTCGTTACGAAATTTTAAATGGAGCAGCGAGGTGGCTCAGTCTTTATAAATACTAATATCGCCCAGTGGTCGAAATTCGACCATTTACCTATATGAAAGCCGTTCAATAAAGCTTCCCAATTTTCTGCACAAATACCACTGGGTAAATCTGAGTGTCCTAGAGTGACTTAAAAATTCATATTCGTTATCTAGGATGATATGAAAAACTGACTTTCTTTAAACGCTATTTGCGGCCAAACTTAACCTCCTAGAGGCATAATACAAGTTGACATTTTTTTCACTTTAAACTCGATTTGCGGCTAAACTACTAAAAAGTGTCATATTCGTGATACAGAAATTGCCAACTTTCAATCGATGTAGTGCACGATACGAAAAACCGAAAATGAAAAGTTAAAATTTAAATGCAATATTTGTCGAATAATTTAGAACTACTGAATTGCAAAATAACGAAAAAATCAACATAGCCCATTACTAGATATGAGTGAATATACCTAAATAAGTATAAAAAAAAGTCCATTGACCATTTAAAAAAAAATATATTTGTTTATCCGTTATTCGTATATTTTTTTTTTTTTTTGTAAAAACGTGGTATACAAACATTTGAACACTTATAGTCCAGGAAAATCAGTTAAAATAAGGTACTCATTTCGGAAAAAATCGGAGAAAGCTGAATTTTGGTATACACGTTCTGTGAACCTTCCTCAATAAGCCCAGAAAGTTCCGCCAAGATATGTTGGGTGCTAGCTTTTTTATAACGGTAAAAAGACAAAAAAAAACGTTTTTTTTCCAAAAAAAATCAGTATATTTCCATTTCTAACGGGTTTTCGTCCAAAAAACTCAAGTTCAAAATTAAAGAACATAAAATTTACAATAAAAAAGTCCATGCATTTCTACTCATAGCTATACCCGTTTCTGAGTTATTCAGCGTTAAAAAATTAGTTTCGTTTCTATTCTTCGATAGTGTGATCTGCCAAAAAAAAACAGTTTTTTGCATATATCTTTAAAACTGTAAGCTTAATCGAAAAATTATATTTGCAAAATGTGTACATTATGAACATTTATATAAGCATGCGTTAACAGTTTTTTTCTAGAAGCCATAATTTTAACGATATCATTATTTAAAAAAAAATCACCAAAAGTCGAAAATACTGGTTTTCGGCTCTTTTCTCTTAAATGACGATATTTTCGGAAAATATTTTATACTTATATTGTAGATTTAATTATTCCCTAGAGAAAATATTATGACACTTTTTTTGCGTATAACACATCAGTTGTAAGATATTGCGACTTTAAAAATAATAAAACTTCGAAAATTTTTGAATAAAAAGAAAAAAAAATGATATTGTTTAAAATGACTTTATAAATATTATATGACATATCATACAAACATAAATATGACAAAGGTAAGGTAAATGTATTTATTTTTAGAATATATAAAGATATACATAAATGAAAACACTTGTATATTTTTTCCACAATGATTGCAAGCTTTAATTTTAGTTAAAAATTATAATTAAGCCTTAATTATAATTTTGGCTTAATTATAATTTTTAACTAAAATTAAAGCTGTGGAAAAAATATACAAGTGTTTTCATTTATATCTTTATATATTCTAAAATGTCATTGTTCCACCAAGTGCCTAAAAAATGCTCCGTAGAGCTTATTAAAATATTTATTTTTATAGCGTCATTTTTAACAATATCATTTTTTGATGTGTAAACATCTTAGCGCTAGGTATTAAGAAAAAAACAAACTCTCGGTATGGATAAACTTGAAACAGGAAAGACAAAATTACGGATACGCCACCATCTTGTTTATTTAGATTTTTAACTAATGGATGCGAATGGTTCGTGCATTGAATAGAGTAAATTGAGATAATGTGGTAAATGTCGGTAATGTGGTTGGGTATAGTAATACACCAACGACACCAACCAAGCCAACGGTTTGTGCATTAAATAGTGTCGGGAACCTTGTATATGAAATCCATAGTACTATCATGGTAATTGTCGAATGGACTGCCATCTTCAGATCGATTGTGAAAGAATCTCATCGAATTTCTCAGTGGAGAAAATTGAGTTTTGTGGAGAATTTCTAGTAAGAATAAGTAAGGAATACTTATATTTATAATAGTTAGAGTGAAATAGGTAGAATGAATGTTTTTTGTTAGGTTTACATTTTTTTGTGGATTACTTTGCTATGCAAAGGTGCAGAGAATTAAAAAGTGTGAACAAAATTTGGGAATTCTCCTTGGTTTGTTGGGTCTTGTGCGCTTAAAGAGGAAGGGGTGGTTTTTTTTACAACTTGTGTGCAATGCAAGAAGACAATCGTGACGTCGCGTCGGCCGGCGGCGGCATGAAGGTCAAGGTATGGGTAGATTGTTTTTTTTTTTGCTTTCTAGATATTGATGTATGTAGGTCTGTTGGCAAGAATATCAGTGATGCAATAATTCATGAGTTTCATGGCGATGATGTTTTTTGATGAGTATGGCTCATGGTAGGTAGTTAGGTTTGTTGCTTTTTTATTTTAACCTAGAAAGGTAGGTATGTTTGTAGATAATTTGTATTAATATCTAGGTAGGTACTAGGTACTAGGTACATGTAAGAAGGTACGTACCTTATTTGTATGTGAATGTTAATTTATTTATATTATAGATATAAATGAAAGAATACAAATTGCAACAGCTTAAACTAGAAGTATTAAAAGTAGGTAGGTATCTATATTTAAAATTTATATAATAGCAAATTATATTCAGGGTTGCACTAAGAACGGAATTTTGGAAATTCGCACTTTTAATAGGGTAAAACTGAATCAAAGTCAAAAAAACTAACTTCCAAACGCGACTTCGTAGAAACATGATTTTTGTATTTGAAAGATATTGAAAAATTAGGCAACAAAATATGCACAACTTTTTTTTATTAAAAATCTACAAACCGAGATATACCCGGTTTTACAACTGAAAATTGATAAATAGTCGTTTCGAAAAGTACTTAGTAGTTATAAGGGGGTACATTTTTTATTTTTTTTATTTTTACATATTTTTATAGGGGATGATAAAAAAAATTATCCATGTTTAAGCAATTTTTGACAGGATTTTTTTTTTCATACCCAAAATGATTTTTGAAAAAGGGTAAATTATTTTGGACAATTTTTCAATCTATATGATTTTTAACGGGTATTTGGAAAAATCTAAAATTTTAAAATCTTGATATATTTGATGGCAATTAAATGGTAAAAATGTTATCTTTCTAACTTATCATTTGACAGATTTATTGAAGAAAGGGTAAACATTTTGAATTTTTGTTTGCTTTTTTATTAATTTCTTTTCAATAAACAGTGGTAGAGGTTTCCAATATACTAATGAATTATAGCTATATATTCCAGGAATTTGTATAAAAAAATTATATTTCTATTGTACTATTGAGTTGATAAATTAACAATATATAATTTTTACACATATTACTAAATACCATGTGAGTGTAGGCATGGATTGAATTGGTTTTTTCTTATATTTAATCTCATTAAAATTACCATTAATTTGATTACTCATTTTTTAATCTGTACCTCCTTTATTAGTGTCACAATTGATTTTTTAAAATTCATAAAAATTCAAATAAAATCCATAAGATTTACTTTGCTTTGTTCATTGTCAACAATCGTTTAATATTATAACTATTTTTCTGCCAATTTTCACAACTTAAACTTGACGATAATCAACTGGTTGCTGAAATGATCATTTGCCCGGTTTCTTCTTAGTTTAATGTGAAAGTTTCTTCATTAATTTTTTTCATATCTTGAAAAGTAAAAGTCCTAGGTCCATACGGTTTCCAGCGTTTGACGTAAAATTGACAAGAGCATTAAGTTTTGAAAACAAAAATTATGCTTAATTACATACATTTTTGAAAAAAATTTGCTTGAAAATTTTTTTTTCCAAAATTTTTACTTGGAAAATTTATTTTTCAAAAACTATTCACTCGAACAACTTAATTTAAAAATTATATTAAAGAATAGACTTTTGGCTTTTCAATATGCTATAGCGGCACTCTGTTAGTGTTACCGTAATTTTTTAATATTTTTTTTCTGTTTTAAGTGATTTTTTTTTTGGAAATTGCCCCTCCCGCCTAAACGGATGAAAATAGACCCCCCTCCCATACGAATCTTGTCTTGTCTAAGTCCAACCTACACGCTCTAGGCTTTTATGACACCTTATGCAAACCACCCTGTATACACGTACTAAATACCTACTCAAAAAAATAATTTTGGAAGAAAAAAGTACTTAAGAGAAAATCGAAACTTATCGATTTTCTCTTAAACTAAACTATATATCAGCTCCTGGTTCTTAGCGTTTGACTAAAAACTAATTACAGCAATCGTTTTTGGAACAAAGAATATTACGTAAAATTCTGAAGTAAAAAATGCAAATAAATTTTATTTTTCAATTTTTTTTTTCTAAATTTTGACTTTAAAAAATTTTGTTTCAAAAACTATTCATTGAACATTTTTATTTTGAAAACAATTTGAAACAAAATAGGCTGAAAAAAGCTATCGCATAATATTTTGAGTAATATCGTTGATTTTTAATAATTTTTACTCCATTTAAAGCAAATGTTTTATAAAATTGTCCCTCCCCACAAACGGAGAAAGGTAGAAGTTTTAAGCTTTAAACAAAAAAAAAAACACTAACTAATTAAAATTATTATAAATTTCTAAAATTGTATTCCATTTAGAAATTTATAAAAAAAAGTTCACGAAAATAGGAACAATTTATAATTATTATTATTGTATTATTTATGCAAAAATTCATATTCAAGTTTTTCAAATTTATTTTACACTTAAATTTAAAAAAAAGGAAAAAATTCCTAACAAAAAAGTTATTGGTAGGTAGGTATCTACAGGTAGGTACCTACCTGTCTACAATAAAACATTTATTTTGTAAACTACCTGGAATCAAAAAATCGGAAATTAAAATTAAAATAGGTAAGTAGGTAGGTACCTACCTATTGGCACATTTTGCAATTGGTTGATTTGAAAAAAATAAAATAAAAATTTAGATCTAGGTTTAGTTAAAACAATTTTTTTTAAATGTAGACACCTACGTAGGTATGTATATATAAACCTACCTACCTACCTTGGTATATATAAAAATGAAATTGACCGTCGACTCCACATAACTGGAGCACCATAATTGCAGACCATTTGTTTCAGTAAAGCGGAGTTTTCAGTTAACCGAATACCGAACTATGGATAACTGAATTTTATTTCAAATAAGCGGAGTTTTTTTCAAAACAAATACTAAATTTCATTTAGCCTGAGAATCAAAAAAAAAATGTAGGTATGATTTTTTGTGTCAAAATATGTATGTACCTAATATGTCGTTATATTTCCATATGAAACAATTCAAACAACAAAGGTATTTACATTTTTAATCACAAAACGAATATGAATATATAATAATTAAAAACAAAAAAAAAATGAGCGTTTCCCTTATACGGAGTTGAAAAAGTGAAAAATGTTCCTTTGAGGCACACAATTTTGTTTCAATTATCCCGAGATTGCAATTAAGCGGAGTTCAGTTATGCGAAGCAGTTTTTTTCTTAAAAAAGCCTCCGGAATAAATGTCTTGTTTCAGATAACCGATGTTTTCAGTTAAGCGGAGTTGGCTGTACGACGACTGGCTGGACGACTGAAACTTCGTTTCTTCTTTTTTTTAACAATAGGGGTATTCACGATCTGGTGCAACGAGCCTAGTAAAAGTGCGAAATTTTATTTTTTTTAAGTGGATCGTGAACGCACTTTTCTTATCTTCTTGCAACACTAAAGCAAATGTCAAAATTAGTTTGACATTTGTTATTTGTTTTTGTTTCGAACATATCTGAAAATTTCAATTTGATTTAATTAAAATTTTGTTCATAAAAAGATGCCAAAAAAACGGAAAAAGAAAATATTACCAAATCTTAATTATCGTCCGAATTTTAAATGGAAAATAATAGTAAAAGATGATGACGACGTCACATCAATACAATCAAGATAGCAAATTGGAAGTATCCAATGAACATACCTTTGTTTCTGTTTAACGTAATCGAGAATGAGTGAGCTGTCAAAAACACAATTTACAAATTTTACAATGTTGTATTTTTCTGTTGCAATAGGTTTCGGGTATTGCTAAAGTGCAAAACTGTTGTAAGATTGCACCTTGTATATTTTGTTGTTGTAGTGTTGTAAGATTTTACACTTTTGCACTATTACAATGATACAAGGCCAGTTGCATCGGATCGTGAATACCCCTAATATTTATATAGGTACCTACCTACAAACCTATACGTACATACCTACCTACACCTGAGTATAATTCAATTTTTAGTGCACTGACCGTTTTGCAATTTACATTAATGTTCTCTCTCTGGTTGATTTGAAAAAATAAAAATGTAGGTACCTACCTAGGTACATACCTATGTACATACATAGGTAGCTTTAATTAAACGAACAATGTTGTAGGTATGTACGTAGGTACAGTTACATACCCAGCTTTAGTTCAAACATTTCTGGGCACAACTAAAACTTATAAAACCAACCTCCTAGGATATTGCCCACTGGCTGAAATTCAACCACCACATTGACGGACTAGTGTCAAATAATAAAATCATATCTACCTATGTAGGTACATACCTATACCTACATGCCTGCTTGTATGATAAATTGTGAATTAAAAGTAGGTAAACAAATACAACCTACCTACCACCAAGCACTTACCTACCTCAACATTGCATAGAAATTCTCACTTTTTTCATAACTTATTTTCATACCTACCTACATATAGTTATGCATTATGTATGGACCTACCTATATTTGTCGGCATAATTAATTGTAAATTTCTTCAAAACATTTCAAGTCAAACTCAAATCATGCAAACAACATTAATATTAATAAAACCTACCATTCATGATTTATACGAATATTATCTACCTATGTAGATGTTCCCGCAAAATATGCTCAAAATCTTGCACTTGCAACAAATTTCACGGCAAATAAGAAATCTTTGCAAGACAATTTAATATCAAAACTACCCTCAATAACATACGATTGCATATATACCTACAAATATACTTACACAACATGAACATATATTTTTCTTTCACGCATTAAAATAAACATACCCTTGATAATATAAGAATGTATACCTCCACGCATTATTCTTTCCCGCAAAAAAAAAACTATATTCCTTGCTTCAAGGTTGTTGACAACGACGACGCAAAAAGCTAACTTACATGTATGTATGTCCACTTCTCTTCTCGCATATAGCATAATCAGTAAATTAAGCAAAAAAAAAAAAAACTTGCATTGCACATTCAATCAAAGAGGATACGAACATTTTTTTGCCATTCTCTTCACCTTTTTCTCATCATTGACGTTGAACAAAACCTTCGATTGGTAATCTCGCTTACTCCATTTGATTCTTACCAGAATCGAAAAAAATACACTCCTCTTGCTCTAACTACTTAGTTTCGATTCTCTGATAAATGGAAGTCTCCCAAAAATTGAAGTCTCCGCCGACAATTGTCTCCCAAAAATGGAAGTCTCCGTAGAGCTAAAGTGGCGCCACCAACGAAGCATTGTTGCACAAAAAAATTTTGTCCATGATAGTACTATAGTTTTCATATACAAGGGTCGGGAAAATTATCATTTTCATATAATTGTGGAAAATGCAGTTTTTTAAGGCATGGTGCAACTGTTATGATTTTAAGGTCTAAATTGGGTATGATTTTAAGAGTTGCCACATTCTCTAAAAGTACCTTTTTTGAAAGTGGAGGGTGAGGTTAGAAACAAAATTAAATACATATTTACGCTCAGCCCTGAATCACATGAAACAACATAACATGTTCGACGGGCGCCTTTGGCAACCTCATCAGTTTACTATATACTGTAAGCTATAGTATAAACTATATACTACACTGATGTTTACACATCATCCCCTTGAGTCCCGGTACTCACACATTTTTTTTATTCAAAAATGTTCGAAATTATATCATTTTTGAAGTCGCAATATCTTGCAACTCCTAGAAAAAAACTGTTAATGCATGCTTATATAAATGTTCATAATGTACACATTTTGCAAATATAATTTTTCGATTAAGCTTACAGTTTTTTTGCAGCTCACACTATCAAAGAATAGAAAAAAAAAAAACAAATTGTTTAAAGCTTAATAACTCAGAAACGGTTAGACTATAAGTAAAGTTGTACGGACATTTTTATTTAAGTTTAAATTTTTTTTAAATTAAGTTTTTTGGACGAAAAACCGTTAGAAATTGAGATATACTGATTTTTCGGAAAAAAAAACGATTTTTTTTTGTCTTTTTACCATTATAAAAAACCTAGCACCCACCATATCTTGGCGGAACTCTCTGGACTTATTATGGAAGGTTCACAGAACGTGTATACCAAAATTCAGCTTTCTCCGATTTTTTCCGAAGTAAAAGTCTAATTTTCCTGGACTATTCAATTTTAAGTTTTTAGTCGTGTTGCTGAAGATGTAAACTGCTCGAAATGCATCTAAATTTTTGTTCGACTCATTAAAAATATAAATAATTTTTAGAAACATAAAATTGAAAGCTTAACTTAATGTGTGTTCTTATTTTCATATAAGTGTTTAAATGTATGTAAAAGAGTTTTCGTGAATCGTTTCAATTTTTTAAATTGTGGTATACAAAGTTTAGGGCCCGAAGGGCGAACGTTCCACTCAAGTCGAACGTTTTTAAAATCACTTATGTCGTTCGTTTAAGAATATCAAACTGCGACGTTCGAATAGAGTAACATCTCAATTCAACACATTTTTGACAGTTTAGCGGAATATAGTTAGGTGAGCCATAAACGGTAATGCCAAAAGTCAGATTAGCCTAATATTTCTTGCGACTCTTTATTTCTTGCGATATTTTTAATCAAAATATTTACAGCCATTTTCGAAAAAAAAAATAGATGACACAAAATTTCAAGCAAATCCGATTAACAGTTTAGGCTCTAGCTCGATGTACGTAACGACGCACAGACAAACAGACGTCTTGACGAAAATCACCTTTTTGGACTTTTCCTTCATCGTAATTTTAGTTTTGATTAAATCCTCAAAATTTGTTTTTGGCACGAAATCAATACTTGCCTTAAAGAGCAAGTAAAAAAGGATTGTGGCCTCTTAATATATGTAGCTAACATAAGTTTAACAAAATGTTGGTGGAAAGTGCAATAGTAGAAAAATAGTTCATGCTTTTATTTGCTTTTCTTTGATTAATGATCAATAACATAATTGTAAAAATAAAAATATACCTAAACAAAACTGAATTTTTGATTTTTTCGTTATAAAAATGAATATATAAATTTTTGTAACAAAACAAATTAGCTACGTAAACTTTAAGCCAAAAAATAAACACGCGGGTTAATTACAAACACCAAAATCCGTTCGATCGTTTTCGAGAAAATTTGAAAAATACGTTATAAGTTATTCATAAAAATGAAATGCACTACTGGATTGCAGTAACTTGGCCTTTTGGGTTACGACTATAATGTGGCTAAGCGTTTTAATTTATTAATAGAATTGAATAATTATGGGAAAGTGTATAAAAGTCAAAAGTCTACCAAAATATTTTTCATCTGAATTTATTTTTGTTTAATAAATTTTGTGTGCGAATTTTGGAACGCGCAATATTGTTTGTATACTTTTTAGAAATACTTTTTCCCAAAATTTTAACAAATTCGGCTTAGCCAGTTATGAGAGAATAAATAAAAACCCGTCAACTTTAGTTTAGGAAATTAAAAAAAAGAAAAGAAATATGCAGTTTTGTTAAAATTGCTTTGAACTTTAAGTTTAAGCAATTTAATCAAAATCTTAAGCCCTTTAGCAGGGCTAAAGCCCGTATGATACTACATTTTGTTCTCATTTTTAATTCATTAAATCATGTCTAAGTGTCAGCCGAGAGAAAACGAGATATGAGTATTTTTATGAAAAGAACGACATTATGTTTTGACAATTACAATGTCCCACAAAAGTTACACCAAAAACTAGTGTTCTCATGAGTCCAGTGTATACTTTTTTTGTAGTTACAGTGTACTTTGAAATAACTTTTAATTTTCAATTTCTGAAAAGTCAAAAAAGCTGCCAGAATCTGAAATATGTTCATTTTTAATACATTTTTTGTGACTTTTTTACATTAATGTGGTTATTGTGTACGCGCTCACTCATATAGGTATTTTCAATTATAAATTGTTTGAACTACTCTAGTTTCATTTTTAATACATTAAAAATGAGAAAAAAATATAGTATCATACGGGCTTAATTATTAATAATTCTGAAGTCTGAGAGTGACTGATTTTTTTCAATTCACTTGCTTTTAAGTAATATTAGACAATACTCGTCTTTTGTTGGCATTCTATAAATAGTACAGTAGAAAATTACCAAAAAAAAACGCACCCACAGTAGCCTGGTTTTTTGTATTTCAAAATTGGTTTAACTGAAAGAACACCTGTCAGAATATTAAAAAAAAAAATATAGTATTTGTGAGAATCAGAAGCAGTTAAAAGTAACTTCACGAAAAAACTAATAGTAACCTACATTTGAGAATGAAATCACCAAAAATCCATTCGAAACTCGGAAAACTATCCGCAGTATGATTCTACTTTAACTTTTATCGGCAGTATACATACTGCCGATGTTGTATTTGTTATTCATGTAAAATACTACTATGGATAGCTACTATGGATAGCTACTATGGATAGCTTTTCCAATAAAACACGGGTAATAATGTTCGAGTTCGTAATCGCAGAAATCTGCGACAGATCTGCCGCATGTCTGCTTAGCTTATCGATTTTATTTTTCTTCTGCCGGCAGAAAGTAAGGAGGCGGTAGTTTTTGAAAAAAAATGTATTCGTAAACATCGCAGCGCAGAAAATTATTTGTTAAAAATCGCGATTATTAAACAAAAAAAAATTTTTTTGAGATTAAATTTTCGGGCGGTAAAATGTGATTTTATTTAGGGCTTTTGGGTGAAATTTAGAAAAAAAATATGCTATGATAGACAAATATCTTGATGATATATGAATGTATGTACTTCAATGCTATTTCATATGCAGGGTGTGCCAAATACAAGTTTCTTTTTAAAAATGCAATAAAATTGTTGTTGGCATAACATCGGTCCTTTACGGTTCCCAAGAAAAAAAAAAAGTTCAAAGGGATCAAATCGCAGCTCTGAGGCGGCCAATTGACATCGCAAAGATCGATTGTGGTATGGGCACACCATCCTGCATAAACCAGAGGTTGTCCAAATCCGTAAGAAAAAAAAAGTTGGTTAACATGGCTCTGTAACGACCATTGTTGACCGAAACGTTGTTTCCAGCCTCATTTTCGAAGAAAAATGGTCCAATGATAACCCACGCTCTACCTATGTAAATGTTTTCCTGTTTCAATTTCAATTTTTTTTTCTGCACAAACTGCCCGACGCCGACTTGATTTCTGCGTACTTTTGATGTTTACGAACGTAATTTGTTTTGCAGGCCTACTGAAGTCAGATATCAATTTTTGTTTACGAACACAAACTTTGCAGATCTAAGTTAGTCAGACGATTACGAATTCGCCCAATCTTTTCACTAAAAAATTCTGTTTCTTAAAATGCAATACCCTAAAGAACATAGGTACGTTCAAATTCTCAAGAGGAAAAACGATAAGACTTTTTAAAACGCAAAAGCTTATTTGGGCCCATTGTGCACGCAGGTTTTAAAAAAGTTGCTGCAGTTATTTGTTCAGAAATCACAACTACGATTTTTAAAATTATTTTGTTTTGAAAGGCTATAATGAGAAATGTATAGCCGACAAATTTATGTTGGGAATATTCGAAATATTTATGTATTATCTACTTACTGGAAAGGGCAGAACAACGTCTGCCGGGCACCGCTAGTAGTATATTAAAAAGAAAATAAGTGATGTTGAAGTTTTGATTTCTAGTAATAATAAATAATTTCTACTAAGTTGTTGTTTTTTGTTGTATTGGAATTAAATACAAGGTGTACCATACAAATGCACAAGGTTCCTACTTAGTGAAGCAATGCAAAACTAACTTTAAATCAAACAGATCATGAATACAAATAACAACAATAATTGTTTATACAAATATTCTTACATACCTACTAAAAACTATAGATAGGTATATTATAAAGTACAACTGATTAATAATAGCCGTGTTTTTTGAGAGGGTGACTAGCAAATCAGAAAAATGTTTACACGCAAAACAATAACAAAACAAATTATTATATAGAATTTTGTTTGTGTTTTCAGTTTAAAACTTTTACTGAGTTGCTAGTGACTCTTTCAAAAAACACGGCAAATGTATACAAATAAGAATTATGATTGAAATTTAGTTTTTTCCTTTTTTTGTAGTAAGTACGACGTTTCACCACCTAACACACCTACCCCGGTAGAAAATAAACCAACAATATAATCTCTCTTTGTTCTTTTCAATTCAGTGTTTTGAATAATTGATTTTGCTTATTTATTCCCAACTTTGTTAACAAGTCAAGTCAACATTGCAATATCAACGATAATTGCAATTCCTGTTTCTGTCTGTCAATGACACCGCTCTGCGAATACAAGTTTTTCATCTACCAAATATGGTTTTAATACCAGACTTACCTTGAAACTGAATCAGCTGGCATTACTGCGTCGTTGAAAAAGAGGACTTCAGGAAACGATCGCTTTGTTTAAACACAAAGAACCTTCTTACTTGCTTATGGAGTTGTAGATTCGTGACAAGCAGCAACGAATTCAGATGCACCACTAATTATTAAAGCGAGACTTTTTTCCAATTCATAAATCCAATTGCTCCTAAAAAATAACTAAAAATACTTTCCAAAATGAACACGAGGGCAAAGCTTTGATATTGCACAAGAAATTTTTCTAAGTGGAATGTTAAGTTACAAAATTTTCACCAAACGATTACGCAGTAGATTGTTAATAGGAAAGCAGACTATTGAGATACGAGTGGGTATGGCAGGGGAAACCAAACCACTAACGAGGAAGAAGCTCTAGCTTAGTTAGTTCATTTTTATGTAGTATATAGATATTGGTATGTACACATTATGTATGTTTATTAGCACTTACATTTTTAGATCTGCTTTAATTTTTGTATCTATTTTTGCATTTATTAAGTAGGTCAGTTTGAGTAAAACTATCAACGTATTTTTGTTTTTTTTCTTGTAGTGCACTGAAAATTTAGGTTGAAACAATGCAGAACAGAGTTTTCAGCTACAGTATAATTTTCTTTTAGAATGTTTTTTTTTATTATTATATTAGCACAATTTACAATTTAAACATTAAATTTGGTTTAAGTATTTCTATAAAGTTCGAGATGCGACGAGAAGAAATGTTTTTTATTAAATGAAATGAATCAACCTTTTGTTTTTGGAAACACTTAACAAATTGAAATATGAAATTGAAATAAGGTTGAATAACATTGAAAAATATTTGACACTTTGAAGTTTGTCTTGACACTTGAAAGCATTCAGTCAGAAAAAGTGTTAATGGATGCATTCAAGTTTTAATTTTTTTTCAGTCTTCAATGAAAGCGTTCAGCAAAAAATAATTACCCATACAAAATTGTGCCGCTGAGAATGAATCAAAAATTATAAAATTACGCCACTGTATACATATTTACGTTGGCAGAAAAGGCGATTAAAAGCATCTAGGTTTTTTTCGTAAGACCCGTTTCACACAAGGAAACTGAGTTGCCGGCAACTGGGAGTTTGTTGGCGAGAAGGTTGTAAAAGAAAGACAAAAAATCTACCCTCACACCCTTCTCGCCAACAAACTAGCTAGTTTCTGGCAACTCAGTTTCCTAGTGTGAAAGCGCTCTAATACTACGTTTTCATTAGAGCCGAAATGAGGTAATTTCGAAATTTGGCAGAAAAGTGTTTTCATTATCAAATTTGCTAATTTCATTTGACATCTCATTTCATTTTGAATTTGGAATGGCAGTTAGCCATTTATTTTTGTTGTTTCTCTTTCTGTTTTATTTTGTTGAGTATATACAGCCGTATTCATTAGAATCCGCTGAACGGATGAATAGTTATGCACTGCATAAGGATTTATGTAGCCACTATACTACGTTGCATAAATTGTTATGCATAAAATATTTTTCATCCCATTATAGTTATAATGAGCTTGTGTCAAAATTAGTACCATAAAGGAGAAATCTATTACATTTGACTTTCAAAACTGACGAAGGAGGCCCAGCTGTGTGAAAAATCAATAAAGGCTCTCCCAAACCAATGCGAAACATTCGTTGCGGCGAAGAAACATTCGTCAGTCAAAATTAATCCATATGTTTCTCCGCCGCGTTGGTATCATAGAGAAAATACTACCTAGAGAACCGACTTAAGGTGTCCATGCTCTTTCACCCTACAAGCTGAATTGAGAGGATTTATGCCCTATTCAGTAAGGATGTGTGCAGTTGCAATGCATTTTAAATGGGACAAAACGAGCTTTGTATGTATGCATTAGGGCATTTGCTCAAACGTGGTCATGTGCTCAATTGGTGAATCAGGTATTCAAAAAAGGGAATCCGTTAATTTCAAAAATTGAAAAATTAAATTTTTTGTCAATTAAATTGATGTTTCTAAATGTTTATGAACAACAACTTTATTTAATATAGCCTTTTATTGCTTCTGGCATACAAATCCGGTATTATTTATGACTATTTACTTTGAAAACAAAGAAAATGTAATCAAAAAGTAGAACCAAACCCTTGAAATTTAATGCGTACGTACCTTTAATTTTCACTTCCCCCACTACAGCTGCTGAGCAAAACTGAGAACCGAGTGGTGGTTTTTCTGACATTTGTTTTTGTTGCAATGTCTTCCACAACAAAACAAATTTTTATAAATTTTTTAAATTTCGTCGGTATTTTTATTTATTGTCGATAAAACTAGCCGGAAAAACTTAAATAATGCTTATTTTTTTCGCGAAAATATTCCCACCAAAAGATTCAGCAATAAAATGTCCCGGAACAAGTATTTTGGTCTAGTTTTTGGATCCCCGACTTTCGAATCGATCTTTTTTTTCCATGCGCTTTTTTGGGATTAAATAACAAATCCTTGGACATTTGGTCGGTCGATTGGCTTCTATATGTGTTCCAAGAAACAGAGGCTAACAATTCTAACCGGTAGAGGGGCCTCATCAAATTTCTTGAATCGTTCATCATCGCAGGAAATGTCGTTTGGTCATCAATCTGGGGACATATTCTTGCGTCGGTTAACAGTCCGCAACGACAGTTCAATGGATATTCCCGCTATACTGAGTTTGCTGATCCAGCTGCCTATGGTTCCGATAACCGATACAAATTTCCCGCTATCGTCAATTGTTTTGCCCCATTTGGTCTCCGGCACAAGTTGGTTCAGTGATTGGTCTGAGGAACTGCTACGCTATCAGTACAGGCGACCCGAGCCCATAGATCAGGATATTTTAGCAACAATGAAAATGCAGGGACCTATTGGCTATTCTCCAAATTCCCGCCTTGATAGACGAAATCAAATACCATACGTGATGTAAACGAATGGCGTTGGCTCAAATAATGGAAATGGAATCCAGAATTCAAATAAGACTACCGAAAATGGAGTAAAAATCATACCAAGACGATATAGAAAAGTGGATATGAAGTACGCAAAGCTTGGAACTCAAGACTTCGAATTCGAGCAATACAATCAAACATGTTTTGCTGGCCTGGAAGTCACACTGCCTAATTCGTATTGCAATTCAATGCTTCAGATTCTATATTTCATTGAGCCATCAAGGAAGCGCCTGTTAATTCATTCATGTGCTAAGGAGTTTTGCATGTCTTGTGCATTGGGTTATCTTTTTCACATGCTTGATAAATCAAGGGGTGAGTAAAAAATAGGAGTAACTTTGTTTAAAATAACTTGTCTTGTTTCTTTTTTAGCTGCATCACCATGTCAAGCCAGTAACTTTCTTCGTTCATTTCGTACTGTACCCGAAGCTTCGGCATTGGGTTTGATTCTATCTGACCGATCCTCGAATGTCAATCTTGTAAGCTTAATCCAGGTGGGCAAATAATTATTTCAGTATTTTATTTTATTTTATTTTAATTTTCAATTTCTTTTTTTAGAATTGGAATCGATTCATATTGCACCAAATGCATGCAGAAAATCTCGATTAACATAAAAACAGTCATTTAAATAGTTTGATGTATACAGAAAATTATGGTTTGCTTAACGTTAGAGTATCATTTTTGTTTATCGGAAAAAATTATTTTCCTTTACAGAAGATTATAAAGCATTTCAGCAGCATGATACACGAATTTCTGAGATGCTTTATAGACCAATCGCATGAAGAACTTAAGAAAACCGATCCAACCCCACTGAAAACTAATTCAAAAAATCAAGAACCTTACCAGAAAGATGATGAAATGTCCAATTACTCTTCGCTTCTCAATCAGAAGAAGAATATGAAACGTGCGACAGCGAAGTTTCAGAACAATCAAGTCTGAAGACTTGCATAGAAAACAACCTTCCTATTTAAATATTAATTAATTTTAAACTAAATGTTTTCATTTCAAACTTTTGCAACTTTCGAATAAATGTTTCGAGACTCAAGCTGTTTTTTTGTCAAAAATTACATTCTAAATTCAAAAAAAAAAAAGTCAAATAGCTCGTTTTCTTGATTATTTAAATTTATTCGTTGATAAATTAAATTTGTTAAATTAAATTGAAATTGTTGCTGTTTTATATTGTTCGTCCGCAAGCGTCCTCAAATAAATGTTGTGCTTTTATCCGGAGATTTCCTTGTGCTAGAAGATTATTCTTATTTTCTTAATGCAAAAAAAAAATACTTACACCCTTATTCATACAGAAAAAATAGTTATTTTAGCTCCCGTGTTTAGGAAAACTACACCATGGAATCTCAATGTTCCGGCCTCAAATGGAGCAGTTAGCAATTGCCTTTAGTTTGAGCCCAGAAAATTTGTATTCCATCGTGTAGTTTTCCTAAACACGGGAGCTAAAATAACTATTTTTTCTTTATGAATACGGGTGTTAATATATATTGTTACTTAAAATAAATAAATAAATTGGGTGGCACAACGGCTCATGAAGAACCAGGGCCTAGTGACTAACAACTCGCAACCATTCCTTTGCGCGCCTGTCGACAGGAATGGAGGGGACCTACAATTTTATGCCGAATCCGAACGGCTAGACGAGAAGCGCTTATTCGTGACAAGTGATACTCTTGGAGGATTTGTCTATTCCTCGCAAGAGGCAGTAGCCCTGTAAGACACTTTTTTAGTTTTTAGGTGTACGAGGCTGGGAAGCGAACCCACCCCTCCAGCGTGACAGTCGAACGCACTAACCATTACGCTACGGGCTACTACATATTGTTACTTATGTTATCTGAATAAACTGTTTCCATTCCGATCAAGCATCTTCCTTGCGCTATACTCAACCAACTGGAATATGTGAACCATTTGAAATATAAATAAAAAAAAATAACTTCTAACCATCTCTCTACAAATTCTCTAAATGAGATACCATTTCACTTTCAGACTTTCCACCAAATAAAAATTTATCCCAAGGTGTTGCCAGTGAATTATTGATTATCTCTTCATTTATGCAATGTTCAGTGGCTTGCGCTTGTCAAAAAGATTCTTGGTGGAGAATCCTTTGCCCGTCATTTCACCATCCTTTTTCTTTGTTTTCAACTTTTTTGTTTTTAACGTTTTTTTTTTCTCTTTTTAACTTGGGTTACATTTTATTTAAAGACTAAATTGGCAAACGCATTTTCTAGACTTTTACTACATTTATATATTTCAGAAATTTCATTGTAAAAACTTTTGGGACTTTGAGTAATATTATCGCGGTGCATTGCTGTTTTTTTAGGGAAGTTAAATTCGTTTGAATGATCCATTCTTATGATAAGAGTAAAGGAGTGTTTATTGCGAAACAACAATAAACAACAGAGAGTTAAAGATCAAATACATATAGGTCAAGATCTATTTATTCACTGGTCTGGCATTTTATCAAAAAAATATTGTTTACATATTTTTTTTTAAATACACACCAGTTTAGCTTTCATCAAAGCCTTTCCGGATGACAAATCGATATCGAATGAAATTTCCGAAATTCGAATGTATTAAGCAACGAAAATAGAGTTCAATCAACTAAATCAAGATAGTGGTTTGGAAATAATAGCATTTTATAAGAACGCTTTTAACATTTTGAAGAAAAAAACATACAAAATACTTGTAAGTGGTAGTTATAAAACGCTATTATTTCCAAACCACACTCTTGATTTAGTTGATTGAAATGGTACTCAGTCTTAATTTAAGTACTCGTATTGATCATTATAATCAATTGAAATATGAAATTTTTTTTGAAATGTTTCTCTATATTTAAGTTGATTGTAGTTTTTACTACCACGACCTAATTTAAGACTCATACTCAGAATTCAATCAAAACAAAATCTCGGCCGAGAATACATTGTTTTCTTTGTTTTTTTTTAAAATGATCTACTAAAACTTTGAGAATCAAATAAAAGCAGAAGGAATTAAGATTGATAGATCCGAGGAAGCCTTCATGTAAAAAAGGCAAGTTCAAATTATACTTCCATTCTAAAGGTTTTAAAATCGTATTTAATAGAAATCTAAGAAATAATTTCATAGTATTTTCATTCCATTTATTTAAAAAAGTATTCAATTTACAATTATTAAGTTATAAAATAATAAACTTATGAATATAAATTACTTGTAACAAAAATAAAAATATATACCCATAAAATACTTAGATTTGAATAAAATAGTTTAGATTAGTTAGAAGGCAAAACATAGAAATTTCACCCTTTCTATAAGAGTTGCATTGGGGAACTTCACAATGACCAGGATCAGCCCGCGGAATTGTCTGCAATAAAACAAAAATGTAGTTACAGCCACATATTGAAAAATTGTAATATTCAATAAATAAATAATGGTAACAAAAGGAAAAAAAAGTATAAACCGAAAAGCTTTTGGACTGTATCTTTTTAACAGGTTGTCGAATAAAGGCTATTGATATCTTTTTGTAATCAGTGCTTGATGCTTTCAAAACTAGCATTAACAGTTTTTACATAAAATGCTTATTGAAAAAAATCACTCTTGAAATACACTTATTTGGAATGTGGTAAACGTATTCCAAGAGTTATTTTTGTTAATACTTCTTCTTTGGAAAAATTGTTGATGCTTCTTTTGGGAGTAGGAAGTGCTGATTCAAGAAAGGTATCAACCACTTTTATTGGAGAACCCGTTCCAAAGATATACCTTAAAAGCTTTTCGCTGTCCACTTGTAAAAGTAAAATCTTAAAATGGATTGGGGTGTATCTTTGGAACTGGTTAACCAAAAAAGGTGGTTGATACTTTTTTGTAATCAGCGTTTGATACTTTCAAAACCAGCATCAACAATTTTTACATAAAATGCTTATTGAAAAAAATCACTCTTGTAATACACTTATTTGGTATGTGGTATACGTATTCCAAGAGTTATTTTTGTTAATACTTCTTCTTTGGAAAAATTGTTGATGCTTCTTTTGGGAGTAGGAAGTGCTGATTCAAGAAAGGTATCAACCACCTTTATTGGAGAACCCGTTCCAAAGATATACCTTAAAAGCTTTTCGCTGTCCACTTGTAAAAGTAAAATCTTAAAATGGATTGGGGTGTATCTTTGGAACTGGTTAACCAAAAAAGGTGGTTGATACTTTTTTGTAATCAGCGTTTGATACTTTCAAAACCAGCATCAACAATTTTTACATAAAATGCTTATTGAAAAAAATCACTCTTGAAATACACTTATTTGGAATGTGGTAAACGTATTCCAAGAGTTATTTTTGTTAATACTTCTTCTTTGGAAAAATTGTTGATGTTTCTTTTGGGAGTAGGAAGTGCTGATTCAAGAAAGGTATCAACCACTTTTATTGGAGAACCCGTTCCAAAGATATACCTTAAAAGCTTTTCGCTGTCCACTTGTAAAAGTAAAATCTTAAAATGGATTGGGGTGTATCTTTGGAACTGGTTAACCAAAAAAGGTGGTTGATACTTTTTTGTAATCAGCGTTTGATACTTTCAAAACCAGCATCAACAATTTTTACATAAAATGCTTATTGAAAAAAATCACTCTTGAAATACACTTATTTGGTATGTGGTATACGTATTCCAAGAGTTATTTTTGTTAATACTTCTTCTTTGGAAAAATTGTTGATGCTTCTTTTGGGAGTAGGAAGTGCTGATTCAAGAAAGGTATCAACCACCTTTATTGGAGAACCCGTTCCAAAGATATACCTTAAAAGCTTTTCGCTGTCCACTTGGAAAAGTAAAATCTTAAAATGGATTGGGGTGTATCTTTGGAACTGGTTATATAATAGACCCCAAGGATGTAAGTGATTCACAATCATTCACAAATCGCACAAATCAACTGCCAAAGTTTGGAATATATCCATATGGGGTTTTCGAAGTGTTAGGAACAAAGTCTTTTCTCCTTAAAATATAAGAATACAAATTGATATAAATACTTACTACCTAATATCCGCAAGTCATGCAACAGATTATCCAATCAGATAAGTTATTGACATTAGCTGCTGAATGATGTTCCATAGTACCCATTGAATGCTGGCGAAGTGAAGGAGAAGGAAGGAGGAAATGAAGTTTATTTTGGTCGTACACTTCCATAACCAAGTGTACCTCCATAATTGTCTTAAAAGGTTGTTGATGATGTCGTTGATTGCTGTTTATTTTGGCCGGGTACGCTGATTTGTAAATCAGCTAATAGAGCATCCAAATCATCCATAATTTCTAGAGTTTTTTTCTATTTTCTGTACGCGTAGGGAGAAGTTATTTTTAAGCTGTGGAACTTTTTATTGCTAAAGATGTGGCGAATCACAAAACACATTTTATTTTTTGCACTTTTGTGGTTTTCCATCACTTAACGGAACACACTTTTTTCAGCTAGAATATTAATGTAATTTTCAATTTTTACCAATGAGGTGGATAAGGTTTTGTTCAGGAAATTGATTAAGATACAACAGAATTAGTTGAATTTGCAGAGAGTATATTTAGGTGAGTTGTCTATTTGGTTAGCGGTTCTAGCTAATCGGATTCACGATTGGTGGTTGTCTATTCAGTATCGTATCTGAAATTATATTAAAAAAAAATAATAAAAATGGTAAAAATGTGAAAGCACAAGAAGAAACAAACATAGAATTGTGAAGGATGAAGTTTGCTTTCGACTGGAATTCTTCCTGAGAGTAGGTTCGGCGACTATTTCTAAAACCTGCTCCATTATTGGCTTGATAGGCACCGGTTAATGCAGCGGAACCGCCACTTCGACCACCACCTATGCCTGCATTACCATTTCTACTTGGCCTTGGAATTTTGTTGACCTGATGCATCAGGCCAAGATTTTGCAATTGGTTAACAATGAAATGTTGCTGTTGTTGCTGCCCAGCGGCTGAGAAGGTTAGCATATCCGAAATAGCCTCTCGGTGGGCTTGAGTTAGATTGGGATTTGCCAATGACTAACTAAACCGTGTTTTGATATCTCTCCACTGGCCAACGATAGAAGAAACATGGAATCAATTCTGAAAGAAAAATGAGAAATTTATAAAAAAATGTATGTTTGTTTGAAACGTTCATAAGGTTCTTAATTATTAAAGAGAGTGCATCTGCAAGTTAATGGTTATAAAATACCTAAAGAAACATTGGTATTTTCTTAACAGGCTCACAAAGGCACAGTACATTATATTTTTAAAACTTTTATTAAAATTAAAAGAAATACACGATTTCACGTAATTTATTTTAAACTGTCACTTTTGACAAAACAACAAAAAAAACGTACCTGTCAGTTTGAGCAAATTAAGCCATTTTGTTTTTTAATCCACCACTCACATGGATTCACGGATAGGAAAAAAAGAGTAGATTAAGAGAGTTTTCTCTTACTCACCTCAAATAAATTTTGCGGGTGTTTAAGGCAAGGGGGGTACGAGTCGGGCCTCTAGGTAGTATACTTACTCTATGGTTGGTATGGGCACTCTCATATATCACCATGTAAATTAATTTTGACATGTGAATGTTTCTTCGCCGCAACGAATGTTCCGCATTGGTTTGGGAGAGCCTTAAAAGTAATTCTGCTGGCGATTAGATTCTTCTTGCTTTTTTTATTAATTTCTTTTAATATCAATATAATTAGCCAGTTTACTTTGTTGGTTTTTTGTGTTTGCAAATAAAATTCAAAATATTTGAAACAAAAAAAACGTGGTTTTTGATTTATTCCATGAATTGTTCCATTCACTCACATCGTGATGTTTTTATTGAAGAGAAAAATAAAAGGGTGGTGCTTATTTTGTAATGCTTAAAATTCATTTGTATTTTCCCGTGAAAGTGATGAAAGTGAATCTTTGTATAATTTTATTTAAATAACACGCATGCCGTCGAGCATTTGCAAAAGTTTTAAGATTTGATGGAAAATCTTTAAATCTTTTACATTTATTAAGTAGATTCTATAAAATAAAGTGTACAAAAAAATATTCTTAATGTTATTTAAACAATATCACAACAAAAATGTACAATAAATTAACAAAACCAACATTATTTATTGTTGTATTTAATTTTATAAAATATAAGGGGTATTCACGATCCGATGCAACTGGTGTAGTATCATTGCAAAAGTGTAAAATTCAAAAATGTTCTTGCTCTATAACAACAACACTGCCTTAAATCTTGCAACAGTTTTCCATTTTTGCTATACCCTAATCCCATTGCAACATGGAGTGTAAAATTTGACTGGTATCTTTGTCAGTTTGGAAGAAATGTTTTCAATTTTACACTTTTGCAATGATACTAGACCAGTTGCATCGGATCGTGAATACCCCTATTTTGATAGTCAGATTTCAACACCTCAAAGATTAAAAAAATAAGCGCCCCCCTAATATCTATCTACATTATTGTTATGTGTCAGTCAAAGTGACATTCCGATACTAAACAACCCTTATGTTGGCTCTATACAACCTCAAAACGCGTTTAGCTTATGTTGTATCTATTCAACGTTGCATACGTTTATGAATAAGGTTTTTGCGTTCAGAGGCATTATAAAGAGTGCATAGCACTATGTACTCGCTATAATTCGTTTATGCATAATATGCCGTTTTCACTTGGGTCAAATGAGATAATGATGAAATTTCGAAATGAAATTACCTAATTTCCCATACAAAATCATATTTCGAAATGAGGTAATTTCAACCTCATTTGCACGAAATTAGTTTGGAAATTAGGTGAATGCATCCAGCGGGAATCAGTTTCAAAAGCTCTTAAAAGCTTTTGTACGAAAATATCAATACACTATACTCAACAACATAAAACAGAAAGAGAAAATAACAAAAATAAACGGCTAACTGCCATTCCAAATTCAAAATGAAATGAGATGTCAAATGAAATTAGCTAATTTGATAATGAAAACACTTTTTTGCCAAATTTCGAAATTCCCGCATTTCGGCTCTAATGAAAACGTAGTATAAGGCTGAAAGTGTATTGATATTTTCATGCAAAAGCTTTTAAGAGCTTTTGAAACTGATTCCCGCTGGATGCATTCACCTAATTTCCAACCTAATTTCGTGCAAATGAGGTTGAAATTACCTCATTTCGAAATGTGATTTTGTATGGGAAATTAGGTAATTTCGGATCTCATTTGGAAATTTGCTACGAAATTACCTCATTTGGGCCAGTGAAAATGGCATATAACTTTATTTCCGCTTCCACATCTGCTTAAAAATAATTTCTATGTAAAATAAAACAACCATTATTACATTTTGGTTGGATTTTGTTAAACAAATTTTAACTGTTACATGGGTTTAACATAAAATTGGTCGAGCCACAAGTAGGTCCCCTTTCAAGGCTCTCCCAAACCAATGCGAAACATTCGTTGCGGCGAAGAAACATTCGTCAGTCAAAATTCATTCATATGTTTCTCCGCCGCGTTGGTGTGGGCACTCTCATATATCACCATGTAAATAAATTTTGACATGCGAATGTTTCTTCGCCGCAACGAATGTTCCGCATTGGTTTGGGATAGTCTTCACAGGGAAACCAGTTCCTGGAGATTTGTTGACGTTTTCCTTTAATTGCCTTGTACCTTTCACACAACGAAACAAAATTGCCAGAGATTTTTGTTTGTTTCAATATAAAGTTTAGGATGTGACTACTCACTACGTAACACGATTTCCATAATCCAATCTACAATCCAATCCACAATCTGATTTGTATGGATATGTCACTGCTTGGACATGGATTTTTGCGACTCCATTGGATTTTTTTTAGACATGTTCCATAGTTCGGCCATCGTTCATGGCCTGTGTAGGCGGCATGTAATGAGAAATCACTGCACTCATCTGCGTGTCTACATTCTTGTAGTTTTCACTCATGTCTCATATGTATATCTCTGAACTCTCATACTGCCTGTTCACAATGGATTTTAAATGCTAGGTGCATGGCTTGAGACAGGTAGATTTAATGTGAGTGAAAAAGAGATGAGTAGATTCCACCCAAAATGCACCGATGCACCTACAAACTCCCAGTTACCGACAACTCAGTTTCCTTGTGTGAAAGGTGATTTACTTTTTGCCCTTCTCGCCAACAAACTCCCAGTTGCTGGCAACTCAATTTCCTTGTGTGAAAGGGGACTTGGTTCTTGCCCTGCTCGCCTACAAACTTCCAGTTACTAAGAACTCAGTTTCCTTGTGTGAAAGGGGGCTAAGCTAATTGGCACAAAACTGCCACGTTCGGATGGTAAGCATATACGTATCTGAGATACGTTAGAATCTGATATGTTTTCGAACGACCAAAACCGGATACGTAACCAAACCGGAAAAAACCAAGAAAGTGAACAGATGAGATGTCAGCTGTTAGTATAATCCATACAAATCCGACCATTTTTGGGATAGCTTTAGATTTTTTTTTGACATCAGCTGGTTTTTTCTTAGGCATTACAACAACACGAACAAATCCAGATACCTTTGGTGACGTATACGAACGCGGCCTATGGTTTTGTTAATTCGACACAATTGAAACTGATAAAACATCGAATGTGTTTGACTCATTTTTTTGTATAATATCTAGTTTGAATTGCTTGTCATGGATACCACTCATCAGGCGATTTTAATATATATAATAATAATAATCCAATCTACAATCCAATTCACAATCTGATTTGTATGGATATGTCACTGCTTGACCTGGATTTTTGCTACTACATTGGATTTTTTTTAAATATGTTCCATAGTTCGGCCATCGTGCATGTCCTGTGGAGGCGGCATGTAATGAGCAATCACTGCACTCATCTGCGTGTCTACATTCTTGTAGTTTTCACTCATGTCTCATATGTATATCTCTGAACTCTCATACTGCCTGTTCACAATGGATTTTAAATGCTAGGTGCATGGCGTGAGACAGGTAGATTTTATGTGAGTGAAAAAGAGATGGGTAGATTCCACCCAAAATGCACCGAAGCACCTACAAACTCCCAGTTACTGACAACTCAGCTTCCTTGTGGGAAAGGGGATTTACTTTTTGCCCTTCTCGCCAACAAACTCCCAGTTGCTGGCAACTCACTTTCCTTGTGTGAAAGGGGACTTAGTTCTTGCCTTGCTCGCCTACAAACTTCCAGTTGCTAAGAACTCAGTTTCCTTGTGTGAAAGGGGCTAAGCTAATTGGCACAAAACTGCCACGTTCGGATGGTAAGACCCCTTTGACACAAGGAAACTGAGCGATTTTTAGTTTCTAGGCGAGAAGGGCGTAAAAGGAAGGCACAAAATTTCCCCTCACATTCTTCTCACCTACAAACTAGCCAGTTTCTGGCAACTCAGTTTCCTTGTGTGAAAGCCGTCTAAGCAGATACGTATCTGAGATATCTGATATTTTTTCGAACGACCAAAACCGGATACGTAACCAAACCAAACAAAACCAAGAAAGTGAACAGATGAGATGTCAGCTGTTAGTATAATGCATACAAATCCGAAAATTTTTGGGATAGCTTTATGCTGGATTTACATGTATCTTCGTCTGCAAATATGAAGAAAAGTAGAGCGGGACAGATGTATGCCAAAACTCCGAGTTTGTGAGAGAGAATCATCAAGAAGATGGACATGTTCGTCTTCATATCTGCATTATGGCACTTCATATAATCTGCATATACGAAGATCTTCTGCATTTTGGTGTTCTCTCTCTACCCAACAATTGTAAATTTTAATTTTGCATCCCCTTTTTTTTGCAGAAGTCAGCCGAAGATACATGTAAATCCATCATTAGATTTCTTTTTGACATCAGCTGTTTTTTTCTTAGGCATTTCAACAACACGAACAAATCCAGATACCTTTGGTTACGTATCCGAACGCGGCCTATGGTTTTGTAATTCGACACAATTGAAACTGATAAAACATCGAATGTGTTTGACTCATTTTTTATATAATATCCAGTTTGAATTGCTTGTCATGGATACCACTCATCAGGCGATTTTAATATATATAATAATAATAATCCAATCTACAATCCAATTCACAATCTGATTTGTATGGATATGTCACTGCTTGACCTGGATTTTTGCGACTACATTGGATTTTTTTTAAATATGTTCCATAGTTCGGCCATCGTGCATGGCCTGTGGAGGCGGCATGTCACTCATGTCTCATATGTATATCTCTGAACTCTCATACTGCCTATTCGCAATGGATTTTAAATGCTAGGTGCATGGCGTGAGACAGGTAGATTTTATGTGAGTGAAAAAGAGATGGGTAGATTCCACCCAAAATGCACCGATGCACCTACAAACTCCCAGTTACTGACAACTCAGCTTCCTTGTGTGAAAGGGGATTAACTTTTTGCCCTTCTCGCCAACAAACTCCCAATTGGTGGCAACTCACTTTCCTTGTGTGAAAGGGGACTTGGTTCTTGCCCTGCTCGCCTACAAACTTCCAGTTACTAAGAACTCAGTTTCCTTGTGTGAAAGGGGGCTAAGCTAATTGGCACAAAACTGCCACGTTCGGATGGTAAGCAGATACGTATCTGAGATACGTTAGAATCTGATATGTTTTCGAACGACCAAAACCGGATACGTAACCAAACCGGAAAAAACCAAGAAAGTGAACAGATGAGATGTCAGCTGTTAGTATAATCCATACAAATCCGACCATTTTTGGGATAGCTTTAGATTTTTTTTTGACATCAGCTGGTTTTTTCTTAGGCATTACAACAACACGAACAAATCCAGATACCTTTGGTGACGTATCCGAACGCGGCCTATGGTTTTGTTAATTCGACACAATTGAAACTGATAAAACATCGAATGTGTTTGACTCATTTTTTTGTATAATATCTAGTTTGAATTGCTTGTCATGGATACCACTCATCAGGCGATTTTAATATATATAATAATAATAATCCAATCTACAATCCAATTCACAATCTGATTTGTATGGATATGTCACTGCTTGACCTGGATTTTTGCGACTACATTGGATTTTTTTTAAATATGTTCCATAGTTCGGCCATCGTGCATGGCCTGTGGAGGCGGCATGTAATGAGAAATCACTGCACTCATCTGCGTGTCTACATTCTTGTAGTTTTCACTCATGTCTCATATGTATATCTCTGAACTCTCATACTGCCTGTTCGCAATGGATTTTAAATGCTAGGTGCATGGCGTGAGACAGGTAGATTTTATGTGAGTGAAAAAGAGATGGGTAGATTCCACCCAAAATGCACCGATGCACCTACAAACTCCCAGTTACTGACAACTCAGCTTCCTTGTGTGAAAGGGGATTAACTTTTTGCCCTTCTCGCCAACAAACTCCCAATTGGTGGCAACTCACTTTCCTTGTGTGAAAGGGGACTTGGTTCTTGCCCTGCTCGCCTACAAACTTCCAGTTACTAAGAACTCAGTTTCCTTGTGTGAAAGGGGGCTAAGCTAATTGGCACAAAACTGCCACGTTCGGATGGTAAGCAGATACGTATCTGAGATACGTTAGAATCTGATATGTTTTCGAACGACCAAAACCGGATACGTAACCAAACCGGAAAAAACCAAGAAAGTGAACAGATGAGATGTCAGCTGTTAGTATAATCCATACAAATCCGACCATTTTTGGGATAGCTTTAGATTTTTTTTTGACATCAGCTGGTTTTTTCTTAGGCATTACAACAACACGAACAAATCCAGATACCTTTGGTGACGTATCCGAACGCGGCCTATGGTTTTGTTAATTCGACACAATTGAAACTGATAAAACATCGAATGTGTTTGACTCATTTTTTTGTATAATATCTAGTTTGAATTGCTTGTCATGGATACCACTCATCAGGCGATTTTAATATATATAATAATAATAATCCAATCTACAATCCAATTCACAATCTGATTTGTATGGATATGTCACTGCTTGACCTGGATTTTTGCGACTACATTGGATTTTTTTTAAATATGTTCCATAGTTCGGACATCGTGCATGTCCTGTGGAGGCGGCATGTAATGAGCAATCACTGCACTCATCTGCGTGTCTACATTCTTGTAGTTTTCACTCATGTCTCATATGTATATCTCTGAACTCTCATACTGCCTGTTCACAATGGATTTTAAATGCTAGGTGCATGGCGTGAGACAGGTAGATTTTATGTGAGTGAAAAAGAGATGGGTAGATTCCACCCAAAATGCACCGAAGCACCTACAAACTCCCAGTTACTGACAACTCAGCTTCCTTGTGGGAAAGGGGATTTACTTTTTGCCCTTCTCTCCAACAAACTCCCAGTTGCTGGCAACTCACTTTCCTTGTGTGAAAGGGGACTTAGTTCTTGCCATGCTCGCTTACAAACTTCCAGTTGCTAAGAACTCAGTTTCCTTGTGTGAAAGGGGCTAAGCTAATTGGCACAAAACTGCCACGTTCGGATGGTAAGACCCCTTTGACACAAGGAAACTGAGCGATTTTTAGTTTCTAGGCGAGAAGGGCGTAAAAGGAAGGCACAAAATTTCCCCTCACATTCTTCTCACCTACAAACTAGCCAGTTTCTGGCAACTCAGTTTCCTTGTGTGAAAGCCGTCTAAGCAGATACGTATCTGAGATATCTGATATTTTTTCGAACGACCAAAACCGGATACGTAACCAAACCAAACAAAACCAAGAAAGTGAACAGATGAGATGTCAGCTGTTAGTATAATGCATACAAATCCGAAAATTTTTGGGATAGCTTTATGCTGGATTTACATGTATCTTCGTCTGCAAATACGAAGAAAAGTAGAGCGGGACAGATGTATGCCAAAACTCCGAGTTTGTGAGAGAGAATCATCAAGAAGATGGACATGTTCGTCTTCATATCTGCATTATGGCACTTCATATAATCTGCATATACGAAGATCTTCTGCATTTTGGTGTTCTCTCTCTACCCAACAATTGTAAATTTTAATTTTGCATCCCCTTTTTTTTGCAGAAGTCAGCCGAAGATACATGTAAATCCATCATTAGATTTCTTTTTGACATCAGCTGTTTTTTTCTTAGGCATTTCAACAACACGAACAAATCCAGATACCTTTGGTTACGTATCCGAACGCGGCCTATGGTTTTGTAATTCGACACAATTGAAACTGATAAAACATCGAATGTGTTTGACTCATTTTTTTGTATAATATCTAGTTTGAATTGCTTGTCATGGATACCACTCATCAGGCGATTTTAATATATATAATAATAATAATCCAATCTACAATCCAATTCACAATCTGATTTGTATGGATATGTCACTGCTTGACCTGGATTTTTGCGACTACATTGGATTTTTTTTAAATATGTTCCATAGTTCGGCCATCGTGCATGGCCTGTGGAGGCGGCATATACATAACGCCGGCTGAATACTTAAGTGCCCCATATACAAAAAAATTATTCCTCAGAAACGAATGTTAAGATTTGAAAAATAATTCCGTTAGTTTTTACTTGGTAATTTCGACTTTTGAATTTTTATAAATATTAATTGAAAAATCCCTTTTTTAGATTTTGAAGTCCTGATGTCAAAAAACGTTACGGTTATTTAAAAATATATAAATAAAATTTGAAAAAAGTCAAAAATGGATATAGAACCCTCTTCCATACGAATATGCAATCTTTGAAAACCAAACTTCAAATTTCCTATGGATATAGGATATAGGACTTTTATGCACTGGACATTCGAAAATCAACGAAATCAAAAATAATAAAAAAAATTCAAAATTTCTAGCATTAAAGTCGATATTACTTATTCAGCCCTGAAAAAGATCCAAAATAGAATTGAAACGTTGGTAAATAATCAATAAATATTGAATTAAAAAAAAGACAGTATTTTTGGGTTTAAATTAAGGATTTTACATTATTAATTTACTCGGCGAAAATGTTACTTCTTATTTATACTTTTCCAGCTGCCTGCACTTTTGTCCATGGATATAAAGCACATAAGCACCAAAAATCTGACTTTTTGTTAATATATTTTGAGTACTTAAATGCTCTATATCCCATCTCCGGCAATTAAGCATTAAGCGTTTGTATTTCAAACTTTCCTACAAAAATTGTCCCACCTAGTACAAATTTTGGATATACGGCAAATAAGCATCAAAATAACCCAAAAATTTGTGGTTTATATGGGGCACTTAAGTTAATTAAAGCATGAGAAAGTCACATACTAAATTTAACCCACTGTGAACAATCTGGCCTAACCCAGCGATTCCATTGAAAATTGATGGTGGATTTACATGTATCTTCATCTGCAAAATGCAGAAAAGTAGAGCAGGACAGATGTATACAAAAAATCCGAGCAAGTGAAAGAGAACCATCAAGAAGATGAACATGTTCGTCTTCATTTCTGGATTATGGGACTTTCCTATATTGCAGAAACGAAGTTCTTCTGCATTTTGATCTTTTCTCTCTTTCTAACAAATATACATTTTGTATTTGGCATCCCTTTTTTTGTGCAGAAACCAAATGCAGATACATGTAAATCCACCATGAGGCAATAAATTTCCTCACTCAATGCCATTGCCTTTGAATATTGCAATTGGAGACGATTTGGCAATGGCAATATTGCCCGGTAGATGAAAGGCAAGTATTGCTTTCCATCGCCGAGGCAATACGTTTAGACGATTGATTTAGACGATTGATATAGAAAATGGTTTATACTAGATTTTGATTTCTGTCATTTTAAAAATAATTAAAAGTTGAAGATAAGAGGAACCCCTAAAAAAATGTATTGAAATTTATTATCAAAAACAGCGAATTGAAATTGCCTATCAATTAAATGTCATTCAAGCTATAAATTGCCATCGCGATTGCAAATTAGTGCCAAAAACCTCAAATATTGCCAAACAGAGCCAAAGCGTTACGGTAAATGATGGGGGTCGTTTGACCCCCATGTACTAAACATAGAAACAATGAAAAACCACGGTCAATTTAAAACGGATAAAAGCAATTCAATTTTTTTCTAAGTACAAATAACAATGGGAAGTAACATTTTTATAATTAAAATATAAATTAACGAGCAACTGAATAAAAGTACTTCACCAGTACTCGATAGTTCGATAACGTGTAAAAGTTCCTCACTGGTTCACTGAAGACGTAATTCGGCCCCAGCTATAAAAACTGTGGGGTCGAGAGAGGCACAATAATCAAACTACTTTTCTTTTGTTGATAAAAATGGTATTTTATTGAAAATGTATTTTTTATTAAAACTATACATATTTACATTTATTTTAATTAAAAAAAAAACTGCTTAAATGCTTAAATTTAATCAGATTTATTAGTTCCTATATAATTTTATGCATGTATTTCCATTTGTATAATATCTAAGTCAATTTTAGTGCAAAATAAAAAAAAATTAAATAACTCCAATGATAGTCGTGTTTTATTCAAAAGTATAATAGTTCGATCATTAAATGAAAAAATAAAGTGAAAGAAATACTTTAATGTTTGCGTGTACAAATTGGCTGAGCTGACTCACTCTTGAACAAAACACGCCTTATAATGATTTTTTAAGTGTTATTTTTTATATTTAAAATCTAAAATACTATCAAAAATAAAAAAATAGTTCGTATATTTTTTTTTTATTGAAATATCTTGAAAAAACGTAAATCAATTACTTTCAAGCGAAAGAGAGCAAGTTCCAAAAAACTTTTATCTCAGTCTAAAATCTCGAGTTTTATTCATAACAGTTAAAAAAAAACAATAGATTGAAAATTCTTTTTTTACACATATGTTATACAAATAATAAAGAATAACCAAAAGGTATTATGTTAGTTAATGAACCAGAAAATAAATGTTCGCACAGAAAATTAAAAAAAAATTGATATTGATAAAAAGTCTGAAAGGATTTAAATAACAAAACAAGTGTTAATATCATCACCCGCAATACAATCATTTTTTGTATGAGATGTGACTTCTTTTTTTTAATTCTTAGATAAAAACTATTAATTATAGCTTTTGTATACGTATCTACATAATTTATTGATTAATAAGGCGGTTAGTTTTATCATGTAAGTGTGTATTTAAAAAATCTAAGTACTTTAAGTTTGAGTTTATTTTTAATTCTTAAATCGAATTGAACATCAGTTATTGCTTTATTTTCTTTTTTGTTTTAATTTAAAATTTAATGAAATAAGTACATTTATAAAAAAGTTAAGTATATAAAAGGAGCACTTAAGGCAGTTTTGCTTGTATGAGCTCTTCTAGATTGTTCAATTTTGTTCGTATTTAATTAAAAAATTAATGAACTTCTACCACAGATAAAAGAATTACATAGAAATTGCATCCAGAACAATCAAAATGGTCACTTTTTCATCAAAAATCGTATAGCCTGAATATTTGTTAACATTGGTCTCTACCAATAATACAATTTAGTAACGACTTAAATATTTAAGTAAAATTGACCATAATTGGCTCTGAATAATAAATCAACTATGGTATGACTTGAATATTTAGGTGGACCCTGAATAATGAATATTGCATATGGTATGGGCTCTAAAATATGAAACATAACATGTATGGTTCATTTTTTATAGTCCATACCATTATGGTCTATTTTCATTAAATATTTAAGTCGTTACTAAATTTTATTATTGGTAGGGCCCATTGTGTATATTATATATGATATATGTATATTATAGAAATATCAAGTCAATGGTGTAGAAATACATACATATTCGATAAAAGTGGGACCATTTATATTCTCCTGTGTGTGATATCTATGGAACTATAGGATCTATGCTTCTACAATAATTGTATAGTGTATAATACAAAATACGTGGCATGATTTTTCGGAATGTTGTTATTAAAATACAAATTCTTTTAGCTATGCCTTGATCCTTGTGTTGTTAAAAAAAAGTTAAAACATTGTTCTTAAACTATTGTTTAGCTGCTCCCAGTTCTTTAAAGATGTTGAAGATTACTTTAACTTTAAGCTTTTTACTGTTTGGCAGCACCACGACTGAAAAAAAAGTATTTAATAAACTTTAAATTGTTATAAAAATATTTTTGTGGGTATGTTCAAAATATTCTAATTTTTTTTTTTTAATGTGCTAGAGAGGAATTTTATAAGGATATATTTATGAAGTATTTTTTGTTTTATGTTCTATAATTTTTGTTTATAATTTTGAATGTGTTTCATTAAAACAAAATAATTTAATCATACAAATACATTTATGTGCTTTTCAATGATTAAATAATAACAAATGTTTGAAATTACTTAAATTGACAAAATTTTAAAATATGCATTTACCAAATTTTATACTTGAAACAAAAATATCTTATTAAAAAACAAAAACAGTAATTAACTTATTCCTTAACCGTTTATTTACTTGAAGACTAGCGGTGAATAAGGCTGTAGGAGATTTGGATTAAAATTACTATTACAATTCATCCGATATAAAATGTTTGACGTTTATATTCGATTGAGCTATGGAATTTAACACAATTTTAATCCATTTCACGTTAGTTCTAATCAAATAACCTCCATTTTATGACTTTTAGAGTGTCGAATAAAGACTCAATTAGAGGTGCTATAGGTCGTGTCTACGTAAAATTCTAACCAACATCTCTTCAAAACCATTATATTCCAAGTAAACAAATTTTAAAAAATTCTATGAGTACTTACATAAAGATCTAATTTTTTATTTTAAGGCCCAGTTGCTAACGGTTTTTGATTTAATCAGAACTTTATGAAAAACATGATAAAAAGAAAAAAGCAACACCTTGCCAAACTGAAATAATAATAATAATACTTCGACAACCCGTCAAAAATTTTTTATTTGATTTCAAAATGAAATTGGAACGTGAAACTTTCAACAATGTAATAGTGCTGGGATACACGAGCGCAAAAAAGAATTAATTTACGAAAGAGAACGGATGATTTTTAGAAAGAAAGAAAGAAACGGGAAAAATGCCATCCGTTTCTTTCTAAAATTCATGCGTTCACTTTCGTGAATTAATTATTTTTTGCGCTCGTGTATCCCAGCACATACGACGTCGTGCCAAGTTTCCCAAACCGGAATTCGGCACTAGCGAGCTATCCGTCGGAACGAAAGAGTAAGAATTTTTGCATAATTCTTTCGATTCATATGAAATCCGAGAATTTTCAGTTCGCTAGGTCGATTATTTTTAAGAAATTTAACCGAACTCTCTCCAAACTTCACCAAATTGGCAGTGTCGTTTTCCATTCGTCTTCCCGATTCGACATCTGAATCTAAATTATTTTCCGTCTTGTTAAGAGAAGAACTGTTTTTTAGAGAGGTCCAGAACGTTTCTGGATGACCAATGGAAAACGACCAAGTATTTTTGACAGTTGAATTTTTTGTTGTACAAATATCGGTTCATCTAAATGTCATTATAAGAGGAAGAACACCATGTCATTTACATAACATGATACGGAAATAATGGGATCTAGTAGATATCTGTCGGCTGTGGCTATCTTTACCCAATGGTTTGATAGAGCTAGCTATTAATAAATCTTGTTCATGCTTTCCCCTTGAATTCGTGTGAATTTGCGTTCCCACACTTTTTTACAGTGTGAACAATTTTTAAAAAAATTAATTCTACTCTTTTTAAATTTTAAGTTTGTGTTCAAAAGGTAGAGGATTGGAATTCTGTTATCTGTGATATGTTACAGAAGAGAATTAAAAGAAATCCAAAAAAGCTATTGACTAAGGGCTACCAAGGGGTTACTTTTATTTTTATATTAGTTTTGGTAGATGTAGGTTTTTATTGCTATTCCAGTCGTAGTTTTGAATAAATATTCTGGTGCAGTTATTCCCTTATGAATCGAAGTTCAATTTTTAAACTCTATGTTCATATTTATTATTTTTTTTTTAAGCCTAGTATACAGTTTTTTTGAACGAAAAAAAAAATAGTGGTGAGAAATATTTTTTTTTTAACACCTGGGGTGAAACGAAAAATGTCTTCTTTTTTTCACAAAACAATGTCACTGACATTGTTTTGCGCGAAAAATATTCGTTGTGAGCAGTGGTGAGTAAAAACGTTTTTGTCAGGGTTGGTTCACAGCTCGATAAAAAAAATTAAACGTTAAACATTTTTTTCGCCAAAAGCTTTCCCATAAGAAATGCATGTAGTTTTTTTTGTTGAAGAACTGTATACTAGGCTTTAGTTGAAAGAAAAAAAAATTTAAAAAAATGTAAAATAAAACAAAATTCAATTGAGTTTTTTTAAAAATAGTTTCTTTGTTTTTCATATAATATTAATAAGTTTATTTATATATATATATATTTTTTTTTTTAAATAATAATATATAATAAAAAAGAATTATAAAAATAGTAATAAACAAATAATAAAATTACAGAAAAAATGAAAGTAAAATAAAAAAAATTAAACAATATTAGCAGCGAAATTAAAAAAATCTTCTTTCAAAAAATAAACGAATGTTATATCTTTAACATCAAGGAATTATTATTAAATTATAATATTTAAGTAGAGAAGATTTATATCATCTTGAGTTATTTAATTTGTATTCCTTTTTATTTTAATGAGAAATCACTTATATAACGGTATTTTATTATACTAAACAAATTTAAGAATTAAACAAAAAGTTTATTGTGAAAACGAAAAATGTTTTATTCAAAGTAAATGGAATTATTATTTGTTATTTCGATTAAAATACGTTTTGTTTGAATGAACTCGTGTGTGTGTAATAATAACTATATTTCTTGTAATTGTTACAATTACACATTCTTTTTTTTTTCCTATTTATTCTCAATATGTTCTACGCTTTCTTGACTTTAAATAATTAACAAAATTTTAATTAAATTTAAAGAAGATGTATTATAATGATATGATATATTAGAATTTTTTTCCATTGTGTAAAATTAAATTATTTATATATATGTATATGCATTTATTATTAGTACTGATTTTGTTGTTGATTTTTTTTTTTAGTTTTGTTTGTATAAAAATATAATAAATTTATATAATTTTTATTTAATTTGTTAAAAAAATTTCGATAATCACTGTTTTAATGATGAATTAGCTGGAAGTGTTGCTGATCTTTGTACATTGACTGCAAATGGCTTGTAATTGGAACGAGTTGATTGGCTGATAAATGGTTGTGATGATGATAGGCAATGACGATTTAATTGGCATTGGTTATGATTACGCGCAAACAATAATGTGGATAGTTGTTGATATTTTAATTTTGTTATTTTAAAAAAGTTTACCGTATCCACATTTTATATCATTTTGATCGCAAGTAATTAAAGCATGAAATAAAGAAAGTTTCAATTGGTTTATTTAGTTTTGTTGAAAAGTTACGAGAGATTTAAGAGAATGTTGTTAAATGACAATTTTAATAATAACAAATTGTTAAATAAATGTAACAAAATTAATTTACAACTATTTTTTATATACAGTGAATATATATGTATATATAGCAGAGCTGTAAACTTTCAAGTACAAGTACCAGTCAAGTACCAAGTACTTTGGACTTGTACTTGTACTTGAAAAAACAAGTACAAGGTACTTAGTACTTGAAAATCATCAAGTACAAGTACTTTCATCTAAGTACATTTACTGGGTACTGTAGTACTGCCCAGTACATTTTCAAGTACAAGTACATTTTCAAGTACAAGTCCATTTTCAGGTATTTCTAAAGTACAAGTCTATTTTAAACACTGTTTGAGTCGGGTATGAAATTTAATGAACATATTTTATAATTTATGAAGCAAATTATGTTGTTTATTTATAACATATTTACCTAACCGAGGCCAAGGGTTTGAAACGCGAGTAAAACTAGAATGATTATTAATAAAATTGATCAAATTTGTTCGTAAGTGGACATTTGTCTGTTAGTAATAAACCAAGTATTTTGTATTTATTCAATTAGCAGTAGGTAAATAATTTAAGTGAAACTAGAAACTGTTTTTTTCATTTAATTTTTTATTTTAAGGTTTTAGTGAATTCATAAAAGGTGAATTAGCGTAGAGCTAAAAGCGTTTGATTTATTACTACACGAGAGGTCCGCTTGGTAGGATTGTTAGAAAGTTATAAAATTAGTTATCCTAATATTTTTCTTTCCTCTTTTTGTTTTGTTTCCATAGTTTCGATATTTTTTTAGTTTTTCCGGTGAAATATTTTTTTTTAATATCATATTCTGGGTAGCAAAAAACTAATAGTTGCTATTTGCAAATATACAGATCAAAGTGATACAAATTGTTCTAGTTTAACTCGCGTTTCAAGCCCTCGGCCTCGTTTAGGTACATATGTTTTACATAAATAACATAATTTGCTTCATAAAATATCAAATATGTTCATTACATTTCATACGCGTCTCAAACAATATTAAAAATATACTTGTACTTAAGAAATACTTGAAAATGGATTTGTACTTGAAAATGTATTTGTACTTGAAAGTGTACTTGTACTTGAAAATGTACTGGGGAGTACTACAGTACCCAGTAAATGTAGTTAGATGAAAGTACTTGAAAAAAGTACTTGTACTTAGAGATTTTCAAGTACCAAGTACCTTGTACTTGTTTTTTCAAGTACAAGTTTAAGTACAAGTACAAGGTACTTGGTACTTGAGAAGTACTTAAGTACAAATGTACTTTTGTACTTTACAACTCTGATATATAGTGAAACTTCCTATTGAGGGAGGACAGCTCCCTTAGGCAGCCACATCCATTAAACGGACAAATTTTCCCGACCGTGGATCTAGCATTAAAGTTTCATAATTGTATGTTCCTTTAAGCGGACACTTCGTTTATGTACCTACTTGTACAAGAATAACAGCCGTAATTTGGTGAATTTAATTCTCTTATGTGGACAAAAACTACAGTAATTTGTGATTTTCTGGCTTTCTTCTCAGCAATACTTTTTAATACACAGAGACATTTTTTTTGTCATTTAGTATCAATACAAATATTATGCCTGTCTCTTTTCTTGGAATTTCTGTCCATTAGTCAAGTTTTTCAAAGTTAATTCACAAAATAAAAATTGATAGGAATTAAATGCAAAGAAAACCACAGAACAGACAACAAATTTTGTCACCTTCGCTGTTCGCCTAAAGGAAGTTTCACGGTATTTCTGATGTTGAAATACTAGCAGATATCTGCATGGTAAAAATTAAATTTTTTTTAGTTGAAACAGTTTTGGAATGTTGAAAAAGTTTTGGAATTTACATCAAAAATTGAAATTAGTTCTTTAAATTTTTTGAGTTATAATTTTCTACAAATTTCAATGTGAGTTAACTCAACACTAGTATACCGATAATTTTTGTTCTTTTCGTTCGTTGCTGAAAACATATTTCTTATCCGCGAAGTAATAATCCAATATCTTCATATGAATTATCACGAGATTAAACATTTTCTGACATTAGTATGAAAACCATACAAAAGGTGTTGCACGAATATATGGCAGTCAAAAATATTAAGTTGGCAGTTATCGTCACAAGGTCGTAACTACATACAAAAAAACCAACGCGATTGCATTTTTGGGCATCAGAAGCTTGTATAAGAAAGTGTCAAGTGCCGAGTCCCGGAAATTATGTGTATGATTCCGAAAGCAATGAACCTATTCGACCAAGACGCAGACACAAAATGTAATGTATTCCTTTTTTGTCCAGGCTTTCTGTAATTTTGCTTAGGATAATAATAATTGATTTTCTAATTAATTTGTTTCATTTTATAAAATGAGCAATTCATTTTTTTACAGAGAAAAATAATTAAAGGAATTTGTAATAGCCATTTCGGCGCCTACGCTTTAATTAATAAATTGAAGTATTGTCCTCATGATTATACCTTGTAGGTCCCTTAATATTGAGCTAGCATAAGTTAAAAATATATTTGAAATAATTTACATTTACATTTAAATTATGTATTTTTTACGTTTTAAGCTACTGTGCTTATTTTTTTAATATCAAAAATACATTTAATATCTTACCTTGGTGAAATTTTACTACCATCTCCCGTGCAATTATTGTTTGTTGATGAATTCGCTTTATACCCACTCTTTTGGATACGTTTTGACAAACGAGTAACCCAAAGATGTTGCTCATCTGGCGTTACAGCTAGCAATAACATTTCTCTAGCACTAAGAGGATCGTGATGTAATTTACATGGGGCCAATGGGTCATTATTATCAACATGTTCCTTATGGATTTTATTGCGGCATCTTTTTGGAAATACAAGCAAAGATACACACACACAACAAATATGTCACATCGATTTGAACAAGCAACAACAATAGAATACTGATTTTACAACAACAATATATTACCTTTTGCATTCGTAGGCCGCCGGCGGCTTAAACATATGCCAGAGCGGTTTTGGACAAACTTCGCAAGCAGTTGGCATATGGTATGTTATATGGACAAATTCATGACCTATAAAATAGCAAGAGGCTCGTAAGTAACATTCCAATAATAATTCAAAAATTAAATATCTTACCCTTGTGCAGAATGGTCCCAGGTCTCTCATCGCCAGATCCTCCTCTTAACACACTGATATCTAATTGATTTTGTTCTTCAGGGCGTCTAGCCTCACCTTCACCAGCGTATAATAGTTGAAATATTCGAGGAATTTCTTTGGCATCCGCACGAATGACATCCCCTTGTGTCACGGAACGTACATGAAATACTTTGCTACATTTCGTTTTAAAATTATAATTAATAATTTAGAACTTTTTAAGGAATATTGATTGCAATCATACCTTAAGTCTAATATAAGCACAGGATCAATTGTATTCTGTTTGTCTATTTCGGAATTGTAAAATATTATCTTTCTAGACGATACAATAACGAACTGCCGCTTCCATCCATGTCGGCGAATGTTTTGTTTATTTGGCACACTTAACCAGCCTTCAAAGACTGAATCCTGTTAGAGCAAACAAAGTTGTTAATTAAATTATTACAAATAAGTTTATCAAAATTATTACGATAATGACAATAGAGAAGTATTAAGAAATTTGTTTTACAATATTCTGCTCGTATATATCAAAATCCTGCTAGTCAAGATTCAGCCATTAGAGAATATAATATCTACATTTGAAGCTTCGATAAGCCATGTTAAATATCGCATAATCATATGTATATGTAGATTCAGAAAAGATTTCTTTGCCAAATCTCAATCGCATTATTTAAAAAACTGAAATGCATAACAAAACTACTTCTAATTCTGTTTTAATTTTCTTCTACAACCATTTAAAAGGATCAGGTTAATCTTAGAAACCAACAAAAGTACGATTTAAAATAAATTTTTTTTATGTTTAAAGGTAGAAGATAGTTTAATGGGTAAATGTATGGTTAACACAATAAAATGGTCTCCCTCCATTTTTTTTTTAATTTTAACGGTGCACCTGTATAATTGCTAGGGCTAAATGTTTTCAAAATCTAGCTATTTATATATGAGTGGAAATATTTCAGGAAAGTTAGGACTTTTTGGCGGAACGAAATAAAGGTAGAAAGGTTGGAGAAGCTTAAATGCCGCTTTTGGGACTCCATGATCCTGTTGAATTCCGCCATACTGAAATACGCGGATCAATCTATATCTCATAACTTGCTTGAAATTATGTTTTATTCAGGAAAAAATCTGGAACCTATAATCCTTTACAACATTTTCAGTGTCACCAATCAATTTCAATGATGACTGGGGCCCTCATCACGTAAAACACATTGGCGGACGTTTATAGCAAAGCAGCCCCCACGGGAAAATTATAAGAACGTAAAGCATCATATTCAGATTTCCATTTTAAACCAATAATCATGCAAGCCAAAGAATTTGACAACAAATTTAATACTGCGACAAGATCAAGATTAATTTATTTGGATCTGATGATATCTTATGTTTGAAGAAACAAAATAAATTAATCTTGATCTTGTTGCTGTATAAAATATTTAAGCATTTCATGGTTCTTGGTAAAGGAGCCCGCGATGGTGGGGTAGAAACAAAATAATCGAAAAATCAAAGTTACCCTAAAATTCAGTAAAACTAAATTTGTAGAAAAATGTATGTACTTTCATTTTGTGAGTTGGTTATTTAATAAAGTGAACATTTTTTCAATAAACAAGCAAAACGCCGTACAAAATAGGATTTTTAATTTATGCTGTATTTTTTCCATTTTTTGTAACGAAATTTTGGTGACAAACGTCAGATTCGAATTCAGCAGGGAGTAAAGAAATCCAAACTACCTCACAACTTTCCGGCTAAGGGTTCTTTTGAGAAGAAATTGACTATAATAATAATCATGAAGATGAAGGAATTAAAATATTAAAATTACTTCGGTTTTAAGTGGAGTGAATGAATATAATTCAATTTAAAAGTACAAGTGACCTCAACTACAGAAATTAATGTGTTTCGCCCAGGTATAACAGTGGGCTACTTCAGTCGGTGAACATCGACCAAAAAATTTGTGTCTTAGGGTATAACAGACTGACTGAAGAATTGAGGTCACTTGTACTTTTAAATATAATAATAATCGGTTTTCACCAATAAACAATCTCCCTTATAAACAATGCTGAAGAATCTTAAAAACGTGGTTTTCGCAGGCCCGGAGTCCGTCGGTCTGTGTACATCGACCACTGTACATTGCCCTAGAGCATAAATTACATATTTTTGTATATGATTCCATACTTAACAAAACTAAAACCTCGGAACTTTGCGAACCTCTATCTTAGTTTTTTTTTTTTTTAAGATTTACCATTTTAATCCAACATACTTTAAGTTATGAAATAATATAGTTTGATTAAATTCCCTTTCAATAGATTTCATAATATCATTTTGAAAACACTCTCTTAATTTTCTTGCACGTTGCTGCAAAAAAAAATATAGAATGGCAATCCCCTTAAGATTTATCCGTTTTGTTTTTATAAACAAATTTGCAAGTTCAGGAAAATGAGATGTATCAAATTTTTCTTCGGCGTCTCGTAAGAAAACGAATCCAAAATTCTGTTTTCTCAGTATTTTGACTGCTTTATCTCTGAAAACTCATTTTTCTGAACATTACAATTGATACCTATAACATCTATTTAGGAATTTATTGGTGACCCCTCTGTTACGTATAAATAGAAGCTTTTAGTGCAGGCTCCAGGTCAAATTGACCTGCATGCATTAAAAACTTCTACCTGTATATCTATGTCATTTGGTTTCTAACTATTTTTTTGTATTTTCGAAATTACACATGAACGTAGTATTACAAAAAAAAAAAAAACACAGTGTTTGAGTTATAAAAATCAAAATCTTAAATATATTTTTTATTTCATAAAACAGCACGTTGTATAAATTAAAATTAAAGCAAAAACTTAACAATTTTTTTTAATAAATTAACAATATAGGTATAATATATTTGTTTCTATTATATTTTAAAATACCAAATACATAAATATTAATAACATATGCATAAATGAAAAATTTAAATATCTAACAGTTAGCTCCATTAATTGAATTTCCAGAGCATTAATATTTGTCATATCGGTTCGGTAGGCATAGAAAAAACGTCTCAGAATTGTCAAAGCAGCAAAGGCTTCTTCGCGCGTATGTTGAATTAATGCTATATTATTTTCATTTGTAATGAAAATTTGATTATAATCACTACTCGATTCACTTTCAGCGTCATCATCATCTTCGTTGTCATTTTCAGAGACATTTTGTTCATGTACAACTCCACCGTCGCATTCAGGAGTGGAATCACAATCGACACAATCATCGTATTCGTCTTCTTTATTCGAAAGCTCGCTCTTGACTACTTCCATCCCAGGAAGTTTAGGAACATTCTGAGGAAATGCTTTTTTTAAATAATTTTTGATTGTTTCGTTTTAGAATGGGTTAACAAACTCTGGTGACACAATCATTAAAGCTTCAAGACTGTTAATACATTTTATTTTGTTTTCTAATGTTTTTAATTGTTTTTTTTTTTTTTTTTTGGCAAATTCAATCAAAGCGATGAGAATGTTCCTCTGTCAGTGCAGTGTGATTATAAGAAGAACGCACAGACAGAAAGCGGAGCGAAGATTTACAAAAACGTAAAGATGTTTTTTGTTGTTTTTTTTTTAAATTTTGTAATTTTTAGTGCGCATAGCAAGCAGATGTGATAGAGATGACGCGAGTGAATGTTTTTTTTTTTGTAGTAGTGTATTAATCGTTTTCTGAAAAACACAAAAATGGTTTTTTTTCGAAATAACGTGTTACTGTTGTTTTTGATTTAAATTGTGTGTACTTACAGATATTCTTTAATATTCGTTTCAATAAAGTTTTTTTTAATACAAAAGACGCGTAAAAGTTGCATTTGAGTTGCAAGTTTACATACCGAGTTACAAGTCACCGGTTAAAATTCGAACGCTTTTTCTTGCCCCGAACACGATATTTAAATATATTCATTTTTATTCAGGCCAGTGTTGATCTTTTGCTTGAACTTTCTAAAGCAATATTGTATTTGCTAGTATTATCGTTAAGCTGAGGTGGACAGCTCTGCTTTCTGTCGATGCGCATAGGTAACACTGCCTAATAAGAGTTTTGTGATAATTTTTTTTTAATTTTGTAACAGATTTTTGAATGATTCAAAATCCAACAAGTAAATAATGAGAATGATAACTTTTGTTTATTTTCATAGATTTTGAAAAATAGTGTTTACATACGTTTACAGAATACTAGGTGGTGTTTCAAAAGAAAAGCTTGCCAATCGCTGAATAGGTTCCATTCATTTTTAAAATTAATGATCTCCAATTTGTGTTAACAGCTCTAAAAATACACCTCTGAAAGTTTTCTTTATTCAAGCTTCACAATTGCAACTTCATGTCTACGAATTTATTTCACATGCAAAATTAAATCAAATTTTTCTTGTTTTTCAAAATAGAAGGAAAATATCGTAAGTTTGTGTTTGCTTTGGTATAACTCAGCCTTATCGCCAATTCAAGGGGAGATTTCTCCTTGGATTTCGTCTTTCACAGGTGTCATAAACCTTCTTCAGCTTAATTAAAGCGATTTTTTTTCCAGAAAAATGTCATCAATTTCCCCCGAGAAATAGATTTACCTTTGACTTTTTTGAAAATGGTCAACGATTGGTAAATATCGCACCAGGAAAAAAAATTAGGTGAAGAAAATCCAAGGGAAATTTTGTTTACGATAAGGCTGATTATGTTTAACAAATTTTTTTTCGTAGGCAATGATTTTTGAATTTTAAAACAATTTTAATATTAGAAAGTGTTTATTATTAGCTGTACTCTTTCTTTAAAAACCCAAACAGGAACAATGTTCACGTGAGGAAAACTAACACCACAAGTGCAAGTCGCATTTTCTGTAATACATATTTCTTATCTTTCTGTTCCTTTTGTGCCTTAAGAAAGGCCTAACGGCCACATAGCTAGATTAATATTATATTATCATTCACATTATTAAATCGTCAAAAGATTTTGAAGCACCAGTTATTTAGTTCTGTACAAAAGACTTTTTTTAAGCATTAAAAAAAAAGCATTTATGGCACTATAAAAACGGATTTTAGGATAAATAACAGCACACACTTTATAAAAATACACACTATTAGTTTTATTTTAAAAATAAATGCAACACTAAAAGGGCAAAACAATAAGAATATTTCTGCGGTCCCATGCTCGCTCATGGCATTTTTTTTTAAGTACTTGTCCTTTAAACTGGGGCTATGTTTTTAACGCTTTAAACATTAGGAAGGGTTGGATTAAAATTTGATTTTTATAAGCGGACAATAATTATAAAATATTCCTTTGAAAACAGAGCAATTTCTTTTAATGGGGCAATTGATTATTACATATGTACAAAAACAAATTTGCTAATGCTTAGCTCATATTGCATACATATCTGATTAAACAAATTAAAAACAAAGTCATAATTCAACTTACTTGATTATCTTCTGGATCATTATCGGCAGATGAAAGCGAGGCTGTTTCATTTAATTTCGATTGCAATTGTTCGATCTCTGTTGCTTTACAGTCGATTTCCATTTGCAGCTTAGTTCGTGCCTAGAAACAACAACAAGATTGAACAACAAAAAATAATAAAACAAAAATATTATTAAATTTAAATCTCACATGACTTTCTTCAATGAGTTGGCTTTGAAGGTCTTGGAATTTAAGCAGCAATTGATTGTATTTATCACGCTCCTGAGTAAGTTCTTGTTGCAGGCGTCTACTCTCTTTTTCTTTTTTACGTAAATCAGCTGATGAGCGAACTTTTGCTTTTTGTTTGCCTTTAAATAATTAAATATACAAATTAATTATTTTATAATAAATAAATAATAATTATATAATAAATAAATAATTCACGATCCATAATAAATAAATATTTGCATAATAAAAGCATTGGCGCAAAATTTTAGTCGATTTAGTACAATGTTGAATCATTTTTAGTATAATACTAGGTTAAAAATTGTAGTTTGCTAATTTTAAACGAGTTTAGCTCATACTATCTCCTATCATTTTACTAAAGTTAAAATCACCAAATGGCTAGTTTATCTTTTTAGTATCGTACTAAATCCATATGACACTTTGACGTTTAAAATTGTCAAAATCAGGGGTGTTTGTGAATTTTTTGCACGAGCTGTCACTTTTTTGGACGTGTTCAGCTTAATCTTATGAAGGAAATTAGTTTAGGATGATAATAGTTAAAATGTATTTAAAATTTAGAAAATTTTAGTAAATTATTATAGAATTAGTAAAATGTTAAGTAGTATCATACTAAATCCATAATAATAGACTGTTTAAAATTTTGCGCTATTGAAACTTAAACGAACGAATCATAACTGACATTAGCGCGTCGTAAAAAGCGTATGGTCTATGTGTGTCAGATTTTCTGCTGGCAGTCAATTGAACCTAACTTAACTAAAATTTTAATAACTTTGTAACTAGTATCATATAATTAATAAACTTCAACTGAATACGTCTTAAATAGTTAAGAGTTTGTACAAATAACTAACAAACATAAGATACTAACAAGACAAAATTTCAATTCAACTCAAATTTCAATTGGGTGATTTTAACTATGTGAAGAGATAAAATAATCAAAACTCATTCAAAATTAGCAAAATCTCTTCTCAACCTTGTGTTCTACTACAAACGCTTTAACATCTAAATTAATTGTCCTCAAAATTAAGGTGTTTGGACTCATGTAAATTGACACAGCAATAATATATATGGGCACGACTGGATCGCACAAATTTGCTCTCGTAGCTAACAACTTGAACGTAGCTTAAAATTGACAAGGTGCATATATAGTGGTTCTGTAACATTATGATATCATTAAAAAAGTTTTAAAAACAATTTAAAATTAATATAAATTTGTTTTTTACTAGATTAAACAGATAGAGCTAAAAAAAGTATGCTATCTTAATTGATAAATATGAATTTATGAAAAAAAAAATGCAAAAATCGTTAGAGCGGTTTTTTTTTTAAATAATTTTTTGTATATACAAAAATTTTTGAAATTTTAAAAAAATTAAGTTTGGTATGTCAACTTTTAGTATTTAATAAAAAACAATTTTTCACAAAATTAAAAAAAAAATCATTACCCCGTTTTTAAAATATTGAATTTTCAAAAAAAAAAAATCAATTTTTTTTTTTTAAATCCAAAAATTATTTTTTTGGAAAATTGTATGTATATGCAAAATTGTTAAAACTTCAAAGGACCTCTTACATACATGCTCTTACATTTGGTTGAAATCGATTAACGAGAAATTTGAAAACCAAAAAGTCGGTTCTTGACAGGTACCGTTAATAACCGTTATAAAATTTTTTTTTCTACCAAAATATAAAATGTATTAATTATAGTAGCTCGTTATTTTGTGCCAAAATCGTTAGAGCCGTTTTGAAATACATCAATTTTTGTATATTGGTTGTATGCCAAGTACCGTTTTTTTTTTTGAGCTAAACAAAAATTTGAATTTCCCTTCTAGGGAATCCCATAAGAACCTTAAATCTAAAATTTGAAGAAAATCGCTTCAGCCGTTTAGGTTCGTGTTCTCTAGCATCGTAATGTTAGGGAAAATTATTATCTCGAATTTTTTTTTGCACCAATCCTAAACTTGCCCTATACTACGTATATCGCAAGTAAAACAATTATTGAAGTGATTACACCACTAACAAAATACACGAAAATAGCTATTTTTATTCGCCCTAGCCCACCAAAGGCGGCAAAGTGAACTAGTCAGACTTTTGTTTCTGATATAACGATACATACGCCTTTATAAACCCTTATTCTCATATTTTGGTTGTATGTATGTACTTCCAAAATAAATATTTGCTGTCGGCTCTTAAACTAGAAACATAAATAATACGTTTTCGTCGGAAAATTATTCTGCCTAAATTTTTTTGATGTCGATTACTGAGTAACTTCCTATCCGAAAATCAAATACGAAGACATGACTTGTTGAAATTTCATTTTGATCGTAGTTTGCTTTTCAAACAATAAACATGAAGTTTAAATATAAAAATCTTAACTGATAGCTTTTAAAAAGTGAATACAATTTCTTCTAAATCGTCAAACATAATTTGTATCCTAAAGTTCTTTATAAATTATTCTTTTGAAAATAACAAAAGACACAATAAACTTACTCTGCAAATCAGTATCTTTGCGATTCATCACTTCGGCCAGCTTATTGACAGCCACTTGCTTAAGTAACATCTCAGTCTTCCATTTTTCTTTAAGTTTAACAATTTCGTTGTCTTTGTCGGCCTTAACTTGTAACATTTCTTCCTGCATAATTTTATTTTGTTGCAGCAATTCCTCACACTCAGCTATTTTTTTGTTAAGCTTCTTTAAGAATTCAGCTTCAGTTTCTTTGATAGCCACCAGGGCAGCTTCTTTAGCTGCAATTTCATTACGATGTTTTGTTATGAAATCTTTAAGTTCAAGCTCTTTGATTGTTTTTTCCTTCTCTAGATCGGCCACTGTTTCTTCGGCAATTGACCTCGCGAGTGCTTCTGAGTCGGCTCGCGCCACGGCAACTTGAACTTGATGTTTGAGCGATACGCGTTCTTCCTTCAATTCTTGAATTTCTCGACATCGTTCGTTGATCTCTTCCCGATGTTCGTTACTTTGTGTTTTGTAAAGACGAGAGAAATATTGTTCGGCTTCCAGTTGATCTTGTAGTTCCTTCATGGAAAGAATATCTTTATTGTGAGCATTCTTGATCTGAATTATATCCTCTTCAAACTTTCGTTTTGTCTCTCGCAATTGAGTTACTTCTTTCTGCAACTGTCCTTCGCGAGATTTTAAATGAGCAACTTCGGAGGTCTGTAAATTCAACTCCGACACAAGATTGGTCTTTTTGCTTTGTTCTTGGTCTAGTTGACTCTGCAAGACCGTTGCCTTTTCGGTCTCCTGTCGCCATTCTCCTTCAAGTTTTTGCAGCCTCTGTTGAATTTGTCTATAGTCCACAGAGAGCATTGTTATCTGGCGCTCCTTTTCTTGTGAACTATGATCGGACTTAATACGTGCCGACTTCTCTTCATTCAGTTTTGTTTGCAGGGCTTTTACTTCCTGCATGTTTGCCTCTTCGCGACTCAGCATTCGGGATTTCTCCGTTTCTTGGTGTGCCTTCACTTCTTGCTGGTATCTTCCTTGTGCGGCTTTCAGCTCTAGGTCTAAGCTAGCGTTGGACTTTTCCAGGTCCGAGATCTTCTCAGTCAGAGTCTGATTATCCTCGATTGCTTGTTGTTCCCGATTAATGCAACGATCTAGGTCAGTGGATACTGTTTGTATTTTATTTTCCAGCTCCTTGTGTTGCTCTTTTATCTGTGTGCGGGCATTCTTCTCCTGAATAAGTCGTGTTTGTAGCTCGGCTACCTCCTGTTGCAGGGTGTCACGTTGAATTTGTAGATTTGATAAAAGAGATTGTAGTTGATTGACCTTTTGTTCGACCTCCGTTTTCGCCAAACGCAGCTCTGCAGCCTGTTTCTTCAGCTTTTGGCTGTTTTCCGTTTCACTTTTAAGATTTTCTTGCATATCAGCCAGCTGCTTTTCAAGTGTATTAATTTTGTCGTTGTGGTGCTGGTTGTTGTTCATTTCGCGTGTACGGATCTTATGCTCATCGTCGAGATTCTTCTGGGTTTCAACAAGAAGAGCTTCAGTCTTCTTGCGTAAATCCATTTCCTGTTCTACCTTTTGCATGGCCATCTTGTAATTGTGTTTACGAATCGCCAAATCTTTTTCATAATCACTTACGAGAACTTGCAATTCGGCTTCTCGGTTGGTAATCACTTCAATTTGTTGGCGCAGAGCAGTGTCTTGCTTCTCTAGCGTATCGGAATGATTGCGTTCGCGTTCCAGCAACGCTTCGAGTCGCTTTAATTCATTGGAGTTAGATGGGCGATGGCGGTGAATATTGTTGTTTGTAACGGTACTCTTTGTGTCCACAGTATCCGTGCCCAGTAGCTGGTAATCACCACTATACGTAAAGCCCACAAACGGCAGGTGATTTCCGTCGAAGGTTTTGGGCACAGGAAACACTTCCTCCGCTGTCTCGTCACGTTCGATATCTTCAAAGTTGCGAGTGTCATCGTCACTACTAAGTTCTGGCACAACAGGTGGCACAGATTCTCTAATATTTTCAAAAGTCCACGTATCGTTTTGAAAAAACGGATGTGTTTTAATTTCGTCAATACCGTGACGACCTAACCGATGCAATCGATCGGTAAGAAAGCCACGTATCAACGACTTGGCATTCTCGCTTATTTCAACTTCAGATGGAAATGAGAGGGAATTTTTGTGGTCCATTATCTTGCCGTAGGTGCCGACTAGACTATCTGCATAAAATGGTGTATCGCCAACCAACATTTCGTACAGGAAAATTCCAACAGACCACCAATCACATTCGCGGCCGTACTCATTGTCAACTCCTTGCGACTGCAACACCTCGGGACTGATGTAATCGGGAGTGCCAACTGCATTGCTTGATACTACCAAACCATCAGGTCCCATTCTCATACACGTACCAAAGTCAGCTAACTTTAAGTGACCATTTTTGTCCAAAAGCATATTGTCTGGTTTTACATCTCTATGCACGAACCCCATGTTGTGAATTGTGTCCACAGCCAGGGCTACTTCCATTGTATAGAAAATTGCCCATTTTTCGGGAATTTCATAAAGGGACATTAGACTGACTATATCACCGCCAGGCATGTAGTCCATCACCATGTACAGATACTTGGTATCTTGAAATGCATAATGCAATTGCACAATCCACTCGGAGTTGGCGTGCGCCATGATGTGCCGCTCCTCCCAAAAAAACGCCGAATCTGGCCGCTTCATCATGTCGAATTTTGATAAACGCTTCATTGCGTAAACCTGCTTAGAAGATTTGTGCCGAACAAGTTGCACTTCGCCAAATGCTCCCGCACCGATGAGCTTGATGAAATGAAAATCCTCTACATTCATACGCAGTTCAGCTATCTCTTTTGCAAGTCCTTTATCTGTATTAAAGAAAAAATTCATAAATTTTAGTAATTTAATATTTAATTAACTAGTATTAAAATTCACTTACATCGCGAGGCATACGATTCTATGTTTTTAAGGATCTTAAGCGAATCGTGGTCGCAATCTGCAACCAGAGCTGTGACTGTATCCAATAAGCAATCGACATTGGCATGGCTGAACGGATCACGCATTCTCTCTTCCAGCTGCGCCGCTCTTAAAATAGATAATAAAACATGTTAGTTCTTTAAATTTTCTACTTAAAATTTTGAAGTTAACATTAAAAAAGAAAAAAAATGATTTTTGGACAGAAATTGTGAGCAATATGCAACATTTAGGCACATTTTTTCAGTTGTGAGTTAAACCAGAGTCAGTTAACTCTGGAAATAGATTTGTCTCCAGCAATGTCAAGAAGCAGTTTTTAAGTGGAGGCTGAAGACAGGGGAGATAGATACAAAAGTTCATATTATTGTAATACAATGAATAATTCAAAAAAGGAAATAAATGAATTGATTTACTTTTTTACTTTTACTTTCATAAAGGCTTAGCGCCCACATGCAACTTTTAGGCTAATCGTGCACATGCAACTTTCAGTCACGAAACAGTTTGGTTGCTAAAATGAATCCCATGCTCTTATGAGAGTTCGCGCACATGCAGAAACTATTCAGTCACCGAATGAAGCAACTAAACAGTTAGAGTTTTGACACAAACTAAACGATCACCCCAAATTAGTAAAGTTTTATGTGGGCGCTTAGGCTAAAAGTATTATTCTTGAGTTAATTCCGGGTTAACTAGACAAATTTGGTGAGTTAACTCGGGTTTAACTTGAACCCTACTCTGAAAAGCTGGCTCTTTTGTGACATATAAGTAATTCAAATAATGGCGTTCTATTGCTGTGCATTATTATAGCAGATTCATTCTCTGGTGTGTTGTCATTCTTGAAAAAAAAAAATTATAATGGTATAATTATACGTCACTTGCATTTTTGATTTTTTTATGAAAAAAATGACAGATTTTTGACCATTTACACAATTTGATCGGTAAAGAAAATGAAAGAAATAATGCCAACTTGTCAATCGTGTAAATGAGGCCTTAAAAAAGTGAACTTTCCCATTTTCGTATCTTGTCGCACTAAAAAAAAAAACAGTCTTCGTTTTTTTTTTGTGAGACAGAAAATTGATTAACATTGAGACTGAAGATTAATATGTACATGTACCTTTATAACGCCGGCCTCATGTGCAGACGTCGGTAACTCAAAAAGTTAAAATTTTACAGGAAAGACAAAAATGTCTCCCGGGATTTATTTTTTCTTCTTTATAGGAGTTGCAATTTTTGTCAGTATTCTCTTAGACAAAAACAAAGATCTATCACAGGCCTGGATAGTAATTGAGAAACGAGCTTTGAAATATTGAATTTCAAATATTTTTAAGTTTTGCGGGATATTAAATTTGTTCTAGATTGGTGCGCTGTAAAATATTTCATTTAAAAGTAATTTTCAGTAAAAGATGGAGTTCCGAGGATTTCTCATGAGGCTGACGATTCATGACGTCTTTTATGCAAATATTTTGTTTTATTGCCAAGTATTATTAAGTGAAGCGATTTATTATTCATGTTCATATTCATAATTCTTATTAAAACAAAATAAATGTATGTACAAACATGTAGGTATTACAGGAAAATTCTTTTAATTCAATTATCGATGATTGTCTATTTTTTGTCTTCGATTTGCATTTCAATATGTCATATGTATGGAAATTCCCACAAAGATCAAATATTCTACATCAAAATGATTCAGTTGGCGACACAATTTCTATGCAAAGTAAAATCAAATATTAATCAGTTCATTCAATTTCATTTGTTTTGTATTTTGTTGTTATTGTTTTTGTTATTCCAAATAAAACAAAAGTACAGATCATTGCCAATATCAGGAATTTATAAAGAACCAACAGTTCAATAGCACCACAAATAAAAGCTTGGGCACAACGATAATTAAATGTGATCTCGACACTCGACGCTCAACACGAACGACCCATCGCTCGTGTATAGAAATACTCTCTAGGGTCCCGATTTCTTTTTCGCGCACTTTTGTCTTCCTAATTACATCATTTGAATTCCTACGAATTTCCACCTTGCGTCTGCCAGTTTCGTATCCGTCGCTGATAGGTATTGGGATTTTTAATATAGAACTCGTAAGATCTTCCTAATGTTATTGAGTGGAAGGAAATTGTTATAATAATAAATCAATATGACGAACATACATTATTTGAATAATACTTATACTACGAGTATCTGCTGTTATAATATTTTGGTGATTTGGGGGAAGTGATTGAGAAAAGTAAGACAAAAAAATGAAAAAATGTAAGACGTTCAATTATTTTGAGTTGGAAATTATTTAAATTAAAGATAAATAAAAACGCTTATTCCACATACAAAATAAATAGGTACCAGGTATGAGACATCGCCTTTATTTGTGTTGAAGGTGATCAATTTAGGTACATAAGAACTAAGCCGAAGGGTTTACTTCAGGTCTGATGTCATTTCTTGGCAAGCAAAATATAAAAATTAATGTTTACGATTATTTGAATTATTCTTTTTTTTTTGTTGTTACCATATTTGAATCATTCAATCTTGGTTTGAAGATTCAACAGATGAACTGTTTTTGATAGCCGTTTGGTTTTTAAATTGGTAACAATGTTTCGAGTGACAGTGAGTTTGTCAGGTGAAATATTATTTATGGTCAGTTGAGCCTGGTGACATGATTCATTAATTTGTTCATTTACACCATCTTATACATCATAACATACATACATACCAGGGACTGTTTTAAGACAAAATCAGAACTAACAACAAACAATCAACATTATTGAACAAAATTATACAGAAAATGTTCGTTTCGAACGGTTGGCTATTTTATCGACACTTTCTTAATTTTGTTGTTCTTACCCACGGTAATTTCTAATTTTACCGCGCCTTTCCAATAAAAATACGCCAAATATGGTTTCAAAAATAATTTATTTTTGGCATAGCTATTCAATATGAGTTTATTCTCTCAGCAATCATTATATTTTAGCTAAAAGTGAAATTTTTCTATAAATTCCTCACTGTTGGTGCCAAAAGACTGATGCTGAAATTTGTTTGATTTGCTTGCTTAGCAATTTTTATTCGCAGGTGAGTAATTGAGAAAAAATTGTTGACAAATCATAAATACATCGCTCAAAAATGTAGGTTCTGTTTCGGCTTTCAATTGAAATTGCATTTGAAGTTTTTGAGGCAATACAATCAAGTACGCTTGTTCTGTGCGGGTTATAATGATATCAGATATAAGTTGAACATGTTTTCTGTATCTTCTTTATATAAATAGCCTTAAGTTTGTGGTACCATTTGCTCAAAAAGTATCGAACCGATTTCCATAATTTGTATATGTTTGGAAAGCCATAGGTGTGGAGATGTGCAGAATAACTTGAGATACGCATTAACACACTGGGGGCCATTTTTGGTTTTGCACTGCCGATCACTGTGCGTATTAAAAAAAATTAAAACTAAAAAAAATATTTTGTGATTTAATTTTCAAACAGATAGATTGACTCTAGAGTCTGTGAATGTGAGTTTTGGGTGGACGAATTTCGGCCAGTGGGCGACACTAGTTTAGATAATCCTAACAAATATGAATAGTAATAAATCATTCGACATTAAAATAGGCAGGAAGTACTCGAACCTACATTGTTTTTTTTTTTAGTACGCGCACTCAAGGGGTTTTTGGTACCCTTAAATTTTGTAAATTAAACACAGTGCGAGCGTTAAGAAAACAGGGAAGGATTAAAGAGGAGATGTTTTGAACCTTTGAATATCGAAATGGAAGGGAAAAATAGAGCCGGGTAAAGCATTCCACATTCGGGTAGTTCGGCTAAAAAAAGAATCTCTATACTTGACCGTACGTCCGAAGTTGGGCTCAAGGGTAAACTGATGTGCATTCCTGAAAGTACGAGTATTACGGTTAAATTCTTTTAGGGGCGGAATGCAACTGGCTATTTCAGTAGAGCACTGCTTATAAAAATAACGGTAAAACAACGAAAGACATGAAACATTGCGGCGGTGTTCGAGAGTTGCAAATGCTTCCGTTATATTTCTGTCACCTATCATTTTCATAGCTCTTCTTTGTATCCTATCCAAAAGACACAAGTGGGTTGATGGAGCACCTGCCCAAACATGGGAATTGTACTCGAGTTTTGGACGGATAAAGGCTTTATATATAACAGCCAGATCAGATGGGGTGAAAAATTTCTTGCATCGCCGTAGAAAACCCAAACACTTAGCAGCATTTTTGGCGACATCAAAAATGTGATCATTCCACACAAGGTGGTCTGTGATACACATACCGAGTACTGAAAGCTTTTCGGTTTCCACAATGCAAGTGCCACTCATGGATAGTGGCATGGGGGGTGGGTTTCGTTTGGACGACAGAAGACAGCATTGAGTTTTAGAAGTATTAAATTCCACGCGTTTTTTGATTCCCCATTGGACAATGCTGTCAAGATCAGAATTTAATGAGCTTATCATACGCTGCCGTTCGAGTTCCACATCCGAAGGACATGGATGTGAATCTAAAAACGAATATGAAAAGCTGAGGGTACTGTCGTTAGCGAAACAGTTTAATGGATTAGAAGTTTCAGATAAAAGATCATTTATGAAAATAAGGAAGAGAGTCGGGGACAAAACCGAGCCCTGGGGTACACCAGCATTTATTTTGTGGATTTCAGACTTGAAACCGTCTAATACAACTTGTATTGAGCGGTCCGAAAGGTAATCTAATCCAACGAAGAAGAGATTCATCGATACCAAATGCGCGTATTTTCGATAAGAGAGCTTAATGCCAAACTCTATCAAACGCTTTAGAAATATCAAGTGCAATAATCTTACTTTCTCCAAAACGATGTAAAGATTTGTTCCACTGTTCGGTGAGATATACCATCAGATCACCAGTGGACCTATTGCTTCGAAAGCCGTACTGCCGGTCATTAAGAAGCTTTCGTTCTTCGAGATATTTCTTGAGCTGAAAATTGATCAGCGTTTCCATGACCTTGGAAAGAGGGGACGTAAGTGCAATTGGACGATAATTTGAGGGTGAAGAAGATACGCCTTTTTTAGGGACTGGCTGGACAAATGCTGTTTTCCATCTACTCGGAAAGAGACCAGTAGAATAGGACAGATGGAAAAGCTAACGCAGTGGTTTTGCCAGCGTTGAAGAACACCTCTTCGGAACAATGGGAGGGATACTATCCGGGCCAGCGGATTTGTGTATATCAAGATCTTTTAGGACTCTGGCAACTGCACGAGTGCGAAAGAAGATTCGTCCCATAAAATCGTTTGCGCTCTCAAGTACGGGAGGAGTCATAACACTTTCTGGCAGCGTCGAATTAACAGCAAACTGTGCTGCAAGCAAATTGGCTTTCTTTAACGAGCTGACAAAAGGGGTGTCGTTGAAGACGAGCGTTGGAACCGACGATTGAAAATTAACATTTGTAAAAGTAATTTGTGTTGAACTAGTCGAAGAAAGGGCGGAGTGTTTGATAACAACTTCCAGATTTAGAGCTAGCAATTTCAAAAAACCAGTACAAAACAGTACCTGATACATACGTTACTATGTGCGTTTGTGCCCCAGATTGCACAGTTTTGGGCGTTCGTAGCCATTAATGGCAAACTAGAGGTCTGGAATTATGGAAAGGTCATAATTAATGTATAATGATTTTGTTTGGCTTTTATATGAGGGATATGTAAGCAAATATTTTAAATACATACATATATAGTGGTGGTTTTGGAGATTGTTTTGTCAAATGTTTCATAAATTTCAATCATATACATATATTTGAGCAAATATGCACATATATTTTTCTAAAGATGAATTTTTGATTATGTTTTTAGGCTCCAGTTATAGCTTTCATTGAAAGACAAATCAGCGAATGGATGGAATATTTGCTGACAAGTCGGTTATAGCCATCATGAAATTTTCTTTCATTGAAAATTCCATTCCTCATACAAAAACCAACTTTGAGGTTACAGTCGATCATTGAACGAAAAAATGACAGACGAGAACAGGAAGAGAAAGGAATACATTTCATTGGAACGAATGTGTTCCACTTTTGGGAACAAAATATCAGTTGTCCATTGAAAACGATTTTCATCATTGAAAAACAAAGTGATTTTATTAGAAAGTGTTAAATCAAACTAAACATTTTTTTGACTAAAAAAAATATATAACTAACAACCTTCATTTATTGAAAGACAAAATTTTCAATGATGGTTTCCAATGAAAGCTATAACTGGAGCTTTCAATAAAAAAAAATTATTTTTTAAATAAAAACTCCAACTCCTTGATACTCGTAGTCTATAAAATCCTAGTAAATACTTTTTAAGACCAAAAGAACTTAAATCTAATAGACCGGAGCCCACATCTATTTTTGGGTGTGATCGATAGCGAAAATTCCTTCTGTTTTAAGATAGGTCTATTCTATATTATTCATAATGCAAATTTAAAAGTCTTGCTGGGTTGGGGCCTTTATACATAATACTGCATTGAAATGCATGTTAAAACTCAGGTACAAAGTGTAGGAAATTCAACATTGTATTTCAAGACCTTTTCTGTGGCGCCAAATGTCTGCAAGCCGCACTAAAAGATTGAAGCTTTGAGTGCATCTTGCAGCCATTTGGCTCTACAGAAAATATCTTGGACCCCATAGCCATGACTAGGGCACTCAGCTCTTTTATTTAATATGAGTTTGAAAACATACAGCAACAAGTTTTTGTGATCTTTTGGTTTGGTTTTGCGCTTCATCGGTTTTTTTTTGCACCACGGTCACCAGAAGTCGGGTTTATAGTTCAAGTAATTTGTAAACAAATTATTTGTTTATTTTTATTGATTAGGTACGTACATTTATGTAATTTAAACACTTCACTGGAAATCGTAAACAAATTCTACAAACAATCACCCCAATTACGAAATTCGTATTGATAAGTCGTATTTGGTCGTATACGTATGTTGGGCTTGTGGTTTCGTTAATGGAAAAATGTCATCTTTTTTGGTGCAAAGCTTTTGAAAATTTATGAACATTGTGGGCTGGTATTTAAACTTAAAAATATCATCGTCAAAAGACATGGCGAAAAGTGCAATTTGTGTTCTTTTTGAACAATTTTTATTTTCGCCATGTCTTTTGTTTATTATGTTGATAAGTTTAAATATCACAATCGCAATGTCTCTATTCGTAAATTCTCAAAAGCTTTGCACCAAAAAAGATAATATTTTACTATTGACGAAACCACAAGCCCAACATACGACCAAATACGACTTAATAATACGAATTTCGTAATTGGGCTGAATTTCTATCTCCGTGCCGACGAATAGCTCGCCAGGGCCGATAATCTTTCAAACATGAAACGAACTTTCGAAGTACCATTTTTTGTTTTGATCACATTTCCCGGCTGGAAAAATGCCCAGTTTCTGTCTAGTTTCGACATGGCACTAGTCAGTTTTCTTTAGGGAAAATCTAGACGAGATAAACTTGTCAAATATACGTCAACCCCTCGCAAGTTATCAGTAAGTAAAATTTAGACGAGGAAAATGTTTCATACGCTCGTGAGGTTCTCGCTAGTAAGAACTTGTTGGACGTTTTCGGCATCCCATCAGACTAAGCACTATCGTTATTGATACATATGCAAAATTTTAACTTAACAAATTGAATCGATGAATCGAAAAATACAAATTTTAACTTTTATTATAATTGATCAGTTTTGGTTTCAACAAAAAAAGTTAAAAATTTTACGCTCTTGCAAATCCTGCCAAGATAATCATATAGGTATTTACTTTCAAAAATCTCTATTTTCAACCACCCACCCCCGCCAAAGGCTTTTTGAACTTTTCATTAAAATTAATCAAAAAATATAATTTACTGTCTTAAACTATATTTACTTAATTCCAGATGGTTCATCTCAAGTGGTTCATATCGGTTGTTTTTGTGGTGGGATGAAGTTTAGTTTAAGCGCATTTGTGTACACGATACTAAATCATACTAAAATTTCTTTAACATCGTATTAAATTCATAAAAATTTGCACTATTATTTTTATTATTCAGGTTTTTATTTTTGATCTGAGTTATTTTACTATTGGATCACAACCGATACTAAAAAACCCTTTTTTTTAATGTTTCTAGCAAAAATATGAACAAATCTAGTTTTTGCTGGTCCGGGGCCTAGAGTGGTTTTCTGACGGGCAAAAGGGTTCATAATCGACAAGGCCCTAGTTTTGGCCATTACTCAGCCATGCTATGACCTTGCAAGAATCTATTTAAAACTCTCAAGTGTCATGTCGAAAACTAAAATGGTTTTCTGCGCGGGGGAGACGATTTAGCCTAATAATACGTATCTAACGTAAATTTAAAAAAAATGCATATTTTTTAAAATGTATTTTAAAACGGATATCTTTTTTTGTTTCTATCCCATGCATTTAATTTTGGGAGAAGTTAAAAATAATCATGTTTCTTATGCTACATGGATGAAGCTTTGGTTAGAAAGAAATTGAGGACGGACAGAAACAAAACACTTAAATGCAGACCCAATCCAAGGCTATACAACTTTCTGGGACTAATGTTTCAACCTTTTATGAAGTGGGTTATGTACATATAAGTTTACCAAGTGACACAAGAGTTTTACTAAAATCACAATCATGAAATTTTGGGTACAGATAGATTTATGGCCATCAAACACAAAAGCAACAGTTTGGCAAATCGTTTGATTATGTCCTTTTTTTAATGTTTTAAACATAAAATTTTTATGTTTCCGAACCGGACTGTTAGACTGGCAACAAAGACAATAAGGAGTGGCTGGTTCATACCGGACTGTAGCGCCACCTCAAGTTAAGAACAATGAAAACACTTTGTGATATTAATAATGATAACATTTAGTTGCTAAATAAAATCAACCAAAAATAAATAAAACGGCGTTCGTGCTCTGTATAAAAATCTGCACAGGTGCTATGAAGAAACTAGCATTCAGGAATTCTATTCATTCCAAAAATTAGACCTACTCCGGAAAGCTAATTTTTCTTACCAAAAGGGGGATTTCATCTTATTTTGTTTCTTTTTTTTTTGAAAATAATAAAACGCGCTTAGAAAAAAAAATCAACCATAAACTTCGTTTAAAGTTCCTAGTTCCTACCCATCAAAAATGCAACACGTTTTCTCAAACTATAACCAAAATAATGAAGAAAACGAAATTAAAAAATTAATGTTCTTATAATGGAGTTTGCTCTCTTTTTGCTATATTCATTAATTTTCTTTAAATTTGTAATTTAGCTTACTCTTGCCAAAATAAAAAATGACGAAAAAAAAAAACAAAAACAAATAGCTATGTGTGTACACATTCCTATTTCTTTTTTTCACAGATTACTTCTCTTGGTTATAGAGTGGGAAAAGAATTTATTCGTAGTTATTTTTGGGATCGCGCATAAGATTTCATTGAGCGCTCTTGAATTCTGTTGACTTGGGGTGTTGTGGTGTTGTTTTTGTTGGTAATTCGTTTCCGAACGACTGAAGAACAAAAAAAAAAAAAGAAAAAAAAAGTACCCCAGGTCACAGATTTGGTTTGGCGCAGCAGTTTCAGGAAGTAAAATTGTATTTAAACACTGCTTCCAGAAATAGAAGGAAAACTTTGTTTCACACATCATTTCTTTGCCATTTCCATTTGTTGGTTGGTTAATATTAGAGCAGCCAAAAATATCTTCTTAGCTTTTTATAGTTACAAAATTTTAAATAAATATCCAAAAATAGATCACAGATGAGTTATGCATCATACATGCATTGTATTTTTGCCGGTATATGAAATAATACAACGCGAAAATTATTTATCAAATTGCTTTTAATAATTTAAAAAAAAAAAATATTTATATTATACTGCGACTGCGATGTTGTTTTGGTTGTGTTTTTTATTATTTCAAAAATTGTCGTAAGTGAAGCAGGAGTTTACATGTTATATCAAATTGTTTACAGGCAAATAACAAAGGCCAACATTTGCTAGTCGTTCTGTGACCACATATAAAAACAAATTCTGAGAAAACTTCACAATTGACTCACTTCGTCATTTCATTTGATCATTTTGATTGTTTCTAGTTTTTAACTACATACATATTGGTATAATGAGTTTTATCGAATCTCTTTCGAAGACTAAAATGCGAATGCGCGTCATTTAATGTAGGCTAATCACTTCAAATTCTTTGATTTTGTTGTAAACCCGTCGGAATATTTTTTTTCCGAGGAAGTTCCTGTGTACATATTTAACAAAAAAAAAGAGTGTAGCAGTGGGTACACGCGTATGAAGTGAAACTGCTTTATACTATGTTTCCACCAGACAATAAACCGATATTTAGCAAGATATCTCGAAGATTTTACCATACAAATTTAAATCTCCACAAATGAAGATTTCAAATAAAACTCGTTCAAATCTACTTGGAACATTAGTTTGTCAAATCAAACAAACTTTTTTTTTTGGAGAATAATAATTGTGGAACCGACCCATTTAAACGCTATTTGTGGAAATGTAAACAAAAACTATCTATCTCACTTCCACTTCATATCAAAAAATGAAACACCATTTGAATGTTTTGCCATTTGCTGTTTTACGTCAAATTGTCAACCAATATTCAAACAATTGTGAGCAATGTACGAGATACATAATTGTAAATATAAAAACAAACAAAATAGTTGAAGGTTTTATAGACGTTTTCTTTTAATTTCGTTTAAATAGGCCGTTAACGAGAAGTATCGGAAGATCGAGTTGGATTAGGGTCGAGTTTAAGACCCACATTTTTCGTCATTTGGAGTTGAGTTGGAATGGTATTGAGATGACATAAAAAGGAATGACATGAACATTATTTATTTCACAACAAAAACAAATAAAATTGAATAATTTTAATTATTGACGCTTCGTTCCACGGCACCTAGCAGTCAAAGCCTGTATGTGATACATTTTTTTTTTTTCGATTTCGCAATCAATGTTTTTCCCATAAGAGAAAACGAAAAAGAGTCCACAATAACATTACTTTTTCTTATTACTTTCATATGAAAGGGTATTCATATTACAATTGCAATAGAATAATTTAATACCTATATGTAAGTTTGAAAATAAAGCGTAAAATATATCGAAACTTTTAAATAAAATGCTTTACTTCGTAGGTGAAAAAAGTAAACAAACTACCTTTACAACGAGAAACAACAACAATAATCCTTGGTTAGAAAACAAATCAAGAAAGAAGCGTAGCTAGAATTATTAGTAATTTATATGAAATGTTTGTTTCAGAAAAATTATTTTTTATTAATTGCTCCTCCAGATTTTCGTATTCGATAGGAATGGAACAGAAACAATAAAAAAGGAGTAACTACGGACTACCAAACGAAAACGACATAAATTTATAATTTAATTTTGTTCATATCATATTTTAGGCTAGTAAATATACCGAAATATGAAATACTCAAACCACAAAATTCGACCAAATTCGCCCATGCATTTCTGAGAGAATGGTCACACTGGTCATTTTTCAATGTTTTTGGTATAGCTCGAAAACTAAGCCGAATTTGAGAATTTACCTCAAAACCCTTTTTTTACGAAATTTGTTTTTCTTCCATAATTGACAGTTTAATAAAATTTATAAAAAAATTAAACAGACAAATGTAACAAAAACCAATCTAAAATAAATCAGAAAATCATTTACTTTAAATATTTTATTATAATTCTCATAACTTGACTATATATAATTTGACGCATAGAAATGTTTTTATTGTTGAAAATTGGCGAAAATATACCAATTTAAATATAACCATTTTTTTGTTATTTTTCCTTTTTTTTGCTCGTAAGCCTCTTTTTTACTTGCAATGTATTGGTACTATATTCTTGAAATAATTTAAGGTCGAGATTTTGATCAAATATGTCATTACGATAATATAGAATTCGAAAATGTGGGTCCCGCAGTTCTATCTGTCCATATGTTTATTTGTATGCACCCAGACCTACAGACTGAACAGATGGGTCAATCTATTTAAAACTTGGTACGTTGTGTTTTTAGTTATGTTTTATAAGTAAGGGGCCAGTTATAGCTATCATTGAAAACCATCATTGAAAAAATTAACTGTTGGTTTTCAGACCTTTCGAAAGTTTAATCATTGAATATTTTAATGCAGAAATATAGCTTACGACTTTTAAATTATTTCACCTTCAAAAAAAATTCATTTTGACCCATATCTTCCCGATAACGTAACTTTTAATTTTTTCAATGATCATTGGTAAGGTAGTTCATCATTGAAAAATTAAAAGTTACGTTGTGGGGAAGATATGGGTCAAAATTAATTTTTTTTGAAGGAGAAATAATTTTGAAGTCGTAAGCTATCTTTCTGCATTAAAATATTTAATGATTATACTTTCGAAGGGTCTCAAAATCAACAGCTAACATTTTCAATGATGGTTTCCAATGATAGCTATAACTGGCACCTAATATTGGATTTTTTGGACCAAAAATAAAGGTACCTGCCATACGAAAATTTTTACACATTCTCGGATTTCCCGTTAGCGACTTAACTGATTTCAATGAAATCTTGTATGTGATGGATGTTAAACAACTACTGCATACCAAAATTAAAAAAACAAACAAAAATTAAAGAAAAAATCTTTGTTTTATTTTTTTTAATAAATATGTACATATATTGTTGCTTACGAGCAAAAAAAACAACAAATCAAGAAATGGTTATTTTAAAATGGTATATTTTCGCAATTTTGGACAACAAAAATTTTTCCATGTTTCATATTATAGGTTTGAGTCTCTCCTTTTTTTCATTTGTAGGTACATGTCTTCCCACTTTAGCCAAACAAAAGTTATGAGCATTTTAGTAAAAATTTTAAAAATCAATGATTTTCTGATTTTTTTTTTAGGTTGGTTTTTGTTACATTTTTCTGTTTAATTTTTTTAATAAATTTTTTTGAATTGTCAATTATGGTAGAAAATCTGATTTCCTACCAAAAGTGTTTAGAGGTAAATTCTCAAATTCGGCTTAGTTTTCGAGTTATACCAAAAACATTGAAAAATGACCAGTGTGACCATTCTCTCAGAAAGCATGGGTGGATTTTGTCGAATTTTGTGGATTGAACAAGCTTAAGTTCCAGACAAACATATTTAAAAATAAAAACCCATGAACGCAATTGTTCTTTACTAAATGGTATATTGACTAGCCTATTGGCACAGATTTCTACATTAAAGATTGTGAATACTTTGTCATTTTAGACTTTTGCGCATTTTCTTTTGGAGTTAGAGCGCGGACCGGGCATCGATTTTTTGACTATTCGCAATCATCTGTAAATTGTCAAAGAAAAAAGTTTTTTTTTTTTAATTTTTGACATCTTGCTCCCAACTATCAACTGTCAAAGTGAAATGTGTGTTTTCGGATTTTTGACATTTCGCCACCACTTTCAGCTGTCAAGTGCGATTTTTTCGGTTTCCACTGGACTTAGAGTGCTGGTCGAGACAGTAGGTAATTCCACCCTCCTAAATAGACTGGCACCCTCAGATTTTGACATTTCGACAACTGTCAATTAATACGGGAAAACATGCCATATTAATACGACCCACAAGTAGTATTAAGGTTGTTATTCTGGCAACCTCACTGATGCCTTACAAGTCACAATAACCTAATAACTCGTGGTGAACTCGCCTGATAAAAACTAGAAAATGATGATCTGCTCCTGTTTGCTATATTTATATCACAAGTTTTCCATATTTGTATGATAAATGTAATACCACCTTTGGTTGTTAGTTATTACCGTGTGCACGTGCACTTACTGCAACGCATTAATGTGATCTAAAAAAAAAGTTAACTACCTTCCATGCAGCCGCTGTGTAAATGTAAAACATTTGCGCAGTGTAAACGTCAAAAATGCGCCATGTAAACCAATCAGTTAATTGTGAATGCACCATGATAAATACAGTTCTGTTTTCTGAACATCTAACTTTGCCAATGTTTGATTTCCCCTGTTTTGTCATTTCATTTCTCCTTATTTTTGTAGCAAGTTTCATAATGCACCCTAAATATAGAAGTTTCACTTCAACAATAACACAAAATTGAATAAATAATTTCAAAAATCCATCGAAACCTCCCAGGTTCAGTAAAAGAATTGTAGAAAAATGGATAAATAGTTGCGTTACTTGATTGGGGCACCATATATAAAAGGATTTTTGGACTTTTTTGCAATGTGTTTATACTTTATTCAGGCCAATTTCGCCCCAATAAAATATGGCCCCAAACAAAAAATTAAGAATGGCTTATGGAAAACAACAAAAACAAAAAAAGGTTAAAATTAGCAAATCAGGAAAATTTTTCAAGTTGTCATTTATTATGAAAAATGGTCCAAACTTTTATTTTTGGCAAAAATGTCCAATTTTCAAAATAGAAATATCACCCCAAATCAAATGAAAAAAACAAATCCCCGAAACAAAATTAAAAACGTCTTAAACCAAAAATATTTACCTACTTTTGATCACAGTATTGCGTTATTTTTGTACTTTGTGGCTTTCTGTCCCACTCCACATAGAGAATGCTCAGTCGCAAGGCAAGAGCCCATTTCAACAGCTTTTTTGTTATTATAGAATAGAAGAATGCAATAAAATCATTTTGGACTTTTTTATGTATATATGTAAATACATATGTACTTTTTTTTAATTTGCCAAATAAACTGTAGAGTTACCACAATTCGTTTGAAGCTACGCATTCATTTTGTTGTCTTTTGCACATCACTCACCTTTTCAAAAAAAAAACTAATATAAACAAAAGATTTAATTTTTGTTTGATTTTTAAAGTTAGCTTACTATACATGGGTGATTCTCCACTAAAAGCTCCTTTTCGTGATCCAACCAAAAATGGTTCAATAAATCAAAAAACCTTATTTATTTTGAAGTCAATAACAGCGCAAGCAACGTTTCTTACTGGGCCACTTCAAAATTTAAAATATGTATTTGCAGGTATGTAATAAAAAAATAATTGTTTTTATGGTCCAAATGTCATTTCCGTCGCGTTTCCTCCTTGTTTCAGCGCGGAAAAATAGATTTTTGGTTTGTTTTTAAATGCATACATTTTAATTTGACTAAATGAAGAAACTCATTCATGCTTTCTTTGAAATATATTCAATTAAATGAGTGGGACATCAGTTTCGTGTCTAATTTTAAAGTAAGTAAATTTTAAAGTAAGTGGTTGTATTCGTCACGTATTTCATCAATTTGGTCATTTCCGTAGGTGCATATAATTTAAGTAAGTGATAGTAAAACAAAAATATTTTGTAACAGTCTTGTGAGGTTATGTTGCAGTTAGTTATATAAAATTTAAAAAAAATATACTTTCTATTTTTTTTTTTCTAAAAAGCTAAAACACATCCATTTTCGTCATTTCCGTCGCGTCAATTCCGTCGCCTTTATTGGGTTACGGCGATGAGAAAATGGTTACGGAAATGACTTTAGATGTGTGTTTTCTTAAAAAAATGATGAATTTATTGCAAATCATTAAAATTTTTGTGCATGCTTAATTTAAAACCACTAAGATGCTCCAGACCGTAAATCTGAGATACACTCCTCGTCAACTGAATACGCACAAACATTTTTTAATATACTTTATCCATTTTTTCCAAACAGTGATGGTTATTATGCCATCTGTTGATGCTAACTATTCCCTTAAGATGTTAAGCAGATAATTCCGAAAGAATTATCCAAAAACAACCGTGAGTTTTTCTTCAACCACTTGCAAAGTGTTTTATATGCAAAGTAGGAGTTTTTTTTTTAGTCAACTGAATAGGTACAACGCCATTTTCTTCGTTGTTTATAAGTTTTTTGGAGTGCTTGACAGTTTAAATTTACGATTTTAGTGTTTTCAGTAAAATTTAATTCTTGATTTCAAATTTTAAGAAAAATGGGTAGATCCACGTGTCTTAACGTGTTGAAAAAGCTAAAATCGATTTACTTAGAGACCAAGGCCTAACTGGACGTGCAATAGCTAATAAAGTTGGCCGAAGTTTTAATGTAGTTTATTCTTACTTGAAAAATAAAGATGCATACGGCAAAAACATGAAGGGAGGTAAGAAAACAGCAACAACAGCAGCTGAGAGACGAAGAATTTTAAGATGTGCATCAAATTCTTCTGATTCTGTGGCAAAAATAAAACAAAAAGTCGGCGTAAACGCAAGTTGCTCAACATTATTAAGAGTAATCAACAACTCAAGCCATCTTAAACGAATGAAACTTAAGAAAAAACCACCACTTGACGAGAGACGGAAAATGTTGCGATTAGATTTTTCAAGACTTCACATGAGTTGGAAAAAAGAATGGTATCACGTGGTTTTTTCAGATGAAAAAAAGTTTAATTTCGATGGCCCTGATGGGTTCAACTTCTATTTTCACGACTTAAGAAAAGAAAAAAGATTTTTAAAGCGCCATCATAGTCGTGAAGGAGGTGTCATGATATGGGGAGCAGTCAGTTATTATGGAACAGTTGAGCTCGAGGTTGTAACATCAAGAATGACAGCAGCTGGGTATAAAGTAATTTTGGAAAGAAATTTTCCTAAATTTTCTAACATCTTTGGACCCATAAACTGGACCTACCAACATGATAATGCGCCTATTCACTCAGCGCGCATAATAAAAACATGGATAGAGGAGCAACAAGTGCAGTTGCTTCAATGGCCGCCGTACTCACCTGATCTAAACATCATAGAAAATGTCTGGGGATGGTTAGTACGCAAAGTTTATGAGGATGGTCGTCAGTTCGAAGACAAAGAAACCTTAATTTCTGCAATCAAATTAGCGTGGAGCGAGATTTCGTTAAATTACATTAAAAAGCTATACGATTCCATGCCGGATCGAATTTACGAAGTAATTAAAAATAAAGGTGGAAGTACCCACTACTAAACTTAAACAAAAACTTGTTTCATTCCATTCCAATACCAATTTTAATTTTTGTACCTATTAGTTGACTCAAAAAAAAACTTCTACTTTGCATAAGTTACACTTTGGAAGTGGTTGCAGGAAAAACTCACGGTTGTTTTTGGATAAAACTTTGAAATTCTGTTATTTATATGTTACGAAAATTTTTACCATCAACAGATGGCATAATAACCATCACTGTTTGGAAAAAATGGATAAAATATATTAAAAAATGTTTGTGCGTATTCAGTTGACGAGGAGTGTATGTGGGGAAGCGAAAACGTAACAAATTATTTATCTTTACTAGGTAAATATCATTTCCGTAACACACAATCATTTTCGTAAATCGATTTAATTTAGATTTTTACAATTTTAAATAAATTCCTGTAATACCGTAAATCTTTTAAATACATCCTGAATTTCACGGCCCTTGTTACAAGGAACATTTTAAAAGGAACATTTTTTTACTGGTACATTATCATTTCCGTATCGAAGGCGTCATTTCCGTATCCAGCCCAAATTCTTAAAAACTCTAAAAATCAAGTGCACGCACTTTAAATTATTAATTATTGCATAATTTATAAAAACACTTGAATGTACGTCATTTTTTCTTAAATTTAGGTAGGGGACATTTTGGGTGCTGAAAAGGAGCTTTTAACAGAGAATCACCCACATCTACTTTTATGTGTATCGTATGGAAGTTATTTTTAAGCAAAAATATAGAAAAATGTTACTTTCTCCGCCTTACGGTAAAATATAAATTCCATTTTTGCACCAAAAAATCCAAATCAATACATTTCATCCTCTCCAAAAATTGCAGCCTTCTAAACAATCCCTTAAAATTATAAAAATCATTTATCTGATAAAAATGCAATTGTCTATTAATGCTTTAACGGCTGCAAACAAACATAATTTTTGGATTCTGCACAGCTGTGGGGCAAAACCTATCCAACGTTATATAATTCATGTAATTCCGTTGAGTACTTACGGAGAAAAGTGTACCGTTAGGTTTTGCTAAGCGTATTAATATTAAGATAATTTAAGATGACTGAATTATTTTTAAATTATCTAAACACCTTGTACTTGAACTACATCAATAAAAGATCAAAAACTACCAACCTATCAGAAAAGAGTTACCTGCGATGATTTAATTTTTTCCCTTACAAATCGTGAACTTCTTCAATATAAATTAACGACTGATGTTACCATTATTCAAAAAGGTTAATTTATTATGACAACGTTGTTATTATAAAAGATAACAATAGGCAATGAATGGGGGAAACCAATGTGTTGCATGTTTTATTTCCAACGCTGTATCCCAGACTATGCAGTTTTGTCAATGACTCAACTAAAAAATACATTTTTTTCAACGTAGTCATAAAATTAACATATTTGGTGATTCCATACAAACATTAAAGTTAATAATAATAAAAATAAATAAAACAATTATTTTTTGCCAAACTATCAACCCACATTTGTATATGAACAATAATATTGCAATATAAAGAACACAGCCAGAGAAATGCCTTTTTTTTATATTTTTTGTTCGTTTTATTCGTTCGTTTTGGACATTTTCCAACTTTATTTACGTTTTCGGAGAGCATTTTTGGTTCAATCACTCTATAAATATTAATTTTTTGTCCCAACAGCATCATAGGGAAGAAATCCGCTGCGCTCCGGCCATCCACTCATGTAGGTTGACGGAATGTGTATTGCAAAATTATGGCATTGATGTTCGAATTTGAAGAAAAACAAAAACAAAACAACAACAAAAAAAAAAAACAACTAAAAGACATCAATGTATTATTTTGGGTCAAAATTTTCCAACACATATTTTCTAACTTAAATGAACTACATACTATAGATATCTGAAGCTATTTAAAAATAATAAATGCACCACAGGAAAGATAGGAGAGTGTCGACCAACGATCGTAAATTATTTGGCGCCACACAATTAAAGGCAAAATTAAATTAAATATTTTAGAAATTTGGAATATAGCCTGGAAATATTGATAAACAAGAATGTAAAAATAATTATTATAGAAATTTATTAATAGATTTATTGCAGAATTTTAGCCGAACGAATCAACCTATTTGATTCCGTGAATATATTGGGTAACGTTATGTAGAAAGGATGATGATGATACCCGCACTGCGATTTAAATAGTCCCAATTAATAGAAAAGTTATTATAAAGAACCACGATAAAGAAGTGGAGATCTTTGTAATGTGGAGGTCTTTCATTAAACCTTATCGGTTTCTGGATATAAAGGGTTTTCCATTAAAGACGGGTCGATTTTAAAATTGATTAAAACAAGATATCAATAAGGTTTTATCTTTATTTGAGAGCCCTATCAATGACATTATGTGTGAAATATAACATCGTTCAAATGGCCGCCGCGGCTTCGCTGTGTGGCGCGGATTCGAAAGGTCCAGTTTTCGATTACTTTGGCGCATAAATCAGGCTGAATTTGACCGATGTCACCGATTATGTTGTCTTTGAGGGCCGCAGTGGTTTGCGTCTTATTCGCATAGACCTGCGACTTAAGAAAGCTCCACAAGAAAAAGTCCAAATAGGTCAAATCACACGATCTTGGTGGCCAATTCACCTCGACTCGGCGCGAGATAACTATGCCATGGCACGTAGTGCCATGCTGTTGAAACCATATATCTTAGGTGTCCATATCATCCAACTCAGGCCACAAGAAGTTGGTGATCATCGATCTATTAGCGATCGCCGTTGACGGTGATGGCCTGGCCAGCATCATTTTCTAAGAAGTGCAGACCGATGACGCATCCAGCCCAAAATCCACACCAAACAGTAACTTTATTTGGATGCATTGGCACCTCGTGAATCTCGCGTGGATTGGTGTCGTCCCAAATCCGGAAATTTTGCTAATTCACGTACCCATTCATCCAAAAATAAATGGGCCTCATCGGTAAAGATGATTTTTCGACCAAAATTGGGATCAACAGAACACCCATTTTGATAATAAAGTTTTATCATTTGCACGTGTTGCTCGACGCTGTAACTTACCATGATGATTTGTATTTAGTAACTGATTAAAAGACGATATTTTGACAGAAAGTAAAATAAACAATATGGCCACCACGAGCTGTCAAAATCAACCCGTCCCTATTGGAAAACCCATTATAAGAATATTCTCAAAGGTCGTTATTAATAAATCGCTCTGGTGTCTACAAAGAGAATCAATATAGTCGTCTTCCTGCGGTTTCACACCATCGCTGTTTTTTAACGACATACAAATATAAACAAAGTCTTACCTAATTCGGAATATCAAGAGCTTTTGAACCTACCAAGATATGCTAGTTTTGTTTTTGTACCAAGTTTAACATTTCTGTTAAGCCTTATTCGGCGGTTTTTATGATAAGTGATAAAATAAAAAAGTATTGGAAACGACAAAATAAAATATGACAAAAAATGGCAGCAATGGATGTTTTGACTAATTCGTAAATAAAGTTATAGCTAATAAATGGTAAAATTGCTTTAAATGTTAAGGAAAATATTAAAGAACAAAAAAATTATTTGCTTTCTTTAGATCTTTCATTCTGTCAGTAACAATAATGCCGCGGTAGGTTAAGTTAGGTTATAGTGGCTGCCAGCAGAAAAGCCGACACACTAAGACCATCTATTAGTCCATTGCGAAACCACATGAATCTAAAGTTTTCTCCCCACTCGGTAAAACCAATTGGAGCTCTTTACAAAGCGCGCGAGAATTTTAATATCCGACCTTGCTAGATCAGTGGGATCATTGAAGAGGATCGTCTTTGAGATAAGGCTGCACACGTACAAAGAAGATGAGGAATAGATTCTTCCTCCTCTTTATCCATACAGCTTCTGCAAAAATCATTTGCGAATACTCCTAGCCGCGTTGCGTGATTGCATATAAGACAGTGCCCGGTAATGACACCACTTAGAGCGCTTCATGTCCAGCATATCCAGCATGTCTTTTTAGTCGCCAGGCAAGTGGTGATGTTGTTCCACCTAAGGTTTGTTCTCCTTATAGCATCTTGCTTCAGCATAAGTTTGCAAGGAGCGATGGGTATACCGATATCTACCCTGTCTGGTTGAATAGGTAGTGTTGTACCACTTAACGCGATTTCTACAGTTTTAAAATTTCCTAGAATGTCCTTATGGCCCGGCACCCAACAAAGGTGAATATAAAACTGCTTTGCCATCACTGTAAAAGATGAGCGACAGTTTATGGCCGTTTTAGAGTTTGTAGAGACAGAGTCCAGAGATTGTAAAGCAGCTTGGCTATGCCGCGATAAGGGTTTCGAAAAAATGAAATCCTTGCTTTGAACCTGGACCTTATACAACTGAACTGGTGCAAAATAGAACAAAATTAAATATCAATACATTTTTAGAGACCCTTTTTAAATATCTTTTTGTTGACTTGTTCTCTAACAAATCCAAGTTTTCTCTTTTTTTCAACACAAACAAATTCAATAGAAATCTTCGGTTGACATTTAAAAGAAGGTATTTAGAATATTTTATTTGGTCGGGTTTCAATTGAGGAAATTGTTCAATTGAGTGAAATTGATTGTTGAAATTGCATTGCAAAGTGTATCGTTATTTCTTTGGTTTTAAACTTTACATGTTTATTCAATTCAGGTGGAAGAAATTACTTTTATATAAAGATATAGCGGTAATAATAATCAACTACTTAATAAAGATGATATTATGTTGTAAGTAAGTAGTAGCCCGTAGCGTAATGGTTAGTGCGATGAGCTGTCACGCTGGGTGTCTGGGTTCACTTCCCAGCCTCGTCCACCTAAAAAACTAAAAAGTTTTTTTTCAGGACTACTGTCTCTTGCGAATTGACAAATCCTCCAAGAGTATTACTTGTCGCGAATAAGTGCTTCTCGTCTAGCCGTTCGGGTTCGGCATACAAATTGTAGGTCTCTTCCATTCCTGTCGACACACGCACACAGGAATGGTTGCGAGTTGTTAGTCACTAGGCCTTGGTTCTTCATGAGCCGTTGTGCCACCCAATTTATTTTTTTTTTATGTTGTAAGTACATTATCGAGTCAATTACCAAAATAAAAAATGCGCGTGGATTGGTAAGTATAACGTTTAAGTCAAACAGGTAAATACAGCATCAGAAACTCTGGACTATACCCTAACTAACAGATATTACCGTTATCTTATCTAGGAAGTGCAATGGGACTCATGAGTCTTTTTTTTTTGTCAACCACTAATAATAAGTGCCAAAAAAACATTAATAGCTGCATAGTAATATATTTCTCAGTTGGCAGGGGCATTGGGAAAATTCTACTGCACTCCCCAAAGCTTATAAAAAAAAATAGCTTATAAAAATTGTATTGCGAGAATGATTTGATTAATAAGCTGCAAACCTGAGATCTGTTTAAATTTAAATACATATTTGTAAATGTGATAATTCACAAATAGACGGTACCCTGTCGTCCACACTTTAAAACCAAAAAAGGGTCATTCATGAACAAATGGTAATTATGTGCATTTATTTTTCTAAGGTCTTGGATTTGAATGCTTATTACATTCATAAATATTTGAATATACGATTGTGTGGTAAGGTCACACTTAATGGATTCATTCAATCAGCTCGTTCATAACACTTTTTGAAAAACGTATTTGGGTAATTCTCCACTAAAAGCTTCTTATCGTGGCCCCGACCAAAAATGGTTCAACAAATTAAAAAAACTTATTTATTTTTAAGCCAATAACAGCGCAAGCAACGTTTCTAACTGGGCCACTTCTAAATTTTAAATATTTGCATATATGTAATAAAAAAATAATTGTTTTTATGGTCCAAATGTCATTTCCGTCGCGTGTCTCCTCCTTGTTTCAGCGCGGAAAATTGGATTTTTTGTTTGTTTTTAAATGCATAAATTCTAATTTGACTGAGTTCCAGGATTAAGAATATCTAGTTTAATGAAACTTCCCTAAAAATTAAATTTATTTATTTGAAACAATTAACTTACAAACTTTCAAACATGTGTCTCCATGTATTTGCATCATTTCCGTAAAAAAATGTAAAATGCTTATAAATTCAAATTAACGGCCGTCAGTTTATAGGATTTAGACTAAATGAAGAAACTCATTCATGCTTCCTTTGAAATATATTAAATTAAACGGGTGGGACATCAGTTTTGTGTGTAATTTTAAAGTAAGTGGTTGTATTCGTCACGTGTTTCATCAATTTCGTCACTTCCGTAGGTGCATATAATTTAAGTAGATAGTAAAAAAAAATATTTTGTAACAGTCTTGTGAAGTTATGTTGCGGTTAGTATTACTAAATTAAAAAAATAAATATACTTTCTATTTTCTTGTCTAAAAAGTTAAAAAACATCGATTTTCGTCATTTCCGTCGCCTTTATTGGGTTACGGCGATGAGAAAATGGTTACGGAAATGACTTTAAATGTGTTTTTTTTTTAAATCATGAACTTATTGCAAATCATTAAAACTTTTGTGCATGCATTTAAAACCCCTAAAACGCAATTGCAGACCGTAAATCCCAAATTCCGTATCAAGCCCAAATTCTCAAAAACGCTTTAAATCAAGTTCCCGCACTTTAAATCATTAATTTATTCCATAATTTATAACAACATTTGAATCTACATAATTGTTTCTTAAATTTAGTAAGGGGACATTTTGGGTGCTAAAAAGGAGCTTTTACCAGAGAATCGCCCATTTAAAAAAAATACACATACAAGATTTTTTTTTAAATTTTATAGAATTTTTCAAACTTGGGCAACAAATCTTATCTAATCTGGGTAGTGATCATGTTGTACAAAAATATTTGGTTAATATATTTGTAAAATATTTATTTATTATATTGGTAAAATATTTAGTCAATCATTAAGTGTACCTTATTAGTTTTCATTTGCTTATGGCCTACGGTGCCTGCGATAAAGTTACATGCTGACTCGTCTTCTGCGGTTTTAGATAGTTTTATACAACAAACAGAGCCTCCTTTAATTTTGTGGATTCCGAAGGGGAAGGTTTTTCCCAGCTCATTTTAAGCTCAAGCTTTTCCCATTTCTTGCTTGATTAATGACTTTTTTGTGAAAGTTCCGGATTCTATGAATTAATGTCTTGAACTAAAGCCCTACATTTAAAAATTAACTTTTATTTGATTTCAAAAATCTACTATACAAACATAGAATAGAATCCAATTTTTGTTGAAGTAATTTCTTAAAGAAATACAGAAAAACGGCCGGTTTCACCCAGACAAACGCCCCAGTTTAAACTTGATTTATCACGATAGTAAAAACCTGTAAATTAAAGTTTAATGTTTTCTTTGGTAGGTCTTGTACTTTGGGACCACCCTGGTCTTAATTTAAACTTAATATCAAAAAAAAAAAAGGCAGAAGTCAGCCAAACATTTAGCAAACTAATCTAAATTTGCATGGGGGGGGGGGGAATTGTTTTACTCTCCCATGAGCGCTCTCTTCTGCCCAAAACTACCAAATTTGTGAAGTCTGGAACAGGATTTTGTCAACGGCTGTTGTCTTTTGGCAGTTTTGGTCAAGGTTGGGAACAAATCTAATGTGAACACCTTCATACATCAGATTCTGTAATCGGTGTGATAATGGGGGCTATCGTGAATAAAATTTCCCTCGAAATTTTGTTCGTTTGTAAAAATTGAAAACGCCAGCAATTTCGCACCTTTCCTTGTAGGCTGGAATTTGGTCAGTCAAAATGATAACCCAGTTGTCATTGAATATTCATTTTCGATGCCAATAAATTCCGAGAAAAACTGCAACCATAATTCACGTTCCCAAATTTCGACGATGAGAAAAATAGTAAATTTTATTCACGACATTCGCCAATATCACCAATGTATTATTTAATGAAATTTTCTTGAATTATGAATTTTGTTTTTTAATCAAAACTGTTTGATACATTGACTAGCACGTACAATTCAAAAAAAAATGCAAAAGAATTTACGGCAGCTATTAAAGATTTATTCATGATTTCAGCGATTATGCTCTTGTAGCGCGAATGATGGCTTCAATGATAAATACCTACATTGAGATAATAGGAGAAGATACAACAACGAACTGTACGGGCTGTACAGCGACATCAACCTAGTCATAAAAGTAAAAGGATGGATATTAATGCTCCGGCCCAAAGTCTTCGAATCCATCCCGAGGGATAGCGCAGTAAAGGAAGACCGCGAAACCGATTGCACAGGCAAGTGGAAAAGGACCTCAACCAAATTGGCGTGCGAAACTAGAAGCAGATAGCTAGGGACAGAGCTGGCTGGAGCAGGCTTGTTGGTTGAGGCCCTGCTCCACACCAGACTGTAATGCCACCATAAGTAATTAAGTTAGTAAGTAAGTAAATTAAGAATTAAAATTTTTTTTCTTGCAAGATATGGATATTTCTTCAGATATTTCCGACATTTTTATGCGCGAACTATTGAAAGAATCCAGCAATTGCAAAAATCTAAATAATGACAGAAATCGATCAGCTGTTACTTTGATACTTGACACTCACTTGCTCCAGCTCTCCAGAAAAACTTCATGGAACATTAAGTGACAGAAGGTAGAACAGTTAAGTGCACGGAACACACAATTTTGTACTTTTCTAACCTTTTTTGTTCTTTTCTGTTCCGAAAAGATTCATTAAACAGACCTATTATGACTTACGTCCTGCTTTTCTCCAAGTACATATTAGGGAATATCCCTTACAGGCTACAAGTAGATAAATCTGTACTTTGTGCCTGATCTTATATACATACATAGGTATCTAGTAAGCCATTTGTTCCAACTCCTTTCGGTTAAAGTTTTGATCATAAACTAATTTTGAAATGATTCAATAACACCTATGAACGTTAGAATTGAATTAAGTTGATTTATCATTTGTTTGGTTAAGAATTTTGCAAAAATAATTGTCTTACTAGGTATTGACCGTGAAGGACGTAAGCGACATTTTTAAACATTTGAGTTATAAGCGTTTAAAATTTATTGCCTATAACTTTTTTTTATGAAAATAATAAAAATACTGTATGGATAATTTAAAGTTAATAAAACTCAGGTGAATTTAATTATAGGAATCTTTTTTATTTAACTCAAATAGTTGCTGAGATATTTACACTTTTGTGCATTTAACACCTTTATCTAGGAACTTTTTTGTATTTAATTTAATTTTGTTTTTATAAAGGTGTTAATCGACTTTTTGATATGTTGTAATTTACTTATTTTTTGTTTGTTTTTTTTCTCTTTATCTTCTCCAAGACTTGCTGAAATTGCATTTAAATAAAACCATTGATGTTCTACACGAACGAATTTTATCTGTTCTTCTAAATTTTTAATTTTTCTACAGAAAGTTGTCTTGGCATAAAATCTTGATTATACTCAGGACGTTTGTTACTTTTGGCTTTAATAACCTTACTAAAAGGAACACTATTCATCTTAGCATTCCTTGTAAAGGTAAAGAGTCCTTGCAATAAAGTAAAAATAAAATTATTCTGCTGGGGTATTCGTGAAGGAATTTTCATCTGCTTTGATCCCTTTCACACAAGGAAACTGAGTTGCCGGCGATTTTTAGTTTCTAGGCGAGAAGGGCGTAAAAGGAAGACAAATTTCCCCTCACACCCTTCTCGCCTACAAACTAGCCAGTTTCTGGCAACTCAGTTGCCTTGTGTGAAAGGCGTCTTTTTTGCAGTAAGGCTTGTGGAAGTATGTTCAAAGGAATGGAAACCTTTTACAAGTCACTTCCTGTTAGGTTTTGAAGCAGAAACGTTACACCAAGAACTAGATTTCATTCAAAACTTTCGAATTGTCAACATTTTAAAGAAGTCTGCCAGGGTTCTAGTGAAGAGATTTCGGTTCGTGTAACGATTGGCATCTTAACTAGTGTTTTTTTGGGATTTTTCTTCATACTATAAATTAATGAATCAATTCGGGGTATGATGCACTGCTACCTTAGATCTATTGTGCCCCCATCTAGAGCTAAATGTGATTGCTCACTTATAGCTCATCCTCGACATTTAGTTATTTGATAAAATTAAGTATTTTCAGTATGTTCAGTATTTCCCTCTCCTCCATCTGGTGACTTTCCAGATATCTATGTCTTTGATGCACAAGTGCGTGGCATTTGCCTAATATGTGGTCAGGTGTTCCTCCTGGATGTTGCAGAATCTACAAGTTGCACTGCTTACTAAGCTGAGTATACTGAGATATATCTTTAGCTTGCAGTGACCAGTGAGGAAACCCGTTATTATTCCTGCTGAGATTTATGTGCAGGTTTTGTAGCGTTCTTGGTTGTAGTTTCCAAGTAGTAGTTTGGCCTGCCTCAGTTTTGGGAGTTCTTTCCAAATTTTTGATCTTTTTGCCTCCTCTTCTGATTTGGTCTTGTTTTTGATCACATTTTTTCACCTAACCCGCAATAGGGCTAAGGCTTTGTTGGGGGGGGGGGGGGTTGTAGCTCCTATTTTAGCTAGGGAGTCTGCCTCCTCTTTACCATCGATACCCACGTGACTCGTTACCCAATAGAGCTAGACATTGTTATTTTTACCCAGTTCATTTAACCTCCACAAGCATTCCTATACCAGTTTTGAGCTAATGGCATAGGAGCTTAACGCTTTAAGCGCAGCTTGGCTATCTGATATGATGGCAATGTTCCGATTTCGGTAGTTTCTTTCTGCACATTTACCTATGGCGTTTACTTCCGCTTGAAAAATGCTTGTGGACTGTCCCATGGGTACAGATAGTTGGTTCTTGGCCCAAATATACCCGCCCCAGTCCATTCAGAACTTCTCAATCCATCGAGAACATCCATTTGACTAGAATTTCGGTCTGCTTTTTTGAACTTAAGCCCGTGAGTGTCCTGAAGCAAATAGCATTCTAGCAAAGGTTAAGCAAATGACTTGACTTCCGTCATTTTTGTCACACCTTTAAGGTGAATTAAACACCCATTCGTCAAGGGTATCGGCTATGTATCGGCATGGGTTACAACATTACGCAAATGACTTGACTTTTAATGTCTTTGGTTCTGTGTGTGTGAAAAATAACGCTTTCAAATTGTGCGTAAGACTTTACGAAATTTAGCCATGATGTTGAGCCACCTGCGTCGGAATTTTCAAATTTGAAATAGTGTGTGTTGGCTCGTGCCTCTTGCCTGCACATGCACTGATTTTTGTGGTGTTCACCTATAATATCACGAAATTTTTCATGAATAATCGAAAATGAATTTTGGATGAATGTGTTAAGTGCCCACATAACACCTTTATGCACGAAATAAAAAGTTCAGATAAAATTATTTTTGTATAAAGGACTTAAGCGCTTTTGACACATTCATCCAAAAAAGTTTATTACCAAAGTGATTGTATATAACACCTTCATCTTTGGCTAAATATGAATCTAGAGGCAATTGAAAAGTACAGACAAGTCAGAAATTTAAGTTTTCATATAAGACTTACATCTGTAGGAAAAAAAGCCAAATTTCAAAAAATCTCACTTAACGCCTTCATCTCATAAGCGCTTCAATTGTTTTAAATATTAAACAAAAAAAATCTCTTAAAATACATTGCATTCCATATATTTAATTTTGTTTATGGTGCCCTTAATATGCTCAACTACACTAATGACCTGACTCGTCAATAAAACAAAATTGATGCGTTGTAACAAAACTCTATGTTCATGTACAACTAATAGTTTTGTGCATCTATTGATCAGCAGCCACCTCCCAAAAATAAAACTTTACCTTTAGTTGCTCTGCCAAAAATCATAATCGATGATAGGCAGACAACCACAACAACAACACCGAACCGGAGAGCAGGAATAAAATAAAAACAAACACCGCACGCCACCGCAAAATCAAGGATGTTATGAGCAGTGCAACTACAAAATCAATAATTTGAAATATGAAGTGGAAGGTTGCCAGCAACTAAGGGTTTCGTTGCGCCGCACCGCATCGTTCAGGTATTTACTTCATAGGTACATAATGTGGAGTCTGCTGCATTTTTGCACATTTATATTTTTAAGCTCAAAAGCTTGAAACATTAAATTAATATGCAATATGGGGAGAAACTACTTATTATTTCTGTTTCCTCTGCAATGTGACCATCAACTGAAGAAACCAATCAAAACAAAGCCGACCGACATGACAAACAAAAAAAAAAAACCCGAGTGCCAGATGCACAACCGCAATCGGAAGCTACCGCCACCCGCACCACGTTGTCTTGCTAACCAATTTTCTATTGAATTTCCTGGTACCTACATACCTACCCATCTACCTTACTCTATCTAGCTGGCTATATTATCTTCCTTCACTACATTTACATGCACATTAATAATAAATTTATAGTTCTGGTGTGTTATTTTTAAACAAATAAAAAGAAAATCAATTATGTAAGTTTGTTTGAAGTCCGCTTAACATTAACGGGCAACGGATGGATGGTGGTGGCCAAGAGTATTAAGCTATTTATGTACCTATGTTTGAAGTAAGGAAACACTATGAAAAACAAAAGAAGAAGAAATACCTTTTCCTACGATCTTCATCTATTTGGCCGGACATCTTGACTGTGGTCCTGTCGCGCTGCTCCAGGCTCAGGTAATCTCCCGATTTAGTACAATCTTGCTGGATGGCTGTGTAGCTTTGGTTAGGTAAAGAAGTTGTCTGCTTCTTTATCTTATCCGGGACAAATAATGGAATATTGGGAAATTCCTTAGGGAACAACTCGCGTCGAAAACATTAAAAATGCAATTTTATTGAATTTAAATTTGTCGGTGTTGTTTTTTTTTCTTTATTGTTTGTTTTTATTCTTTTACTCGAAGAAATTCCCACTTTTGTGTGAAAAAATCAAATTTGCACTCGTTATTGACATGTTTTTTACTGCAACGCGACAATTTGATGTAAATGGTGGCACAGCGGAGCGCCTCCCGGATTCGAGTTCTCGAGATGATTTCGCTATAACCGCGGCGCCTGCTAGACGACTACGCATCCAAAGAGCTATATTTGCACGCTTTTCTCTGAGTTCAAAAACAAAAATTGACAAGAATAAGAAATAACCAAAGATTTTTGTTTTGTTAATTTTTTTTTTTACTTTTAATTTTTCCTCCAACGAAGAATATAAAAATTCTTTTTCTCTGGAACTATTTGGCAAGGTGGGTCTTCGTCGACGAGACTTTTTCGATTTTTTTTTAATGCGGGCGACAAAGGAAAAAAATTGTACGACAAGAAAGAGTGAACGAGAAAATAAACCGACTTAAGTTAAAAAGGAAAAGAGAGAGAAAAGGAAAGAAATACAAAAAAAAAGTAAAACACCACAGCGATCGAGATTTTTTTTGTCGAAGGTGATTTTTTTTTTGTTGAAACTTTCGTCGGATGGAAAATCTAACTTTGGCGAGGGATATTTGTCACAAAATCACATTGCAATTGACGGAAATTCTTTTGCATTAAATTGTTTAATGGAAAATTGAAATTTAATAAAAGTTGATTTGATGTTTTGTGGAAAATTATAAAAATGAAAAAAATTTGTCCAAGAGATTTTCGCGTATCCGTGAGGAAGACACAACACACACACACATACCCATACATACGTCAGCGGTTTTGCCTTTCATAAGCAGTTGTACCACCTTCGCAGAAGAGAAATGTGAGGTTCCCAATGGCTGAATACATTCATTTAATGGATGGGATGGCAGATGTCAGGAACAACAAAATATAATTGAGGGGTGTTCACATTCGCCACGATTTGGTTTCACGTATGAACAACTCAAGGTACATATATTATCAGCCGAATCTATAAAGAAATTTTAAAGGCTTCTTAACTCTAAACTACCTCTAAATAACACTTAGGTGTGAAAGCGGTATCTATAATCAATTTCCACATTTAAGCAACGTAACTTAAACACCTCTTAACTTAAACACCATCCAAAGCGTTTAAAGGCTACGCAAAGCCAACTTAAATATATTTTGACACATGAGAATGGTTTTTTTTTTATCAAAACAAATTGTGCGTAGGTTGAGTAAGGAAATATTTATGTGTGTACTGTGATGGCCGGGTTTAAATTGTTTTTTTTTTTTGTTTTTTTTGTTAAAGAAAATAATATACTTTCTCACGAATACAGGAAGGAAATTTCTGAAAACAAAATAAAAAAAAAACTAAAGTGGAATGGTTTCATTTCTTCTGTGTTTGACGATGCATACACACATACACCCATTTGCTTCTCTTTCTGTCTTATTATTTGTTCACTCTTTTGTGTATGCAAATTTTTTTGCAATCTGGCAGAAATAGCCTGAGAGTGAAAAATGTACTAGAAATTTGTATCAGATTTGTCAACTTTCTTGCGTTACGTTACATTACGGTTGTTTAGTTAAGTATGAAAGGAATATTGATTATAGATACAAATTTAAGTAACGTGATTTAAAGGCAACTTTAATATTTAAGCAAGCTTAACTAAATAACCTCTAAAAGGCATTTTAAGATAATTTTATAGATACGGCTGTATATATTTAGCGTTTTCCTTTTCGTTCAGTTCTGAGCATGTGTCAAAATCCATAGTAAACAAAAATAGTCACAACAAATTTGTTTTTGTTTACTGTGTATTGGCACAATGGACAGCCATCTTGAAATGCGCAATATAATTCCTTAGATATGTGTACTGTGTGAACAATATATAATAATATATATAACTGAATAGCTTATCCATACAAAAAACTTGACCACATTTGAAGAACTGTTATAAATACCATTTCCTCAATTTTTTGTTATACTGTATAAATTTATAACAAAAACTTGAAACGTCAAAGAAGGTAAAAGTGAGAATTAAATTTTGTCAGTTCGGTTTGTTCTGCAAGCATGCAGGAAGTTCGGACCTCTCTATTGGAACATTCAATACAGATTCAATGAATCCGAATTTAAACATCTGTACAACAGCTTCAGATCTGTATGAAGGTATCAGAGTCGCACAAAATCCAATTTCACGTTATTTTATACATCTTTTTTTCATAAAGGTGGTCGTTCCGAATTAATTAGCTGCATCGAGATTCTCTGAACAAAAAAGCAAAGAAAGAAGCCGAGGATTTTATGTGAAAACAATTTGAAATCCGCAAATGTCTGGAGTAAAGCAAGCTCAAGCTACAGAAAAAAAAGAAGTCGGATTAAAAAACAGCTTGCGGGAGAATAGCCACATGTCCGGAATTTACAATTCCATCAGCAAAGAACCTGCTCTAATGTACTTCCGTCGTGGTCTGCCACTTCTTTATAATGACCCAATTACTGAGGATCATATTATGCACACATTTGGGCAGAACCGAGTTCCCGTGGCTTAGGAATTATCCGAACAACTTTAAAAAACCTTGCTCAAGTTGCGACAGGTGCCACAACCGGCACGGCGACTGGTTTGTCTTTATGTAAGTTGACTGATTGTTGCATATCTACTTAGCTACTTAAACGATTGTGTTGCCTGCCAGCGATTGTATGCCGTCTGGGAAGCTGTAGGAGCAGCACTTAAACGTCGGATGAATGTTGCTTGAATTAACAGATAAGAAAATGGAATTCATACTGCCAAGAGGTTCAACGTTCAACGTTACGGAGTCTCCAGAATTTGTATTATAATTTCTACAAGGTGCTTAAAACTGGATAAGAATTAAGTTTTTTTTTTAATTCTAGCATTCGTCAGGGTAAATATTTCAGATATAGATCAAAGAAGCTTCATTCAATTTGCTGAAAACATTTATCTGCAAAAGAAGCAACCATAAATGGTACCTCCAGTATCAAGCCCAATGTATGTATGTTATACTTCTATTTATTTAATTTTTCTTAAATTTACTATTTTGATAGGAATGATTTTCTCATTGACAACGTGAAAAAAACATTTTGGGTCATCACCAGCTTCATTCTTATGGAATAATTGGTATTGCAATTGCGGCTGTATTAGCGTTTTTGTGCAAATGTCTATGCTCAAAAAAGTCCCCAACAAAGGCTGAGAAGAAAAAAGCTAAATAATAATATTAAAATTAATTTCAAAAACAGTAAAACTTTAATTCCCATTTCTTAAGCTGAAATTTTCATTTTCTCGATATTTTTTGTGTACCTAATTAACTTTTCTTAATCAATAAAATCTCCAATTTAAGTTATCTCCAATTATGAACAAGTTAATAAAAACAAAATAGCTACCAAAATGCGAAATTTTTAGACTTCTATGGTTTTAGCCATACCAATCTCAGGTCCGTTTTAGCTATTTGAATTATTTTTCGCAATAATTGCCTACGGAATGTACCTATACACTTCAAATACAATATTTATACAGGGATATATTTTGTTTGTTTTAATCGCTAGAGGGTGCGGTTTTCGACCCCCTAGCCCTAAGCATCACACATGCAGCGTATGGAGGACTATGATGGTGCTATATATAAAGACAAAACAAAAATACTGTAAGAAAATGCAACATTAGAGAAATACAAGCAAAAAAAAAAATACTTTGAAAAGTTTGAATTTTTTGAGAACATTTGCAACAGTTGTAGCGTGAGACAGGCCGAGGGACTGTACATATTTTTTTAAAAGGTCAACAATATATACCTTAAATTTAAGAGTACACAGGTACTGGTACCGTAATTTTCGGAATTTAACAAGTATCCCCTGTAGGATTCACCTGAAACACCTAAGTCCAAAGTTTGAAGAAAATCACTTCAGCGGCTGCAGTTCGAGGTAAAATCAGACAGACAGAATTGCGTGACCCACTTTTTTCTTCAGGCTGCAGTTCGACGTAAAATCAAGACAGACAGAATTGCGTGACCCACTTTTTTCCTTTGAGTATATATAATATGGAGTGTTCGTTCCTATCCCTAATGCATTGTAGCACTTGAGCCTGTGAAAGAGGGCGTAATTTCAATATAGAGAGGGTATTTTGAAAGCTGCAGCTATATTAGGGGTATTCACGATCTGGTGCAACGAGCCTAGTAAAAGTGCGAAATTTTATTTTTTTTAAGTGGATCGTGAACGCACTTTTCTTATCTTCTTGCAACACTAAAGCAAATGTCAAAATTAGTTTGACATTTGTTATTTGTTTTTGTTTCGAACATATCTGAACATTTCAATTTGATTTAATTTAAATTTTGTTCATAAAAAGATGCCAAGAAAACGGAAAAAGAAAATATTACCAAATCTTAATTATCGTCCGAATTTTAAATGGAAAATAATAGTAAAAGATGATGACGACGTCACATCAATACAATCAAGATAGCAAATTGGATGTATCCAATGAACATACCTTTGTTTCTGTTTAACGTAATCAAGAATGAGTGAGCTGTCAAAAACACAATTTACAAATTTTACAATGTTGTATTTTTCTGTTGCAATAGGTTTCGGGTATTGCTAAAGTGCGAAACTGTTGTAAGATTGCACCTTGTATATTTTGTTGTTGTAGTGTTGTAAGATTTTACACTTTTGCACTTTTACAATGATACAAGGCCAGTTGCATCGGATCGTGAATACCCCTATTGAGAATTGAATCACCGCATAGACTACCGCGCCCCTATGATGGTTACGTTTTTGGAATATAAACGAAGCTATATATATATATACTCAAAGCTTTTTTCGCGTTCTCTATCATCGTTAAGGCTTAACTACATAGGCCTACTTTTGTAATAAAAAAAGTACAAAAGTGAGAAATAAATATTCATTCTGAAGACACCTGCTTGCAAAAAAACAATGTAAAATTGTGCTTGGTGGTTTAATTTATGAATCAAAACAATTTTCTTATGTTTTTTTACAAGCCTGTTTCTTTAGCGAACATTTTAATTTCTCACTTTTGTACTTTTGTACAAAAGCAGGTAGTTAAGGCTTTATGTAGGTTTGGTGGTAGTCGACTGATGCTAAACGCAATTTATCAATTTATTTGTAAGTCCTTTTTGCTCTCTGTTGACCTTTATTTTGCCACTGCCAATATTCCGAGGTACATATTTGACCAGGACCAAGGGGATTTACTAAAAGGTCAACGATTCCTAGTTTCCTATCAAGATAAGTCTTTACTTTTCATCCTGTCAGTTCCTATTTCCATATTTTTCGGCCGATTGTTTTTTTTTTCAGCATACCGATGTCGACACCGGAAATCTGGTTCTCCGGAGATTAGAACCGCTGAGTGTACACTCGAATTGGTTTCTAGCTCTTGAAGGATGCCTTATAATTCGGCACTAATCTCGGTGCCTGAGTTAACCTTATTGGCATCGGGCAAGTCGATTGTACCGACAAAAATTCTATCCACTCCTTTGGTCGATGTGTGCTTGTTTTCAATGTGGGAAATTAAATTAGTTTGTTTTGTGGTTTACCTACAATTAAGTGCATCTAAAATTCTCGATGCAGACACTTTTTATGTTCTACACTACACGAGATGGAATTGATTTAAAGTTGTTCTTATTTTTAAAACTTAATGACACTTCGGTTTTTGTTAATTAATGTCGTTTTCGATTGGATTTCGGAACAGTACAACTCCTTTTTAATTCCAATCGAATTATTTTCTATTGTTCCGAGACTAATTTGGGAAATATTTATGTGTGTATTTTGCACGTTCAGTCGAGTAAAATTAATTTGACAAATAATCCGATGAAAGGGTTCATATGTATTTGTGTATTCTGGGTCTACTCCTTAATTAATTCCGGAATAGAAAAATACTCCGAAAACATTACTCGGAACAGCCAATCGAATTATTTTAGAGTAAGCGGAGTCAAAAAGGAGTAACTCCGAACCTCCAACCGAAAACGACATAAATAATATTTAGGGAACTAGCTACCTATCGATATCAAATTAACTCGAACTGGACAGTGGAAAATAATAAAATCATTTTTCTCCATAAAAAAAAAACAATAAATATTTGAGAATAAATGTTAAGCGCCTTAAAACATGGCAGGGCATCATTGACGGCAAAATACTTCAAGTTTTTTTTTCTGTGAACGGCAGATGTCAAAACGTACAAATTCTGTGCAAATGTTATCTTCAAAAGAAGTCAAAAAAACTGTTATACTCTGTAGGGAATACACTATATGCAGTGTATTATAGAGATCAGTGGTATGAACATGAACGATAACCTACGTCACAATTCATAATCCAATCAACAACTAACAAAATTGCTTCCGATTTCAGATTTCGAAAAGTGTCATTCGTTGCTTTAGTGACCCAGTAATCCATCTGATGGGAAGCAAAATCAGTATAGGGGTATGAGGTAGTAAAACTAATGCATTTCAATTAGCAATTACATCAGCGTCACAAAGCCATGAAATGATATGTTTCTTTACATGCCGCCTATACTGGCCATGAACGATGACCGGAATATGAAACATGTCTTAAAAAAAAACTCCTATGGACTCGCAAAAATCCATGTCCAAGCAGTGACATATCCATACAAATCAGATTGTGGATTGGATTATAGATTGGATTATTGACATCGTTCATGGCCTGTGGATAGTCCGGGTGTACGCTGATCGTGCTTAATTTTAGCAAGCTCTATTCTCTCCAACCATATCGGCTAAAATCCTAGCTAAATTTTGACACAAAAGCGTTTGTGGAGAATGTCACAGAAATCATCTGTTAACTGACAAAAAAAAAACAAATAGGACTAAAGAAATTATTTTTAAAATACAAATCTTATTTTTTATTTATAAATTTTATTTTTTATATATAAATGAGTATATATTTAGTTTTTGTTTCACTATTGCTATATTAGAAATTCAAATGACACTTCAATTTGACAGATAGCTTCGGACATGGTTGTATAAACGTAAAATACAAGTTTAATAGAAGTGCGAACTTTTTTATGTATGGTTGTATAATACCTATTAGACGCTAAAAATACAAGTCTTATAGAAGGTGAACAAAAATAAATAAAACAAAAAAAGAAATTTTTATTTTGATTTTTTAATGTGATTTAAGGCTCTCCCAAACCAATGCGGAACATTCGTTGCGGCGAATAAACATTCGCTTGTCAAAATTTATTTACATGGTGATATAGGAGAGTGCCCACACCAACGCGGCGGAGAAACATATGAATTAATTTTGACTGACGAATGCTTCTTCGCCGCAACGAATGTTTCGCATTGGTTTGGGAGAGCCTTTATACTGCATTTTATCTGAAATCAAGTATCAAATTCAATTATTTATTAATTATATGTCGTTTTCGGTTGGAGGTTCGGAGTTACTCATTTTTGGCTCCGCTTACTCCAAAATAATTCGATTGGCTGTTCCGAATAATGTTTTCGGAGTTTTTTTCTGTTCCGGAATTAATAAAGGAGTAGACCCGGAACACACATATACAAATAAACCCTTTCATCGGATTATTTGTCAAATTAATTTTACTCGACTGATCGTGCAAAATATACATAAATATCAGACGCACACACACAAAAATATTTCACAAATTAGTATCGGAACAATAGAAAATAATTCGATTGGAATCAAAAGATTGGAATCAAAAAGGAGTAGTTCTGTTTTGAAATCCAATCGAAAACGACAATAGTATTGGAAACAATTATAAAACATAAATTATATTTTTACCTCACTAGGGATTGAACTCAGAAACTCCTACGTGACAGTCCATCACTCTAATCACTCAGCCATCTTAGATATAATTTTGGAGATGCAAAAACTTAATCAGCCTTTTCCTTTTTTGAAACTTTAAATTTACCTTTAAATAAATCCGAACTTTTATAAAAATTTTCACACATGAACATGAAATGTAAACGATTTGCTTCGCAGTTCCCTTGCTCCATTTTCATTTCAATAGTCCTAAATTATTTTCAATAGTCTTAAAATAAACTAAGATATAATGCATATTTTTAATAATTTCAAGCCGAAAAAAAACACGGCCACTGAAACACGATAAACAGAAACAAGGTATGCTCATTAAAGCCTGATCCACATCTGTGCCGTGTGTTGTGTTGTGGAGTCGTGTGTCGCTGTCATTCCATATATTTTATGCGCTATACTGCAACACAACACACGAGACAAATATGGTTCTACGCATATGAAATACATTGTGGCGACAGCGACACACGACTCCACAACACAGCACACGACACAGATGTGTATTAGGCTTTAGGTGTGTGATGTCACAATCATCTGCTTATGTTCGGTGAAAAGAAAAATAATCTTACTTTATTTTATTGTTAGTATAATTTTTTCGACTGCTTAATATGAATTTAAAAACAAAACAATGGCGCAAAATTTTAAACAGTCTATTATTAAGGGTTTAGTATGACACTACTTAACATTTTACTAATTCTTTAACAGCAAAATTTATAAACGTGGAATAGGGACGGGTTAACATTATTCCATGGACTAAGTACAAAATGTTATTTAAAAAACAAAATTTCTTCTAAGTGACGTTTACTAAGTTAAACCACCGAACATGCTGGTTTAGCGAAGGAATAAAAATCAGACGCGTCAAACAAAATGATAATAACTTTGATAGAATTTGAAATAAAGACACTTTTAAGGCTCTCCCAAACCAATGCGGAACATTCGTTGCGGCGAAAAAACATTCGCATGTCAAAATTTATTTACATGGTGATATATGAGGATGCCCACACCAACGCGGCGGAGAAACATATGAAATAATTTTGACTGACGAATGTTTTTTCGCCGCAACGAATGTTTCGCATTGGTTTGGGAGAGTCTTTAGTTAAATTCCAACAAATATTTTATTTTAGATTATCTAATTGAATTTATGTTTAACAATTATAAAAATGGCGTCCGTGCCATTGGCTCACAAAATTTGAATGAATCCCCGCTTTTTTTTTCTTTCTGAAGTTGGTTGCGGTTCTTATTTCCAATGAAGTTGGCAACAATTCTTTATTTGAGGTGTAGATCCCATCATAAAAGTACAAATTAGGCATAAAGGTTAGACCGCACTAGGCGGAACTGCACTGCAGCGGAACTGCGATTCACAATAATTTATATGAAATTTTATGAAGTTCAGTTGCCGCTTAGTGCGATATAGCTCATACAATTTCATACAAATAATGTTTTGCCGCGCCGTGAAGTGTAGTTCCGCTGCAGTTGTGTGCGGTCTAACCTTAATGGTCTACATACACTTGATCTACTCAATTTATTTTACTACAAATTAATAGGGGTATTCACGATCCGATGCAACTGGCCTAGTATCATTGTAAAAGTGCAAAAGTGTAAAATCTTACAACACTACAACAACAAAATATACAAGGTGCAATCTTACGGCGCAAAATTTGCACTTTAGCAATACCCGAAACCTATTGCAACAGAAAAATACAACGTTGTAAAATTTGTAAATTGTGTTTTTGACAGCTCATTCATTCTTGATTACGTTGAACAGATACAAAGGTATGTTCATTGGATACATCCAATTTGCTATCTTGATTGTATTGATGTGACGTCGTCATCATTTTTTACTATTATTTTCCATTTAAAATTCGGACGATAATTAAGATTTGGTAATATTTTCTTTTTCCGTTTTTTTGGCATCTTTTTATGAACAAAATTTAAATTAAATCAAATTGAAATTTTCAGATATGTTCGAAACAAAAACAAATAACAAATGTCAAACTAATTTTGACATTTGCTTTAGTGTTGCAAGAAGATAAGAAAAGTGCGTTCACGATCCACTTAAAAAAAATAAAATTTCGCACTTTTACTAGGCTCGTTGCACCAGATCGTGAATACCCCTAATATAATTTTGTTGCAAATTTCCAAATGAGATCCAAATTACCTCATTTCCCATACAAAATCACATTTCGAAATGAGGTAATTTCAACCTCATTTGCACGAAGTTTGGTTGAAATTTAGGTGAATGCATCCAGCGGGAATCAGTTTCAAAAGCTTTTAAAAGCTTTTGTATGAAAATATCAATACACTTATATACTCAACAACATAAAACAGAGAGAGAAAACAACAAAAATAAATGGCTAAAACTGCCATTCCAAATTCAAAATGAAATGAGATGTCAAATGAAATTAGCAAATTTGATAATGAAAACACTTTTTTGCCAAATTTCGAAATTTCCACATTTCGGCTCTAATAAAAATGTAGTATACTACGTTTTCATTGGAGCCGAAATGAGGTAATTTGGAAATAAGCTCATTTGGAACGTCATTTTCCTATAGAAATTTGACGTTCCAAATGAGCTAATTTCGAAATTACCTCATTTCGGCTCCAATTAAAACGTAGTATAATATGCCGTTTCCAATGGGCCAAATGAGGTAATTTCGTTGCAATTTCCAAATGAGATCCAAATTACCTCATTTCCCATACAAACTCACATTTCGAAATGAGGTAATTTCAACTTGCACGAAATAAGGTGAATGCATCCAGCGGGAATTAGTTTCAAAAGCTCTTAAAAGCTTTTGTATGAAAATAGCAATACACTATACTCAACAACATAAAACAGAAAGAGAAAACAACAAAAATAAAGGGCTAACTGTCATTCCAAATTCAAAATGAAATGAGATGTCAAATGAAATGAGCAAATTTGATAATGAAAACACTTTTCTGCCAAATTTCGAAATTACCTCATTTCGGCTCTAATGAAAACGTAGTATAAGAAGGTATCTTTCAATCAAAGTGGAAACGTAGCATTAGCCCTGCGGAAAAAAAACGCGCTTCTTGTATGCTTATAGGGTCGATAATTCAAATTAGCACATTTCTATCAAATTGGTTGCATTCAGCGCTTACTAGACTGCCATTTATTATGTTATCGCACCTCGCACATCTCTAATACCATTCCATCATCACGAATTCACGAACCCATCCCCTGCACACATTCATCCATTCAAGTCAAATTCGAAAAGTTGACTCGGCCAGTCGAGACATCTCTGTTCACCGTGTCTGAAAGTGTAAATAAATCTCGAAGTCATTCTGAAAGAATAAATTAGCTTATTACTTATATTTTCGCTTTGAATTCTGCGTGCTATATAATTAAATTCCAATTAAAGTGAAATTTCCAATCAACAGGTAAGTCTTGATAATTCTTATTCTATAGTTAAATCAATGAAAAATTACGAAAATCCCCACCCAAACGATGTCATAAGGGAAACCTTCATTGCTTTTGCCTTTTTGCTGAATTTATATTATTTTTTTTTTACATATTTTCTTTTTTTCTTCACTACCCGGTTATGTCAAGCGATACAAGTGAAATTTACCTGCTCCCAAAAGCAATAACCAAATTGAACAAAAAAAAAGTACTACAGCGAGCTTTTTTCAAATAAAAAGTGGAGAGAGAGCAGAAAAAAAACGCTGATTGATCACAGGTCTCTGTTTACAACGGCTTCGATCAATGTAAACAAGCTGTAAACTTTACTATTGATTGAAATTGAATCCCTCCTGTAAGCTGTGCAAAAACAAGCTCTAATTATTGTCGCAACCCAAAATTTAATTGGCCGCGCTTATAGAAGTTTGCCTCTACCAACAAATTAATAAAACCACCTTACCTACACTTTTATTTTGTATTTTTCCACTACAGGGAATTGAAAAAAGAAACAAAATTAAAGTTGAATATTGTAGAAACAAAAAAAAACCTTTGCCATGCGTCATTCCTCATTGATCAGAAACATTCAAGTCGCTAACGTTACGCTGATTTGTTGTATTTTGCAATTCAAAGGTCACGAGACTTGTGTCTAACAAAAATTCGTGGTTCTACCTAGTTTGTTGGATAGTAGAAATAGAACGAACTCAGGAAGTAAGTGTACACGGCGATTTGGATGTCGCTTTGTTTATCAAAGTTTACACAGTTGTTTCAAGATTATTAATTGATACTGCCGATTGTCTATATACAGCACAGTGGACCACAACGTTCACAAAAGTGGGTTAAAATATAAAAAAAATATGTCGAATGTAAATAAAAACTTTTTGCTTAATTTTCAATCTCAAACACTGTTCTCTCCAAAAATTTAGCCAAGCATTTTGGCCGAAAGGTACACATACGCAGCTCCAGCTAAAAACAAACAAATGTTTGGGTGGGTACATCCACCATATTCTCGAGCTTTAATTTAACAGATTATTTTTTGTTAAACTTAAAAATTGATTTTTTTGTGGTCAATGGAACCATTTGAAATTGATTTTTTAAAGTCATTCAGCCCTATCATAGTATCCGATCGGAACGTAAATTTCTCCGACTCATACAAAATGATTTTTTATTTTTCATTTTTATGATAAAAATTTCCCATAAATCGGTTACAACTCCGGAAAATTATTTCAACAGGAAAAATTAAACTGATATTTTTTATATTTCTTAAAATTCGGGGAAAATTCCGTTCTGATCGGATACTATGATAGGGCTGATTAAGTACGTTCAATGCCAAAATACGAAAACTTCTGAAAATTAAGTACTTAACTTATTTAGCTGAACGCAAAATTATCTGAAATGTCAGTTTTGTATAAAGAGCCTAGATTTAAGCTGTCACCTGAATTTTCAGTCGGGAATTTCTTGCTGAAAATTCAGTTAAAAAGTAACTTAACTTCAAAAATCTTAAATGAATGTATTATTGAATTTTTATAACAGCTGGCCAATCAGAAACTCGATCTGAAAATTAGGTACTTAAAATTTTGGTGGAATCAACACACGCATTGTATTCGTGTATGTCTGTGTCATAACTTCAAAAACCTTTTCATCACTTGATGTACATTTTGTTCTTTCAAAAGAGAAGAGCTTGATGAATTTTCAAACTTATAGCATACAATTTTATTCGTTTTAGCACAGAAAGGTGTAATTTAGATCTGCAAAATTGATTTTAAATCAAAAAATAAATTAATTTAATTGACCAATGGAACGCAAAAACTGTGAAAATCTATATTCTGACAGATCCAAATCAAAAATTAATTGATTTATTTTACCAATGGAAAACACTGAGTTTTTTTTTCTTACGAGTTCTGACAGAAAATGTGAACAAATTTTTAGGAAATTTTACGTTATTATTTTTATTTTGAATAAGTTTTGTGAAAATATGTATTTTTTTTACATTATTCCATGCATCAAGTTGACAAATGCTAGATTCGCACACATAAAACCAATGTTATGAATCAAATCAATGACAAGCCGTATTCAGCTCGCCATGAAACATATCATAAATAAATAAGATTTCTCTTTAGTGGGCTTTAGGTCATATATAAAAAATTATGTATCGAAAACTCAGTTTAGCTATCATTGAAAACCATCATTGAAAATATTAATTGTGAATTTTGAGAGATTTTGAAGAAAAAATAAATGATTATTTGTATGCCAAAGTAAAACTAATTGACTTAATAATTATTTCTAATTAAAAATAAATTCAATTTTGCACAACTTTTCTCATAAAATGACTTTTTTATTTTTTCAATGATAAACTACCTTACCAATGATCATTGAAAAAATTAAAAGTTAGGTTATGGGGAAGATAAGGGTCAAAATGAAATTTTTTGGAGGAGAAATAATTTTGAAGTCGTAAGCTATATTTCTGCATTCAAATATTCAATGATTAAAGTTTCGAATGGTCTCAAAATAAACAGCTAACTTTTTCAATGATGAATTTCAATGATAGCTATAACTGGACCCTTAGGGGCCTTAACGTTGGAAAGAAATAAAAAAGTTCCTGGATACTTAGACACCAAACCTAGCACAGATGTGCAAACAAAAATCGTGTGTATGTAGGCCGTTAACACAAATAACAGTTAATGGTCGAATATAGCAGATGAACTGGCAAGGAAAGGTTCATTATCAAAAAGAAACAATAGTAGCCATTTATTTACGGGGCTTGAAATCCCGATCGGCATCATTAAAAGGAAAATTGACCTAGTAACAAAATCGCAAATCAATGGGCCCTATTGCGGTTGTCGATCAGCGATCGCACTTTCAACGATCATCACCATCGACTGATTTCTGAATCGGTATTTCGTAACTTGATCGACTAAAATTTGAGTTAATGTGAATGAAGAGTATAAATTGTAAATTAGTCATACTTTGACGTTTGACTTTTTCAGACTGGATTGTTTTTTATTTATCTCGTTTCGTGAAGTTTGCAATAAAATTATTTATTTTTATAAAAATATAACCTAAAATATGAAATGGATACATCGAAGCGTTGTTAAGTGAACAAGATTCAAACGAAGATACAAAAAAAAAGAATTTTAGAGGCCATCAGAAAATGGCGCAATATAATGTACTTCTTTGAAAAATTCGGATTCTCAGGAGTTGATGGCTTTTATCTGTTTTGTCGTTGAAACTTGTTTCGCCCTGCATTAAGAATAAAAAGTTAAATATACCTACCTATTTAACTTATAAACAAACATTTTTTTATATAAAAACACTCACATTTTGTTCTCTACATAATTTTTTACTTGTTGAATAGACCCCGTCGATCACAAAAATGCGGTCGACAACTAGCGATCGGATTTTCGATAATTGTCGAACGCAATCGACAACCACTATACCGATTTCTCAATTTGTCGATCGTTGATCACTCGTTAGCGATTATCGATCGACGATCGACAACCGCAATAGGGCCCAATAACTCCTGGATTTCCAGGAACGACTGCGTTATCTCTAGAAGTTTATGGCCTAGAATTAATGAAAAGGAAACTCAGTATATTTTATCGCTGAGTAAAAAGCGCCATTTGCACAATGGCCACCAGAATAGGCGCTTTCCCAACCAATTTCTGTAGGAGCTGTCAGGATGTTGAGGAAATTGAAACCATTAAGCACCTGCTGTGTGATTGTCCAAACCTCCAAACAAATCGCCTCCGGTACTTCGGAAACAGGTTTGTTGGAGAACTGGACGATCTAGCGCAGTTCTCGATGGCAAATATAAGAAAATTCATAGAAAAAACAGTCTATGTGAACATTAGTTAGGAACATCTCTGCATTTCATTTATAAGGGGATCACAATGGACCAATAGGCCCCCGTGTACACAACAGCTTAGACTGTGCACACCCCTCCTAACCTAACCTAAGGGTCGAATTTTGCTAGTGGGCAATACTAGTTTCTATTACATTACAATAAAAAAGTGGAGAGCTTTTTGCGAAAAATCTTTATTTCGAAGAGTAACAAAATGACTGGTAACTTTTAGCTGGACTTAGTTTTTAATGTATTATTGAAGTCTAGTCTAGGCACCGTCAACTTTCCAGAAACATCCAAACCGAAGTAATTGGGTTACCAGAAGATATGTAGAAAGTTCTTAGCTTATGAAGCAAGCGATTTCCCAGAGATTAGGATTACAAAATCGCAAATTCTTCAAAAAGTATATGAAAGTGTTGGGAATCTTATGCTCTTTAATTTTTATTTCAAAATTATTTACAAACGAAAAAAAAAATTCAACAAATAATATGAAAAATAAAAATATGCGCTTAAAAATATTGCCTACAACATTGATTAAAAATGAAAGATAAATATACAATTTCCAACAGCTTTGGTCTTATTATTTTTTCATATAAAACCTTATTTCATATGGCGTTCCGAAACCCTGAACTTCAGCTTTTCTAATAGCTCTGTTTCAGATATGTAAAAATCAGCTATCCAATATTTCGTTCAACGAAAAAGTATATTTCCTATCAAAAAAAAAAATACTTTTTTTAATACTTATGTACAAAAACTTTTACAGTTCTTAAAAGTTTCTGCATACTTACAAAAATGAAGATTTAAAATCGCGGCTTATTTTAAAAACAAATTTTCTTTAAACATTTTTGTTTTTCCTTTTATTGAAAATATATAATGTGTCATAAAAAAGTGGGTTACGCCACTCATAAATTCGTCGGTTTCTGTGAAATTGGAAGAAGAAAATAATTTTAATCAGCACAATTTAGTGATGTGACATAGTGCCTTACCAATGACTAAATTTAGAGATGACCCTATAATGAAACATATCATGTAGGGTTTATTATTTAGATCCCATATCAAGGGGAAGTTCATTTCACTTAAATATTTTAGTCATCTATAAATTTGCTTATAAGGCCTATAATATTGTTAGTTAAATATACATAAATGACTGGGTACAACTGCACTCATTTTTGTTATCCGAGAATGAGTAAATTTGATCATCAAATGAGTAAATTATAAAATACTTTTACACATCATTTTATTAAATACACAAATCGGTATCTATTTATAAGTGTGTTTTCAATCTTTGCGAGTGCAGTGATTTGGTTTCGTTCGATATTATTACTTTATTTTATACCATAGTTCATATTACATAATGTAATAACACGGCTTCCAACTGTTTCACCCTCGGATGAATAGTTTATTCACATTGGGTTGTTTTTTGTAGGAACGACATACGTGTTTTTCAAACTTTTTAGTACACGACCCCTTTGTTAGTAAAAACATTTTGGCGACACACATTCATGATAATAATATTTGTTCAGCTATTTAAAAAGCGAAATACACTTAACTGTTTCATACCCAGTCTCATTTTATGAAATTTCACTTATTCGCGAAGCAGAAATATAAAATCTAAGAAGAGAAATAAGTTCAATTGGAAAATGATTTTATTGTCAACGTCTCAAAGATACAACTTAAATTTAAATATAAAAAAAAAAAAACAACCGTACCCGTCTCACTCAAAAACATTATGTTTTTATTTTTTTACTAAAAGACTTAGTTTCACAGCCAGTTTCACAGTTATAGAAGTTATACTTAAGTGCCCAATTTCGGATACAAAAGGCCAATTTTCGCAGTGTAAACTTACCTGAATAAGTTGCACTTAAGTCTCCCGTGTTGGGCACTTAAGTGTCACTAACCTTGGCTGCAAAAATTATTAAAATGTACCAATATGCAAAACTTAAGTGCAACTTTTTCCTTTTAAGTGTTCATTGTGAAACTGGCCCTTACAACCTTTTTTTTTAATCTTACCGGCTTGCAACTGCGACCCCCCGAAAAATTCTTGATGACCCCCGAGAGGGTCGTGGCCCACAGTGTGAAAAACACTGAACTATATGAATTAAAATGGATGTTCTAAAATTCGATCGAAATAGAAAAGATGAATTCAAATTTCGAAAATGACAATTTATAATCTGCACCCGGAGCTACTCAATTTTTTTGTTCTTAAAAATTGAATGCAAACAAATTTTTATAAATTTAAATTTCTATAATTAGTTTTGTTGAGAATAAAACGCATATCGAACTGAAAAGGTATACAGGAGCGTGCGGCATGAGGTAGCATGGCAGCGGCGACGCACGTTTTGAGCCCATCGTCAGGCAAACATTATTAAGGACAAAACAAAATATAATATAATTTCTCATTCTTATATGGTTATATGGTATTTAAATCGCAATAATTGGCAACTAACACAGTTTCCATATAAAAGTATAAGAATGAGGGAATTGTATTCGGTCCTTAATAACTTTTTTCTAATAATGAGCATAATCATGCAAGCCTACCAGCTTTTTCTACCTTGTAGCCCACTAATCTTTTCCAAGAAAATCTTTTTGTGCATATTGTATTTTTGAATATGCGGGAGATCTCGCAGGGGTAGGCTAGTTAAACATTATTTCAAATAAATAAGCTCAAAAATTATTTAAAAGACCAATTCACATTCATCTTTTATACTCTCTGGAATTCCTCAAATTCAATTAAATTCATTTTTGGATTTGTTTTTCTTCAATAATAATTATGGAGAGGAGAAAAAGAAAGAACCCGAATGAATACCATCTAACATGTGTGTGGCTTGTAAAAATGCTAGTTGTCCAAATGCAATTGTAAATTAGAAAAACCTTCATTAGAATGGGCACGATCAGGTGACCTCGGTGGTGCAATGCGTAGTGCAACGGCCTCTGAGGTAGATTGGTCTAGGCTCGAATCCAGTTGACGGCAAAACAATTTATAAATTACAATTGGAAATGTGGACTAAGCACCACTAAAAGGAATCTGATGATTGGCGTGACAGCCATGAAATTGCAATAATTCCAGCCAAAATGTAATACTCGGTGGTAGCCAACACAAGTGGTTGTTGTTCATTCAAAACCTTCAATGTTAAATATGACGGAGCGAAAACTATGCAGCCTAACTGCAAGTGTTATCACGAGAAATTTTTATGAAGACTGCGCTTATTGAGTATCCATCTACATAAGCTATTTAAGATAATACAAACAAAATGATATTTTGTGGGGTTAATATGATCTCTAGTTGTTTTTTATTTTGTTGCAAGAAATTTATTTTTTTTATTTTGCATTGGGGTTTTTACAAAATGCAAATGTAGAAAGTCGAATGATATCCGAAGGTGATTTGTATTTAACTCACGTCAGGCGTTACTGGTTTTATATACCTATATTTCTTTTTTAACAGAGTCTTGTGTGTTAAATATTTTTAATTTGCAATTTGAGCATGGGAATCTTAAATTAATACTACCTAAATGCAATTTATGCACTTTTATCCTCACGTACGAACGAATAAGTTCAAACCAACTTATTGTTCAAAATTTTATACAACTTTCTTTGACTTGTCAAATTAATTATGTTACACTCCGGGCAAATGAATGAGGTAATGTTTTTTACACTTATTTTCATGGAAATTAGTTCATCAATCGAATTGGCAGATGCATGATATTCAACAGATAAATAAAACTTTGGACAATGGACTTCCCGAATTTTTACAACAAGAAAATAAGAGGATAAAGCGCTTTTACAGACCTACATATCCCTTATATTTAACAGTTTTTTTTTATTTATTAACGAAAATGCAAAATTTTGTAGTACATTTTAAGCTTAAACTAATCGAACCATAGTAAAACCTATGCTAATGGAAAGGTAATTCTGAGTAGATGTGCAGAATATAAGTTTTAACTTTGAACATTGCGTTTAACGCAAGTAAAAAAAAAATAAAAATCGGGTGGCACAACGGCTCATGAAGAACCAGGGCCTAGTGACTAACAACTCGCAACCATTCCTGTGTGCGCCTTTCGACAGGAATGGAAGGGACCTACAATTTTATGCCGAATCCGAACGGCTAGACGAGAAGCACTTATTCGTGACAAGTAATACTCTTGGAGGATTTGTCAATTCCTCGCAAGAGATAGTAGCCCTGAAAAAAAACTTTTTAGTTTTCAGGTGGACGAGGCTGGGAAGCGATCCCAGACCTCCAGCGTGACAGTCGAACGCACTAACTATTACGCTACGGGCTACTACAAGTAAAACACAGTTTATATTTAGGAACAAATCGCCTATGCATTAAAACGCAGTCACAATTGATTCTTTCAATTCCACAGCATGTATTAGTGCGCGCAATATGTATCTATACTGTGACTAATATGTAAAAGTTCCACACCGTATATATGCATGTATTGATCAGTTGGCGTACTCCTGTGTTTCTCTTCTAATAACTGACATCCAAAGATAGTTTCGGGAAGGACCCTTTGCATTATCGGCATGACTCTTTCTCTTTTTGCAAACGCTTTAAACCCAGATAAAGCTTATAAACAAAAGTATTTTATACCAAAGTTTTAATACAAACAATGGTTTATAAGCTTTCTATGGGTTTTATGCGTTTGCATGAATACCAATATTGCCAATATTACGCTGCATTTACACGAATGGCAGATTACCATTTTTCTGCCAGTATACTGTCAACAGAATGAGCAAATTCATTCTTTGGCATGGCAGAAATACTGACAATTGTCCAATAGTGTAAATGGGGCATTAAGGCTTACCTACCTTCGCCTACTTTTTACAAAAACTGAGAAATAAACATGAGTGATTAAGAAACCTTGCAATAAAACAAACGAAAATTGTTCTGACAGATAATTTTATTCGCTATATAAAATTTTTGACTGTTTTTTTTAGCAAGCATATGTTTCTATATTTCTCACTTTTGTACTTTTGTAGAAATTAGCCCTTATTTTAACTTTTCTTTTTTGGTTTTTCGTATCGTGCAATACATCGGCTTTCATATAGGTAAATGGTCGAATTTCGACCACTCGGCGATACAAGTTCAATTAAAAGTGCAGGTGACCTCAAGAAATGCGTTTCGCCGTCTTAGAAGGATATAAGAGTCTAATTGAAGAGCCCACTGTCATCATAATGTAGGTGAAACACATTTACGAAACTATCAAAAATGTTGTATGATAATATGATATGATTTATAATTCTCGGAGTACGTAGAGAATCAAGTGCGAAAGCACTCAAATGAGATATAAAATTTGAGTACATTTTATATGGCAAAACAGGCGTTTTATGCGTAAGATATTCGTTTTACGTCAGTCATCCGTTCGTCAACACTAAAAACATGTCATAAATTAAAAATGTAACAAGCAAATAGTAAATATGTGCTTATTGTGTTCAAGGAATATTAAATGCTACTGTTGGAAAAGTTAACTTTTGCTTAATTCGTTGATTTTAATACCATTTTGTCCCACTGTTTGGCAGGGCCACAGACGACATGTGAGCGCTACTCCCAGCCACAGATCACAAGGGATTCCTGTAAACATTCTCATGGGTTCTATCTCGCGTGACTAAATGTTGTTGTTGATTTATATTTCTGTGAACGCGACAGCCAGTTACTTAACGCAAAATTAAACAAAACAAAAAAATCTAGCTTTATGAATAGATAGAAAATAAAAATCAAGGTAGAAAAAAGCTTCTCGCAAAATGTTTCTTAGAATATCCAATCGATAAACAGACGGACTGTTTAATAAGAATCAGCTGGTCTATAGACTTTGAAATTGATTCTTTTAATTTTGTGTTTGTTTAAATAAGCAAGCTTATGTGCATGTAATTAATGGAAGTGTGAGTGGTGGTGGGTGATGACATCACACTCCTTGTCATTGATAAGAAACACTTTGATCTATTTCATAAATGTGTGTGAAGTCATGTACCTCTAGATAGGCTTTTGTTTTTAGTTTTGTAACGTGCTTGGAATTTGTATCTATTTTATTTAGGTAGTTGTTCAGTTTCGTTGATTGACTTTTATTTGTTTTTTATTATTATTCCTAAAAGGTTTGTGTATTTTTTTTTGTGTGCAATTTATCAAGTCGATGTTGTTCAAAAATTCCAAAGGAGTGCAAAAAACATTTCGGATGGTTACTATATAGGTATTTATCAATACCTATATAACAAATCGGTCATGAACGTTTTTTAATTTTATTTCTGCAAAACGGAAGACACATTGAATTTATTCAGCATAATTATTTATTTCACAAAATTTTCATCGTCAGTTCGCAATTGAGAACACACATTTTAATTTTCAATAAATCAATTTACAAAAATTAATTGAATCAAAATGATTAATAAACATAATAAAACACTTTAAAGCACATTCTGTTAAAAAAGAGTAAATGATTTTACACATTTGTACTTCTCCCGCTCTCAAAATGTCTATTAAAAAAAACATATTTTTTTTTTATTTAGTAATATTTATTTTTGTTTTTGTTGATAAATAATGACCTTGTCTCTCGACCATAAATACATTTTAATACAGACGAACCCCCAATTAACGTCGCTCCCCGAAAAAGTATTGTTCTGAATTCACGTGCCTTAATTAATGTCTTGTGGCTTCGTTGTAAAGTCGCCGGCGCGTTGTTGTCGTTATTGAGAAAACTGGAATTTACGAGTTAGTACCTACCAAACTGCAAAAATCAACTTTTAGTTGTTTCATAAGGTAAATTTGCTAAATAAGATTCTCGATTTGATTCTTCAATTGGATACATTTAAATACTAGCTAAACCCGACAGTCGTTGTTCGTATATTCACAGTGGGTGTTTTTTACGAAAAAGTTAATCTAGGGTAGGTCTAAATAAGCTCCCAAAAATTAGAACACATACAATTTTTTCTTGTCGGCTCCTAATCTAGACGACCTAGATTTTTGTGACATCTTATGCCATTCACAACAAAAAACTGTAAATTAAATTAAACTAAACGATAACAGAGCTCAAAAACTAAGGGCCAGTTTTTCAGTGCGGGGTTGAAAGTTAAACCCGAGTTAACTCACCAAATTTGGTGAGTTAACTTTGGATTAACTAAAAATAGTTCTGATATTTTACCTTCCGTGTTTTTTAAGGCATTTCCATTCATCTTCAATTAAAAAACAGCTTCCTGACGTAACTGTAGACAGATCTGTTTCTAAAATAATTTGTATTCTTTTATACATTTCTTGCACTTTAATATAAAAAAACAAAGAACCCCGATTGCAATGTCATTCATGACAATGTTCACTAAACCCAATCACTTAACAATCGAGAAGTGCAAACTGACCAGACCAAGCCACACCTAGAGTCTTATTTTATTGATAGAGATTAAAAATAAGTTAATTTTCAATGCAAAGCTAACGGTATTTTTTTCTTTATTTATTGTTTGTTATTCTTTAGTCTACATAGATTGGTTGAGTGATGCGTTCATAAAAAGAGTGATACTGGTGGCACGTTTTGCCATTTTCCTACCTTGAAAAGTTTACTATTGCTTTTGTATGTTCATTTATTAACTTACAAATAACTTAAAAAAAAAAAATTAAGCGTATTGTTTACTTTATTTGTACTTCTTCTACTCATTCATTAAATATTCTTAATGTTTACCTAAATGAGTGATACAAAAAAAAGTCAGACAATACCTAAACGAGTTAATTATAATTTTTATTGGATTTATTTTAAGAAATTAAAAAGTAAACAACTAAATTTGGTTTAAAAATATAACCAAAAATTTAAAGGTCCAATATTTGAGGCAGACAAACGATAAATTTATGTATGAATCATTTAATTGATTAATAAATGTTATAGTAGAAATGGAGACAGAGAAAGGGAGAGAGATAGATGGAGAGAGAGAAAGGGAAGGAGAGAGAGAGATTGAGGGAGAGAGAGAAAGGGAGGTCGAAACAGTGAGAGAAAGAAAGATAGAGAGATAGAAAGAGTGAGAATGCCAGAAAGGGAAAAAGAGAGTGAAAATACGAAAGAGAGAGATAGAAAGAGATAGAAAGAGAGTGAAAAAGAGAGTGTAAGAAAAATAAAAAGAAGAGTGGACTCAAAAGAGTCCATAAAAATATCTGTATCCCACGGGTGTTTTTTTGGAGGGGGAAAGGGGGAGGTATGACTTATCGAAATTAAAAAAAATATATTGATGATACATGCTTTTAGGGTATTTTTCAATTCTGAATCTAATGACACAAAAACTAAGGCGATACAATCATCCTAAAAAAAGTTATGGTCCATTTTATTCAGAGATGACTGTTTTTCGGTAAAACTGCTAAACAAACACCCGTGGGATACAGATATTTTTATGGACTCTTTTGATTCTTTATTCTTATGGTTAATCCGATATTCCCACCAAGTTTCAAAAATTTAAGAATTTCTTCCGCATGTTTTTCCTATTTTAACTGGTTGCTGAAATGATAATTTAGCCGGATTTGTCTTATTTTTATGAGAAAGCTGGTTCATTTACTTTTTAATATCTTACAAAGTAAAAGTCCTAGAGCAATGAGCATACCTTATATCTGTTTATCGTGACCGCCACGAGCTGTCAAAATCAACCCGTCCCTATTGTAAAACCATTTACATACACTCAACACATTATTTTTGGTGTTTAGCATGTGTGATGCATTTAAATTTAAGGTAAAATTAAGAACTTTTATTAAAGACCATTCACCTTTGACGCATAGCAATCATTTTAAAATTTAAAAATAATTATGTGGGCTTCGTTTTGCGGTATACAATCACAGATTTATCAAATTTCCTTCTTTAAATAAGTTGGTTTTCATAGCGTTCTGCGAAGATATCATATTACCCCGTGAATTTCAATCAGAAAACAAGAAGATATTAATTTTTGTTTTAAGTTAATAAATTAAATACAACTATTTACTCATGGACACATGTGGGGAATTAATTTTTTGCATAAAAGGTTTTTTTTTTTTGCTTTTATATGTATATTGATTTATTAATTGAACGGCTGTTTATAAACAAGATTAACTGGTATATTTATGACAAGGCCAGGTATTTTTATCAGTTTTTGTTTGGTAATTCAAGATAACAAAGAAACATATAATTATGTAGCTATTTTTTTTAAATTGGTTGCAGTCATCTCCCTATATATAAAATTTTGACGTGCTCTGTAGGGCAAGCATTACCTTCGCGTTCGTTTATCCATGCGTCCAGGAATTCATCGACCTTAATAGGGTAAAAGAGGCGTTTTTTATAAATATTCCCTAGTAGAGAAATTAGAAATTTTGTTTTAGCTTTTCTGAAATTTTTAGCTGCCATTCAACGAGTGTTTTTTTATTTCATTTTTTCTCGAAAACAACTCCAACAAATTTGGATTAAAGTTTGTACATGTATTGTCTGCCCAAAGCACGTCAATGCACATAGCAGAAATAGGGTTTTGAGAAAATTGCATTATTTTTGGATTTTCAGGAAAAATGCTCAGGAGATTTGTTCACCAAAAGTTATTAACAACGCTCAAGGCCAACTCCTTGTGGATGACGACAAAATTCATCACAGATGGCAAGGGTATTGTGAAGGACTTTTAAATGAAAAGTTTACGAGGATATACTTTCCAATAGCTGCATAGTGATGCGGTGAAAAACTCCAAAATGGGAAAAGCGATTTGGCCAGACGAGATACCCTCTGAGTTTTGGAAAAAGATGGGAGACACCGGGTCTAGATGGCTCATAATTCTCATCACCAAACTTTTTGCGGCGACCAAATGCCTAATCAGTGGAGGGAAAGTTACCTTCTTCCAATCTACAAGGGGAAGGGTGGTACGCGAAATTGCGACAGCTATCGTTCGATCAAGCTGATGTTTTAACAAACAGTGCTCTTGTGAAATAGCTAGTTCAAACGTAATACTCGCGCTTCTAGGAATGCCCATCAGTTAAGCCACACTTCGGACGTACTGTTAAGTACAGAGATTCTTTCTTCAGTCGCACTACACGAATGTGGAATGCTCTACCCAGCTCAGTTTTCCCCTCCCATTGTGATCAACAGACATTCAAAACCAATGTGCATCGGTATCTCCTTTTAAATCCCCTCCAACCTACCTAATCGCTCGTGCTGTGTACAACACTTTAAGGGTAGTCATAACCCCTTTAGCGCGCGCTTAATATATATAAAAAAAAAAATGTTACACACCATGAAGATAGTTGAGCAGATATTGCTTACGAAAAATAATACAGCTGTCTATCGACCAGTGCGGGTTTGTTTTGGGTAAATCAACCACAGATGCTATTCAGAGTATAAGAATCAGAATGGAAAAAATATCGGGATTCCACAAGAGATTTGCATATTGTATTGGTTGATTTTGAAAAAGCGTTCGACAGACAACTACGAGATCTGATATGGGTTGCACTTAGGCAACGAGGAGCTCCAGAAGTCTACGTGCGGATGATCATGGACATATATGAGCAATAAGTTAAAACAAAGGTAAGATGCCCCGCAGGAATTACCGAACAGTACCCAATTAGAGTAGGTATGCACCAGGGAAGCGTCTTGAGTCCTTTGGTCTTTATTATACTGTCCTTGACTTTCTGCTTGAATATAAGGTGACGGACCCCAAAGTGAATCAGTTATTCTTTGCTGACGCTGGAGCCATCCATCATAAGTAAAGATCCTGTGTCCTTGCAACGAGCACTTGATGTATGGGTGGATGTTCTGGAGGGAAATGGATACCGCATTAGCGCGAATAAGACCGAATATCTATGATGTCCATTTTCTGATCCATACAGGCCTATTCCGGACATCTATTTTAATGAAACAGTGCTTCCCAAGTGCGAAATGTTTAAATATCTTGCATCTGTGATCAATAGCCAAGGATTTTGTGATGGCGATATCAAACATCGCGTAAGATTAGGGTGGAAGAAGTGGCGGGAAAACTCTGCCATCTTCTGTGATCGAAAATTCCCCCCTAAGCTGAAAGAAAATCTTAACACGGCAGTTGTTCGTCCAGCGCTTACATACGGTTCGCAGTGTTGGACAATGTACAAGAAGTATGAGAGTAAATTGACGGCAGCTGAAATGAAGATGCTTCGCATGACAGCAGGAGTGTCAAAGAAATAAGAAGCAAGAGAATCCGAGGAAGGCTACACGTCAAAAATACCATCTTGGACAAAACACAGCATGACTAACTTAGCTGGTACTGTCATGTAGGTACAAAGAAGATGCCATGAGAACCCAGTTCAACACATGACCTGACTAGCAACTCAGTAAAAGTTATACAAGGAAAACACGAACAAAATTCTCAATAATAATTTGTTTTGTTATTGTTTTGCGTGTAAACATTTTGCTGAGATCCTAGTCACTCTCTCAAAAAACACGGCTACTATCGCGGAGGAAAGGCAAGCGCAAAAACTCCTGCATGAAACAAATGCAACGACATCTGCATTTAGTTGGCCCTAGACATGGAACAATCCAAATCTGGGGTTTCTGTCGACGTTTTCTGAGGTCAACCCGGCGAACCGCACAAGTGGAACATTAGGTGAAGCAGTTGAGTGGGAGAATTGTGGTCCTCTAGAGATCATGACAATCGCCAGTAAAATGAGGAAGAAGTTAACTTGCTATACTACACAAATAGCTTCAAATATTTTGGAATGGTAAACTTACAAAAATTGAGTCAACGTCCAAAAATTCAACTAAGCCTAGGTTTAACTTAGACATAGCTAAAAAATGAATATGAATACACTCCATTATGTATATTTTATTAATGGGTGAACTGATTTTGTAATTAAACTTTGCAATCCAATGCTTTTAATCAGTTCAAACAATATTTTCTTGCACAAAGAAAACAATCAAACCAAAAAAATACTTTCAATGTTTGTTTTAAACATTTTCTTGCTATAATTATCATTACATTACATTGGACTATTAACAAAAGCAAGTTTGTGCGGCCCAGTGGCATATATCATATTTTATTCACCCCTATATGTGGTTAATATGTATGTATGTATAGAGCAAACAACTTCAAAAAAACTATGATGAAATCAAATTTGCATTCAATTTGTCATTTTCAATCGTTATCTTTAGTCAGAAAGCATCTTTAAACGTTGTCATTCTAAAGAAAAGAAATCATGCGATGATTTAATTATAAACTGAATTACCTCCCGTTTTGTTTTAAGTTAAGTATAGGTATATTTTAATGGAAGCTCGTTAAAATATAAGTGCTGTTTCGAAAGAAATAATTTTATTGTTAAGAGACGCTTAATGTTATTCACACAAAAATAAGCTTGAGTCTAAAAATCCAAGATACACGTAATTTAAGATATTTTTAGTTGCTTTGAAGTCAAGTATATTGGTTCCGTATCAACAAAAGATTTATGAGGCTTTAATCAATTCTCACAACTTGGTTCAAATTTAGTGCGGAGTCGTTCATTATAATTCCTTAGTTAAGAGCACACCAAAATATTATCAGTAAGGACTTGAAATTTATAGAGCGCCACTTTTAACTTAAATAACATAATTAAATGATCCCCCTTAAATATATTTGTAGGTTTTATTTTATGCTTTCCGCATAGTAATGGGAGCGCCGCGCCGGTCGCCGAGCGTACATTTTTCACGAGTTGCTTTTGATAAAAGATAAGAAATGGACATACAGTTAAATAAATCAAACTTGAGAAAAAAAAAAACGCCAAGCAAATAAATGTTATCAAAAATAAAAATAATCTAAAAAGGCAATAAGTATTTTGACATTCCAAAATTGTTATTGTTAACCTTGCTGCAACCCCAGACTTTTTGCTAATACATCCAATCTAACATTTTGTTTCTGAATGAGTACACAAATTAAACAAAAAGGCTACGAAGTATTTAAGTTATTTTTTTTACTGTACTTATTCAAGAGATGTTTTAATATTAAAAAAAATCTGCGGTTTGCTTTTGCTAAAAAACTATGAAAACATTTTTTTTTGTAAGTATTGCTCTGGCCATAAGATGAATTCAGATTTTTAGTGTAAAACAGTTCGTCTGAGAATTTGTATCAATCCATTTTCAATCATCTGTAATATATTTTGTTGTCATACGGCCATTAAATGAAGAGAATGAAAGATTTTTTAAAAAGAGAGAAAGAAAGAGAGATAGAGAAAAACAGGGATAGAGATAAAATAAAGAAAGAGAGATACAGAAAAAAGAAGAAGAAGAAGAGTTAAAACAGTGATGGATAGACACAAAGGAAAAAGAGAGAAATATATAGAGAAAGACAAATGTATAGACAAAGAGAAACAGCGAGAGAGAGCTAGAGAGAAAAAGAGATAAATTAAGAGAGATAGATTGAGAAACATAAGTAGAGATTGAGAAACATTAATAGAGAAAAAAAAGACAAAGAAAAAAGAGAAAGAGAGATAGAGAGAAACAGAAAAATAAATGAATAAATTGAGTGGCGCAACGGCTTGTGAAGAACCAGGGCCTGGTGACTAATAAATAGCAACCATTCCTGTGTGCGCGTGTCGACAGGAATAGAAGGGACCAACAATTTAATGCCGAATCCGAACGGCTAGGCGAGAAACACTTATTCATGACAAGTGATACTCTTGGAAGATTTGTCAATCCCTCGCAAGAGGCAGTAGCCCTGAAAACATTTTTTTTAGTTTTTACGTGGAGGGGACTGGAAAGTGAACCCAGACCTCCAGCGTGACAGTCTAACGCACTAACCATTACGCTACGGACTACTAAATAAAGAAGTAGAGAGAGATTCAAATAGAGAAACAAAGAGAGACAATAAGAGATACAAATACAGATAAAGAGAGTGATAAAGAAGGATATATAAATAGGGATAGCTCTTTTGTCTTAGCCTGAGATTGTAGATTTTGTCTTCCAATTTTTTCGAAAATATCTAACAACATTAATAAAACTTAAATTATTTGGAGTGTTAACGGCTATTTTTTAAATTTTGCAAATATGGCCTCCTTAGTATGATTAAAAATATTCTCAAAAAATATTTATAGGAAAACCTGCCTATATGTACATATTTTATACTACTTGAACGTTTTAGTATTAAAAGAGCGTGGGCGTCCCCAATTGTTTCGTGTCACAAAAAAACCCTTACTGTAGTTATTTCATATGTATATTCATGTTATTTAAACCTAAAGGCTTTTTAACAACCTGTTGACTATATGTAAACAATGAAATCTTCAACTAATCGTTTACTTTTTCAACACCCCCACAATATTCGCTGAGTGATGAGGTATTTAGTAAATACTCTTTTTATTGATTGGTATATTCTAAGTCAACTTCAACTTTAAATAAACAAAAACGCCCACCTTGAAAAAAAGAAGAAAATTAATAGTGTAGTCATTTCGCATTAATTAAATGTACATATGTACATACATATACAGAAAACTTACAAATACACACATAATATTGATTGAGTCACGTTAAAAAAAAAAAAAAATAAAAAAGGTTACAATTTTATTTTGAGTATTACTTTACTGAATAAAAAAATTCTTGTTTTTACAAAAGTGATTGAAATCGCCGCAACAACCCACAAAACGTCTTTCCGGCCACTTGCTTTGTAAAGAGGGCAGTCTAAGCTTTCATTTGATACCCCATTTATAAAAATGCATCACGGTTTAGGTATCCTAAGCCGAAAATGCAACCGAAAAAGAGCGTTTTCTACCCGTTGCCACCTGAAAAACCTTGTCCGACCAGCGGTTTTGTTAATGAATTTGCATCATTTCCACAGCCGCGATGAGATATGTGAACCTGCAGACGCCTGCCGTACTATTATTTTCTAAAGTTTTTAATCGAAAAAGTAAATAAATAAATATAAATATAAAATAAATATTTATTCATACAAATAATTTATAACGAATAATATTTATGTAGAAGGATTTCCCAAGAAAATAAAACATGAAACTTGCAAACATAGATTAAGTAATTTATTACTACATATATTTAATAAAATTCAATAATACAGATATGTAAATGAAAAAATGATTTAGTGAATTAAAAATAAGAGATGTGTGCACAGTGGCGGTCGTCGCTTAACTCTGCTGCCTTTCCTCTTACATGCTGTTACCAGCTTCAGAAGTATTTGCTGCCTCTTTACAAGCGTTTCCACACTTTCCGTCACATCCATTACATTCAGAATATATACTTGCTTGCTGAAAATTATAAATATTTGCGAGTAATATACAAAAGTTTTGATATGACATTTTTCATTGTAGGTATACAACAAAAGCCTTGGGCTTTTATCAAATCTCACAATTATACCAAATCTGATAATATCACAGACAGTTTAAGTTAACAAAAAAAAAAAAAACTGATAAAAGATAATTTGTTTCAAAAATTTGTTGATTATAAGATTTATATGACACATGATGTGACAAAATTAGTTTATTTATTACACAGAAACCAGACATACAGTTTTTGATTCTCTTAATTAAGATCCATCATCAGAACTGCTTTTTCACGTCAGGTTCATGAGATAATCTAATCTAATCTAAAAGTTAGAACAAAACAAAACGTTTTTCCGTGTATTTGAAGTAAATTACGAGGTACTTCATTTATTAAAGAATTAACTGCATCTGATGATAGGAGTCTTTTTGATAAATACAAACATACAAATTTTTCTTTTATTTATTTGTTTAAAAATGAAATTAAAAAAAATAATATAACAAAATTAATCAAGTCATTTACGAGATATTTGGGAATATTCAATAAAAGGCAATTTGCTTAAAAAAAACCTAAAACTTTATTTCTGTTTTTTTTTTTGTTGTAAAAACCTGGTATGTGGGTAGTATTTAACTGATCTTAAAAGTACATATTCAAATTGTAATCAAAATCGTTACAGTCATTCTCAAGCAATCTTTATGCAATGGAAATTGTTGTATGGCAGCTAACCGTTCTAGATGAGTAAGGACAAATATTTGAATTTCTCCTCTATAGAGAATCACATGAAAATGTTGCACAGCATTAAATTTCAAACAAATCAGTCCCGTGCGTGCGTCGCTTAGACTCTAGCTCAAAAAAAAAATTAAATAAATCATTGTTAAACTTGATGAAAATAAAGGTTGTGTTCTTAATAAATTATTATTTTTACAATTAATTATTATACAATTATTGTTTTCCCAACACCACTTTTTAAAAGTTTTTGACTTTTTTTATTTACTTTTTCTCTCTTTTGTAGTCTTATTTTTATATGAAGGTATAGCCTTTATTAGATTTTTCAAATCTTCACAAATTCAGCCCACTGACACGACAATACAAAAGTTCATCTAAGCCTCAAGGTTGGTTAATTAAATGTTATGTTCGTGGAAAACATATTTTCACAAAAAATAAATTAAATTGCTGGATTCATGGGTATTCTTATGTACGGTTCAGTGTATTCAGTGTTCCGTGTATTCATCAGGAAGAAGCGATGTAATTGATATTTCCCGGCAAAAATTATGACACTTTGGGTTTTCGGGTTTTTTGAGCGCTTAGTCGATTGTAATATGTCCTGTCCTCCGATTACTATTGCAAACTTGCATAAAATGACGCGCAAACTTCAAAGACCGCTTTCACACAAGGAAACTAACTAGGTTGCCAGAAACTAGGCAGTTTGTAGAAGAGAAGAGAAGGGTGAGATGGGAGATTTTTTTCTTCCTTTTACGCCCTTCTCGCCAAAATACTAAAAATCGCCGGCAACTCCGTTTTCTTGTGTGAAAGGGGTCAAACAAACCAAAACTATGAAAACTCTTAATGCTGTTATGTGATCAACATCAGTTGCGTTGCGCATCAGCATTGCTACAAAGCAGTGATGCATACATTTTTTGAAGATTTTGAATTTACTGAACATTACTTATACAAATTCAAATTTTTGAGACTCTAGAAGGAAGAAGAGTGATAGAGTTTAAGCTTTATCGGTTGCGGTTCCTGTAAATTGTTGGTACACATAAAGTTGCAAATAAATAAATTGATTCTAAAAAAATAATACTAAAATAGTTATTAAAACATTCAGAATAAGGAATAATTCTTTCGAGCAAACACATTTCACTTCAATTTAAAAAAAAAATACTTAAATGTAGCGCATGAAATGCTTAAAATTTTTGTTGTTCAAATTTTCAACAGATACTTTTTAAACCGAGTACATTCGCCAATAGTATATAGAAATATTCCTTTCTAGAAACCAGAAGTCCCGAGTGAATAGAAATGTTTTTTTTTTTTTTAAGGTTCCCACCACTAAATCGGCCCACTGTGCGGAAACGAAGGTAAACGCAGATAAATATGGTCTTAATGTCTACACATTAAATATGGTCAACCCATCCTCTTCCAGGAGGAAAGCGGAGCTTTTTTGTTTAGGACTACCGCTTTTCATTACTGTGGAATAACTCCAACTTTATGCTGCTGTAATTCACTCAAATTTTGTTTGCTAAAACTAAGCACTGTATCGTATTGTTAAATATCCTTATTTACTAAAAAAAATTACATTTTTAGTTCACCTAGAATCGACGTGACCTAACACCCTTGGGAAGTGAAATCAATATCAAATTCCCATAAAATTGTAAGTATTTTGACTTTGGGCCTTTATTAAGGCCTTTGAACTCGAGCCCGAATCGTTGGTGTACCCAGATTATATGGCTAATATGCTGTGAGAAACATAAATCAGTCAGCACTTTAGAAAATCGATTGTTTTCCACCTTGGTCCCACTGTGCGGCCGAAAATCACTTGCTTGAACCTCTCCAACTCTTGGAAATCGTAACAAAATCTGAAATTTTCCGCAAATACCACGATTTATTTTCCATTTAATGAATTTCTGAACAAAAATTCTTTGTCCAATTTATTTACATAGTTATTTGAACCAGACTATGATGTGGTAATTTTTTAAATTCCTTTGAAAACTTAACTTTTTCTTAGTTGCCTGCTTTTTCGAAAAGTAGTGACCTTTCCACATCAGGATTTTAATCCAATAAGAGTAGGGCGGGGATAGTTGGAACACATTTTTCTGGAAGTGATATAGTAACCAAACTGCTCATAATACAACTATGAAACTGGGACCAATTAAAAGAATGGACCTTTGGCTTCTAAAGGCAATTTAAAAAAAATTGAAAATGTGTAACAGCAGAAGAATTATATAGCCTGAAGAGCAACAAGTTCAAGTGGTCCAAATTGCCCCACTAGCGGGGTAAGTTGGACCAGTAGGAGGGGTAAGTTGGACCATGGCCTAAAAAGTTGGACCACCGCCACCGGTCCAACTTACCCCACACCTAGTTTGATGCACATTTTGCGCCACTACATAAAAACCACTGAAAACATTCAAATTGCAATCACAGAATATTAAAATATAATAACAGGGCTCAAGAAAATACTATAACTTGTTGTGAGACTCGCACGTTTTCTATAAAATAACACAAAAAGAAACATTTTTGCACGTGCTGATTTTTGAGCACGCTCGTCCGTGATTAATCATATTCGTGTAGGACTTTTATTTTTTGAGTAATTCGCGTGGTACAACTTGCCCCATGGGCCAACTAGCCCCGCCCTACCCTACAAAATGTACGGGGAAAATTAAATTAAAAAAGTAAACAACTCTTGACCGTTTTTTTTTTATGAATGCATAACTTTCTATTATAACTGTGTCAAGCTATGATTATAGTAATTTTCTATAATTATAGTAAGTTGTTATAATAATAGTAGTTGCTATAGTAATAGTAAGTTGCAATAGTAATAGTAAGCCGCTTTATAGTAGTTAGTTGCTTTAATAACAATTCGTTGCTATAATAATAGTAAGTTGCTATCATAGTAGTAAGATGCTATAATAACAGAAAGTTGCTGTAACAATAGTTAGTTGCTCAAACGATTGAAAGTTGCTATAAAATATGTAGTTTAAACTATTCTTGCTATAAAAAAGCAAATTATGCCTGTTTGTAACATATTATAGTACCTAACTAACAGTAATGTATCGCATGAAAAACACCGATAGTTGCTTCACGGAAACCTTACAAATCTGCTTAGTAAACAATTGTGAATTATAGCATGTCGTTTCAAAAATAATCACTAAAATCAACCATAAAAATCCAATTTATCTTGCAATTATCATCGTAATTAAATATTTATTTATTAATTTTTGATAGAACTAGCTTCTAAAACAATACATACATACAAATAAGTAATATATTTTGCCTAGGGTGCGATTCCAAGATGACACAAAGAACAGTTGTTGTTAATCGTCAGTCTCGTTAGCATTTGATAGTTGTTCTTGTGAATCACACGTAGCAAAGCAACCTGATTCTCTTTCGTATTTATTGAACTGTACAATACGATTAGTATTCAAACACTGAACTGGTCTTGAATTTCTAATAATTCGCGACGTGCCGTCTGATGAGAGAAGAGATCTAAATTCCATAAGCTGTTGATAGAGAAAGAAAGTGATATAATTATTTATTGTATCATCATAACAGTAATCGAATGATTTGATTACAGTTTTGTATTAGCTGGATTTAGCGGATATTGTAGCAGTATTTGGCAGCGCGCCGCGCCGAGCCGAGCCGGTCGGGTTATCGCAAAATATTGCGTGTGCTTGTAGATTTAAACGTCAATTATTACTTAATGAACCTATACATTATGTATGTATGGCTGTATGTATGTTTGTATGTAGTTCAAAATTGTTATCAGTTGGTTGAATGAGCTGTGTAATATAACTGACCATAATCATGCCATGTATTAGTCGTGCGCCAAAAGGTGATAAACACTCAAGTTCACTGAAATGAACATTTTTGTCACATTTATGTCATTTGCAATTAATTCATAATTGCAAAATGTAACACTTAATTTATTAGTTTTTCGTCGGATATTTTTATTTCCGATGTATGGTGGATTTAAATGTATCTTCGTCTGACTTTTGCAAAAATAAGGTGATGCAAAATTAAGACTTACATTTGTTGGATAGAGAGTGAACACCAAAATGCAGAAGATCTTCATACATGCAGATTAAAGGAAGTGCCATAACATAATGCAGATATGAAGACGAACATGTTCATCTTCTTGATGGTTCTCTTTCACACGCTCGGGTTTCTGGCATGTATCTGTCCCTCTCTACGTTTCTTCATAGTTGCAGACGAATATACATGTAAATCCAGCAATAAGGTAATGGTAATGGCAAGTTATGCATTCGTAAATAAAGTGAACTCTAGATTTTAATCAAACTTGACATTGCGATGATAAAGAAGACGAAAAAAGTGGGTATCACAATTCTGTCTGTCTGTTTGTCCGTGCACCTTCAGCCCTAAACGGCTGGATGGATTTTTATTCAAACTGAGTAATTATATGGTCACACGTTTTTTTGATTTTTCTTAAGACCAACAATAACGGTACCCACCATACAATTTTTTTAAGCCAAAAAAGAAAATTATTATTTTCTCAAAAACAGCTCCAACGATTTTGTTAAAAAAACACGACTGCATCGCACCAACTTGCTCTCGTAGCTAACAACTACTTGAATGTAGCTAAACATGGATGGTGATTGGTGAAGATATGGGTGATCCTACAAACTATGGAATAAAATGATGATAATTTTGACACGACTTTTTGAAGCAAATAGTGGTAAAAACTAATTTTAATGAAACATTAGACCGTCCGTTCACATACCACAAAACGGCCAGTCAAAAAATTTAAAATTATCAGTTTTATCTTTTATGGGAATTTTTTAAAAATTGAGTGGTCAGGGGACTTAATTTAAAACACATATCTTATAAATCATTATATTTTCTTATTAAAATTGTGACTTATATAATGTTTACACAAAATACATAGTCAATTCTTAAGAAAAAATACATAAAAGTATCCAGAGTACTTGTTATGTAGGTACCTAGCATTATATTTTAGATTTCAGTTTTATCTCTGTTGTTTCTAATAAAAAGTTACTAAAAACCGTGGTAAATAAATTATTTTTGTGTTAAAAAATTTATTTTTAGGAACGTTAAATAAAAAAGTAATGAATTTAAAAAAAATTGCCTCAATTAAGCACATTTTATTAAAAAAAAAATGGTAGGGGACTGAGGTCTGGGGACTGAGTGTGTTCATAGTTTTTGCGCCAAAAACATAGTAACGTTTTATTTGACATAAGAAAACAAAATTGATTATACTGTGGTTGCACTAGGCCTATACAATAGCGAAACTGAGTGGACATTCTACATTTTCTATCACAAATGTCTTCTTCACAACTGACATACAACTTTCACTATTATGTGTTAGCGAGACTCCAAACTTCAATATACCATATCTAGAGTTTCAATCTGCCAGGGGACTGATAAGAAACACGGGGGACAAAGTTTAATGATATTTTTTTGTAATAAAATAAATAGTTATGAAAGATTTGTTTACGTCATAATAAAGATTTATCACCTAAGGTCATTCATTTATTGTTGGTCTTAGTGTGTTCCCAAAAATAAAAGAACAGTTATGATTTTTTTTTTTGAAAAACAAGCGTAGGACACGTCATGGGACTGAGAATTAGGCAATTTTTTGAGTAACGAAAATGTATCAGATCTTTATATGTAATTTTTTTTGTCATAGTGGGTATCTACTTGATTGACTGCTGTAAAAAAATCTGATTGATTGGTTAAACCGTTTTCAAAATATCAGCGTGGCCATGGAAAATTCCATCATTTGTAGAATCACCCATATATTAACGTTTTAATAATATTTTTATATCGTTATAACGAGAAAATAATAAAAATACATATGTTCATATAGCACTTTTGAAATTTTTTGATTTAATACAAAAATAAAAAAAAAAAAAACATAATTTGTATTTCCCTTACTCCGTTTACATGACAGGATTCGACGATCGAATCGAATTTGATTGATATTTCGATCTAGGTATACGATCTCACTGAATCGAATTCAAATAGAATCGACGAAGTACACTTGAAGTGACACTTCAACTTTAATGTGTGCGTGCGGAAATAAGTTTATGACTACGAGAGAAAAAGAACAACAAAACAAAGCAAATTACCCGCAAATACCCACACTTAACCCTGAGGTTACACAGTTGAGAAGCCAGTAGAGAAGACAGTGGCCACGTTCAGACTTGTAAGTAAAGCTATATGGATAGCTTTTCGTTGGAAATTTAATGCAAAATTAAATATTCTTTCTACCATAACTTCTAATGAGAGGAGGGACCAGGAATTTTTAACAGTTCCAAAATAGACAACTGTCAAATATGATTGAAGGATGGCTATGATTATGATGAAATATTCAACATCTCTAAAAAAATCCTAATTTTTTGAAAGTATATTTTTTCTTGGGAAAAATGAGAGTTTTAGGGATTTCGGTGACATTTGGTACATTCTGTTACCGATTTGTCAAGCCATAGACTGTCAAATTAAATTGAAAGTTTGCTACGGAGATGATGCATTGAAAAACTTAAAGATATCTGAATTTTTTGAGAATAAATTATTTGCGCGGGAAAAGGCGATTTTAGCGCCTTTAAATGACATTTTGGAATGAAATATTCCTCGTACGACGTAATTTAGTTTCTAACCTATCTGTCAACGTATGAACTGTCAAATTCCATTAAAGGATGGCTTCGATGATGATGGATTAAAAAACCTCCGAAAAATCAAATTAAAAAAAAAAAAAATCGAAATTTTTGAATTACATGAAAATCAATCCATGTTAATTTGACGCGACAGAAAAGTCTTTCAACGCATTGGCAGTATTATGCGTTGACCATCGCAAGACTTGATGCAGAATTCGACGTCATTTTTTGTTTAAGAAAAAATCAAAGTCCGATGTCACAGCAAATTCAATAAAATTGTGTATTTAGAATCCTAAATAGGCTGTCCTAGTAAAAGCTGAACGTGACCGCAGATACTTGACAGCAACTTGCTTACAAGTTGCCTGCCGCCTACGTCACAGCATGTTCACGTATACGAACTTGACAGTCAATCTATGTAGCCAACTGGCTTGCCAGTACTTGCTCGTGTAGCCTCAGGGTAAAACTCGATTCTTTAATTTTTCAATCCAGGTCTACTTGTATTTTTCGCTTCGATTCAGCTCGCAAAGTGGAATTGGATCGAGAAATCCTGTTTGAATCCGATCCAGGTCTATATGGAATTGAATCCGACTTCAAGTCTGATTCAATTCGCCATGTGAACGAAGTACCTTATTTAAATTTTAAAAAGGTTGTATGATGGGTGATTTTTAAATCATAGGTTATTTTGAAATCTTGACAGAAAGCCAGTATCATACCTCCGCGGAACGAAATGAGTTGCCTTACGCTTGAACAACGGTGGGAAATATTGAAAACTTACTTCCAAAGTGAGTGAGGCGAAAAATCATCTTTTCTTACGAGGCGCATTTACATCTCGATGGCTTTGTTAACAAACAAAATTGCCGATTCTGGGTCTCGGAAAACCCGCACGTTTCCGTCGAGAAGCCAATGCATCCACAAAAAGTGACGTTTTGGTGCGGATTGTGGAACATTTTTCTTCGAAAATGAGGCTGGAAACAACGTTACAGAGATATGTTAACCGACTTTTTCTCATGCTGAAATTGAACCATGGATGTCCGACCTCTGGTTCGTGCAGAATGGCGCACCATGCCACACAGCGCATGCCACAATTGATATTTTGCGAACCAAATTCCCAAATCGGGTTATCAGCCGTCTTGACGATGGAACTTCGATTTGACCACTTTTGACTTTTTTTTCGTATTCAAGCACTTAAGCCAATATCATCCAAGCAATCTTTGAGCCCGAAACCATCAACAAGGTCTTGGAAATTTGGAGTGAGATAATGCGCTACTGCGAAGCCAGCCGAGGCAGCCACTAGAACGACGTTGTGTTCCATATAATAAAGCCATAATAGACAATATAATTTTGTTCATTTTGTTGCATTTTTAAAAAGTAACTTGTATTTGTCCCATCCTGTATGTACGAATTTTAATCAAAATCTTTAGAGCCGTTTTTGAGAAAACTGGAAAAAGCCGAAATCGTTGCATAGCAGCTACCCAATTTAGATAAGCTAAAACAAAAATTTGAATTTCTCCTCTAGGTAATGACATGAAAATGCTCCACACTAAATTTGAAGCAAATCCGTCCATTCAATTAGGCTCTACCTCGATGTATGGACATCAGGACGCACAAAAAATCCGAAAATCACTTTTTTGGACTTCTAATTTTGTTTACACGGAATCTAGGGCCTAGTATCTACTTCAGTGAAGAAATTACTTGGTACCGATTTGATCACTAACAACTGTTTGTTGAACTGTTACTTTGGGCGCAATATAAAATTCATTATAAATTTACGAAAACCTCTTGTTAATGACATAAGAAACTCAAGTTTCACCGCAAACGTGTTTGTAAAATTCAGATGTTTTATGCCATTCTGACCTTGTGATAATATTATTTAAAATTGTCAATATACTTACTTGGGTTTCCGCAATAGTCATTGGTTCCGGATTAATAAACCATTCAACACCTTCTTCACAAGGTGGTGTAGTGTTTGAGCCACCATAACTATAAAATTCAGATTTAAATGGATAACAGAGCCATGCTAAAGGAAATGATGGAATTTCAACGCTGGTACCGGGTTTTCGAATGCGATGAAGATTTTCAACAATCGGATCAAGAAATAGATTATGAGCAGAAACCTTAAAGCACATAAAATAGTTGTCTTTTGCTATTTTTCAATCAATTGACAATTTCCACATACCTGAAATACATAAGCAATGATGAGGCTATGAGTATTAGTTAAACATGATAACACTGGCTCGCTCTTATGAAGTGCCTAAGAATAGGTACAAATTTCTATAAACTTTTCATTAATAATTTTTTTTTTTTGTAACTTGTATTTCCATGGCATATTTTCGACTGTTAATTGCATGTTCGGATCCTTCGTTATTTAAAGAACTCCAATGAAAACAAAGGGAATCGAAGGTGTAGCTGTGAAAAAGATCAGCGCCGCTAATAGTTGGCACATTTGCTGCATACTTTGCTTTCAATATCACTGAAACGATGTAAAATTTGTTGTTTTTTCTTTTCTTTATATTTTTTTTTTCATTTTACCAGTTTGGCCATTATTTTCTATTGTAATCTTTGCTGGAAGATCGTTGTAGTGATTCCACATCAATTGTTCATGAATAATTGTTATTTCCACCAGACTTGTATCGATATCTATGGGAGACTGATTTAGTCCTGTGATTTCCCAAGAATGAGGTCCTCTTTCTGACCCATAATCATAATCCAGCTGAGAGTATGGTGAGATGCATAATAGTTTTGAAAGATGTGCATGTCCCATGGTTATAGTTATGATGACACTTAAAATAAGTGTCACAGCTGGATGTTCATAAGCGAAACTTGCCAAACAAGAAACTGTTGAAAAGACGAAATTATCCATGATATAACAGACTGAATATTCAACCATAGTAAATTGTGTTTTTAAGTTTTAGAGAAGTTTTTTGAATTATGATTTTTTGAGTGACACATTATTTTTATTGGAATATTTTTTTTTTTATTTAAAGGGTGACTATTTGATTCTTTACTTTGTGAACAAAAACCCACACACTGTCAAATTGTACAAAGCTAGGATGAAATATTCCAAAAAAAATTGCAAAAGTACGGGAACGCAAATTTACACAAATCAAAGGGCACGGTAGTGCTCAGCCAAGTTCTGGCACTACACCCTATTTACAGGATCAAACTCAGGCGATTTTTGACCCCCCTCTAACTTCAGTACCAATAAAGTCAGAAACTCGCAGCATTTGCTAAACTCACCAGGTTTAGACAACTTACCAAATTTCAATTCCTTAGCATCAGTGGTTTCCGAGATATAAGACTGCAAAAATAGCAAAAACCGTAACTGACTCACTGACAGATCATCAAAATTCTGGAGCACTTCCCGACATGGTAGATTCTTGTAATTTCACACAACGGAAGGCCTTGTGGTGTATACAAAGGAAAAATCGAAAATTTAAGATTTTTCATTCAGGGGGCGTGGTACCCGCCCATTTTCATAGAATTGATATAAATTAGTTGGAGCCCTTCTGACTGTCGTGGAGTGATGAAAGTTGGTACAGCGGTAGGGCTTAAAGTGCAGGTGAAGGGAAAATTTTAAAATTTGACATTTTACATTCAGGGGTCGTGGCATCCGCCCATTTGAATAAGAATTGATATCAATTATGAGGAGCACTTCTAATTGTCGTAGAATGATCGAATTTGGTAGAACGGTAGGGCTAGAAGTGCAAGGCAATGCAAAATTTGACATTTTACTCTCAGAGGGCGTGACATCCGCCCATTTTCTCAGAATTGTTATTAATTATGTGGATCACTTCGGATTGTTGCAGAATAATAAAATTTGGTACACTGGTAAATCATGTGGTCAATACAAAGGATATATTGACAAATTTTAAATTATCCATTCAGGGGCGTGGCACCCGCCCATATACTCAGAATTGATATCAACTATGTAGTGAACTTCTGATTGTCGTAGAGTGATGAAATTTGGTAGAGCGATAGGACTTGACAAGCAAGCAAATGGGAAATTAAAACTTTGAGATTTTACATTCAGTGGGCGTGGCAACCACCCATTTTCACAGAATTAATATCAATTGTGCAGGATTGTGAAATTTGGCAAAGTAGTTAGTTTTCAGGTGTATAAAAAGAAAAAGTTGAAATCATGAACTTTTTAATGTAGGGTCGTTTCTCCCACCCACTTTTCCTGATAAAAAGAATCTTTGCAAAAAATAGTGAAATCACAACAAAAACATAAATGTTAAAAAAGGAGCCAAGTTCTTCTATATACAAAAACCTTTCCGAAACAAGTCAGCCGTAAAAAGTAGTGAGATCTAAAAGTACGCCAAGTTCTAAGTTTATTAATGTTAAATATCAAATATTTTAGGTAGAGTAATATGAAAGAACCTCAAAATTATCAGAGAAATCTATTATTTAATGATTACTGACTTAAATTGAGTTAGTTTCCTTGGCAAGTTTTTTTTATTACCTAATTACTCAATTTTCAAATGAAAACTTGACTAGTTAACCAACTCAATTTAAGTCAGTAATCATTAAATAATAGATTTCTCTGATAATTTTGAGGTTCTTCCACATTACTCTACCTAAAATATTTGATATTTAACATTAATAAACTTAGAACTTGGCGTAATTTTAGATCTCACTACTTTTTACGGCTGACTTGTTTCGGAAAGGTTTTTCTATATAGAAGAACTTGGCTCCTTTTTTAATATTTATGTTTTTGTTGTGATTCCGTATTACATAACGTGCCAGACAAGTACGGGACGATGTTTGGCTTTCACTCTTTACTCTCAAAATGACATTTAGCTGAACTGTAGTTCAGTTCCTCTTATCTGAATTTCTGTGATTTTTGTATATGGTATTGACAGGACTTTGGGTTGCACAGAAATTTAAATTAAAGGAACAGACCTTGTGATTTTCAGTCCAAAAAATTATCTGGCACAGAAAATCACAGGTAGGGGAAATTTATTACTCTCTCGTAAGAGTTATCTTATTTCAAAAATTGCAAAATTTTTGAGTATACGGGAACGGCTTTGGACAGAAAATAACACAAATGCACAGTAAATTAAAGTAAAAGAACGGACCTATTAGTATTTTGGGTTCCAGCACATCGTATTAGAAATTTACCCTGCGGCCACACTAGTTGCTTTCAAGTTTTTTACTGGTCACGTTCTGCATTTACTAGGATAGCCTATCTAGGATTCTGAACTCACATTTTTATTAAAACTGCTTAAAACTATGACAAATCGTATCAAACCGTATGACAAATTATAAGGGGAGTTTTCAGGAAAGGGAGATTTCGGAGGGCATCAGCAATCACAGTTGCCTGAACAGGATTCCTCAGCAAAAAATCTCAGTTTGGCTGTCAAAATCCTGAGAAAAAAAAAATTTCGATTCGCTTGCTCAGTTTCCGATATCTATCTCTTCTGAATCTCAATTTTTGTTTACGTCAATACAAATGATCAACGAGTTGACTTAAAATTACGCCCAATTATATCTAATTTCTATCAAGTTGTGCGAGCGACAACGCAGGCTACTGTCAATGCGTTGATGGCTGCCGTGTCACATTGGTTAACCCTTATCGTTATCAAATATTTCCGTTTTTTAAGTAAGTAATAATTCTTAAAACAATAGTTTTGTTTGCGGTTTTGTAATACATCATCATCGTAGCCATCCTTCAATGGAATTTGACAGTTCATACCTTGACAGATAAGTAAAAACTAGTTTTTGGCGTACACAGATTATTGTGTTCCAAATGTCACCAAAAAGCGTATAATCCTTTTTCCCAAAGAACCAAAAATTAAAAGGATCCATGGAAATATATAGGTACCTGAGGGGTGTCCGATAATTGTTTTTTGTTACAAAATCAAAATGGGAATCGTGGATGTTGTAGAAGATACCCACACAAGTATTTCGACGGCTCGGAAATTTTTCAAAGTTAAAAAATGATCAAGAAATTTGCGTATCAAACGTGGTTTCACCAAATTAAAAAGATTTTTTGGCTCTCTTGGTATGCTAGAAATAAAAGGGCTAGTAACTGCCCCTTAAAATTTCAAAATATGCCCTTTTTACTCAATAAATGGCTGAAAATCCCCAAAAATCGGTTGATTTTTAAGCTTTTATCGATTTTAAAAGCTTACACGGGTTCGGAAACGAGCAAGCAAGACTCGTCTGATGTAATTTTGTGTGCTGAACTCAAATCCGTCAACCGCCATCGGCTTTACTTTTTAAAATATTCCCATACAAATGGAATATAAGAATTTTTCCCCTATTTTTGAGATTTTTTAAAAATTCGAAATCCTTTTTTTCCATAAAAAAAAATGCACCGATATATCAAAGTACTAAACTATCACCCCTATTACGATTGTCAATTATCAACCAGTTGACGATTGCTAAAACTTATCAATCAATTGAAATTTCTGTATTGTATAACTCAGTTGATAAAAGTTTTCATCATTGCGATTTGTATTGACCTTGATCACATTTAATTTCACGTTAGGAGGTTTTTTCTATCAAATAAATGATTGAATGTGATTTGTTTTATTATTTTTGTTTAACGTTGTGAATTTGTGGTTAAATAATAAGAACAAGAAGGAATAGACTGAGAGTCTGCAGCAGTTTTTTGGTGTGAGCGATAGCGAACATTTCTCTTGTTTAAAGATATGTACATATGTATGTATGTATGTATATGTATGTTTGTATGTATGTATGTAGGTTTATACAATTCATACATATGCAAATAAGAAAGTCTGGCATGTCGGGGCCTTTGTATCCAATACTGCATTTAAAATGCAGTGCATTGAAATGCATTTGGAAGAACCAAATGCCTGAAAGACGCATTCAAAGCTTCAATCTTTGAGTGCGTCTTGCAGACATTTGGACTCACATAAAAGGTCTTGAACCCCATATTCATATTTTGGGCGCTCAGCTCTTTAATTAAATACAATTTTGAAGTCCCTACCCTTGGTACCTGGGATTTAAGAAAAAAATGCATTTCAATGCAGCATTACATACAAAGTCCCCAACCCAAACATGCCCGACTTTAATATTTGCATATGAATGGTATGAGCCCATCCTAAAACAAAAGGAAGTTTTGCTACTGTTTACATCCGAAAATTGCTGTGGACTCTCGGAATTGGAAAATAATGTGCGTAAATTGTGCACAGCATTGCGTTTATTTCCACAAGTGTCGAATCAATTAAGTGTTGGGAGTGATTCTTTAATATTGGCCTTGTCAGTCAACCTTTTCACTCATTAATCTCCGCAAATTTACTCTCCGTCGACTAAATTTTTTCAATTGAAAGAAAAATTGGCAAATATCAATGAAGTTGATAGAAATTGACACTGACAATACCGATTTTTTCATTCACAATGAAGAATTGGTACAAATTGACAATTTATCAACTATTCATTGAAGGTTGACAAACACAATGCCGAATGAAGAAATTGCTTGATAAATAACAACTATCAATTCATGATTGACAATCGCAATAAGGATGTATGACTCATGGTCATGAATGAATGGTTGTATTTTTTTGAAAAGGAGCGTATTTCAATTTTTTGCAAAATCTCAAAAATGGTGGAAAAATGTATTTTCAGACTAGAATACCTCAAAAACTAGAGCCGATGATGGCAGAAAATGGATGATGGATTTATAGGCCAAATATATGTATGTGGAATTTCACTGTTATAACCTGGTAAGGAGGTAACCCTCTTATCGCCAGTGTTGCCACCGCGGTAACACTTCTTAAAAGTAAAGTTAGAACATGGAATATTAGTGTACCAAAGGTTATCCCGTCAGGATGAAGTGCAAGGTTGATGTCGTTAACGCCCTAACTAATAGTATTTTTTCTTCTGACAGTTTAACTGGTAATTGATCGGATCTTAGTCAACAGAACCTGCCAAAACTTTAACGAGCGTCATTACTGAATTATCAAAGAATAACAAACGAAATACAATTACTTATTTATAAATTAAATCTGGATAAGTAGATACCTTTGTTTGAGTCAGAATTTAGTAAAAATGAATTGCCACCTAGACTTCTTATATGTGTATATAGATTAATCATTTAAGGCATTGACATCTGATTTGATTACGAATTTTATAAGCGACAAAAACAAAATTCTTTATTTACTAAGTAAAAAGATAATGATTAAGAGGTATTTCAATATTGTTACGGAAATGACACTGATACTTATTTGATTTAACGAATTGGAAATACATACATATACCAAACAAATGAAATTTACTGAAAAAAAAAAAACCCACACAAAGCTTTATTTCCGTTAGTCGATGTTTTTAGCAAAAACCTGGTATACAGTTTTATTACAGCTGTTCTAAAGATTACATATTCGAAGTTTAATCAAAATCGTAACAGCTGTTTTTGAGAAAAAAGAAAAAACATAATAAAACCGAAATCGTGGAGTTGTAGCTACCCGTTCAAAATCAGCAAAAACAAAAACTTGAATTTCTCCTCTAGTGAATGACATAAAAATGTTTCACATCGAATTTAAAGCAAATCCGTTCAAACATCTACGCTTTACCTTAATGTACAGGGTAGGCCAAATGCAAATGCAATAAAATGAACAAATTTTTTTTTGTCACATGTATTATGGCTTTATTTGAGCGAACATTCCCATTAATTATCCAAAATTTCACGTAATTAGGTACTATTTTTTCTTACTAAATTCAATGCTCTTATCAAATCATAGTCAAATACTGAAAACCGGATGGTTCTAGGACTTTTACTTTTCAAGATATTACAAAATAAAGACACCAAATTCTTAGTAAAAACAAGAAAAAACGAAGTTGATGACAATCAAGGTTGTTAAAATGATCATTTATCCGCATTCTTCTTAGTTTTATGAAAAAAGTTTTTTTAATATCTTGAAAAGTAAGCATCCTAGAATCATCCGGTTTTCAGTATTTGACTATGATTTGATAAGAGCTTTAAATTTTGAAAGAAAAAATAGTACCTAATTACGTGAAATTTTGAAAAAAAGTATTTTGAACATTTATTTTTATTTTTTTTTTTATCAAAATTTTGAGTTTGAAAACTAATATTTCAAAAACTGTTCACTTAAAAAAACTTTATTTAAAAAGGAAATGATAGAAGGGACTTCTGACTTTACATACAATAATTAAAGGGCGTGTTGTTGTTTTTTAATATTTTGTTAACCCATTTCTTTTAAATTTTCGGGTTCTATAAACGGTCTGGCAGGGTAAAAGCCGCCTCCAATCGGTCTTGGAGATACGGATCTGTAATCAGGGGCTCAATACCTGGGGATGGATACAATTTTTTTTTGGTTCATACAATCATCCTCAAAGTTGATTTTTTTTAGGTTTTCAAATTGCTATAACGCATCTTAAGCCGCCTTTTGGGGACTGTAAGACTTGCATTTCTTTCATAAGCATTACCACACCTTTCGACTCATTTACTTTTTTTTCGGTTCACTTTCTCACCCCTAAATTTGCTGTGGGCTCTTGGTCTAAAATGTAATTGCCTATTAACAACTCTGCTAACCATGGTGCCAAACATAAACAGGTAACCGCTTTTGTTTCAAGTACCGGGTACCAAGTTGGGTACCGGGGAAATTCCTGGAAAGCACGGGTACACGCGGATAATTATTGCCTATACCTGGTGTTCCAAAAGTAGTAGCCCGTAGTGTAATGGTTAGTCCCCTTTCTTTCACACAAGGAAACTGAGTTGCCAGCAATTTTTAGTTTGTAGGCGAGAAGGGCGTAAGAGGAAGGAAACAATCTCCCCCCTCACATCCTTCTCGCCTACAAAACAGCTAGTTTCTGGCAACTCAGTTTCCTTGTGTGAAAGCGGGGTTAGTGCGTTGGACTGTCACGCTGGAGGTCCGCGTTCAATTCTCAGCCTCGTCCACCTAAAAACTAAACAGTTTTTTTTCTGGGCTGCGGAATTGGCAAATCCTCCAAGAGTATCACTTGTCATGAAAAAGTGCATCTTGTCTTGCCGTTTGGATTTGGCATGCAAATTGAAGGTCCCCTCCATTCCTGTCGACACGCGCACAAAGGAATGGTTGAGAGTTGTGAGTCACTAGGTCCTAGTCCTAGTCACGAGCTGTTGCGCCACCCAATTTATTTTTATTTATTTTAATGTTCCAAAAGTAATGGTTCAGACTGAAAGGAAAGGAATAAAAGCCTTTATACACAATAAACTTCTCCATCATTGGCAAACCATCAATTCTGAAGAACTCTTGAAAAAAAAAAACAAATTTGAGTTTGAATAATGATCTGTTCTTTTATCTGTGCACTTCCATTTTAAGAAACTACAGTTTTGTTATTCGTAACTTCCGAGATCTGACGTACATGTAAATGATAGAAAAATTATTGTTCGTCAGAAAACGCATGCATTGTAAGCATTTAGCCTGAAATGCTTTTTGTTGGAAGATGATAGCTATCGTATGTACATAGAGAATCTTAATTATTATATGAGGAACTTTTTTGAATTTTACTTAAGGTATTTCCAGAGCATCATGAGAAAATAAAAATTGATTTACGTCAGCAACAACCGACATCAAGAGTTAAAAAAAAAACCATAATCAGTAAAAATCGAAATAAATATGTTCGTATTATTGATTTGCCATAATTATTAATATGCATACAATTTCAATAGTTTCCTTACAATCGACCATCAATTCCATTAATAATAATAAAAAAAACAACAATCGTAAAAAATTCATTTCCATTACAGGTCAGAAATCAATAAATTAAATTGATAGTCACTATATAAATTGAAAATTGTTATAAATTAACCAGTTGATACTACTTCGATCGATATACATATGTATGTATGTATACGTCCAACAAGTGTTGCATTGACCCTCAATAATGTCTGGCTATAAAATTCCGGCAACAAAACATCGCCGCTGCCGCCGCGCCGGCCGCTCCCTCTCAATTCCCATTAAATTCCACCCTTAGTAAATGTAAATTATTCATTTCTTAAGAAATTACATAAATGGGGACTTTTTTTTTATTTAGAGCATTCAAATAGAAAGAGAGTCATGTGATAATAGCCAAGTGAAGGTTGTTGTATAATTTATTAAAAAAAAAAAAAAAAAAAAAAAAAAAACTATAGAACGTGCTTACTTTCTTACAATAACGAAAGGTGTCAATAATTGCTGTTCTCTTAAAAAAAACGTGTTTATGGGGAATTTATGGCAAATGAAGAAAAAGAGAATAAAAAAGCATTTACAATAATTATAATAATTGCAATTATTCTTCGTGTAAACAAACATACGATTTATTAGAAGTTTTATGGTATAGTAAATGTGATAACCTGTGATAAGTGATTGTAATTGTCAAATGCAATTTCGAAATTTTATGGTGCGCTAAGACTGTGCAACGCAGATTTATTGAACGCAGCTTAAAATAAAATTTAATTAAATTAATAAATTTTGCTATTGAATATAGAAGAGTTCATAATATTGACTGTAAACAGGTTAAGAATGATGGTTGAAATTAGTCATAACTCATAAAATACTTAGTGAAATTAAAAGTAAGTGCTAATAGTTGAACAAAACAAATTTATTATTATTTTGAAGTGGAGGGGCTTGGCTTTAGCGGTTGTGTTTTTACTTTCAGCTACGATTTGTATCGCATTAATCCTTAAGTCCGTATAACTATTGAAAGTTTAAGTTTAATTTATTGCGTTAGTTTAAAAATTCCTGTTATTAGAATATTGCTAACATTTCTGCTCGTAATTTTTTTACTTGCGATATAGGTACTAACGGTAAGTTATGGATTCGTAAAAAAAAATCTAACTCGAGATAATAATTTTCCCTAACATTACGAGAACGCGAAAAAAAATGGGTCCCGCAATTCTGTCTGTCCTCGCCCGTACAGCCTAAACGGCTGGAGGGATTTTCTTCAAACTTGGTATATAGTGGTTTTTGACTAATATGCCCAGACGTTTTTTTAATTTTATATTTAGGCCCAAACGGTACCTGTTCTATAATTTTTATTCGCCAAAAACGAAAACAATTTTTTTCTCAAAAACGGGTACGAGGATTTAAAAAAAAAAAATCAAACAAATTAAGTAAGGAAATGTTACTTTTTAATAATTTTTTTGTTTTCATAAATTTAATATTTTGGGTACCTCCAGTACAACCATTGTTTTTGGTTTTTGATATTCTCGAAAACAGTTAAGTTGAAAATTTTCATTTTTTATGGTAAATCTTCAAAAAAATGTAAACATTACTTTGAACAAAAATTAAAAAAAAATCAATTTTTTTTTTGAAAACTAAATACTTTAAAAACGACTTCGTCAATATTTTCAAAACTAGGTGTAAGATAGTTTTTGATTATTTTGTAGAATACTTGAAAAAATCATCTTTCTAAATTAAAAAATAACGGTACCTTTCATACAAATGTTGCAAAACCGTTAAGAAAAAAATTATTTTTATCGAAAACGGATCCAAGAATTTTGATGTGCGTTTACTGTTTAAGATATAGTCAGTATTTTGATGAAAACAAATTTAACCAATAACGTACAGGTACGTAGAAACGATTTTTTTTGTTTTCAAATTTCTCGTTGACGGCTGCTCCGATTTCAACCAAAATTCTTATACCAGAGCTCCTTCACAATTATTCAAATAATTTTGAATATACAAATTTTCAAAAAAATAATTTTTGTATTTTTAAAAAAATATTGATTTTTTTTTTTTTGAAAATTCAGTATTTTGAAAACAGGCTAGTGATTTTGTTTTATTTTGTGTAAAATTGTATTTTATTTAATACTAAATGTAAGCATACTAGATTTTATTTTTGAAAATGAGCGAAACATTTTATATATAAAAAATTAGTTTTTAAGTAAAACGCTCCAACGATTTTTTTATTTTTTCATAAATTCATATTTATCAAACAAATCAAACCTACTTGATTTTAAGCACTTACTCTCAAAGCCATTGAAATAATAATATTATAGTATAGTATAGTTATAACTAGCTGACCCAGCGAACTCCGTTCCGCCCAAATTGTTAATGTAATAAAAATAATAATTCTGAGCCTGGCACATTCTGCTTGATGTACTTAATTCGGTCAATTCAAATTCTGTATTCAAAAAAATGCAATGGAAATAATTGAAGTATAACAATGGCGTCGTGTTTGAATCAAACCGCTGAGATTGACGTGTCAACCCGCTTTTTTACTGAAATGCTTTATGGTAAACAACTTTTTTTCTCGGCCTGGTACACATACACAGCGGGTTGATTACCGTCGCGTGAGCACACCACATACAATTGACCATGCGAGAAGCATGGGAATTCAAGATTAATGCCACAAAGATCCTCAATTGTCCTTGCGACTTATTAATTCTCATAGTGAAAGCGAGACGCTTAAATTCGTAATTTTACATTGTTGCAGATTCAATTCATAATGGTTCGACCCCCTTTTTACAATGTAAAATCAATCCCCTAAGAAAGCAATTTTAGATCTCGTACGAATCGTAGTCAAAATCAGTGAAAAGAGAAAAAAAAAAATCCAATTCCACTGGAATCATCAAGAAAGAAAATGCCAAAATGCTTCCATCAATTCATTGAACATCTTGACTCAATACGACTCGCTCAAATCCATTTCTCGGTCGAGTTCTCGATGTCACTTTGATATGTCACTTTAACAGCTGTCACTGTGACATCTGTCACTTTGTCATCTGTCACTTTGGCATGTGTAATTTTGATATCTGTCACTTTATCATCTGTCACTTTGCGATCTGTCGCTTTGACATCTGACCTGTCACTTTGATATCTGTCACTTTGACATCTTGAAATTTCCGGAATATTCCTCCACTGTGTCCTTCCCAATACAAATCCATCAAACCCAAAATCGTGAAAATCTAACGAACGCATACAGCACCACCTGTTGAGAATTTTAAGATTTTTTTTTTGTCCTAAACAAACTGCGGAACAATTACAAACGAACCCCCAGAAGGATGTATCCAATTTGGTCCAGTCGTTTTCAAGTTTTAAGCAGCCGCACAAACCACGATCCATTTTTATATATAGAGATAGATAGATACCTGAGTTGCTGGCAACTCGTAAGCTAGGTTGACAATTTGCTAAAAACTCCTTTTAATTTTCAATGCAGAATTGGATTTCCATGCAAGAATAAATTATTTTTACGAATCATGAAATTTTCTTTTAGAATGGCAATCTATCGTTAGTGCATATTTTGGATATTTTATGAAAAATGCATATTTTCACTATAAATGCACATTTTCATAATTTTAAGTGATATATTCATGTTTTACGTGCCTCGGTATTTCCTCTTAAATCCTTACCTATTTTCCTAACGCTCGCGCTGTGTTTTAATATTTGAAGAGTAGTAGTGCGTCGTAAAATTAAAAACAAATATATAAACAAATAGTGAAATAAAAAATAAATAAAATAAAATAGTAAAAAAAAAAAATAGAAAAAAAAGCATTCTTTTCTATATTCTTTACTTTCAACTTGATTCCACCCGTGGAATTTCATGAAAAAATCTCTTATTTCCTTCTCTTCCTTCAGACATTTAAAAGACCTTAGGTCTTACATGCATAAAGTTAAATTTATAAATAATAAAACAGTAAAATACGGTAATAACCCAAAAATAAGAGTAGTTGTCTCAAAAATCGTCAAAACCGTATTATTATTAAAATCAGTGAAAATAACGAGTATGTATGTATCTGTAGGTATGAAGTTTAATCAACATTTTCAATTAAAATTCTTTTGTGAAAAATAATAAAAAAAATACTTCATGTCAGTTAGCTTTTCTTAATGAACTAAAACAAAATATTGATTTTATCATCATAGGTTTGTAATGTAAATACCTAATTTGTTCGTTTATCATTCAATACATTCATAAATTAAGAATTGAAAACAGGAAACGATTGGTATATTTTGTTCTTTTCTTTTTGCGATAACTAATTTCTAAGATTTTAAGCCCTTTGTCCCACATTATTGCTGTATTCATTGTAGGTATTATTATCTCTACTCTACCTAAGGTGTAATTTTGTTTAAAGATAAAAATGCCTAAAATACGCCATGATGGCCGCTTTTGCAAATATTAAATATTTTCCATTCACCTTATTACTAGTTAGTAATTATGAGGAACGTTTTATGCGGAACCCGCAGAAGGAAGTCCAGTCGTTTTAAAGTTTAAAGGATCCGCACAAACCCCGATCCATTTTAATAATAATGTAGACAGCATATATCGACAAAAAATAAAAAAAAATGATTGCTTAATACATGTTCATGCCATATGACTTAAGCTTCATTCAATAGAAAATTAATAATAATTGATAAAGATGAATTTGTAACATACAAGTAACATAATAGTTAAATTGGAATTTCCTACCTACACACAAAATTATTGACTATTATGACTTGCGATATTACATAAATAATAAATAATTAAAATAATAAATATTAAAATTTAAACCTTTGTACATATTCCATGAATTTGTACCGATACTAAAAATGGGAAAAAGTTATTTTTTTCCCAGCAAAAACCACCTTTCATATTAAAAAAAGAAAAGCTGGTAATTAGGCCACCTTAAAAGTAATTTCAAACGATGAAAGTTTACACCATATTATGTACACGTGACTTGTTCGCATAGATACAATTATTTAGTTTTCTTTAATAATTCATGACAAATGTGGGTAGCGTGATTTTTATTAAAAAAAAACACATGGCAAGTATACATAGCCCATCGGTTAGAACAGACAAAGTATATGATGGCCTCCAAATTCAAATGCACAGCGTACATCTATGCAAAATTATGAATACCTACACCCGTATTCATAAAGAAAAAAATAGTTATTTTAGCACCCGTGTTTAGGAAAACTACACCATGGAATAAGAAAATCATCATCATCTACTCATGCTCGGAGAAAAGATTTTTTTTTTAATAATGTGTCCTATAAATGCTTGATTCTTAATTATGGTCTTCACTTTAAATGAAAAATAATAATAAAATATGATGGTGACGTCGCATCAATACCCAAAACAACCAGGATGGCGAATTGGGTGTATCTAATGAGCGTACATACTTTGTTTCTGTGTATCCGACGAACGATGTCATTAAAATCCCATTTTTTAATGCGAATAAAAATAGTGCTAGTAAATAGTAAATAACTATAAAAGCCAAAATAATACAGAAATTAAAAAAAAGTTATATTTATAAGCAAAAAAAAAAAAATAAAATTGGTTATGATCCGGAGACCCCGACCCGGAGATTCAGCTCAAAAAGGGTTCAAGGATCCGAAATAGAAATAAAATTGACATACTGAGTACGTTCAATGAACGTGAGGAACTTCGAGGTACATCAAGTTTCTAGTCGCTGACTGGCCAGCTGTTTCCAAATAAAGGCAGTATTTGGCAACTGGGCCAATCAAAGACTAAAATCTTGCCTAGCCTTGAAGACCTTCCTATTATTCATTGAAATAATTCTTTAAGCTTCATTTAGTTGTGCAAAAATATTGCATTTTTTCTCCAACGTGTGTTTAAATTGAAGTTCACTTGACTTAGTATCTAAGCGCAACTATTTGAACATTTCAGGTGTTTACAGTTTACAAATTTGTATTATTTTAATATTTATTCAAGTAGCTTCTTTCAGTGTTTTTTTATTTCAGCCTAATCTAATAGATCAATTATTCCACTCATTCTACAAGTGTCAGGTATAAACTTAAAGATTAAAAATTCAAGGAGGACAATAATTTATAATCTTAAGCTAAACAAATCTCTCTCTCAAGTGTGTAAAACATTGAAATTTGTGACGGACATTAAAACCATATACGACATGTTACATGTACACAGACATTTATACAACTTACGTTCTCAAATAATGCACACAGGGCACTTGATAAATATTTATTTAACTTACATTTAATTAAAGTGAGAATTTGTTAGGATAGTTTTACTCATTTGGCTTTTATCTTTGTCTTTCCAGAATTCATCATCAACATCATCTTTAGTGATAATTTTATTTAATTTTAATTTGGTACCAAGAAGAATTCAAAGATGCCAGTTCAATCACCTATCGAGATCAGCAACCGTGCCATCGAACACCGTGATGATGTTGATCCACTTGAGTATCACGGTCATTGGGAGCCAGTTGGTGTGGCTAGGGTTGCTAATACTGGCACCTCAGCAATGGTAACATTTTCCAAACGGCCCGAACAACCATTCATAATTGGCGGAGTATTAGGCGAAGACAAGTACATATTCGAGCAGATACATTTTCATTGGGCTGAAACCGATGATTCAGGCTGTGAGCACACCCTAGAAGGCATGACATACTCCATGGAGGCACATGCGGTGCATTATAATTCAAAGTATGAAAATTTTACTGAGGCTAAAAATAAACCAGACGGCCTTGCAGTGGTTGCGTTTTTTATACAGGCCTGTGGAGAAAAAGACTGTCCCGAGTTTCAAAAAGTCACCGAGGGAATACGGATTGTGCAGAAAATCCACACAACCGCATCATTAGATTCAGGTTTGATGGTTGGTCATATGTCTGATAAAAGAATGGTTTTACTCAATGAAAAAATTGTGTTTTTTATTTTTTTTTTATTATCTTGACACGATTGCTGAAATGATGATGAATGTAATGCGCACAGACTGTTTGTCCTGGATTGGATTGCAAGAGCTGAGCAAACACTATTACACATATAAAGGATCTCTGACGACAGCACCTTACTTTGAAAGTGTGACGTGGATTATTTATAGAACGCCGATCTATGTATCGCGGGAGCAGGTAAAAGAGATTTGATTTTTGTATGTATTTTTTTTTTTGCATGCCTGCATTGATTTGTATTAAAAGCAAATGGATGAAGGTAGTTATTGTTATCTTTTATTTGTTTTAAAGGATCGCTGTCTTTATACATTTACATACATATGTACTAACATACTTTTTGAATGTTACATATGCACGCAAGCAGTATTCTGATAAATAAAAGTTAGGGCCACTGAGAGAACATAGTTTAACATTTTTTTGTATCAACCAAAGACTTTTCGAAAGTTAAGTCTGGTTTTTGAATTTTTCTAATTTATATTTGTAATCAAAAGTTAACAAAAGAACCTAACCAAATAATTCTTGTACAAAAAACTCGTCTAAGAACCAACGACATAAAAAGTGAAGTCATTTGAGACATAACAAAACATTTATAGTTTGAAGAGTTAAACCAGGATTACCTTGTCTGCCTAACTTAACCCGTGACGAAGAGGAGTTATTTAACAAAAATGACGGAAGTCAAATTAGAGTTGCACAAAACAGTTCCAAAAGCGGAACGGACATAGAACGATTGTTTTCCTCGCCGGAACTATTGAGATTTTGCAAATTTCCCATGTCATACATACATGGCAATCGGTTGCGTGGCTTTCTTCTCTTTTAGCATTGTACTCGTATATAAAATCTATAGTAGTATCATGAGCTCAAGATTGTAGTACTAATCGTCCTCACAATTTGACAGAAATAAGCGCTGAAATCGCCATTGTAGACCTTAGTGTAGAGATAGGAAGAATAATAAAGATATATAGTAAGACAAAGAGGATTGTATAGATAGAATTCGTAAAATGATAAGTGGAGTAAGAGAGTCAGGCAACGACGAGGGCGATGAAACGAGAAAATGAAAAAAATGTGCTTATGGGCTTATTCATCGGTGATGTTTATTTCAGTTTGTCAATGGATTTTTGATGCTTTTCTTTTGTGGAATTGGTTTGTGCTTTTGCGTCTCCCTAATCCCAAAAGTCTCAGTGCAAAAAAGCAGACAGATGTACCTCAATATTTTTTGAGTATATAGAATGTAGCAAGATATGGACGGTTTATAAAAATGGTTCGCTATAATTCGTTTATGCATAAGGCTGTCAATATAGAATCCTCGGGAAATTCTACTTCCGCTGAAACTTCATTCATAAAAATCGATTACGTATGATGCATGAAAAAGGGACCCAGACTACCGAAAAAATATATACTGGGTGTCCCATCGTCACCGGCCCAGATGAAAACTATGGGTTCCTGAGTTAATTTTAAGTCGAACAACTAAATAGAAAAGATGCCCCTTTATTAAAATGGAATTGACATTTATTTAAGGGAAAATCGTTATCCGCATAGAAAAAACCGTTATAAGTCGAAAAAGAAGCGAAAACGAGAAAATTACCTCTTAAGTTTTTCGACTTAAAATTAACTGAGGAACGAATAGTTTTCCTCTTCCTCGGTGACGATTTGACAGCCTGTAATGAAGTTGCATTTGGTTGCATTTGGCATTTTTACCAAGTATCAAAAGAGTCGCCAAAAATATCTGTGGTGAAAGGGTGTTTTCTTGAAGGGGAGATGCATGAAATTAGCTAAAAATATTAAATTTATCATGACAATATTTTAGGTCCAAGGGCGATTTTGGGGGTGTAATGTGTAATGTTTGGAGGTGTAAAGTTTTTTTTGCAGGGCTACTGCCTCTTGCGAGGAATTGACAAATCCTCCAAGAGAATCACGTGTCACGAATAAGTGCTTATCGTCTAGCCGTTCGGATTCGGCATAAAATTGTAGGACCCTTCCATTCCTGTCGAAAGGCGCACACAGGAATGGTTGCGAGTTGTTAGTCACTAGGCCCTGGTTCTTCATGAGCCGTTGTGCCACGCGATTTATTTTATTTTATTTTATTTATTTATAATGTTTGACTAGCTTTATGGAAAATACTGGTTTCATTTTTAGTAAACTCAGCGTTAAAAAGCACCTTTAAATAAAATGTCTTATTTCATTTACACCATCTCTATTACATACAAAAATAAGTCCTTGGACCAAGTTATTTTAATAGACTCTTTTAATTCTTGGAAGCCATGACATATTTTATATTTTTAGCAAATTTCATAAAAGTCAGAATTTATTCATCGCATATCTCCATAAAAAAAAAAAAACAGATATTTGTGGGGACTCTTTTGATTCTTGCTTAATGAAACATTTATTCCAAGTATCATTAATATCCCATTAATTTAAAATGGTTTTGGGATAATATTTTACTTGTTGAACCTAATAATATAATAAAAATAATAATTTTAACTACATATGTATATGTCTGTGAAACCTCAGGTATTTTAAATGCAATGCACGACATTAGTTACAAGGAATAGAAATAGAAAAGTAAAAATTTTGTTGGCACAGTGGATTGAGAATTAGATATTAATTATCTCTTTTTTTCACGGGTGGCATTCAGTTGAAACTGGGGAATATAGAAAAGAATGCTACCTAGGCTTGGGCTCGAACCCACACTTCCAGGTTAGCAGTCAAACACTATATCCAATGTGCCACCTACTTAAAAAAAAAGTCCCTAAAATCATGTGTCATATGCTTAAATTGTACTAAAACAAACATTGCACCTTGATAAACTCTCACCTCCCCCTCTCCACTTTTCAAATGCGTTTATATAAAAATCCAACACGGGAACTTTGAGTATGGCATTGAGGATAAAATTCTGCGTCGATAACAACGACAACATTTCATGAATTAATTTGTGTCCGGTCAGATTCTATTTGTCTTCGACTATATCAGTGATTTTTAATCCCTAACTCTCTACGGACCCCTTATCTTAATTTCTGAAATGTTCAATGTAAAATTTTAAGAAATAAAAATTATAGAAATAAACTCAATTTTATAAACACCATCCAGTTGTTTCAATTTGAATTGTTATAATTTATCTGTTTTATTAATGAATGTTTCTTATATTTCAGGTCTCTGTGTTTAGAAATCTTCAATCGTGTCCCAAGGACGAGAGCAAGAAGATTATAAATAATTTCCGTGAAATTCAAAAACCTCATAAGAATCCTGAAGTATTTTTTGCAAGGAACGCAAAACCAAAATCTAAATTATGAAGTCAATTCCGTGATAACAACAGCTGCGGCATCATCACCATTAATCCTTTTCTTCTATAAAGCTCTATAAAAACACTGTCCTACTCTGGAATTTCTTTGGTTTTTTTTTTGGTTTCACCTGATGTTAAATAAATACATATATAATATAATTATTATTATAAAGAAAATATATATATTTAATTAAATAACTCCTTACACATAATGTGAACAAATAAAGTTGTTACGGTGCAATTCCAAAACAGTTTCTTTATAAAATAATGAAACTATTTTATTTGAAACTAATAACGGTTTTATAATAGTACATGGGCATATTGAGTCTATTTTTAATTTGTATCTTTTGTGCGCGTGCCCAATGAAAATGCCTTCAGAAAGCAATGATTCATTAAAAAGAATGCATGTAGGCAAAGTATAGAAATAATGTATGTATCACTTAATATAATATTTTTGTACTATTAATCGAATAATAATAATAATAATAATAATAATAATAATAATAATAATAATAATAATAACACACACATTTATAAAAATACATACATACATACAAGAAAACTTTCAAATTTATCTAAGCTCAAGACCAATATTTAAGAACTAGCCAGTTCCATTTTGTATACGTTTTCTTAGCCAACGTAACAACTGGGCTAAGTGTTTTTTTTTTTTTTTTCATTTTCGAATACAAGCGTTTGTTTTGTTTGTTTGTAAATAATACTATGTTTGTTTTGCATGCGTAAATATTAAGTTAAAATGTTTTTTGTTTCTATATAGTATTTTTGGCAATCAAATTTATTTTAAACTTTTATATATATGTAACTCTGTTATAATTATTATTAAAGAAAAAAAAAAGAAAAAAAAAATGTATTAATTAAAAAAAAAAAAATCGAAAAAAATACAAAAATATATGAGAAAAATAAATTTTCTAAGTAAATTTAAAATGTTTTAGTTTTTTTTGTATAAGTTATGATTCTGTTTTAGAAAATTAGGCAGTGATTTAGTGATTTGAAACACAAACATGTTTATAATTAACACTTCTACTTACATAAACAATTTCTGTTTATGGGGGCCTTATTATGTAAAACAGTATGTAAATATGCAGGTATGTTTAACGCCTCGAATCTAGCGGAATATGTTTGTGTTTAACATGGACATCGTTTTTAAGTTTACACAAATGCCACACGAAAAACACACATTAAGCACCTTTAGAATAGACGCTTAAAACAGAAGTAGTTGGATTCTTGGACAGCATATCTCGATATAAGGTAATGATAAGGTATAGATTCAAACGAAACTAACGCCAACGATGTAATCCTATATTCTTATCATATTTATTTTATTTCAGTATTTCCTCTTAACAACTCCATAGGCTTGTTTAAGAAAAGGAGATTTCAGGGGCCTCAGCAATCTCAGCTGCCTAAAGGGATTCCTGAGCAAAAGATCTTAGTTTGGCTGAGGAAAAAAATGTTGGATTTGCTTGCTCAGCTTTTGCCGGATTAAAATTTCCGATATCTCGTTTGCCTGAATACGCCACATATTTATTTTGTATGATACATAAGTTTACTTGTAGCTTTAAAATTTAAACAAATTAAATATTATTTAATTCAAATTTTGTTCAATCTTATGAAGATACATAATTCTGAATACATTTTTGGACTTGCATACACTAAAATGTCGTTTACAGACGAAATTTAATTAAGGAGTTCTTATGGCAAAAAATGTCTCAATAAAGAAATACAAATATTCCAACATCCCTCTGAAGCTCTTCAGCTAATCGATGACATTATGAAAAAATATTTTTGTGAAAAAGCTGGTCAAGGTTCTCCTTGTTCTTTGTATAGTGCTCCAAATAAATCTGTTTAATCAATGGATAGGCGGTTACTCTTTTGGTCAAAGATTGTTGATGATCGTAAGAAACTAGCTTGTCGCATTCGAAAAGTCACTGGTAAACGTCTATCGCATGTTTTGTACAACCAACTTGAGGATCACAGAAATGTACATTAAACGTATAATGGACCTCGCTGAAAGACTCGATCTAATCCAACTAATCTGTCAATGCGAAAAGAAAACCATTTTAAACGTTTCTTTTTGAAACATTGACACGAAATTAAAAATTACAAACAGCAAATATATGTAGAAATTGTTGGAATGCCAAAGGTAAGCCGAACTGAACAATGGATAAAACAAGAATACAGTGCATTTTTATCGTCAGAATTTTTACATCAAAATAGAAGAGCCAAACCATTTTTGAAAATAATTCAATATTATCCTGAAATTGATCAATTGGAAATTATCAGAAAAAGAATTCACAAACATTGCCAGCCGATTGAGCTAAATAGTCAATTTAAACTATCTGTTATGTCTTCTGATTCTCATGGAGATCCATTGGATTTGCCTGAAAATTGTGTTCAGATAAACGAATATACATTCAAAATTGATGGTAAGCCCTTACAACCGATGAAATTTCACTTGAAATTCAAGTGCCAACCATTTAAGAACCAAACACTTGTACTTTGTCGAATTATAAACCACGGCAGGAAACCTGTAAGTTTAGCATGGAAAGAAATAAAACCAATAGTTTAGCTTTCATGGCACTAGTTGATCCAGCATACCATTTCAATAAAAAGGCATTTCGATTGACCTAAATGACGATTAAACTAAAGTTGTAGTTCAAACCAACTCGCCGAATTAATTGTGAAGAGCAATGGCAACTCATAACTGAACCGGCTTTCTTTGAAAAAAAATTTAAAATATGTATTTTAGGCTTTCAGGCGAATGCTACATAACTGAAGATTTTATAAATTCCATTGGTCGATATATCCTTGTGTTGGCAATTAGTCATGTATTTATGGGAAAAATTTGTTAACGATCTGGCCCAACCGAATGTAATGTATTTGAAAAATTAAATCCAGGATTCAAGTAGAGCTATGAGGATATACGCAAATTTAAAGAGATCTTTAGGATATTTAAACAAAAATCTCACCTAAGTGCTTGGGATTTGAAATTACATATGCTTAAGTTGTTAATTGAATGTTTCGAGGATTCAAAAAACGCAATCAAGGTTTAAATGATTTTAAGAGCATCATTCGAGAAATGAGACGAAGCATTTCTTATTGCGACTTAAACATTAAAATACAACTAGCTAGAAGTGTAATAATATCGTTTATTGATAAATGGGAGGCAAAAGCTATTCAAATAGTTAATTCAGTTGCTAGAACTGAAATAGATGTTCTGGTGATAAGAATGCCTTTCATCATAGAGAAACTAGAAAAATGTCAAAAATTGGAAGACAAACGAAAAATAATTCAACACCAAGCACTTTGTAATAAAATGTGTTGTTATTTTTGTGATTTAGTTGAAGAAATTGTATCGTTTATTGAAAATTGTTTATTGCTTGAACAAAATATTTAAAAATTAAATTATTCAAGTAAATGTGGCAAAATATTTTTGTTAAACCATTCATTTGTAAATTGTAAATGGTCGCCTTCACTTTCGAGGAATATTAATTTGCCGTCTTTATCCATTTGTTTTAATCCAAGATCATCCTGAAATACACAAAATTAAACAATAGTTGGGTATTTGGATTTAAAACAAGTAAAACTTACGTTAAGATATATCGCGGTTTCTCTGAGAGGAAGAATTTTCTTATCTTGACCTGGTGCATAGAAACCAAACCATTGTGACTCTTTTGGCTGGACAACGGTGTCGTTGAGGAACTTAACCATTATGAATCTGAAATTTTGTACGTGGAAAGTTTTTTTTTATGTTTTTTGAAAGTCATCATTTGCAATAAAATACTATTTATTGGATAGTTAATTAAAATTTTAGGTATTCTGGAAAAAACACATAACACTAATGGCCTTTTCGATTGGTAGTGTTTCTGTCTTCGATATTCAAATCAAACCCATAACCATTTTCTGTTCTTTTTAGGAGAAGAACAACTGTCATTCGACAAATAATCAACAGAGGAATTTTATAAATAAGTAGGCCTAGTTTTTCAGTGACGAGATTAAATTTAAATTGGTGTTAACTCGCCAAATTCAAGGGTTAACTCAATTTTAACTCTAAAACTCGGATGATCTCGCACTGAAAAACTAGGCCTTAGCTATCTTTTTACTTGTTAAGTTGTTGTAGGTTCCGGATGTTGTCCGCATTTTTATGTAGTGCATTATTAATAGGACTTAAGAAGGTACTCATGTTGCGATATTCGTCTTCGTTTAGTGGATCATGCCAGTATGTAGCCTGTACAAGATCTTTTTGCACCCATCTAAGAAAATAAATAAAAAAAATCATTTTCATATTAATAAGATATTTTGATAAAAAAATAAAAACGTACCCATCATATGCAGCAGAGTTTAAAGCTCGTCGTATGTACTCACAAGTAGGTTTATTTAGGGATGGACACTTTGGAAGTCCAAAAATTCCCTGATGTTGTCCTCCGAATGATACAAGATTATTCATTGGTGGTGTTGGGCATCGCTGTGCTAGAGCTCGTCTAAAATAAAATTCAAATAATTTTACAAATAATAATAGGTAATAAAGTTTACAGATTTTTTGCTAACAACTTACAGAAACTGTCCACCTTGCGAGAATCCTAAAGCATTGTAACCATGTGTTAAACTTGGATCATTACGTATTTGATTACAAGCGTCTTCAATCTTTTATGTAGATGAAGGAAATAAAAATGTTTGATTTTGCAATTGAATAGAACTATTTTTTAAAAATATGTACATAAGTACCTGCTTGTCGGGATGAATAAAAAATCCACTACTATAATCGGATATAATTGATCCGCCAATCTCTAAAGATTTAACATAGGTACCATTTGTTTCTTTTTGGATGAGTTTTTTTATTGATCCGAGACTGAATGGAAAACAACAAGTGTCGCCTGTAATTTAATCAAGATAACAAATTAAATAATAAATCCACTGTGGTTTGCTTTTTAATTTAAAAATATTTAATTCTATTATACGAGTTTTACTTAATAACAACAAAATCAGAAACATACATTTGTTAAGAAACAAAATAGTTGGAGCTTTTAGTTAAACAAAAATATGAAGTGTGTGTCTTTAAATAAAATGATTTAATATATGAGTGTTTTTTATAATACAAATTCTATATACTACTAAAATACATCAGCCAAGTAGAAGACTTAGCATTATTTAATTGGACTTGTTGAATTATTGATTCAATATAGCTTTTAACGGCCTTTCCATAAAAATTGGCGTTTCGTCCCGGCGTTCTCACTTGGACTCTTCAGTTGACAGTGAGGGCAACAAGTCCAATTAAATAATGCTAAGTCTTCTACTTGGCTGATGTATTTCAGTAGTATATAGAATTTGTATTATAAAAAACACTCATATATAAACAATGCCAGGCCACGGGTAACAAAATTTCCAACAATTCTTGATTAGAAATTCTAATTGGGTTGGATATAGTTCACATTCGATTTTCGCTATAAAATTGATGTAAGCTGGACTGAATTTAATAAAAATTGCGTCTTGACAAGGCCCTCACTGTCAACTGAAGAGTCCAAGTGAGAACGCCGGGACGAAACGCCAATTTTTATGGACTAAAGGCCGTTAAAAGCTATAAAAATAAAAAATAAATCGGGTAGCACAACGGCTCATGAAGAACCAGGGCCTAGTGACTAACAACTCGAAACCATTCCTGTGTGCGCCTTTCGACAGGAATGGAAGGGACATACAATTTTATGCCGAATCCGAACGGCTAGACGAGAAGCACTTATTCGTGACAAGTGATACTCGGAGGATTTGTCAATTCCTCGCAAGAAGCAGTAGCCCTGAAAAAAAACTTTTTAGTTTTTTTTTTAGGTGGACGAGGCTGGGAAGCGATCCCAGACCTCCAGTGTGACAGTTAAAAGCTATATTGAATCTAAAATGATTTAATCAAACTAGTCGCTTCAATGGGAACAATTTATTGTAGATTAAAGACTGTAACATATGCATAGTGGGTGATAGTATGTCAATGTGCAAACAAAAATATTGGTTCTTAATCTACGTACGTACAATTAAAATGGTATGCATTGGTAAACGCATCACTTTTAAGAACAGACTAAACCATTTACATGGTGTTTAAGAAGAATTGGATCTGATCTGTGGCTTTGTCCGTTGTGCGCAATAATTTAAAGAAATTCTATTCCAATTTTTGGAGCAAAATTAATCGCAGTTCTAACCCAGAGGAACAAAAAAAAATCATAAAATTGTATTTTTTTTTTCAAAACGATAGTTTAACACTCGGGCGTATACGTAATTTTCTTATTTTACTGAGTTTTATAGCAAACAAATTTACATCCCATAATTTTTTCTCATATTTCCAAAGTTCTGTAGAAAAATAACAAAAAACGGGTTTCAGTTTTAATTCCTAAAAAATCCAATTCCAGATAATTTTTACGCTAAAAAATTGCATCCCGTCATTCCGTCTGTCTGTATTTCTATCTATATTTCGACCTGCAGCGTTAACCACATAATCGATTTTCTTCTTATCTTTCAATACGCAAAAAAAACATACTTAAAAAACTGCCAAATAAAGTCATGCGTATAATACAGAAGTGTGAGCGTTTTACTTCTGTCTCGTTTATGCTGGAGTCACTAAATTGGTTAAACATAAGTCAAAGACTTTTAATGATGGTAATGATGTTTGATTTCAAAATAAAACACAATTTATGCCCCTCAATATCTCCAATCCAGTGTACCTGAAAGAAGAGAGGTCCAATATAACTTAAGAAACATCAAAGAGTTCAACATAATCGGGACCAGAACTTCTAGGGCCCAAGCCAGCAAATTTTATATGGAACTCCAAGCATACAACAATCTTTCTTCCAATATAAGAAATATGAATTATTTTATTCACTTTAAAAGACAAATTTGTTTACATGCAATATCTTTAACTTATAAGTTCCTAGAACAATGTTTGAATTCGCACAAATTTGCTCTCGTAGTTAACCACCCCTATCACAGACTCCCTCGTAGCAAATTTCCGAATGTTTTGTTACGCTACAAATACTAATAAATTCACATCATAAGCCCCGAACGAATCCAAAATAACATTTACAGCAATCCGATTTTCGCAGTTTATGCTTTACGTCAAAATATTGCTTTACGTAAAAATATGAGAAGAAACATCGATTTCAATTTTCAAATTGTGTTGTTAATCTTTTGATAGTTTAAGGCTCGTTTCACACACATTCGGTTCGGTCTCTATTCGGTTTGTATTCGGCTGTGCCATGTGTGAAACGATAAAACGGCAAAACTAAAAACCTAATAGAACCACCGAACGATCCCTTGACACGAATTGGTTTCATTCGATTTCAAAACGGCACGTATTCGTAGCGTTCACACATATTCGGTTCGTTTTCGGTTTTTCTGAATTTGTATTTTTTTTTTAATACATTTTATTTAATTTAAATTATTTGTGAGTACCAACCGAATATGAACCGTCTGTGTGTGAAGAGGTCTTGACGGAAATCGAACCGAATACAGACCGAACCGAATGAGACCGAATGTGTGTGAAACGAGACTAATTGTTTTGTTAATCGAAAATGGATTCAATAGTCATTGCAATTTTTAAGATAAATCATGAAAATTCTTGCTGTGGCTTTATTTCCTCTTTTAAAAGGCTGGCATAATCGTTAAATTGACGTGAAGTGGTTGGGCGTCCCCGTGGAACACCTAAATGTCTCCTGACTTCACATTTGAATCTAATGGCTCAAAATTTGTGCCTCCAAAAGAACATGGGTGCTTTTAATCTCCCCAGTCGACGTTTCTAGGTTAGTCAATCTAATGACACCTTCTTAGGCTGGTAAAAGAATGCATTTTATTTGCACCGTGACCTGTAGCTTTGCATTCTTTTTTTTTTTTTTTCATTTCATCTATGAAAATTACTGTTCGTAGAAAAAACAGTCTTCCTATATCATTCGGGGCTAGTGATGCTACTTTTCGTACGAATTTCGAACGAAGTATTTTTAGTACTTTACTTTTTTTCGGGATTCGAAGTACAACTTTAACGTAGCTAGAAATTGATGATGTACAAGTATAGGCATTGGTTCATATTTTTTTAAAGATTCAAAAATTATTTTTTTTAAAATTTGTATATGCAAAATTATTTGAATTGTGAAGGTGCTTTTTTTTGAAATCGGTTCAGCCGTCAACGAAAAATTTGAAAACAAAAAAATTGGTTCTATGACAGGTAGCGTTATTAACCGATATTGGTAAAAAATTTTTCATCAAAATCTTTTTTTCAGCACATCTTTTTATGAAAATTCTGGAGCTGTTTTCGAGAAAAATAAGTTTCTTCTTAACGGTTTTTCAACACTTGTATGGAAGGTTCCGTTATTTTTGAATTTAGAAACATGATTTTTTTCAAGTAATCTACGAAATAAAAAAAAAAGTAATTTTACACCTAGTTTTAAAAATATTGACCAAGTCGCAAATATTTAGTTTTCAAAAAAAAAAAATGATTTTTTTTTAATTAAAAAAAAAAAAATTATTTTATTTTTGGTTCACAATAATGTTTATAGTTTTTAGAAGTTTTACCATAAACAAAAATGAAAAATTTCAACTTAACTGTTTTTGAGATAATCAAAAACCAAAAAAATGGCTGTAGGTACTGGAGGTACCAAAAATATCCAATTTTTGAAAATATTTTTTTATTGAGACTGAGACAAGGTATCAAATTTATTTAAACGCAACTACAAAGGCCGGTATTTCTTCTACAAATAAAGGCCTAAACGTTTTTATCATAAGTACTTACGGCGCAATTATCGGTAACATGGATCAGGGTATCCCAAAGTAAATTCCCGATAAATGATATCAAAATTGGTTGGTCTAGTAAATAACCTGCGTTTTCGACCGCGAGCGGTGAACCCTTCATGGCGAAAAATCAGAAAAACCGCGATTTTCTCGCGCTTTTTTTTAGTTATTGGTGATTTTAGTTATTTTTGACATGAAGCGGTCGAGGTCGAAAACTTAGGTTATTTATAAGAACAACATCCTGAACAATTCACCAAAAAATCAGAACTACCAGATTTGACGCATACGTGGGTGTATGTACATGTACATAGATACTGTACTATAACAACTTATCTTTAAAATGTATGTAAGCACTTTATGTAAGAAAGACGTCAAATCATTTATGGCGGAACAAATATCTAACTGTCAATTTCTAACTGGGTTAAAGTTGTTAGTCCCTTTTTACACAAGGAAACTGAGTTGCCAGCAATTTTTAGTTTGTAGGCGATCACCCCTCACACCCTTCTCGCCAACAAACTAGCTAGTTTCTGGGGACTCAGTTTCCCTGTGTGAAGGTCTTAGCTACGACAGCAAGGACATACGTGCAATCCCGTCTTGTACGTCGTTCAATTAAATCAGTTGGGAGGTGGTTAGCAAGTACTTCCAATAAAACGGTATACATCACACTCAGTGGTTTAAATATTTATCCAGAAATAAACGAGTTGATTAGTTACCGTACATACATAGGTACATACTACAACTTTATTTAAAGTTTAAGTGGTGGCCAACAAGAAATTGTGACACTTGCAAAGTATTGTACAGATCGATTTTTTTAAAACCAAATGAACCTATAGGTGGTGACGATCTAGAGATAATAAATATTTGTACAAATGTGTATGCCAACAATTGGTAAATTCATTATACACTGAACTACCTATAGCAAAAAAGGACAAATAAAACATCTTTTGCAAATATAGCTATGTAGGTAGGTACTGAAATCATAAACATAGCTACACCCCATCTGCCTACAATTAAATACATTAGATAATATTCTTTTCTATTAATGTAACATAAACATACACGTATGAATTAAAAAAGCAAGTTTTGTAAACGTACAAAAATAGAGATTTAAATCAAATCTTACGCTTGAGACCACAAAACCAAATGGGTCGTTCTTTTCTTGACACTTAATACTTGTTTGTACTTAGTAGGTGGGTACTTTTTGTTAAGCTTCAAAAACAACAGTGTATCTGCTATACGAGTTTTAAGAAAATGCTTATTAATCTCTAAAATGGCTCTAGCGACTAACGCACAAATAATTTGAGACAACGAGATGAAGAAATTTAGAAATTGGGAAATACTTCTGTTTTAGGTTGAGTGACTGAATAGCTTTGTTCAGCGACGTTGTTCCGAACAGTTTGGAACAGAAAAGAACAAGTTTTTGCTGATCAATGTCAATTTTTACGTTCAAAATTTCCGTATAGCAAACAATTTACGAAAAACTAATATTAAAGACACCTCAGTTGGAACGGTTTTTAAAATGTCCACTTTATTCTATTGTTTAGGTTTAGTCTTTATTTATCAGATTTATATATAAATTTCGGAAAAGACGGTATGCTATTTTAGATTCCATAACGAGATGTGATGGCACAATTTTCAGGTCAAGTTCGGAGCATAGAAAAACCGTGGGAATAGTACTAGGAAACTTACATAATGTAGGTGCTACCGGCAACACGGACAAATTAAAGCTGCTTGCCCTAGCCCATTCGGCAACTTCAAAGTAACTTTTGGGATCTAGGCTTTTGTATTTATTTTTGAATTCTGTCAACATTTAAATTTTTTTACGGTTATTTCTCATTCGGAAGCTTTGTCGTAGACCACTGACCACGACCAATTTACAAAAATCATAAGGCTTTATTCATTTGACAAGGGGTGTTTGTAAATTGAAGCGGCATTCAACTGAGGCCGTTGCATGTGGGCTTTCTTAATGGATTATATCATCGTATGTATTCATTTCACTTTTATTTCTTTAAAACTTCAAAAAGAGTTTGTATATTTTTGTTGGTATGAGTACAAGTACCTCAAGTGCTCAAGTTAATATATTATATGCACATCGTATGTCTAGGTGTCTACTCTTTTTCCCTGACCATATCATTAAATCAAAATAACCCCGCGGTAGCAGTTGTTGTTGATAAAGAAGCTGTCAGTATTTTAAATTTATTATAATACAGCTAAATACGTGTGGATTACCTCGAATTACTTTATCAAATTATTAATAAAATTATATTTTTAAACACGGTGGTAATTTCTCGAAAACAACTTTGTTATTAAAAATACAAAAAAACAAAATCCTACTGCTTCACACTTACCCATTCCATGCCACATAACCACTGGCAAAATATTCTCATTGATAGCACTTTCATCAGCATTGTTTTGAGAAATATATTGAACAAATAAAATTGATAAAAAAATAATTAAATTCATTTTTAATAAGAAGTGATAATTTTTAATGCAAACTCGAACTCGAACTCTCGGACCCGGTGAGCTGTGCTGTGATTGTAATTTGTAAATAATCTTTTTGAAGCAAAACAAAACAATTTTAGCATTTTACTGCATAATATCTGTCATTGTCAGCTGCTGATTATAAAATTTGTTCATTTTTGTTGAGCTTTATGAAAGCTTTTATACGGGTGTGTTCCCTAGCTAAGAATAAGAACTGTAGGAATGAACTACTAAAACATCGATAGCAAAATTGTGACATCGAAGAATATAAAATCAGATTTATTCTATGATTTTTTTATAATCTCCGAAAAAAGGAAGGGAATAGGATCAAGATATTTAAAAAAAAACTTATTCTTTTATTTTGTTCAAACTATTTGTAACTTAGTAATTGTTAATTGTAAAATTCACCTACACTACAATGATAAATCGGTGGGACACTAGGGCGTATACTTGCTTTTACTTTTTTTTTTTGTATTATCAAGCCTATAGCTTTCAAAGAACCTACACATGAAGACACATGTAAATAATTTTAAGGCTAGGCGCTAATTGAGACGCGTTTAGCACCTGTGACGCGACACATGAATTTGTGTAGACAATATGTGTAAATCAATTGAGTAACGTATATAGGATATGACGATACGAACACGACATAACCTGCTGCGAGTTTTACAAAAAACCCGTGGCATAGACCAAGAGCCCACAGCAAATTTTGGGAGTGGATTGATAACCAAAATATTGTAGGTGCATATATCGTGGTATCGAAATCAACCGTCTGGCAGGTTTCTTTTTCAGCCTTTGGCGGGGGTGTGAAAACAGCGATTGTCCAACTTATTTTTTTCAGAGGTAATACCACTTCCACAAATTTAAACAATATATGCCGTGATGCTCTGTCATTTTCTTTAAGTGAAAACGTCATAATCTTGGCAAACCAATAGAACTCAAGATATAAGCTTTTTAAGAGGACATTATCGTCTCCAAAAAAAAACGATTAAGGTTCGCTTAAAAAGCTAATATCTATAGTTGTATTGGTCGGATTGCCAAGATTATGACTTAAAGCATTGTATATGAAAACTATAGTAATATCATGAGAAGCGCCGACTACTGAGTCACGTAGTGTCGAAATCCACCAACTTCTCTCAACACTTTTTGTTGAGGAAACAAATTTGAAAGTTGAGATCTAACTCCCTTACTCCCTTACAATATAACAAGACTTACTCTTTCTAAAAATTAATGTCTACGCTGTCAAAATCATAGAACATGTTGCAAACACATGCGCCACCAGCCGTACAAATCCAGCGAAAATAAAAACGACTCCGTGATAATACTATAGTTTTCATATACAATGCTTAAAGAAAATAACAGAGTATCACGGCATATATTTTTTTTAATATATTGAGCTGATAATACCTCTGAAAAAATAAATGGGAAAATCGATGTTTTCAAACCCCCACCCCCGCCACTTGAATTATATGTATATGGTTGAAAAATAAATAAAACCAAATTTAAGTTGTCATATACAAATTTTTGATTTTGAAGTGTAGGAATTTTTGGAAATGAGACGTTTTTAAAAAATCATTTTTACTGCATTTTTATTTTTATAAAATCAAGGCATTGACTAAAATAACCAAAAAAACAATACAATACTATTTATATTTCTGATTTTTATAACCCCAACCCATCGATCATTTTGATATAGAACACATAGCTGAGTCTTACGCATTTGTAGTTCAATAATATTAATTTGTAATTCAATTACATTTTAATTACCTATTACATTTGTAATTAAATAAATTAAATAAAATCTAAGTACATTTGCAATATGTAATAACAAAAATTTCTATGTAATTTACCATTATATTTTCAAAATGTAATGAAAACAAAATTAAATAACCCATTAAATTTTCAAACTGTAATGGAAAAAAATATCCCTTATATTTTAAAAATGTAATGGAAAAAAATTAAATTATCCATTACATTCATAAAATGTAATGGAAAATAATTTAATTATACATTACATTTTTAAAATGTAATTAAAAAATATCTAATTATCCATTACATTCCTAAAATGTAATGGAAAAAAATTTAATTACCCATTACATTTGCAATATGTAATTAAAAAATATCTCATTATCTATTATGTAATTAAAAAAAAATCTAATAACCCATTACATTTCTATTACGTAATTAAGAAATATTTAATGACATATTACAGATGTAATGGTTAATTAGATTTTTTACATTTTGAAAATGTAAGGGAACAAAAAAAATCCATTACATTTTGAAAAAGTAATGGAACCTTTTTTTCCCCATTACATTTTCAAAATACACCTAATGGAAAATGGAAAAAAAAGTTGTCCATTACATTTTGAAAATGTAATTAAAAATTATCTAGTTACCCATAACATCTGTAATATGTAATTAATTATTATTTAATGACATATTAAATATGTAATGGGTAATCATATATTTTTTAATTACATAATAGAAATGTATTGGATAATTAGATGTTTTTTAATTACAATATTGCAAATGTACTCGGTAATTAAATTGTTTTCCATTACATTTTAGGAATGTAATGGATAATTAAATAAAAAAATAAATCGGGTGGCACAACGGCTCACGAAGAACCAGGGCCTAGTGACTAACAACTCGCAACCATTCTTGTGTGCGCCTTTCGACAATAATGGAAGGGACCTACAATTTTATGCCAAATCCGAACGGCTAGACGAGAAGCACTTATTCGTGACAAGTGATACTCTTGGAGGATTTGTCAATTCCTCGCAAGAGGCAGTAGCCCTGAAAAAAAACTTTTTAGCTTTTAGCTGGACGAGGCTGGGAAGCGATCCCAGACCTCCAGTGTGACAGTCGAACGCACTAACCATTACGCTATTTTAAAATATAATGGATAATTAAATTTTGTTTCCATTACATTTTAAGAATGTTATGAATAATTAAATTTGTTTCCATTACATTTTTAAAATGTATTATAAGTAAGCTTCTAAATAACCCTAGTAATATTGCATACAAAAATTTTGGTAAAAAAAAAGTTTAATTTAAAACAAAAAAAAAAAATATTCATTTAATATTTAAAAACAGGAATCTATGATTTATTTTTAATCTAAGGGATTTATTTATCAAACAAATATATATTTTAAAATATGACGTATCAAGAACTTAAAAAAAATTAATTTTATAACCTCAAAAAATTATTATCTTTTGAAAAAGACTCTACGTATTTCTTATATCTTCTTATTCATTCAAACTCAAAACCGTTCAAGAAGCACAGCCTTAGCATTAAAAAAACTCTATTATTCAATTACTAATTATAACATTTTATGTTTTGGTTTACTTTTCAAAAATAATGAATATGAATATGAATAGCTTGAAAATATATTTTGTTTTATTTTACTATTAATTTTCTTTTTAAACAGTGTTGAGCTATGGAAGAGATGCATAATCATTTGATTTCTTCTTTAAGATGGAATGAACAAAATACGTAGCCTTTTTCTGAGGAAAATAATATGTTGAGGTTATTCAATTTTAAAAACATTATTAAAAAAGTTCTTCATAGGTCATATTTTAATATATATTTCTTGTTTTTTTTTTTTAATAAAAACCAAAACAACAGAAATTTCAATTGTTTTTATAAAACATAGGTACCTTAAAAACTAGGAAGTACCAAGTTTTATATAAATCGATGCATCCGTTCAGTGTTTGGCCTTGGTGTTATAAAGTGACAGACGGACAGTTCCTCTAACTCTTATAACCAGGGAAAGGATTTTGCTGACCTACAAAAATCAAAAAGGCAAAAACAGGCATTTATTAAATAAAGAGAATATAAACATAACTTAACGTCTAATTATAATAGAATTGAACTACCAACAGCTTTTTGAAGTTCTAGAGCTAAAGGACCTTTCTACTTGAGCAGAAACGAGTGGAGCCCATTTTAAAGTCTCTAGTCGCTACATCATTCACTTCAACGTTTTCGGAAAGTGTGTAGTTGACGTCTCCATTTATTACAGCATTTGCTCAACAGTTTAAGTCCACGAGTTACATTAAAAACAGTAGGGAACTTTTTCAACACTTCATTTGCAATTATTGGCCCTTTCGATTTTTCCAAATTTTCATTGATATTTGCAGTGCAAGGAAATGCACGATCATTCATAGAGCAATGCAAAGATCTAGTTTTTATGAGTAAAAAAACAAAAAAAGGACAAGAAATTTTATTGAGAAAAGATCACAGTAACTTTATCTACAGTCTACACTACCTGCTTTCTTTTTCTGTATGTTGAGGGAAAGCAAATTTGTTTTCTGTGCGCTTTAGATTGTGTAAGGATCATGTTTTTAAGTGAAACAATCTCAACTGGAAATGGAAAAACTACATGCAGTTTGTATTTGTAGAATTTTTTTGAAGATTTTGTCGTTTAACTTTGATAAAAAAAAGCAAGCAAGCCAAAATTGACAAAAAAATAGACACTAACGGGTAAAAAAGGCAAAAAAATGCACTAACGGCTAAAAAGGCCAAAATAAAATACATATATTTTGAATCAGGAGGACATGAAACGTGTTTGTATAAAGTCGATACTTTCTTACGATCACGCAAAATAAATAAAATAGGCAAAGTTAGCAAAATCCTTTCCCTGCTTATAACACACTAATTGTATCTTTGTCAGGGTCAGAGGAAAGAAAAAAGTCTAGACCTAGGTTATTGCCAGATTACCTACCGCTTCAAGGATCCGAAAAGGTTCGTCGACCAGCTGAGTCAGGTTTCTTAACTCAATGAAAATCTCATAAAAAAGGTCATCCAAAAGAAGAATCAAAATAGAAAAAAATTAGTCTCATACACTAAATTATATTTTCTTAGTCTTGATTTTATAGCAAAAGCATCATATTGTTAGCAAACTGAAACTCTAGAATGTAAAAAAAATCCATTAAAAAAAAACCCTTTTGTTTCGAATTTCGATTTTATAGAAATAATGTTCTTTGTTTTAAATTATTATTACTTTCACTTTATCTATTGTACGGCGAGTATGAGCAAGTACATATACCTTTGTATTTTATACTATCTTGGGATACAAATTACAAAACAAATTCTCCAACCCGCAAAGACTTACATTTCCATACACATAGTCCAACATTATTATCTTAATATGGTTAATGGAAATTGGTATAGCCAAAAATTTAGCACAATGAAAGCCATAATGTTTTTAAGAACAATATAAGATAACTTTCAGGTTCATTAACTTTTGTGCCGCTTCATTTGTTTTCATTTTCACAACTTATAAACTTTCAGCCAACAACACTTTCGACATCAAACTCCTCATTAGTAATTGAGCATTCGTATACAGGTGACGACGGACGAAGACAACGACGAAAAAGTATACCTACGTTACAAGTAGACGGTAATAGAAGACACAATCATCAAGGAACTTTACGTTCGGCCCAATGACCTTCATTAAGAATATTTTGCTATTTATTGGAATTTGGCGATGTGGTTGGTGTTTTAGTGATGGAAATCCAACTCCGATAGTAATTTGGCATGGAAGCGGTAGGTATATACTTCTTAAGTTATTAGATGAGTGATTTAATTGTTGCTGGGCGAATTTCTTACTTCCAATCCAAACCACCGACAGGGGACACTTCCGATGGAATACCTAATTCGATGATGAAACTTATACAGGATCATATTCATGGTGTTTATGTGAAACGAATTAGAATTGGTGCTTTTGTATGGGATGAATATCAAAATTCTTTCTTTATGCATCCTGATATACAGGTAACAATTTAAATATATATTTTTTAAACATATTTTAACAGCCAAAATATTGTAGTTATCGAAGTTATAATACATAGGAAAGTCCTTAAATTTCTTAAAGTTTTTTTTTTTCAAGGTCGCATAAGACTCAAGTTCAATCTATTACGTAACAATTACCGAAACCAGCTAACCTCTTTGATGTGAATTTAGTAATCTTTTAAATGATATCGTTTTTTTTTAAAGCCATAAATGAGGTGCTAAAAGTCTTATACGGCCTTGAAAAAAAAACTTTATTTAAAAAAAAATTCATTAAAAAAAAGAACTATGGCTGACCAGCTACTGAAATCAGTTGACTTTTGATGTGGATTTGGTTGACTTTCTGCTGGTGTCTTTCATACGACCTTGATTTTTTAAATTCATTATAAAAAAATCTATAGCTGACTAATTACTGAAACTAGCAGACCTTTTATTGTAATTTAATGGCCTTTTAAATGTTATACCTTTTTTTGGAAATATCCCATAAATGAGATAGTATAAATTGTCTTTGACCTTGAAAAATCTTTAAAAAAATTATAAAAAAAATGTATGGTCCACCCTTTTTAGGTGGAATACTTGTTTTTTGCTAAAAGTCTTATACTGGGACCTTGAAACAAACTTTAAAAATTCATTAACAAAAAACCTATGGCTGACCAATTACTAAAACTATGTAGCTGACCTTTTATGACAATTTGGTGATTTTTCTTTTTTGAAAATATACCATAAATGAGGTGTTAAAAATCGGGCGTGATCTTAAAACTTTAATTATTGATTAAAATTTTCCTATGACTGACGGATTTCTGAAACTACTTGACCTTTTTTGGTCAGCTAGTTTTGGAAATTGGTCAGCAATTGAATTTTTGATCAAACTTGAAATTGTCATGATAGGGCCTGTCTGGCAGCCAAAGCGTCTGGATGAATTGTTTTCATACACCCACAGGTTTTTTTTTTTAGGATACAAAACAACTGTACCTCAAACGACCCCTATGATTTTCACAAAATAAATCTGTCTATTTAATATAAAAAAAGCTCCTTTTTATTTTCGTTTTTGTTTGTTTTGTTGGTTATTTTTGCTGCCTCTCTGAGGGCAAATTTATTTACAGTCCATTAAAAACTGGATTGTGTCGTTTTAACTAATATCAATTTTAATTCAATAGTGTCAATCAGAACACTTCATTAATTTTTTGATTCATTCACTCGCCTTTAGTTTACTTGCTCGCTTTAAATTACTTGTTTAAATTTAAACACTTCTTAAAAATATCATTGGGATTTTTTCTTTATTGTGACTGATGAACTATCAATTTAGCACTAAATAAGGTTTTTATAGACTCTCTTTGTTGAAATGAATAAAAAAACGACAAAGTTGAAAATACCTTTTGGTGGAAAAACAAACTATACTTTTAAGAATAAATATTTTTGGTGCACTGAGTCCAAAGCTGTGTCCTATATCCTTTCTGTAAGTTTTTGAAGATATTGCAAATCTTGCAAAAGTGTTTTTTTTATGAAGCTGACGATCGCTGCATCCGAGTTTTTTTTTTTTCTTTGAAAGTAGCAGACCTCGAAAAGTATCAATGATATTGGAAAATTTCAAATACCAAAATGTTTTGCAAATAATTTTCCAGGAGCGATGTCCGTTACTTTTTCAAATTTGCATCCCGTTATATTTTTTTTTAAATTAGTTTTTAACATTTTAAAATTTACTTTTTTTTTAAACGAGCAGATAGACCAAACCAACGGTGAAAAAAAAAAAAAAAAAAATGCGCTGTGTAGAACAGACCTTTTTCTAGTTTTCCTTAGTTTTTTTTGTATTATCTTATTAAGCGTTTTTAACAATGAAACATAAAAAAAGAACAACAGAACTTTAACCCCTTATAAATTCGGATCAACGAATGCTACATAAAAACTAAGAACAGAAAAATTTAGTTTTCCAATCTCTAGAGGCGATGTTTTTTATTTTTTTTTTGTTTTATGTCCTTAAAAAAATAAATAAATCGGGTGGCACAACGGCTAATGAAGAACCAGGGCCTAGTGACTAACAACTCGCAACCATTCCTGTGTGCGCCTTTCGACAGGAATGGAAGGGACCTACAATTTTATGCCGAATCCGAACGGCTAGACGAGAAGCACTTATTCGTGACAAGTGATACTCTTAGAGGATTTGTCAATTCCTCGCAAGAGGCAGTAGCCCTGAAAAAAAACTTTTTAGTTTTTAGGTGGCCGAGGCTGGGAAGCGATCCCAGACCTCCAGCGTGACAGTCGAACGCACTATCCATTACGCTACGGGCTACTTCATGTTCTTAAGCCATTTATTTTTGCCTAGCATTAGGTATAACAAAACGAAAAAATAACAAAAGGCCAGTCGGCAGGTTTTTTAATTTGCAAAAAAATACCGCTCGAATTTCATGATTGAAATTGGTAAATGGGTTGTCTCTGAGTATAGAAAAAAATCGGCACGGCTTTAATTGTTGTGCGTCAGCCGCAATTTTGAAAAACGCGATTTAGCTTATATCTCGAGAACGACTTATCGTACAATTTTTTTTATATACAGGTTGTCCCGTAAAGGATGGTCAAAACTGAATATGGTGATAGGCCAGGTCATGACCTTTCAGAATTTGGTAACTTGTTCATACCGAATCATAACGGTTTTCGTGTAACGGCTATTTTTCGACATTTTAAAAAAACTTTTCTTTGAACCAGTTTTTTGCTCACCCTGTCCATAATTGACTTTTGTTTTTTACAATTTTTACACTAAAACTTTCGCTAATAGTTTGACTTATTTAACCGAATAAAAAAATGTTCATTTACATCACCATTTGCCTACAAACTAAAAGATAAACTCGAACTTTGACCAAAATTAATTTTTGACTTCAATCTTCTTAAGAGCTCCATGAATAAAATTCGTATGACACAATACAGGTTTTATATTCCAAAAATATCCCGTTTTTTTTTAGTTTTTATAAAGGTATACAACTTGCTAAGGCGGTGCCCAGATAGAAAGTTATAAACGTTTGAATCCAATTAAACAGGTTAAAAATTAAACATTATTGTTCAAGTATATCGATAAAATTAAAATATCTGAATTTTGGTGGAGGGCTTCATTCTGATGTCTTACTTATTTTTTAAATAAAAACCCTAAATTTGGGCAAGGACTTTCGATTTTGTAGGGTGAAAGGGGAAAAGTCCAGTATTTTTGGAAATTTCTCGAAATTCAGCTTTGTTGGAGTTATATTTGAACATCGCCTCTAGAAAAAGGTCTGTTCTACACAGCGCATTTTTTTTTAACCGTTGGTTTGGTCTATCTGCTCGTTTAAAAAAAAGTAAATTTTAAAATGTTAAAAACTACTTTGAAAAAAATATAAGGCGATGCAAATTTGAAAAAAGTAACGGACATCGCCCCTGGAAAATTATTTGCACAACATTTTGGTATTTGAAATTTTGCAATATCAGTGTCACTTTTCGAGGTCTGCTACTTTAAAAGAAAAAAAAAAAAAAAAAAAAAGGCCGCGATCTTCAGCTTCATTTTTTTTTTCATTTTCAAGTTTGAGAAACGTTATAGTTATAGTTATGGGGTAATTCTGAGGTCTGATTCATATCCAGTGCATTAAGAACATTTATAATGGTCATAGATTTATTTTTGCGCTTGTGTTTTCCACATCGCACTTTACGATAACAAACAAAATAAGCAAACAAAAAACTGACTGCCAACGTTAAAATTGAGAGCGAATAAAAAAAAAAGTCTCGTAAATCCTCTATTAAGGCTAAATATCCCCCTTAAAAAGTGAATCTTAGCGTTTTAGCTAAAACTGGTTTTAAATTAATAAAAACAATTAGTTAATAAAGGAAACTTCATTTAAAATCGTTAAAGGAAAATGAATAAATACAAATATTTAAAATCCATCAATTTCTAGTTTTTAATAGCGAGTTTAAATTTAATGGAAAGCGAATAAGTTAGGCCATAAAGAAAAAAAAATGGTTCATTCAGAGATGCAGCAAAAAATAACCATTTCTGTTAATTTTGATTTGCTGGAAAATGGTTTAATTGATTTTTTAATATTTTTGTATGGAAAAGCTTCTGAAAAGTGTAAATAGTATTGTAGTATAGCAAAATTTTTGAAAAATATTCATTCTTTTATTGAATATTTTGAAAACGACTTGGTCATTTTTTTTGAAACTTAAAAATATAAATTGATTTTTTAAAACATTTTTTAGAATATTAAAAAAAAATATGTTTCTAAAACTAAAAATATCATTAGTTGCCATACAAATGTTGAAAAATCGCTAAGAAAAATTTAATTTTGTACTATACTTTTTTACAATCCACTGAAACAGCCCTGCATGAGGTAGTGCGTACTATTGAGAAAACTATAAACTATAAAGAATATACTCTTGACACTTTCTTAGATGTTGAAGGGGCTTTCAACAACGTGCGACTGAATCCATTCTAGAGTCTTTAGTTGATTTTGGTGTAGAAGACTACATAAGGGAATGGATAATATCCATGCTCAGAGACAGACGGATTCAAGCTACGTTAGGTAATACAAACTCGACCAAACATGTAAGTAGAGGTACACCCCAGGGTGGGGTTATGTTCCCTCTTCTATGGCTTTTAGTCATGAATAAAATTCTTGTTAAGTTGGAAAGATGTGGAGTAAAGGCGGCGGCATATGCTGATGATTTGGTGATATTAGTGTCAAGGAAGTTTACGCCTGTGTTAAGTGAGATCACGGAAATGGCTTTAAGGAAGGTCAGCAACTGGGCCACGAGCTGTGGACTAGGAGTTAACCAAAGCAAAACTGAAATGATGCTATTTACTACCAAGACTAAGATACACCCCTTCACTCTACCCCGACTCAACGGCCAAACACTCTCACTCTCCTCTAAAGCTAAATATTTAGGTGTTATTCTCGACCCCAAATTAAATTGGAAGTTGAACATTGAAGAAAGGGTCAAGAAGGCCTGCATAGCATTCTATGCCTGTAGTAAAACTACAGTGGGGGCTTCAGTCGAAGATGATCCTGTGGACGTACACAGCCGTGGTATCACCGATCCTCACATACCCCAGCGGGAAATATCGTCCCCAATGAATTTTATAGCTGAATTCTTCAATCAATTCACTAGCCAAATAATAAAAGGAAACGTCATGCAATGATTTAGTCAGTGAAGAGTCAGGCGAGGTTTCCTCAGTTCATAGATTTGAACCCACTTTTCGCTTTATGTGTAGAAAACAACAAGACAACAGCAATCAATTCACTAGCCAGATAATAAAAGGAAACGACATGTAATGATTTAGTAAGTGAAGAGTCATGCAATGTTTCCTCATTTCATATATTTGAACCCACTTTCTGCTTTGTGTGAAAACAACCCTTTCTTTCGTTGAATTAAAAATTGCTTTTGATATGGAAAATTATAAGATGAAAAAACTGTTGAAAAGTCATGTAGAAGTTCATCAGTTCATCGTCTATGTCCACTTATATGCTTTGTAAAGTGTGCACCGCCATTGTGTGTTCTGATAGAAGTTGATTTTTTTTTGTGTTCTCTGTGTTGACATTGTCTACTGACAGTAAATATTATAAGAGGACTTGTGAATTTCTATTAAAATGAGGAAATCTCGGATTGTCTCAAAGTATTTCAGGTTGTTGGTTAATCACCACTTCGCATTTGAAGTGGTGATTAACCAACAACCACTGACCTAGTGATTTCACTTTAATTAAATTTAAAGTTTTAATTCTTATTCTATATTTTATTTTAATTGACCAATCACAAATTCACAACACATACACAACAGAGTAATGAATTCACTATTTATTTAATTTTCTTTACATTTTTCATATTGAATTAACTATAATTGCTGAATAAACAACAACCACTAATCTTGTGATTTGATAATTGAATTTTCATTACCATTTTCATCGAAAACATTGAACTGATGAATAAACCACATACATTTATGTAGTGAATTCACAGATCATGCAACCAACATGTTTTTCATCATCTGGGTCGGTGAATAAACAACATCCAACGAAGTAGTGATTTCGTTGGCGAATTTTCATCGGATTTTCAGCAAGTGCTTCCCGCCTAGGACATGCCCATGTTAATTTCATCAAAGGAATCAGCTGAAAAGTGGACGGTGCAGCTGCCATTCCTCAAGGAAAAAGCTGATCTTTCCTCAATGAATTTTTCAATTTTTCCCGCTGGGACGGTTCGATTGTATGGTGGCCTGCACTTAACAAAAAATATAACATCGATAGACTGAGGAAGGTTCAAAGAACTGCTAGCATTGGCACGACAGGGGCTATAAGATCCTGCCCGACTGATGCCTTAAGTGTTTTTCTGCATCTTCTACCACTTGATTTACATAATAAATATCTAGTATCTTGCAGCGCTTTAAGACTTAAAGAATCAAACTCTTGGTTTGCCAAGCCCTATGGTCACAGCAATATCACAGACTTGATTCCAATGGAAATGTTTTCGACTCCCACTGACTACTGCACCCCTACAATGAGTATCAGTAAGGATTTCAAAGTTAAATTTCCATCCAGGAAGGATTGGAATGATAACGTCGTGACGAAAGATTTCGACACAACTATCTTTACTGATGGCTCAAACATGGAGTGTGGCGTTGGTGCAGGAATCTTCTCTGAGTCTCTAAATGTATCTAGGTCCTTTCGGCTACCTGACCTTGCTAGCGTCTTTCAAGCTGAATTGCTGGCAATCAGGGAAGCTTGCAAGTTACTAAAAGCAGATCCAAACCAAAACCGTAATGCAGCTATTATTACAGACAGTCAAGCGGCTGCTAAAGCCATTTATTCAGCTACAGCATCCTCCAAACTAGTCCAGCAATGCCGGAATGAGCTTGCGGGTCTGAACACTGACCTCAATGTCACTCTTATCTGGGTCCCGGGTCACAGTGGCATTGAGGGCAATGAACGGGCTGACGAGCTGGCCAGGCAAGGTTCAACCCTTCATGACTCACTTGCGGAAAGAGTCAACATTCCGCTTGGAGTTATGAAGGGCAACATTCTCTCAATTTATCTTACTAAAGCAAACCGTAGGTGGAGCAGTTTATCAAACTGTATTATATCTAGGAAGATTTGGCCCACCTATGACAAGAACCGAACAATTGATCTAATACGCAGACCCAGGCAAGACATAGCCAGGGTAGTTGCAACCTGTAGCGGACACTGACCAATAGGAGAGCATGCAGCGAAGCTGGGCATACCTCACAATACTCACTGTCGGAGCTGTGAGGACCAGCAGGAAAAGGAAACAGTAGTTCATTTCCTCTGCAAATGCCTTGCTATGGCCAAAGCCAGAAAACAGTCACTCGGAAGAGCATTCTTTGACGACATTAACGAACTTTCTGAAATGAAGATCAAAGACTTGATTTCTTTTCTCAACGCGACGAAATGGCTCTAGGATAAATTTCGGCTACTTCTGCATTATACCTTCCGTCGATTCCCTATGATCACAAGATAGTGAACTAGGGTTCTGGTGGGGGTTTGTGGTGCACAGCGGCCGGATGATCATCCAATCAGATCAGTGGACGCTCCAGTGTCAGCCAACGAACTGCCTAGTGGGCTAACTGTGGATGGTGCGGGTGCGGGTGCTGATCTGGTTGAGTGAGTGATCCACTTTCTGATGATTGTGTTAAAAGCTACAACAAAATCCTATTCTAAACTAAATAAAAAGGGACGATATCCTGAGGATATGCCCATATTTTCTCTCTTCAATTCCATCCACAGGTTCAAACGAGTTGTGGTATCAAAACGGCGCACTTCAGCGCTAATTGGGCTATTTCTACCTACCTACCTACCATACTTTTTTACTACTATTAAATAAAAAAAATTTTTTTTTGCGTTCTTATTAATATTACTTCACATTGAAACTTTGTTCATTTTTTTAACTTTATAATTATTGGATCAATCAAACGATTAAAATAATTGTTCTTATGTAGAAGCTGCCAAAAATATACACTCACTGTCACTTGTTTGAGGCCACTTTTTTCATAAAAGTTTTTTTCTCGATAAATACCTGTAATACTACGTTTTCATTGGAGCCGAAATGAGGTAATTTCTAAATTAGCTCATTTGGAACGTCAAATTTGTATAGGAAATGACGTTCCAAATGAGCTAATTTCGAAATTGCCTCATTTCGGCTCCAATGAAAACGTAGTATAAGCAATATTTTTCCTGGAAATCTTTGATACGTGTGAGTAGGTATATCTATTTTGCAATAAAAAAAGGAATGGACTGCAAAAAAGCTAAAGAATATTCTGGAACTTCTACCTTGGATATTCCAACGAGACAACACCCATACTTCTTGGGTAGCTATTAGCTGGATTCATTTGGAAAACGTTGGATTTTTACCATGGCCACCCTTTTTGGGCCTGGTAGTCTAAGAAAGATAGGAACTGGCCGGGAACAAATAAATTCATAAAAAACCAATGCGGGGATTTTGGGAGACTTTGGATATGTTGTTGAGGGTACAATTCTGCGTCGATACCCAGCAATAAAATTTCATGAATTTCATGTATAAAATGTTTGCGGAAGGTACATTTGTTATAAGAGGAAGTGAAGTGACAGACTATGGGTAGGACTTGAATCGCATCTTGTAATAGAACATGTGTTTATGCGATCTCTGAAAAGCAGAGGAGAAATAACGAGAGGAAATGGACATGCGGAAAATCAGAGGGCAATATGGCTGTGTTCTATGCGCGCTTGTTCAATTTACAACTGGCTTTGCAGGAGTATGCAGGGGTTCTTATGCAAGCTAGTGAACAACACAAAGAAATAAGAGACAGCAGACAAAAAAGAGACACCAATGAGCTTTGAGAACAAGCACATGAATCAAGGAACAAATACTACAAGCGATATCGATGCTCAATATATGCCAGGTTTCACGGAAACGACAAAGTAAAGATTTATTTAATATGCTAGCTATATCACCAGATCCACTTGACCCATATTAGATACCAAAAAGAGCTGAAAAAAGTTACTGCCCAGAACTCATAAGTCTTGAATGTTGAAAATGGCTACGATGCCGATGATTTCTTTTTTCGGAAAATTAGATCCATAGTAGATAATTTAAAAAAAGACGTATTACGTATTCTATTTTATTTTATAAATATAAATTTTGTATTCGATTTGATTTTTTTTTGTCCGTTTACTTTTTCCCTACACTGTTTCATATAAAATATATCACTCAATCAGTTTTTAGAATATACTGATGCCCCACCAAATGAAAACAATTCTATTTTATAATACTTTTTAAAAAGTATTTCAGAAATTGGTTCGTTAACTTTAAGCATCCACTGTTGTTTTCAATTCACTTGAATAGTCAAAAACTTATTTTTTTACAAAGTTTTGAAAATTTAGGACTGTTTTAAATTGTTTACTTTAAGGCTTTATTCTGTTAATTACTTTTTCTACGAAAATCTTACTTCAACCATTTATTCTCAAACACCCTGTACAGTAATTTTCTTAAAATTCACACTTTTTATGGCCTTGCAAATTACCTTTAAGATGAAAAAAGTTATGATTTTTGCAACGAAAAAAGTCATTTTGGACCACAGTGCGCCGCCGCCAGCGCCGACGATTCAAATAATATTTAATACAAGTCCTTTTGAAAACTCATTTCTGAGTTTATGAAATAATAATTATTCCTTTTAAATATAATTTTGCATGTGTTTTCATGGAAAGTGGGGACAGTATTTTTTCCAAACCCAAAGCTTTTAAAATTTGTATTATACTTAAATAGTTTCTTAGGTTTCCTTGGTTTGCAATGAATTACAAAATGATACTAATCTCTCAAACGGTTATAACGGCATTGGTCTCTCGCAAGGTGGAGTTTTTCTGTAAGTAAAAATTTGTAAGGAAAATATTTCAATACGTTTCTTATTTAATATAGTTTTATTTTTTTTTTTTCAAAGACGAGCAATAGCTCAACGCTGCCCTTCGCCACCCATGAAAAATCTCATAACACTTGCCTCTCCGCATCAAGGAGTTTACGGTCTTCCCAAATGCCAATCAATGCAACTATGGATATGTGATATGTTAAGACATTTTTTGTTTCTAGCTGCATACAAAAGGTGAGTTTTAATGGGGTTTTATAAATTTGGTGTTTACCTATGGAGTTTTATTATACAAATAAAGATTTTCAGCTCCACACAGAAATTCCTGATTCCTGCTACTTATTGGCATGATCCTTTCAATGAGATTATGTACAAGTGGCACAGTACGTTTCTGAGTGACATAAATAACGAAAGGGAGCAAAAGGAGAAATACTCCCGAAATTTACAAAAACTTGAAAGGTATATTTTTGAAAATCATTTTTACAAAATGTATGATGTTTATGTAGGTAATGTATGTAATGTACATACATACATGCATATGTTGGATTATTTATTCAACCTAACTTTTAGATTTATAATGGTAAAGTTTCAAAATGACTCAATAACACAACCTAGGGAAACACATTGGTTTGAATTCTATTTGCCTGGACAGGATAAGGTTATTTTACCGTTGAAAAAGAGCAAATTGTACACAGAAGTAAGTAAAATGAATGTTAACTTTTCTTGTCATGACAAAAAAAAACAAATATTTTCTTCTTGTTTTCAAAGGATAAACTGGGACTTGCAATAATGGACAAAAAAAGCAAACTTGTGTTTTTAGAACTCAATGGGGAGCATTTGAGGTATTCTGATGACTGGTTTGTTGCGAATATTATTGGATATTTAAGAAGTTGAAGGAAAAATTTCCTTTGATAAAATAAGATTAAATATTTTTGTTTTATTTAAATTTATTTAGAAATACTCACATCAGACAATTTTGATACGAGAGTATATTTTATAAGCTTAATTTAATTTTTAGTAAATAATTAAAATTGAAGTTTGTATGTGTTTCCATGTCGCGTTGTGCCATATACTCGAGCCGAGATATTAAAAATAAAGTATAATTAATTAGTAATATCTACCTATAAATAAAAAGCAAAAAGCTTACTGAAAGCAAAACTTTTGTAGTGTGACGACCTAAAAAGTACTTTTTTGAAAGGGTTTTTTGAAAGTGACTTTCACAGGTGTGACTTGTTACTGAAAGCGTTTTTACGAAAGACAAATCGCTTTTAAAAAACGAAATCTGCTTTCATCAGAAAGTGTTAAGGTGGCATCACGCACTGAAAAGAAAGTGCTTTCAGAAAGCGTTTCGAAAGTCCCCATTTTGAAATTGTCCAAAAGGTGCTTTCAGAGAGCAGTCACACTATGAAAAGGAAGTGCTATATCTGAAAATGACTTTTTACTTTCAAGAAAGCAAATTTTCTGAAAGCACTTTTCGGTCCGCCACATCATCGTAGCCATCCTTCAATGGAATTTGACAGTTCGTACATTGATATACAGGAAAGAAACTAAATTTTGGCATACACAGAATATTTCGTTCCGGATGTCACACAGAAGTCACTATAAAATCACATTTAGTCCAGTCAAATTAGACAAAAAAAAAAGCCCTAACCGGGACAAAATTTTGAACAGGGGTGGAATCGCGCAAGGTGATTTGTGATTATCACATTTGTGACAGTCACAGGTGATAGGATTTGATTTTCCATCTGCATAAAGTGATCACCAAAAAAAAGTGCAAATTTGGTATCACTTTCAGAGAAAACATTGTTTTGCACACATACTAGTAAGATTTGACATTTCTCACAAGTCGATTTGAAGATTTTCTTTACTGCGGCCACCAAATTTATTCAAAAGTGTTGAAATTAAACAATTTTAGTAAATAGTTGCAAGTTAATTAAACAAAATTGTGAGGTGGATAGATTTTAAAAATATTGAAAAATATAAATGCGTTTCGAGTTCAAGTGATTAAAAGAAACCGTCGCGGATGTTTTTCTCTGCTGATTTAAAGAAACCCGCTCTTCGAATTCCATCCATTATTGAAGATTATTTTTTTCTGGAATAAAATCACAATTGTTTGAGTTAATTTTGGCAACTATTCACTGATATCAACTCATTTTAATACTTGCTAAAAAGACGTGACCATTCAATGAACTTTTGAATAGATTTGTACGGAGATATAATCCTCATTGGACATAATAATGAAACTATTCCTACATACATACTTGTATGTATGTAAGCAATATTGACATAATGTTTTTTTCATGACGAATTGTATTTTAATGCCCTTTTAGAAATAAAAAAAAACTATGTAGATATTCATATATACATTCATTTAAAATATAAGGTACCTAACTTGAAAATGCAGAAAATATAGCATACATGAATAGTTTAACATGAAAGTGATAGCTAAATAGCTGTCACCAAAAATAGTCACAAAAATATGATTATCACTGGTGACAGTCACCTTACGCAGACGGAATGTGTCGATAATGACTATCACTTATCACATATCACCTTACCCGATTCCACCCCAGGTGGTCATGTTCGGAAAAGTGTCCTTAATCATATGTGAAAAGTCGCAAGCAATCCGCGTTGGCGTAGGACTATAATCTTGAAAAAACGCAGCCATATTGCACTTTTTGTTTGTGTAGTTCTGCTGAAGTGGAGTGTGGTTTTACCTAATACTAAGTTTTCATTAGAGCCGAAATGAGGTAGTTTCGAAATTTGGCAAAAAAGTGTTTTCATTATCAAATTAGCTAATTTCGTTTGACATCTCATTTCATTTTGAATTTGGAATGGCAGTTAGCCGTTTATTTTTGTTGTTTTTTCTTTCTGTTTTGTGTTGGTGAGTATAGTGTATTGATATTTTCATACAAAAGCTTTTAAGAGCTTTTGAAACTGATTCCCGCTGGATGCATTCACCTAATTTCCAACATAATTTCGTGCAAATGAGGTTGAAATTACCTCATTTCGAAATGTGATTTTGTATGGGAAATTAGGTAATTTCGGATCTCATTTGGAAATTTGCAACGAAATTACCTCATTTGGCCCAGTGAAAACGGCATATAAAACGTACTAAATGTCTGCCAAAAATGTCAGATTCGCTGCCACAAACGCGGCACTAACTGGCTGCAGACGAATAATACTTCAACCACAAACACATTATTCGTTTGTCTTAAAGTCCCCTTTCACAAAGGGAAACCAGTTCCTGGAGATTTTGTTGACGTTTTCCTTTAATTGTATTGTAGCTTTCACACAAGGAAACCAAATTGCCAGAGATTTTTTTTTTTTTAACGCACATTACGGGCAGTGTGAGAAGGAATGTGATAAAAATCTGATCAAACGTTGACCGTGGAGATTTTTTTTCATTCTTCTTACTTCTTGCCCTTCTCGCCCACAAACTCCCAGTTGCCGGCAACTCAGTTTCCTTGTGTGAAAGCAGTCATACTTCAACCACAAACACATTATTCGTTTGTCTCAAACCGTTTTCAAGTTATTTTCAAAAAACCCATTTTCATGACCTTTGACCCCTTGTAACTGACCTAGCGGTCATCTGATTGATGAGGAAATCGTATCAGTTTCTAAAGAGTACCATTACCAATGATCACACCAAATTTCAGCCTCGAACTAATTTTTTTCCTTTCTTTGGCATTTTTTTTGTCTGTTCTTACTAAACTATTATGAAGTTAGCAGATCACTCGATTACACCCGCTATTTGCTGACCTGGAAAATCGTGAATAGAATTGCAAATAACCGTTACTCTAGCTGAAAGTTGCACTGCCAAATGTTGCAAGGGTGCTACATGAATATTTGAATGGAAGGAAGAGTCACCAATAAATAAACTTAAAAATAAATTCTAGGAATAAGCTTTTTTTTCAAAAAGTAAAACTGTAAAATAGTTTTTAACGAGCTACAAAAACCAGCTACAAAATGTGCCGTCCTTAAAAAATTGCCGCCATGGGATGTCCCTATATTAAATAGCAAAAAAGGTTATTGCACTGCAGGAAAATAAAAAAAAAAAAACAAATTTTTGAGGACGAAAAATTATTCAGTTGCATCTTTGAGAGCATATAACGTGTTTGGCACACACATTTAAACAAGTCTAGCGAATTTACAATCACTTCAGAAAATTAGGTTTGAAATTTGAAAAATTATTGCTTTTCTTTTGCCCCCATATTAATAAACGAAGCCAGCGGCGAGTTATCTTTAACTTGCGGATTAGGAGTAAGATTTCTGCCACTTACGAGCTAGCTAAACCACCAATGAAGGTAGTTTAGCGAAGGACTAACTATGTCAAATAATTATACCTTCCTTGATGGTTTAACTAGCTCGTAAGTGGCAGAAATCTTACTCCTAATCCACGAGTGAAAGATAGCTTCGTTTATTAATATGGGGGTTGATGTTTAACTTAGCAAGCTTGTATTTGTATGCACATGTTTGTACAGTACAGTGTTTGATGTGGTTTGTAGTCCAATTAGTGACTGTGAATTTGAAGCATTTTTACGACTGGGACAATTTTTGATTGGACTCTTTGGGCTCAACAAATTAATTAATTTTAAGAATAATGGATTGATAAAAAAATATGAAAAAGTAAGCAGGTGTGTAAATTTATTCTTTTAATTTCGTTTTGCCGCCGGCGGCAAAGTGCCGCCCGGGGCCTTTGCCCCCCTTAAGCTACGCCACTGATGTATATTGTATAGTTATATTTAATATATAATGTTTACTGGGTGTCGTAAATAATGGATAACCTTACGATCGCTTATAGCTGACCTTAAGACCTTTCAGAAAAAAAAAATTAAAAAACAAAGAAAGTACGACTTCCCTTAAATTGTTTTTTATTTTTATAATATTCTAGACTAATTGTAGTTTTCTTAAACGTACATTTCTTAATTAAAAATCGTACTTTTTTTATTTTCCCGCAAAAGTTGACAATCTCTTAAATAAAAAAAATTATGAAAACATAAGTGGCCAATTATTTTAAAAAGTTGTTTGTTTAAGGTACTTCTCCAAAATAGTACAACACTTGCATTTATATTCAAAAATAATCGTTAAATTTGGCTTACATTTATTAAAACAACTTTTCATTGTTTCAAATCTAAATTAAATTAGAGTAAACAGTCAATTATATGCAAGAAATAAGTGGTAGGTATGTCGCGATTGCTCTATATTAAGAATTATTTTTGAAAACTCAATGTTTCGAAATCAACTAAGTCAATTTTTGGGAAACTTGTTCCTGGAACCGAAAATAAAGGAACATCCTATACATGTCTACAAAATTTTGAAAAACCGTTGAGGAGAAATCTTATTTTTTCTCGAAAACGGCTCCAACGGTGGCGTCTTCTTAAATAAGTATCTACATAATGAAGATACAATATACTTTTAATTACAAAATAATTTTATTTTGCGTTCTTATGAACAGTACTTCCTATATAGAACCATTTATCATATTTTCGACATTACCATTATCATTGGATGATCCGATTAAATTTTTACTTGCGATGTATAGGTACTATATGCAGGGATGTGACCCGGTATTAAATGGAACTGTTTGGCCCTTTTCGAATAATTTCGGGTCGACCCGAAACTGGTGCAAAACCGGCACTAAATTAATTCCGTCACTAAACTCGGCCCGAAATTATGTGGCCCCAAATTGGCACTAAACCGGTGCGAAATTGGCACGAAAAAATTTTCGTCACTAAACTCGGTCCGAAATTGTCTGGCCCCAAATTGGCCCTTAACCGGTACCCGAAATGGCACTTAATGGTGCAAATTTGGAAAATATTTCCGGCACTAAACTCGGTTCGAAACTATCTGGCCCTAAACTTGCCCGAAATTCGGAAAAAGTGGAATTAAGTGGCGCTAAAGTTAAAGTTGAACAGAAAATAACAAAAAAAAATAATGGTGGATTCAAACACAAAAAAAAAAAAATATTTTCAAATTAGGGAGGTTCAAAAGATTTTTATTTTTAAACGATTTCAATAAAATTGATTCAAGTTATGATAAAATTGGGGAAGAAAACAATGTTTTGCACAGCAGGGTGGCTCGAAAAATGTTTTTTTTTGTTCGATTTCAATGTAATTGAAACAGGTTGCAGTTATGGTAGAATTATGAAAGAAAACAATGTTTTGCACAGCAGGGTGGATCAAAAAAATGTTTTTTTGATCGATTTCAATGAAATTGACGCAGGTTACAGTTATGGTAGAATTATGAAAGAAAACAATGTTTTGCACAGCAAGGCGACATGAATGAAGCTTGCAATTGCAATCCAATAACGCAAATGATAAGTAATCCCGTTACTTTTTAATAACAGAAAATCAAATCCGTTGTTCCTCAAAACTGTATGGAAACAATGCAAGTGTTAGAGGAAACCCCGAATAATGTTTAACTTATCTACATATGTACGTACTAAGAAATTTACTTGTACAGGCCCTTGCAGAGGAGGGGAGTGTGGTGTTAAAAAACACTTAAACACACGTTCCGAATGCCAAAAAATTGAAATTTGCTCCAAAAACCTCAAAACTTTATTTCTGCTACCTATTGAATTTTTTATGGCAAAAACCTAAATTTATTTATTTATGTCACTAAAATTATTTTAGTGATAACATGTCCGAAGTACGAACCTACATGTCTTATTTAAAGACATTTTGTTTAGAAAATTTTGTCTCTTGTTTAAATGGGGGGAATCATACCCTCCCTCCTGTACGCTTTTTATTTTCTTCCTTATTTTATCTTAACTACAATCTGTTTTCCTTTGAAATCGGTAAAGAAACAACTGAGTTAACATTTGTTTAACCACCCTGATATGCAAAACATTTTTTTCTTTAATAATTGCAATCATCATCAATTTCATTTAAATCGATCAAAAAATTATTTTTTTCTTTTATACCAAGGTTGGTCATTTTGTTTAGAAGGTCATTCGTTATATTTTCAAAATTGTTTAGAAATATTTAAATGTTTTAGTTATAGTGCTACTAAAGATTTAGGTATAGTTTTTTTAAACCATTTCTTAATTTTGAAAATAAGCTGTTAAATTGTGTTTAAATAAGACTTTAATCTGCTTTGTATAATTTAAAACTTGTGCACTTTCTTAAGAATACACTTATTAAAATTATATCATTTAGTCTTAGAGAAATGAATTTGGGTCACTTTGAATGATTTTGCTAGATATTTACAAAAAGTGCCCACTCTTGTTTTTTGTATTTCGCATTCACTATCTACGCATGGTAATCAAAAGCAATTTTCAAACGATGTTTTTTGTTGCAATTTATAATTGGATAGGAAAATAAAAGTTACATATCTCTTCAACAGTTCTATATTTTACTATGCAAGATTTGTCAACACTGTCAAATTTTTTTTTTGTTATTTTGTTGATTAAAAATGTGTACAGAATTGAAATACAGTTTTTTTAGTTTTAAAGAATTTTAAGACAGAATTTTGGATTTACAGTCACACCGAATTTTTCAGTAATTTACAGAATTTTGGACATACAGAATTTTAGAATACAGAATAACAACCTGTTCCCTTCTACGATAACTGCAATTTATGTTAACTTCACTGAAATTGCTCCAAAAAACTTTTTTTCGAACCGTCCTGGTGTGAAAAACATTTGTTTCTATTATAATTGCAATAAATTGCATAACTGCAGCCTGTGTCAATTTCATTGAAATCGATCAAAAAACATTTTTTCGAATCACCCTGCTGTGAAAAACATTGTTTTCTTTCATTATTCTACCATAACTGCAACCCACGTCAATTTCGTTGAAATCGATCAAAACACCATTTTTTAAACCACCCTGATGTACAAAACATGAACTACCCAAATTCTAAATTTATTTTCTATTTTTTCTTTAATAATTCTATTTCAAAATGAAAATCAAACAGAAACTCGGTGCAAAACCCGACCCGAAACTCGGTCCGAAACGTTTAGTGCCGGGCCGGCCCGAAATTAAATTCAATTAATTTCGGGTCGACCCGAAACTAAACCAACTTTAAGAGTTTAATTTCGGGCCGGCCCGGATTAAACTCTAAAAATTAATTTAGTTTCGGGTCGACCCGTACAGCCTAAACGGCTGAAGGGATTTTCTTCAAACTTCAAACATTTCAAACATTTTTTTTGTCGCCAAAAAGGAAAATAATATTTTTCTCAAAAACGGGTCCGAGGATTTTGTTAAAAAAAATTCAAATAAATTAAGTAGGTAAAGAAATGCTACTTTTTAATAATTTTTTTATTTTCATAAATTGAATATTTTGGGTACCGATTCAAAATAGCTTTTAACGGCTTTAGTCCTTAAAAATTGGCGTTTCGTCCCGGCGTTCTCACTTGGACTCTTCAGTTGACAGTTACGGCCTTGTCAAGACGCAATTTTTATTAAGTTCAGTCCAATTTACATCAATTTTACAGCGAAAATCAATTGTGAACTATATCCAACCCAATTAGAATTTCTAATCAAGAATTGTTGGAAATTTTGTTACCCGTGGCTGGCATTGTTTACATATATGTATAAATGGTTTTTTTATAATACAAATTCTTTATACTACTGAAATAAATCCATTTTGTAGGATTTTTTGATTTGCTTGAAAACAGTTAAATTAAAAATTTTCATTTTGTATGGTAAAATTTCTAGAAAATATGAACATCATTGTAAGCCAAAATTAAAAAAATCTTTTTTTGAAAATTAAAAAAAAAATCAAAATTTTTTTTGAAAACTATATTATGAAAACGACATGGTCAATATTTTCAAAACTAGGTGTAACATAGTTTTTTATTAATTTGTAGAATACTTGAAAAAATCATCTTTCTAAATTAAAAACTAACGGTACCTTCCGTACAAATGTTGGAAAACCGTTAAGAAAAAAATTATTTTTCTCGAAAACGGCTCCAAGAATTTTGATAAAAAGATGTGTGTTTACTATTTAAGGTATGGTCAATATTTTGATGAGAACAAATTTTACCAATAACGGTTAATAACGGTACCTGCTATAGAACCGATTTTTTTTTTGTATTCAAATTTCTCATTGACGGCTGCTCCGAATTCAACCAAAAGTTTTATACAAGAGCTACTTGACAATTCCAGTAATTTTGCATGTACAAATTTTCAAAAATATAATTTTTTGGATTTCAAAAAAAAATTGGAATTTTTTTTTTTGAAAATTCAGTATCATGAAAACGGGCTAATGATTTTTTTTGCATTTTGTGTAAAATTGTGTTTTTTTTTTTTTTTTTTTTTGTTAATTAAGCGCGCACTAAAGGGGTTCTTACTACCCTTAAATTGTTTAAACACAGTGCGAGCGTTAGGAAAATAGGAAAGGATTTAAGAGGAGATGCCGGTGCACATTGGTTTTGAACCTTTGAATATCAAAATGGCAGGGAAAAATAGTGCCGGGTAAAGCATTCCACATTCTTGTAGTGCGACTAAAGAAAGAATCTCTATACTTAACAGTACGTCCGAAGTTGGGCTCAAGGGTAAACTGATGTGCATTCCTAGAAATACGAGTATTACGGTTGAATTGTTTTAGGGAAGGAATGCAACTGGCTATTTCGCTAGAGCACTGGTTATGAAAATAACGATAAAATAACGAAAGACATGAAACATTGCGTCGGTGTTCGAGAGGTGCAAATGCTTCTGTTATATTTCTATCACCTATCATTTTCATAGCTCTTCTTTGAATTCTATCCAATAGACTCAGGTGAGTTATTGGAGCACCTGCCCAAACATGAGAATTGTACTCGAGTTTTGGACGAATAAAGGCTTTATAGATAACAGCCAGATCAGAAGGGGTGAAAAATTTTTTGCATCGCCGAAGAAAACCTAAACATTTAGCAGCATTTTTGGCAACATCAAATATGTGATCGTTCCACAGAAGGTGGTCTGTGATACACATACCGAGGACTGAAAGCTTTTCGGTTTCCTCAATGCACGAACCACTCATGGATAGTGGCATGAGGGGTGGGTTTCGTTTTGACGACACTAGACAGCATTGAGTTTTTGAAGCATTAAATTCTACGCGATTTTTGATTCCCCATTGGACAATGCTGTCAAGATCAGAATTTAATGACCTTGTCATACGCTGCCGTTCAAGTTCCACATCCGAAGGACATGGATGAGAATCTGTAAACGAATATGAGAAGCTGAGGGTACTGTCGTCAGCGAAACAGTTTAATGGATTAGAAGTTTCAGACAAAAGATCATTTATAAAAATAAGGAAGAGAGTCGGAGACAAAACGGAGCCCTGGGGCACACCAGCATTTATTTTGTGGATTTCAGACTTGAAACCGTCTAATACAACTTGTATTGATCGGTCCGAAAGGTAATTTCTAATCCAACGAAGAAGAGATTCATCGAAACCAAATGCGCGCATTTTCGATAAGAGAGCTTGATGCCAAACTCTATCAAACGCTTTTGAAATATCAAGTGCAATAATCTTACTTTCTCCAAAACGATGTAAAGATTTGTTCCACTGTTCGGTGAGATATACCATCAGATCACCAGTGGACCTATTGCTACGAAAGCCGTACTGCCGGTCATTAAGAAGCCTTCGTTCTTCGAGATATTTCTTGAGCTGAAAATTGATCAGCGTTTCCATGACCTTGGAAAGAAGGGACGTAAGTGCAATCGGACGATAGTTTGAGGGTGAAGAAGATACGCCTTTTTTAGGGACAGGCTGGACAAATGCTGTTTTTCATCCACTCGGAAAGAGACCAGTAGAGTAGGACAGATGGAAAAGCTTACGCAGTGGTTTTGCCAGCGTTGAAGAACACCTCTTCAGAACAATGGGAGGGATACTATCCGGGCTAGCGGATTTGTGAATGTCGAGATCTTTTAGAACTCTAGCAACTGCACGAGTGCGAAAGAAGATTTGCCCCATAATATCGTTTACTCTCTCAATTATTAAATACTAAATGTTGGCATACTAGATTTTATTTGTGAAAATGAGCGAAATATTTTATATATAAAAAATTAACTTTTAAGAAAACTGCGCCAACGATTTCTTTTTTTTTTTTTTTTCATAAATTCATATTTATCAAACAAATTAGATGGCATACTTTTTAATGCTATCATAATATTTTGGAACCATAGCTATGTAGGTACTTGTACATCATCAATTTCTAGCTAAGTTAAAGTTTTTAGCTACAAGAGCAAGTTTGTGCGATCCAGTCGGGCCCATTTTTTTTATATACAGAAGCAGTTGGAGCAACCGATAAATGTCATTATTAAATTTAACGAAGCAGTAGCTAAACATTTAAAAGAGTTTGGGGAAACTGGCCGTAAATCTTTTTTTTTTTCAAAAAAAAAAAAAAAACACAACTTCTATATAAATTAAAATATCAAACTAGAAAACCTTTTAATAAAACATTCAAATTATGCTTAAATTTTTAAACTTGAACTAGCCTGGCCCATTCATCACAACGAAATATTAAGTTTCATGGTTAGAGAAAAATCAAATTTCTTCATACGTGTATTCTTAGTTTATCAAAGCGATTTAGAAAACAACTACATATTTATATATATATACAAGGAATTAAAATACCATTTTGCATCTAAATGCCCACTCACTTTTGCCATTAATATCACTAAATTTATTCGAAAAATAAATTGAAAAATAAACAAATTTGTTTTCTCGTAACTTAGAATTTCTGTCGTTAAATAATGTGCAAATGAAATATTTGTTTAGAATTTGTGAAGCCATTTCAAAACTATTTTTAACTTTTGCTGGAATATTTGTTTGAATACTTACTTATGCACCAGGTTGGGGTAAATATCTGTTGCCGTTATTCTCTTTTTTTTTGGTTTTTGAAGGAACGGCCACGGGCATGGATATGGACACACAGGCACTTCTTCTAGTCTGGAACTGGCAGGTTTGTAGATTCAGAAAATATTTGAATTACAAAATTTTGCAATTAATTTATTCTTGTACATTGCACTTCTTATTAATTCTATTGTAAATTTGGCAAACACACAAGACACAGCGGAATGTTTAAATGGAAAGGCAGTGGTTGTAATTAAATAATTTTCATTGTACATATACGAGTATGTAGGTGTACGTAATAGGTATAATGGCAACATGAATTATATACTGTATACGTAGTTCGCTGCCTTGCACTTATGGGGCTAGCAGAGAACACAGAAAATAATCATTATATTTCGTATAGTAATATTCCAGGCGAATAAGGATGGAAACGAGGAAGATTTGGATGCAACGTAGGTTTTTGTGGTAGGAACAATGATTGTACAAAGTTAATCTGGCTAAAAAAGATTTGCATTTGAAGGAAAAAATAGAAAAAATCACCCCCTGTTTTTTTTATTTATTTATTTATTGCTTAATCCAAGCGTTCTTGGTAGCACTAAAGAGAGAAGTTTTAAGGGACAGAGTCGACATCATTAATGGTCAGAATAAAGATCAAGGGGCCCAGATGACTACCTTGGGGCACCGGAAGTTGCGAGGAAAGGGTCAGATCCTTAAAGCGGTGGCAAAACATCTGGACCAGCGGATTTGTCGTCCTTCAGTTTGTTTAGCTGTTCTTCAATAACTAGAGATTGTATTGGGATGGAATTTAAGGATGTTTGGTTGCAGGTTATAAGGTAAGAAAAGTATTCGAAATCAGGCTGGGAGGTGTTTGTAGAAAAAGACTGACCCGAAAATTGGGCAAATAAGTTGGAGATTTGTTGCGGGTTATCTGAACTGGAATTAAGATGTTTCAAAGTTGAATGGTAGCTATCAGATTTTCTTTTAGCATTCAAGAAGTGAAAAAAGCTTTTTAGGTCATTTATGATGCCATGACACAATACCAAGTGTCAAAAGGCCAAACCCCGAAATTATAAGGCCAAATTTTAAGAGTTGGCATTATATCGCTTTGTAAAGTGTCATAAGGCCAATTTTTGTTTAGACATAAGACCAAATGTAAGTTCACTTTCATAATTTATATTTTCGATCAATTCTTTTCATTAATAATTTTTGGTTTAAACTTGGTTCGTACCTACCTATACCTATGGGGTTTTCCATTGGTAAATTAAGAATTTGATGTGGAATTTGATTTTTTTCGTGACGAATGGAATCATATTTGAATTGATTTTTATTTTGATATGGTTTTGGTGTATTTTTGTGTCTGTGAACCTGTAAATGGTATCGGCTGACGAATACAAAAAAATCATTCAACTGTTTTTAAACATTCAAGTTTGTTTTTTCATTTCATGGGATTTCAATTTTTAAATTATAAATAGACGATTACAAGGCTGTAATTAATGATGAGGGATAAGTTCTATGCTAAAGTCTCATTTCAAAATGCTTCCATTTTAATTCAATTATTACTTACTACTTTAGTCCTTATCTTTTCACACAAATTTTCTTTCTCTACTGAAATGAATTAATGAAAACATGCACTTGTCAAAATAACAGCTGGCAATTGTACTGGTATTAGTAAAAGGAGGGGTAGATCCACCGAAAAATACGGATTTGCAAAATTGATTCAGAATCAAAAAAATATCAATATTTGTTGACCAATGGAAGGTTTTATTTGTCAGAATCGGTGTTTTGACAGATATGTATCAAAAAAGTATTAAAATTTTGTACCAATGGAAAACCCCAATAGTTGCGTGATGTATAAAAGTAATTTTAGTTTTTTTAAAGAAAGATAAAATATCTAATTGCAATAACAATTTTAATATTTAAAGACATACGTACTTTTACTTGGTTAGTATACAGATAAGATATTGATATTGAGTGAGGCCGGGTGAAAACTTTTGCAGTAAAAGCTAGTGAGAGCATTGTCAAGATTGGGGGCATTTACGATATCGTTAAAAACGGTAGAGCTTACCAGGTTATTAAGATTAGGAAAATTTGTTCTACGAAAGTTGAAAGATGATTGTCTTTCCGATTGAGTGGCATGGGAAGAGAATAATTTAGGTGTGTGACGTCACAATTTATTTATTAATCCGTTAATTAACTAACTTTAGAACTTATAACTATTTAAATACAATTTTAATACACTTAATAGAATTTCAGAATTTCAGGAAAAGAGGAGGCTTAGATATTTTGTTATTTTCTATATAACAATGCAAACATGCAACATAGAAACAAATCATTACACACAAACTTGTTTTCAAGATGGAATTTGTATAAATCTCTCTAATGTTCTATTTCGGTGGTATAAAGCATAATATAAAAATAGCTGCTCTACTTTTTTAAAAAAAGAAAAAGATTTTTTAGAAGTTTTTCGTTCTTTTAAAATCGCTACAAAAGTTACTTAAAAAAATAAAATTAATATTATACTTTATGATTTATGGTTGTTAAGGCCCCATCACAAACAGAAAGGAAAATGTTCCTAAAGTTTCTCAAAACACTTTTTGGGTCGTCACATTATGGATTATGAAAGCAAAAGCGTTTTCTGAAAGTGTTTTGTGTATAAATTGTAGCTTTTTGCAGCTATTCTAAATATAATAACAAACAAAACTAAGCTCAAAGTGACAAATACCACAACTATTTTTCCCTTTGAGCTTAGTTTCGTTTGTTGTTATCCAGAATAGCTGCAAAAAGGAGTTCGCTATAGAAATTTTTTTGCGAGGAAGAGTTATTGAAATTTATGCAGTTAACTGTTGTGGAAATCATTTAACGGAATTTGCTATATGTGACTGAACAAAATGCTGCTTATCGTAGGTCAATTTGGGTGCGGACGTTTTGGGAACGTGGCGCTAAAAACAAGCAACACTCATGAAACCGGTCAACCAGTCTGCCTAGCGATATGCCGCCACAATCTTAATCTTAAATCCGACGATTCAAAAATAATTGATGACTTAACTTCTCTTGGACTTCATCAATTTAACGACGTTTTAAATACAAATGGAAAGTAGCTTGATCTAGTATTTACTTCCTTTGACGATGGTATTACAGTTGAAAAATCAATTGAGCCTCTAGTAAATGAAGACAATCATCATCCAGCGCTGACTTTTACTCTTCCTCTGAACTCAAATAATTTTGAAAATGAAATCTGTGATAATTCGTATACTTTTAATTTTAAAAAGACCGACTTTGTTAAACTAAATAACTTGTTATCACAAGTAGACTGGTCTTGTCTAAATAATTGTTTAAATGTTAACTCTATGGTCTTTGCTTTTTATAATATTTTGTTTGATTGTTTTCTTAATTCTGTACCTCTTGCTATTGTAAAATCAAGTTCTTCAGTTCCAAATTGGTTCGATAGTGAAGTTAAAAGCCTTAAAAATCGAAGAAACAAATTATGGGCCACATACAAAAATTCACCAAGTGAAACAAATTTCAATAATTACTGTGAAACAAGAGATGTTTTTAATAGAACCTCAAGTTTAAAGTATTTGAATTATATTCAGAAGGTGCAAAGAGATCTCAAAATGAATCCAAAGCAGTTTTGGAACTTTATAAGTACTGACCCTCGGGTTATAACACAACTATTTTCGGAATTTTTTCAAAGCACTTTCAACTGTGATTCACACAATTGTGATATTTTAAACTGTGATATATCTAACTGCGATACATTTGAAAAAAAAACTTTGGCCTTTTAAAACATTTTACTTACTTGACTGATATAAACTTAAATACTAATTCTAACGAAATTGAAAAGTTTATATCTAATCTCGACGATAGTTGTATACCAGGACCTGATGGGATACCTTATACTATCTTAAAAAATTGTGTCAGTCCCTTCCTTCCTTTGTCAGTTTTATTTAACTATTCATTGTCTTCTTGTATATTTCCATCAATTTGGAAAAATTCTTTTATAATTCCTCTTCACAAGAAAGGTAAAAAAGACGAAATCAAAAATTATAGACCTATAGCTAGATTATCGGCCATTCCTAAACTATTCAAGGCAATTATTTGTAAATCACTGTGTTTTTATGTTAAGCCTATTAATGTTTCAAATCAACATGGCTTTACAAGGGGCCGCTCTACAGTAACTTTTGTAATGGAGTTGGTGGAAAGTTGTATTGACTCATTTAAAAACAAAAGGCAAATAGATTGTGTCTTCACCGACTTTAGCAAGGCGTTCGATAGACTCTCACATCGAGTTTTGTTATTAAAATTAAAGAAGTTAGGATTTAGCGAACATTTTGTTATGTGGCTTCAATCGTATTTACTGGATAGATCTTACTCTGTAATTTTCAACGGCTTCGAATCAAATAAGTTCACTGTTAATTCTGGAATACCACAGGGTAGCCATTTAGGCCCAGTTCTTTTCATCTTATTTATAAATGATTTACCGTCTGTGTTGAAATTTTCAAACTGCCTTATTTATGCAGACGATGTTACAATTTTCAAAACGATTTCAAATAATCGTGATTGTGAAGAGTTACAGTGTGATCTTAATTCGTTTTTTGACTGGTGTGACCGTAACTGTTTAAACCTTAACATTGATAAATGTAAAACTATTAGTTTTACGAGAAAGCTGTCAGTTACTTCTTTTAACTATATGTTAAATGGTGTCCTTTTATCACGCTTAAGCGATATGTCTGTCCTTGGTGTCTTGTGTGATCAAAAACTTGAATTTATATCACACATCAATTCAATAACTAATAAAGCCAATTCAATTCTTGGTTGGATAAAAAGAGAGTCGAAACAATTTTCCGATCCTTTTGTTACAAAGCAGCTTTTTATAACATTTGTTCGTCCCATTCTTGAATATGCTTGTCAAGTTTGGTCACCCCACTACGACTGTCATAAAGCTAGAATAGAACAGGTGCAAAAAAGATTCCTTAGGTTTGCGCTCAGAGGCTTAGGTTGGGTAAATCCTTACGATCTCCCACCTTACCATAATAGACTGAAAATTATTGACATGCCTAGTCTTGAGAGCAGACGTTCTTATTTGTGTTTTGCTTTTATTGTAAAATTAATAAACGGGAAAATAGACTCTTTGCACCTTCTTTCCCGTGTCCACTTTAATATTCCTCAAAGAAATTTAAGGAATTTGTCCAAATGTATACATATTTCTAACTATCGTACCAATTATGAACGTTTTTCTCCTTTAAACAAAATGTTTTATTTATTAAATGATTTCAATAATATATATATAAATTTGTTTAATCAAAATGTAAAATTTTCTAAAAAATTTAAATCCACTTTTTTTTCAAACACATAAATTGTACATGAAACTTTTATAGCTAGTAATTAGTTAACTTGTAAATAAATAAATCTAACCCTTCCCCCAGAGTCAATTGTGGACTTAATATAAGAGTTATTGCATTTGACTGTCACGCTGGAGGTCTGGGTTCACTTCCCAGCTTCGTCCACCTAAAAAAAGGTTTTTTTAAGGGCTACTGCTTCTTGCGAGGAATTGACAAATCCTCCAGCAGTTTCACTTGTCATGAATAAGTGCTTCTCGTCTAGCCGTTCGCATTCGTCATAAAATTGTAGGCCCCTTCCATTCCTGTCGACACGCGGAAACAGGAGTGGTTTCGAGTTGTTAGTCACTTGGCCGTGGTTTTTCACGAGCCGTTTCGCCACGCAATTTTTTTGCAATATTTTATTTGAACCAAAAAGATAAAAGAGCACTTCGGGTGAAAAACATACGTTTGCTTTCGCAAGGAGAAAAACTTTCACGAATAGTTTCTGAAAGCGAAGAGCGTTTTCTGCTCTTTGCTCTTTAAAAACGCTTTCATGAACTATAGTCACACCGTGAAGGGATTTTTGCGCAAGTGTTTTCAAGAAAGCAAATCACTTTCAGAAAACGCTTTCTGCTTTCTGGAAAGCGAGTTCGAAGGGTTTTTAACTCTCTCCAGACCTCCAGGGTCCTTTGGGTTCAGTAAGCGCTTCTATCGATTTTACATAGAATTTGAAATGACGATTAATTAACAAGTTTAAGAGTTCATTTCATTCTCTTGTTGTGGAAACTTGGAAACGTCGCACAGTGGAAGGAATCGGAATAAACTCAAAAAAAAAAAAATTGTAAAAGATGAAAATGAAAACTGGGTTTCCCGTTAGCACACATTCTAAGCTTTCGTTAGCTAAAACAGCTATATTTTTAAGTAATTTTTTTACTCCGTAAGGCTAAATTGTAAGTCACATTTCATTCACTTTTAAAACACGTGTTAAATAAATAGTGTTATCAATTGGCTTTTGTTTATATATATTTGAAACTTAAAAAGTATGTACTTTATTTCTAAATATATTTTAAGGTTCTATTTTTCCTTTTTCAATATAAATGGAATATAAATAATGTGATATTTATAATTAAGGGCCTATTTTACGTAAAGTTAGAGCAAAAGTAGGTTTCTAGACGTTTCTATGTCGAGATTTTTATTTGTAAAAATAGTTTAATGCCTCTTGTATTGTGCGAAAAAAGAATTTGGTGCTCATATGTACACCATTTTTTTTATTGAGATTTCTTTAGTAGAGTACCTCAGAAAATTTTGAATGGCATGAAATCCGACAAGCCGAATCCAATGCCGTATCATTTGTTAAAATCGGTTCAGTGGTTGAGGAGTTTACGCAGTCGGTAATAAGCATCAAAACATAATTCTAAAACTCAATTTTGGATTTTCTATTAATTTTAACGGTACTTCAACTAAAAAAAAGTAAAGCAGACCCATCTCCTGAATTAATTCCAGTTATTGGGGTATCTTACCCCAGTGTGCGTCGGTTGTCGTGTCGAATCTATTGGATTTTTTTTACAAAACACTCTCAGAAAGCAATTTCAGAAAACTCTTTTGCTATCATAGTGGGAAAAACCGAAAAGTGCTTTCAGAATTTTTTATTCTTGAAAGTAAAAATTCGTTTTCAGAAAGCGATCGAATTCATAACCGTCTGATTAAATATGCAAAGATTGTGTTCGTAAACCAAAATTAAAATCTGAATCTGACATCAAAAGTGTGCAGAAATCAACTCGGCGTTAGGCGGTCTGTGCAGAAACAACAGAAAACAACATTCTGCTGAAAAAAAGTAATTTAAAATTTAATTTAAAAAGCGTTCCTAAAGTTCCAATTTTGAAATTTTCCTTAAAGTGCTTTCAGAGAGCAGTCACACTATGAGAGGTAAGTGCTATCTGAAAATGACTTTTTACTTTCCAGAAAGCAAATTTTCTGAAAGCAGTTTTCGGTTCGCCACGTCATCGTACCCATCCTTCAATGGAACTTGACAGTTCATACCTTGACAGATAGGCATGGGCATGTAACTATCTTTTGGCGTACAAGGAATATTTCGTTCCAAATGCCACACAAAATCACTAAATTCGACTTTTCCCTCGCGAAAATTTAATCTCAAAGATTTTGGTTTTTTTTAAGAATAATTCTAAAATAATCGGATTTCTTTATCGTTGCCTGGCGATCCTTCAATGGAATTTGACGGTTTATATCTTAACAGATTGCCATGGAACTAAATTTTGGCGAAGAATATTTTGTTCCAAATGTCAGCCAAAAGCCCTAGAATCACCTTCTCCCGCGCGAAAATTCAAATAAAAAAAAAATTCGGGCTTTTTTTTTTAATAATAATTGAAAAAAAGCGGATTTATTAAAAATAATTTTCTGCGCTGCAATGTTTACATACCCAAATTTATTAAAAATCTGCCACCTGCTTGCTTTCTACGAGCAGAAGAAAAATAAAATCCCAACACGCAGAAGCTAGGCAGGCATGCGGCAGATCTGCCGCAGATTTCTGCGATTACGAATTCGCCCACCTTTATTCCTTTCATATTGTGACTGCTCTTTGAAAGCACTTTCAGGAAAACTTCAAATTCGAATTTTTCGAAACACGAAAGCACTTTCCTTGCATTACAAAAAACCGTTTTTATCTCTGCCGACTGGCATGTTGTGTTGTGTAGATAAGAGGACTATGAAAATAAAACAACATTCATTTATAGGTAAGTTTTTAAATCAAAAAAAAAATGTCTTTAAGCCATCGCAGTGGTAATGTGTTCAATTTTTTTTTTTACAAAATAGAGAACACATGCAACGTGCTAAGAGTGCCTTTTGGAAGTGCATGTGCTGTGCATTGTGCTAGCTAAATAAATAATTTATCGGTGTTAAAGAGTTTTCTATCGATCGATGCCAGAGGGTGTATTTTGAGGTATGCACTGTATACCTAGTAATAGTAGGGTGGTATACTGAACTGGTCTGGTAGCAATTGAGTTTGGCTAATGGTTTGGAATGAAACTTTGGGTGAGAAAATTTAATCAAATTTCCAACAGCAAAGTCCATTTAAATCAGTGGCGACCTGGATGTTTATCCTCGCAAATATAGTTGTATAGATGCGGGTGTGGGTAGCGGGAGAAGATTTACAACGTTAATGCTACTAAAAACTTTATGGTAACTTATAGATTATGACATGAGTGAGTGTGTAGGATGTTCCTGATGCGAAGTGGGAATGCAGACACTTTTTACTTCTGTCGAAGGATAATTAAAACATTTTTTTTTCTTAATGTTTGCTTTCATATTTCTTTTTCCTTAGTATTCTATAGCATATAAAAAATGATGGTAGCAATTTTATTTGTTTCCTTTGTCTATTTTTGACTCCGGGGTGGTAAAGGTAGAACACGGTCTATAGAGAACTTTTTTTTTATATTATACATAGTACAGTTAAGATGGACAAAAAAAGGACAGTTGGTAAAAAAAAAAAAAAAAAAAAAAAAATTACCGGTGGTCAAAACAAGAACGGGTGGTTAAAAAAAAAGGACGGGTGGCCAATAAAGGAAGGGTGGCCGAAAAAAGGACGGGCAGCCAACTAAATTACGGGTGGCCAAAACCAAAGGCTGGGCGGCCAAAAAAAGAACGATTTCAAAAACGGCCAGCTTGCCAAAAGAAGGACGGGTTGCACAAAATAAGGACTTGTGGCCAAAAACAGGAGGAGCGGTCAAAAAAAAGGACGGGCAGCCAAAAAAATTACGGGTGGTCAAAACCAAACGCCACCGCACCGGGCGGTCAAAAAAAAACGGACGGTGTCAAAAAAAGAGTAATGTCCAAAAAAATGACGCTCGGCCAAAAGAAAGGACAGGTGGCCAAAACAAAGAACGGGTGGCCAAAAAAAGGACGGGCGGGCAAAAAAATACAGGAGTCTAAAAAAAGAACGGGTGGCCATAAAAAGGAGAGGTGGTCAAAAGAAGGACGGGAGGCCAGAAAAAAGGAAAAGGATCGGTGGTCAGAAAAAAGGACAGTGGCAAAATCAATACGGGTGGCCAAAAAAAATACGGGTGGCTAAAAAAGGACAAGTGGCCAAAACAATGGACGGATTGAATGAATTAAAATGAATTGAATGGACGGGCGACCAAAAAAAGGACAAGCGGGCAAAAAACAGGACGGACAGCCAAAAATATGACGGGTGGACAAAACCAAAAGCCGGGCGGTCAAAAAAAAGGACGACGGAAATAAAAAAAAAAAAAAAAAACGAGTGGCCAACAAAATGATGGGCGGCCAAAAAAATTACGGGTGGCCAAAACCAAAGGCTGGGTGGCCCAAAAAGGACAGGTGGCCAAAAAAGAAGGACGAGCGGTCAAAAAAAAAAAGAACGGGTGGCCAAAAAAAGGACAAGCGGTCAAAAAAAGGAAGCGCAGCCAAGAAAAAGGATGGGGGCCAATCAAGAGGACGGGCGGTCAAAAAAAGGGTGGGTGGCAAAATCAAGCACGGGCGGTCAAAAACGGGCTAAAAAAAGAGCGGGCGAATGATGGTTTCGGAAATATAGATCTATTCGCGTTTTTTCCAATATTTTTTAGATGCTGGCATAACATTCTTAGACGCTAAAGTTGGTCGATGTTTATTTACTTTTATAAAAATCACAGCAGAATTTAAGTTTTGGAAGGGAACGACAGCATCTAACTGATGAACTTACTTTCGTTCAGGGATATTAGATGACGTTCAGGCGATAACACAGCAAAAAAATACAGGAGTCTAAAAAAAGAACGGGTGGCCATAAAAAGGAGAGGTGGTCAAAAGAAGGACGGGAGGCCAGAAAAAAGGAAAAGGATCGGTGGTCAGAAAAAAGGACAGTGGCAAAAACAATACGGGTGGCCAAAAAAAAATACGGGTGGCTAAAAAAGGACAAGTGGCCAAAACAATGGACGGATTGAATGAATTAAAATGAATTGAATGGACGGGCGACCAAAAAAAGGACAAGCGGGCAAAAAACAGGACGGACAGCCAAAAATATGACGGGTGGACAAAACCAAAGGCCGGGCGGTCAAAAAAAAGGACGACGGAAATAAAAAAAAAAAAACGAGTGGCCAACAAAATGATGGGCGGCCAAAAAAATTACGGGTGGCCAAAACCAAAGGCTGGGTGGCCCAAAAAAGGACAGGTGGACAAAAAAGAAGGACGAGCGGTCAAAAAAAAAAAGAACGGGTGGCCATAAAAAGGACAAGCGGTCAAAAAAAGGAAGCGCAGCCAAGAAAAAGGATGGGGCCAAACAAGAGGACGGACGGTCAAAAAATGGGCGGGTGGCAAAATCAAGCACGGGTGGTCAAAAACGGGCTAAAAAAAGAGCGGGCGAATGATGGTTTCGGAAATATAGATCTATTCGCGTTTTTTCCAATATTTTTTAGATGCTGGCATAACATTCTTAGACGCTAAAGTTGGTCGATGTTTACTTACTTTTATAAAAATCACAGCAGAAATTAAGTTTTGGAAGGGAACGACAGCATCTAACTGATGAACTTACTTTCGTTCAGGGATATTAGATGACGTTCAGGCGATAACACAGCCAAAGCTCCTTCCATTTGCTTATACTTCTTGAATAATAAATTAACTTATTTAGCTTACAGAAAGTTATTAAAATATAAGGCTCGTTTCACACGTACAGTCGACTCCGTTTACCTGGAACACCATAATTGCAGAACATTTGATTCTACTAAGCTGAGTCGGATAACTGAAAATTGATTCAAATAAGCAGAGTTTTGTCAAATCAAATTAAATTTCATTTAGCTGAAAATAAAAAAAAAAAATATACCTATACCTAGGTATGATTTTTTGTATTGTGTCAAAAAAAAAAGTTTTATTTCCATATGAAACAATTCAAACAACAAAGTTATTCACATTTTTAATCACATATATTTCGTCAACCATACGTTTTCTGTCGAACATTTTTGAGAATAAGCCAAAAAAATAAACATATTTAAAAGAAACGAAGTAGGGAATGACAAGAAATTAGATTTTGACATTTGAGATTTGACATTCCAAATTCAAAGGGTGTGTTCGATTTAAAATTTGATGGCAGCGTTCAACGGTTGTTTCACTTATGCCGTTTTCTTTTGGACGTCCGGAAGCGTCCGGAAGTCTTCTGAAACCATTCCATTGGCACAAAAAGTACGCTTCTGACGATTCTGGGAAGAGAAATTCGATTCTTGATCTAAAATCAGAATCCACTCCAGAAGCACTAATACATTTAAAATCAAATGCCAACAAAAATTCACTCAGGCGTTTTGACATGTCGATGTTTCAACATCGATGTTGGACGAAAAATTTATTTTAGCTTTCAATGCTTTTGAAGTATTAAAATCATTGATGTTCAGAAAGCTAAGGCACCAATTTCACATGATTTTTTTTATAAAATCAGCGAAATGGAAAAAATCATGGCACTTTGTTCAATCTATTTTTTTTATAGAAAATTTGGCCTGTACCTTTGAACTCATCGATGTTATGGAAGAAATTAACGTTCAAGAACATGGTTATAATTTTCAAAACAATGAAGGTTTTTATATTTGTAATGTAATGCATTTTTATGTTGCAAACAAATGTATTAAAAACATCGATGTTAAAAAAAATCGGTGTTTATGATTCGATAATTTTTGACATCGAGATTGGTTTTTCGATGTTGACTTATCGATGATTTTTCAATATCGCTCATCCCTACCACAAAATCTTTTGACGATTCACCAATACAAAAATAAAACGTCAGAATTGAGCAGAAGCATTACAAAACTGTTCCATTGGATTTCAGAATGAGTGTTTTCAATGGAAAACAGCATTATGCGGCGTTTATTAATGCCGTTTTCCATTGGTTTCACTCAAGGTTCGACTCATTCTGAAATCCAATGGAACAGTTTGTAATGCTCCTGCTCAATTCTGACGTTTTATATTGGTGAATCGTCAAAAGATGTGGTGTTAGAGATGAGCGATATTTAAAAAATTATCGATGTTAACATCGAAGAACTAATCTCGATTTCAAAAATTATCGAATCAGATACACCGATTTCTTTTAACAGCGATGTTTTTATTACATTTTTTTTCAACATGAAAATGCAATACATTAAAAATGCAAAATGCCTTCATTGTTTTGAAAATTATAGCCATGTTCTTGAACGTTATTTTCTTTCATAACATCGATGAGTTCAAAATATTAAGATCCGGGCCAAATTGTCCATACAAGAATATATCGAACAAGTTGCCATGATTTCTTTTATTTCGCCGATCGATCTTCAATTATTTAGCACGAATGAACACCTAAAGCATGATCCACATATGTGTGGTGTGTTGTGTTGTGTTGTGTTGTGGAGTCGTGTTTCGCTATCGCTACAATGTATTTCATATGCGTAGAACCATATTTGTCTCGTGTGTTGTGTTGCAGTGTGATGCATAAAATATGTGGAATAACAGCGACACACGACTCCACAGCACAATACACCACACAGATGTGGATCAGGCTTAACAAGTCGTATGTACAAAAAATCATGTGTAAACGGTGCCTGAAGTTTCTGAACATGGATGATTTTAAAACTTCAAAAGGATTGAAAGCTAAAATAAATGTTTCGTCCAACATCGATGTTTTTTCATCTAACATCGATGTTTTGCCAACATCGATAAACATCTTAACAATTTTTGTTCATCTCTCACAATTTGCTGTCAAAACGCTTGAGTGTTTTTTTTTTGACATTTGATTTTAAATGTGTTAGTGCTTCTTGAGTGGATTCTGATTTTAAATCAAGAATCGAATTTCTCTTCTCAGAATCGTCAGAAGCGTACTTTTTGTGCCAATGGAATGGTTTCAGAAGACTTCCGGACGCTTCTGGGAGCTTCCGGACGGCCAAAGGAAAACAGCATAAGTGAAAAATGTTTAATTGAGGCAAACAATTTTGTTTCAATTATTCGCAGTTTGCAATTAAGCGGAGTTCAGTCATGCGAAACAGTTTGTGTGAAAAATTCTCAAAAAGGCTACGGAATAAATTTCTTGTTTCAGATAACCGATGATTTCAGTCAAGTGGAATGCATATTTAAGCGGAGTTGACTGTATATGCTTCATTGGGTTCAGTGTGTATACGTTTGGTTTTTTGGTTTCTATTTCTATTCCTCTCTTCAAACACAGATTGTACTCGCGCACTAATAATTAAAATTAAATTAGGTATCTTATATTTTTCTTTTTATTCTTTTTTTCGTCTTATTTTTGAAATTGAAAATTATAAATATGTTTATTTATTCATCAACATTAAAATTTTGCTACCATTTTAATTTGATAAATAAAAAAAAGGCCGCTTTCAAGAGAATATAAAAATTTGCCAAGCAACGCGAGACAGTTATGTTTGTGTAAAAATTGACTAATATCATTTTTAAAAATAGGCAGCAGCGCTGCTAGAAATAATTTTTGTTCAGTGCCACTGCTGCCAAAAAATGTGCAATTTTTATTCACAGAGTGCCAACAGCGGAAACAAAAGCAAAAATACATTTTTTTCAGTTAATTTTAAATAATAATTGTTAAAAAAGTTTCAGAACCCTAATTTTGGCACCTCGACACCCCTTTTTTTGATGTCGCGTCAACGGCGATTTCTCAAAAATGTTTTCAATTTTAATCATCCCATTAGTGCACGATTCTGCTACATCGGCAACGTTGTTAGGCGGCCAAATTAATTTGAACATTAGCTGCTGCTTAATGTCAGATCTATACGACTGAAAATTCATCTTAATTTTTAGCATTTGCTTATAGTTGTTGATGTCGTAACTAAAATCTGTTAGATTGCTAAAAAAAACGAAAACAATCAAGTTCATGTAATAATATTTATTTTTTGTTATGGTATTTATTTTGTTATTATTATTAATATTATTATTACTGTTATTTATATTTATTAAATTATAACAATTTTCAATTATAAGTTTTGATTAAAAGACAATTATTTAGGTAACAACAGTTATAAATAAAAACGAACAATAATATACAATTTTAATAATATATTCCTACATACACTCATAATATAAAATTTATATTTTCATTAAGAAGCAAGTAAAAAATATTTTTACATTTTATTTAAAATTTTGTTGGGCATGTTATATTAATTTTATTTGTTACTAATGTTTAATATTAAAAAAGTACACGTATAAGTTAATGTATGATAAAATAAATTTTAACTATGAAGACAAATTATTAAAATATAAAATTATTATAACATTAATTTTATGTTTATTCAAATTATATAATATACATATTTTTTTTTTTAAACAAAAAATAAATGAATATTTTGATTTAGTGTTGTATATTGCTAATATACTATATAGTAAATTATTTTGAGCAGTATTATTTTTATTTTTTTTTTTTTATTTTTTATTATTAATATATTGATTTTACTTATTTGATTTCGGTAGTTTAACTTTATTCAGTCTCCATGTATTATATTTTTTTTTTGTTTAAATTATTTAATTATTTTTTCTTCTACGATATTTATAATATTTTTGTATACATTTCCTTTACATTTTTAATTAATTGTGCATTATTGTGGTCCGTTTTCCATAATTTACTTGTATGTTTATCATATTATTTCAAATATGCATTTTAAAAAGAAAAGTGAAATATATTATATAGATGACAATAATTGATGAAGTAATATTTCAATAATAATACATGTATAGTTTAGTATAGTATAGTATGTATAGATTATTTCAATTCATTCGTTGTCTTACAAGGTACAACAATTCATACAATTCTTTTAGTCTCCTCTTCCTCTGAATAATAAAATTCCTGTTGATGCTGTCATCGATATTTGATTTATAATTTAAATTCTTTTCCTTGATCTTCTGAGCAAGTAAAAATTTTGAAAATAAAAAAGTGTTTGTATATAAAATACATGTAGGTACAAATAGATATGAAACTATTCATTTGTTTAAATATTAGGTGGAGAGATAATTTTATTTATAAAAGGCTTTGGTAAGTACGAAAAAAGGGACAACATGACGTTGCACAAGAATTTATGCCTTCTCATATAAGGTTTTTGTTAGGTACACATCAATTGTAATTTTTGTTGTAACAAAAACGTAATTTTTGTTTTTTGCTTTGGTTTTACACATATTTTATTGGGAACAATGCGAAATCTTGTAAATTAATGCAAATCTAAAAACCGTAAATTCTTTCTAACAAATATTTTTCAAAAATACATGATACAAGAGTATTTCTAAGACTTACTGTGGCGGAACATGTCAAAAATTCTACTTTAAATGTGCATGTACATTGTTTTCCATAATTCATTTTTTACCGTGAAAATAAGAAAAATCGGAAAAAATTATTCCTAATTTTAATCACTTTCCTTCTATTCCTTCTAACTAGTGCCGTGCATTGCATTTAAGAGACTTGAAGTCTTACAGGCATATAGTTTAAATTATTATTATTATTAAAAGTGTGTTAAAGGAGAATGACCTTTTGTTTTTTTATTATTTTAGAAATTAAACTTTCGAAAAAAAATAAGACCTAGGGTATTCTTGAAATGCAAACCAAACTACATCTGTGAAGTTGGCATAGGGCAACTTTCAGCTAGAATAACGGGACCAACGCAGGAATTTGCAGTTTTTTTTGCATTTATTTTGCATTTCTATTCCCGATTTTGCAATTCACCAAATAGTGGGTGTAATCGAGTGACCTGCTAAGTTCACAGTGAAGTTAGCAGGTCACATAGTGTATCTCGAGAACCAAGCAGTGATGCCAGACTTTTCCAGTTAGCATGCCCACACAAATGAACGAAAATGCCCTTTTCGTTCACGCAGCTGTCGACAAATGCCCACGATGTTGCACACGAAATTATTTATACAAAAAAACACAAATTATAGTAAAAATATAGTTAGCCTTTTCATTTTATTGAGTTCCAATATTAATTTAATCATTTTTAAAGATTTTTTTGATTTACCAACCAGCGAAACTCCTAAACAGAAAAATACAAGAGCGATCCACGCTTCCGTGCAATGGGAAAAAATCTACGCCTGACAACAAAATAACTTAAGCCTCAACTACATAGATCTACTTTTGTACAAAAGTGAGAAATTTAAATGCTCGCTAAAGAAACATGCTTGCAAAAAAGCATACGAAAATTGTTATGACATATAAATTAAACCACCATGCACAATTCTGCATTGTGTTTTGCAAGCAGGTGTCTTCAGAATAGATACATATTTCTCACTTTTGTACTTTTGTCCAAAAGTACGCTTATGTAGTTATGCCTTTAACAATTCACTTGACATTTTTTTATGTTTGGAAAATTGCAAATGAGTGCATTCAGTAAACGAATTGAAATGGGTTGCTTTAAAGTTTAAAAGTTTGAATAATTATGGAAGAATGGATGGATGAAAATGCCCTTTTTTTTGTACTGAGAGTCATCAAGATGCCCTTTCGCCATTTTAGCTTATTTTTCCATGCAAAATGCCCACAAAAAGGGCATTCGCCCACGATCTGGCACCACTGGAACCAAGCATGCTAGAGACTTGAAGTAAAGCTCTAAATTTCCAGTTTATTTTGCATTTCAAGAAATTCTAGTTACAAATGTTGTAGTCCTCAGTTTGAAAAAAAAATTCATACTGCCCTGCCAACTTCACTTTGAAGTATGAATTTTTTTTCATATAAAGGATTTCAAAATTTAGAACTACATATAATATCTTGAAATTCAAAATAAACTGGAAATTTAGAGCTTTACTTCAAGACTGTAGCACGGTCGGTTCTCGAAATACACTCTGACCTGCTTACTTCACTGTGAAGTTAGCAGGGCAGTATTGAAATTTTTTTTTCAAATAAAGGACTTCAAAATTTTGACTTGAAATTTCTTGAGCTGCAAAATTAACTTCAAATTTTGAGCCAAAATGCAAATTGCTAGCATGCTTAGTTCTCGAGATACACAATTTAACTTGCTTATTTCATATTGAAGTCAATATTTTTAAATTTCTTAAAAATGAGGACTTCAAAAATTGAACACAAGATTTCTTGAAATGCAAAATAAACTGCAAATTTGGAGAATTTTACTTTAGAAAAAATGGTTGAACTGAAATTTGACCGGATCGACTTTACTCCTCTCCTGGTATCATAATTGCGTCTGCTAACGAAAGCAACCACAGGCGTACTGCTTGCTGATCGAGTGTCACTAGATATATAGCATGCTATATATTGCGTTATTTTGGAAGAAAAGACTCAACACCGTAGTTAAAAAGTTGTTAAGCTACATTACGCTTATCAAGAGAAAAGCTCAAGAGCTCATCGGTTCAGTTGTCCAGTCAAATGGTGTTTTGGCCAGGAAAAAAATATAGAAGTTTTTTTCTCACCCGTCTTCTATGTTTTAGGGGTCGCTGAATCCTAATTTAAACTCTGCTACTTCCTACGGATATAACAGCGAAACTAGCAAAAAACCTCAAAATTGTCGACCTTTTTTCAGTTTTTTTTTGGCAAAAAGTCAACAAAATTTACACTTTTCGGATAAAGTTATATTTTACACTTTGTATAACAGAAAATTTCCTACAAAAAAATGCTTGCAATAAAACAAAGTTCTCTGTTTAAATTTTTGCTTCTAACTCAAAAACCATGCCTGTAATTGTGAAAAACCTAAGCTTCTGCTTAAACAACATTTAAATCTCTACAAGTTTGTCACCATCATCACTTAAATTGGTGGATTAATACCTAAAATCATGAATCAAGCTTCGTCACCAGATATTTTGCTGAAAAAATACAACCGCTAATACTGAAAAAAGGTCGAAAATGTTGAGGTTATTTGCGATTTTCGCTGTGAAGCCATATCCGTAGGTAGTAGCAAAGTTGAAATTCGGATACAGCTACCTTTTAAACATAAAAGACGGGTGAAACTGGGGCAGCCCAGGAGACAATTTGACACTAGTGTCACGACTCATAGTCTTCGACTTCAGATAAAAAATAATCTTGTATATCTAATCTTCAATTTCGCTGGTCGAACAGCGTACCGCAGAACGAAAAACACAACGAAATTTTTCGATTACCATTTCGTCATGTCATTTTTTAACTGCAAAAATTTTACAGTTTTTCGACAATAACTTTTATTAAAATGAGCTGTTAACAAAGGGAGATGCTCTCAAATGCACCAACTACAGAGGAATTAGTCTCCTAAAACGTCGCTTATAAAATTATGTCGGCTATCCTGTGTGAAAATCGGTATGAACACCACCGATTCCTTTGATGTTAAGAAAGGATTGAGGCAAAGCGACGCGTTATCATGCAACCTATTCAACACCGTTCTTGAAGCAATTTTACGCAACGCACATGTCAACACCAGCGGTACAATTTATCAAAAGTCCGTTCAATTGCTTGCGTATGCAGATGACATAAACATTGTCGGCAGAACGAAGCGAACTGTGGGAGGCACATTTGCGAGCATTGAATCGGAGGCGGCTAAAATGAGATTGGTGGTTAATGAGGACAAGACGATGCATATGCTGTCGTCGAGAGAGGAATCTCAACATCGTCGACTCGCGCAAAAATGTCATGATGAACAGATATAACTTCGAAAATTGTCAAGGACTTTGTCTACCTGGGCTCCACTATTTCCTCGCAAAATGACAACAGTGCAGAGATCAAGCGAAGAATTACTCTTGCCAACCGCTGTTTCTTCGGTCGAAGAAGATATTTAAGTAGTAAGGCCCTCTCTCAGAGAACCAAGGAGACTTTATACAAGACCCTAATCATCGCGGTCCTGCTCTATGGGTCAGAAGCATGGACACTGAAAAAGTCGGATGGAAATCTGCTAGGGTGCTTCGAGAGGAAGATTTTTCGTGTGATTTTCGGTCCGGTGTGTACCGAAGGAGTTTGGAGGAGAAGATTCAACGACGAGCTATACGGGCTATACAGCAACGTTATTGACTTAGTCAAAAAGCTGAAAAAACAGTGGCTGAGATGGCTGGGGCACGTGGAGCGTATTGGGTAAACTAATTAGCATTCCCAAAAGCGCGAGTATTGCGGTTGATTCGCTGAATAAAAGATTTAAAAAAAATGTTCTGTACCTTCATAATTTTTACGTACTTTCATGTCTTTTTTTTCCCTAACTATTTTATGTCTTATTTTCCGTGACTATTTCTTGGAATTCGAGCTACGCAAATTCATTTCCTTTTTTTGGTGATTTTACTGGACAGGATTTCTCCCAAAATCCTTAAAAACGTATAAGTTGTATTTAGGTTTTAAGCGTAAGTACGTTAAAATAAGTTGGAAAATTACTTCGAAATTTTCACTTTAAAAAACTATAACGACAAAAATCATAAATAAAATTAATTTCCTGAACCACTATCTTTAGAAAGATGTAGGTAAATTCGAGCTATTGATATGCATTGTTCAGTAATTCGGATTCATTATTCATTTTTAAATATGATGTACCCAAATACCAACAGCAGAAAAATAAGAACGGATTTTTATACAGGGGCTTATCTAATATAATCATTTCCAACTACGGGTCCGTTTAGGTGGGAGGGGCAATTTTCTACAGAATGACTTTAAATGAAAAAAAAAATTAAAAACAACGGCAACACTAACAATGATAAAGTTGTAGGTTTTCTGAAGCCATAAACTTGTTATTTAATTATTTGTTTTAACCAAGTTATTTTTGTTAATAGATTCTGAAAAAATTACTTTAAAACTCAAAACTTAGCGGGACTGAGGCCCCAAAAAGGGAGTTAAAATCCTTGAACCATAGAAGCGAGCCACCCAAGGAACTGTTTATTACAAATAAACTAAAAGCAAACCAACCGACAACATAGGCGCCTGACTGGCGGCTGAGCATACCCTAAGCGAAGCGATGGAGTCGCGTGAACGGGACAGAGGACACCAAAAAGGGAGCTAAAATCCTTGAACCCGCCAAGCGCCCATCCAATATACTATTGTAAAAGAAACCTATTGACAATAAATTCCGTTGAAATTCGGTTTGAAAAATTCGCCCAAAATTGAGGAAAGAACCCCCAAATTTTACAAAAGCAATTTACATTCAAAATACTTGGGCGACATAGCACCTCAATGTTTATACGCCACGCGCGCCGGAATGCTGAAAGTTAGCATACTCTGTTTATGTAGGTTGAAGTGCTATTTATGTAAGCAAGCAAAAAAAAAATAAAAATCTTATAAAAAAGTACTTTTAGTAATTTTCAATTTTCTCAAAAACTTGAAAACATAAAACCATCCGTTTTTTTTGTGTTCGATTTAGAATTAATACAAGCATTGACCATTGCCCACAAGAAGCCAATTTAGCACATTATTTCACAATTTTGAAAAACAAATTGTCTAAACTTTTTTTTTCAATTTTTTTATCAAATTTTTGAGTTTGCATGCAAATTTTTAAAAAAACTATTGAAATAAATAATTTTACTTTCAGATTAAAGAACAGATTTCTGGCTTTTAAAACCGGTATGATACTTTATTGTAAGTGTTGCCGTTGTTTTTAATTCTTGTTTTTTTAATTTTAAGTAATTTTTTAGAAAACTGCCCCTCCCGCCTCAACGAAGGGAGGTAGACCCCCTGTAATAGAAAAAATGCTTGTATTAAACCCCTCTACAAATATCCGTTATTATTTTGCAGCGCGCGCCGTAGTTATCGTACTCGTGCCAAAAAAAATATCGTATAAGATCAGATTTTTTTTAATAACATGATTTCCATTTTTATTGTTTTTTTTTTTTGAAATATTCTTAAGGATTTTAAAGAAATTTTTTCACTAAAATGTATACATGCACCTACTCGTATATTCCTCTATTCCTATAAGACCTACAAACATATACATATTTACGATTTTTATTGGCATATAATATAAAATCTCCTTAACAAAAAAAAAGTTCTAAAAGTCTTAAAATGGACAAAATTATATTTGACATGTGTGTGTAAATTCTATCTGAAACCTGTCAAAGAGTGTATACCGATAGAAAAATTTCATTTGAAAATAAGCTTTCATAATAATGTACATAATATGTATATTACCTACTGTACGAGTATATAAGCTTCTGTCGCTTTGATATGGAAATTTACTGATTGTTAAAATCCTTACAGTTTTGTTGTTGTTGTTCAATTTTTGAAGGTTATTATTTTTTTTATTTATGATTTATTATTGTCCTTTTCAAATCTCGCATCTTGGCCACCATTATATGTATGTAAAGAGTCCTGTTATTATTCAAATGACAAACAAATCACTGCAACTACTCGAACTTCTTCTTTTCACATTAATTGCCTTTTTAAATTTCAATACCGACGAGAGAAATATTTTCGTTCGATTTGTTAACTTTGAAACTGTCTTCTTATTACAATCTTCCAATAGACTAGTCTCCACATGGCATGAGTCCTTTCGCCCCCCACCACTGCCACAACCTCCCGATAAGTAATTCGATTCGTGTGATGACGAATTACGAGATTTCGGTGATGAATTACAACTACTTGGCCCCATATTATCACCTTCACCACCGCAATTTCCTTTTCCGGTTGTCATTTGTGACAATGTGAATTTTTGTTCTAGGGTATTTTTTTTCAAATTTGCTTTGAGCCTACACGCTTCGTCCTCATCTTCGATTTCACTTTCGCCCATCTTGAGAATGCTCTCGAGATTGAGGGTGCGTTTGTTGGTCTTGCGAACCGGCCCTGATTTGTTCCGATTGGCTGGGGTGGATGAGTTTTCGTCTGGTTCGTCCTGTTGGCACATGCTGTTTTGGCGGACCATCACCTTGCGTGGCTGGATGTGCATGCGACGGTGTTTTTGAATTGCTGATTGCAAATTAAGCCGTTGGCGGTCTTTTTCGCTGAGATTTTGGATACGTTTGGGGTTGAGTTTGACTTGTGCTACAATGCCAACTAAGAGCTCATCGACGTTGTGATCCAGGCCGGAGGAAGTTTCGATGAACTTGCAGGCTACTTCTTTGGCCAGTTTTCTACCATCTGGATGGAATGAAATTGGAAAATAATGACAAGTTTATTATTATGTTAGTTTTTGATAAATTCTTAATATATAGCTTTCTTCGGGAAAATCACTCACTTTGTCTGGTTACTTCTCGATGTCGTTCCAGGTCTGTTTTATTGCCAACAAGAATTGCACCTCGTGCCAAAAGCATTTCACTTTCTTTCAAATAGTGTAAGACTTTCTCGGCTATTTTAAAAGATGGCCTATCTACCACGGAATATACAACAACGAACAAGTCAATATTGTATGTTGAACAGAACGCCTCCGTCTGTAAGGAGAAATATTTTGAATTTTTTGCTTAATGGAAGAATTTATGTGATGAAATGATATTAATAAATTTAGGCACTTATACTCATAATGAAGATAGTAGGTATGTATTTAAAATTTACTTACCGACATTTCACATGCTGGGTGATCTACAACTTCAAGGTCTGTTTCGATACCATCCACAAGAACAGATACTGTCTTTTGACCATAATCTTCATCTAAAAGTGAAATTAAAAATGTAGGCAGGGTTAGGGTGGTCGAATTTGTGTGTTTGTAATTTGTTGGTCTTCCCATCCAATAATTTAGTTACATCTATCAATTGTGCTATCTATATAATAAATTTCAGCTTCCCAAGTATTATGCTCAGTGGCTTTGCTTGTTTTTTTTAATTTTTTCCTAAAACTCTTAGTTAAAATGTTCATGTTTAAAGGAAAATTCGCATAATATCGCACATTGAAAACAAAAGTGGCACTTTACAAAAATGTTCACTTTCAAGTTAGAACGACATCTAGGTTTCGATATATACCACGTATCTTTTATGAGTGTCAAGTTAGCAAAACAACATTCACGAATCGAAAAATGGTTAATTGGATAATTTGCCGTTAATTTGTTGTTAATTAGTTGTGACAACTTGGAATTTGTCGTTCAATGTTTTCTATGTTTTTTCTGTTGCTTTGCTAACTTGATATCAGAAAAATACTAAAAACTCTTTACAGTGAACGATTAATAGGTTAATAATTTGCCATTAATTAGTCGTTAATTAGTTGTGACATTTGCAATTGTGACGTGCTATATTTTCTATGTTTTTTTTTTTTGCTAATTTCCTTATTTATTTATTTATTATTTTTTTAATTTATTTATTTATTTATTTATTTAATTCAATCTACGATTTTAATTTTAAGGGAGCAGTACAAAGTTTTTACCGTGTAAGGATCCTTAAAATCCTTAGAATTTCGTTTTACAAGACGATGTCAAGTTAGCAAAGCAACGCCTCAAAAAGGGGTTAAAACTTCTTATATTGAATGATTTGTTGCTTAATAATTTGTCGTTAAATAAAAAAATAAATCGAGTGGCACAACGGCTCATGAAGAACCAGGGCCTAGTGACTAACAACTCGCAACCATTCCTGTGTGCGCCTATCGACAGGAATGGAAGGGACCTACAATTTTATGCTGAATCCGAACGGCTAGACGAGAAGCACTTATTCGTGACAAGTGATACTCTTGGAGGATTTGTCAATTCCTCGCAAGAGGCAGTAGCCCTGAAAAAAACTTTTTAGTTTTTTAGGTGGACGAGGCTGGGAAGCGAACCCAGACCTCCAGCGTGACGGTTGAACGCACTAACCATTACGCTATGGGCTACTACAAATTTCCTAATTCGATGTCAAGTTAGAAAAGTAACACCTCAAAACGGAGTTAAAACTTCTTATATTGAATAATTTATTGCTTAATAATTTGTCGTTGATTAGTCCTTAATCAGTTGTGATATTTTCAATTTCCTCGTGCTATGTTTTCTATGTTTTTTTTTGTTGTACATTTTTCAATATAATAAATTATTCAATATAAGAAGATTAAACCCCATTTTGTGGTGTTGCTTTGCTAACTTGATATCAAATTAATGAAACAGCAAAAAAACATAGCACGATGAAACTAAAAATGTCAAAACTAATTAAGGACTAATTAACGACAAATTATCAAGCAATAAATTGTTCAATATAAGAAGTTTTAACTTTGTTTTGAGGTGTTACTTTTCTAACTTGACATCGAATGAGGAAATAAGCAAACAAAACATAGAAAACATAGCACGACAAAATTGAAAATGTCACAAATAATTAACGACTTATTAACGGCAAATTATTAACCTATAAATCATTGACTGTAAAGAGTTCTGAGTATTTTTCTGAGGAGGTGCTTTGCTAACTTGATATCAATTGCTTTGCTAACTTCATATCAAGTTAGCAAAGCAACACAAAAAAACATAGAAAACATTGAACGATAAATTCGAAGTTGTCACAACTAATTAACAACAAATTAACGGCAAATTATCCAATTAACCATTTTTCGATTTGCGTATGTTGTTTTGCTAACTTGACATCGAATTTGGAAATTGGCAAAAAAAAACATAGAAAACATAACACGACAAAATTTAAAATGTCACAACTAAATAATGACTATTTAACGGCAAATTTTTAACCTATACAACATTAAAACATTGAACGACAAATTCGAAGTTGTCACAACTAATTAACAACAAATTAACGGCAAATTATCCAATTAACCATTTTTCGATTCGTGAATGTTGTTTTACTAACTTGACACTCATTTATCTTTTGCAAATATCCTCGTCCTGATACCTCGTCTTGTTTCCACGCGAGATCGCTAGTGTCAATTTTGACATTGACGTAAACCACTCAATCGGTAAAAGATAAAATGGTACTTTTAGCATAAAGTCAATTCAACTTTAAGCGTAGAGTTGTTATAATACATAAAAATTAATTCATAAATGTCATAATTCGCTTAGTGTCGGTTTTCATCTAAAAATAACATTGATTTTGTTATGTTCAGTGAAATTAATTAACAGGCACTTTCGGTTTTAGGTCACCCTTTGAATAATTTTTTGTTTAGTTGTTATAATAAAAAAAAAACTGGCACTATATCGTACTTTTTCAAAAAGCCTTTTTTTCTTAAAGACCCTTTACATTTGTTGTCATCTTAAAATGCCATTTTATTAAAATACAGTAATAGGTACTATATTTTGGCAAAATAACATAACATAATATCTCAATGTTTTTTCTTGGAGCTATCGACCATTGAAGTAAGTCCAGAACTTTAAACGGCCGTATTCAAAAATAAGGTTTTTTGTTTAGTGCCATATTTGTTTTCAATGTGCGATATGTCAACAAAAATTTAGGGTGGTGCAACCATAATACACGATATTAATTGTCGAAGTCACCACTTAACGTCAAGTTTTTTGCCCAACTTAATTTGACATTTCTTTGTGTCAGTGTTTGACAAATTCAACCATGGAGAGGTACACAATTGAGCAGCGCGTTAAGATTGTTGAAGACTTTTACGAAAATGAGCGCTCAAATCAAAATGCATTTCGTGCACTTCGTGGTTTTCTTGGTCAGCATAATCGACCAAATGTGTCCACAATCGGTAGAGTTGTGCGCATATTTCAGCAAACCAGGTCTGTAGGAAATGTAAAAACACCTGTGCACCTGTTCGTTCTTCGGAAAACATTGCTGTTGTTCGCGAAAGTGTGGCAGAAGAGCCGTCAACCTCGACTTGTTGTGTCGGGCGTGTCCAGCAATTGAACATCGCACAAACATCACTGATGCGAATTTTAAATAAAGATTTAAATTTACACGCTTACAAGGTTCAATTGACTCAAGAGCTGAAGCCTACTGACCATTTCAAGCTTCGTCGTCAGTACGCCGAATGGTTGGTTGAACAGACAGAAGCACAGAAGTGAATGGTGACTTTACAAAGAAAATCATCTTCAGCGACGAGGCACACTTTCACCTCAGTGGATTCGTTAACAAGCAGAATTGCCGCATTTCGGTCTTGGGCAAATGAGAATCCACTAGTGATTGTTGAAAAGCCGATGCATCCCCAAAGAGTGACTGTTTGGCGCAGTTTATGATAGCCATATGAAAACGTGGCTAGAAATTGAGGATATGGACCTGGACGATGTGTGCTTCCAACAGCATGGTGGCCACACAGCCAACGAAAAATTGGCTTTTTTTGCGCGAGAAATTTAATGGCCGTGTTATCTCACGTCGTGCGTCGTGGCGATGTTAGTTGGCCACCGCGATCATGTGATTTGACACCGTTGGACTTCTTTCTTTGGGGATATTTAAAAGAAAAAGTGTACGTCAATAAGCCAAGAACGATTCAAGAGCTAAAGAATGAGATAATTCGGCACATTAACGAAATTGAAACTCAATTATGCCTCAGAGTCATTGAAAATATAGACCATCGAATAGAGGTATACCACCGAAGCCGTTGCGAGCATTTGGCCGATATTTTGTTTCACACATAATTGTCGTCATAGATCCTTCTATCATATCAAATATTAAGATAATTCTCTGTGAACTTTTTGTTTTATTTACAATTAACATCATGTGTTTTTGTTGGAACACCCTTAAGTTTGGTTCAAGGAAAGACAAAAGTGGAATTTTATTTCCCCACGTTGAGGCGGGGGAAATTTTATTGAGAATTGTCTTAAGGCGGTATTGTGGGACGTATTTATATAGCAAGTTTACCATATATCTAATTACACCTTTAGTATTGAAAAAAATATTAAAAACGGCAAAACAGAAATGTCACCTTTCATACTGTTTTTAAATTAAGATATTTCAATGAATTTTTTTTTGAAAAAATTTATTTTTTTTTGAAATAAAAAATATCTATTTTTGATAAAGCCAAAGAATCATTTTTACTTGCGATATACATGCGTAGTATAGGGCAAGTTGAGGATTCGTGAAAAAAAAAATCGAGATAATAATTTTCCCTAACAGTAAGCCGGATCCACATCTCTGTCGTGTGTTCTGTTTTGGAGTCGTGTGTCGCTGTCATTCCATATACATATTTTATGCGCCACACTGCAACACAACACTCGAGATAAATATGGTTCTATACGCATATGAAATACATTGTAGTGATAGCGACACACGACTCCACAACACAACACACGACACAGGTATGGTTCTGGCTCTATCATCGTAAAGCCAGGATGATAGAGAACGCGAAATAAAGTGGGTCTCGCAATTCTGTCTGTCTGTCCGTCTGTCTTTCTGTACCTCGAACTCTAGCCTAAAGGGCTGAAGCAATTTTCTTTAAACGTTGGACTTAAAGTTCTTATGGGATTCCTTAGTGCGGAATTTGGATATTTTTTTTAGCCAACCAATATACAAAAATTGATTTATTTCAAAAATGGCTCTAACGATTTTTAAAAAAAATTGCGAGCTACTATAATTACTACAATTAAAATGTTGGTAAAAAAAAAATATTATAACGGTTATAAACGGTACCTGTCATAGAAACGATTATTTTGTTTTAGAATTTCTTCTTAACGGCTACACCGATTTTACCCAAATTTTGTATGTAAGAGGTTCATTATAACTTTAACAATTCTGCATACCTATACAGTTTTTCGAAAAAATAATGTTTGGATTTTTTAAAAAATATTGAATTTTTTTTGGTTGAATATTCAATATCTTGAAAACGGGTCAATGAATATTTTTTTTTAATTTTGTGTAAAATTTATATAAAATATTCAATTCTAAAAGTTGGCACATACATTTTTTTTTAATGTTCAAGAATTTTTATATATAAAAAATTAATTTTTATGAAAACCGCTCTAACGATTTTTGAAAATTTTTTTCATAAATTCAAATTTTTTTTAAACAAATCAGATGTCATACTTTTTTTTTAAGATCTATCTTTTTTAGCTATTTTAATAACAAATGTATAGTTATTTTTATGTTGATGTCGTTTATTATCGTTTTAATGTTTGTGCATTTATGGAACCTAAAGGCGTTAAAGTTCGCTTGAATTTCAACGCCTTTAGGTTCTTTACATGCACAAACATTAAAACGAAAATAAACAAACGGTGACAAAATGATCGAAATCAAACTGAATCGCACATATTTATTTTCACAACTATCAGATATGTTTTGCGTAACGCCAACATTTTATTAAAGTTGATACAAACCAAATATTCTTAAATTGTCATAGATTTTTGATACCAAGGTTGCAATTAACACAAAGGAAAACTCTGAAAAATATTATCAATTTTTATAAAGTTATTTTTATTTAACAAAAATAATTTCTTCAAACAAAGAAAGGTATATCTACTTCATTTAAAATACAAAAAGAAAAACATTGTCAATATACAGGCTGTCCGGTTATTCGTGTGCCATACTTTGGGATGTGATTCTTGGTTATATTTTAAGACAAAAATTGTTCTACGCTAAATTCTGATTTTTAACTTTGACATAAATTTTCGACGATTTAAAAAATGACTAACTTTAGTGTTCCCTGACCCATGTTAAGGTCAATTTCACTTCTTTTGAAGAATTGAATTCCCTCTAAATAATTTTTTAATTGTACCTTGAACATAGGTTTATGTACATTTACACTTAACATTGGCTCCAATGACAGATTTACAAACCTTTGTGAGCATATTCATCTCAAACTGATTGTAAATGCTCCCAAACAAAGGAAGGTACACTGGTGGTTTTCAGTAGCGGATCTAGGATTTGGCTGTAGGGGGGGCTTGGAGTTTGGAGATCCAGTTTGTACTCGTACAAAATGAAGTCATATAACAGAAAACGAATTTTGACGTTATCACTTTCCTTCTTTAATAATAGCCGTGTTTTTGTGCCTTTATATCCACTCCTATCGCGCCTTAAAATGTTTTCAATATAAAGTACAATAACAAGAATTTGGAATTGATATGTGTTAAACATGGGAATTATTTTTAAGCAGAGCTAGAAGCCAATATAAAAGCTAAGCAAAACATGGCAGTATAACTAATTTAATTATATTGCTTAATAAGCAATATAGGTAGTAGGTACCTTCCTCCATTATGAAAGTGTTTGTTTAAATAAGCTGAAGGTATGATTTGAACTTCACATTTTTGATAAAATTTTAAAAATTGTTTGTAATTGGCTAGTTCAGACAAATTATATCTCATATCTCATTTTCCTAAACTAGCCAAACAACGAGGTACTCTACCTCCTTTCTGGAAAGCACAGAAAATAATATTTTGCGGATCGAAAAATTAAATATTAAAACTTCAAGTCTTTAGTCGGGTATAAGAAACAGCTGCTCTAAAAAATATCCTTCACGGCCCAATTCTGCAAGTGTGATTGAATTTTCGTGTACGCTGCATACCTATACTTTTTATTTCTGCTCAATAAATATGTCGATAAATTTGCAAGTCACTCTAGAGTCTATAGGGAAGGTAAATATTCATGTCCACCTGCAAGATTTTCTGAGTTTCTCACGCATTTTAAATTTGGCTCCTTGACTACAGAATTTGTATTTAATTGCATAGTCCAAAATTATTTTGTATGTACAATTGCCTTAGACCTTTGAAATTTTTGAAAACTTAAGCCCAAAAATTCTCTAACCCCAGCCAAGGCCGTAAGAAACAATTCCTGTCGTATTAAATATACACACTAAGCTTTACACCCCGTTGTTCTCCAATTGTTTTAGCCTCAATTGCGTTTCTTTCGTCAAATTAGTTTTTAGTGTAAAAAGTTGTTGAATTTGACATGTTAATGTTAAGCCCCAACCTTTTTTTTTGTAATTATATTTTCTAGCTTTAGTCCCAACTTCGGACTGACAGTCCCTAGACTTAAGCCCTCTGGAATAAGATTATTTTTTAGGGAGTTATTTGTTTAACCCTGACAACGTTTTTTGTCTAATATTCTCAGACCATATTAACCCCAAGCTGTTTTTTCTTTCCAGTTTTCTGGGTTTTGTTTTTAGGGAAAATTATCGTTGCATCAAGCATGTCCATTATTCATAGCCCCCCACTTGTTTTTTGTCGAATTCGATTCAGGCTTTAGCTTAGGGCTTAGGGCTTAGAAACAAATTACAACATGTGAACTGTTCAGCCCCAACCACGTTATTTTGTCCAGCAGAAGTCATTTATGTTTTTTTGTATCTATAATTTCTCTTTACTTACAAATTGATAACAAAATAATCGAGTTCCAAAAAAAAAAAAAATAGATAAACATAGAGACAAAATGCGAAACAAATGTTGAAGAAACAACCCAGTCTTAAGTGATCCATAATAGTTTTAACGAAAATGCAAAACAAGTAAAAAACAAAAGAAGAAATTCGAAGTAATCGTAAAACGAAATGAACTCAAAACAAAATACATACAAAATATAAAAAACGTTTTCGAACTAAACATAAATAATTGTAACAAAAACGAAACAACAACATAATGTTATGGCACCAAGCACATTGTCAACTTCAAGCTACGTTAAAGTTGTTAGATACGAGAGCCAGTTTGTGCGATCCAGTTAGGAGCAAATAATGGGAAAGTCTAAAATATGAAAAGTGGTTCTAGGAAAGTAGGTATGCTGTTAATAAGAAAGCAAACAAATTTTTTTCATATTTAAAAGAAGAATGAAGCTAGTAATAAAATATCACAAACATCTTTTTATAAGAATTCTTGAAGCCGTTTTCGAGAAAATAAAATTTTTTTTTACGGTTTTTTTTAAACATTTTTGTGGACGGTAGTTACCGTTATTATTGAATTTATAAACATGATTTTTATTTTAGAAAATAATAAAAAAACTTCTTTGAACCACGTTTAAAAAAATTAACCAAGTTGTTTTCAAAATATAGAGTTTAAAAAAAGTTGAACTTTTTTAAAAATTAAAAAAAAGTTAAGAAAAAATGTTGGTTAACAATAACGTTTATTTTGTTTTAGAAGCTTCACCATAAAAACAAAAATGGTTACACTACAGGAATGTATACCCAAATAACCATTTTTTGAAGTAAAAAAAAATACCAAAAAGTAGCCTTTTGTTATTTTAATTATTTGAATTTTTTTCGGCGGCAGCAATATTCTCGACACTACAGGCACTTCTTTGTCTCACTGGCACGGGAACATTTTGAACTGTGTCTGTGGATTCAAATTTGTCCACTAGACGCTCATTGTTGATCTGCTAGGACGATTATGACCATCATAAATTGGACGTAGCGCTCTTAACGTTGAGGCCACTGACTCCGAATTTCGGTAGTAAATTTTAATAATTTTGACTCGTTGTTGGCTCGTATATCTTTTCACCATGAAATGGCAAACCTTACTAAAGAGAAATGTCAAAAGAGCGGCAAGAAATATGGCGTCGTTTGCTGTCCCTGTTGCTCTACTTTTGTCGCGTCCCTGTTGAAAAACCCTTTACAATTATACATATTATATCGTAAGTAAAAAAATTGGGCTTCTAAAAAGTTGAAATAATTTTTCATACCAAAAATTTCCAAAATAATTTAGTTTTTGGTTTAAGAAATAATTTTTTTTTTAACATTGAAAATGTTTATAGGCAAGAAAATGTTTAAGTACAAATGAATACAAATGAAAATGAACTTTAGCGTAGTAGGGAAATTTTGCGAAAAATTTGTTGGTGTTACCACAGAAGCTACTAACAAAATTAAAATGAACATATATCTTTGTAAGCGATGAACAGTGTAGCGTATCGAATTGGTGGTTGGGTGCTTGTACAATTTGCTTGTGCTACCAAAGAAGAAAGAAGAGAACAAAAGAATGAAAAATAAACGATGACAGAAATAATGAGCTATATGTTTGTAGGTCTTTTATTGGCAGATGCAGACTGCAGAGTGCAGAGCACAACTGCAGCAGAGTATCGAATTTTCGGTTGGTATGTTGTGACAGTAACAGTGCGTGTTTAGTTGTTTAAAGAGTCTTGTGGGTAGAAAAAAAAAACTTTTACAAAAAAAAATTAACTGTTTTATAAAGAAAAAAAAAAATAACTGTTAGGTACAAAAAAAATTAACTTTTTTTACAAAAAAAATTTATCTTTTTTACAAAAATTTTAATTAATTTTTTTTTTAAATTGATTGAAATTGAACCCGTGAAAAAAGAAAGCTTTTTTTAGTTGGCCAACTAAATTTTATATATATATATTTGCACTCAGCCCTGAATAACATAATATGTTCGACGGTCCTGCAACCAACTAGTCTCCAATATTAAGATTTTAACATACTTCATTAAGCCAGACATAAAAGATTAATTGAAAAAAAAAAATTATCTATAATTGCATGAAAACTTCGAAAAAAAAAAAATTAAAATCAATTGAGCTAACGTTCTTGTACCTCCCTTATTGACTTAATTACTCAAAACTTTATAAGGAAAATTGATGTGGTACAAAAGTTGTAATTTAAGAATCCTGGTAGCATATTATCTAGAGGATTAAATAGTTGTAGATATAATAGAAAATTTAAAATTTAGTACTTTTTGAATTATGATTAAAAAAGATGAGCATTTTGTGACACCGCATCGGACAGGTACAATCGTTCCTAACTTTATTTTTTCTTGGATTTCAATGAAATAATCTATTTTGTAGCTCGTACCACTGGAAAAATAGAAGTACTATACAGTAGAGGCCGCTTATAGTCACAAGAACATGAGAGGCAACAAACGTGGCTGTGCTTGTACTCAATTCTGAAGATGATTTGTCCCAAACAATAAAGATCAGATCTTTATGAATGAGGTGAAAAATTAAAGCAGGGATGACTTAAATTTGTATGCAAACTTAATCGGAAAATGTTGTACAAATTCATTCTAAAAATTTGATTGAGTTAATAGTCGTGTCGATATTTGGCGCATAAAATTAAAAAGGTGATACAAAATTTTACAAATTTGTAAATTAAAACCCACGCGCTTATTGACTTCTTGACTTAAACCTCCGGTATAAGGTATAAGATAATGTTAAAAAAAAATTGCTGATTAATTTAACAAGAGCAAAACGAATTAATATAAAATAAATTCGTGGCTTACAAAATTCTAAACGGATCCTCCAGATTACGGTTTAAAAATACTGCCCTTGAGATCTACCTCAAAAAAAAAAAATATCTACAAATTCTTGAAAACTTCCAAAAATTAAAAACAATTTGAGTTAATGTTTTTTTCACCTACCTAATTTACTTAATTATTCTGTAATTATTAATTTAAGTTCGTTGGTTGGCATATTCTTTACATAAACAAGAGATTACAAAGTTGGAAATCTAATACAAAATTTAAATTTAATGCTTTTTGAATTATGTTTATTAAAGACAAGCTGTTGTGACACTCAATTGTACAGATAAAATCGTTCCTTACTTTATATTTTACTGAAGGATTTCAATCTTCTATTTCTCTTGTCAGCAATAAGCGTTTTTATGTTAATCAAACATAGCTGGTGCACTTATTGAAAGCTCCAAATGTTCTTAAACAAACAACAAAAACTATTCTTATGGGAAGAATTTACTGGCTGAACACCAATAGCAGTATGTTCACTTGTAGATGAAAATAGCTAGTTCAATTGACGAAGTCGAAAGGATGAACTCAGTATACAGTCGAGCCCGTTCATAGCCATTTATGAAGATGAAATAAAAAAATGTGCTTTTATCCGACACAGAAAAAAAGAATAAATGACGATAACAAACAAAAAAAAGTTTTAGTGTTACTTTGCAGATGTTAATTATCAAACAAAATTCGGTGCAGTATAAAATTGAGAAAACTTCCACTTTTTGGTACAGGTAGGTTAGGCAGTCAATTAAATCGGAAAAAGTCATTAGGCAGTAGTCAGTAAAAGTAGAATAACAGTTTCAGGCAAGATGATATTTGCCAAAAAATTAGTAATGATAGGAAGATGTGTCACGTTAAGATTTACCGCGACAAAAATCATTCTTTCAATCGTCCAAATCTCTTTTCCTTCCTTGCCTTTTTCTTCTTTCCCTACAGGTGTTTTCTTCAATGTGCTGAGAGGGAGAAGGGCAGCCATGATCCATCTGCTATTGGTTCACTCTCTCAGCATTCTGAGGAGACAAAAGTCGTCGTTGTCAATTTTGGCATTTAACGGGAGGTCTGATCCAAAGGGGTGACAGTTGGTCCCCGATCATAATAAAACAGCGCACAATTAAGTAACAGACGGATGGTCTGGTCCCTATCAAATCCAAAAATAAGCACGGGTGATACTTGGTCCCCGAGTGCTGAAGTTACTCATTTTGAGAATGGCTGTATGCCCAACATATCTTATATTCTTATTTAACTTTAAGTTGTAAAAGATGGAACGATAAGTGCTAGTCCCCATTCCCTTAAATCTGCGCAAAATCCCAACGATGTAAAGTAAATTATCGAGATAGGGAAATACTGTCAAACTCTACTTTTGAACTTTAAGATTTCATAATTGAAATTAGCTTTCCATCAAATATCAAAATAGTCGTTCTGTTAAATGTATTTCTTTTCGGGGGGAAAAATGTTCGTGGTATAAAATTAATTTTCCTTTTTACATTCTTAAACTTTCCTCAATGAAATTCGTGTGGGTAAGAATAGGTGACTGAATGCATCCATTGAATTGCCGCCCTCTGGAAGTCATGCCAGAGGTCGGCGAATTCAATGATGACGGTGCATAAAAGCTGGGGTGTAAAGTGCGAGTAGGATAGGCGGTGGGGTCTCAACTACGTTCGCTCACTCACGCAAATATGCGCGGTGTTGCTGACTAATGACGTGACCGAGATCCACGCTTTCTGATTGGCCGAAAGCACTGGGGCATTGGAACGAGAAGAGGCCATCCAGGCATGGTGAAAGTCTGGGAGGTCACATCTTTACGAGCTAAGAAACAACTTGGTTGTGATAAAACAAAAAGCGGAGAAAAGGATAATTTTTTTTTACAAACGAAATTTTTAGGAAAAAAAAAGAAAAATTAATCATTTAAATTTTGGTTGAATTTCAATAAAGGAAAAAAGGTGTTGAAAGAAAATAAACCCATATAAAGGGATTGGTGGGGAAGGCTAATTAGCGAAAGAAAAACAAAATCAGGAAAGGAGGAATTGGCAGTATATAAAAGCTAAGTATAGTGAAGGAAATTTACATTGTAAAATTGTGTTAGTCGTTTTCTTGTGGTGCAACTTTTTTTTGTTTCAAGACTTTATAAAAAGTCAATTACTCGTTTGGGTTTTGCTACCGTTGCTTTATTTTCCGAGAAGGCGGAACTGGCGTCCCGTTAATAAAACGTTTAGTGTCTTTCGGGACAACGCATTAACGGTCCATCTTCTAGTTCAAATTTAAATTCTTTGTTATCGTGTTTAAAAGATCTTGGGTTTTAGCCCTCCATTTTGCAAGGTTTCCCAAGCAAATAATTAATAAATAGCATTAAATTCCAATTCGGAAATTCTTAAATATTATTCTTTTATTATAAAATACTTTCACCGTCGTTTTCGCTCCAAAAGGTTTGCGATTTCCTTTTTGTGTTCAAATAAAATCGCTGGCGCCCTTTTCTTTTGATTTTCAGATATTACACCCCTGCGGTGATGGAAAAAGAAAAAAAACTTAATCATTTTAATTATTAATTGTAATTCGCTTCTTACACTCCGTAAAAAGCATATCGCGAACCCACACCATCGCTGAGCATAGTTGTGGTGAATTTTGGAAACTTTAGTTGGTAAAAATCGATGAACAAAATTAAAAGAAATGTGGGGGTTTCCGTCAATTAAAATAAAATATTGACATTTATATAAGAACCACCCTAATGTTTACATATATTGTACCTTCTTAATAGCCACATAATATACAGGAGTAAAATGTGGTGTTTTTATTATCTGTATACCTACAAAGAATAAACACAGAAAATATAAGTGCTATATTAACCAGGAAAGTGCGCTATACAATGAACCATTTTCATTGTTTTATACGTGATAAGGTCTACCTAGCATTATGAAGCGCATGCACAAGCACAATCACATTAATTAAAACGGCACGGTTTCTGATATCAATCGCTTTTCATGTCATGATTCATTTTCAATAATGACATTACCTTCACCATAGGTGACGTTCTGCACAGCCGGCGCCGCCGCCGCCACCATCAACCGTCCGTAACGTAGCCTTTCTCTTGGCATATTATAATGTCCCTTACTAATTAAGCCATCTCGTCAAAAAGAAAAACAAAACCACTTCATCAATTTAGACGGAAAAGTTCATTGACCATTTGCCCAACTAATTGCTCAATGTAGAACATACAACGCCGGGGTTTTGCCTCTAGGGAAGCCATAATAATTTATCAACTTATTCTCTATATTTTGATTATTATCAAACGAAGCCTTATAAAACATATTGTGGAAATTAAGTTTTTTTAAATAATAAACACCATTAAATTTACGTTGACTCAATCTAATGGCGTTTAAATTTAAACAAAGAAAAAATTTAATGTTTGTGAATTTGTTTGTTTGTTTAAAACTCGAGAGCACGAACTTGCCGGTATATATGATGGTTCGATAATGTTCTTGTCGTTAAAGAGAACATTTTACAAAAAAGTTTAATTAACAATTTCGAGTTTTTGTATGCAGTGGCTTTTATGTACAATTTCAAAAATACTGTGCTAACGAGTATTATTTAAAAACATGGATATTGAAGAAAATTTCAATACCATGAAACACTGTTTTGCTGTGTTAACTTGGCCCCAAAAACGTTTTGTTTTATTGTTTTTTGTATAAAAGATGAACAGTTAAATAACCACTTAAAAAAAAACAAAAAATTAGAATATTCTTTTGGATTAGTCTCTTTTTGAAAATTATTGCCCATGCACACCCTTTAACTTTTTTAAATTGTGAATTTGGCATTAAGAAAAAGTAATGGTTGTCAGAATTTTGTGTATGTAACAACAAAGTTTGGTTTTACTAAAAGTAAAGGGTAATGTTTGCTTGAGACAAGTTGTATACTGCTAAGAAAGTATTGAAACAAAATATAAACTTTATTCTGTCCGTTCCTTTTTAACTTACTAAGTGGAAACATATTTTCATGTTTTTTTTTTATTTCAAAGGTATACAAGTGGGTCATTCTGCAATTTAATTTCATAATTAAAAAAAAGTGCGTATACGCCAGAGTGTACATGATCTCGAATTGCAATTCAGAAATTCATATTTTAATATTTTAAACGAGACAACATTTAATTAAACTAAGAAATAGAAAATAAGTTCTGGTAAATATTTTTTTCTTTCTTTAGGAATATATGGATAAGTAGTGTAATGTTGCTTAAAATGAATTTAAGGTTTAATGTTTAAAAGGAACAAAATAAAAAATAACTTATTAATTTATTATTATTTTTTTTTCTTGTTTTTATTTTCCTTCTGCCCCCAGAAAGCAAGTATGTGGCAGTTTTTTTTAAATAAATTTGTGTTCGTAAACACGGCAGCGCAGTAAATCCGACTTTTTCAAATTTCATTGAATGATACGATGATGATGGATTAAGAAATTATTGGGTGATATATGGAGCAAAATATTCTGTGACAGACAAATATATACTGATAATATACATGATGTACATATTTTAAAGCCATTTCATTTAATAACATTAACATACATAGGGGAGAGTGGGGCAAGAAGGACCTCGGGGCAAAAAGAACCAAACCAATTTTCGGTGTGGTTCTTAGCTCCATCTTATATTCAATAATGAGAACTTATAAAAAACCTATTTTGCCAACACATCCCTTAGTTTCATTGAAAAAGTTGTAGTTGTGGTTTAAATGAAGCTAGTTTGAAAACGGCCCATCTGTTGAAAAAAACAAGCACATTGCAAAACCGATCCAAGACGAGAGGTTGAAGTTTTCCAAAACTAAGTACATTTTATATTATTTGTGATCGTTTGTGTTCTTTGAAAATGCTGGACATAAAGGTAAATAAATAATATTAAAAAAAATAAAAACATTTCTTTTATAAAACTCCTTGTGGTGTAAATGGAACCAGTACGTCGGAGGGCAAAACGGACTACCAGTACTGGTACTGGTTGGAACGTACTGGTTCCAATTTCAAAGCAAAACTACAACTACCTAAGATAAGTCTGTTTTGCTCCATGACCTTCAGGCAAGGCGCATATTGAGACGCGTTCGACACGAGTGACGCTACGCAGAACAGCACGAGTTTTTGTAAACAATATAAATCAATAGAACAACTCATATTGATAAAGCGACGCGACATGACCTGATCGCAGTTTCCTTTTTTGCATATGGATACCATACAGAAAAGGTCTTGAACACCATATTTATACCTAGAGCGCTCAGTTCTTTAATTAGGGGCCAGTTATAGCTATCATTGAAAACCATCATTGAAAAAGTTGTCTGTTGATTTTGAGACCCTTCGAAAGTTTAATCATTGAATATTTGAATGCAGAAATATAGCTTACGGCTTCAAAATTATTTCTCCTCCAAAAAAAAATTCATTTTGACCCATATCTTCCCCATTACGTAACTTTTAATTTTTTCAATGATCATTGGTAAGGTAGTTCATCATTGAAAAATTAAAAGTTACGTTATGGGGAAGATATGGGTCAAAATGAATTTTTTTCGAAGGAGAAATAATTTTGATGTCGTAAGCTATATTTCTGAATTAAAATATTCAATGATTAAACTTTCGAAAGGTCTCAAAATCAACAGTTAACTTTTTCAATGATGGTTTTCAATGATAGCTATAACTGGCACCTTAAATACAATTTTGAAGTTCCTACCCTTGGTAACTGGGCTTTATGAAAAAATGCATTTTCAATGCAGCATTACGTACAAAGGCCCCAACCCCGACCTGACAAACTTTCACATTTGCATATGAATAGCACGGACATATCTTAAAACAAAGGGATGTTTTGCTCGCTCACACCCAAAAATTGATGTGGGTTCTAGGTCTGTATTGTTTCGTTTTAAAGTTCCTTTTTATTTATTTATTTTTCTACGCTTCCTTTGTTTATTTATTCTTTGTGTCCTTCCAAGAAGGAATTTAAGTTTTTAATACTTTGAATAAAATATAATTGTTTTTTTATACCGATAGTTTATTGCCCCGTTTACAAACAGAATCGAGAGCTCGAGTTGGATTAGGGTCGGATTTTCGAGCCAGGTGTTTCGTCACGTGAGTTGAGAGCCCCATTTGAAGTTGAGTTGATATGGTGTTGAGATTACATTAAATGGAATGGCAACAATATATTTATTTTACATAAAAACATTTCAAATTTAATGCATTTTAGTACATACTTCACATAGCTATCAAAACAAATAAATAATTTTACTCGCACATGTGCAAAAACACTGTGGTGAACACATCCTCAAGACCGACTCTTCGGCCCAGGTTTTTTATCAACAATGTCGACTCGACTCCGCTCCTGAAGTGGAATCGAGTCGGTTGAAGCTCATTTCAAGTCAACGCAGGTATACAAAGGGGCCAAGCGAGCTTGAAGTTCGCTCGAACACGTCATGTAATCGGGGTATATAATATAATTGTCAAATTAAATCAGTGGTTCATTTTGCCCCTTTCAAAGGTTCCTTTTGCCCCGCTAGTGGTGCAAAACGGACTTTTTTAGGTAAGGTTGTATATTTGTGCATATCTCTATATATACTTGTTTAACTATGATGGAGTTCAAAGGTTAAAGTATTATTTAAAAAAATATTTGCTTTTCTTTTATGAATAGAAAAAAAATTAGGAGCGTCTAAAGCTTAAGTGGTGCCTCTTGCCCCACCCTCCCCTACATGTTTTCCTGTTTTAATTTTAATTTTTATTTTTCAGCAGAATTTACTTGTTTTCAGCAGAATGTTTTTTTTTCAGCACAAACATATAAATTTAAGCAAAATTAGTTAAGCCGTTTTAGGGAAATTCGAAGATTAAAAAAGAACAGTTCTATGGAATGAATACTGTTAAGAACAGTTCTTTGGAAAATAAAATGCATCTCGACTGGATCACATTTCAGACATAAGAAAGTAGAAAACTAGCATACAAATGCAATTGTATTTACATTTCTATGGAATAGTGTGAATGAAGTCAAAAGTAAAAACAAATTATTTCTTCCCTCAATTTCAATGCAGTTTTATTAAAATTACTTTGTAATTAATTTGTTCAAAATATGTAGAGTCGTTTTCGAGAAAGTTCTTTCTATGTCAGCTACCCGATGAGAATAGGGGCTGGCAACGAGGCGAGACTCTGCGAGACTTTTGTAAGTCTCGTCTCGGCCTCGTTAAAATCGAAAATTTTTAGTCTCGTCTCGGTCTCGTCTCAAAAAAAAAACGATTTCCGGGCAACTTGTTGATTAGTGGAACGAAATATTTTCAATTATAGTATGAATACGTGAAGAAGAAAATAAAAATTTAACTGAAATTGGATTTTTTAATTTATAAGACTCTCTGTCAATTTCGGCCAAATATACAGTCTCGTCTCGGTTGCTTAAAAGCCAGTCTCGCCTCGGTCTCGTCATGCGAGACCGAGATCGAGACGGAGACTTTTCTCTTTTCATGGCCAGTCCTAGATGAGATAAAGGAAAAATTTGAATATCTCATTTAGCTTTAAATACCAAATTTGAATCAAATCTGTCCATGCCTCTAGCAATAACACTAGAATAAAATTTACTTTTGAATATTTTATTCTTGTATGCTTTTAGTTAGAAAAATCATAGCCCTATAAACGTATTTAGTAACACTATCAATTGTACTTAGAGCTAAGACCATTGCTATTCTGTATGCCTCATAAAATCGTACATTATAAATTCTTGAATACTGAATTTACAAACTTTAGACATCTTTAGTCTTATTTTCCTCTCACGTTTAGTCAGAAGCGGAAATTTTCTAAAAAAAAACTGACTTAAAACAGAAAAATGATTTATTAAAAAACACAACAGTAATAGGGTGATGGTACTAGTGGTCGGCCTCTTAACTAAGCTATGTCGTAGCGAGCTTACTACAAATATAAAAAAGTGAACTGAGTGTGAGTGCAGTTTCACATTTCATAAAGAAAAGAATATAAGCCACTTATATCGCTTACTTGAATGGTTTGGTGTGTTCAAAATGTCTTTCCTTCAAAATTTCTTTTTCAGCTAGTCAAAGGTAGGTACCATTTAAATTTAAATTGAAGGAAAGAAACAATAATAATTTTCGAGTTCAAATTATATCGAGGATTTCAAAAGTTTGTCGTAACTCAAAACGTCTGTCAGTTATATTTTCTAACTCAGGATGTCAAGTCCTTTAAATTGAGCTACATTTCAAGATACATTTGTATCTATAATCTAATTGATACACTAATAATTACATCCGCAACTTTTATCGCGCTTTTCAGCAGTTTGGCGTAACTCAAACATCTGTACCTTTCTTATTTTTTCACTTTCTTGAGTCAAAACCTTTTAATTGGTTAAAATTTGAAGAAGCTACGACTAATATAAAATTTAAATAAAAAATAATAACATCCACGAATTATGTACATCGCAGGGTTGGGGGCCGCTCAAACTTCTGTCACTTACATTTTAATTTTTTTTTTGCGTCAAGACCTTTCAATTGGGATAAAGTGGTTTACCTCAAAATCCTATTCATAAAAAATAAAATAAAAAATCCGCAATTTATTACGCGACTTTTCAGCTGTTGGATGACACTATAAACTCCTTTTTTTTTATACATTAGTACTCTGATAGTCAAGACCTTCCGATTGTGATACATTTTGGTGGCATACATCAATTATCTAAAAATTTAAATGAAAAGTCCGCGACTTGAATGGCGTCCGCGGGGGTTTTGGGGCCACTTAGACGTCTGTCATGTAGTACATATTCGCAGTCAGGTGGTCAAGATCTTTCGTTTGTGATACATTTCAAGTGGTTTCCTTTTTTACCAAAAACGGCAGGGACGTCTGTCGGGGATTTCGGGGACACTTAGGAGTCTGTCAAGTACATATTCACACTCAGGGAGTCAAGGGCAAGGGCGACCAATTTCAGGTGGTTTCCCACGAGACGAGAAAAGTCTCGGTCTCGGTCTCGCGTGAGGAGATTGTATATTTAGACCGAAATTTACAGAGAGTCTAATAAATTAAAAAATCCAATTTCATTTAAATATTTATTTTCTTCTGCACATATTCAAACTATAATCGAAAATATTTCGTTCCAATAATCAACAGGTTGTCCGGAAATCGTATTTTTCGGAGACAAGTCTAACACGAGACTTAATTATACGAGAACGATACGAGGCCGAGACGAGACTGTAAATTTTCAATTTTAACGATAATTACAAAAGTCTCGCCGAGTCTCTTCTCGTAGCCAGCCCTACCCAAAAGTCTAAAAAAGCAAAAAAAACATTGTCGGGGACGTCTTTCTGGGTTTTGGGGCCACCTGGACGTCTTCTGTCGAAACCTTATTTGTAATCAGGGAGTTGAGGGCATCAAGTTGTATTAAATTTGAAATGGTTTCCCACCCGATTTCTATTTTCAGAAAATTTGAACTTTTGCGTGGTAACGGGGCCACTACATGCTGGTTGACGAATGTATTCGTTTTCAGTTATCACCTTTAACATGACTACTTGTACTATTAATATCTTTTGGTTTCATTTGACTCCCAAAATCTGCTTCCAGCTCTTAGACTGTAAGTACTATTAATTTTTAGCCAAACACTGGGACCTGAATGGTTCTAAGACTATTACTTTTCAAGACATTACAAAATAAAGAAACCAACTTCTTAGTAATAACAGGAAAGAAAAAAACAAGTTAATATTAACGGGTTGTTGATTCTTTTTAATTTTATGAAAAAGTTGGTTAGTTTTTTAATATTTTGAAAACTTAGAGTCCTAGAACCATTTGGTTTTCAGTGTTTGACTACATATTTATTATTTATTTATTTATAAAATTGCCCCTCCCGTTTGAACGGGTGCAATTGACCCCTTCTCCTATACAATTTCTGTTGTCTCAACCCAAACTACACGCTATATAGCTTTTTGTCGCCCCTTATAGAGGTGAATCACCCTGTATTATGTTCCTATACAGTAATTCAATGTGGCAAAAGCTTGTATTGTATACATACCTTCTTATAATCTTAATGATTATATCTTGGGTGTTTGCAATATTGCGTGTTGGTTGTGTCAGTCATGCAACATGCAATGTGAATGCGTCATATTTATAAGATAAAGTTTGTTTCAGATAAGCGCACTTTACTTTATAGTTTATATGCTTATCTTTTATTCACCAACTTCAATCTTCATACAAATTACCCCCTCACATTAAACACACCATATGTTTCCGTTGTTCGTCCATGTCATGTGCTGTGCATGTTGTGTCCTTCTTCGTTTTGTACAAAATAATCATCACAGATCCTACAAATCCATTTCCAACCAGACCATCACTGCTGCTGCCGGTTATTACGCGATTTTGATTTATTGTTGAAATAATTTTCCGCAGATTTGATTTTGATGAGCGAATGCGATGATTGATGATTTACAGTTCGTTGTATAAGAAATTTTATGGAAATTTCAATGTGATTATAAGTAGAAAGTAAAGTACATAGGTATGTGTAAATACTTCGTTGCTATAAAACAAATTTTCCAAAATCATCTCTTTTTCAACCCAAAATATTTTTAAAGCCAAGTGCTGTGTTAGTAACCCGAATATAAATCGCGTAGATACCTGCTTATTATTCAGACAAAAAAAAAAAACAAAAAAAAAACAATGGAAAATATGCAAAGTAAACAAATAAAAGTATCTACGTCTTGTAGGTAAGTATACCTAATCACAGCAACAATGATGAAAATTGTAAATATTTTTATTTTCCCATTTAATATCCAATAAATAAACAACACAAGCAAAAAACAGATAAAAGACTGAATAAGTGATTTCTTAGCATATTAAAATGAACCCTTTAACATTTATGTTATTGAAGATTTCCCCTTCTCGGGCACATTATAATCCTAAGTGTTCATTGATCTCTTGAGACTCTTGCTGAACCTTTTTTTTCAAGCATAGAAGTAATAGAGTAAGAGCCCAGGGCCACCTGACATACGTCATTTTATCAAAGCTAAGATTTTTTCTGCGAACAGATACTATGGTAGCTAAGAACAAATGGATACTAAGAACAAATTTATACTAAGAATCTTCAATCCGGGTGCAATTAAGAGGTGTCGAGTGTTAAAATTGCATACAAATGTTGCAACATTGCGTGATTTTATCAAAGCTGAATTTTTGATATTTCTTAGGGGATGGTGTCATTTACTTTATTGGACACTTGCCAGACATCTACAGTGGGGCCTAGTGTGAGCCAGATACTTAAAATATGTCAAATTAATCGTGCCATTTACGTTGTAGTTTTAAAGCTAATATTTATATGTTTTATGGTCAACTGTTTAAAAATAATTCCCCATCAGCTATACATCTACAGTGGGGCGTATTCATCAGCCAGACATTTAAGAACAACTAAAATAAGCGAAAACATCACGTTTTAGTAATAAAGAATTATTATTTTGACAGTTTTAAGGTGATGTAAGGCCCCGCTGTAGGTGTCTTGCTGATTAGAAAATATTGTAGAATATTTGCCCACAGAAAACATAAAATCTTGATTTGATTCTGTTATGTAAATGGCACGATTAGTTTGACAGATTTTAAGTGTCTGGCTCACGTTAGGTCCCACTGTTGATGTCTGGAAAGTGTCAAATAAATTAAATGACACCATCCCTTAACACATATATCAAAAATTCAGCTTTCATTAAATAACGCAATGTTGCAACATTTGTATGCAACTTTAACACTCGACACCTCTTAATTGCACCCGGATTGAAGATTCTTAGTATCCATTTGTTCTTAGTATCCATTTGTTCTTAGCTACCATAGTATCTGTTCGCAGAAAAAATCTAAGCTTTGATAAAATGACGTATGTCTGGCGGCCCTGGGCTCTTAGTCTATAAGTATGTATATTATAGGGTTCATTTCTATTGAACTTTTAAGAGTTTAAGGTTAATAAATTTTTGAAATGTCTTTTTCTGAAGTTTAAATAATATAGAATTTGAGAAAAGTAAATGGATACATCAAAATTTTTTTTCTTTGGGAGAATTAAATATGGTGGTGAATAATTATTCAATCAAATTGACACCGAATAGCACTGGGAATAAAGTCAAAACGCTAATTGGAACAATAAAAGATAAGACTGAAACTCTTGATAAATCTGGAATTTATTCCGTTATTTCGCAAGATTGTGATGAAGTTTATATTGGCCAAACGAGAAGAACGGCAAAAATAAGATGGTCAGAACACTATAAATCAATCTATTCTAAGGCAGTGCATGAGTCGACTCCAGCTGATCATATGATTGATAATAATCACAACCTGGCAGGTTTTAGATTATTAAAACAAATAAATAACCCAAAATTATTAAATGCATATGAAGAATTGTACATACATCGCACAAATAATATGAACAAAAACAAATTGTTTGAACGATCTTCATTGCATGCATTTTTAGAACCATTAACAGCTCAAGGCATATTTGAGACAAAATTCTAAACGCATTTATTCACTTACTTTCATCAAATTTTATTATAACCAGTTTGAACCATTAGCTTTCATAATTATTAGATAAAATTACTTTAACTCTTTAAATTTAAAATTATTTTTATATGTATATATATGTATAATTTTTTAATCACATCAATTTTTGATTTATGTATATGTAAACAATTTTCCAATTTGCTTAAAAACCTGAAGATGAGAAGAAATTCTCGAAAACGTTAGTTTTAAATAAAGCTATATTTGTATGAGCATAAGAAGTTATTCAGTTTCTATTATTTATCTATTATTAATCTTTGGGAGAAAGTAGCCGCGTAAAATTAAGATGACAACTTTCGAAAAAATATAACTTGACTGTGCCAGTAATTGTCAAATAATTGCCATAAATATGACTTGAAAAGAAAACAAAATTATGCGCTTATGGTTTCCCCAAAATTTACCAAAAATGGTGCCAGTCTATTTTGGTATACAGGGTGATTCACCAAAAATTTGATAAAACGCTAGAGCTTGTAGGTTGGATCGAGAAAATAAAAAAATTGAAAGGGAGGTCGTTTCTTCCCCCGTTTAGGCTTAAGGGGTAACTTTCTTAAAATTGATTTAAAACAGAAAATATTATTAAAAAGCAACAGTAACACTTAAAATACCCTGTTATATATTTTTGTAAAGTCATAAATCCCTTTTTTTATTTTGTTTGTAAATACAATTTTTTTTAATGAAGAGTTTTTGAAAAAAAAAAAAATAATTTTACAACGAGAAGTTTAGAAAAAAGAAGTTTCAAACTAATTGTATGCTAAAGTATCGGTTTTTTTAATAAGAGCGCTACAAAAGTTTTTTTTAATAAAACAAAAACGGTTTTGGATATCAATAAAATTCTTTATTCCTGTGAAAGTACGTTCGATGTCATTATGTATGAATTTCGATTTCTTTTGCATGGCCACCACGGGCACGCTGGCAGAAGTCCAGACGCTGAACCCAATTTTCGACGGTTTTCAAGCATAAAACGGCCGATACAGCTGCAATTTCACGTTCGACATTCGTACGAATTTCATCAATCGTCGCTAGCTTGTTGGCATAGACCATAGACTTGACGTAGCCCCACAGGAAATAGTCTAACAGCGTCAAATCGCACGACCGAGACGGCCAAGCGACTGGAGATAACACGTTCTCCAAACTTGGTTTCCAATAAATTGATTGTGACATTCGCTGTGTGGCTTGTGGCGCCGTCCTGTTGGAACCACATGTCCTCCAAGTCCATATCTTGCGCGACAATTTAATCTTGTAAGGACGTAGGCCTAGATCTTTTCGCAAAATTCGCACAACGACGTCACAGAGATGCCCAACGCTTGAGAACGACGTGTGAGAGACACATTTGGGCTTTCTGCAACTGAAGCCTCAACAGCAGCAATATTCTCGACACTACGGGCACTTCTTTGTCTCACTGGCACGGGAACATTTTGTACTGTGCCTGTGGATTCAAATTTTTCCACTAGACGCTCAATTGTTGATCTGCTAGGACGATTATGACGACCATTAATTGGACGTGGCGCTCTTAACGTTGAGGCCACTGACTCCGAATTTCGGTAGTACATTTTAATAATTTTGACTCGTTGTTGGCTCGTATATCTTTCCATCGTGAAATGGCAAACCTTACTAAAGAGAAATGTCAAAAGAACGGCAAGAAATATGGCGTCGTTTGCTGTCATTGTTGCTCTACTTTTGTCGCGTCTCTGTTGAAAAACCCTTTACAATTTTTGAAGGTTTTTGATTGAATAACAGGTGACCTCAGTGGTGCAATGCGTAGTGCAACAGCCTCTGAGGTCTGAGGTAGCTTGGTCTAGGTTCAACTCCAGTTGACGGCAAAATAATTTTTAAATTAAAATTGGAACTTTAGACTAAGCACTACTAAAACAGGAATCTGATGATTGGTGTGGCAGCCATGAAATTGCAATAATTCCAGCCTAATGTAATACTTGGTGGTAGCCAACACAAGTGGTTGTTATTCATTCAAAACCCTTCAATGACAATGTGACGGACCAAAAGCTATGCAGCCTAACTGCAAGTGTTATCACGAGAAAACACCTTTGAAGTACAATTTTTGTTTTCAAAATTCAATGGTCTTATCAATGGTTGGTTCTATCTATGATTTTAACCTTTAAAGATATTCAAGAATAAATTAACATACTCTTCAGTAAAAACAAGAAAAAAAAAATTGCTGATAATCATCCGGAAATGATTATTTCTTTTTAATTTTATGAGAAAGTTGGTTAATTTATTGTTTAATATCTTGAAAAGCAAAACTCTTAATACCATCCGTTTATCAATTTTTGATTCAAAATTGATAAGAGCATAGAATTTTTAAACCAAAAAAAATACTTAATTACGTAAAATTTTGAAAATACAAACATACATGTGTAATTAGTTTGACATTTTTTTTTAAGTTTTGAGTTTGAAAATTATTTTTTCAAAAACTGTTGACTTGAAGAACTTAATTTAAAAAGGTAATGAAAGAAGAGATTTCGGGCTTTACAAAAATGTATAACAGAGGGCATTGTAAGTGTTACCATTATTTTTTTCTATTTTAAAAGCTTGTTTCACGATGTCTAAGTAAAGTTCTGACTAGCTATCCGAAAGTTAAGTTAGCTATCCGACAAATAAATCCTCTTATCAGCGAACTTTGCTTTGAACAATAATCGAAATAATAAATGTATGTGTCAACTATAGTTAAGCGTCAATTATTGCAGTTTTCATATATATTATCCTTTAAACATCTTGGTTTCAAAAACAAAAAACAAAAAACACTATTTTCAGTAAGCACGAAACTGTGGTATTACATCCGTTTACCGAAGTGTGTACTTAATTTGTAATGTCGCGGAACATCCGGGTTGCGCACAAATTAATATTTTTGTTTGTACCAAAAGTGGTATAGGTATGTATCGGGTTTTGCAACAGGGACGCTACAAAAGTAGAGCAACAGGGACAGCAAACGACGCCATATTTCTTGCCGCTCTTTTGACATTTCTCTTCAGTAAGGTTTGCCGTTTCACGATGGAAAGACATACGAGCCAACAACGAGTCGAAATTATTAAAATATACTACCGAAATTCGGAGTCAGTGGCCTCAACGTTAAGAGCGCCACGTCCAATTTATGGTCGTCATAATCGTCCTAGCAGATCAACAATTGAGCGTCTAGTGGAAAAATTTGAATCCACAGGCACAGTACAAAATGTTCCCGTGCCAGTGAGACAAAGAAGTGCCCGTAGTGTCGAGAATATTGCTGCTGTTGAGGCTTCAGGTGCAGAAAGCCCAAATGTGTCTCTCACACGTCGTTCTCAAGCGTTGGGCATCTCTGTGAAGTCGTTGTGGCGAATTTTGCGAAAAGATCTTGGCCTACATCCTAACAAGATTAAATTGACGCAAAAACTGAAGCCACTTGACCACTAGAAGCGTCGTATGTTCGTGAATTGGGCTGAGCAACAACTTGAAAATGATTCGGATTTTCATCGAAAAATCATCTTCAGCAATGAGTCTCATTTCTGGCTGAATGGCTTTGTCAATAAACAAAATATGCGGTATTGGTCAGGCAGTAATCCGCACATACTCCTTGAGTCATCATTGCATCCCGAAAAAAATACGGTTTGGTGTGGTTTATGGGCCGGCGGCGTCATTGGGCCGTACTTCTTCCGTGTTGATCAAGACCGGCACGTTGCTGTGAATGGGGATCGCCCCAAGTGGATGATATGGACTTGGAGGACATGTAGCTCCAACAGGACGGCGCCACAAGCCACACAGCGAATGTCGCAACCAATTTATTGGAAACCAAGTTTGGAGAACGTGTTATCTCACGAAATGGTCCAGTCGCGGTCGTGCGATTTGACGCCGTTAGACTATTTCCTGTGGGGCTACGTCAAGTTTTGAACTTCGTACGAATATCGAACGTGAAATTGCAGGAGTATCGGCCTATGTATGCTTGAAAACCGTCGAAAATTGGGTTCAGCGTCTGGACTTCTGCAAGCGTGCCCGTGGTGGCCATGCAAAAGAAATCGAGTTCTATACACAATGGCATCGAACGTACTTTCACAGGAATAAAGAATTTCATTGAAATCCAAAACAGTTTTTTGTTTTATTTAAAAATACTTTTGTAGCGCTCTTATTGAAAAACCCTTTATATGTCGTAAGCAATACACCTATGATTTGGGCACCAACCTACTTTAGTGGCTTAAAACTAATCAGAGAAGTTCATAACCTTCCGAATGTAAAATGCAGTAGATTTGATATTGGGCATGATAATTAAAAAAAAAATAATGATGCCGTTAAGTGCTTGTGATAATTTCAACGAGCTCAAAAGCTAACCACTTTAGTCCGAAGTTCTTAGTTTTATTTTTTTTATATGGACAGGACAGGGCTTTGGAATAGAATACACCAGAAATTCAGAATTCAAGGAACAACCCGTTCGTCGCAATGACAGCTGAACGTATTTTAATTTATTTAGAACTTTAATTACAAGTTAAACGGGTCATTCACGTTGAGACAGACGCAAAGGCTGTCGATCGCACGGTTCGCATTCGCTGGTCGCGGCTCATGTTCAAGGCACACTGACAGGTTTATTCACAAATTTATAGAGCGTTCTTCTTTTTAAGTTTAGGATAGAGACTGATCATTCTCAAAAAAAAGGAAGGGAGCAGCTGCCCCTGCAGTCTGCAATTTCAAGTCAAAAGTGAAGGAAACTGAAATCTTTGTGTTTTAAACAGTTAAAACAGAAATTTGAATTTCCAGCAGACGTTGTTCTGAGGTAACACCAACCAAAAATTCGCTCAAAATCTTAAGATAAAGTTTAATGATACGAATAGGTTGCTATAACTGGCCACTGGCACTTTAATTTACAAATAATTATTTTTATACTTTCTTTATCTAACTAAAGCAATATTTACCAATAATCATTGACTTATATTTACATATGTATATTACCTATTGTTAACCCACTCATTTCAATTTTGAATTGTTCTCTTTAAAATTGTGCAAGCATTTATTTATTATTCAAATAAACAGATTTGAAATTAATTAAGATTTGTAGTTATGTATTATGCAACAAAAAATAACAAAGCATAAAATATTCCCAGGTCCTATTAATCCTTAACAAAAAGGCAATCAACTTATAATAGATTTACAAAAAAAAAAAAAAATCAGAAGCAAGTTATATAAATAATATCGATTGGTATAATAATTTATTGTAGAAGGCAATAACAAACGCCACCCCGGAAATATCCAATTCCATAGATAAATGTGTTATGATATTTCCAAATTTCTGTTTTGTATTTCCCATGAGATTTTATTAAATAGATTAAAAGTTTATATGAATTGGATGATAAATAAAGTGGAATTGGCTTTTGTGGTATTATAATAATTCTATTGAGAATAGATGGCTGGATTTGATAATATAGTTTTATTTTGTATGCACAACTGATAGAGGATTAAAAGTATACATGGAAATATTTTAATATAAAAAAATATGAATATCAATATAAATTATTGGGTTTAGGTTAGGTTAGAAGGGGTGTGCACAGCCTAGGCTGTTGCGTACACGGGGTCCTATTGGTCCATTGTGATCCCCTTATAAAATAAAAACAGAGATGTTCCTAATTAATGGTTCATGCAGACTGGTTCTTTTGTGAACCAGCCTGTTTTTTCTATGAATTTTCCCATAATTGCCATCGAGACCCAAGATACATATATTACAGGTTATATCATTAGCATGTTCATTTTAGTTCAGTTCTGCGCATGTTGTCAAAATCAATAGTATCAAAATTGAATTTCAAATAATCACAAACAATTTGTTTTTGTTTACTGTGAACTGACACAAAGGGTAGCCATTGAAATTTGAAAAGCTGCGCCTGATAATACCTAAGATATGTGTAGGTGTACTGTGATCGAGACCTGCGCTAGATTGTACAGTTCTCCAACAAACCTGTCTCCTTAGTAACGGAGCGATTTGTTTGGAGGTTTAGACAATCACAGAACAGGTCCTTAATGGTTTGAATTTCCTCAACATCCTGACAGCTCCTACAGAAATCGGGTGCGAATGCGCCTATTCTGGTGGCCATTGTGCCAATGGCACCTATCCAGATTCTTATTTTCTTTTTGCTCAGCGATAAAATATACTGAGTTTCATTTTTATAATTTCTAGGCTATAAACTTCTAGAGATAACACAATCCTGGAAATCCAGGAGTTATTGATTTGCTCTTTCGTTTTTAGGTCAATTTTCCTTTTAATAACGCCGATCGGGATTTTAGGTCCCGTAAATGATTGGCTTCTACTGTTCCTATTTGATAGTGACCCTTTCCTTGTCAGTTCATCTGCTATATAATTTCCATCTATGTGGCTACGTCTAGGAAAACAGCCAGAGTTTGACTTGGTTAGAGTTAAAAATATTTTCCAGTACGTCTCGGCATTTTGCAACTGTCTTGGATCTAACAGTATTACTGGCTAATGCTTTGACAGCAGCTTGGCTGTCGACGAAAAATTTGATCTCCGATGAGCTCAGTTTTTTCTGGTGTACCATTTTCGCCGCTTTTTCAATAGCGTAAAGCTCAGCTTGAAAGACACTACAATCATCGCGGAGTTTATATGATTCTCTAATATAAATAGTCTAAGAGTTGGCAGCAGATTTTGGTCGTGAAAGGAAACCAAAAGATTTTTATAGTATACGTAGTCCTAGTGAAGGTGATATCGAACACGTTCGTCTGCTAGCATGAAGTGGCCCCGTTACCACGTAAAAGTGCATCAAAAGTACAACTTTTCTGAAAATTGATATCGGGTGGGAAACCATTTAAAATGTAATACAACTTGACGCCATCAACTCCCTGATTACAAAAATGGTTTCGGCAGACGTCTAGGTGGCCCCAAAACCCAGACAGACGTCCCTGAAAGTGCGTTGTTTTTTTTTGGGGTTTTTTGTCAAGAAGGAAACCACTTGAAATGTATCACAAACGAAAGATCTTGACCCCCTGAGTGCGAATATGTACATGACAGACGTCTAAGTGGCCCCAAAACCCCCGAAAGACGCGATTAAAGTCGCGGATTTTTTATTGAAATTTTTAGATAATTGACGTATGCCACCAAAATGTATCGTAATCGGAAGGTCTTGACTATAAAAAAAATAGTTTTTAGTGTCACCCAACAGCTGGAAAGGCGCGAAATAAATCGTGGATTTTTTATTTTATTTTTTTAATAATAGGATTTTGAAGGAAACCACTTGAAATGTATCCCAATCAAAAGGTCTTGACCCAAAAAAAATTAAAATGTAAGTGACAGACGTTTGAGTGGCCCCAAACAACTGACAGCTGCGATATAATTCGCGGATGTTATTATAAGTTTTTGAATTGTATATTAGTGTCAGCTTCTTCAAATGATTACCACTTAAAAGGTTCTGACTTATGAAAGTGATTATATAAGTTACAGACGTTTGAGTTACAACAAACTGCTGAACAGCGAGATAAAAGTCGCGGATGTAATTACTAGTTTATCAAAAAGATTAAAGATACAAATATCTTGAAATGTATCTCAATTTAAAGGGCTTGACTCCCTGGGTTGCAAAATGTAACAGACAGACGTTTTGAGTTACGCCATACTGCTAAAGTCGCGGATGTTAGTACTAGTTTATCAATTAGATTATCAATACAAATCTCTTGAAATGCATCTCAATTTATAAGGCTTAACTCCCTGAGTCGGAAAATTTAACTGACAGACGTTTTGAGTTACGCCAAACTATTGAAATCCACGATACAACTCGCCTTCAAAGATTATTATTGTTTTTTCTTTCAATTTAATTGAATTAATAAACACCTACCTAGTCAAAAGGTTTTGACTTGCTGAAAAAAAAATTGAAGGAAACACGTTTTGAACACACCAAACCATTTGAATAAGCGATATATTGACAACGGTAGAATAGGGCTGTAAAACAAATAGTCCGAGAGCTAGTGAACATTTACTCAAAGTTTTTTATACCGCTTCAAATACTATGGCCATGCCGTTTGTATATTGCCGCTGAGATATTTGAAAAAGTCGCAAAAATAGGGGTCCTGAGAAAAAAAAGTCGCATTTGAAAAATTATTTAATATATAGCTAAACCAAACGAAATCCTGATAAATTGCGAAAAAAAAAAAACATATTTGCGTTGTTTTAAGTTTTTGTTTTATTTAAATAATTATCAGGTGCAAAAGAAATAGGTTGTTACTCTTTGAAATTAATTTTAACAAAAATAAATTAATTTCGATTATATTAAATTTATTTTTTAGATAGGTAGGTTAGGGGTGTCTAATAATTTTTTTTTTGTCAGATATTCAAAATGGGTATCGTGGATCTTGTAGAGGATACCCACACAAGTATTTCTACGTCCCGGAATTTTTTTAAAATGGTACTTCCAGACCCCGCGGCCGTTTTTTATGAAAAAGACACGTTCAAGAATTTCGCGAATCAAACGTGGTTTCACCGACTTTAAAAGATTTCTTTTGACTCTCTAGGGATGCTAATAATAACATAGCACAAGTAACTGCCCCTTAAAATTTCAAAATATGCTTTTTTTACTCGATAAATGGCTGAAAACCCCCCAAAAATCGGTTGATTTTTAAGCTTTTCTCGATTTTAAAGACCTACATGAGTTCAGGAACGAGCAAGTAAGACTCGTATCATAGGTAATTTTGTGTGCTGAACTCAAAACCGTTTTTCGCCATCAGTTCTAGTTTTTAAAATATTACAGTCTGAAAAAGGAATATAACCATTGTTTTCATCTATTTTTGAGATTCTGGAAAAATTCGAAATGCTTTTTTTTCAAAAAAAAAAATGCACCGATTCATACATGAACATGAGTCATAGTGCAGTACTTTGATGAATCGGTGCCTTGGTTTTGAAAAAAAGCATTTCGAATTTTTATAAAATCTAAAAAATAGGTGAAAAAATGGTCATATTCCATTTTCAGACTGTTATATTTTAAAAACTAGAGCTGATGGCGCAAAACGGATGATAGATTTGAGTTTAGCACACGAAATTACCTATGATACGAGTCTTGCTTGCTCGTTCCTGAACTCATGTAGGTCTTTAAAATCGAGAAAAGCTTAAAAATCAACCGATTTTTGGGGGGTTTTCAGCCACTTATCGAGTAAAAAAAGCATATTTTGAAATGTTAAGGGGCAGTTACTTGTGCTATGTTATTATTAGCATCCCTAGACAGTCAAAAGAAATCTTTTAAAGTCGGTGAAACCACGTTTGATTCGCGAAATTCTTGATCATTTGTTGACTTTGAAAAAAACGTGTTTTTTTACATAAAAAACGGCCGCGGGGTCTGGAAGTACCATTTTAAAAAATTTGCGGGACGTAGAAATACTTGTATGGGTATCCTCTACAAGATCCACGATACCCATTTTGAATATCTGACAAAAAAAAAAAAAATATTAGACACCCCTAACGTAGGTACATACAAACATATATCTACATTTCAGTATCACATTTTTTTTAATGAATAAATAAGTTAAATTAATTAAAATTAACAAAGAGATAAGTGTTCAGTCAATTTACAGACACATATTTATGTTAATTTAACTCGTATTTTAAAGTTAAAAACAAAACAATAAATAAATTGACATTCTATTTTATGATCCTGAAATTTGCAGACAATGCGTCCGCTGAAGTTTGAACACACACCAAAGTCGTAATAATTGTTCGATTTTAAAAAACTAAACGGCAATCGCTTCGTCTCGGCAAGACGTAGTGTCGATAGTTTTTAGTTTTTTTTTATTTGTCTTAAAAAAAGTTATGGTCAAAAGATACAAAAAAACACCAACAAAATAATTAAAAAAAACTTTGGACTCAGATGGGGTTAAAAGTCGCCCGATTTCAAAAAAAGGGTCAAAATAGACACTTTTTGAAAAGGTCGTATCATGGTTGCACGGGGCAAAAAAAAAATCAAAATGCGACTAAAGTCGCACAGCGGCGACACTGGTATGAGTGCAAGCTACATGTTATCGGTCTGGCAGCGATGTCACTGCCCCAACACCACTAAAATGCACTTTCAAAGTGCAACAACAAAAAGAATCATCACTTAACCTTGCGCCATATACTAACAAGAATCCATCGCTCTGGCAGCGACATTCTACGAGTGCTTCAAATCGAATGAAATCAGGATTAAAAATACATTTTAAAGTTTTTCTTGGTCCGTTTTCCTGAAGTCTCAAGTACATTTGCAGACATCTTCTGCTGTTGTGAGGCTCACAGGTCATAATAGTTTGTGAGTTTGTTTTTGTGAGGTTTCTTATAAGGCGGTCACAATTGCGTATTCTGTGGAAGCCCTCATAAGAAATCTCACAAGAACAAATCGAGTTGTGATCTGCCAAGGAGCTGATTATAATTTGTATGTTGGGTGAGTAATTTTTATGTTGAGGTGAGTTTACCACGAGTTATGAGGTTATTGTGACTTATGAGGCATGAGTGAGGTTGCCGGAATAAGCCTGTTAACTCCGCCTGTTTATGCCACTGAAAGCTAAGTAGCGTTCGTTCAACAATAGATAGAGAATGCCCAAAGTTGTGAGGCAAAAAATTATACTCTCCTGTTTTTTTGTTCAAATTTTCGTGTCCCTAAAACAAATTGAAGTTGCTTTATTTTTGTATAAAATGGCAAGACATTTGAATTAATTTTAAGCTCAATCACCTTTTAAGTATGAAATCTTGCAAGTTTGTCTCTCCCCAATATTTATTTTGATATATGATTTAAGTTTGCCATTTATACTTACTTTAAACACCCCAACCTTGAAGATCGGGCACTAGGAATAGAAAGAAGTAAGAATTAATTGAATGAAACAAAATCCTAGCGTTCCCCAGCCAATCAGTCATTCAGTCTTTTAAATGTAAAGATAATAATCCCAACTAAACCAATTTGTTCTTCTGGGCATTATGTTATATAACTAAGTCCACTTAATGAATCAAATTCATCATTATTGATTTCAATATGTTCTTAAATATAATATGTGTATCTATTATCTATACATAATCTTTATCTATGTATGCCATATTTTCCAATCCTTCGCCATTCGATAATTTTATCTTTCTGCTAGCCAAAGAGACATTTTGTATGTAATTATACCTACCTACTCAAGATACGCAAATCTTCCTCTTAGGAAGACCAAACAATCTAAATAGAGGTTATCTTAAGGCATTTCGAGTGTACATACCTATGCATTTATATGTTTAATTCCACTTACTTGCATACCTATATGTATGTGTACACTGTACGTACAAAATTAAGTTAGCAATCTGAACTCAACACACAAGTTATAAATAGAAATATCTCCAACGAAAAAAAAAAACCTACCTAAGCTCAAGTCATAAGCACAAATGTAGTCGGATGTAGTAAATTGATATGTTAAAGCTGTCTTGCCAACACCGGAAGCCCCCAGCATTGCTATTTTATAGGCAGGAATTTGACTTTTGCCTTGTACATCTTTTTTATCCTGTTCCAGCATTATGTCACCAGATGTCCTTGAAGCGTTGCTATAATACGTTGTTGGGATGTGTAAATAAAGAAAAGACATGAAGATAAATCGGCATAAGCTAATCAAGATAAATGGAGTTTATTAGGCTAATTGTCAGCAAAGAAAGAAAAATCCCAGGCAGAAACACATCTATAAAGAATTCAGCTATACTAACCTGTTATTACGGTCCTTTCCACTATACGAAGTGCCCGTTGAAGTAACTGAATTAATTGAACGTGATCTTCGGCTTCTGTTGAAAAGCCATACATAGACTTGTAGTTTACGTGATGTGTTTTTGGAGATATAAACGAGCTAATTTATTGCACATCGGCATCATAAACTTACCTCAGAGAATCACCTAAATTACAAACGCCGTGTGATGTAATGCTAAAGCTTCGCAAACGATAATACTCCAAGTCCAAGTCTGCACAGTGTATGGCAGCACGTCTAGTGTCGGCGAGACGTGGCTGAAACAAATTAAAATACATAAAATATAAGAACCAAAATTAATGACCAGCAAAATAAGAGGATTTATTTTAATGATTTATGTATAATTAAATGGAATTACGTAATTAATGTTGAAGTGATTTGAATTTCACTAACCAAAAGAAGGAAAATAACAAAAACATTTATTTGACAGAACAGCCTGTCGCATCTGTATTTCTTTTAATTCGGAGAAGTTCAAGTTTTTACTTGCTCTTTATACTACGTTTCCACCAGACACTAAACCGCCCAAGAAACAAATTTAGTTGTTCAAATGCTCTAACAGCACTTCCAGAGCAAGTCTTAAAGCTCGTCACTTCGAGAATTGGCTCTAGTTGCGTATTTAGAGTAATTTTAGAGCTCTCTTACAGGGAATTCTTTGACATTTAGAGCAAATTTCTGTTCATAATCAGCTCATTATCAGGGACTTAGTAGATTTAAAGCTCTTTAATTATGCATTTTATATCTACTAAGGAGCACCTTTGACAGCTTTTTGTTGGTATAAGTGTGCATAAAATCGAAGAATAGTAATATAATAGGTCCGTTCCTTTACTTTAAATTTCTGTGATTTTCAGTGCATTTGTGTGATTTTCAGTACAAAGCCGTTCCCGTACTCAATAATTTGTCAGTTTATTACAAAAAACAACGCTCACGAGAGAGTAAATAATTTCCCCTACATGTGATTTTCAGTCCGAGAAATTTCTTCGGACTGAAAATCACAGCACAGCAAAATGTCAATTTGAGAGCAAAAGAATGAAAGCCAAATATCGTGCCTTACTTGTCCAGCACATTAGGTAATACGGAATTTGGTTGAATTTGCGTTCCCGTACTTTGGCACAGTTATGATATTTTTGAGAATATATCAACGTTTCTCTCCAAGATCTGACAGTTTGTGATTTTCTGTGCACAAAGTAAAGGATCGAACCTATTGTAAAACTTCACTAAGTGCGTAATGTCAACAAGATAAGTTATTTTTTATATACCAACAGAATAAGGGGATTATTATATTTTTCGGTAAAATAATTGTGAATTTTAAGTGCGCGTTTTGTTTTATCACAAATGTATTGAAAGCGCCTCCGGAATTATAAATATTTCGCTGAGATTTTGAAAAATTTTAATCTGAACAAAACAAAAAAATCTTAAGAACTATTGTCAATTATTAATAAAATATTTTGTTTAAAAATTTCAAAATGTGTTGTGTTTTTTAATCGAAAACGAAGACCTTTTCTCTTTCAAAATTGAAAAAAAAAATTGGTTATTCGAATAATTTTTCTTTTCATCGCCATATTTGTATTAGGGTAAAATTTTCTTTTCCATAGAGCTGTAATAGCGCTTCAGAGCTGTAAAAGCTTTATTTCAGAGCTAGTAGCCACAAGATTTGCTTTCAGTGCTTTATATAAAGTAGGGTGTTTTAGAAAATAAAAGAAAAAGTGAATATTTTGCACAGCAAATACCTAGTATATATTTATTTAAAGGTTTAGGTGTCCCTGAAATGCACTTTGAACTTAACGAGCAAGTTTTTTTTTGTGATTCAGTTTTAAAGCTTTCTTAGGGTATAGAAAAAAATAATAAATAATTATAATTAATACAACTTACTTATACTCTAAAACCCTTTCATAGGGAAGGTTATTTATTTATTTTCGACGCATGATAATTTTTTGTTTGGTTTTTGTTGAATTAATTTTGTTGATTTTATATAAGTTTGTAACACCCTACAAAATCAGTGGTGTCCTTACAATAGCTCTGTAAATGCTTTTTTTTACACTATACAATGCGCATGCGTAATATTTTTATTATGAACCATTTGTGTGAAAGTATTAGTATTCAGCTCTATAGCACTTTTTGCGTGATTCAATTAGAGATATGTTTCGACGTTGTGGTAGGCGCATGCGTTAATATTTTGTCCATGTGTTGTTGAAAGCTCTATAATAACTTGTTAAGCGCTGATTTTTAGACAATGCTCTATTTTGAATGTTATAAACTCCATTAAGGAGCATTTTTTTGAATCTTGAGACGTCATTAGTTGTTAGAGCTGAAACCATTCCAGAGCCTCTGTTATAGAGCAGAATTTTTAAACAAAATAAAGAGAGCTCTATTATAAACTTTTACAGAGCTATAGTCTTAGATTACACTATATTAGAGCTGTAGGAAAGCAGTTTTGCTTCAACTAGCTCCAATAATGTTACTTGGGCGAGATTAAGCAAGATTATTACAAATCTCCTTGAAATCTACAAGATTTACCATACAAATTTTAATCTTCTCAAATGAAGATTTCAAATAAAACTCATTCAAATCTACTTGGAAACATTACTTTGTCAAATCAAACAAACTTTTTTTTTCGAAGAATAATTGTGGAACCGACCTATTTTCGTTTATTGACAGATGGAAATGTAAACAAAAACTATCTATCTCACTTCCACTTCATATCAAAAATATGAAACACCATTTGAATGTTTTGCCATGTTTTGCAGTGGAAACACCAAACAAATCTCATTACCTAAATCTCGGTTTAGTGGTTGGTGGAAACGTAGTATTATGATAAGTTATGGTTTCGTGACAAAAGGACAATAGTGGATTTAACCAAAACTATATTTCGAGGATGGAAAAGCCTAAAACATTAGTGGTTTTTGCATTTTCAGCAATCAACATTCGTCAATGGTCTTATTTTTCTATGAATCTAGGCTTGCATCGACCTAGAACCTTAACAGGTGCGACTAAATTGCTTACAATTTAGTGAAGGTAGGCATAGTATTATTTAAATATTGTTCTTGAGAGCAGATTTTTGATTTCATCTAGAACTAGGTAGGTACAATGTGACTTTCTTTCAAAATTTTTCGAAAAAGTCTTTAAAAAAAACTTCATGCCTATCATGTCTTAAATTGTTATTTGAGGAAATTTCTTTATCTTTTGTCAATACATGCTACCGCACAAGCAAAAGCTGCTCTAAAAAAACAGCATGCGGACTGATTCTGAAAGCTGCATACACTTTATATTCCTGCTCAAAAATATTTCAATAAAATGGCACGTCACTTTAAAATATAGAGGGATTGCAAGCAAATATTCATTTGCGTCTACATGATTTCCTGAGTGGCACAGAGTAAACTCACTTTTATGAAATTTGGTTCCTTGACTAGAGATCTTGTACACTGAGGGAAAAAATAAGATCTAAAATTAAAAACGATCGTATTTGATCTAAAGTATTTTAAATGAAGTGGAGCATTCTCATTTTAACGTTAAAATAATGTTAATTTGAATATGCGACGTAATTTTAAGAGACTCAACCTAGTTTCAAAGTAAATTATGTTTATTTATACATTGAAATCATCTTTTGTACATTCACATTCTGTTCAACGTTGTTTTAAAGTGAAACGTTATCATTTTTACATTGTGATCCATATTGAAAGTGCGCTCAACCTTGTTTCAAAGTAAAACGCATTCATTTTTACATTGAAATCCAAATTTTACATTGCGATCCACTTTTATGGCATTTAAAGTGCCATTAACGTAGTTTCAAAGTGTTGCATAGTTAAGTAAACCTCAATTTGTTTGTATTTGTAAGCTTAATATTAAGAATTTCGAGAGCGTGTTATTGTTTTTCGAGGTAGCTCACTTAAATTTGTGAACAAATTAAACGCGCACTTAAAATTCACTTTCATATAATCGAAAAACAATATTTAATTACTTTTCCTATATTTATTAATATGAAATACTCATAGCATTAAACGATTCACTTTAGTCGTCAAAAATAAATGATTCACCACAAAAATTAAATGCGTCGAGCATGCATATACATTTGTCTTTGTCTTACATAAATTTAAACAAAGAAGCGTTGCGTGGGTAGCCATTTTGAATGAATACCTAACCAAGCGAAGTTCAATCTACGTTGATTCAAAGAAGATAAATGTTGTTTTAAAAGATGGATGAATTTGATTTAACTATGATTCTACTTTAAATCAACATATTAACGTAGTAAAATCTAGTTCGTTTTTAAATATGGATTTTGAAATAAAGTCGCTCCACTTTGATTTAAGAATTTTTGGCGTTGGCGCCAAATCGTTCCGAAAAATATTAGAATCAAAGTTTTTTGCTTTGATTTTATGTTGTTTTTTCTCTGTGTATGTATAATTGCTTAGTTAAAAAATGTTTTGTATGTATAATTGACTTGAAACTTTGTAATATAAGCCCCAATATCCTCTAAGCCCTGGCTGGCCGTAAGAAACAATTCCTGTTGTATTAAACTATTACAGTAAAATTGAAACCTCGTTTTTTTCAAATTCTAATCGGTTTTTAGTGCGCCAACTGTATGTTTTTGTTAAATAAGCTAAGTTTTTAGGGTTAATTGTTGTTGCATTTGAAATGTTAGTTGTTCATCCCCAACCCATTTTTTTTTTTCAATTAGATAACTCTTCAAGCTTTAGCCCCAACTTAAGGGAATTGGTTGTTTAAACCCGAACAAATTTTTGACCAACTCTGTCAGTCCTTTTCTGGGCTTTGTTTTGAAAATATAATGCGTTAGCCCCTATATCCACCCCCCCTGAATCCACCACTGATCGTAAATATTTTTTTAGTTTTCATTGTTTGACTTAAAATTTATTTAATTCCCATTTTGTTCTTGATTTTATAGAAAACGGCTTAACAAAGTTTATAAAGTATATTGTAATTATATCAAAATTTTTAAAAGAAATCATTTTCCTTATTTTTTTTGAAAACTCAATAGGTATAGCGAAAACAAAACGGTTAATTTTTTTTCTGTCGCACAACTTATCATTTTGAAATAAAATTTTGGTTTATTATTTAAATATATTTTTGAATTTTAATAAACCATTTTCAAGTCACTTTAAATTTTGTCATTGTTTTTTTTTTTTTTTTTTTTTGTACGAATGTTCCACACGTAACGATGGATAGTCCTACGATACCTTAAACTTAAACAGCCGTATTCATTAGAATCCGCTGAACAGATGAACAGTTATGCACTGCATAAGGATTTATGTAGCCATTATACAACTTTGCATAAATTGTTATGCATAAAATATTTTTCAACCCATTATAAAATATGGGTTATAATGAGCTTGTGTCAAAATTAGTAACACAAAGGAGGAATCTAGTACGTTTTACTTTCAAAACTAACAAAGGAGACCCGAGCTGTGTGTGTGCTGTGTGAAAAATCAATAGAGGTAATTCTGCTGGCGATTAAATTATCTTTGGTTTCTTATTAATTTCTTTTAATATTATTATAGTTAGTTTTGTGTTCGCAAATAAAATTAAAAATATTTGAAACAAAAATGGGAGCGCTACGATATCTCGCAAACTAAAATCTCGAATAACGAAATCTTGCATTTTTTATAAATCTCAAAATACGAAATCTCGCAAACACATCAACCCGCTTTTCATAAACTCGCAATAACAAAATCTCGCTTTTAATAATCTCGCATTTACATTTCACAGCCAAAAATCTCGCAAATTTCAACTAAAATCTCGCATTAACACGTGAAGTTGGAAAATTCCGAACTGAAAAATAAAATCCTGCGAATAGAAGATGAAAAATCAGAGGCCTAAAAAGGGATATAAAATCCTTGAACGCGATACGCCGGCCACCCAAAGTACTTTTTATTACAAATAAACTGAAAACACACCAACTGACAACATTGGCGCCTGCCTGGCGACTGAGCTTACCCTAAGCGGAGCGACGGAGTCGGGTGAGCGGGACAGAGGACCCGAAAAGGGAGTTAAACTCCTTGAAACCGCGAAGCGGGCCACCCAATGTACTGTTTATTGCACATACACAGAAAGCACACCAACTGACAACATACACAAACGAAAACCCTAGTATAACGTAATTTATACAAGTCCTTTCTGTTTTTTAATGCGAGATTTTAGTTTTCGAGATTTTAGTTTGCGGGTTTTTGTAATTGCGAGATTATAAAAAGCGGGTTTTTGTAATTGCGAGATTATGAAGAGCAGGTTTCTGTAATTGCAAGATTTCTTATTGCGAGATTTCGGGTGCGAGATTTTAGTTTGCGAGATTTCGTAGCCAACCCACAAAAAATACGTCGTTTGTAATTTATTCCATGAATTGTACCATTCACTCACATCGTGATGTTTTTGTTGAGGAGAAAAATAAAAGGGTGTTGCTTATTTTGTAATGCTTAAAATTCATTTGTATTTTCCCATGAAAGTGATGAAGGTGAATCTTTGTATAATTTTATTTAAATTACGCATATGTCGTCGAGCATTTGCAAAAGTTGTAAGATTTGATGGAAAATCTTTAAATTTTGCACATTTATTAAGCAGGTTCTATAAAATAAAGTGTACAGAAAATATTCTTTATTTTTTTAAACAATATCCCAACAAAAATGTACAGTAAATTAACAAAACCAACATTATTAATTGTTGTATTAAATTTTATAAAATATTTCGAAAGTGAGATTTCAACACCTCAAAGATTGCAAAAATAAGCGCCCCCGCCTAACATCTATCTACATTATTGCTATGTGTGAGTCAAAGTGACATTCCGATACTAAACAACCCTTATGTTGGCTCTATACAACCTCCAAACGCGTTTAGCTTATGTTGCTTCTATTTAACGTTGCATAAGTTTATGAATAAGGTTTTTGCGTTCAGAGGCATTATAAAGAGTGCATAGAGCGCTATAATTCGTTTATGCATAAGGTTGAAAATGTTTTACTTAAGAATCATTATTTAACAATGTTAAAATACAAAAACAATATAAGGTATTCATGTTTCTATCTACTTGACAAACCAACTCATGCGAATATTTCTTTGATTTTTGTATTTGTAATATACCCTCGCATGTTTAATTGAGAATATTTGTATTTTATTATTTGCACCAATTTATTCATTACTTTGGGAGGATCATGGGCGAGAAATATGTGGTTTTATTTACCTATAACGCAATAAAGAACTTTTGTATTTTTTTTCTGTTTGCTTTTAAAATGAAATTTAATCGGTTTTTTTGCTAGAAAATAAATGTCCTCGAAATGTATGTACATAGTGTAGGTAGATGTGGGCTGGTGCATCAGGCGTGCAAGAGGTATGAAAATAACATAAAAATAATGGTGACACTAGGATTTTACTTTTAGTTGGATGAAACATGTAGGAGGTACAGTACATACATACCATATAACATTAATATACGTTTATGTATATATGTACAGTAGGGTGTCCCTTATTTCCCAAACTCATTTTTTGGATAGCACACCCCGTCAAACAAAAGTTTATGCCAAAAGAAAAAATTATTGACCAAAAAAAAATTTTCCGAGGTCATTAACACGTGCCTCTAAGGTCATACTTTTCCCATTCAAATTTGATTTATCGTTCCTTTAAAAAACTGCATTTAAAAATGTATTAAAAAAATTTAAATTATAATTTATTTCGATTTCTTAATTAAAATAAATATAAATATAAATAAATACATTAATTTTTAATTAAATATAGCAATAAATTACTTTTTTGGCAATGTATGAGTTCTTTTATAGATAAATAATAGAAAATGAATACCTTCTCTCATACAAATATAGCTTTATTTAAAACTAACGTTTTCGAGAACATCTTCTAATCTTCAGGTTTTTAAGCAAATTGAAAAATTGTTTATATATACATAAATCAAAAATTGATGTGATGAAAAAATTATACATATACATATACAAAAAATTTTCAATTTAAAGAGTTAAAGTAATTTTATCTTATAATTATGAAAGCTAATGGTTCGAACTGGTTATAATAAAATTTGATGAAAGTACGTGAATAAATGCGGTTAGAATTTTGTCTCAAATATGCCTTTAGCTGTTAATGGTGCAATGAAGATCGTTCAAACAATTTGTTTTTGTTCATATTATTTGTGCGATGTATGTTCAATTCTTCATATGTATTTAATAATTTTGGGTTATTTATTTGTTTTAATAATCTAAAACCTGCCAGGTTGTGATTATTATCAATCATATGATCAGCTGGAGTCGACTCATGCACTGCCTTAGAATGGATTGATTTATAGTGTTCTGACCATCTTATTTTTGCCGTTCTTCTCGTTTGGCGAATATAAACTTCATCACAATCTTGAAAAATAACGGAATAAATTCCAGATTTATCGAGAGTGCCAGTCTTATCGTTTATTGTTCTAATTAGCGTTTTGACTTTATTCCCAGTGCTATTCGGTGACAATTTGATTGAATAATTATTCAACACTCTCATCAAAGAATATGTTAATCCTTGCACAAAGGTACCACCCATAAAAGAGATAACTTTTTCTTTAGATGGAACTAAAGCTGTTAAGTCTTTTATTTCCTTTTTTTTTGAATGTTTTTTTTTAACAAAGAATCAACAATTTGTGTACCATTTATTGTGGCTATTCTATGAATAGTTGCCACTTCTTTGATGAAATTGTTTTAACTGAGAGGATCATTAATAGCACGGTAACAATAAGAATTAAATGCTGTAAATTTACTTTGCTTTAGGTTATAAGAGTTTGATGGAATGCATCTTTCAGTGTTTGTTGGTTTCCGATAAATATCAAACTCAATATGATTCTCAAATCTTTTAATCATAAGGTCTAAAAATTGCAAACAACAATTTACTTCTGTTTCAAAAGTAAAACACAAACAAAGCTAAACGGTTGGCAAGGCAAAACAAAATTAACGCTAAAATCATGCACTAACGTAACAACCGAAAATCTACGAAAACAGTTAATAACATCTTACTTTAGTATTCCAAAACTCTATGCTTTACCTAAAATCCACAAAATAGGAGACCTAAAAATGAGACCAATTTGCAGTGGAGTTGGATCACCAGTGCATGATGCAGCAAAATGGCTTTGCAAAGAATTTTCAAGATTTCAACAACCAGCCGAATATTATGTAAAAAACTCGTTTGATTTTATCAGTGAAGCAGGTAAAATTAACATTCCAAAGGACTTCATTCAAGCATCTATCGACATCGACAACATGTACAACATTATTTCAGTAGCAAATGCTGAAGAATCCATTAAAAATTGGTTGACAACCATAAATACATTAGATGATTCAAAGGTAAATGAATACATGCGTCTTGTCCATTTATGTTTTTCAAAGAATTATGTCCAATTTGATAATAAAGTCTATGAGCAAATTGATGGTTAAGCAATGGGTAACCCCTAAGCTGCCTTTGCGGCTAATTGTTTCATGGCTGAATTCGAAACCAAAGCTAAGCAGACTGCCCTGACTTTCCATTATTATGGGTTAGATATGTTGACGATACTTATATCATTATTCATAAAGACAGACTCAACATTTGTCTCGATTTCTTATATAGTGTTATGCCAGGAATAATAAAGTTTACTTTTGAAACAGAACATAAAATACCAACAATATTTGTTTTATCGGTGTTCCTATTAAACCGTGATGATGGCTTTATCTGGCACCACTACATATATAAACTTATAAGTAAGCTTTTTCCAACGTTGGATCTTAAAAGTGAACAGGGGACAAAGTGCTGGGAGTAATTTTAAAAGAAAACCCTTTTACCAATCTGAAAATTCACTTTTTCTCAGAATAATATTTTTTTTTAAATATGCAGTAATCGGCAGTGCAAAAACAAATATAACCCATAGTGTGTCAGTGCGTTATTTAGGTATATTTTGCACATCATCGCAACTATAGGAATACCCATAAAACAAATATTGTTGGTATTTTATGTTCTTTTTCAAATAGCTATATTTTCTTAATTCCTGCGTGTAGAAAAAAAAAGTTTAATTTTTTTAATTAAATTTTGTGGTCTACAAACTGTATTTAGACTACTTTTCGATATCATTGACAGCTTAGCAGTTATTCTCAAAGAAACAATATTTTCGTCATTTTTTTGTTTTTTTAACAGCTATATTTTTTAAATTATAGTTTGTAGGGAAGAAAGTATGTTGATCTTTTTTATAAAACATTTTGTTGTCTACAAAGCTTTCCTAGACTTATTTTCGAAAGCAATGAAGGTGTAACAGTTATATTAAAAAAAAAATATTTTCGTCATTTTATGTAGCTATTTAAAAAGCTATACCTTCTTAATTATTGGTCGTGGGAACAAAAAGTGAGTATTTTTTTTAAAAGAATTTAATGATCTACAAACTGTACTCGAACTTCTTTTCGATAGCCTTGCCATTAAAAAAGTTATTTCCTGAAAACTGATTTTTTCGACACTTAACCATGCTTAAAAAGTTATGCTCCTGTCGGATCGTCAGGGACTTTTAGCCAATGCTGCGTTATAGTCACTGGAAGGCCCCCACCAAGTTTAAGCGTTATCGGAATTTTGTTCATGATTTGAGATTTTATATGTCTATTTTGACTCTATAATGAGAAAGTCGATAATATGAAAAAAAAAATTGTTGTTATTATTATTGAATATTTTTATAATGGCAACATGCTTTCCCCTAAAAATAGATAGTACACACATTTTTTTCAAAATCGTTGGAGTTATTTTCGAAAAAAACAAGATTTTTAACGTTTCTTAACGTTATATTGATTTTTTTTAAATTTCAAGTTAAGCTCAAAATAAAGTACGCCATCTAGTCCAGTCAAATCGTCGCCTGGAGTGCCAGTTTTAGGAAAAAAATATAGCAGTTTTTTTCTCACTCGCCTTTTATATTTTAGGGGTGCTGAATCCAAATTTCAACTTTGCTACTTCCTACGGATATGTCTTCACAATCGCAAAAAACCTCAAAATGTTCTACCTTTTTTCAGTTTTTTCCCAAAAAGTGAAAAAAATATGCACTTTTTGGATAAAATTATCTTCAACACTTTATAGAACATAAAATTTCCTACAAAAATGGTGTATACAAATTTTTTTGTAGAGTTAACAGTTTGGCCACTAGAGTACGGTGAAAAAAGGCCAACATTTCGTACTTTTTGGAAAACACAGTTCTCTGGTTAGATTTTAGCTTGTAACTCAAAAACCATGCATATTATTGTATAAAACCTAGACTTCTGATTAGAAAACATCAAAATCCCTACAAGTTTGTAACCTTCATCACTTAAATTGGCGAGAAAATGCACCGGCTAGAGCGCGATAAAATTATATGTCATATTAAAGGAAGCCACTAATAGGCTATTGATTATGTCATATAGAATGGAACTAAGACGTTCCAGGGTTTTATTGTAAAAATAATTCAATGGCTCATTGAAGATGAGAAAACCGCTGAGCGTGTTTTTTAAATGAGTGGGTGCAATTTTGAGTAACTGCAACCCTTTTAGTTTTTTTTCCATATATCTTGAAAACCAAGCTAAATTATGAGAAAAATTCCGAAAACCATTCTGTAGAGAATAAAATTTACAATTGCCATATTCAAAAAATTTTAAATACATTTTTTATGTGTTAAAATAAAAAAAAACATAAAAAACAAATTAAAAAAAATCGATTGTTTTGCTTTTTTTACCTATTTGCTCATAACTCATTTTCCAGCAGAGATAGGTATGTCCACAAAAATGAAAGATAATAACATTTTCTTCAAAGTGACCTATTCTAAAAAGTGTTTTTAACAAAAAATCAACCAAGATACGGTCGCTCAAAAAGTAAGGCATTTTTTCAATTTCTATTACGTTTACCTCGACATTATTTAAATTCTTATTTTGTACAACAAAACTTAAATGTATTTAATGAAATGATTGTTTTTACAGCTTTGAACAACTCTTTGGGTTTTTAAATAATGTGAAAATCATACAAGAAAATTAAAAAAAGATTCAGCATACAAAAATGATAAATTTCAACTTACATAACTGTTTTCGAGAAAATCAAAAACCAAAAAAATGGTTGTACTGCAGGTACCAAAAATAGCCAATTTTTCAAAATAAAAAAAATTGTATGGCGTTATTTTTGGTCCTAAAAAAAAAGTGTGGGATTATTAGTCAAAAAACACTTAGTATGTACCAAGTTTATCATATATGTATGGGATATTCGCAAAAAAAGTATGCCATCTAAAAGGTCAGTAAGTGGTCAAAAAAGGTCAACTAGTTTCAGAAATCGGTCAGCCATAGAAAATTTTTAATTAAGGGTAACTTTTTTTCAAGGTCACCAACTATTTTTGGCACCTCATTTATGGGATATTCGCAAAAAAAAGTATACCATTCGAAAGGCCACCGGCTCGTGATAAAAGGTCAGCTAGTTTCAGTAATTGGTCAGCCATATTTATTTTTTTAATGAATTTTTAAAGATTGTTTCAAGGTTACAGTATAAGAGTCTTCATTAAAAAAAAACCTATGGCTGACCAATTACTGAAACTAGCTGACCTTTTATCACGAGCCTTTCGAAGGGTATACTTTTTTTGCGAATATCCCATAAATGAGGTGCTAAAGGTTAGGAGCCCAATGTAATGCCCTCCGTACTGCTCTGTGCTCGGGTAAAGTAGATGAATGTACATACCTAACTGGCTGCGTTTGTTTTGATCACATCTTTAAGGTATCCTTATACAGAAGTGAATTGACGCAGAGACAATTTTTCTTCTACCTACTTTAACATACATACATACCAAAATTCTCAATTTCGGAACAGATTTTTAGAAATGAAAAAGAAGATTTCAAATGTGAAATATTTTTACCCACTCCTCTTTTCACTTAACAGTATCTACAACCATATTAAGTTTGTGTAGATAGAGGTGTAGGTACCAAAGCGACTACCCATTAAGTACCCCTTTTCATCGATTAAAGTATAAAAGTTCGATGTAGGTATTAATGATTTTCTTTAACTAAACAATGTAATAAAAGTAATTATGGAGTAGTTATGGTATTGTTTACGTTCGGAAACATGCCTTGGTTACAGTTATTATCCTTTTATCTATAGATTTTGATATTTTAAATACCTGCTCGTTTATAATTCACCCTCCGCCTCCATTTCATAATATTCCTTTATCATTCTGCCTATTTCTATTTATTTTCCCTTCCTATCTTTTCTTCAATAAATATAGAAAGTAGGTAACTGTTAATTGTTATATCAAAGTTTTACTAAACCCTTGTATGTATAACAGGTACATGTCTATCTACATATTATATAATATAACAAATTAAAAATAATTAAAATGGGATATGATATATGTAGGTATGTAAGTAAAAATAAGTTAAACTTCCGGAACAGCTTTAAATTGGCCTTTTGAATGCAGCGTGTTCCGGAGTTATTATTTCCCTTCCGTTCTCTTCCAACTCTTGAAACTAATAACATTAAAATAAAATTCCGTTACTACAAACGGGAATTCCCACAATAGCGTAGGTAAAATTCATTCACTACCTATACCTTATCCACAACAACAAAAAACAAACATTTGTGTAAAGGTGTATGTATATGTAAAATGTAAAGGTAAACGATATACATACATACAAATAGAGTAATACTTACCTTCCTGCTTTCGGCTGGCATGCTGGAAGTCCTTAAACGTTGCTTTTGCTTGCAACCCAATTGAGCTATGGTTGCGGAGCTGCCACAAAAGAAAATTCCTCCCCCAGAATCACCCCTGTCGCCTCTGATCAAATTGGCTGACGGAGTGGGTGATATTCTGCCATCTGCTGTTGCCTCCAAAACGGATGTCATTGCATTGTTTGACCCGCTCCCGACGCCACTACCACCGCTCCCACCACCACCACCCATCAGTTGTATACCAATAGGTGATGTAGCGGCATACTGGGGTGAAACAGCCCCAGACATGGCTTGCTTGAATGTCAATACACCTCCACTCGACTCCACTGCCATCGAGGAGGAAATTTTCCCTTTAACGTTAACGGGAGATTTAACATGTGATATCCTCTCCCTGCAAATACAAAATTTGAGGCAGAAAATATTAGCATTATGATGGTGAGTGACTTAGGACTGAACTTTGACGAAGCATTTAAAAGTTAAAAATCATTACAATTTCTTATGGATCTGTGAGTGTGTGTGGTGTGTATGAGGACATGAGGGTATGTATAGAAGAATCAATATAATATGTGGAGGGTGCTTCAATCAAATTAGGTTTATTTTGTTACTGATAAGATGCATGTAAGCAGGGCCGTAGCTACAGCTTGTGGGGCCCCGGGGCAAAACCAAATATGGGGCTCTTTTTCTGAATGACTGACTAAATAATGGTTAAATAAATTTCAATAAAAAATGCTAAATGTGTTAGGTACTAAAATAATTTTTATTCTGGATTTTGCAGAAACTATTACTTTTCTCAAATCTATTTGCCGTGCGCTTAGATTTTTGATCGAAATCAATTATAAATTGCTTAGCCGTTTTTGTTCCACTTCCGCATTTGCTATGGTAACAGGAACAGTTGAAAACATTATAAGAACGATTCATATATCTGGATAGCTCGAAGACAGTGAAGAATTTTTAATGATCAAAAAAGTTGCCAATTAACGCTGACCTGATAGGAAGTAACTGAGCAGAAAATCAGATGACACAAACAGAAAAAATATGACGCATATAAAAAATCAACCCCAACTTCGTTTTTAAACAAAATGTACAAATGAAATGTAAGCCATAGCAGCAAGCGCAAAAAGTTATAAAACATAATTTGTAGAAAATTTAATTTGCTACAAATATGCGTATGCCATATTACTTGGATAAAAACTACGTGAGTTACATGTGAAAAAGAATTAAACGTTAAAAACAAAATGGCTAAGCGCTTTCGCTAACCATGAACATGAACACATATTTTTAGAGTTTTTTCCTAATTCTTTTATTTTAATTTTGCAAATGAATGTTTAAAGGGTCACATATACACAAAAAGAAGCAACAAATACTTGAATATTAGTGGATAAACCTGTAATTGATGTAATGCAATTGAATTCACTACATAGTGAGCTTATACGTAAGATCTACAGTTCGAGTTCATTAGTGTTAGTGTTATTCGTCAATTGAATTTTAGTTGCAATGACTCACAAAATGGGATTGACGTGAACGAAGCTAACTTAACAGAATTAATACACTGAGGGAAAAAATGCGATCTAAAATTAAATACGACCGTATTTGATCTAAAGTATTTAAAATGAATCGGCGCCTTTTTATTTTTACGTTGAAACAATGTTAATTTGAATATGCGACGTAATTTTAAGTGATTCAACCTAGTTTCAAAGTAAAACGTGTTTATTTATACATTGAAATCAACTTTTGTACATTTACATTCGGTTCAACGTTGATTTAAAGTGAAAAGTTATCATTTTTACATTGAGATTCACATTTTAAGTGCGCTCAGCCTTGTTTCAAAGTAAAACATATTCTTTTTTACATTTAAATCCACATTTTACATTAGGGTTGCTTAAATATCGATAGTCGGAACTTTTGATAGTATCGATAGTTTTTTTCATTTTAAAAGCCCTAGCCTTTGGTGTGGAATTTATCCATACTAATACGAATCTGGATCTGATATAAATGAATTATTCTTGAAATTTGTTAGAGAAAAAAAAATAAACATTACTGAAAGAAATATCTATTTTGTAATTAAAACAGAAAATAACAAACAAAACAGGAAAAAGAACACCGAACCCGAACAGAAACAATAATACAAAATATGAGTTATAAAAAATAGGAGAAACAGAATCACAACTGTTAGTTAATGACAATGGGGCATATTCATAGTCGCAGATAGACCCAGGTTTAACTAAAATACAGTTTAAGACAATTTTGGCTCAATGAACACAGATCAAAAATTAATTAACATGCCATACTACACAAATTATCTTCAAATATTTTGAAAAGATAAACTTAAAAAAAAATCAGAGTCCGAAAATTCGACTAAACCTATGTTTAACTTAGACACAGCTTTAAAATAACTTTATGAATACGCCCCTATGTGTCTTATTACTTTTTTTTTATCGCATACTTGTGCATTGTTGTGAGATTTAGAGTCAGGTCATTACAGTCAGCTTTTACACGTTGACTCAAGAGTCAAGACATGACTCTTTTTGAAATTAAATGAGTACGAAGGTGAGATTCGATCCCTTTTCTCATTCCCGCTCACTAAATTTCGAAAAGAGTCATGACTCTTGAAGTCTTCAGTCAAAGTGTTAGCTGACATCGAAGTTTCTGTATCTTTTATCTCGTATGAATGAATAAGTTTTGTTGTGTTTCTTAGTTTATGTTGCTTAAAGGCCTTCCACACTAGCCCACTGTGTATTAATACATGTCAAAGTGGGAACAAATCATGTAGAATAGTGTGGAAACAAAATATGAAAGCCCAGCCTACACAACCCGACATTCTATCCCACACAATTTGACATGTATTAATACATGAATAATTTTAGGAATGGTTCTATATCTATCTCACATTCTATCACACTTTATTTTAGGTTAACTTACTTACTTACTTAGGTCCTCGGACCTATTACGTCCGTGATGTTTCCCTTACGGGACATAGGGCCTCCACTACACCTACGCGCCATCGTGTACGATTTCTTGAAATGTATTTCAGCTCTCTCCAACTTTTCCCCAGTCGTGCCGATTCCTGTTCGACCGTTCTTCGCAATGTACTTCTAGGCCGGCCCACTTGTCTTCCCTCCTGTGTGAGCGGGTTCCACTGCATTGCTTGAGATGCAATGCACCGATCGCCTTTTCGAAGCGTATGGCCAATCCACTGCCACTTTCTTCTTCGTTTAATGGAGTCTATGGGCTCCTGACCCGTTCTCGCATGAAGTTCGGCATTGGAGATACGGTTGGGCCAGAAAGTCCTCAAGATGTTTCGTAGACATCTATTAACGAAGGTTTGCAGCATTCTAGTGACAGTGTCAGTGACTTTCCAAGTGCTTCAGCCGTAAAGCAGAACGGATTCAACATTGGAGCGGAACAGTCGTAACTTGGTCTTTAAGCTAAAAGAGTTGTTTCTCCATATTTTGGACAGCATTCCGAACGCAGCCTTTGCTTTTCTGATTCGGCTGTTTACGTCCAGTTCAGTTCCGCCACGCGTAGAGACAATACTCCCAAGGTATTGGAAATCCTGTACCATCTCTACGGGTTGTCCAGAAATATTTACTTGGATTGATGAGGAAGTTCCAAGGCTGATCCTTTTAGTTTTTGCCGAGTTGATCTTAATCCCTACGATTTCTGCTTCTCTCTCCACCCTTGTTGTCATTTGATGGAGATCCATGATCCTATGAGAGAGTAAGCATACGTCGTCCGCGTAGTCCAGATGTTTGAGGTGAGATTGCAGAGTCCACTGAATTCCTCCATTTCCATTTGACAAAGCTGCGTGCAGTACGTCACTTATCACCAACAGAAACAGTATTGGTGACAGTATACAGCCTTGCCTAACTCCACTTTGGATTTCAAACTCCTCTGACAGCCTACCTTTGTGCAAAACGTGACACCTGGATCCATCATATGTAGCCTTGATAATAGCAATCAATTTATCTGGGATGCCCTTCCTGTGCAAAGCAAGTCAAATAAATTCTCTATTGACACTGTCGAACGCCTTTTCAAAATCGATAAACAGCAGGTGAAGTGGTGATCGATATTCAACGCACTGTTCGATGATGATCCGTAAGGTGTTGATGTGATCCACACAGGAAGATCCAGTGCGGAAACCTGCTTGTTCGGCGTCGAGTGTGTCTTCGAGGTGGTCTTTAATTCGGTCCAATATTATCCTTGCTATTATCTTGGCTACTGCAGGCAGAACGCATATTCCTCTCCAGTTTTCGCACTGTGTGAGATCTCCTTTCTTTGGAAGGTTAAGGTAATGTATTAATACAAGCAAGTGTGGAAGCAAAATATGAAAAGTCATTTCTTTCACACAAATTTGGCAGTCGCGTGGAATTCTTTCCCACTTTCAATTTGATATGTATTAATACACAGTGGGCTAGTGTGGAAGAGCTATTATTATGGGTTTCCCCACTAAAACATGTGAGGCGAAAACTATCGATAGTATTTTTAAAACTATCAATACATTTGATAGTTTTTTACTACCGATACTATCGATAGACTATCGATTTTTAAGCAACCCTATTTTACATTGCGATCCACTTTTGTGGCATTTAAAGTGTCATCAACGTAGTTTCAAAGTGTTGCATAGTTAAGTAAACCTCAATTTGTTTGTATTTGTAGGCTTAATATAAAGAATTTCGAGAGCGCGTTGTTGTTTTTCGAGGTAGCTCCCTTACATTTGTGAACAAATTAAACGTGCACTTTAAATTCACTTTCATATAATCGAAAAACAATATTTAATTACTTTTCCTATATTTATTACTATGATATACTCAAAGCATTAAACGATTCACTGTAAGGCGTCACAAATAAATGATTCATCACAAAAATGAAATGCATCGAGCATGATTATACATTTGTCTTTATCTTACATAAATTTAAACGAAGAAGCGTGGCGTGGGTAGCCATTTTAAATAAATACCTAACGAAGAAAAGTTCAATCTCCGTTGATTCAAAGAAGATAAATGTTGTTTTAAAAGATGGATGAATTTGATTCCACTTTAAATCAACATATAAACGTAGTAAAACCTAGTTCGCTTTTAAGTATGAAATCACTTTCAAATAAAGTCGCTCCACTTTGATTTGAGAATTTTCGGCGTTGGCGCCAAATCGTTCCGAAAAATATTAGAATCAAAGTTTTTTGCTTTGATTTTACGTTGTTTTTTCTTTGTGTACCGATTCGAGCGATACAAAAGGAGATTTCCGTTGGGGGCCCCCCTGGCCGGGGGGCTGCCCCAATGGACGCTACGGGCCTGCGTGTAAGCCTGAACGCAAAACGACTATCGAATACCAAAAGGTTCGTGAGCTATGATGGAAATATACTTATCTACATTACAACAGTAGAAGCTGAATCAATTGTGTATACATACAATTTAAATAAAAATGTGTCGAATTTAAGAAATTAAGTTTGCCTTATTTAGATAAGCTATTCATACGAGGATATTATATTTTTGCTGGATCGCAGGAACTTGCTATTGTAGTTAACAGATAGAAAGTAGATAGACATTTTGAGGTATTGACGGTGTATGTAAAATGATATCCTAAACAATAATAAAAACATGGATATATAAAAATGTTCAAAAACATGAAAGCATTTTTTGAATTGCTTAAATTCCTTAGGTATAGGTATGGTAGATAAGCAGAAAAGATGCCAATTGATTTCTTGAAATTTTGTCCAAGTGGGCGCATAATATGAAAAATAAAAAATTAAATAGTTGGTGGTTTAAAAAAAAAAAAAATAATTTTGTATGTACACAATTTTGAAAACATTTTTAAGAAAAAAATTTGGAACGTGAATTTAAAGTAATTATTTATGATCCTGAACTTTGCAGACAAAGCGTCCGCTGAAGTTTGAACACCCACCAAAGTCGTAATACTTGTTCGATTTTAAAAAACAGTCGCTTCGTCTCCGCAAGACCTATTGTCGTTTTTTTTTTAGTTTTTATTTATTTGTCTTTAAAAAAAAGTTATGGTCAAAAGATTCAAAAACCACCAACAAATTAGCTAACAAAACTTTGGCCTTCAGCCACCACCGTAATTTTTGCCGCATTTTCATAAAAATTACGGCAATCGCTTTGTCTTGGCAAAATATAGTGCCGATATTTTTTAGTTTTTTGTATTTGCCTTAAAAAAAAGTTAGGGCCAAAAGATTAAAAAAAAAACACAAAAAAATCAACTAAAAAAACTTTGGCCTTCAGTCACCAATGTAATTTTCGCCGCATTTTCATAAAAATTACGACAATCGCTTCCTCTTGGCAAAATCTAGTGCCGATATGTTTTAGTTTTTTTTTATTTGCCTTAAAAAAAAGTTATGGTCAAAAGATTAAAAAACCACCAACAAAATTAACTAAAGAAACTTTGGCCTTCAGTCACCACTGTAATTTTCGCCGCATTTTCATAAAAATTACGGCAATCGCTTCGTCTTGACAAAATCTTTTGTTTTTGCCAAGACGAAGCGATTGCCGTAATTTGACTGACAGTGGTGACTGAAGGCCAAAGTTTTTTTAGTTAATTTGTTGGTGTTTTTTTTTTTAATCTTTTGGCCATAACTTTTTTTAAGACAAATAAAAAAAAACTAAAAAATATTGGCACAAGATTTTGCCAAGATGAAGCGATTGCCGTATTTTTTATGAAAATGCGGCGAAAATTACCGTGGGTACAGAAGGCCAAAGTTTTTTTTAATTAATTTTTGGTGGTTTTTGAATCTTTTGGTCATAACTTTTTTTTTAAGACAAATCAATAAACACTAGATTTTGCCAACACAAAGCGATTGCCGTAATTTTTATGAAAATGCGGCAATAGGTCTTGCCGAGACGAAGTGATTGCCCTTTAGTTTTTTTTAAATCGAACAAGTGTTACGACTTTGGTGGGTGTTCAAACTTCAGCGGAAGCATTGTCTGCAAAGTTCAGGATTATAATTATTTATACAGGATGATTGGTATAAGGTGCGCCAAAAAGCTTTAACGAGAAGGTTAGGGTAAGACAAGAAATTGTATGGGAGTGGGGTCTATTTCTCTCCGTTTAGGCGGGAGGGGCAATTTTATAAAAAAAATTGACTTAAAACAGAAACAAATTATTTAAAAACAACGGTAAAGCTTGCAATGCCCTGCTTTATCTTTTTAGAAATCCAGAAATCTCTTCTTTAATTTCCATTTTAAAATAAGTTGCCTTCGTGAATAATTTATTTTAAAAAATATAATTTTCAAACACTAAATTTTGAAAGAAAAATTAAAAAAAAAATGTCAAACTAATTTTGTTCAAAATTTTATGTAATTGAGCATAGTTTTTGTTTCCAAAACTTAATGCTCCTGTCAATTTTTTAGTCAAACACTGAAAACTGCATGGTTCTAGGACTTTGACTTTTCAAGATATTAAAAAATTAAGAAACCAGCATCTTAGTAAAAACAAGAAAAAACGAGGTTGATGATAATCAACTGGTTGCTGAAATGACCATTTAGCCGGATTCTTCTTAGTTTTATGTGAAAGTTGCTTCATTTATTTTTTCATATCTTGAAAAGTAAAAGTCCTAAATCCTGGTTTTCAGTTTTTGACTAAAAACTAATAAGAGCATTGAGTTTTGAAAACAAAAAGAGTTATTAATAACGTAAAATTTTGATTTAATATTAAAGAACAGATTTCTGGCTTTTCAAAAAGGTATGGTATGGCAGGTCATTGCAAGGTTTAGGTTAGGTAGATGCGCGGCCGGTAGATCTTGTTCCCGTCACACTTAGATCAATGTTGATCCTCTGTGATACCCCGATGGATTGGACCATCATCCCTTTAAAATAAATAACCTATGAAATCCTATGGAGCATCGAGCCATTTCGAGGCGTTGATGAAGTTCATTAAATTTAACTGTTGACTTCGATGTTTCTGCTAAATCGTTGAAGAAGTAGCTAACCAAAAATGTTTTCCTTATGTTTGGGCGACCTGCATCGTGCCTAATCGGGAAACTATTGATTGCTCAGAACTTGGTCTGGGCCAGTAGCGCAACAATCAGTCACGATGAAGTGCTTGTTTTACCTCCTCGTGGTGGTCCCCGGGCAACTATTTATGTATCCCAATATACATAAATAGGCTAAAATTACAAGTGCGAAAAGGCCTAGCTTTCTAGGATAGGTTACGGAGGTTAGCATTCTCCGTAACTGAAATCAACCCGCTACCGAAACCAACACTACGCCTCGGATAATTAATGATAACTCGTTGACGACTTTTGGCTATTGTACCCGGACAAAGATTGGTTTCTGGAATGTGAAGACGCTTCTTGACAATGGAAAAGAAGGTCCTCAGAATGCCATATTCCTGCAACTAGAGAAGGAATTCATGCGCTATAGGATGGACATCTTAGGGATAAGTGAACCCGTAATACTGTACTATTCTATTCCGGAAAAACACCTGGAAGCGCTCGGGAATCTGGCGTTGGATTGCTGCTTCCCAAAACAGCTCTCAAAACAGGATCCTGAAAGCCAGGTTCTGGACTAGAGTACGTCGCGTCACCATCATACAGTGTTACGCCCCAACTTTGCTCTCTTCTGACGAGGAGAAGGAGGCCTTTTATAACCGGCTGAGTGCTGCTTATGATAGCGTTCCACGAGGTGATATATTTATGGTGATGAGAGACTTAAATGCCAAGGTTGGCAGTGACAACACTGGGCTAAGGCATGTCAAATTATATATTCATATTATATAGTCAAATCTAAAAAAGATTTGAGGCAAGTTTAAAAAAATGATTCCCTTTTGACTCAAATGAGTCCCGGTGGTAACACTGATTGCAAGCTTTACCGTTGTTTTCAAATATTTTTTTTCCGTTTTAAGTCCCCTCCCCTCCCGCATAAACGGAGGGAAATAGACGCCCTCCCATACGATTTTTTCTTGTCTTAACCCAACCTATTCTTTACAGCTTTTTGGTGCACTTTATACCAATCACCCTGTATACAGATACAAATTTAAGTAAGAATTTCATCAACCCGTTTTTGAAAAATCAAATCTTCAAAGATAAAGTACATAATTTAATTTTTTTTTATCAGAAAAGCATTGTTTTTAAATATTATGATGTGTATATTATTTGAAAGTAGATTGCGCTAATTAAATATCACACACATCTTTTTATCAAAATTCTTGCAGCAGTTTTTGAGAAGAATAACAATTTTGCAACATTTATATGAAATTCAGGTACAGTTATTTTTGATTTTAGAAACATGATTTTTTCAAGTATTCTAGAAAATAATAAAAAATACTTTCTCAATTAAAGAATAAAAAAAATATTGAATTAAAAAAAAAAACATTTCTTAAAAATTAATATAATATTTAAATTTATTTAATTTTTTTTAAGCTTCACCTTACGCAAACATCAAAAAACAAAAAAAAGGTACCAAAAATAACAATTTTTTGAAAAAAAAAAATTTAGCAAGAAGAAAGCTTTTCCCTTTTATAATTATTTGAATTTCTGTCAACAAAATCTTTGGAGCCGTTTTCTATCATGGTAACGCATAACATAAAATTAATATCTCGAGTTTGATTTTTTTACGATTCCATAACTTGCCATATGCAGTACCTACCTACCTACATATCAGCCCGTGAGTGGAATAGTGGCCTAACTGCAATTTTATCGAAATTGAGTTTATTACGAAAATCGAATCTGTATCATTTGCATAATTAAAACAAAATTGACCAAAAAAGCCCAATAACAATTCTACAAAACTTGAATCTGTATCTTCTAACCAACATTTCTGCAATTGAATATTTTTAATTTTCGCCTTCATGACACAGTTACAGGCCTTTTGTACTTAGGCCAAACACAAAAAACTGAAAAACTTGAGTTCAAGAGTTGTCTTTCTACCACTTAGTCCACTTTTGCGCTCTTATATTTGATTTTATTGCTTGAAACCTGAAGTTACGCCAATTATTTCACATTTGCTCACATGTGACATAAATGCAAAGAACTAAACATAAGTGGGTACCCTGAAATGTGACCAAGATTATGGCTCAGCGAGACAAAACCCATTCAATGTCATAAATATGACCAAAGAATACTTTTTCTCCACTTTGAAACACACAAAAACATTTTACATAGAAAGATCTCTACAAAAGGACTTAAGGTTAACTGGCTCAAGATTTCTGAGCTTTAATATTTAAAGACCAACCCCTTCTTAATATTTTAACTTGCTCTATAGGGCAATTATGGGTTTTGTAAAAAAAATGATTTTTTAATCAAAACCAACATTAAGATGATGGAGAAGTCCAAGCACATTTTTGAAATATTCCTTTCATGAAATTGTTCGTATTTCAAAAAGAATAAGTCAAAGGATAACAAGCATCAACCTAAAAACTTTATGCCCCCATAGTAAGCCTAAGGATTTTGAGAGGAATAAGGATTTCCTTGACCTTCTGCAGCTTATACTGCCAATACATCGCAATTCTTACACTGATCTTAGAAATAACAATTCTATTGCAAATTCCCGGCTGGAAAAATGCAAAGTTTCTGTCTAGTTTCGACAGGGCACTAGTCAGTTTTCTTTAGGGGAAATCTAGACGAGAAAAACTTGTCAAATATACGTCAAGACCTTGCAAGTTTTCAGTAAGTAAAATTTAGACGAGGAAAATGTTTCATACTCTCGTGAGGTCCTCGCTGTAATAACAACTCCTTTCACCCTGTTCGTATAAAAGAAAAAAAAGAAAAGAAAGAGAATTTTTTTAACATTTATTTACCAATTTTTTTCTAGCGACTTCTAGCGACTTTTTGTCCCCCGAATTTCAGCCAATATAGCGACTTTTGGAGGTTAGTCCAGCGACTTTTCATTTCAGATTGCGGCAACACTGGTCAGAGCGTGAAGGTTTTCTTATTGCACACTGTAACTGTGTAAGAGTTAAATGCCTGCTTACACAGGAGATGGAATATGGAAATTTTAATAGAATGGAAAAGGAGAATAGAGCCGCGTTGTATCTGGTCTGATGCAGATTGTTTTAATTGTTTTTTCGCTTTGTAATGGGTGATTTTTTAAGAGGTTTAGAACTTTAAAAAAAAAAAAACACAAAAAATTCGAAAAAATGAATGAAATATTTATTTGAATCGATAGTTTGAACCTTGCAATTTAATGTTTAAAGATAATTTCATGCAAATGTTGACCGCGGCTGCGTCTCACGTAGCCCATCCGCTGAGTCCAATTTTGGCATACTCTTTCACACATATCGGCCGGTATCTCACGAATGAATGCATGGATGTTGGCTTCCAGTGCGTCAATCGAAGCGGGCTTATCCCTATAGACATTAGCCTGGACATACCCCCACAAAAAATAGTCTAATGGTGTCAAATCGCACGATCAACCAAAAATGAGCCTCATCGCTGAACACAATTTTTCGATAAAAAGCGGATCCTCGGCCAGCTTTCCAAGAGCCCATTCACCAAAAATTCGGCGTTGTGGTAGGTCGGCTGGCTTTAGTTCTTGCACCAGCTGTATCTTAAAAGGCTTTACGCCCAAATCCTTCCGCAAAATTTTCCACGTAGTGCTGTAACAAAGGCCTAACTGCTGGGAACGGTGCCGAATCGACATTTCGCGGTCTTCTGTCACACTAGCTGATACGGCCGCAATATTTTCTTCACTACGCACAGTACGTAAACGTGTTGGTGGTTTAATGTCCAACAAAGTAAATTTGGTGCGAAATTTGGTCACAATCTTCCGAATAGACTGCTCAGAAGGTCGAGAATGCCGACCATAAAATGGAAGCAGCGCGCGATGAACATTTCGAACCGAGCACGAATTTTGATAGTAAAATTCAATAATTTGCAAGCGTTGTTCATTTGTAAGACGATCCATGGTTAAATTGCAAACCAAACTGAAGCTGTTTGACAGTGACACAAGGTACTAAACACACGTCAGCTGTCAAAACCAGTGTTGCCAAAACAAACCAGCTAAAAAATCACCCGTTAGAAATGTCGTATTTTGTGAAAGTGTTTATTATTCGTTTTTCCAATATGGATAAAAAAAAGCCTTCGGGCAGAATTTAGAAAAAGACGAAGACTTGTTGAGGCCGAAAATAAAGAACAGAGATGGGGAAAATGTAAGTATTGAAATAAATAAATAATATATAATAATATATAAATATTGACTGTATAACGCTGCAATGCGATTTTACAAAAATAAAAAAAAACGTTTTCTTACAAAAAAAACAACAACTTTTTTTCAAAAAAAAAAATTAACTTTTTAACAAAAAAAAAAATAACTTTTTTACAAAAAAAAATTAACTTTCTTACAAAAAAAATTAACTATTTAACAAACAAAAATTAACTTTTGTACAAAAAAAATTAAACTTTTTTACAAAAAAAAAAATTTACTTTTTTACAAAAACAAAATTACTTTATTACAAATAAAAATGACACAAAAAAAATTAACTTTTTTACAAATTAGAATTAAGCTTTTAACAAAAAAAAAATAACTTTTTTACAAAAAAAATTATCTTTTTTACAAAAAACATTAACTTTTATAAAAAATAAAATTATTGTTCGTTACTGAGGATTAGGTCTACCGGGGATACCTCAATAGAAAAAACCTGTAGGGTTATGTGGAAAAGGCTTATGCATGTGTATCAGCATATGTGAAATATAAAAAAGGGGCGCTTTCTACAAATCTTGCACAGGGTGCAAGCTTGGCTGTGGCCGGCCCTGCATATAGGTATTTACTTTCGAATCCCTCCTGAAAGAAGGAAACTATAAATCTGGCGTTTGGTTAATGACGTTTGGTTAATTTTACCAAATCATTTTCCCAAGCAAATTCGTTGGGTAATTTTAAAAATTTTAGACCAAATCGAAATTTAATATTTTTCTGGGTGGTTATTTCAACTCATCCTTAAACACCATTTATTGATATTTTCTAAGAATATTTGTAGGAAAAAATTGATTTTCTTTTTCTTCCATCTATCGAACTCGATACAGATAATTCAGTAACGTATTGCTTACTCACTGATGCGGTTATTCGGCCCCAGTTTGTGTAAATCCTTTCACATACAAATTTTGACAGTTCAATAAGCAAATGGTAAACTTATCTATCTCTATATCTATCTCTATATCTATATCTATCTATGACTATTCTCTTTTACATCGTTGCATGAATACCCCTAATATAAAAAAAGATACAGCTCCTCAAAAAACATTAAAAGAAATCGAAAATAAATCGTTCCCCTAATTTGTTTGTTAACTAGTGTACCTAATTAAATTGAGTTAAGAGGAGACAAACTAATTTAAAAATTTAATTTTGAAAACAAAAAAGAAAAAAAGGTCGAAGTTCGAATTGATTATTGAGAAGATTGGGCGCTAAGGCGAAAGTAACTAGGCCCGCGTGTTCTCCATGCACAGCCACAAGCTGTCGCGCAATTAATCTGTTTTTTTTCCCTTAGCGTTTCATTTCATTGTTTTTATTCTTATAAAGGAAACAAAACAAGATGTTTTTTCTTTTATTTTTTTTTTACTGAGCAAAAGCAATAAATGGCTAAATGCGAACAAAAATTAACTGCAACTTCAACATGGAAGGAAAGCAGAAAATCGCAATTAAAGCTTTCCAAACAATTAAAACATTTCCTTTGTTACTTTTTATTTGAGTTTGTCTTCTTTGTTCATCCACATCCAGGTTTTATATTAAAATATAATAGATACCTCTACCCTACCTACCTACTTTCATAATATTTTAGAGAAAAGAATAAACTATTTTTGACTTCTCATCTTTTTTTTCACTTAATTAGAATATCTTTGTGTAGGGTTTTATTATACGAAAACCTTTTCAATTCCACAATACATAAGATTTGTTTTAAAATAAGAAGAAGAAACTTTACATAAGTTGAGATGAGGATAAAAGGGTAAAGTTAAATTGATTTTATTTTGTTTAAGATGGTGTAATTGATATACGAACGGATTAATTGATACTAAGAAAACTTAATTAAATCTGATACCTAATTGGGCAGGGGTTACACATTCTACAGCGATGCAATGTTATGTATTTATGGTATAGTTTTGTATCTATTAATCCATTTATTTAAATACATACATTTTTTGCAAATAATTTTCCACGATATATTGTTGGTGCTTTTTGCAAAAGTCTTACCCCCATATTAATAAACGAAGCTATATTTAACTCGTGGATTAGGAGTAAGATTTCTGCCACTTAAGAGCTAGTTAAACCACCAAGGAAAGTATATTTATTTGTCATAGTTAATCCTTCGCTAAACTACCTTCCTTGGTGATTTAGCAAGCTCGCAAGTGGCAGAAATCTTACTCCTAATCCGCGAGTTAAAGATAACTCGCCGCTGGCTTCGTTTATTAATATGGGAGTTAAAGTCTAAAACATATTTACATCAGTATATGCTCAATTTGGCTCAAATAAAAGGGCAGGCTTATGGGCGAGCTTTATTTAAAACAGTGATGCCTGTCACCACACTCAAATGAGAAAACCGCCACTGAAAAATGTTTTAACCAACTAACATACACGAATTGTTGTGATGATAATTCCCTTCAAAATAAAGTACACTTTACCGTGAAATAATAAAAATTAATATTTTAGTTTTAAGGCCGTGTGTCAGTCAATTACGTTAAAAGTGCGTTAAATTTGATCCCATGGCTAAATTTTGACATTACTGAGGTGAAAACAGTCGTCAAAATTTAACCTGCTCAGGAGCTCGTTTAAATTTTATCAAAAGGATAAATTTTGACGTTTGTATTAAGCCAACTTAATTTATTTTTGTTTAATTCGACTGGGCTACCAGTATAGTATACGTTTCAGCTTATGGAAAACACATTGAATATTAATGGATTAAAAAAAATAATATTGATTTCCAAAATTTGTTTGTTAAAAATTAAATTTTGTTCAAGATTACATTAAGAAATTTATGATTTGTTAAGATTTTTTTGGACTATGCAGAATTACGATTCATAATTTTATTATAAAGATTTATTTGTAGGGTTTGGGACTCTGATTTTTGTTGGTATTTTGATTGTACAAAGCATCATTCAAATTCATTTTCTTGGATTTTTCTTTTCATTTTGAGTTTTTAAAAACGTTCCAAGTTGTTTTAAAAATACGATTTTTAAGCATTCTATAATACGTGTGGCAGAATGTACAAGCAATTTTCAATTGTATTGAATTGTTTGGGATTTTCATTTTTTTTCTGGTAAACATACATAATATAACTTGTCAGTTTTTAATAATAATAATCAACATAAACGACGACAGTTAAAATCTATACCTACTCCCATTCAAGGTCGATTGCAATTCTCTTATTATTCAAATCAACTCATTTGCCCTTGCGCTATGAAAGCCTTTATTTAAAAAAAAAATCCGAACAAACATACAAACGGTACCACCACCCATTATTTCGATATATCCCAAAAGTTCCATAGTGAACATGTGATATGTGCCGAGATCTATCACGGTTCCAGCAATCTATAGCCCCGCTGCACCACCTCTCAAAAACCACCTTATACGAAATTATCAAAAAGGACCCCTGCTTTGCTTGCTTACTATTGCTCTATGCGATGGATGAGCGAGCACTTACACCATCGACCTATTACACCTGGACTGCTAGGAGCCAACATCACGATGGTTCCCTTTATTTAAAAAAAAATCGATACACTCGCGGCAATTAGAAAACTACTTAGGCCTAATTTTTTCACTCAAAGTTAAACATAACTTTGGGATTCTTACAGTCAACTTGAGAAATAGTTTTTATTCACTCGAAGTTGACGTTTTCAACTTTAGATTTTCAACTCTAGAGTTGATCAACGCAATAGTAGAAGTTAGTGAGTAAACTTGGGAGTTTTCATCACTTCTGTTAATTCATTCATGATATTTGGTTGTGTAAACTTTTCGCTTTTGACTTCGAAAGCGAAAAATCTTAAAATAAATAATAATCAAATAAAAATAGAGCTCTGTTTTAATCGAAATAATATAATAAAAAATGTTTCGTGTAACTGCTGAGAAAATTGGGCGTCATCTTTTTGGTGCAGCGAAGATGATGCAAAGAAAATTTATCCCTTGAAAGGCGGCAATATAAAATGCTTCCCCGTGTTGGTATCGATAAATAGGACGACCATGATTTTATTTATCGTTCTCGCCTCTCAAAAGCAACGACAATTATTTTTTTTTAATTATTCACGGATTCGTTGCCTTTTAACGAAAGACATTACGGAAAATAAGGGTTTAAAAAAACAAAAACAGGTTATCGTTCGATCACCTAAATCAAGCATCTTATGGCGCGGTTAGTACTTAGATGGAGGACCGCATGAGCATTGAGTTTTTTGTCTTGGTATTCTTTTGACTCCGCGCTTCAGATGGAATGAAAAATCGATTCCAATTATTCGGAATAAATACAAAATAATAATAAAATAATAAGAATAAGGAAACACAAAATTCTTATTCCAAATATTTTGAATATATAAAATGAATAAAGAAACATATTCACACTCAAATGCAAAATTATTCTAATGCAAACCAAAAGTTGAAATTGACGTCTTGTGTGTCATGCTTAACAAATGAGAATGACGATCCAGGTATATTAGGTTCATCATGACTACCACTATCAAAATGCAATTTCCGCGTTCAAGATCGTATCCAAAGCGATTTGGATAAGTTTGTGTTGTAATTCCTTCTGAAAAAAGCTATTGCAACAACAAATCAAGGTATACACCGTCTCGGATAGGTTCCTTAACGCAAGGAACGTCGATGGGAAATGCATGTTTTAAAAAATTCCATTTAATGCAATTGACACAGCAAAACCCTTCAATTTTATTCACCCCTATAAAAACGGATCAAATTTAACTGGGATCAAATTTAACCAAAATTTTAACGCACACACACACGGCCTAAGATTTAAAAAAGTCAGTTGGGTGGTAAAACTAAACTATTCAATTATATATTTACGCTCATCCATGACTCACTGACTGGGTAACGATGCTATGATAACAAGCTAAAATTGGGAAATCGGTTCCTACTCCTAAACGAAAAACCAGAAAAAAGGCGATAAGTCGGAAGGTAGGCCTTCAATATGCCAATATTAGGCTCCTGCTCCTAAACGAAAAATAAAACAAATACAAGCAATATGTCAGAATATAGGTCTTTATTAGGCCTAAATTGTTAAAATTTTAAGGGTTGCCACACATCTTTAGAAGTAACTTTTTTTTGAAAGTGAAGTGTGAGGTTGTCAACTAAATTATATACATATTCACGATCAGCCCTTATTCAGATGAAATAACTTAACATGTTCGACGGGCGCCTTTGGCAACCTGCAACCTAAGTCATACATATAAAGACCAAACAATAATTTTCGTTTTCCAGGGCAATCTCAAAAAGTATTTAACTGATTTAAGTGAAACAAATTCTTTATGTTTATTAAAATAACTTAGGCTTATTCAAGAAATAAGAAGATGAAGAAATTTAAATATTAAAATTAATTCTGTTTTATATAAGTGGAGTGAATAAATAGTCCAGGCAAATTAGATTTTGGCATGTATGTAACATAGATTAGATTTTTTTTGGTATTCGATCAGAAATAATATAAACAAAGAGAATATAAGGTTGCTCCCGCTCAAAAAGGTGTGCTATTTGCAGGAAAAATCAAAACGTGCAGGAAAGTGCATAATTCACTCCCTGTTTTTTGTTGTTTTCCTATATTTCTATGGACACATGCATCTTAGGAAAAAAAAACATTAAGACAATATTTGTTTGCTATAAAATTCTCCACAAGATGACATTTATATAAAACTTCCTGGTGTTATATTTTTGTTGCTATACAGCGTTGAAGTTAGAAAAAAGCTGTAAAAACAGAGTAGTTTTGAAGCGCTGAACTGACAGATAAAAAATGGTCCAATTCTACTATAAATGCGGACACAGATACTCTAAGGAATTACAAAATGAAATATTGAAACATTATTCAAGTCGGCATGAGAGGTAATGTTTAATAAGTGCACCGCCAATTGTTCGCATCAGTGCTGTGGTCAAAGTTAGACATTTAAGCTGGCACATTTTGTACACATACTCAAAACCTCTAACTATCGTAAAGTATTGTTATGATATTTACTTTATTGTTTTAGTTACTTTTGTAGCGATTTTATAAAAGGCAAAAATCGTACGAAAAATGTTTTTTTTTTAATAAAATAATTATTTGTATTTATTAAAAAAAAAAATGACGTCAACGCTGTATAGCAACAAAAATATAACACCTTAAAGTTTAAAAATGTCATCTTGTGGAGAATTGTATACCAAACAAATTTTGTCTCAATGTTTTTTTTTCCTTAGATGCATATTTCCAAAATTATATAGGAAAATAACAAAAAACAGGGAGTGAATAATGCACTTTCGTGCACGCTTTGATTTTTCCTGCAAGTAGCACACCTTTTTGAGTGGGAGCAACCTAATATTCTCGTTATTTAAACATTTTGTGATCGAATCCCATAAAAATCTAAGATCCTATATGTTACATCCACATATGTTTCAATTTTATGCTAATTTGCCTAGACTAGAATACAATTTAATTCAAAATAATGAACAAGAAGTTATAAGAAATAGCGCAGGGACAAAAGTCCACAGGTCAAAAGTCCACAGGTCTAAAGTCCATAATGAACTTTTGACCCACTTGGATGGGTCAGATCTATTGTGGAGATTTGACCACCCAAGTGGGTCAAATCTCCACAAAAAAGTGGGTCAATATTCCCTAATTTTAGAAAGAAAATTTCATTTTCAAATATTGAAAAAAGCAGAACAATTAAGAATTTATTTGAATACTCGATATTACAAGCAAACTTAAAGCACACCAACTGACAACATAGGCGCCTGACTGGTGACTGAGCATCTCCTAAGACGGAGTCGCGTGAGTGGGACAGAGAACCTAAAAAGGGAGTTAATATCCTTGAACCCGCCAAGCGGGCCGACCAAGGTACTGTTTATTACAAATAAACTCAAGCGAAGCGACGGAGTCTTGTGAGCGGGACAGATGACCCAAAAAGGAAGTTAAAATCCTTGTACTCGCGAAGCAGGCCACCCAAGGCAATATTTTTAAAGAAAACTATCATAAAGTGACCTTTAAGTGGGTCAAAAGTCCAAGATTGATTTATGGACTTCTGACCAATCCAAGTGGGACAAAAGTCTATTATGGACTTTTGAACTGTGGACTTTTGAGCCTGCGCCATAAGAAATACGTACATCGAAATACGAAAACCATTTTTTGAGGTTATAAAATTAAAAAAAAAAAATGTGTGAGTGCCGGGACTCAAGGGGATGATGTGTAAACATCAGTGTAGTATATAGTTTATACTATAGCTTACAGTATATAGTAAACTGATGAGGTTGCCAAAGGCGCCCGTCGAACATATTATGTTATTTCATGTGATTCAGGGCTGAGCGTAAATATGTATTTAATTTTGTTTCTAACCTCACCCTCCACTTTCAAAAAAGGTACTTTTAGAGAATGTGGCAAATCTTAAAATCATACCCAATTTAGACCTTAAAATCATTACAGTTGCACCATGCCTTAAAAAACTACATTTTCCACAATTATGTGATGATGATAATTTTCCCGACACTATTTAATGCACAAACCGTTGGCTTGGTTGGTGTCGTTGGTGTATTACTATACCCAACCACATTCCCGACATTTACCACATTATCTCAATTTACTTTATTCAATGCACGAACCATTCGCATCCATTAGTTAAAAATCTAAATAAACAAGATGGTGGCGTATCCGTAATTTTGTCTTTCCTCTTTCAAGTTTACCCATACCGAGAGTTTGTTTTTTTCTTAATACCTAGCGCTAAGATGTTTACACATCAAAAAATATTTTAAAAAAAGTTCTTGATTCGTCATATTTTAAAATAAATATTCTTGATAATTAAAACCCATGTTTAAAAATGAATCATGGTATCCTTTTTTAAATATTAAATAAAATAAATAATTTTTTTTTTTAATTTAAATTTTTTTAGAATCAAAATGTTTGTATGCAATACATATTATTAATGTTATTTGAAAGCTAACTAATAATAAAAATTTATTCAGTTTGGCAATGCATCCAGCTCGAAAGACGGAAATGAAAAAAAATGGGTTCTATGCAAGCTACCATTATTTTTAGTCCAAAAACAAAAAAAAAAATACCAAATATATAAAACATACCTAATAAAAAAGAAAGTACAAAGTGTTATACAAATCAATCCATCCGTTCAGTCTGTACGCCTAGGTGTTATAAATTGACAGACAGGTAAAACTGCGGTGCCCACTCTATTATCATCATGCAATATTTGATTCAAATCTCGACTTCAAGTTATTTCAAAAATTGGAAACTTGCCAATGAATTGGAAGTCAAGAAGATGCTAACGATCAAAAACTGCAAAAAAAAAAATACAAAAAAGGTGATTTCTAAAAGTATATATTTTCGCCAATCTTCATCTAAAAATTTTCATTTTTTTTGTTTTATACTGATATGTTTTGCACAAACCTTTACTAAAAAAAACTGGGTACGACTGGATCGCACAAACTTGCTCTCGTAGCTAAAAACTTGGACGTAGCTTAAAATGGTTAATAGTGGTTCTATAACATTATGATATCTTTAAAAAAAGTTTTAAAATCAACTTAAAATATAAATTATTACTATAAATTAATATAATTTTGTTTAATAGCTAAAACAGATAGAGCTCAAAAGAAAGTATGCTATCTGATTTGTTGGATAAATATAAATTTATGAAAAAAAAATTTCAAAAATCGTTAGAGCATTTTTTTTAAATGAGTTTTTATAGGTATATAAAAAGTCTTGAAAATTAAAAAAAATTTAATTTATGCCAAATTTTAGTATTTAATAAAATAAAATTTTTCGCAAAATTAAAAAAAAATCATTAACCCGTTTTAAAGATATTGAATTTTCAAAAAAAAAATTAAACATTTTTTTTTAAATCCAAAAATTACTTTTTTGAAAAATTTTATATGCAAAATTGTTAAAATTGTAAAAGATCTCTTATTTGAAATTTGAAAACCAAAAAATCGGTTCTATGACAGGTACCGTTAATAACCGTTATAAATTTTAGCTCGTAGTTTTTTTTTTCAAAACCGTTAGAGTCGTTTTTGAAATAAATCAATTTGTATATATTGGTTGTATGGCAGGTACCGTTATTTTTTGAGCTAAAAAAAATTTCAATTTCCCCTCTAGAGAATCCCATAGGAACCTTGAGTCCTGAAGTTTGAAGAAAATCGCTTCAGCTGTTTAGGCGGCAGGTCAAGGTACAGACAGACGGACAGACAGACAGACAGACAGAATTGCGAGACCCCTTTTTTTTCGCGTTCTATATGATCGTAATGTTAGGGAAAATTATTATCTCAATTTTTTTTTTTGCACGAATCATAATCTTGCCGTATATCGTAAGTAAAAAGTTATGAGCAATTTAGTAGAAAAATTAAAATCAGGGATTTTTCGATTTTTTTAGGTCAGTTTTTGCTAAATTTCGCTGCTTGATTTTTTTTATAAAATTTTTCGAACAACCAATTTTAATAGAAAATCTAATATCCTACAAAAGTTTTCTTAAGTTTAATTCACAAATTCGACTTAGTTTTCGAATTATACTAACAATATTGAAAAATGGACAGTGTGACCATTCTCTCAGAAATGCATGAGTGAATTTAAGCGAATTTTGTATTTTAAGTAAGCTTACGTTCCACACAAACGTCTTCAATCATAAAAACCCGTGAATGGTTGCTTTCGTCCCCTAAAATTCCGGCCTAATCAACAGAGAAAAATAAAGACAGCTATCTCCAAAATGATGTTGTTCGATCGTTTTTGTTTTATGTGATGATTCATCTGGCTTTAACCTTGACAATAATTTTGTTTTGAATGTTCAATTATATTAAATAATACAAAAAAACAAAAGAGCATTATTAGAATTAAATTCTAATAATCCTCTTTTGTTTTTATCAATTTTAAAAATTAAAACATGACCAAAAGTGTAAATAACATCAAAAAGGAACTTTCATGAAAACCAATTTTACGCAATTTAATTTTACGTATTTAAGTTTCACATTTGAAATTTAAATAAAATAATTACGCTCCTTATATTTAATTGAATTTAATTTCAATTATTTTCTAGACTATGATCTGCTTACACAACCTTGCTATAAAGAGAACGAAACCTCAAATCATATTATTCACAAGACTTGGTGTATTTTTTCCTAGCTTGCGCCCTAGCTTGCTTGCTCGCTGATTCCATTAACGTCTTCTTATAATTTACCCTCGTAATATGATAATTCAATGAAATTGCGTTTAATGATTTATTTTGAATATAGCTAGTGAAAATTTAAATTTACTTTATGATGTTTAAATTCAAAATACAAATACATACAAACATATTAGGGTGGTCGGTATGGGTCCTTAAAAAAAAATTCATCTTGGGTCAACTTTCATTCCCTATATACACAGTAATGTTGTTTTCTAAAATGCAGGCATGGGTAATCCAGTCAAACGATATCATGTGCGTAGTTAGTGAAGGGTGTTTGGGGGACAAGATCAACTTATGGTTTTAAATGAAACAGAATTTTCAAATATTTTATCTGTAAAGGAATATCTTCAATTGTTGGCGAGGCACTTAAGTAGTCATACAAAAAAAAAAAAAAAAAAAAACAATACCACGAAATTACTTATGTAAGGAACCCATAACTGCGGTTTGTTACTTTTGAACTAGTTTCGTTTACTTTTTTTCTTTAAGCTAGAATTTATAACAATCAGAAGCTCTCACTTAAGTAAACGTCATAAGTCAACGAATTGAATTGCCAACAAGAGTCACCCATAATAAATTTAAATGAAAGAAGTCTTCATTCTCATCTTTGTGTTTGATTAAGAAAAAAATTGGATTTCACTTAAGTGAGCAAAAGTTATTAATTAAAAAGTAAAAGCCAGTAGTTATAGGCGCATCATATTATTTTTATTTATTCGGTTATTTTATGTGACCATTCGAGTACCCCTCCGACATTTATTATTTTTTGCCCTGAATAGCTCACTGTAACAAAGTGATGAAGCTTGAAAGTATCGTAATAATTTTCAAATCTTTTAACCTTTTTACGCTCAACCAGACGAAAATTATCATAGATGTCACCATTTTTTTAAGGCAATTTAAATATGTATAAATATTAGTACCACCCTTATACAAATATCGTAAGAATCGTGCGATATAATATTTTCATTTTCGACTCAATGCTTTTTTAAAAAATCGACAAAACTTTGAACGAAGTTTTCTGTAAGAGATACTTAGGTAAACTACTCTACCGAGTATGATATAGGAGAATGTCTGTGCAACGTATAGATACGAATGAAATGGTTGAAGATAAAAGTTTTGAAAAGTGAAAAGTTTAAAACTGAAGAACACGAACTTTAAAATGTAAGAAGTGGATGAAAGTTTTGTAGTTTTGTAATGTGTCCCTTTCGAAGATTGCCATAAATTGTCCAACTAGGTTAGTTTCCTACAGACACAACACATAGTATAGCACATGATTTTCGATAAATAGTTTCATGTCACTTGCAAGTAGTTAACGAAAAATGTTCTTTCTTAGATAAATTGAATAACCCGGGGCTTAGACAAGCGAGTAGAACTAGTAGCGTTTATGTGTGTTAGTGTATCAGAACACGAGAGAGCCAACTAGTAGCCCAAATAGTATAATATTTTTGCCTGCGAGTAGCCTGCCAGTTATCCTACTAGTGTAGTATATTTTTTTCATTTATTTGTTTTGTTTCCAAAGTTTTCATAGTTTCTATATTTTCTGTATGAAATATTTTTAAAAAATCATACAAGTTGACAAAACGCGCAGAGAGCTACTAGTCATACATACATCCATAAAACTAACACTATGATACAATTGCTACTATAGTTCTACTCGCTTGTCTAAGCCCCGTGTAAGGTTGGCATGAGAATGAGAAGCTTTAAATGAAGTTGGCTATCGATAAGGGTATTTTATTGTGTGTCTTTAATTTAAGTTTTAGTTTGTTTTATACCCACTGGGGGGCGAACTCATTACAAAAACAATTCTGCTGAGTTTAAAGTTCAATCGTTTACTGCATACGATTCCCAAATATGACTTTTCATGTTAAAGTTCTTTTTTATAGCGCCCAAATCGAATTGCAAATATCTCCCAAATATGTTTTAACGCTCAAAAAGCAAATAAGTAATTGGAAATTTAACCAAAAACTTCTTTTGCTCAAAATTGGCGTTAGGCAATAACGGCCTTTAGTCCATAAAAATTGGCGTTTCGTCCCGGCGTTCTCACTTGGACTCTTCAGTTGACAGTGAGGGCCTTGTCAAGAAGCAATTTGTATTAAGTTCAGTCCAGCTTACATCAATTTTACTGCGAAAATCAATTGTGAACTATATCCAAACCCAATTAGAATTTCTAATCAAGAATTATTGGAAATTTTGTTACCCGTGGCCTGGCATTGTTTACATATGAGTGTGTTTTATAATACAAATTCTATATAAATAAAGCTTTATTGAATCAATAATTCATCAAGTCCAATTAAATAATGCTAAGTCTTCTACTTGGCTGATGTATTTCAGTAGTATATAGAATTTGTTTTATAAAACACACTCATATGTAAGGCAATAACGCCCATGGCAAAAGTCCCCAAATCGATTTGGAATTATCGCCCAAAAAAAATTTAGCGCCCAAAAACAAATAAAAAAATGGGCACGACTGGATTGCACAAAACTTGCTCTCGTATAGCTAACAACTTTAACGTAGCTTGAAATAGACAATGTACATATTTATTGGCTCCAAAACATTATGATATCATTAAAATAAAGTTTTAGAAACAATTTAAAATATAAATGATTTCTATGAATTATTATAAATTAGTTATTTTAATAGCTTAAACAGATAGAGCTCAAAAAAAGTATGCCATCTGATTTGCTTAATAAATATGAATTTATGAAAAAAAAAAAATCAAAAATCGTGAGTGTTTTTTTTTCTTTAAATTAACTTTTTATATATAAAACATTTTGAACATTTTTAAAAATAAAAATTTGGTTTGCCAACTTTTAGTATTTAATAAAATACAATTTTTCACAAAACTAGAAAGAAAATCATTAGCCCGTTTTCAAGATATTGAATTTTCAAAAAAAAAAAAATTCAATATTTTTTTAAAAATCCAAAAATTATTTTTTCGAAAATTTGTATATGCAAAATTGTTAAAATTGTAAGCGACCTTTTGTATACAAATTTTGGTTAAAATCGGTGTATTAGTTAACGAGAAATATGAAAACCAAAAAATCTGTTGTAAGACAGGTACCGTTAATAACATTTGTACATTTTTTTGTTTCTACTAAAATATTTTTTTAGTAATCTTAGTGCCCGGTAATTTCTTTTTGAAAATCGTTAGAGCCGTTTTTGAAATAAATCAATTTTTGTTTATTGGTTTGTACGACAGGTAGCGTTATTTTTTGAGCTAAAAAAAAAATTCAATTTCCCCTCTAGGGAATCACATACGAATCTTAAGTCCAAAGTTTGAAGAAAATCGCTGCAGCCGTTTAGACTGCAGGTCAAGGTACAGGCAGACGGACAGACGGAGAGACGGACAAACAGACAGACAGACAGAATTGCGAGACCCAATTTTTTTCGCGTTCTCTATCATCGTAATGTTAGGGAAAATTATTATCTCGAATTTTTTTTTTGCATGAATCTTAAACTTGCCCTTTACTACGTATATTGCAAGTAAAAAGGAAGTATTGCCCAAACTAATTTTTTGACCCCAATCATAAAATGGAAATATCGCCCAAAAATTGAACATGTAAGTTGGTTTTATAAAAATTGGAGTATTTATTTTGGGCGATCAACAAAATTTCAACGGAATTTATTGTCAATAGTTTTCTTTAACAATAAGAGTATCTTGGGTTGCCGGCTTAGCGGGTTCAAGGATTTAAACTCCCTTCTCGGTTCCTCTCTTCCGCTCACGCAACTCCGTCGCTCCGCTTAGTGTATGCTCAGTCGCAAGGCAGCCGCCCATATCCACAGTTTTCTTCGACAACAGTATTCTATCAGAAATAGAGGAACAATCTTCTAGCTTCATCAAAATATTTTCAGCAAAATACCCATATACAAGATTTTGGCTTTGGGGGATATTTTCTTGCATTTGGGCGCAAGGCCGTAGCCAGGGGGGATCACAGGGGTCCAACCCCCCTGAAATATTTCAAAATTTGTTTTTTGCTCCTACTTTCCTCTTGAAAAAGTATAGAGAGATCCATCTTATATTAGCAATTATCATCAAATTCGACGATAAATTGTTTTCCACAGCAAAATCTAAAAAAAAGGTAGACACTTCTTGGCAGCTCGAGAGCAACTAAGTTCGGAAAACTAATTTATTGGTTGGCAATTTGCAAACAAAAATTCTTTTACTTTACAGTTTTAATGACCAAATTTTGCCCCAAATGTTTTTATAGCCACAGTGGTGTTATTGCCGGAAGTAACTAATACGATTACGTTGTGTTCTTTGCTTGAATTAACGGTGTTAATTTCGTGGATTTTGAGAAATCCAAACAAAATGGAAGTATTTGAATTTCACATACAAAAAAAACTTAACTTAATATTGCAAATATTATCTTTTCTTTCCGAGAAAAAATTAGTTTGTTAGTTGATTTACCTTGATAACCTTTCTCAATTTCCTTTGTATTCACTTTTCTCTTTTGGAACGGCCATAAAAAAGACCTGTGTTTTTAATAAGTGGATACTAGTAGCGTCACACGAAGAGTTTCTCATGCTATTACGAGTTTCTTGGTTAACCTCATATATAACAAAAAACAGTTATATTCATGTTTAGGCTGGAATATCTGATATCGGTGCATCAAAAGCTTTTGGAAAAATAAACACTAGTAAGAAATTTTGATTCTGTAAGCATGTGCAATTTATGAGTCATTAATATTGCTTAAAAATAATGGCGCAAAATTTTAAACAGCCTATTAGCTAGCATGATACTACTTAACATTTTTCTTATTCTTTTACAGTTAACTAAAATTAGTATCACACGAAATCAATTTCATTCATAAACTTCAGCTGAACACATTCAAAAAAGTGACAGCTCCTACAAACAACCCTTCAAGCAAAATCACGGAACCGAATTTCTCGGTTCACTTTGGAATCACTTGGGAATCCAAAAAAAACTGAGTGTCTCACACACATTAACAAATTTTCTGTGTACGCATGTAAAAAGAAGAACAAGAATTGAGAGAATTTTTGTATGCACGGAGAAATAGAGAGAGTACAGTCAATTTGTTTTAATTTCCACCACCTTTACTTTTAGTTCGTTTTTATAGGTAGCGTGGCGAAGACCATTGCTTTTTTTTGTTGTGAAAACTTTAAGAAATTTCCAATCAAAAATACAAGTTTACTGTTTATTATATGTATATGTTAAGTTGTGGAAATATATAATGTTCCTTTTATAATTGATAAATAAAAATAAAGTCTTGAAATGAACAAAATTCTGTTTGTTTTTTTTTTTTTGTATGCAATGTAGAAACTCGACTAGATGGGGAAGATTCATTCAATTTTGTTGGTCCGTTTTGGATTCCATTTAGGCTCCGTTTTCTCGGAGTATGGTGAATTGGAATACTCTCTCTCTCACACAATACATTCACATAATGGCTCCGTGGTGATTCTAATTTCCATACTAATTTGATCCGATTTGGAATCGTTTTGGATCCGTTTATGAACTGGTTTCGGATCCAAAACGGACTCGCTTGCTTGAAGTAAAATCACAAACATTCCTGATTTTGACATTTATAAACGTCAAAGAGTAATGAATTTAGTACGATACTAAAAAGATTAAATTGCCTTTTGGTGATTTTACCTTTAGTAAAATGTGAGGAGATAATTCGATGCTAAACTCGTTTAAAATTAGAAAGATACAATTTTTAACCTTGTATCCTACTAAAATGGATTTAACATCGTACTAAATCGACTAAAATCGACTAAAAAGCTAGTTAAATTCAAGAATCAAGATTAAAATTTAAAATACAAAATTTTATTTTCTATCTGTCTACGGCCTTGTTTGGGCATAACTTCATTATTTTGTAATTGTTTTTGACAATTTTTCCGTTTTTGGGTCTAATTTCCAGTTTAAAATGATGGGCGTTTTTTTCATATTGATAAAAATTACAAAAAATAGAAAGAACGAAAGTTCTAAGTTACTTGGAAATAGTAGAACAATGTTTTTATTTGAAATTAGTTATGTAGGACTTAAATCACGGTTCCTTCCATAAAAACGACAAGGTTACTGGTCTATCTTTTGGATATAAAAAATATCAAATTAGGATTGAAAACAAACAAACATTTTGTTTAGTTCTTCGTGTGTACCTTTACATTTAACAGACATTTTAAAAATCATTGAAGAACAACAATGTACCTTTTTCGGAGGAGCTACAATAAAATAAATACGCAGTGTAAATGTACAAAAAGGAAAAAACTCAATAAAATACCCCATTTCTAAACTAAATAAATAGCACTTATGTGGTTATGAAATGGCAATTTCAACAGCCAAATAATGTGAAGTCACGTCACGCACCAACGCACCAGAAATGACGTTCGTGTTAGGATTTATTTTTGTGAAAATGTTTATTATTATGAGCGAGAACATTCGTGCCACCACATGCAAATAAATCTTGTAAAATAATATTGAAATACGAATAAATAAGATTTTTTCTTGTTTTTTTTTTTTTTTTTTTTTTAGAATATAATTTTTACAATCATAGTCAGGTTCAGAGGATTTTTATTTGGAAAAAATTCAAAAACGTATGCGATTTGTATGGACTATTTTGAACGTGTTTTTAATTTTTTTAATTTGAAAACTTTTCAGAAAAGAAAATATGGGATAATTTTAGGCTTCTCTATTTTCTATTCAAGTGGGAGCGAACATTAATTTGCTACTGAAGCCTCGCAGGAATTTAAAGATATAGGGGCATATTCATAGTCGCAGATAGACCCAGGTTTAACTAAACTACAGTTTAAGACAATTTTGGCTCAATGAATACAGACCGATTTTAATTGCAAATTTTTGGTTTTATATTTTTATAAGATAATAAGCTTGGCATACTACACAAATAGCTTCAAATATTTTGAAATGATAACCTTAAAAAAATAGAATCAACGTCAAAAAATTCAACCAATGCTATGTTTAACTTAGACCCAGGTCTAAAATGACTTTAAATATGCCCCATAGTGGTCAGTGTTTGCTGTTAGCATATAAAAAGGAAGATTTAGAATCTTGGTTGTACCAACTACAGCAACTTAATTCAGCATTATTTCACCTTCGCCATAAGGAAAACGTAACACAACAGATGAAATAATGATGTATTTACTGTTGCATAAATACATATTAGTACTCACCTCGTATTACTATGCGGAATCGTTGAATGATTGCGAGAAATAGTTTCGTCCGTATTTCGGTATACACCAATATCCGCTGTCAAGAGATTTGCTGCTATCGATGAGGAACGCCTTCGGTTTAATATTGGTGACTTCATGGCTCGTATATTCTTAGAATGGAAATGAAGATAAAAATTTAAAATTAATACAGAGGTTTCTTTTATGCATGGCAAAAGAAAATCGGTAAAAGAAAATAGTCTAGGAGCTAAGAGCGATCGTCCTCGTGATAAATCTACCTTTTAGGCTAGAAAAACGAAAAATCAAAAAAAAAAAAAAAATACAATCTGACAAAAAAATCCTAGTGATGATTTTTTAACGCAATTATTTTTATTTAAGTGTTAGCAATAGTGTCGCAAAAGTCCATTGGCAGATCGTGCTGACGCGTGCGTCAATAGTAAATTTAAGGTTGATTGTTTAAAATATCAGTTTTTTGCATATAATTCCGAAACGTCAAATGCTATCGAAAAGTATTTCATAAAAAACTTGTAGATCTTGCCATCCGAAAGATGGCAAGATTTACAAGATCTTACGACTTACCGTTAAGAAGATATCGATATTTCAAAAAAAAAAAAAACCTAAGATGTCAAAATGCTCGTTTTTCACGTTTAGCTCATATACGGTTCATATTTTCGAAAACATCCGTATGCTAAGTTTGTGCCCTTATGAGCAAAAATTATTAGTTTTTTTCTTTAAAAAAATCGTTTAAAAGATATGATTATTTTGAAAGGTTTCACAAAAATTCTAAATTTCTGGTCGGTGTTTTAATCGCAAATGATGAAGTTATCGAAAAAGAAACTTACGCTCAATTTGTATACCATAATATTTTCCATAAAAGTCATACGTCTCAAGATATTGCTACTTAGGTGCCAGTTATAGCTATCATTGGAAACCATCATTGAAAAAGTTAATTGTTGATTTTAAGGCCCTTCGAAAGTTTAATCATTGAATATTTTAATGCAGAAAGACAGCTTAAGACTTCAAAATTATTTCTCCTCAAAAAAAAAAATATTTTCTACCAATTTCTTCCCATTAACGTAACTTTTTATTTGTTCAATGATCATTGGAAAGGTATTTGATCATTGAAAAATTAAAAGGCTTTTTATGAGAAAAGTTGTGCCAAATTCAATTTAGTTTTACCTAGAAATAAATGAAGCGCTTTGAAGATGAAGGTGTTAAGTGACATTTTTTGAAATTTGGCTTTTTACCTACAGATGAAAGTGTTATATGAAAACTTAAATTTCTGACTCGTCTGTACTCTTCTATCGTCTCTAGATTCATATTTAGCCAAAGATGAAGGTGTGTTATATGCAATCACTTTAATAATAAACTTTGTCGATGAATGTGTTAAATGCGCTTACGTCCTTTATATTAAGTTCTTTATACAAAAATAATTTTATCTGAACTTTTCATTTCACGCATAAAGGTGTGCACCACAAAAATCAGTGCATGTGCAGGCAAGAGGCATCAGCCAACACACACTACTTCAAATTTGAATATTCCGACGCAGGTGGCTTAACATGATGGCTAAATTTCGTATAGTCTTACGCACAATTTGAAAGCGTTATTTTTCACACACATCTATTAGTCTAAGAGCCAACGTCATTAAAAGTCAAGTCATTTGCGTAATGTTGTAACCCATACCAAAACATAGCCGATACCCTTGACGAATGGGTGTTAAATTGACTCTATAGGTGTGACAAAAATAACAGAAGTCAAGTCATTTGCTTAACATTTGCTCCAATGCTATTTGCTTTAGGACACTCTCACAGGCTTAAGTTCAAAAGTGCAGACCGAAATTCCGTGAAGAACACCGTCTGACTGGGGCGGGTATATTTGGGCCAAGAACCAAAATATCTGTACCGATGGGACAGTCCACAAGCCTTTTCCAGGCGGAAGTAAACGCCATAGGTAAATGTGCAGACCGTAACCTTGAAAGAAACTGCCGAAATCGTAACATTGCCATCATGTCAGATAGCCAAGCCTTGCTTAAAGCTTTAAGCTCCTATGCCATTAGCTCAAAATTGGTATGGGAATGCTTGCGGAGGTTAAATGAACTGGGCAAAAATAACCGGGTCACGCGGGTATCGATGGTAAAGAGGAGGCAAACTCCCTAGCCAAAATAGGAGCAACAACCCCCTAACAGGGCCTGAGCCCTCATGCAGATTAGGTGAAAATTTGATCAAAAACAAGATCAAATTAGAAGAGGAGGCAAAAAGATCAAAAATTTGGAATGAACTCCCAAAACTGAGGCAGACCAAACTACTACTTGGGAACTACAACCAAGAACACTACAAAGCCTTCATAAATCTCATCAGGAACAGCCTAAGAATAATAACGGGCAATTTGAAGTTTTTGAATGAAATCTAGGTCTTGGTGTAACGTTTTTACTTCAAAACCTAACCGGAAGTGACTCTGCAAAAAAGCAGACGAAAATTCCTTCACGAATACCCCAGCAGACTAATTTTGTTTTTAACTTTATTGCAAGATTCAATTTAGGAACGCAATAAAATGGATTCGCAGGGAATATGGTTCTTACCTTTACAAAAAATGCTATGATGAATATGTTTCTTATAGTAAGGTTATTATAGCCAAAAGTAACAAACGTCCTGACTATAATGCCAAGATTTTATGCCAAGAGAGAACAAATTGAAACAACTTCTGCAGAAAAAATTAAAAATTTAAAAGAACAGATGAATTTCGTTCGTGTAGAACATCAATTGTTTTATTTAAATGCAATTTCAGCAGATACTGGAGAAGGGAAAGAGAAAAAACAAACGAAAAATAAGTAAATTACAACATATCAAAAAGTCACTTAGCACCTTTATAAAAACAAAATTAAATTAAATACAAAAAAGTTCCTAGATAAAGGTGTTAAATGCACAAAAGTGTAAATGTCTCAACAACTATTTGCGTTAAATAAAAAAGATTCCTAAAATTAAATTCACCTGAGTTTTATTGACTTTAAATTATCCATACAGTATTTTTATTATTTTCATAAAAATTGTTATAGGCAATAAACTTTAAATGCTTATAACTCAAATGTTTAAAAATGTCGCTTACGTCCTTCATCTTCTAAGCGCTTTAAATATTAAGTCTATTAGCTTTTCTTTGGCATCAAAATAATCATTTTTTTTTTTTCAAAATCTCTCAAAATTGACAATTAATATTTTCAGTGATGGTTTTCAATGATAGCTATAACTAGCCCCTTAAATAGCGTCAAATGTAGAAGATGCATCTTTTTTGCATACATATTTGAGACGGCAATCTTAAAATATTACGGTAGGTACATGATAGAATACCTTTTGTTTTCGGTCAAATTGAAGGTCACAGCTAGATCAGAAGAAGATAAAAACGTCGTGCATCTTTGGAGAAGGACATGAATGTGAATCCGAAAACGAATATGAGAAGCTGAGAGTACTGTGTTCAGCGAAACAGTGTAATGGACTAGAAGTTCCAAACAAATGATCATTTACAAATATAAAGAAGAGAGTCGGAGACAAAACTGAGCCCTGGGGCACATTTATTTTGTGGATTTCAGACTTGAAACCCTTCAATACAAGCTTGTATTGAGCTGTCCGAAAGGTAATTTCTATAATTCAACGAAAAAGAATTTCATCGATACCAAATGCACGTGTTTTCTATAAGACAACTCTTGGTGCCAAACTCTACCAAACGCTTTTGGAATATCAAGTGCAATAAACTTACTTTCTCCAAAACGATGTTAACATTTTTATTCTTCTGCTCGATAAGGATTAACCATCAGATCACCAGTGGACCTTTTGCTACGAAAACCGTTCAGCTGTTCATTAAGAATCTTTCGTTCTTGGGGATATTTCTTGGGCTGGAAATTAATCAGCGTTTAAATGACCTTGGGAAAGAAGGGACGTAATTGCAATTGGCCAATAGTCTTAGGGTAAATAAGAAGATACAACTTTTTTAGAGACAGGCTAGACAAATGCATTTGATTGATTTTGATTTAAAAAAAAATTGCAAATGCTGTTTTCCATCCACTCGGAAAGAGACCAGTAGAGTAGGGCAGATGGAAAAGCTTACGTAGTGGTTTTGCCAGCATTGAAGAACACCTCTTCAGAACAGTGAGAGGGATACTATCCGGGCCAGCGGATTTGTGTACGTCGAAATCTTTTAGAGTTCTAGAAACTGCGCGAGTGCGAAAGATGATTTGTCTCATAAAATCATTTTTGCTCTAAAGTACAGAAGGCGTCGTAACACATTCAGGCAGCGTCGAATTATCAGCAAGCTGTGCAAACTGCAAGCAAACTGGGTCTAGGTACCTAACGAGCTAAAACAAAGGGTGTCATTAAAGACGATCGTTGGAAGCGAAGACGAAGTAGTATTTCGTAAGTTCTTTACAAATGTCCAAACATTTCTACAACTATTGGTGGGACATTGTAGCATTTTCCGCCCCAATAATTAATATAAATTTGGTTCGTCGAATATGACCGTCATAGGTCTTCCTTTTCCTCAGAAGGGTTGGCTTTACAACATCGGAAACTTACTTGTATTGAGTTTTCTATTAGTTAAATAGATTTTTAACTAGAGCTTAAAATCAGATCCGGATCCTCAAACTATCCGGATATCCGGATGGGATCCGAAAAAACGAATCAGACCCGGATCCAGGATCCGATATCCGAAATATCCGGAAATTGTTGAGATTGTTCCAGTTGGCTTTTTTCTCGTATTGCCAATCGATTCTCTTCGGGTGTTTTTCTTTTTAACTGTGATTTGGTAATACGAGAAATTTGCAGTTATGACACAATGGTCGACAAAATGGACATTACATAAATAGAGTTTTTATCCACGGTCAGGGAGGGAGGTAAGGAAAAAGCCGATTCCACCCCAGAGTGTTGGTGGTTTGACCTGCAAAGTCAGGAATCCGAAGAGGCTTGTCAGCAAGCTGAGTCAAACTTCCTTGCCCAAACCGGTGGTTCTGGAGACACATATGAATTTGCGTTACTCGTAGCGGACTCCCAAAAACTTGTAAATAAAGAATGAAAACCGATTTCTCCCGAATCCCACAAATTAGCACCACCCACCCATGATAGAACTTGTGCACTTGTAATGTGTGCGGTAAAGTCGTGCGTGTTATTTTTAAAGTGTTCCTTTCGTTACCTAATACATATGGACTTATTTTTTTGCCAGGTGCCTATACCTACTATAAAACGAATACGGCGACAAAACAAATAATATTTCCGGGATCAATCTAGCTGCCCCATTTGAGATTTTACTCATCAGTAAACTTTTTAGAACAACGACGCACGCGACGCGAAGCGACATTTTCAACTGGTATCTCTATCCGCTACCAATAAAGCTACTTTATGTGCACATATAGTGTCATTGGCACCAGAATTAAATACAAAATAAAAAAATGTCTCTCTTACGCCATCGACAACTGCAGCCCCTAATTGAAGCGTTAATCCTTATCATACATTTTAATTGCGCTCTCATTGTTTATTTATTGGAAGCACATTATGCAAATAGGTTAAAAAAAAGAAACAAAAAAAAAAAAAAAAACAATCATCACCCCAACCCCACTCACCCCCGCCCTGTTGACCGAATTTCCGCTGCCACTGCCTAGCATATTTGAGGTTGACAGCCGTTCAGTTGGAGAACTCAAATCCATAAAAACGTTGCTTAATGGTCTACCGCCACTTCCGCCACCAGCACCAGGCGTTGCCGTTGCACAATGCGAATTATTGTTTGATATTGAAATCGAATTTGAAACACCACTGCTGTTGTTAATGCCTCCATTATTATGACTAGATAATGATATGCTGCTATTGCAGTTGTTGCTAGCTGCTGATGGCTGGGTGTTGCAGGTTGAGTTGTCCAGCCCACGCAGCCCTATTCGCGGAAGCGTTGTGATGTTGGTGCTCTCCTTGACGTGAAATCCTTTTGATTGATTATGCTGCGACTGATGGTGATGTGAAAAATGCTCTTTTGACTGCTGCTGCTGTTGTTGTTGTTGTTGTTGCTGTTGCTGGTGATATTGTGCTGGCTGAAGCTTTTTCTTGGAAATCTGATGCTGTTGGTGGTGCTGTTGCTGTTGCTGCGTCAAAGGATGCCGACTTAAAGCACTATAAGGTATAGTCGGTGTCGAGGACGTTGTACTTATTGTATCACTCTCATCGCAACTATCTGCAAAGAAAAATAAAAAAAAAAAAAACAGTAAGATGACAGAGCAAAGCAGGAAGAATATTAAAATAATAATTTGTCTGTGACACGTTTTCAAGCAAGAAATAAATTGATTTTGACGAAGATGAGATGTGTGTATGGAATGCAATAATTTGGTTTCTTTATTTTTGTTTTGTACCTGCTACTGCTACGCGATGATAAGGAGCGACTAAAAGAGTAGCGCGTGTAGATTGATGATAAGGAGCGACTAAAAGAGTAGCGCGTGTAGATTGGATGAAAATAAGACACAAAACTCGTAAATAAGGGAAGTATATTTCACCCCATTCCACCTGGAACTTGTACGTTGATGAAAGTTGGTAGGAATTTTTTATTTTTTATTATAAACAAGAATTAAAAAAGATAAATCAAAATATTTATTGTCAAAGGAGGTTTTTGATGGAAAATGTTTTATCTGCTCTATTCAAAAAATACATTATTTTGTTTTTATTAAAAAGACGATTACTTTATTAGGTGTGATTGTATCTTCTTAGTTTTACTTTAATTGGAGTCAGCGTATAAAAAATACTTTAAATACTTTACAGAAATGTTCCTCGATGGGTTTATAACCCATATTTTCCTTCCTCACACAGTTAAATTTTCACAACAACCTCCAAAATTATTTTTTTTTGTATTTTCAATTTATTATTACATGAAGGAAAACACGATTTTCAACTAAATATAGAACCATATTCGACATAAAACATGAAAAAGGATAAAAATGGTAGTTTTGAAAATTGGTGTTTTCTCATAAAAATATAAAAGGCATAGAATTTCTTGCTTTGAACAATTTTTAATACAATATGTATTACACTAAATTTGTTTAAAAAAAAATAACGAAATACAATATAAATAGTAATAAATAATGAAACATAAATAAACAAATTATTTGAACCAGTAAAATATGACTTTGGAAATACCAACCAATTCGGCTAGCTCAACCTGAAACTGAAGTATGATAGAAAACCCGTTTTTGTTTTTGGGATTAGTTTCCTTATAAGCTGCTCATTAATTTATCAAAACAAACCAACAAATTATGAAAAACATTTTCCACATTTTGCTGACTTGGAAAACTTTCTTTCGAAGCTTTGTCGAAAACGCTTAATGTCTTTGTTTCGGGATTCTTGCGCTTCTTCACCGAGCTGTCCAATCGGAAGAATAGCTTGTGATATAATTTCAGGACTGTGAATTGAAATTTAATGAATAGTTGGTTGGCCTATTACACCACCGTTTTTTTTTTTTTTTATATTCCGCGCGCACAAAAGGGGTTATGAATACCCTTAAAATGTTTTTAGCACAGCACGAGCGTTTAGGTAAGTAGGAGAGGATTTAAAAGGAGATACCGATGCACATTGGTTTTGGATGTTTGCACATCGAAATGAGAGGGGAAAGTCGGACCGGGTAAAGCATTCCACATTCGTGTAGTGCGACTGAAGAAAGAATCTCTGTATTTTACAGTACGTCCGAAGTTGGGCTCAAGGGTAAACTGATGGGCATTCCTAGAAGCGCGAGTATTACGGTTGAATTGTTTAAGGGGAGGAATGCAACTGGCTATTTCACGAGAACACTCACTATAAAAATAGCGGTAAAATAGAGAAAGACATGAAACATTACGGCGGTGTTCGAGAGTTGTAATTGTTTCTGTTATAGATCTTTCTCCTATCATTTTTAAAGCTCTCTTTTATATTCGTTCCAAACTTAAGTGAGTTTTTGGAACTCCTGCCCAAACATGAGAATTGAACTCAAGTTTTGGACGAATAAAGGTTTTGTAGATCATAGCCAGATCAGAAGGGGTGAAAAATTTCTTGCATCTACGGAGAAAACCTAAACATGTAGCAGTGTTTTTGGCGACGTCAAATATGTGATCATTCCACAAAAGGTGGTCTGTGACACACATACCGAGAACTGAGAGCTGTTCGGTTTCCTCGTTGCAAGTGCCATCCATGGATAGCGGCATTGGGGGTGGATTTCGCTTTAACGACAGAAGACAGCATTGAGTTTTTGAAGCATTAAATTCTACACGGTTTTTGATTCCCCATTGGACAATGCTGTCGAGATCAGAATTTAATGAGCTTATCATACGCTGCCGTTCAAGTTCCACATCCGAAGGACATGGATGTGAATCTGTAAACGAAAATGAGAAGCTGAGAGTACTATCGTCAGCGAAACAGTTAAGTGGATTAGAAGTTTCAGACAAAAGATCATTTATAAAAATAAGGAAGAGGGTCGGAGACAAAACGGAGCCCTGGGGCACACCAGCATTTATTTTGTGAATTTCAGACTTGAAACCGTCCAGTACAACTTGTATTGAACGGTCCGAAAGGTAATTACTAATCCAACGAAGAAGAGATTCATCGAAACCAAATGAACGCATTTTCGATAAGAGAGCTTGGTGCCAAACTCTATCAAACGCTTTTGAAATATCAAGTGCAATAATCTTACTTTCTTCATCAGATCACCAGTGGACCTATTGCTACGAAAGCCGTACTGCCGGTCATCAAGAAGATTTCGTTCCTCGAGATATTTCTTGAGCTGGAAAATAATCAGCGTTTCCATGACCTTGGAAAGAAGGGATGTAAGTGCAATCGGTCGATAGTTAGAGGGTGAAGAAGATACGCCTTTTTTAGGGACAGGCTGGACAAATGCTGTTTTCCATCCACTAGGAAAGAGACCAGTAGAGTAGGACAGATGGAAAAGCTTACGCAGTAGTTTTGCCAGCGTTGAAGAACACCTCTTCAGAACAATGGGAGGGATACTATCCGGACCAGCGGATTTGTGTACATCGAGATCTTTTAGAACTCTAGCAACTGCACGAGTGCGAAAGAAGATTTGTCCCATAAAATCATTTACGCTTTCAAGTACAGGAGGAGTCATAACACTTTCTGGCAGCGTCGAGTTGACAGCAAACTGTGCTGCAAGCAAATTGGCTTTATCTAACGAGCTGACAAAAGGGGTGTTATTGAAGACGAGCGTTGGAACCGAGGACGAGGTGGTATTTCGTATGTTTTTTACAAATGATCAAAAATTTTTACTACCTTTGGGACATTGTAGTATTTTTTGCCGTAATTTTTGATCATGTAAAAATTTGCTTTTTCGAATATAAACGTTACAGGTTTTTGTAGCTTGTTGAAACTTTTTCCGATTTTCCAGTTCAACAAACAATTTAGGTACAGTTCAACAAACAAATTAGCGTTATCAATGCAATATTCTTTAAATCGACCTATTTGAATGGGAAATCCACTCGATATTGTTAAGCCCTATCAATCTAGCAATTCTATCAAAGTTAAATGAAGTATAAAATGTTTTGATGCAGTTAGGTTACATTTGCAATGATGGAGTAGAATATTAAACAACAGTTTTAGACCAAAATTTGATATGGTGTGTGCCCGGAATTTTGGATTTTGTGTTTTGTCGATTTGCAGGCGTATTTTGCATTTCTCGCTAAAAATGGTTATAACCAAACTAATAGATAATAAAATACCTTTTTTATTTAGACAATTTTTTGTGAAATAATTATTTATTGCTTATAATAAGCAAAAAGTGATAAAATTTGGATATTTCCTCCGTTTTTTCAACTTTTGGACCATACGGGTTCTTCTAAGGATGTCAAGGGTGAAGGCTCCCAAGTAGATGTGAGCCTTCGATGACGATCAGCCAAAATCAATTTTTCATTCGTTTAATAACGCCAACAAGCTGAATGGATTGTCACTGAATGTAATCCTTTCAGTTCCTCTTGGTGATCTTTCTCACCTCTTTCAATACTTGCTGATAACAGCTTTTTCATGCCCCTTTCCTTAACAGTGCAAATTTCTACAATATTCAATGAATTTTTCATATAAAGCACTCTACCATGATACAAATTTTGTTCTGAAGCTACTGCCACAAATGCTAGTGAACAAATGAATTCGAAATAAAAATGAAAAGTAAAAGAAAAAATGCCCCGAATAAAAAAATCGACGGGGAAATTATAGACGATTTCTCTGTGCAGTTCGAGAAAAGTTACACCGATGAAACTGAGACCCAAGACCAAACTCAGAGAAAAACGCAATTTTCAATAAATACTGAATTTTTATGTCGACCAAAAAGATTGAGATTGCAGTAAAGTCGTTAATAAACATTGAATAAAAATTGTTGGCTGTGGATAAGATTGCTTCCGCCATGTCCTTGTGTTCATCGAGTTCCCGGCCGTGATGTATTCGTCGTACGGAAATGTTGTCTTTACAAAATTTGTAGGGAATTTAGTCTTCTACAACTCTTCTATTTAAATGTCTCACTTATTTTCTAATAAAAATAGTCCAAAAGTTGAAAAAACGGGGGAAATATATTAATTTTATCACTTTTTGCAATAAATGATTATTTCACTAAAAACTTGTCTAGATAAAAAAGGTAGACAATTTTATTATCTATAAGTTTGGTTATAAAACCATTTTTAGCGAGAAATGAAATCGACAAAACCCAAAATCCAAAATTCCAGGCACACGCCATATAAAATTTTGGTCTAAAACACCCCTGATGGAACCAATGTATTTCATGAATCCTTTTAAGTCTTGGTTCTAACAAAAAATAAAACATTTATATCAACTTTCATCAATACACCAGTTTTGGGTGGGGTTTACCGATAATTGTAAGAAACTTTTCCCTTTAACTCAACAAAAACACCCTTTCACCCCAGACATTTTGATAAAATCTTTTCATTCGTATTTCTTATGTCAAATGAAACATGTGTTCCAAATTTCATCACCATACCGTCGGAACTCGGTTATGTTTCAAAAATTTCAAAACTTTTTCCATCAGGGATGTAGTATTGCATTTAATTTGATTTCATAAGATTGGGCACTAGAAACTACACTTAATTCATGTATAATATGCTTAGATTATACCAAGACAAATATATATCGGTTTGACATACATCCACATACCCCTCTCCACCACTTGAAAGCAATTATGCAAAAAATAAATAAAGGGTTTTCCAATAAGAGGTGTTATTTTGGTATTCAAAGAAAAAATGGCATTTTTTGAGATAAATGATAGGATGATTATTTCAATTTAAAGAAGAAAGTATGTCATTCTCATTAATAATGAAAAACAACATCAGCCAAATGGCCGCCACGGCTACGCTAACACAACAATATCTTTTTCATGAAATTTTCCATCACCAAATCGCAAAATGGCTGCTGTATGCCCTCAATAGCTTCACGATTTCCATCTTTGAGGTCTTGAATCGACGCTGGGCTGTTGGCGTAGACCTTATCTTTCACGTGACCCCAAAGGAAGAAGTCGCAATGTGTTAAATCACAAGATCTCGGTGGCCTATTGTGATCACCTCTTCGATAGATAACATGGTACGGAAACTTTTCCCGTAAAAGATCGATGGTTACGTTGCTTTTGTGGCACGTAGCGCCGCCGCCGTCTTGTTGAAAGAAAATGTTGTCCGGATCTATAGCATCCCATTCCGACCATAAAAAAATATTAATCATCTCTCGATAGAGCGATCTATTCACCTTAGCTGTTGCTCCAGCCGCATTTTCGAAAAAGCAAGGTCCAATGACCCCGCCGGATCATAAACCGCACCAAACAGTTACTCGTTGAGGATGGAGACGGAGAGGCCTTTCAACAATAAATCTTGGGTTTTCCGAGCCCCAGATGCGAAAATTATGCTTGTTGACGTAGCCACCGAGATGGAAATGGGCCTCATCAGTCAAGATGATTTTTCGATGAAATTCCGGATTATTTTCATGCATTTTTTATAGTGAATTTTAATAATTGCAATGCGTTGTTTAAGCGTGTATCGTTCCATTTCTATTAATGGTGTAGTTTCTACTTGTCAAAAGTGACAACTAACGAAATAGCGGGCTATTCAAAATAACACCTCTTTTTGGATTTAGATAGGCTTCGGATATACGGTAGAGTGTGACATTTTTTGCGTCGACACCAATCTTATGTTTTATAAATGTGTACATAATTACCGCTATTTGGAGGGGGCTCAGTCTCAATTTTGGTGAAAGGAAAAATACAGCAAATACTCCCTAGTTATGAAATGGATTTTACCTTTCTTTGTAAAAAATATTTTTTGTAAAAATCCACTTTATGGACTCGATTTCAACAACTTCAACGGTAATAGGGGTAGGTGAAAAGTGAATGTGAATAACATTTTAATAAATAAAATTTCCATTTTTTCTTTAAATAAGCTCATAGCTGTTGTTATAATCCGTGTTTTTTGAGAGAGTGAATATCAGCTCAGCTAAACAATAACAAGACAAATTATTAAAGAAAATTTTGTTTGTGTTTTCCGTGTAAAACTTTTACTGAGTTGCTAGTCACTCTCTCAAAAAACACATTTATTACGTCTGTTCCTTTACTTTCTGTGAATTTCTCTGATTTTTAGTCCAGCCCTGTCAAGTTCATATAAAAGAAATAAAATTGACAGAACTTGGGAACAAAATGCACAGAAAATCACAGAAATTCAGAATAAAGGAACAGTACCTATACAATGAAAAAAAAATGGTAACATTTTTCAAGGGAATTCTCATAAAACAAATTATTATTGGGGCATTTTCATATTGGTTTCGCTAAACTCATGTTTTACTTAAGTACAGTTTAAATAAGATAAATTATAACAATTTATTCCAATTCGATTTCTGTACTTATCAAAATACAAGTTTATTAAATTATTGAACGTCAAAAATAGTGCATTGACAAAACCTTTTTGAGAAGATTGTCTACCTCTGATACAAGTTAAAGGCAGTTTTTCCTAATGTCATCAATTGACTCTACAGCTTTCTTAATGCCTTATGTCGTAACATTCGGCAAAAAAAGTATGCAGTTTACAGATATTTAAAAACATTTTTTAAATATTTGATACTGAGCGCAAAAGAAGAAATACAAAAGGAGAAGGTAGTAAGACAATGTATTATTTTAATAAGTGCACTGCATTCGTTATTTCATTCCGGCTTTTTTTTTTAATAGGAAGGATAAATAGGAAGGATTAATAGGAAGGATAAAATTAAATGTGTGAAACCATATTTTGCTAATTTTGACTGATTGCAAGGGAATTTTGTTTGGGTTTGTTTAAATAATACTGAGATACGTTTGAAATGTCAAACAAAATCTACATTAAGTGTGGACTAATGATTTCAATACGACATCCATGTCCATAGTTTTCTTTTTATAGTTTTCATTTTTCACAAAATCACCTCTTAGTATGATTTTCTGCATAACTTTGCAAATATTTGTATGTATAATAAATGTACCCTGATATATTAGTTTTAATTGAGTACTTCGTTTTTAAATATCCGACAAATACAACTCAAGTAAGCCTAAGGCTTGTTTCACACACATTCGGTTTCATTCGGTTCGGTCTCTATTCGGTTTGTATTCGGCTGTGCCTGATATGTGTGAAACGATAAAACGGAAAAAATAAAAACCTAATAGAAACCGTAGAGCACCGTTTTATCGTTTCACACATATCAGACACAGTCGAATACAAACCGAATAGAGAACGAACCAAATGAAACCGAATGTGTGTGAAACGAGCCTAATAATGTGTGTTTTTTCTTTTTTCTGCAAACATTTTTTTTTATTTCACAAATGTAATGGAAAATTGATGAGGTCTTTTAACACCATTTTAGAATGAAATTTGTTGCCGCTCCCAATCCACATTTCATCTTTATTTAAAGACCTTATCATTGAAGATAATCGGTGTTATAATTTTTTGAATGAAGCCATCTCGGTTGAAAAATAGTTTTTTTGTAAATTCGGATAACTGTGCTTCCTCACTGAAGCTCGTCTGCGGCGGAGCGTGGCAATAAATATCTACCACACAAGCAGAGCAACTCATTTGGGGTGATCGTTTAGTTTGTGTCAAAACTAGAGATGGGTCATTATTTTGGTAACAGGTATACAGTAACAGGTATTGGAAAGTAGCAATAACATATTGCTGCTGGAGTCCAAAAATACCTGTTACTGAAATAACATAAAATTCATAATTTTTTTTTTCAGAATTGGTTATATCAAGAAACAAAAGAATTTAAGAAAATTCAAGACAAACATTTTCTTCGGTACTGATATTATTGCTAAACTGTGATTCTTCTTAGAAGTGATTATAGAGGCATTGTGTAAATTCCTAAAACATTGCTCAATTCTGACTATTCGTAATTCTGCTTGTACGTAATTTAAAAGTCATCGTGTAAATTCAACAAAAATTTATTTAATGGTTAATGGTTTACTTTTTTTGGAATTATCTGTTTATAAGTGATTTCACAAACATTTCGTAAATTCAACTAAAAACTGTTGTTAAAAACTGATATTGCCAAACTGTTATTCTGCTTATAAGTGACTTAAGGGTTATTGTGAAAATTCAAAAAAAAAATTCAATACTGATTTTTCTTAACATTGATTTCGCTTATTGTTATTAGTGATTTCAGATTCATCCTGTAAATTCAACAAAAAGTTGTTTTTTTATTACTGATTTAGCTTAACTGCGATTCTGCTTATTAGTTATTGCCAAGTTTTTGCGTAAATTCACCAAAAATTTCAATATAGACTTTGCTTAGCAGTGATCTCGCTTATAAGTGATTTCAGAGTCACTGTGAAAATTTAAACAAAAAGTTGTTCTTTATTACTGATTTAGCTTAACTGCGACTCTGCTAATTAAATATTGCAGAGTTATCTCGTAAATTCAACAAAAATTTCAATACTGATTTAGCTTAACAGTGATTTCGCTTATTAGTGATTCCAGAGTCATCGTGTAAATTCAACAAAAAGTTGTTCTTTATTACTGATTGAGCTCAAATGCGACTCTGCTTATTAGTTATTGCAGAGTTATCGCGTTTATTCACCAAAAATTTCAATACTGATTTAGCTACAGTGATTTCGCTTAATAGTGATATCAGTCATCGTGAAAAATTTTAACAGAAAGTTTTTGTTTATTACTGATTTCGCTTAGCTGCGATTGTGCTAAGAAGCTATTGCATAGTTAAGCCTTAACCTACATGGACTAACTTCTGTACATAAGTGAAATTAAAATGATCGCTAAAGAAACATGCTTGCAAAAAAACAAAAATTATTCTGACATACGAGTTTATGTAAATTAAACTACCATGCACAATTTCCATTGTTTTTTTTGCAAGCAGGTGTCTTCAGAATAGATATTTATTTCTCACTTTTGTACTTTTGTACAAAAGTAGGCCAATGTAGTTAAGCCTTTATTTTGTAAATTCCCCAAAAATTTTAATACTGATTTTGTTGAACAGTGATTTCGCTTATTAGTGATTTCAGAGTCATCGTTTAAATTTAAAAAAAAGTTGTTATTTCTGCCTTCGTATGGTCAGTTGAGTCGACGTGTTAGACCGCTTTCACATAAAGAAACTGAGTTGCCAGAAAGTAGCTAGTTTGTAGTCGAGAAGGGTGTGAGGGGAGATCGTTTTCCTTCCCCTTACGCACTTCTCGCCTCCAAAGTCCCAAGTTGCCGGCAACTCAGTTTCCATGTGTGAAAGCGGTCTAATCAAAATCTATATTGAAATTTTTGGTGGATTTACGCGATAACTCTGCAAAAACTAATAAGCAGAATCGCAGTTAAGCGAAGTCAGTAATAAAACACAACTTTTTGTTGAATTTAAACGGTGACTCTGAAATCACTAATAAGCGAAATCACTGTTAAGCTAAATCAGTATTGAAATTTTTGTTGAATTTACGCGATAACTCTGCAATATTTAATAAGCAGAGTCGCAGTTAAGCTAAATCAGTAATAAAGAATAACTTTTTGTTTAATTTACATGATGACTCTGAAATTTCTCATAAGCGAAATCCCTGCTTAACTTAATCAGTATTGAAATTTTTGGTGAATGTACGCGAAAACTCGACAATAACTGATAAGCAAAATCACAGTCAAGCAAAATCAGTAACAAGGAACAACTTTTTGTTGAATTTACACGATGACTCCGAAATTACTTATAAGCGAAATCACAGTTAATCAAAATCAGTATTAAATTTTTTGGGGAATTTACGCCTCTGCAATAACTAATAAGCAAAATCACAGCTAAGCTAAATCAGTAATAAAGAACAACTTTTTGTTGAATTTACACGATGACTCTGCAATCACTAAATCACTTATAAGCAAAATCACTTTTAAGCAAAATCAGTATTGAAACTTTTGTAGAATTTATGAGAAATCTCTGCAAATTAGAATTTCTTGTTGACTTAACGCGATGACTCTGAAATAATAAGAAGTAGAATCAAAGACAAGCAAAATTAGTAATAAACAACAACTGAAATAACTGATAAGCGAAAGCACAGTTCAGAAAAATCATAAATAAGATAAAAAAAATTTGTCTCGATCTTTCAAGTTTCCCGGACAATTTTGATTTCTTAACTGTTATTTCAGTAACAGGTATTTTTAACAGGTATTGGAAAGTAGCAATAAGAGTAAGTAGCAGTTACCGATAACTAGCAGTTTGGCCCATCCCTACTGATTAGTTTCTGCATGTGCGCGCACTATCATATAAGAGCATGGGATTCATTTTAGCAACCAAACAGAACAGTTTCGTGACTGAAAGTTGCATGTGCGCGTTTAGCCTTAGTTACCAAAGCTCATCCTGTCAGAATGAAGTGCAAGATTTGCCCTTAACGCCCTAACTGTAAAGCTTTGAGCCAATTTTCTTACAGATTAGAAGCAAATTCGTTTAATTTTACCCACCTTAATATATGCAACTTCAAAGCGTATAATCACTTCTTAGCATGAGGCATATGATAAGATGGTTTCAAAAAATTCACAGACCATAACGTATTAAAGCTTAAACATAATATTCTTCTAAGTATAGAAAGTAGGTATTTAATGAATGTCTTAAATAAGAAACACAAAGCTAATCAGAATGTTAATCATATTTCTCACGACACACTGCACATCACAGTGCACAATATTTTCATTAACACTAAATCCGAATACTAAATTGGGCCGCCATCCAATTTACCAATAACCCCTCTTTCTACTACTCGTACTAAAAGGAATCTTGTTTATATAAAAAAAACAATTCAGTAGAAATGTGTACGTACATACATACATCGTAGATTTATATTCCCTCAAATAATTCATTTTCTTTTTAGGTCTGCTAGAAACGGATAAGCACAACATGTGTGTAATAGTACCTATATTGTGACTTGTCTAGTCTTGAGCTTTTTTGTTCTTAGCCTTCAATTTTATTTAAGTTCATCACACCGTAAAAGGATTTCTTTTACTTTCTCAAAGACACATTCATAAATCCATATCCATACGAAAAAAGATCCTTTATAGAAAAAGTCATGAGTAGGAGTAGGTACCGGACCCATCTAATTCCATTAGGTATATTGTATATTCATTCTTAATAGCAATATAGGTAGGTACACAAAGGACAACAGCTACATAGGTAGATAAGGTATAGTAGGCGTACCTACAACTCGTATACTTCAAATAGAACATGACAATTGTCACTCAATAGTTATGTCAGAAATATGTGCGAGTAGGTGTGGACAAAAAAAAAAAGAAACCTATGTGAATATTGTGATTTGATGTGATGTTATTGTCTCTTGCTTAGAAGTTAGAAGGTTATATCCTTTGGCAGTGTCCTGGAGCTGGGGTTATCTCAGGAACACGTCTCGATTTAGAATTTTCCGAAGAATCATCACGTTTTTAGGGGTAATTTTGAGCACACGTATCTGTGTAGTATCGTAAGCAATTTAATGAGGCCATACGTGATGTTGTGTTTTAGCAGTTCCTCAGTACACGTACACATGGATATTATATGTTATGGTTTTTCTTTTCGATTTTAATTTGCATTATGTTTTCTTTGGATAATACATTTTTATGTTGACTCCATATGAAATGACAATGAATTAGATTTATTTTGTGTTGGTTTATACTTTGAATTTTAAACGAACATAAACTCCTCGTCTGGCTTGAAGATTTAATGGGAACATTTTAAATCAAAAATACAATGAAATTGATGTCATAACATAAGGCCATACATACATACATACTATTTCGAAATATAATAAGGTAGGTACCTATAAATGTTATGGTTTGAAACAATTTAGCAAAATCACATTAATTTCATGTTCGACCACAACATAATCCACACAACATTATAAATTACAATTCCCCGGGAAATGTTTACCTTTTCCCTTCTCTTTTATTCTTAAGGCAGAGTTTTTGGAATTCCTGGGAATTTTGTTGCCTTTATCTTTATTTTAAACAAACTTCGAATGCGGGATCAAAATTTCAGGCATCCTGTAAAACACAACAAATAAGTTTCAGCTGAAAATATTTGCTAATTACAAATGTATGTATGCTTAATATTGCGTAGGTAGGTATATGAATTTCATGAGGGAGGTAAGAGATAACAATTCCAGAAACAGCAGCGCATCGCTTTTGATGGCAGCTTTAAATGTTTCTATAGGTATTCAAAAGCGATTCTAGAATTTAGAAGTAATAAGTAAAGGAATACCTGCCATTGAACTTGAAATTTGAAAAGATAAACTCGAGTGATCATTTTCAATTTCGGAAAAAATACAAATTGAAGCTGGCCAACATTGAGAGATGTCGGTTTCAATACGCTCCGCCACCAGAGCCTGTAGATTTCGCTTCCACAACATTTCGGCCTTTGCGAAAATCAAAGCAAATTACAAAATTTGGAGAAACAAACAGAATTAATACTTAATTATAATGTGCTAAGCAGATGTGCGGCTTTTTTCATACAGCGAAATTGACTTATGGCTAAAACAGATGTGCAGCGAGTCTGCACGCATCTATGCATACAGAGCTGCACACGAAACACATGTGCATAGTTTATGACATTCATGATGCATAGTTATGTCAAACAAATACATGAAAGCTTATTGTTGCCGATGTGACACGATAGTGTTGGAACGAGATTTTCTTCGTTGGACGATGGCAGAATGGAAACGCCGGCTTCATGGATTCTTAAAAAAAAATCACCAACACAAACAATTTATTTGAAAGAACGGAAGTTGATGTCAATATGAGTAATGCCAAATACCAATTATTTAAGATGTTTTTCTTTGCTATTGTGGCTGCAATGATGCTGCGCAGCAAATTTAGAAATAAAGATATCGTGCAGCGATGCGCTGCATGCAGACTTAGAGTGAATCTGCTCCCATAAGAACCTGTGTAACTTAATTTCGCTGCATGGAAAAAGCTGCACATCTGTTTAAGGCATTTCACAGGTTCTTATGGTAGCAGATTAATGTGCTGAACAGATGTGCAGCTTTTTTCATGCAGCGAAATTGAAATACACAGGTTCTTATGGGAGTAGATTTACTTAATGTGCTAAACAGATGTGCAGCGTTTTTCATGCAGCGAAAATAATTTACGCAGGTTCTTATGGGAGCAGATTCACTCAAAGTCTGCATGCAGCGCATCGCTGCACGATAGCTCTATTTCTAAATTTGCTGCGCAGCATCATTGCAGCCATAACAGAAAAGAAGAAAATCGTAAATAATTGGTATTTGGCATTAACTCATATTGACATCACCTGTCATTCTTAAAAAAAAAATTGTTTGTTTTGGTGATTTTTTGAAGAATCCATGAAGCCAGCGCTGCCGCCCGAAAAAAAACATTTTGGTGCCACAATTAAAAAATTCGAAGATTTCATTTTCGTGCCGCGGGAAAAAACACAAGTTCTTCTAATTTTTCTAAATAAATCAATATAAAACGTGGTGAAGTAGGTACCTACAACCAGTAGCGGATCCAGGGGGATGGCTATAGGGGCCAAAGCCCCCCCCCCCATAGCCGAATAATAAAATAATTTGAAATATAGAAAGCAATACATTACAACGTGTAGAATTTTATATTCCGTCTAAAATATAATTAAGATATGAAATTTTATGGACAAAATAACGTGGTTGGGGCTGAACTATTTACATATGTCAAGTTATGTAAATTTTTTTCTTAGCCTAAAGATTGGGGCTAGAGCCTGAAGCAAATTGGACAAAAACCAAATTGGGGGCTATGAGTATGGACATGTTTCATGCCACGACAATTTATTCCTAAAAATAAAACCTAGAAAATTGGGACGAAAAAACCAGCTTTGGAACAATAAGGTCTGAGAATTTTGGACATAAAACCTAGCCACGGTTAAGCAACTTACTCCCTAAAAACTAAACAAATTCCAGGACTGTCAAAGTCCGAAGTTGGGTCTAAGGCTTGAAGAGATAAGTAAAAAGAGATACAAAATTGTCGGGGCTTAACATTAACGTGTCAAATGCCCCAATTGTTAACACTAAAAACAAAGCTAATTTACCAAAAGAAACTCAGTTGAGGCTTAAACCATTGGAGAACAACGGAATGTCAAGTTAAGTGTAAATGTTTAATACAACAGAAATTCTTTCTTACGGCCTTGGCTGCGCTTAGAGATTTTTTGGTTTACGTTTTCAAAATTTGAAAGGTCGAAGGCAATTGTACATACAAAACATTTTTGTACTAGGAAATTGTGCACAAATTCTCTAGCCAAGGAGCCAAATTTCAAAAGCGTGAGTTTTCTCTGTGCGCGCTCAGAAAATCATGCAAAAGCAAATGAATATTTGCAATCCCTCTAGGCCTTCGAGTGACGTGCGAATTTGTCGACATATTTTTTTAGCATGAATATAAAGTGTATGCAGCGTGTACACGAAAATTCATTCACGCTGGCAGAATTGGGCCGTGGCTTATTTCTTAGAGCAGCTTTGTCTTATGTCCTAAAGTGGCAGTTTGAACGAAATAGTTTCTCGTTGATTTGGCTAATTCAGGAAAAATGAGAACTCAGGGGACTGATACCGTGTCAAAGCACATATGTATATGAGCTTTTGCGAGTACGCACACTTAAATATAATTTTTCTGAACTAGCCAATTATAAACAGTTTTCAAATCTTTACAAAAAGTGGGAATTTCAAAACATACACACAGCTAATTTTTAAATAATATAAATAAACGAATTTGTACGCGTGGTTCAAGCATATATGGCTAAAAAATATTAATTTTATTAATACAATAACTAGTTATACCAGATACTATCATCTTTTGGTGGCCTTTGAATTTGTTTCTGTCTCCGCTACAGCAATTATGAATAATTGTTATTGTACTTTGAATTGAAAACATTTTAAAGCGCGAAAGGAGCGGATATAAAGGCACACAAAAAACGGATATCATGAAAGGAAAAGTGGGAATGTCAAAATTCAATGTCTTTTATATAACAACACATGAATCTCCATACATCTTTTCACAAAAAAATACTTGATCCTTAAAGGTTAGGCCGCACTCGCCGGAACTGCACTGCATAGGAACTACACTTAAACGACTTCGTATGAATTTTTATGAAGTTCAGTTGCCGCTTAGTGCGATATAGCTCCTAAAATTTCATAAAAAATAATGTTTTGCCGCGTTGTCGTGAAGTGTAGTTCGTCTGAAGTTGAGTACGGTCTTTCATTAAACCTAAACTGATCTTAGAACAATCCAGTTTCAAACTGAATCTCCAAACTCCAAGCCCCCCCCACAGCCAAATCCTAGATCCGCTTCTGCCTTTAACAAAAAAGTACCACTTGAACCATTCGTGTCTTGTCGAGAAATAGAAGTTCTTACTAATTTGTAAGTCATTTAGGCAAATTTTCATATAATTTCATCAAAGATGGCACTTAAGAATAATTTTAACTATATGCCTGTAAGACCTCAGGTCTTTTAAATGCAATGCACGGCACAAGTTAGAAGGAATAGAAGGAAAGGAAAGATTTTTGTTGTTGTTGTTGATTTTGTTAAAAAGTAAATTATCCTTAAAGTGAAATAATGGAGACTATAAAACTGCTTTATTGAATTTCGTGCCACCTTCCAAGGAAGAAAATATCGTGCCAAAATAGCACTATCGTGTCACATCGGCGTTTTATTTCCACAGGGTTTTCAGCAACACTTACCTATTGACTGAATCTAAGTTCCATTAAAAAGTATCCTGAAATCATGTGTGATTATACCAAAGTAATTTTTTCCGTTTAATGCACCTTCATTCCCCCCCCCCTAATTTTTGTATAGACTCTTTTGATGCTTTCTTCATTTGTGGTAAATGTATCGCTGTCACCAAATTTCATGAGAATATAAATTTTTTTAATTTTTCCAGTGACTGCGTACATATTATTTTACCTAAACTATACTGTTAAATGCAGCGAAACAGCGGCTATTTCAAACATACACCATTTTAATTCTTAAGTTCGTCTGGGCATCCGTGACCGCTGTAGCTTGTTGGATCGAATATCATAAATAACTACTTTAAATTTTGCAAGCAACGCATTCGAGATGGAGGAGGATAGGAGAATTTCGAATTTTTTGTTTAAGCTCATCCAAAACGGGTAGATTTAATAAAATAATTTTTTTTTCAAGTCCTCTCAGAAAATATTTAACGGTCTTGGCACGAACCCAGCGCCTGTTTTAGTGATATTTTAGAATTGCAGAAAATTCGTTTGAATAACTATATTTCTATTTCTATTTCTATTTTTATTTTAATAATATCTACATAGACTACATACATAAAACAAAGTTGTGTTAGTTACACCATTTAAAACTAAAGAACGAATGGACAGATTTGAATGATTTCTTTTTTGTTAAATTCGTCTCTGCCCCGCATAGCAGAATAACTATTAAAATACCAAAACAAAAAAATAAGGGTGTTGGCTCCCAACATAAAATTTTATATAAAACTTGTTCTTAATTTTGCATATAAAACTTGTTCTCTGTTTTGAATTTTGATATAAAGAAATTATTATTATTATAAATTTTTCATTATATAGAATCATTTTTTCAATTTGATATTGAATGAACAGTATCTTATATATGTATATTATAACTAAACTAAAACTTATTGGTCCTTTATTATATTCTTCAACAAAGAACAAATGAAGTACCATATTAATCAAAAAATTGCATACTTCACCAAAGTATCTACAAACAAACAAAATCAAGAATATTTATTTCTGGATTCACCTAAGTCCGGAACATGGTCCTTCGAGCCTCTGGTTAAATAATAATTTGAAAAACATTGGAAGAATCATTGCTGAACAGTCGATTGTGAACGACGAATTCCATACTAAAATATAATTTGCTTTCAACAATCACAACAAGGAATTGTGGAACATAAAGCCTTCTGCAACTGTAACTGAAAGTTATACCTACATAAACTGAAGTTGCAGTTGCAAAAGCAAACTAAGGTAAGAATATTATTCTTATATTCGCCTTTTTCTTGCACCTACATATGTAGAAACATGTTTTAAACAAACAAACATTCATACATTTTTACATCGCAATTACCTAAAATCTCATATTTGGCTAAGATTTAAATATGGCAAATCAGAAACTTCTTCTTAAATTGATTGAACGCCAAGATGTTGTTTTAAAAGAAATCGAAAAAAAAGGAATTGAAGCTCAAAAATCAAGAGGTTATGTGAATGCGTGTCTAACGGATAATGAAGAATGTTTCAAACGCGATAAAAAAGATCACGAGTCAATCGTTAACTGCACGTCTGATCCTTCTAAAGATGCATACTTTGAAGCAGAAACATTTTCTAAAATTAAGCGTGTCTATTTCTCTTTTACAGGAGTTTTGAATGATATGCTTGACAATTTTGCAAATGAAAATATTGCCAATGTTGATGTTTCACGCATAAACCTCGGAAGAACTTCAGTGTGTGATATTCGGTTACCACCAATTCAAATAAAGAAATTTTCTGGCTCATTAAATGAATGGTCCGAATTTCATAATTTGTTCGAAAGCATGGTCCATCAGAATGTTGATTTGTCTGACACACAGAAGCTTCAATTTTTGAAAACGCATGTTATTGATGATGCTGCGTTGCTGATTCAGCATCTATCGGTTGGAGCTGATGGAAAAAAATATGCTGCAGCATGGGACGTTTTAAATGACCGTTATCAAAACAAACGTAAGTTGGTCAACAAACATTTGCGGGTTCTAATAGAGCAAGAAAAACTAACCTATGAATCAGCAGATGCCTTAAAGTCTTTGCATGATACAAGTGCAAATTGTATTCTTGCACTTTCGAATATGGGAATTCCAGTTAAAACTTGGGATGTCATTCTCATTTATGTTGTCTACCAAAAACTTCCTTTTCAAACACAAAAGGATTGGGAAGAAAAATTAGGAAGTTCTAAATGTCTCCCAGAATGGAAATCATTTGCGAAGTTTATTGAAGGAAGATTCAGCTCCCTCGAAAATATTATGGAGTCAAACCAGAGTATAACAAACCAATCAAAGACAAACTCGCATAGAACAGTCACTCATATGAATAGCAATACGAAAAATCCGTATGAGACGAAGAAATTTTTGTGTCGTTTGTGCAAGGCATCGCATGGGATTCGACAATGGCAAAAATTTTTAAAAATGGATGTGAAAACTAGAATGGAAACGGTGAAATCTTTTTCGGTCTGTTCAAATTGCTTAGGTTACGATCACCATGGGTCAAATTGTAAAAGCGCTAATTCTTGCCAAAAATGTGGTTAAAAACATCACACACTCTTACACCTTGAAGGTTTAAACAATTATCGTGGTAGCAATCATCAAAATTTTCCTCATACATCTTTTCAAAGACAAAATCAAACAGAATTTAACACTTACTTCGCTCAAGGTGAAAATCAATTTATTCCCCCTAATGAGCGGACCAACGAACAAAATTACACGTCAACCTTCAACCAAATTAAAAATCCGAATCAATTTCATCCAACAAAAATCTGGAATAATGGACAAAATAGTATAACACCATCAAAATACACACCCATTAATTTTCAAAATCAAAACCATAATCCGTTTATTCTACCAAATCCAGAGAACAACGAGCAAAATGATCCCTCATCTTTTCCAAATTCATCCCACACCCATCAAAACTTGAATCATAGTCATTTTCAAAATGAGTGGCAAAATTCTCGATATAATGCCCCAGTGTCATCTAATTATAATGTAAACACATTTCACAATCAAACACGAAACCATGTTTTGTTAGCAACAGCTTTGGTTAAGGTTGTAGCTTCTGTGGGACCACACCATAAGGTAAGAGCATTGATAGATCCAGGGTCGGAAGCATCATTTCTAACCGAAAATATGGCACAGCTTTTAAAACTAAGAAAAAAAAGGGCATTAGCAAATGTTAAAGGATTGGGACAAACTTCAACGGGCACATCTACTTCCATAGTCAATATAACTGTATTTTCTTTTACCAATGCATCTTTTAGCCTTGATGTTAAGGCATTTGTTTTCTCAAAATTGTTATCTATGTTACCAGCAAATCATCTGTGTCCTGCTTCTTGCAAGCATATATCAAATTTTGCATTAGCAGACCCATCATATTTTCATCCTGGGAGGATTGACATGCTTCTTGGTGCCGACGTTTATGCAGCAATCAATCTTGAAGGATTGATTCCAGGGAAAAATGGATCTCCAGTCGCACAAAACACAGAACTAGGATAGATTTTAACCGGAAAAATAAGCAACAACCATCCATTGATATCGACAACAATTCAAAGCCATCATACCACACTAGATGCATAGCTAATGAAATTTTGGGAAATAGAAGAAAATTTAGAAAAACGCAAATTTACACAAGAAGAAGAAAAATGTCAACTCTTCTATAAGGACACAACAAAACGAAAAGAAGATGGTAGATATGAAAATACAACTACCATTCAAAGAGAACATAAAACCTCATCTTGGCAATTCCAAAAGCGCAGCAATGGCAAGGTTTTTTCAAATCGAAAAACGCCTTAAATCAAATCAAAAATTAAAAGAAGCATATACATCTTGTATAAAAGAATATTCTACGTTAGGTCACATGAAGGAAGTTGAATCATATCTTGATCTGGAGAATGGAAACCACTATTTCCTTCCTCATCATGCCGTTTTTAAAGAATCAAGCTCAACAACTAAACTTCGAGTTGTTTTTGATGCTTCCTGTAAAACGTCTAAGGGAACATCATTGAATAATCACCTAATGATTGGTCTACGTCTTCAAATGGACATAATTGATCTGATAGCACAGTGGCGAAAGTTTAAGGTAGCATTTGCAGCAGATATTTGCAAAATGTACCGACAAATATGGATGACAGAAGAGGATATCCCTTACCAACTCATTCTATGGAGAGAAAAATATGATGAACCTATCAAGACATATGCACTCAAAACAGTCACATTTGGAACAGCTTCAGCCCCATATTTAGCGGAACGAACTTTACAACAATTAGCTATGGATATTGAAAATTCTTTACCTCATATTACCAAAGCCATCATTGAAGGGTTTTATGTAGATGATTTCATTTATGGAGCTGATAACGTAGAAGATGCCATCAAACTACAAACTGATATTATATCTACCTTAAATTCAGCTGGATTACCACTACGTAAGTGGGCTAGTAACTCGACAAAAATTTTAGAAAGAGTACCTGAAAAAGAACGAGAAGTACAGCTTCCATTAAAAATTGAAATAAAGGATTCAATAAAAATGTTAGGAATCCAATGGCATCCTGCAAAAGATACGTTTATACATTTAAAATAAGCATTTCAGAAATTAATAAACACACAAAGAGATCAGTACTTGCCGATATTGCACGCCTGTTTGATCCTCTGGGATGGATTTCACCATGTGTGATTAAGGCGAAATTAATTTGGATGGAAGAAATACTTTGGGACAGTCCTTTACCATTAGAAATACAAAAATCATGGATTGAACTTCGAGCTGGGTTGCATATATTAGAAAAAATAGAAATCCCACGATGGCTATCAACTTATCAATCATCGCAGGTCCAATTGCATGATTTCAGCGATGCTTCCGAGAAGGCTTATGCAGCGGTCATATACTCTTGAGTGATTTCAAATGGTCAAGAAAAGATTCAATTGTTGACATCAAAAACAAGAGTAATTATATAGAATCATTTTTTCTTTATATCAAAATTCAAAACAGAGTTTTCTCTAGTTTAAAAGAACAAGTTATATATGTAAAATTAAGAACAAGTTTTATATAAAATTTTATGTTGGGAGCCAACAAAGTGAAATAGTGTCAAAATACCATGTTCAAATCAAATATGTAGAAAATACTTTAATTGAAATGTAAACAAAATAGAACAACAAAAAATGTCAAATCGATTTTATTTAATGTTGTTTTGAATGTCGAGCTAAATTTGCTTGAAAACGATACTAATTGCTGATGCAACTTTTTCTTCATCTTCAAGTCAGATACACACATTATTTGCTAGCATCGTTTCGACATGCTTTCCATTGAATCGACTTGATTTTTGGAACAATTACATAGTACAAGGATAACATGTCAGAAGACATTTTTCATCGAATTAAAAATTGCGGTAGCAGTTGAGTGTGTGAAGATAGTCCCCTTGTTTTCTTGAATTTTGTTTGTTCCAGGTTGTTCCCAGTTTATTCCACATTGTTCCAAGTTTTTTTTTTTTGAAAAATATTAAAAAATTAGTGTTTTAACCAGCGTTTACATTATGCCGATCAACATGCTAGTGTGTACGTGGTCAAGTGTATACTGTCATGTGTCCATGGAAACACTCATTTACGTACTCAATTTTCCACGTCCATTTCATTTTAAATAACAATAAAAATAAGATCGCAAATGAAAACAAAACAGTACAAATCAAAATACAAAATAAAATACCATCATTTGGGCGCAGACAGCGCATGCGCAAAACAAATGCCAACTGTGTTGATAAACTTTGTTTATTTCTATCCATTTGAGTTGGGTTACGTTCGGGTCAAAAAAAGTTGATCGGCTCTGTTGATCTACACGTCCACATCAACTAAACATTGTGGATTAGCACTATTGATATTCATTCAAAGCAAATAAATGTGGACGCTGCTTTAGACCCAAAAAAACGTTTTTGATCTAGTCCGTTTTTTTCGAAAATCGAAATTTTGAAAGTTGTTCCAGACTTTTATAGTTGTTCTGAACATTATTTCAAGTCTTTGGACCTCTTGTGTTAAAAATTTCAAGAGTTATGGGCAAAATTCCAAAACACTCTAGCTATCCTTTTTTCGAGTTTCCATTTTTTTTAAATATTTTTTTACGGTTTCAAAAAGTATTCTAACAAAAGTTTTTCCAAGTCGAACCTTATTTTGCTTAATAGCTTCCAAAAATTCGTCTAAAATCACATAAAAACAAATAGACCGAGAGCTGACAACAAATTTTTGGTTTGGAGGAGGTATAACCAAAATTATAATATATATATATATATATATATTATAATAATCTGGCAGGATTATTTAGTCGCCGGGGCTAAAGGTGGGAGGTTAAAAACATAGATTTTTCAGATTTTGGTTTAGAGTATATATAACCACTTAAATATATGGAGATTAAAGAGAATTATGCTCTCATTAAGAATTTCCTCGTTACAAATATGTGGATGCCATACGATTAAATTGTGGCCAGACCTAGCCAGACGCCCTCCAAGGCCCATAGGGGCGAAAACAAACTTTTGATTTGGAATATATAACCAAGTCAACTGTCGATCAAATGTTAACACTCCGACAGATTTTAGAAAAATCCCGGGAATTCCAGATCGATACACACCACCTTTTTATCGATTTTAAAGTCGCGTATGATAGCGTGAAAAGGGACGAATTATACAGAGCCATATCGAGTCTCGGCATCCCTGCCAAACTCGTCCGCTTGTGCAGGATGACGATGGAGAAATCTCGCTGCTCCGTCAAAATTGGTAAGAACACCACCGATTCCTTTGATGTTGAGAAAGGATTGAGGCAAGGCGACGCGTTATCATGCAACCTATTCAACATCGTTCTTGAAGCCATTGTACGCAACGCACATGTCAACACCAGCGGTACAATCTATCAAAAGTCCGTTCAATTGCTTGCATATGCGGATGACATAGACATTGTCGGCAGAACGAAGCGAGCTGTGGCAGGGGCATTTGCGAGCATTGAATCGGAGGCGGCTAGAATGGGATTGGCGGTTAATGAGGACAAGACGAAGTATATGCTGTCATCGAGAGAGGAATCTCAACATCGTCGACTCGGACAAAATATCACGATGGACAGATATAACTTCGAATTTGTCAAGGACTTTGTCTACCTGGGCTCCACTATTACATCGCAGAATGACATCAGTGCAGAGATCAAGCAAAGAATTACTCTTGCCAACCACTGTTTCTTCGGTCTAAGAAGGCATTTAAGTAGTAAGGCCCTCTCTCAGAGAACCAAGGAGACTTTATACAAAACCCTAATCATCCCGGTCATGGTTTATGGGTCAGAAGCATGGACACTGAAAGATTCGGATAAAAATCTGCTAGGGTGCTTTGAGAGGAAGATTCTTCGTGTGATTTTCGGTCCGGTGTGTATCGAAGGATTATGGAGGAGAAGATTCAACGACGAGCTATACGGGCTATACAGCGACGTTGACCTGGTCAAAAAGCTGAAAATACAGCGGCTGAGATGGCTAGGGCACGTGGAGCGTATGGACAGCAACGCACCTGCCCGACGAGTCTTCGAATCCAACCCCGATGGGGTACGCAGCAGAGGAAGAACCCGTAACAGGTGGCGCAATCAAGTGAATGACGACATCAAAGCACTCGGTGTGCGCAACTGGAAGCGGCTAGCTAGGGACAGAGCTGGCTGGAGGGGCTTGATAGTTGAGGCCGAAGCCCATCCTGGGCTGTGAGCGCCATCAAAAGTAAGTAAGTAACCAAATAAATGATATGTCATAAGATCAGGATAAATCTCCTCATTACCCTCCAGACAATTAAAATGTCACCAAACCCAACCAGACGCCCCCAGGGGCCATAATTTCTATACCTATGTATGTACAATGTACATTATGTAGGTATAGAAACATTTATTTATACAAATAATCATGATTTTACAAAGATCTGTAGAATGGGCTTTAAGTGTATAAATTTTGGAGCATCTGGGTGGGAGTGGTCTTTAAACTTAAACTAAGCTTGGTTCATTTAGCAATTATCTACACTTTTAATGACTTTTAAGTATATAATACCTAATGTAAATTCTAAAAAACACCCCCACGGTCCCCCTATCTAAAAACCCGAAATACAAAAATGTATCCAAATAGACATACAACCAAATGAAATTGTTCCAAGATTTCATGTAAAAACAATCGTTATCAAATATCTGACAGCTAAAAATTGATTTGTACGATATTAAATAAAAATTCTTATTGTGCCCTCCCTTCTTCGGAATCCAACACAAGAAAAATTGCTTTATTTACTATAAGAACATCTTTGCAATCTTCTAACCAATCTAAAATTTATGAACATAATTTAAAGACAAATTGTGCTACACAGACCTCTCTTATTCTTTTTTTTTTCAAAATGAAAACTTAAGAATAACCTCTATCTAGATGCAAATTAATATAGAACTTATTGTTCTTTAATTTTGTTCAAAACAAAAAAAAACTAATAAAAATAAAACTGAATTTAAAGCAAAAAATGTACGATCTAAATAAAGGTTTTTTTCTAACCCCCCTTTTACGAAATTCACAATTCCAAAACTATTTCCAGTTTGTTCTAGGGCTCTTCTAAATTCTTCCAAGCTTTTGTTTCTTAAAATTGATTTTTAGTATGAGAAATTAAAAAAAAAAATGCTCCCCCACCCCCCTTTTCAGATATCCAAAATCTTAAACTTGTTTCAGGTGCAGATTTACTCAAATGCAATTATTGTTCCAAGGATTCGTGCAAAACTATTGAAAATTAAAGATTTGAATGCAAAAAAAACATTTTGCAACCCCTCCGCTCCCCCCCTTTCAGATATCCAAAATCTTAAACTTGTTCCAGGTCTAAAATAACTCAAATGCAATTGTATTTTTAAGATCTGAACCCCACCTACATGTTTTCGCTGTTTTTTTTCAAGATATAAGATTTTGAAGACATTCTTATTTCCTTTATTTATGAGACTTTGTTGTTTTTGAGTTTTTGCGTTTTATAAATCTCCAAGAAAAAGCCGATAAGGGTCTCTAAAAACGCTTATATGTATATCTTGAGATCTATTGGTCAGATTGCCAAGGTAAAGATGTTTGAACTTAAGTTTAATGACAGAGCAACATGACATATACTTTTTTAATTTATCAAACTTGTAATAACTCTTTCAAACAATTTGGAAAAACGGTATTTCCAAGCCCCCGCCAAAGGCTAAAAAAAAAACCTACCAGACTTATTTGTTTGCGATACCACGATATAGGCACCTTTAAACACTCATAATCATATTTTGGTTATACAACCACTACCAAAAATTTTCGGACACCTCTTGTACTAATTAATAAAAATGTAAATATAGTCGACGCCACTTATAACGACGTAGCTTATAACCACGAGTCGCTTTTAACGACCACTTTTCCTCCATATATATGGTTTTCATAGAACTTGTATTAGTTTATCGTCGGTTATAACGTGCGTCGTGAAATTCTCTTTTCTAAATTCCTTTCTTCGGGAATGAATTTAACGGGTAGGGGTTATCTGGCGGATTTTGTTTGGCTGTTTTTCATTTCGCAATTTCTTGTTGTGCAGTGTATTCATTTCGCAATAAATTGTTTGGCAATTTTATTCAGAAATCGAAATTTATACTTTGCTTGGCTGTATTTCCTAATCATCTTCATTTTTATCTAATTTTTACTTTTTTCTTGATAGAGCTATTAATTAAAATTTTATCGCAAAATATGACACTTTTAAAATATTTATTGGACTGTTTTCAATTTTTCAGTTACAGAAATGAAATTTTGCCAAAAAATCGTTTAAAGAACATGAGTTTTAACTGTATCATTAGGTCAAAATTGATGTTTTTTGAGTTATGACGTTGTTCTTTTTAATGAGCAATATTTGAACTCATTATTCATTTTGAAAAAAAAAAAATAATAATAATAATAATAAGAATCAATGCATACATTCAGCAGCCACGTTTATAAATAAATTGAAAGCCTGTGTTAGGCGCCAGTTATAGCTTTCATTGAAATCCATCATTAAAAATTTTGTCTTTCAATTTTGACGCACTTAAACAAATAAAACTGATGGCGTTTTGGTACCAAAATGATTGTTGTCAGTTATATAATTTTTTTAGTGAAGAAAATGTTTATTTTTCCTTACAACTTTCATATAAAATCATTTTTTGTTTTTCAACGATGAAAATCGTTTTCAATTTTGTTCCCAAAAGTGGAACACATTCGTTCCAATGAAATGCGTTCCTTTCTCTTTCTGTTCTCGTCTGTCAGTTTTTCGTTCAATGATCGACCTTAACCTCAAAGTTGTTTTTTGTATTGGGAATGGAATTTTCAATGAAAGAAAATTTCATGATAGCTATAACCGACTTGTCAGAAAATATTCCACCATTCCACTGATTTGTGTTTCAATGAAAGCTATAACTGGCGCCTTACTTTGTCAATTACATAATCGGCGAAAAAATGAAAGAGCGAGATAACGAAACCGCGGCAAGGCAACGAAACGGCAAGGCAACGAAACGGCGAGACAACGAAACGGCGAGGCAACGAAATGGCGAAACAACGAAACGGTCAGATGATGAAACAGCCAAATAACGAAACGCGAGATAAAAAAATGCAAAATAACAATAATCTGAATGAAATCTTGCAAAACAAGAAATAGACACCTAATCATTTGCGATATAAAAAACCGCGAAAGAACTTTTGCGAAATGAAAGGTTTGCGGGTTAACTGAAAGCCCAAAAGAAAATTTGCGAAACAACTTTTGCGATTCGATTAAAATGTATTTTGATAAATAAGAAACGATTTTCGTCCAAACGACCGGCACATATTACCGTCCGCCTATTGTGGCCACGCGCCGCTATTTTCCCAAATGGGTTCTGAGTCTGAAAAGAAAATTGTATGGCAAAATCCTCGGCCAGGATCAACTCGATACTGCCGACCCATACGTTTTCAATTGAAAAAAGAAACGGCAGACTTGAGCCGAGCTGAGCAAGAGTATAAACAGAGCCAAATAAATGAACTGAATGAAACAATTATAAAGATATCGGACCGTTTTATCAGCGTAAAGCATATACTAAAACTGACAATGGACAATGGTGGTAAGGTATGCAACGCCTTGTCTCATACGGATTCACAACAAGTTTGCTATATTTGTGGAACAAAAGCAACCAATATGAACGACATTGAAAGCTCCTTAGAAAGAACGATAAATGAAGATTTCCTAGATTTCGGCATATCTCCCCTGCATGCATGGATAAGGTTTTTTGAATTCTTCATTCATTTAGCCTATAGGTTGCACTTTAAAAAATGGCGTACGGGAAGTAGTGAGAAACATCTTATGGAACCACAAAAAAAAACGTATCCAAAGAGAATTTAGGCAGATTGGGTTGATAGTCGACAAGCCGAAACAAGGTGGAGGCAATTCAAACGATGGAAATACTGCCCGCAGATTTTTCGCAAACCCATCTGTATCCTCACAAATAACTGGAGTAAAACAGTCGGTTATAGAAAGATGTGCTGTCATTTTAAAAACTTTGGCTACCTGTTTTGCAATAAATGCCGAAATTTTTCACGAATACACTCAAGAAACAGCCCGAGAAATCGTTGCAGAGTATCCTTGGTACCCATTGCCAACTTCAGTGCACAAGGTTTTAATTCATGGCGGTCAAATAGTGAAACATTCTATATTGCCTATAGGCCAATTTACGGAGCAGGCAGCTGAAGCCAAAAACAAAGATGTGAAGTTTTTCCGTTCAAAAAACACCCGACAAATATCAAGGACGTCAACAAACACCGATTTGTTAAATAGACTATTGTTGACTTCGACCCTTTGCTTTCTAACGAAAGAAATTAAAAAAAAAATCAAAAATCTACTTTGTCCAAAGAAATTTTAAATTTATTGATGTAATTCTTTTGAAAGTAAAATAATATACAGGGTGTCCCGTAAGTAATGGATAACCCTGAAATGCCGCATAGTAGACTTTATGACCGTCCTGAAAACTGTTAAAAAAAAGTTCTATCCCAACCACAAGAAAAGTTATATGCATTTTTTTGTTCAGTGCATTATTTTTTTTCTTACTTTACATTTTTAAATACCACGACTACAAGTGAATGAGTTCCATCATTTTTTTTTTGCAGGAATATTTTACATTACTTGTGCCAACACATAAGTAGAAGAAAATTATTATAACTGCTGGACTTCTTAGAGAAAAAAATTATTTAACATTGAATTTCAATGCAAAATGTGAAAACAAATAATTTTTGAAAAAGTTAAATCATAGCTGGTATAAAAAAAATGCATGAATACCTGAGTGGCCAACTATATTAAAAATATGCGCGTTAAATGCAGATTTCAAAATGGTATTACTTATTATTATATCTAGAGTCAATAGCAAGTTATTGGTAAAAATCTGCAATACTAGAGTAAATTTAGCAAAAACAAAAGTTTTCAAAATTAGCACAGTAAACGTGAAAATAATACCAAGCGTTGAACATAGCAGATTTTTGATTTATTGGCTGTTTCTACGATGTTGTCCTAATGATAAATCCAAGCTTTCAACTTCTAGGGCCGAATGCATTATTGATAAAAATGTCAAAAAAGTGCAAAAAACGGTTACATTTTCGAGCTTGTTTTGAATTTTACCTGTTCTTTTGGGCTTTAACAAACTCATCAAATATTTTGTTGGTTGCTATTAGTTTATTTGTTATTTTCTCTAAACAAAAAGTTTTTGAGCCAGCTTTTAATCACATGATCACTTAGTTAATAATTTAATTTAGTATCCATCAGTTAAAGTTAAATTTAGAGTTTTGACCGCACTTCCCATACAAATGGAACCACTGTGCGCCGGCTATTCCGACCACATTCGGCTGGTCCCTTGGCGGTCGCTTTAAACGGTACTCGTCGACTGTATGTACAATGTTTATTCATCAATTTATAGTGACGTTTAAGTTGTTAACTAAACCATAGCAAGTTCGTGGGATCCAGGCGAGCATTTAATATTTGTGCAAATCCGTCATTCAAACTTGATTGATGCAGGTAGGTTTACATTTACATAATACCTTATATACATATTTATTTTAGGGCCAATTTTGCAAATATGTATTCGGTCAGACATCAGAGGAAAGATCTTATCAGATAACAGAGTGTTCTTTATTCATTCCTTTGACAGTCCACTGAATGTTTAATTGATTATTGAAAATCGGCTTACGGTTTTGAAATATTTAACATTTGAACATCAATGTTAAACTCTTCACGTTGTAATGCATAGGTATTGCTTTTTCAATTCTAACATTCAAGGAAAACTCAAGTTCTAGGAATCAGCTGCTGTGAGCTTAAAGCCACGCTCCCTTTGTCACTGATTCATGGAATACAATTTGTACTTAGTTGAAAAGTAGGTATGGTTTTGTTCAAAGGAGGAAAATTATGTTGACCATCATCTGATCAAAGGAACCGTAGGTACTTGTCTATTGATTGTAAGAAGATTTCTAAAATTGGTTTTATTTAAATGATGACTCTACTGATTTCCTTAAAATCATTGAGTTATGAAAAAACTTCTAGCTAGATGCCTATTGATTTCAGAAGCATAGCACTTTCAGCCCATATTATCAGTACAAACACTGATGGTTGAATCTGAATGCAGTTAGGATATGTGCTTTATGCAATAGGTCTTTGCTCAATAGATGTGTAAGTTCCTATATTTGCCCGGAAGCTCCTCGAGGGATAAAACTGAACAAGCCCCCTTAATAAAAATTGAAGTATTTCATGTATAGATAGAAATCATGGAATTGCCTTTCATCAACCTACAATACCTATACACACATTACATTCACCTATCCAGTCAATAAATATTACTACGTCAGCATCACTACTTGGAAAATATATCTACTCACCAAACTCAAAGGACCTCTCCATTATAGCTCGTCTAGAATTGTTTGCATTTTGAATACCACCATTGCCGTCGCAATTGTTCGTTGAGCTCTCATCGTTTCTCGGGTCTCCTCCATGGCCATCGACACAGCAATCTGATCCTCCTCTCCGACACACCTGGCCATGACTGTAGTCGGCGAAATTCTGGGAATAGTGCTTTTGCTGATGCAGGCAGCAGTATCTTACGTGTTTGCAAAAATTGCTATTGGTCGAAATACTGCTGTTATTGGGCCTATTCACACGAAATGAATTCGACCGGCCTACACTTAAGCTGCCACCACCTCCAAGTCCTCCACTGTGACTACTGTTGTTCGTACACCGAAGGCTGCCCCCAGCACCACAGCGTCGTTGATTGAATTTATTTGTTCGCGGTATCACCTAAAAAGACAGAGTATAGGTATCGTATAGGTAAGGTACTCCAATTAATCTGATTTCGGTCATTAATAGTGAAGAGTATGTTTGGATTGTATACGTGGTGTGTGTTTTGTTTGTATAATGAACTCTCGAAAAGCCCAAACCCTGGAAGACAGCGCTGTGGGGTAAGAAAAGTTGTGCAAACTTGTAGTTGGTGGTATTTCGCCAGTTTATTGAAAATACATTTTTCTTAAATCTATGGTTTAGTTTGTGAGAAGTTATTAATCCCATTTAACTGTTTTTAAAATCGACAGAGTATTACTTCTGGTTGTAATGATTACTGCATTGGAATACCGAACTGCGGATCAAAGTTTTTAACCTATAGTGGAGCGGCATAGCAACCATATAAAGACTAATTGTGCACTTTGGTTCCTTGCAAAAACATGATTTTAAGAGATTGGGCCACTTGATATTTCCGCCCCTTTAGGTGGGCGGGGCAATTTTGTTATGAAAATTACTTAAAATATAAAAAAAATATGAAAAAAAACGACAATACCTACAAAATTATGTTATAGCTTTTCTTAAAGCTAATACTTCATTCTCTTATATTGTATTTAAATAAAGATTTTTCAATGGTAAGTTTTCGAAAAAAATATTTTCAAAGTCAATAATTTTTTTTTCAAAATTTTACATAATTAATTACTAATTTTATTTTAATTTTTTTATAGTATTATTAATTGGTGATAAAATGGTAGGAACTAGATGGTTGTAAATTGTCTAGTTTTTGAGATAATTTAAAATTACCGAAACCACATTTTAATTTTTTTTTTATATGTTGATCTTTAAGTACATGCAATCCGTCATCTTTGATCTAAAAACACTGGATTTTTATTTTTTTGGTTGTTCATTTCAATCAATAGCATAAAATAGATTCCCCAGGAGCCTTACACCATCTCCCTTATCTTACACCGTTTTTTCAATAGATTTATTTCGTGTTCTTTTGTATGAAAGAAAAAGTCAGTAGACAAAAACGCATTTTAATTTTGTTTGTACAGTATGTATGTACAGTGCTGCCAAAAACATTCCGGATTTTTCCTCAGTATAATGTTTTTCTTAATATCAAGTAGAAAACTAATAACTTTCCATAGGTTTTCCATAATTTGTAAAGGGTATGAGACAATTAAATAATAACCTTAAAAATATAATGCTACGATGACAAGAACAATAAAAAAAAATATTTTATAAAGTTATTCAATAACATGCCTGTGCAAAACTAACCGAATTGCAGGGAGATTGCGAGTCTCGATGTTAAAGTAGCGTTTTTTTCGAGTCTTTTGACTCAAACCGTAGATTAAACAGACTTTACAAGTTGAGAGCTGTGTTAGTTGAAATTATATAGTGCAGAAAATGGCTAAAACACGTTATAGCAATGCGATTCGATACAAGGTAATAGAAAAGTTCCAATCCGGTGCAAAACAAAATTTAATATCTGAAATATTGCAAATTCCAACGTCAACGGTTTGTGACATCATTACAAAATTTAGAAGCGGGAAATCAGTAGAAGCAGATCAATTTGGTGGACGCCCTCGCAAAACAACTGTTCAAACTGATAGGCGCAAAAAGAATTTTGCAACTTCAAATATAATTTGTGATGAACTAAATCTACCTATAGGGCCAAGTACGGTAAGGAAGCGTTTAAGAGATTTCGGTCTTTTTGCATTTATTTTGTACCAATGTTAAAGCAGCAATGAAGCCAACAGAACGAAATTCAAAATTCTCTCTTAATACAAAACAAAAAATTAATAAAGCAGAAAACAGTGGATTAGTTTTCTCTGTAAAATGCAACGATTGCGAAAAAACATACATAGGAGAAACTATTCAAAAATTGGGGTCAAGAATAGGTCAACACAAAAACGAATGTCAAAAAGTTAACGAAGGATCGGTCAACAAAAATATAGCTGCTTTAGCTGATCATGTAAAGGAAAATGGACATTCTTTTGATTTTGATGGAGCTAAAATTTTAAAATTAGAAAGAAACAAATATAAGTTAAAAATTCATGAGGTCAACCAAATTATAAGGAATGAGGGCATTACGTGTAACTACAAAACAGATAAAAGGAACTACACTAATACATACTACAATCTCATAATTAATGCTAATTTACAGAATAACCAAATTCAAAATCAAACAAATTTGTTAACTTTAAATACTTGAATAACTCTATAAGAAAATTTGTTCAATATTTTAATTTTTATTTCATAAACAAATGTCTAATATTAAAAAATAATTTATAGCTAATGTTAAACTGAAACAGATTGTTATCAAATAACTTCTTATAAATTAATTTTGGTAATTTTGTATATATTTAAATTTATTATGTATTTATTTAATTTTGTATTAAAACGCATGTATGTTATTAGTATAGATCCTGACGATGAGGCAAATAGGTCCTCGAAATATATAGATTAGCAAAATAAAATAAAAAAAAATGCGTTTTATTGAATTAAAGTGAAGAAAAACAAAAAGGTAAAAAATAAAACCTCTTCTTACTGCTAAACATCGTAGAAAAAGGTAAGCCATGAAAGGTGTTTGGAAAAGACTTTAAATTCCTAATCAAAATATTTAACTCAGGGTTGAATTTGCAAAAAATCATCTTAACTGGTCTTTAAGCAAATGGAGGAGCGTGCTTTTCAGTAATGAAAGCAAATTCAACTTGTTTTACTCCGATGGTGCAAGGACAGTAAGGCGCTCAAAAGGGACGCGTTTAAAGCCTGCAAATGTACTCCCTACAGTTAAGCACGGTGGAGCCTGGGTGATGGTTTGGGGCTGTTTTTCAGGCGCAGGCTGCGATCCAATACACCAAATCACAGGAATTATGGACCGTTTTCAATATAAGGACATTTTGGAGTCAGTAATGCTTCCATATGCAGAGGAAGAAATGCCTTTGCGTTGGGTTTTTCAGCAGGATAATGACCCCAAACATTCTCCAAAGCTGCTAAAAGAGTGGTTTGTGACTAAAAATATTCGTGTTTTAGAACGGCCGTCTCAATCACCCGATCTAAACCCAATTGAAAACTTGTGGGCCATTTTAAAAAGGCGGTTTGGAAAAAAAAAGCACACGTCAACAACTTTTCTTTTTGCAGCCTTGAAAAATGAATGGGAGAATATTCCTGCTCCTATTTTCGAAAATATAATTCAGTCAATGCCTCGTCGATGTCGAGCTGTGATAAACAATAGGGGTTCCTGGACACAATATTAAATACAAAATAATAATTAATTGTACAGGATAAAATCCGGTTAGTTTGTCATATTAAAATTCTGAATCAACTTTAATTTTTGACTATTATTTTTTGTTTTAATGGATAATTTACCATGTTTTTTGTTTAAAATGATAAAAAAAAAAAAAAAAAAATCGGGTGGCACAACGGCTCATGGAGAACCAGCGCCTAGTGACTAACAACTCGCAACCATTCTGTGTGCGCCTTTCGACAGGAATGGAAGGGACCTACAAGTTTATGCCGAATCCGAACGGCTAGACGAGAAGCACTTATTCGTGACAAGTGATACTCTTGGAGGATTTGTCAATTCCTCGCAAGAGGAAAAAAAACTTTTTTGTTTTTAGTTGGACGAGGCTGGGAAGCGATCCCAGACCTCCAGCGTGACAGTCGAACGCACTAAACATTACGCTAGGGGCTACTACTGTTTAAAATGATACAATTGTTTAATAAAAATGGCGAAAAATTACAAATATTTGATTTGTTCATTTTTATCTCACAAACCAACACTCAATGCAGTTGACCAAAAAAATCCGGAGTGTTTTTGACACCACTGTATATACAAATTTCATATTTGATGTTCATTTATTTTGTCACATTTTATATAATATATACTTATATATGTAGTATGTTGATTTAAGGATATTGTATCTAGGTGTATAGGTAGGTAAGTAGAAATGGCGGCCACGGGCAGCCTAAGCCATAGTCCATTTAGCCCTTAAGTGCGCCATTTTCATACAATAACCCGTTAGAATCTGTGGATATATTTGAAATGGGAGATTGAGGGCATATCCTCGGGATATCGTCCATTTCGGTTTTAATGTAGAATAGGATTGAAAGGATTTTGTTGTTTGTGGAATGACTGGGCAGCTTTTAGAACAATTATCAGAAAGCGGATCACTCACTCAACCAGACTAGCACACGTACCATCCACAGTTTGCCCAACAGTTTGTTGGCTGACACTGGAGCATCCACTGATCTCATCGAATGATCATCAATCCGCTGTGCACCATGAACCCCAGCCAGAATCCTAGTCCGCTTTCTTGCGATCATAGGGAATCGACGGAAGGTGTGATGCAAAGGTAGCCGAAATTTGTCCTAGAGCCATTCCGTCCCGTTGAAGAAAGAAATCAAGTCTTTGATCTTCTTTTCCGAAAGTTCGTTAATGTCGTCAAAAAATGCCCTTCCGAATGATTGTGCTCTATCTTTGGCCACAGCAGAGCATTTGCATTTTTTTCTGCTGGTCTCCTCAGCTCCGACATTGAGTATTGTGAGGTAAGCCCAGCTTCGCTGTATGCTTTCCTATTGGCCATTGTTCGCTACAGGTTGCAATGACCCTGGATGTGTCTTGTCTGGGTCTGTGTATTAGTTCAATTGTTCGGGCTTTATCGTAGGTGGCCCAAATCTTTCTAGAAATAATACAGTTTGATAAACTGTTCCACCTGCGATTTGATTCAGTAAGAAAAATTGAGAGAATATTGTCCTTCATAACTCCTAGCGGAATGTTGACTCTTTCCGCAAGTGAGCCATCAAGGGCTGCTGATGCTTGCCGGTCCAGCTCGTCAGCCCGTTCATTGCCCTTAATGCCACTGTGACCTGGAACCCAGGTAACAGTCACACCGAGGTCAGTGTTCAGACTTGCAAGCTCATCATGGCATTGCTGGACCAATTTGGAAGATGATTTAGCTGAATTGATGGCTTTAACACCCGCCTGACTGTCTGTAATAATAGCATTACGGTTCTGGTTTGAATCTTCCTTTAGTAACTTGCATGCTTCCCTTATTGCTAGTTATTCAGCTAGAAAACATTAGCAAAGACAGGTAGCCGAAAGGACCTTAGAAACTCAGACAAAATCACTGCACCAACACCACACACCATCCTTGAGCCATCAGTGAAGATAGTTGTGTCCTGTTTTTTTGGACATGGTAAACTGATGTGGCATGGAACTCCAAGTACTCCATAACTTGGAGTTTGATGCCCGAGTTAACAGAAGACCTAAGGAATTTGAGCTGCACCCCGAAAATTATACCTGAGGAAACGATGCACGCAATAGAAAGATTCATAATATTATTGTTATGATCGGGCAAGTACGATCACTAGCATCATTCAAACAAGAAAAAAGCTTTTTATAAGAACAAGCTCAGTACAAAGGATTCCACTCACATTAGATGCACTCAAGCAACACGTGAAGCGAGCCATATATCAGGGCTGCCTCATCTGGGGGTAGGCACGGATTCCAAGTCCTGTTCTACCTCCTGGTACTAGTTGGGGTTGGAGTGGCTTTTATGTTGCGGAGTGGATTACAATCCCTGAAACAGCTTATGCATGTGTGAAGCTAATTCGTTGTGGTTACAAGAAGGGATGCCAGAGCGGCTGTTAATGCAAAAAAGCCATTTACCGTGCACAGATCTTTGCATATGCGACGGAGTTTCATAACTTAGATACTTTTGGTATACCAAAAGTACCGTTAGTTACCGTATACCTATAGGTATACTAATTTGTTAGTAGTGTAAGATAAAATAAAATTTTGAAAATAGCTGGTAAACTAAAATTTTTAAATTAAAAAATATTTTTAATTAAAAGAAAATATAAAAAAAAATCCTAAAATTAAAATCCAGTTTGTTTTTAGATGACGGTTTGCATGTACTTAAAGATCAACAAACAAACAAATTATAAAAAGGTGGTTTTGGTAATTTTAAATTTTCTCAAAAACTAAACAACTATCAACTATCTAGTTCCTACCATTTTATCACCAATTAATAATACTATTAAAAAATTAAAACAAAATTATTAATTAATTACGTAAAAAAATCATTAAAAAAAAATGTCAACTTATTTTTTTTCAAAATTTTGACTTTGAAAATATTTTTTCCGAAAACTTACCATTGACAAAAACTTTATTTAAATATAATTTAAGAGAATAAAGTATCAGCTTTAAAAAAAGCTATAACAAAATTTTGTCGGTACCTATTGTCGTTTTTTTTTTTAAATTTTTTTTTCCATTTTAAGTAATTTTCCTTACAAAATTGCCCCGCCCACCTAAAGGGGCGGACATATCAAGTGGCCCAATCTCTTAAAATCATGTTCTTGCAAGGTACCAACTATGATAAAAATTTCATGCTTGTATCACAAAGCGCACAATTATATTACTAAGCCTCCGCACTACTAAAAACAAAACATTTTTAAAGAACACAAAAAAAATGTGCCCTCAGGCCAGCATCGAAGTATAAACTTTCAATTATAAAAAAAAATTTTCGAATTTGTTATTTTTAAAATTATAAACATTCTTTTTTATAAAACTGTTCCTTCTGTCCAAACGGAGGACAAAATATACATACTTCACCTCTATTACGAATTCTTCTTCTTTTGATCTCAATCTGATTTTGTATGTACATAGGTATAGATATAGTTTAATATATCGTATGCATAAGATACGGCAAAAAGTTAGATAGTGTAGGATGTGTTGGGACAAAAAACTTGGTAGAAAATAAATTGTTATTATACTCGTACATACATAGTCAGATATTATTTTTGACTTGTAGCCCAGGAAACAAAAACATGGCTCCATACAAGTTTCTAAATTTTGGTAATAGATTTGATACTTACATATTATCTCCGCAACCAGACCTCATAGAATGTTCTAGTTTTCCGTTTCTTGCAAACGAAAATGACGTCAGAGCCTTATTTGCGGAACTGTAGGCATCCAAAGTCGTACAAGCCTTCAAAACTCAAAAAAATAATTTTGAATGCAAATATCTCGAAAACTAGACCTTATAAAAGGGTTTGCTTTGGATGTGCTGATTGCATTTGACAAAACCTTTCTATATATGTACGATTCAATGGTTTTCAGAGACTTTCGTAAAAAAATGCATTTTTAGTGATAAGGGGGTAGTCCGTGTTTTTGGCAATGCTATTGCCTGACCGTTCTGTATTCAACAGCGCGAAGTTATGGCCATATTAAGATTTTTAGTTTTTGGGTTGAAATTGAAACAAGAAAGATTAACTTTGAATCAAAATTTCTCTGCAACCAGAGCCCACATAATGCTCTAGTTTACAGCTATGGATAGCTTTCCAAAAAATGATTAAGCGCTTAAAGAACTGCAAGGCCTTCCGAGTCTTATTTGTGGAACTGCAGGCACCAAAGTCATGCAAACTGTCAAAACTAAAAAAAATCCATTTTAATGGATTTACTTTGAATTAAGATATTATATTGTACCTTTTTTTATATTTAGCGCGCGCTTAAACACAGCACGAGCGATTAGGTAGGTTGGAGGGGATTTGAAAGGAGAAACCGATGTACATTGGTTTTGAATGTCTGTAGATCACAATGGGAGGGGAAGATAGAGCTGGGTAGAGCATTCCACAATCGTGTAGTGCGACTAAAGAACGAATCTCTGTACTTAACTGTACGTCAGAAGATGGGCTCAAGGGTAAACTGATGGGCATTCCTAGAAGCGCGAGTATTACGGTTGAATTGGTTAAGGGGAGGAATGCAACTGGCTATTTCGCTAGAGCAATGTTTGTTAAAATAACGGTAAAATAACGAAAGGCATGAAACATTTCGACGATGCTCCAGAGATGTAAACGTTTCCGTTAAAGTTCTTTCACCTATCATTTTAAGAGCTCTCTTTTGAATTCTATCCAATAGACTCAAGTGGGTTATTGGAGCACCTGCCCAAATATGGGAGTTGTACTCAAGTTTTGGACGAATAAAGGCTTTATAGATCACAACCAGATCGGAGGGGGAGAAAAATTTCTTGCATCGACGGAGAAAACCTAAACACCTAGCAGCATTTTTGGCGATGTCAAATATGTGGTCGTTCCACAAAAGGTGGTCTGTGACACACATACCGAGGACTGAAAGCTGTTCAGTTTCCTCTATGCAAGTGCTGCTCATGGATAGCAACATTGGGGGTGGGTTCCGCTTTAACGACAAGAGACAGCATTGAGTTTTAGAAGCATTAAATTCTACACGGTTTTTTATTCCCCAGTGGACAATACTGTCAAGATCAGAATTTAATGAGCTTATCATACGCTGCCGTTCAAGTTCCACATCCGAAGGACACGGATGTGAATCAAAAAACGAATATGAAAAGCTGAGGGTACTGTCGTCAGCAAAACAGTTTAATGGATTAGAAGTTTCAGATAAGAGATCGTTTATGAATATTAGGAAGAGGGTCGGAGACAAAACGGAGCCCTGGGGCACACCAGCATTTATTTTGTGGATTTCAGATTTGAAACCGTCCAATACAACTTGTATTGAGCGGTCCGAAAGGTAACTTCTAATCCAACGAAGAAGAGATTCATCGATACCAAATGCACGCATTTTCGATAAGAGAGCTTGATGCCAAACTCTATCAAATGCTTTTGAAATATCAAGTGCAATAAGCTTACTTTCTCCAAAACGATGTAAAGATTTGTGCCACTGTTCGGTGAGATATACCATCAGATCACCAGTGGACCTATTGCTACGAAAGCCGTACTGCCGGTCATTAAGAAGCTTTCGTTCTTCGAGATATTTCCTAGGCTTAAAATTAATCAGCGTTTCCATGACCTTGGAAAGAAGGGACGTAAGGGCAATTGGTCGATAGTTGGAGGGAGAAGAAGACACGCCTTTTTTAGGGACAGGCTGGACAAATGCTATTTTCCATCCACTCGGAAAGAGACCAGTAGAGTAGGACAGATGGAAAAGCTTACGCAGTGGTTTTCCCAGCGTTGAAGAACACCTCTTCAGAACAATGGGAGGGATACTATCCGGGCCAGCAGATTTGTGAACGTCGAGATCTTTTAGAACTCTAGCAACTGCACGAGTGCGAAAGAAGATTTGTCTGCAAGCAAATTGGCTTTATCTAATGAGCTGACAAAAGGAATATCATTGAAGACGAGAGTTGGAATCGAGGACGAGGTGGTGTTTCGTATGTTTTTTACAAATGACCAAAAATGTTTACTACCTTTGGGACATTGTAGTATTTTTTGCCGTAACTTTTGATCATGTAAAAATTTGGTTCGTCGAATATGAACGTTACAGGTCTTTCTAGCTTGTTGAAACTTTTTCCGGTTTTCCTCAGTTGGGTTGGCTTTATAGCAACGGAAGCTTACTTCTCTGATCCTGATAACCTCTTTACAGCTCGAATCAAACCATGAGTTTTCTTTGGGTTAGACAGATTTTACCCTATTCGGGATAAAATTTCTCATTCCACAATGAATTACATTTGTGATCATATCAGTACTGGCATCTACGTCACTATCGAGGAAGCATAGTGACCAGTTAAAGCTCCTGAAAAAATCATTGAGACCGTCCCAGTTGGCTTTCTCATATTGCCAAACGGTTCTCTTGGGAGTTTTTTCTCTAACCTTTTTCTCTAACCTTATACTAATATACAATTTTTCAGAAATATCCCCGACCCCGACGTATGTGAAGTTGGCAGGGCAACTTTCACGTAGAGTAATGGGACCAACGCAGTAATTTGCAGGTTTTTTGCATTTATATTGCATTTCTATTCCAGATTTTGCAGTTCACCAAATAAAGGGTGTAATCGACTGACCTGCTAACTTCACAGTGAAGTTAGCAGGTCACATAGTGTATCTCGAAAACCAAGCATGCTTGAGGCTTGAAGTAAGGCTACAAATTTGAAGTTTATTTTGCATTCCAAGAAATTTTGGGTCCAAATTTTGAATCCTTTATTTGAAAACGTTTCATACTGCCCAGCTAACTTCACAGTTTGTTCCAGAACTAAGCATGCTAGAGACTTGACGTAAAGCTCTAAATTTGCAGTTTATTTTGCATTTCAAGAAATTATAATTCCATTTTTTTTTAAGTATTTAATAAAATACAATATTTCACAAAATAAAAAAAAATTCATTAGCCCGTTTTCAAAATATTGAATTTTCAAAAAAAATTTCAATATATTTTTAAAAACCCAAAAATTATTTTTTCAAAAATTATCATACGCAAAAATGTTAAAATTGTAAGCGACTTTTTGTATACAAATTTTGGTTGAAATCGGTGTAGTAGTAGTTATAAATATTTTTTTTTTCTACCAAAATATTTATCATAGTAATAATATTACCTCGTAATTTTTTTTTTCAAAATCGTTAGAGCCGTTTTTGAAATAAATCAATTTTTGTATATTGGTTTGTGAAATGTACCGTTGTATTTATTTTCTTTTTTTTATAGTTACAACTCGTATAAATATTTTGTACCACGTTACTTGAAGGATTATATTAAAAATTGTCCAAATAGTGCATACTACAAACTTTTATAATACCACAGATGACATAAAATGTTCACTTTTTCAAGTTTCTTATAAAAAAATTGACAGACTGAACGGTACATAATAAAATAAATGTTTACTATATTGTTCTGAATTTAATTTTCCATCGTTTGAGGTATTTTTAAATTTTCTTAAATGTACCTTAATTTTTTTTTCGTGATTTGTCTTTAAATAAAATATTTTTTTTTTTTTTTTAAAGAAGGGTACGCAATACAAGCTCGAAAGATATATCAAACGACGCAGAATTGATTGGTTAACAAAAGTGTATTTTTAGTTTTTATTTAAATTTGTTAAATTTTGAATTTTAACGAAAAATAAACCAAACAAATGTAAAACATTTCAATTTTTCAACTTTGAATACAAAAATTGACTAATTTTTGAGTTTTATATATAAACGGTTTTTCAACAGAGACGCTACAAAAGTAGAGCAACAGGGACAGCAAACGACGCCATATTTCTTACCGCTCTTTTGACATTTCTCTTCAGTAAGGTTTGCCATTTCACGATGGAAAGATATACGAGCCATCAACGAGCCGAAATTATTAAAATTTACTACCGAAATTCGGAGTCAGTGACCTCAACGTTAAGAGCGCTACGTCCAATTTATGGTCGTCATAATCGTCCTAGCAGATCAACAATTGAGCGTCTAGTGGACAAATTTGAATCCACAGGCACAGTACAAAATGTTCCTGTGCCAGTGAGACAAAGAAGTGCCCGTTGTGTCGAGAATATTGCTGCCGCTGAGGCTTCAGTTGCAGAAAGCCCAAATGTGTCTCTCACACGTCGTTCTCAAGCGTTGGGTGACGTCGTTGTGGCGAATTTTGCGAAAAAATCTAGGCCTACGTCCTTACAAGATTATTGTCGCAAGATATGGACTTGGAGGACATGTGGTTCCAACAGGACGGCGCGACAAGCCACACAGCGAATGTCACAATCAATTTATTGGAAACTCGGTTTGGAGAACGTGTAATCTCACGAAATGGTCCAGTCGCTTGGCCGCCTCTGTCGTGCGATTTGACGCTGTTAGATTATTTCCTGTGAGGCTACGTCAAGTCTATGGTCCATGCCAACAAGCCAGCGACGATTGATGAACTTCGTACGAATATCGAACGTGAAATTGCAGCAGTATCGGCCGATTTATGCTTGAAAACCGTTGAAAATTGGGTTCAGCGTCTGGACTTCTGCAAGCGTGCCCGTGGTGGCCATGCAAAAGAAATCGAGTTCCATACATAATGGCATCAAACGAAATTTCACAAGAATAAAGAATTTCATTGATTTCCAAAACCGTTTTTGTGTTATTTAAAAAAAACTTTTGTAGCGCTCTTTTTGAAAAACCCGAAATATAGAAAAAAATTTTCTAAAAAAATTTAAAAAATTTAATTATGTATTTTTTAAGATATTTCAGAAGTTTGTGGAATGTACCGTAATATATATTTTTTTTTTTTGTCATCATCATTTGTTTTTTTTTTTTTCAAACGCTGATTACGCGGATCGCCCAGCAGCTAGAGGCAGGGATAATTCCTCAAATACTCCTGTTAAATAGCTCTACAACCCATCAAAATCCCAAACCTATTACCAAAATTTAGGATTTTTGCACAAAGATCCTGGGCTATTGGTCTATAGCCTATAATAGGGCAAGTATTGTTTTCGCGTCAAAAAAAAAAAATATCGAGATTTTAGTCAAAACTAACATTTCCATGATGGAGAAGTCTGACGGACTGTCTATGTTTGTCTGTGCTTCCTGATACATACATCCAGCTAGTGCCTAAAGGCATAACTTTATTGTTCCGAATTTTCGGGGCACTAAAATATCACGGAAATATGTTTTTTAATGCTTGATGCCGGCCCCACTGGTTGTATGAATAATCTATCTCAAATTAAGAAAAACTAAAAAAAAGCCTTAACTTATTGCTTCAAGCTTCTGAGACCCTAGAAAATCCCCTGCCTTGGAGGAATCCCACCTTTACCCCCCTCTCGACTGCTTATGTCAAAAAATTCGAATGACGGAAATAAAGTTTTGGGATTATTTGAGCAAAATGACCGGTTTCTTTCTTTCATTTTTTTTTTTTTGTATTAAATAAATCAAAAAAAAAAAAAAAAAAAATTTCTTTTTTAACTTGGTTTTATTGTTTTTTCGTTAACTATATACAAATATTATCGAACCATTACCTTACACCGTCAATAATTAGCTACATTCTAGTTTTGAGCTACAAGGACAAGTTAATCTTGCTCTCACAGGCATTATCATATGAGAAGCTAATTATAGCTATCATTGAAAACCATCTTTGAAAATATTAATTATCAATTTTGAAGAAAAAATAAATGATTATTTTGATGCAAAAGTAAGGCTAATTGACTTAACTTTTCTCATAAAATGACTTTTAATTTTTCAATGATGAACTACCTTACCAATGATCATTGACAAAATTAAAAGTTACGTTGTGGGGAAGATATGGGTCAAAATGAATTCTTTTTTGGAGGAGAAATAATTTGAAGCCATAAGCTATCTTTCTGCATTAAAATTTTCAATGATTATACTTTCGAAGGGTCTCAAAATCAACAATTAACTTTTTCAATGATGGTTTTCAATGATAGCTATAACTGGCACCTTAATAAGTAAATAAGTAAAAATTAAATACCTTGAAATCCTATCCAGTCGTGCATATATTTATTTTTTTTAAACGAAAAAATGTAGAGGGTGCACCTGGGAGAGTGGGTACGACAATTTTCCATCTACATATACATACGTACAATTATTGTTCATACTTTAAATACACAATACTTGAGAAATAAAAAAATAAGTTTTTTCTTAAACTACGCTAATGGTGTAATTCTCCTTTCAAAGCAACACACTGCTACAGCTGTCTATAAATAGGTCGACCATGTTTGATAAAACTTAGCTATTGCCGAGATTGAAAAGGAGCAAAGGACCTTCTGCATATGAAACAGGAATGAATATCTGGGTATGTGTGTAGTGTATGTACTTGTTTTTAGAAGTTCATTGTAGGCTATGTAAATATTTGAAAAGTGATCCACTCATAATATGAACCGAACATGAACGTCCACTGCCAGGATGCACTTTTTTCCACCCTATACCCCTCCTTCCCTCCTTTCATTCAATGGTGATTTTCAGTTTCAGCAAGTTGGCAGGTCGTCTCCGGATGGCAGGCATTCTCTATAACGGATGCACATTGTGCTTTATTTGAAAATAAAATACTTGACACTGTTGTAAGCTTTAAGTGGGTAGAGTGGTGTTAAGATTAAGGATAAAGCTACCAACAAACGCATACCCATACACTCTTTGAAAGGAAAATTGAACGAAAATATAGGCTACACCAAAAATGTTGGCAGCAGCTGCCATCTGATGCCAACACAAATAAATTTAGAAGTTTTCATAGAAATATATCCTTAAACATCTTTGATTATTCATGAGCAAACATTGTACTTTGTAGCGCGGCGCGGCGGGCGGGTTAGAAATATACGATTTATATGTTTAAACGCACATCAAACATTAGGTACCCTTCCACTTATGTACAAACCTACTCATTGCTTTTGAACTTCATTATATGCGTAGTTAGATAATTTGGAATTTTATGTAGGTAGGTTAAATAAGTATATAAAAGTAGATATACAATACATATACATACAAACATACACAATACTTAACTGGAACAGCTGTAGGAGTATTTTTCAATTGTTGTTTTGTAGTAATTTAAAAATTAAAAGTTTCCCGTCTTGAAAATTTTAAATCATGCTGGTGGAACATGTTTAAGCATTTTTTGAATTTTTAATACGTCCTATCATGGAGCGTTATAATTAAATAAAATAAATAGCATTTAATGTATTATTAAGCAAAAGCTTAAGAATCTAATTAAAATCCTCATTCCGCAAAAAAAAAACCCTGGCCTTTCAATCGAACTTTCTAAATATTGTAAGCTTACTTAGCTCATTGAATTTTCATTTAAGAATTTAATGTGCTTATAAAACTCGTAGGTCTTTATTTTATTATGTCTATGAAAAGTTTGGATGGCAATTATGCATAATGGATAGTGAAATGTTTAAATAATAACGCAGAGGAGTGGCCTCGAGTCCTATTGTTTAGGTATTTTCAGATTAATACCGCCCTTGGGATTTCATGAGATAATAAACATTTAATTCTCATCAAATAACTTAAGCCACTTGAAAAGCGTCAAAGGAAAAAATTATTTAAGAACATTTTTGAGGGTATAAATCAGATTTGTGCTATGGTTAGTTTCTGAAGCGCAAATCGACCAAAATTGTATATGTATTCAATTCATGTATATTAGTAAACGATCAACAAGGTGAACTAATTATGAATATCACTATCATAAAAGGGGTTATGGCTACCCTTAAAAAAATACAACAGACTTAAGGTCAGGATCACTGTGGCGTATGTGGAATATTTTTTACTTGCTCTATAGGACAAGTATTGGTTTCTTGTGAACAAAATTCCGAGGTTTTAATCAAAACTAACAGTACGATGATGGAGAAGTCTGTAAAAGTGATTTTGGTCGAGACGTCCGTCGGGTCGGTCAGTTTGTCTGTGCGTATGTGCGTCTGTGCGTCCTGATGTACCTACATCGAGCTACAAGAGCCTTAGCGGTTAGCCGGATTTACTCCAAATTCGGTGTGAACTGATTTTATGTGATTCCCTAGAGAAAAAATTCGAAGTTTTGGTTTAGCTTATCTATTATCTAGAATGGGTAGCTGCCATAAGTCCTGTGAAGTTAGCAAAAGAATTGTTTTAAATTGAATACAAAATGAGAGTTCCCGGTAGCAAACAAAGAGTTCCTCATACTTATTTTTCAATACTTCTGGCAAATAAAGTGTTAAAAATAGTAAACAAAATTTTTCTGCTAACTTCACGAAGCAAGGACTTTTTCGAGATAAAGAGTTCTGAGCATGGTTTTTAACTCAAAATCAAGAGTTCTAGAGTTCCTGATGGGTTTTTAGAAAGAGTTCTGCAAAATTGGAAAAGTTAGGGCAAATTAAGGTTCCCATTGACTTAGAACCAAACATTTTCAAAATCCAAAAAAATAAAAAAAAAGAGTTCTGATTAGAGTTATTAATAAAATGTTAAGAACTCTTTGTTTGCTATCGGGGACTCTAATCAGAACTCCTTTTTTTTATTTTTTGGATTTTGAAAATTTTTGGTTCTATTTTTAACACTTTATTTGCCAGAACTTTTTTTTTTTTTTTTTTTTTTATATTAAGCGCGTGCAAAAGGGGTTGTGACTACCCTTAAGATGATATACACAGCACGAGCGATTGGTAGATTGGAGGGGATTTAAAAGGAGATACCGATGCACATTGGTTTTGAACGTCTGTAGATCACAATGGGAGGGGAAAATTGAGCTGGGTAGAGCATTCCACATTCGAGTAGTGCGACTAAAGAAAGAATCTCTGTACTTAACAGTACGTCAGAAGTTGGGCTCAAGGGTAAACTGATGGGCATTCCTAGAAGCGCGAGAATTACGGTTGAATTGTTAAAGGGGAGGAATGCAACTGGCTATTTCACTAGAGCATTGTTTATGGAAATAACGTTAAAATAACGAAAGACATGAAACATTTCGACGGTGCTCAAGAGATGAGAATGTTTCCGTTATAGTTCTTTCACCTATCATTTTAAGTGCTCTCTTTTCAATTCCATCCAATAAACTCAAGTGGGTTATTGGAGCACCTGCCCAAATGTGAGAGTTATACTCAAGTTTTGGACGAATAAAGGCTTTGTAGATCACAGCCAGATCAGAAGGGGAGACAAATTTCTTGCATCGACGGAGCAAACCTAAACACTTAGCAGCATTTTTGGCGATGTCGAATATGTGGTCGTTCCATAAAAGGTGGTCTGTGACACACAAACCGAGGACTGAAAGCTTTTCGGTTTCCTCAATGCAAGTTCCACTCATGGATAGGGGCATGGGGGGTGCGTTTCGTTTTAACGACAGTAGACAGCATTGAGTTTTTGAAGCATAAAATTCTACACGATTTTTTATTCCCCATTGGACAATGCTGTCGAGATCAGAATTTAATGAGCTTATCATACGCTGCCGTTCAAGTTCCACATCCGAAGGACATGGATGTGAATCTAAGAACGAATATGAAAAGCTGAGGGTACTGTCGTCAGCGAAACAATTTAATGGATCAGAAGTTTCAGATAAAAGATCGTTTATGAATATAAGGACGAGAGTCGGAGACAGAACGGAGCCCTGGGGCACACCAGCATTTATTTTGTGAATTTCAGACTTGAAACCATCCAATACAACTTGTATTGAACGGTCCGAAAGGTAATTTCTAATCCAACGAAGAAGAGATTCATCGATACCAAATGCACGCATTTTCGATAAGAGAGCTTGATGCCAAACTCTATCAAATGCTTTAGAAATATCAAGCGCAATAATCTTACTTTCTCCAAAACGATGTTAATATTTGTGCCACTGTTCGGTGAGATATACCATCAGATCACCAGTGGATCTATTGCTACGAAAGCCGTACTGCCGGTCATTAAGAAGCTTTCCTTCTTCGAGGTATTTCTTGAGCTGGAAGTTAATCAGCGTTTCCATGACCTTAGAAAGAAGGGACGTAAGCGCAATTGGTCGCTAGTTAGAGGGGGAAGAAGACAAGCCTTTTTTTGGGACAGGCTGGACAAATGCTGTTTTCCATCCACTCGGAAAGAGACCAGTAGAGTAGGACAGATGGAAAAGCTTACGCTGAGGTTTTGCCAGCGTTGAAGAACACCTCTTCAGAATAATGGGAGGGATACTATCCGGGCCAGCGGATTTGTGTATATCGAGATCTTTCAGAACTCTGGCAACTGCACGAGTGCGGAAGAAGATTTGTCCCATAGAATCATTTGCGCTCTCAAGTACAGGAGGAGTCATAACACTTTCTGGCAGCGTCCAATTAACAGCAAACTGTGCTGCAAGCAAATTGGCTTTATTTTGAGAGCTGACATAAGGAGTATCATTGAAGACGAGTGTTGGAACCGAGGACGAGGTGGTATTTCGTATGTTTCTTACAAATGACCAACAATTTTTACTACCTTTGGTTCGTCGAAAATGAACGTTACAGGTCTTTCTAGCTTGTTGAAACTTTTTCCGGTTTTCCTCAGTAGGGTTGGCTTTATAACTTCGGAAGCTTACTTCTCTAACCCTAATAACCTCCTTACAGCTCGAATCAAACCATGAGTTTTCTTTGGGTTTGATAGATTTCACCCTATTCGGGATAAAATTTCTCATTCCACAAAGAATTAAGTTTGTAATCATATCTGCACTGGAATCTACGTCACTATCGAGGAAGCATAGTGACCAGTTAAAGTTCCTGAAGAAAACATTGAGACCGTCCCAGTTGGCTTTCTCGTACTGCCAAACGGTTCTCTTGGGAGTTTTTTCTTTAACTGTGTTTTGGTGGCACAAGAAATTTGCAGATATGACACAATGGTCTGATGTGCCTAGAGGCGATAATACACTTATAGTGTATTTATCAGGGTCAGAGGTAAGAAACAAATCTAGAGTGTTGGCGGAATGACCTGCAACGTCAGGAATCCGAGTAGGCTCGTCGACCAGCTGAGTAAGGTTGTTTATCTCAGCAAAAATCTCGACATATCTTCCTTCGGGTGTTGTCTGACCCGAATAGCGTAGCCACGAAGAATTATGTACATTGAAATCGCCCGTAACAACGATTTCACTGTGCGGGAAATGGGAAATAATTCTCTGGGTGGAGTCGGATAGTGCATCGAATTCGTTGGAAGTCGAATTACTACCCAAACTAGGACTACGATAAATAAACAAGAACTATTGAAAAAAAGTATGACGAACTCTAGAACTCTTTATTTGCTACCGGGAACTCACATTTTTTATTCAATTTTAAACAATTCTTTTGCTAACTTCACAGGACTGCTGCCATACAACGATTTCGGTTGTATCAAGTTTTCTCGAAAACGGCTCTTAAGACTTTGGTTAAACTTTGTACATGTCATCTATATAGCAGGGTTGCGAGTTTGTGAATTAAAAAATCATTAAGTCATAAGCTAGTAGCTAACTTATGAATTAAAAAGAATTTAATTCATAAGCTAGTAATTGACTTATGAATTATAAAGTATTTAATTCATAAGCTAGTAAGTGACTTATGAATTAAAAAAACATTTAATTCATAAGCTTTTTAGTGACTTATGAATTAAAAAACATTTAATTCATAAGTTAGTTAGTGACTTATGAATTAAAAAAAATTTCACTCATAAATTGTTGGTGACTTATGAATTAAAAAAAAAATAATTCATAAGCTAGTTGGTGGATTTTTTTTTTTGTGAGATTTTTGTATCCAATTTAATTTATTTAAAAATTAAATAATTAAAAATCTTATTTAAAATACTTCTTTCTTTTTATTTTATTACAAACTTCTGGTTCCTGCTTAGTAAGTATTGGCTTTTGAATCTGTTTTTAGCTTTCAAGCCTTGCTTTTAAATTGCAAAATTCACATGCCAGCTTTTAATTTTTCAATCTATAAGCTAACTATCAATTGAAAATTTTCTTACTCAAAATTAACCCATTAGCTTATGAACTTAAATTTTTAATTCATAATTGTCAAATGCAATCAGCACATCCAAAACCAAACCCTTCTATAAGGTCTAGTTTTCGAGATATTTGCGTTCAAAGTTAATTTTTTGAGTTTTGAAGGCCTTTATGACTTTGGATGCCTACAGTTGCGCAAATAAGGCTCTGAGGTCATTTTGGTTTGCAAAACGAGGATAGAATTTTTTAAGAGTTATCCATTGCTGAAAACTAGAACATCCTATAAGGGCTGGTTGCGAAGATATCTTAATTCAAAGTTAATCCATTAAAATCGATTTTTTTGAGTTTTGAAAGTTTGGATGACTTTGAATGCCTACAGTTCCACTAATAAGGCTCGAAAGTCCTTGCGGTTTTTAAAACGCTGAATCAATTTTCAGAGAGCTATCCATAGTTGAAAACTAGAACATTCTATGGGGACTGGTTGCAGAGATATTTTGATTCAAAGTTAATATTTCTTGTTTCATTTCAACCCAAAAACTAAAAGTCTTAATATGGCCATAACTTTCCAAATAAGGCTCGTAAGAGGTTACGGTTGATGTTGTTGAACTGAAAACGGTCAGGCAAAGGCATTGCCGTTTAAAACTCAACTTTTTATTTCCAATCGATTTTCGAAAAAAAGCATGGACTACCCCCTTATCACTAAAAATGCATTTTTTTACGGAAGCCTCTGGAACCCATTAAAAAGTACATATATAGAAAGGTATTGTCAAATGCAATCAGCACATCCAAACCAAACCCGTCTATAAGGTCTAGTTTTCGAGATATTTGCATTCAAAATTATTTTTTTGAGTTTTGAAGGCCTGTATGACTTTGGATGCCTACAGTTCCGCAAATAAGGCTCTGAGATCATTTTGGTTTGTAAATTCAATATAGAGTTTTTCAAGAGCTATCCATAGCAACAGCAAACACCAACAAAATTTGGTACCAAATAATCAAATGTGAAAAAAAAATGGTGGACGTGGCTGAGAATGGAACCCAGACCTCCAGCGGGGCAGTTGAATGCACTAACCATAACGCTACGCGCTACTACCATCGAATCATGTGTCGCAATTTTAAATACTACTTTAAGAAGGTCAAAAGAAGTATTTAAGAATCATAAAAATACCAGAGCCACACCTTTTAAAATTAAGAAAAGTTTTTGAAGGATTGAAGAAGTATTTAAGAAAGAAGGTAAACAAACATTTGAACGAAGCAAATCGAGGAAGGATTTAAGAATACTTTAAGTAAAAGTGAACATAATAATTTAAGTCCTTGACGAAAATACCTAATAAAGAAGAACTACAGATCAATTTAAGAAGTCATAAACTGGCATACAAATTAAAGATTCAATAAAGTATGCGTTTAGAAATGTCATACCGAAATTATACTATTTAATGCTACTTGTGAAGTCTCCAACTATAGCTTAAGAATTCTTTTTTTTTTTTTAATTCCTAAGCCACCAAAAAGCTTATGATTTTTTTTTTTAATTCATAAGTCACTATCTAGCTTATGAGACTCTTTTGATACTTATTGAGGTATTTTTCTTATTGTCACGTCATTGGGTGGCTTAGTTGATTTTATCATTATTTTGCGATTCAGTACTTCTAAATAATTCAAAAAAATATTCCATTTGAAATTTATATAAATAATTTTTCTTACGAAAAAATAAATTCAAAGAATTAATATTTTTTTTTAATTTTTAACTTTTTTTCCAAATTTGCCTGTATTAAATCAAAAAAATTCAAAATTGCTATTTTACCGTTACTTTATTTATCGGAGCCCAAATCTGAACAGAAATTCAACTTTTAACGATTTTGATGCTCTGTCCAAATCCATACAGTGAATTGTTTCCCATATTATCCTCACACTGAAATCGTCATTGCGGGCGATTTCAATGTACACAATTCCAATTGGCTTCACTTTTCAGGCCAGACAACACCCGAAGGAAGGTATGTTATGAGGTCTTTGCTGAGTTGAACCAACTGACTCAGCTTGTTGATCAGCCAACTCGAAACCCGGACATCAGGCCAAATCGCCAACACCCTAGACTTGTTTCTTACCTCTGACCCTGATAAATACACAGTTAGTGTATTGTCACCTCCAGGCACATCGGACCATTGTGTCATATCTGCAAAATGTTCATGCCCACAAAATACGGTTAGAGAAAAAACTCCCAAGAGAAACCCGTTTGGCAATATGAGAAAGCCAACTGAAACGGTCTCAACGAATTCTTTAGGAGCTTTAACTGGCCACTGTATGCTTCCTCGATAGTGACGTAGATGCCAGTGCAGATATGATAACAACAAAAAAAATATGGTAAAATCTATCAAACCCAAGGAACACTCATGGTTTGATTCGAGCTGTAAAGAGGCTATTAGGGTTAGAGAAGTAAGCTTCCGTTGTTATAAAGCCAACCCTAGTAAGGAAAACTGGAAAATGTTTCAAAAAGTAGAAAGAAATGTAATGTTCATACTCGAAGAACCAAGTTTTTACATGATCAAAAATTATGGTAAAAAATACTACAATGTCCCAAAGGTAGTAAACATTTTTGGTCATTTGTAAAAAATATACAAAATAGCACATCGTCCTCGGTTCCAACGCTCGTGTTCAATAGCATCCCTTTTGTCAGCTCGTAAGATGAAGACAATTTGCTTGCGGCACAGTTTGCTGTCAATTCGACACTGCAAGAAAGTCTTATGACTCCTCCTGTACTTGAGAGCGTAAATGATTTTTTGGGACAAATCTTCTATCACACTCATGCAGTTGCTAGAGTTCTAAAAGATTTCGACGAACACAAATCCACTGGCCCAAATAGTATCCCCCCCTTTATTCTGAAGAGGTGTTCTTTAACGCTGGCAAAACCACTGCGTATGCTTTTCAATCTGTCCTACTCTACCGATGGTCTCTTTCCGAGTGGATGGAAAACAGCATTTGTCCAGCCTGTCCCTAAAAAAGGTGTATCTTCCTATTCAGCCTAACACTATCGGCCAGTTGCAATAACGTGCCTTTTTTCCCAAAGTCATTTAAACGCTGCTTAATTTCCAGCTCAAGAAATATCGCGAAGAACGAATGATTCTTAATGACCAGCTGTACGGCTTTCATAGCAATAGGTCCACTGGTGATCTGATGGTATATCTCATCGAACAGTTAGCATCAAGCTCTCTTATCGAAAATGCGTGCATTTGGTATCGATGAATCTCTTCTTCTCTATTTGATTAGAAATTACCATTCGGAACATTCAATACAAGTCGTATTGGATGGTTTCATGTCTGAAATTCATAATATAATGCTGGTGTGCCCCAGGGCTCCATTCTGTCTCCGACTCTCTTCCTTATATTCATAAACGATCTTTTATATGAAACTTCTAATCCATTAAACTGTTTTGCTGACGAAGACAGTACCCTCAGCTTTTCATATTCGCATCCATGTCCTTCGGATGTGGAACTTCAACGGCATCGTATGATTAGCTCATTATTCTGATCTCGAAAGCATTGTCCAATGGCGAATCAGAAACCGGGTAGAGTTTAATTCTTCAAAAACTCAATGCTGTCGGCTGTCATTAAAACGCTTTCACGTTCTTACCGTTATTTTAGAAAATAGTGTTCTAGTGAAATATCCAGTTGCATTCCTCCCCCTTAAAAATTTCAACTTAATACTCGAACTTCGCGGAATGCTCATCAGTTTACCCTCGAGCCCAACTTCGGATGTACTGTGAAGTACAGATATTCATTCTTTAGCCACACCACACGAATGTGAAATTCTTTACCCGGCTCTATCGTTCCCTCTCATTTCGATATGCAGATAACTTCAAAACCAATGTGCATCGGTATCTCCTCTTTAACCCTTCCCTATTTTCTTAGCGCTCGTACTGTGTTTATTCATCTTAAGGATATTAAAAATCCCTTTAGTGCAATGCCTAGTTACATTCTTTAGTTGTTTGCTACGAGAGCAAGTTCGTGCGATACAGTGGTGCATATTTGGTTTTAAACAACTCTACATTTCATTTTATATTTCTAGGTACATACATAAATAATTCTTTTCCAAATTTTGTTCAAGTTTGCGACCAAAACAACACACAAATATTTTGGATTTTAATTGATATTAATATGGTTAACATTTTTTTTAAATTTGATGTTATATATTTAAGCTATATTCCCTAAACTTAAGCAAAAATGTCTCCATATCACTGAGCAAAAAGCTGGCTTATGCATAAAATAAGTTATTTCTCAAGTTTCTGAATAAATGTATAAATAAATCCATGTGGAGTTGGTTTAATGGGTGGTAGGGAAATATACAATAATTGTATACATAAAATAGGTTTAGGTTAAGTAACATACCTTATCTTCAAGTAAATTAGAAAACAGATCTAAGTGGTCCTCGTCTTCGTTCATCATTGCGAAAAAGTTTTTGAAAGTGTCTGGAAAAGACGCCGGGAATTGTCCTTGACGGGAATCCAATTTCGTTTCCATTTCTGGAAGATTAAACATGGAAGAAGTGATTTTTACTCACATTTTTACTTTGCATAATATTTGAATAGGGAGGTGGGGGGTGGGGGGTGGTGGTGGAGGTAACTACATACATATACAATTATACAAAGATACTTAAGTATATATAAATTTGTGGGAAACGAATTATAAATTTTTGGAAAAAATATAAAGGACGACCTCATCGTTTTAGTATAATAAAATATTAATATGTAACATTAACATTTTGAATTAACTTACAAGTTGTTTTTTTTTTTTAAGAATTTGAAAGTCCTTTACTGCCTTTCTATCGAGGGAAGATAAACTCATTTTGTACCTGCTATAATAAACATACTATGAAGATAAACACATCGAACCTCAACCTCCTAACACTCTTTTAAAAGTGTGTGGTCCTCCAGGACAGGGTGTTGCATTGTGAGTAAGGGTAGCTTCCCTAACACAAAGAAAAGTTCAGTTCCGAACCAAGTACCATGCCTTGAAAATGAATTATTTTAATTTTGCCGACCCTAAGCCTAAGCAAACAACACAGCATCAATGAAATAAGTATCTACACGTGGAATGTCCGGAGCAAGTTGAAATCCCCCAGACACCTTTTCTCTATTGAAAGTTAAAAAAAAACGTGTTTTTGTTGTCATTGTTCAAGTTATGTAACATTGCCAAGTACTTTTTCCAAGGTAGTACTTACGAAGCTTCTTCATCAAGATTTGAATGAAAACGAATTTGAAACACAAATTCATCCCCTTAAACATTTAAACCGAAACACCCGCTCCGTTAGAAATGCCCATCAGTATACCCTTGAGCTTCGGTCGTACCGTCAAATACAGAGATTCTTGTTTTAGCCGTACTACACGAATGTGGAATTCCCTGCCCAATTCTATTTTTCCTTCCTATTTAAATATTCAAGCGTTCAAGACAAATGTACATCGTTATCCCCTTTTCAATCCTCCCTCTGTTTCCTAAATGCTTGCACTGTGTTGAATTTCAACATTTAAAGGGTAGTCATAACCCCTTGTGTGCACGTGAGTTATAAAAAAAAGATTCAATTAAAATCACCAATAGGTACTTGCCAGTTAGAGTGAGTACAAGTAGGATAAAAATTCTCAACTCAAAAAAGTCTTAGTTGAAAGACTCTACTATCTCCGGTTTCCTGGCTGAACACAATGACGACGTAGCTGCATTTGCAATCCGTGCTGCAGTATTTGTCAAAATATTGAATACACACAAATTCAATGTTGCGAACACAATGCGACGCAGCTGCTATCGCATCATAGCACCGTATCGCACAAGTTGGTCAACTTTTAACTTTTTCTGCACGCTTTCACATTTTCAATAGGAAAAAAAAAGAATCTACCTCGAGGAAAAAAAAAAATGATTTCTGTTTTCAGCGTTTTTGTGTTGTATCTGGCTATAGAAACAGTGAATGAATGTGAAACAATTATTGAACAATTAATAAGAGGCATATATTTTGGAATTTATTAACAAAAATGATCAAGCTGTACTGCTGCATTGTGGGCACATAGAAAATAGAACGTACGATATTATTTCTACAATACCGAATCGCATCCCACCGCGACCAGACGTGTCGGAAGTTGAAAACTTTACCGCGGCCAATACCCCAACAAAAAATTCAACAATCAAATTAAAAAAAAAAAAAAAAAAATATTAAACCAACCTCTGTCCATTTTCCATCACCTTTATCAGTGTCAAATTTAAATAATAAATCAATAAATCCCTGCCTAATCAAAATCAATAGCCTAATAAAATAATAAAATACACAAAAAAAATTGCAATAAAAAGAAAGTGCCAGTGTCAGTGCCAGTGCTTGTGCTTGTGTACAAAAACAACAACAAAAGTGCACCATGCCCATTAACCTGATGCTCCACAAAACTAAAATCAGCAAGCGGTAAATTTTCCTTATCTCTCCTTCCCTCATCATTCACATTGCTTTCGGCTTAGTCATTACATACAATGTGTGGCTCATCTCATATAATGTATGTAATTGATTGAGTCGAAGTAAATCAGACAAATTGCTGATATTGGTTTTGGGTTTCCAGGGGCGGATCAATACATACTACTAAGGCATAACACTGGTAGTGTTTTGTATTGTGAAGTTTTATTGGGGCCCAAACTCAATATCAGCATAGATAACTGTCTGATTTGGTTTTTTAACGTTTGTTTTTTCGTAATGGTAGGTGAATTTAGGGTCGATATTAGCAACATTCGGGGGCTGAGAAAGAATTTCTGTGCTGTGTACGTACATACTGTAAAAAACAGGCCAGCAGTCTTGGCACTAAGTGAAACCCAGGTAGGTGAAAATTCTGATTACTCCGAATTTAGCCTACCTGGTTATAGCTTAGTGCCTTTATTTTTCCTACACCACGGTCTCGCAATATATGTACGTAATGATGTGGCTTATCAGCTTCAACCACAATATGGCCCTTGTTTAAATACAAACTTTAACTTCATGTGGTTAAAATTCACCGTCAATAAGCACATCATACATACATGTTTCATTTATCGTAGCCCAAGTTTGGATAGTAATTCGACTTCTAACGAATTCGATGCGCTGTCCGATTCAATCCTGAGAATTGTTTCCCATTATCCGCACAGTGAAATCGTTGTTACGGGCGATTTCAATGTACACAATTCTTCGTGGCTACGCTATTCAGGTCAGACAACACCCGAAAGAAGGTATGTCGAGATTTTTGCTGAGTTAAACCACCTGACTCAGCTTGTTGACGAGCCTACTCGGATTCCTGACGTTGCAGGTCAAATCGCCAACACTCTAGACTTGTTCCTTACCTCTGACCCGAATAAATACACTATTAGTGTATTATCTCCTCTAGGCTCATCAGACCATTGTGTCATATCTGCAAATTTCTCGTGCCACTAAATCACAGTTAAAGAAAAAATCCCAAAGAGAACCGTTTGGCAATACGAGAAAGCCAACTGGGACGGTCTCAATAATTTCTTCAAGAGCTTTAACTGGTCACTATGCTTCCTCGATAGTGATGTTGACGCCAGTGCAGATATGATTACAAACTTGATTCTCTGTGGAATGAGAAATTTTATCCCGAATAGGGTGAAATCTATCAAACCCAAAGAAAACTCATGGTTTGATTCGAGCTGTAAAGAGGTTATTAGGGTTAGAGAAGTAAGCTTCCGATGTTATAAAGCCAAGCCTACAGAGGAAAACCGGAAAAAGTTTCAACAAGCTAGAAAGACCTGTAACGTTCATATTCGAAGAACCAAATTTTTACATGATCAAAAATTACGACAAAAAATACTACAATGTCCCAAAGGTAGTAAAAATTTTTGGTCATTTGTAAAAAACATACGAAATACCACCTCGTCCTCGGTTCCAACGCTCGTCTTCAATGATACTCCTTTTGTCAGCTCGCAAGATAAAGCCAATTTGCTTGCAGCACAGTTTGCTGTTAATTCGATGCTGCCAGAAAGTGCTATGACACCTGTACTTGAGAGCGTAAATGATTTTATGGGACAAATCTTCTTTCGCACTCGTGCAGTTGCTAGAGTTCTAAAGGATCTCGATGTACACAAATCCGCTGGCCCGGATGGTATCCCTCCCATTGTTCTGAAGAGGTGTTCTTCAACGCTGGCAAAACCACTGCGTAAGCTTTTCCATCTGTCCTACTCTACTGGTCTCTACCCGAGTGGATGGAAAACAGCATTTGTCCAGCCTGTCCCTAAAAAAGGCGTATCTTCTTCACCCTCTAACTATCGGCCAATTGCACTTACGTCCCTTCTTTCCAAGGTCATGGAAACGCTGATTAATTTCCAGCTCAAGAAATATCTCGAGGAACGAAAGCTTCTTAATGACCGGCAGTACGGCTTTCGTAGCAATAGGTCCACTGGTGATCTGATGGTATATCTCACCGAACAGTGGAACAAATCTTTACATCGTTTTGGAGAAAGTAAGATTATTGCACTTGATATGTCAAAAGCGTTTGATAGAGTTTGGCACCAAGCTCTCTTATCGAAAATGCGCGCATTTGGTTTCGATGAACCTCTTCTTCGTTGGATTAGAAATTACCTTTCGGACCGTTCAATACAAGTCGTATTGGACGGTTTCAAGTCTGAAATCCACAAAATAAATGCTGGTGTGCCCCAGGGCTCCGTTTTGTCTCCGACTCTCTTCCTTATTTTTATAAATGATCTTTTGTCTGAAACTTCTAATCCATTAAACTGTTTTGCTGACGATAGTACCCTCAGTTTCTCATATTCGTTTACAGATTCTCATCCATGTCCTTCGGATGTGGAACTTGAACGGCAGCGTATGATAAGCTCACTAAATTCTGATCTCGACAGCATTGTCCAATGGGGAATCAAAAACCGCGTAGAATTTAATGCTTCTAAAACTCAATGTTGTCTCCTGTCGTTAAAGCGAAACCCACCCCCAATGCCGCTATCCATGAGCGGCACTTGCATCGAGGAAACCGAACAGCTCTCAGTTCTCGGTATGTGTGTCACAGACCACCTTTTGTGGAATGACCACATATTTGATGTCGCCAAAAACGCTGCTAAGTGTTTAGGTTTTCTCCGTAGATGCAAGAAGTTTTTTTCCCCTTCTGATCTGGCTGTGATCTACAAAGCCTTTATTCGTCCAAAACTTGAGTACAATTCTCATGTTTGGGCAGGAGCTCCAAGAACTCACTTTGTTTGTTGGACAGAATTCAAAAGAGAGCTTTAAAAATGATAGGCGAAAGATCTATAACAGAAACAATTACATCTCTCGAACACCGTGTCTTTCTCTATTTTATCGCTATTATTATAATCAGTGTTCTAGTGAAATAGCCAGTTGCATTCCCCCCCTTAAAAAATTCAACCGTAATACTCGCGCTTCTAGGAATGCCCATCAGTTCACCCTCGAGCCCAACTTCGGACGTACTGTAATGTACAGAGATTCTTTCTTCAGTCGGACCACACGAATGTGGAATGCTTTACCTGACTCGACTTTCCCCTCCCATTTCGATGTGCAAACGTTCAAAACCAATGTGCATCGGTATCTCCTTCTAAATTCTCCTACTTACCTAATCGCTCGTCCTGTGTTAAAAACATTTTAAGGGTAGCCATAACCCCTTTTGCGCGCGTGGAATATAAAAAAAAAAAAAAAAAAAAAAAAAAAAAAAATTTCTACTTGCAGCTGCAGTTCCTGTTGCGGCACTCCATTGTGTTCAGCCAGTTACGGTCAGTGTTGCCATAATTCAAATTTCATAATGCTAGATTTCAAATTTTATAATGCTAGATCGTATGGGAGCTCAAAAAACAAAATGCTAGATTTCAAAATTCATATAAAAACGTCCATATCGATGATTAAAAAACAAACTTTAAATACCTAACATACATACATATGTTATACCTCCTTATGATACAAAAAAAAACGAAAACAAAACAAAATTAATTCAAAAATAACGAAACTTAAAGCTTTATATGTAAATAGGTATCAGGAACTTTTACAGCAAACAATTTTTACCCGGGGCTTAGACGAGCGAGTAGAACTAGTAGCGTTTATGTGTGTTAGTGTATCTGAACACAAGAGAGTCAACTAGTAGCCCAAATAGTAATATATTTTTGCCTGCGAGTAGCCTGCCAGTTATCCTGCTAGTGAAGTGTATTGTTTTCATTTATTTGTTTTGTTTCCATAGTTCCCTTAATTTGTATATTTTTCTGTATGAAATATTTAAAAAAAAACATACTAGTTGACAAAACGCGCAGAGTCACACACTACTAGTCACACATACATCCATAAAACTAATGATACAAATGCTACTAGCTCTACTCGCTTGTCTAAACCCCGGGTTAAGTAGGAACATGTTTTAAAACATGTTTGAAATTGAATAGTTAACTAGTAGTTAACTATTTTAAAAAAATCAGTCAGACTTATCACATACTTATTTTTTTTAAATGACAATAGTTCTTAGATATAAATATCTTATTTATTCTATGATTTTAATTAAATAATGAGTTAATCCAAAGTTCTTCATACAAATAATCTTCCTCACCATTAGGCTGCGCGTACAGTAGAGCGACAAAGCGATGCGAGAAGGTCTTCGCGCAAAAGTGGTCAAAAGAGTTTGTGAACGTGATGCTTGCGATAAGTACGTGAGAAAATCACAACACTCGCACTAATATATCGCTTCTGTGCCCACGTTTATAAGAATAAATGTAGTTTTTTTTTTCGCACGCAAACATTTCTCGCATCGCTTTGTCGCACTACTATACGTGCAACCTTAGGTTACTCATACTTCGCCGAGAGGCAGCATTTATCTTCTATATTCAGCCCCTCCCGTATTTGGACGAAAAAACAAATTCTTTTCCAATTTTATTACGAATTTTCGTTTTAGTTATATTCGTTTGGCTGAAGAGGCGCTCAACATCAGCATTTGAAATGGAAAGTGAAAGCAGTCCAATCACAAATCGACCTGATTCATTAAACTTATTTTCCCCAGCTGCATCTTTTAAAGTTAGACACAAGGAAACTGAGTTGCCAGAAACTAGCTAGTTTGTTGGCGAGAAGGGTGAGAGGGGAGATTTTTTTTCTTTCCCTTACGCCCTTCTCACTTACAAACTCCCAGTAGCCGACAACTCAGTTTCCTTTCCTTGTGTGAAAGCAGTCTTAGTAACTGGACCAAAAACGCATTTGTGTTTTATGAATTTCGAACTTTTGACATCTCGCATAGATTTCTTAACAGTTTTATAATTCATAAAAGATTTTTTGACAGCTCAAACTTTTTTATTGAAATTGAATAGGCTGAATAGGCCCAAATAATTGACTTTACAGATTCCAATATGAAACAGATGCTGTAATAAAATCATTTCTATTAGAAAAAGTCATGAATTTTGTTGGCGTATGTGTGAATCTTCGTGATTTGACGTTATTTCTTTTCTAAATATGATAATATCATCAAATCAATGATTCGAAATCATTTTTGGCATTCAAGAATGCAAAAAATAAAAACAAGAATGCCGGAAAAGCATTTAGCATAATTTTAAAGTTTCATAATGCTTTTCTCTTCTCTATAATGCTAGATCTAGCATTAATAATGCCGTTATGGGAACGCTGGTTACGGTACGTCGCGTCACGTCGGTATATTACAAAATTAAAATCAACTAACCCGGGGTTTAGACAAGCGAGTAGAACTAGTAACATTTATATCATAGTGTTAGTTTTATGGATGTATGTGTAATAGCCTTTTCACACCAAACCCAAAACCCGGTTTTCGCGAAAATATCGGTTTTAGCTGAAAAGCTAGATCGAAAACACAAGTTTTCCCATACATTTATGCTAAACCATAAGTTTTGATAAAACACAAGTTTTAAATAAAACCTGTCCAAAACATGTTGTATTTGGAGGATGAACTAAACAAACACACCTTGTGAAACATTCAGCTCTCAATTAAATGTCATATAAATAGCTGACGGGTTGCTGCCAGGAAAAAATATTTTTTTCTGCTGGAACACAAGAGAGCGCGACGCAGTGTCGCGCATCCTAACTACTACGTGAGATCGATCGGTTAAGAAATGAATTAATAATTGTCTTTTAATTGCACATAAAACATTTGATTTCTTTTCTGTGGCACTAAAAATTTTCAAAGCGGCGCGGCCCTTCCTCGAAACCATTGTGTTCAAGCAAAACAAATGAAACGTCAAATGAAAACTTGTAAATTTTCGGTGTGAACGCATTTCAAGTTTTCGTAAACAAATTGCCGAAAACCCGGTTTTGGGTTTGGTGTGAAAAGGCTATAACTAGTAGCTCTCTGCGCGCTTTGTCAACTAGTATGATTTTTTTTAAATATTTCATACAGAAAAATATACAAATTATGGAAACTATGGAAACTAACAAAACAAATAAATGAAAACAATACACTACACTAACAGGATAACTGGCAGGCTACTCGCAGGCAAAAATATTATACTATTTGGGCTACTAGTTGGCTCTCTCGTGTTCAGATACACTAACACACATAAACGCTACTAGTTCTACTCGCTTGTCTAAACTCTGGGTAATACTCGAAATATATACTCGTACTTTTTGTGATTTATACACATTTTCAATTTCAACATGCAAAGAAGTTTGACTTAAAAAAAATACATAGGTTCACGAATATTTCATTTAATTTATATGCCGTGTGCGGACCACAAGTAATATGCCATGTACCTACTCTCCTATTATTGATTTTTATTTTTTCTTCGAATTTTTTATTTCTTTGTACACTTAAAATATTTCAAGAATTATAGAAACATACATACACTCCGCTGCACTTGAATAGAAACAAACTTTTTGTTTACTATCTGAGCGTGCAGCGCTTTGCTAAATTTATAAATTCACCTTTTGGTTTTAGTTCCTATAAGAGGGATCTAATGCGAATAAAGCTGCAGAGACAGAATAATTCAGGAAAATTCCATTAGGTTATTTTTTACCACTTTTCTAATTACTTCATTTAAAAACACTGTTTTTTTTTGCGCCACTTGAATAGAAACTGTTAGGGATATTATAAATTTAATATCAATTAACTTGACCAATTCCTGGGCAAAATTTATTCCCCAAACGATACTCAGTATTCAAAAAGTTAAATTATGCGACATTAATATAATCGGTTGATATTAATTAAAACTTGATCTTTTCTTTTAGGACGAACTTGCTCGCTGCTCACATCAAAATCGACTCCCCGAATTCTTCAACTTTTCCCATTATGACATTTCGATCTTTCTTTTTGTTGAATTCTTCAGCGTTGCCAGATCGCTAACAAAACATTCTCTTAAACAAGGAAACAAATTGAAAAAGTGTAGTCTATTGTAATCATATTTTAATATGTTTGCTACCACCTTTATTTGAAATAACTTGAAAACCCCAGTTGGAGACTGAATAATGCAGTTATTTTATATAATTTAAAGGAATTGTCGGTCAGAATCGAAAGCTTTATGAACCATCCATCCCCATACGTTTTCAATAATATTTAGATCAGGAGAATACGGTGGCCATTGAAGTAAGGATTATCCATCTCGGGTATCCAACTGTTAATGATCCTTGCGTTGAGGATTGGCACGTTTTCTTGTTGAAATGTCCATGGTATTGGTCCAAGGATATCAGTAAACTTAGGGAAATCTTCTTGCAATATTTCCTTGTAGGAGTTTGCCGTCATTTTCAATGTGGGTAAGTCCAGATTAATTGTTTAAAGCCAGATAATCGCACCTCACGCCATTATACCGCCTTCTCTGCTATGGTGGTGCTCCAGAAACCTGGGTTCCTTCCTTGTAACATGAAAATAGTAATTATATCCGTCCGACCAATCGAAATTGATTTGTTTCGTCAGAAAATACCACTTTTGTCCACTCTTCCTTCCACGTCATATCCTTTCTGCAAAATTCTATTATATTGTGTCTTCGTATTGGATTTAACGGTGGTTTTTTTCTTCAATTTTAGGCACTTTAAAAGTTTTGACCCACGAATCCACACGTCTAATAGTGTTAAGACTCGCAGTTATACCACTCTTCGCCTTGATTTTAGCAGGAGAGTCGCATGAATTTGAATGCAGTCCTATTTTATCTATCTTTGGTCTACTTCTGTAGTGGCTCTTGATTGCCTAAATTACACATTTTTCCATAGTTTTTATTATTTCCAAGGTTTAACCAAACAATGTTCACACTTCTACTTATTTTGTTGGCAATTGTGCGTAGGGGAGGCTTGTTTTCCGCGCGATTTATATTATTTGTTGTACGAACAGAGTTTAAAAAAAAAATATAAGACAAAAAATACAAGATAACGTAATTTAGATACAGAAATTTTATTAAGAGAAATTATTCAATTAACACGTCCTTACACGACCGTGGTATAGAATCAACTAAACTTAATAACTATAGAGATCTTCCAAAAGACTCTGGGGCGTATTCATAGTCATTTTAGACCTGGGTCTAAGTTAAGCATAGCTTTGGTTGAATTTTCGGACGTCGATTATATTTTTTTAAGTTTATCATTTCAAAATATTTGAAGCTATTTGAGTAGTATACGAAGTTTATTATCTTATAAAAATATAAAACCAACAATTTGTAATTAAAATGGGTCTGTATTCATTGAGCGAAAATTGTCTTAAATTGTAGTTTAGTTAAACCTGGGTCTATCTGCGACTATGAATATGCCCCTCTGTCTATGAATATGTTGGATTTAATTCAGATTCATCATGTTACAGTGTGCTCCGTGAAGGAATGTGCATACCGTAGCATTTTGTATGGGAACATACAATTGCTTAGAGAATATTCCCATGCAAAGATTGAAAGGTATCCGTTAACCGGATATCTAGCATTGATGGGGAGGAATGTGTCATATACATAGCTCGCGTACTTTTATTTTGGCTTTTTCTGTAGGGTTTAATGGTTTTCCGCGGCCCATCTTTTCTTTGATAAAACAATTATTATTGTTATTGCACACTTCCATTATTAGAACAATATTTTTTCTTCTTACCGTAGTTTATAGAACAAAACGCACACTGTTTCTATTCAAGTGACCCAAAAACAAAAACAGTGTATTTCATGAGGTAATTAGAAAAGTGGTAAAAAAAACCTAATGGTATTTTCCTGAATTATTCTGTCCCTGCAGTTTTTTTCGCAATAGATCTCTCTTTTAGGAACTGAAACCAAAAGGTGAATTTATAAACTTACCAAAGCGCTACACGCTCTGATAGTAAAAAAAATGTTTGTTTCTATTCAAGTGTAGCGGAGTGTATATACATACATATATGTATTTTTATTATGTACCTATGAACGTTAAGTGATTTATTTCAATGAACTTAAAGTCAGCCGTTATTTGAAGAGAATTTAATATAGTGTAGCTGTGTAGGAGTTGAAATTTAAAAAGATTTGTGGACCAGAAATAATTTCTTTGACAAAATATTTTCTCTATTAGAACTCTTATAAATGTTTCTAGTTCAAGTTCCATAAAGCTATATATCCGATTTATCAGTTTTACCTTAGCTACGAGTACCTACATTGCGACAAAAATATAATAATTGAATCGGATTCATCTGAAAGAGTTATCTTTCTGAATTTTTCCTCGATAGTGGTAGATGGTAAAATAAATTTCTGAAGTAGAGGTTTTGAGAAAGCAGATAGCAGAGAATCACTGCCGACTGGTGTTGCACGTGCTTGCTCTTACGATGTTGTGCTTAAAGTTCGCTAAGCACTGAAGGTAGTATACAAATATTGGCCGTGCATGCGTGGATTGCATTTAAAATAATCCTTAGGTCTTACCGGAGCGGCGCAGTGGCGGCGGCGGACACACAGTGGTCCGTTTGTTGAATTCAGTGGACAACATCTTTTACCACTCAAATTCTTGACGGAAATTAATCAAATCTGGTACACTTAATGATTTGGGGACGCAGAATTCAGTCGTACTGCCTATATTTTTGTACTCGAAATGGGGTCTTCACAATTTAGGCCAGAACATGGTTCAAAATGTAAAAATGCCAAAGAAAGCCCTTTGAAAGCCAGGAATCTTATGAACTGTATGCTTAAAAAGTCTTAGGATATGTGCCTGAATGTGTAGGTACTAAAATATAAAAATGGTTCCAATACAGATATCAAAGTTTTATGATTAAAATTTATAAGAACTGATTTGTTTAATATTGCTTTAATTTTGATGTTTGTCCTCAGAATTCAACAAACGGACCACTGTGCGGCGCGGCGGCCGGTGGCGGTGTTTGCGCTCACATAGTTAAATTATTATTTTGTATGTGTAATGTCGCGTCGTAGGCTCTGGGTAACTTACTTACTTTTGATGGCGCTCACAGCCCAGGATGGGCTTCGGCCTCAACTAACAAGCCCCTCCAGCCAGCTCTGTCCCTAGCTAGCCGCTTCCAGTTGCACACACCGAGTGCTTTGATGTCGTCATTCACTTGAATGCGCCACCTGTTACGGGTTCTTCCTCTGCTGCGTACCCCATCGCGGTTGGATTCGAAGACTCATCGGGCAGGTGCGTTGCTGTCCATACGCTCCACGTGCCCCAGCCATCTCAGCCGCTGTATTTTCAGCTTTTTGATCAGGTCAACGTCGCTGTATCGCCCGTATAGCTCGTCGTTGATTCTTCTCCTCCATACTCCTTCGATACACACCGGACCGAAAATCACACTAAGAATCTTCCTCTCAAAGCACCCTAGCAGATTTTTATCCGAATCTTTCAGTGTCCATGCTTCTGACCCATAAAGCAGAACCGGGATGATTAGGGTCTTGTATAAAGTCTCCTTGGTTCTCTGAGATAGGGCCTTACTACTTAAATGCCTTCTTCGGACAATTAAAAAAAAAAATGTCGATTTCCATATTGAAAATTACCAAAGGGCACGGTTGTGCCCAGCCAAGTTCTGGCACTACACCCTGTTTACAGGATCAAACTCAGGTGATTTTCGACCCCCTCTAACTTCAGTACCAATAAAGTCAGAAACTTCAAACTCGCAGCATTTGCTAAGCTCACCAGGTTTAGGCAGCTCTGCGTTGCACCTGCCCAATTGAATAGAATTGATATCAATTATGAGGAGCACTTCTATTTGTCGTAGAATAATGAAATTTGGTAGAGCGATAGGACTTGACATGCAAGCAAAGGGAAAATAAAATATTTCAGATTTAACATTCAGTGGGCGTAGCAACCACCCATTTTCACAGAATTAATATTAAATATATTGAGTGCACTTCCGTTTGGTGCAGGCGGTTCGTTTTCAGGTATAGACAAAGAAAAAGTAGAAATCATGAAATTTTTCATGCAGGGGCGTTTCATATACTCACTTCTTATCAAAATTTTAATTGAAAAACGAATCGGCAAGATGGTGTCATAAATAAATGTTCATAAATTTGTCTAGGGAAAAAGTGACCTTTTTGTACCGAACCCAAATTTTCGGTATACAAAATGTTTTGATGGTATTTTTATGGAAAATGTGTGCTGAATCCGAAAATGCCGGGTATACCTCTGGCAACCTTGAGGATTTTAAGATATGACGTCATCAATAAAGGACTTCTAATAAAAAGGCGGCAACTGGTGTGTATTCACGAAAAATTGGGATTCGCAATAATTTGACACTTAAAATGCAGTTTTAATGATTCCCCAAATAAATTCATACTTTTCCAGATTTTGGGGGAGGGAAAATTGGTCCTGTGAGCTGCTATCTGACTGTGAAGTTAGCAGGTCACTCGAATACACGTACTGCAAATCGTTAATAAAAACTTGAAATACAAACAAAAAAAAAAAAATTCAAAAAAGCTGCAAATTACTGCGTTGGTCCTATTACTCTAGGTTAAAGTTACTGCAAGCTACATTTTTGACAAAAATGATGAACAACAACCTTGCCCCCCCCCCTTCCCCTCAGCAAAAAAAAAAACACCATTTCCTACAAGATATTTTAATAGACCAACTTTCATGAGCGTAGGAATTATATTTTTTTTTTCGAAGGATATTGTGTACCTACTATTTTACCTGTACTATAAAAATGTAAAAAGAACTTAAACTTTCTCAAGTGAATTTTTGTGGTAAAAGACACAAATATTAGGTTCTATTTAATTTACTAGACCCATCTGTCATTGCTTGATTTGTAAGGAGTTTTATCAAAGTCAAATACGAGTAGAAGACACAATTAAAAATATCAGCGGTTTCATTTTCAAATGAACTTACTATGTATATCTATATATATGTATATAGTTCTTAATGAATAAAGATCCTTGTCAAAATTTTAATTAAAATAAATTAATTAGATTGTGAAAACCATCTTGCAAAACGTTCCCCATAGAATATAAAATACAAAGAGTATCCCCTTAAGGAACTCTCCGTCCTTCTTCGATACCCTGAATTGAATACAATTTAATCAGAGATAGGATATGATTCGGTGAAAGGACACGTTTGTACTTCATTTTAGGTTTCGAATAATTAATTTCTTATATCGACCATATCAGCGCTACTTCATAGAAGAAAACTGAAACCGTTTTAGTAAAATAAATAATAATTATTTCTTGAAAGACACGCGCGCTGATGCTATGCATAATGTTTATTAATTTATCGTTTGACAAATTGAAAACTTCAAGACAAATACTATCTAATAAATATGGGTTGATATTTAACATTATTAAAATTTGATAATCTACGAGAGAAGGACTTAATGATAACAGCAATTATTAACAACGAAAATTCCAAATCCAAAATATGGAATGCAGAATTAGCAGGTTTTGTGACTTCGCGGCCATTTATAAAATAATTATCAAATGAAAGAGTTATGCTACATAAAAATAACTTTCACTTTTGTATGTACATTAGGGTGGTCCTTATAAAAGTCATTGTCTTATTTTGAATGACGCACCTCCCCCCCTTCCTAATTTGTTCTAAATAATTTAAAAAAAAATCCTGTAAAATTTTAGATAATTTTATTAACGATAACCCGGCCCCAAACTGTAATGATTGATAAAGAAAATTGAATTTTTGCACACATGTAGTAACTTTTGTCATGTTTAAAAAAAATTATTAAAAAAAAAATTACAACATTTATTAAAATTAAATAAAAAAGATAATTTTTTTTAAATAGCTATAGTAGGGAAATAACTGTTGCGATTTTTGTTCTGATACATTTTTATAAATATGACAAAAGTGACTCCATCTGTCCCAAAATTCAATTTTTTTTATCAATCATTACCAAAGTTAAGATTTTCGCGATTTTTCAAAAATAATTTTCTGCGCTGCGATGTTTACGAATACCATTTTTTTAAAAAACTGCCGCCTGCTTACTTTCTGCGGGCAGAAGAAAAATAAAATCGATACGCAGAAGCTAAGCAGACATGCGCCCTGGGTCTCGCAATTCTGTCTGTCTGTCTGTATCTCGACCTGCAGCCTAAGCGACTAAAGCGAGTTTCTTAAAACTTTGGGCTTAAGGTTTCCCCCTAGAGGGGGAATTGAAATTTATTTTAGATCAAAAAATTACGGTACCTGCGATACAGCCAATATACCAAAATTGATTCATTTCAAAAACGGCTCTATTTATTTTGGAAACAAAATAACGAGCTATTATAATTAGGGTAGGGCGGGGCTAGTTGGACCACGGGGCAAGTAGGAACGCGTGAATTTCTCAGAAACCGAAAGTACTAGTAGAACATGATCAAACACGATCAAAGCGCGCTGTTTTGCCGACTCGTGCCAAACCGGTTTCAGTTGCATTGTATCCTCAGAACTTAAAGCAAACGCGCATTTTTTTGTTTTTCAGGTAGTCGAGTAAAAACGTGGACGTATGCGTGGACGCATACGTTTGCGTGTACGCACACGTTTGAGTGCACACGTTTGAGTGCACACATGCACGCATGCACGCATACGTATGCGTGCACGCAAACGTATTCGTGCACGCAAACGTGTGCGTGCACGCTAACGAATGCGTGCACGCAAACGTGTGCGTGCACGCAAACGTATGCGTGCACGCAAACGTATGCATGCACGCAAACGTATGCGTGCACGCAAACGTATGCGTTCACGCTAACGTATGCGTGCACGCAAACGTATGCGTGCACGTAAACGTATGCGTGCACGTAAACGTATGCGTGCACGCAAACGTGTGCGTGTACTCAAACGTATGCGTGCACGCTAACGTATGCGTGCACGCAAACGTATGCGTGCACACAAACGTATGCATGCACGCAAACGTATGCGTGCACGCAAACGTATGCGTACACGCAATCGTATCCGTGCACGCAAACGTGTGCGTGCACGCAAACGTATACGTGCACGCAAACGTATGCGTACACGCAAGCGTGTGCGTGCACGCAAACGTGTGCATGCACGCAAACATGTGCATGAACGCAAACGTTTCCGTGCACGCAAACGTATGCGTGCACGCAAACGTATGCGTGCACGCAAACGTATGCGTGCACGCTAACGTATGCGTGCACGCAAACGTACGCGTGCACATTGTATCGTGTAACAATGTTGCATGTTGCATGTTTTATGTATCATGTTGCACGTGGCATGGTGCATGTTGCCTGTCGCATGTTGTATATAGCATGTTGCATGTTGCATTGTGCGTGTTGCATTTGGCATGTTCATAATGCTTCTGGCTTCTTGCATCTTGCATGTACCATGTATCATGGTGCATATTGCATGTTCATGTCCAGTCCTTGACCATGTCCAGGATATGGTCTGCGATTATTTTTCTTTATAAATTGTATCGTGTAACCAACTGCTTTGAAATGCATTGGACCATATCTATAGCAGGTAGCTGCCATACAACGATATTTTCATAAAGGTTGAAAACTTGTTGGTATTCGTAAATGTTTTTCAACCTATATATAAGTCATCATCCAGATCCAACTTCATACAATAAAATGAAAGCATGGGTTTGCAAATCAACAGTTTGCAAAGCGCCAGCCTGCCAGCCAGAAAACTCTGTCATTAATGTAATATGTACTTTTGTTGTCTCCTTTTTGTTTCTATTTTATTTTTACATCAGATTTTTTTTTTACATACCTACACAGTTACATACTTGTATTTTTTTTTTTTTTGCATAAATACAAAAGAAGGAAGTTTCTAGGATTTTCAGATATTTTCATATGAACCACTTTAATCTAAGGAAGTTAAAAAAAAAAAAAAAAATAATGGCTGGTTTAAATTTGTAATCATTATCTTGAAAATTGTTTATTTAATTGGAATTTAGCAAGGAAATCGTTTGGGACAACCAAGTTTGTTTGTGACAGACTATTTTCCAAAAACTCGTTATGGCTGGTTTAAATTTATACTAATTCCATTGAAAAACGAGTTTTCGGAAAATAAGCTGTCACAAACAAACTAGGTAGCCACTAACGATTTAATTGGTAAATTCAAAATTTGTTAAAAAAATTTCAATCGAATGAAGTAAAACATTATACAAGCTCTATGGCTAGAGCCTTTTTTTTTTGTTAATAAATTCATAATTCAAAATCCATTTCCCATCTTTGAAGTGAAAACAACACTGTTTTATTTTAAAAATTAATCTCTTATACTTAGTTATCATTGCAGCATGTTGCTCACCTCAAAGCATAATAACTTACCTCAGCATCATGAATCACGGTACACATACACCAGCACTAACCTATGCATATCTCCGCCCATAGCAATAAACAAAATGAAAGTGTGGTGAACTGAAATCAGTTTTTCTAATTTTTCTCGAAAACTACGTTGTCACAAACGATTTTATTGATATATTCAGAAGTCACAAGCGATTTCTGATCGATTGTGTGTAAAAAAGTCTATACTACTACAGTTTTCAAAAAAAAAAAAATGGCTCACTGGTTCATTTTGTTGATTTGTTAATAACTAAATAACTAGCGAGTCACAACACTTTTTATTGCTGTCACAAACAGTCACAAACGAATCACAAACGATTGGCACAAACAAAATTCAAAAATTTGAGTTTTTAAAAATTGGAATGGCTATCTGGGATGATCTGATATTTTAAGTTACACAAAACCAGATTAAAAAGTGTTCAAATTTTTAGTAAAATTATAAATAAAGTAAATTGTAGAGTTGAAAATACATTAAGATACTATAAAACATTGAAAATCGGGGAAAAGTGTCATATGAAGATCAAAAATCGGTGCATCAGAAATAGGTCTAAAAATCGGGAGAATTGCGATAAATCGGTGTTTCTGGCAATACTGACTGTGAACCATGGGGTTTAGGCAGTATATTACAAAATATTAAACATTTCGCCTATGTTTATTTGTATTTCCAAAGTGTTTTTCTTATATTTTTGGTCGCTTATTTTAGCCTGATCCCATTGTTTAGGACAACAAAAAAAATACTCGTACGTTGGTACACTCCATAGAATCTAATTATTTGTATAGGTCCCTTTTCTGGGCACTAGTAGGTAGACCAGGTCTCATATATTTTTGCCCATTCTCCTTTATTATTTTTAGGTTTCAACCATTTGTTGAAACTAAATTTATAGTAATTTTTAGTAATAATTTATATTTTAAATTGTTTTTAAAACTTTTTTCAATGATATCATAATGGTATCCCAACTAACAATTTAACTTGTATAAGGTCCAATTTTTAGAATTGGATAGGCTATTGCTGACATAGAATAATTTTAAGGCTAAATAATGCAAGCATTTAACGATTTATTTATTTCAAAATAGCTTGTTTAGTGCCTTTAAGTTTGTTTCTATATGAGACTTCATGTAATGAGTTCTACGGAGACTTTTTTAAGGCCTGCCGAAATTGGTTGCCTTAGCTAGAAAAATAATAGCTTTTATAGAACATTCAGATGAAAGTCATTACAAACAACTCCTTTACGGCTTGTTTAAGAAAGTAATCTCGCATCATGAAAATGTCAGATAGATGTTTAAATAGTTTGATTTTAGTCAGTGTTGTTATATCGTTTTGAAGAACAGAATTTTCATAAATTTATAAAGCATATTATAAATGTTTGAACATACGCTTACCTAAATTTGTTAGCATGGAACAAATAAGAACTATAAGATCTGCTTCTGCAATTTTGTGCATGAAAATATCTTAGTTTGAGTTCCTCAAAAGTGAAGTCATGCAAGACATTTGTTTAATGTATATAAAACTCCAACAAGTTAAAAAAAAGTTGTTCTCATATTTTTTTTCTAATAGCCTCAATTCGTTTTTAAGAGTAGACTCTACTATTGGGCGACCTGCATCGTGCCTGATCGGGAAACTATTGATTGCTCAGAACTTGGTCTGGGCCAGTAGCGCAACAATCAGTCACGATGAAGTGCTTGTTTTACCTCCTCGTGGTGGTCCCCGGGCAACTATTTATGTATCCCAATATACATAAATAGGCTAAAATTACAAGTGCGAAAAGGCCTAGCTTTCTAGGATAGGTTACGGAGGTTAGCATTCTCCGTAACTGAAATCAACCCGCTACCGAAACCAACACTACGCCTCGGATAATTAATGATAACTCGTTGACGACTTTTGGCTATTGTACCCGGACAAAGATTGGTTTCTGGAATGTGAAGACGCTTCTTGACAACGGAAAAGAAGGTCCTCAGAATGCCAGATTCCTGCAACTAGAGAGGGAATTCATGCGGTATAGGATGGACATCTTAGGGATAAGTGAAGTTAGATGGCTGGGTTCGGGGAAGTTCAAGTCACCAACCCGTAACACTGTACTATTCTATTCCGGAAAAACACCTGGAAGCGCTCGGGAATCTGGCGTTGGATTGCTGCTTTCCAAAACAGCTCTCAAAAGCCTAATTTCCTGGGAGCCTTTAGGTGACAGGATCCTGAAAGCCAGGTTCCGGACTAGAGTACGTCGCGTCACCATCATACAGTGTTACGCCCCAACTTTGCTCTCTTCTGACGAGGAGAAGGAGGCCTTTTATAACCGGCTGAGTGCTGCTTATGATAGCGTTCCACGAGGTGATATAGTAATGGTGATGGGAGACTTAAATGCCAAGGTTGGCAATGACAACACTGGGCTAAGGCATGTCATGGGAAAACATGGTGTTGGTAACCGAAACGACAATGGCGAACGATTTGTCGATTTCTGCAACGCCAACGGCCTTGTTATTGGAGGGACCATGTTCGAGCATAAGACGTGCCACAAAGTCAGTTGGGTGTCGACTGACAGACAAGCAACTTCCAACCAAATTGACCACTTCGCGATCAGCCGGCGTTTTAGAAGCAGTCTCCAGGACGTCCGTAACAGAAGAGGTGCTGACATGGGAATGGCCCGGGACCACCATCTGATGGTTGCTACCGTAAGATTGCGTACAGCTGCAGTTCGGAGATCCCAAGGAAACACTCGAATGCCCAAGTTTAATACAGATAGACTAAAGGATCCTGCAGTGCGCCAACAACTAGGGGACCACCTTTCACAAGGATTGAACGCAATCAGCAGCACGGAAACCACATCCATCGAAAATCATTGGTGTGCTGTGAAAAATGTGTTCATATCCGGTGCTGAAAGTATAGTCGGCCGGGCGCAAGGAAGAAATAGTGCTTGGCTTTCCGACGAAACTTGGGCAAGGATCGAAGAAAGGAAACACCTTAAAGCTCGCATCGCAGCTACCCCAGCAGCAGGGAGAAACGAGCTTGAGTCTACGTACCGCATGAAGATGAGGGAAGTTCACCGTAGTGTGCGACGTGATAAGCGTAACTACATCAACGCACTGGCTACAGAAGCAGAAGAAGCCGCTAGTAGGTGTGACAGTAGGACCGTCTACAGAATTACCAAAGAGCTCACTGGTGTCCAGAGCTCTAAACAACACCTGGTTAAAGACACAAACGGATCCCTGCTAATTTCGGATGAGGACCAGCTCATAAGGTGGAGGGAACACTTTTCTGCGGTTTTAAACCGCGTTTTCGCAAGTGAAGTGAACCCTATTCCCACTGAGCTACCCGAAGTAACAATTTCCCGAATACGCACCGTACCCCCCAGTAAAGAAGAAATTATCACCGCCATCAAAGCACTGAAGAACAACAAAGCGGTTGGACTTGACGGTATTCCTGCAGAGCTCTTAGGAGCAGCCCCAACGACATCGAGCGAGCTACTGCACCCACTTATTAAGAGAGCTTGGGAAGCAGAGAGCTTTCCTGAAGAGTGGAAAAAAGGAATGATTGTCAAGCTCCCAAAGAAAGGAGATCTCACACAGTGCGAAAACTGGAGAGGAATATGCGTTCTGCCTGCAGTAGCCAAGATAATAGCAAGGATAATATTGGACCGAATTAAAGACCACCTCGAAGACACACTCGACGCCGAACAAGCAGGTTTCCGCACTGGATCTTCCTGTGTTGATCACATCAACACCTTGAGGATCATCATCGAACAGTGCGTTGAATATCGATCACCACTTCACCTGCTGTTCATCGATTTTGAAAAGGCGTTCGACAGTGTCAATAGAGAATTTATTTGGCTTGCTTTGCACAGGAGGGGCATCCCAGATAAATTGATTGCTATTATCAAGGCTACATATGATGGATCCAGGTGTCACGTTTTGCACAAAGGTAGGCTGTCAGAGGAGTTTGAAATCCAAAGTGGAGTTAGGCAAGGCTGTATACTGTCACCAATACTGTTCCTGTTGGTGATAAGTGACGTACTGCACGCAGCTTTGTCAAATGGAAATGGGGGAATTCAGTGGACTCTGCAATCTCACCTCAAACATCTGGACTACGCGGACGACGTATGCTTACTATCTCATAGGATCATGGATCTCCATCAAATGACAACAAGGGTGGAGAGAGAAGCAGAAATCGTAGGGCTTAAGATCAACTCGGCAAAAACTAAAAGGATCAGCCTTGGAACTTCCTCATCAATCCAAGTAAATATTTCTGGACAACCGGTAGAGATGGTAGAGGATTTCCAATATCTTGGGAGTATTATCTCTACGGGTGGCGGAACTGAACTGGACGTAAACAGCCGAATCAGAAAAGCAAAGGCTGCGTTCGGAATGCTGTCCAAAATATGGAGAAACAACTCTTTTAGCTTAAAGACCAAGCTACGACTGTTCCGCTCCAATGTTGAATCCGTTCTGCTTTACGGCTGCAGCACTTGGAAAGTCACTGAAATTGTCACTAGAAAGCTGCAAACCTTCGTTAATAGATGTCTACGAAACATCTTGAGGATTTTCTGGCCCAACCGTATCTCCAATGCCGAACTTCATACGAGAACGGGTCAGGAGCCCATAGACTCCATTATACGAAGAAGAAAGTGGCAGTGGATTGGCCATACGCTTCGAAAAGGCGATCGGTGCATTGCATCTCAAGCAATGCAGTGGAACCCGCTCACACAGGAGGGAAGACAAGTGGGCCGGCCTAGAAGTACATGGCGAAGAACGGTCGAACAGGAATCGGCACGACTGGGGAAAAGTTGGAGAGAGCTGAAATATATTTCAAGAAATCGTACACGATGGCGCGTAGGTGTAGTGGAGGCCCTATGTCCCGTAAGGGAAACATCACGGACGTAATAGGTCCGAGGACCTAAGTAAGTAAGTAGTCTACTATCCTTCGTTTTCATTGACCACTGCACCAACATTAAAACAAAAAAAAAAAAGGAGATTCATTTTTGAAATCGGTGTATAACAAGACTGATGACGGTAATCAAACATTTTGCACGAGTGGGACTTGCACTTTATTGACTTACGTAAGAGAACATTATAGCTTTTGCATTTTGTTAATAGCAAACTTAAGGAAATCAAAAATTAGTTTAATATAGAGCGGGAATTTTGCTTTGGTTGTGACCTCTATATTGGACTTCCGTAATGAAATTATAGCTTTTGCATTTTGTTAATAATAATAAAAAAGGTCACGCGTACCTTATGTTAATGTGAGTTTAAAATATAATACTTAGCTTATGGTATATAATTTTTAAATACTTAAAGAATTTCATGATTGATACTTTAAATTCAATCTTCTAAAACCCTGTTATGGGTACCAATGTTTAATGAAAATTTAGTTTGATTTTTCTGGGCTTGAAGTATCAACTCATTAAAATTTTTTGGCCTGGTCTGTTGCGTGGCGGCCTACTAATAGAGAGGAGCTGAGTTCGATCCCTGGATTCTGAAATTTAATGCGAGTAAAAGTTGATTTTTTTCAAATAAAATAAATTTCTATACATTTCAGAATAAATAGAAAAGCGGTTCTAACACCCTAAAGTCATGGGAAAATGGAAGGAAAAATAAAAACAATAATAATAATAAAATTTAAAGCAACGATTTTTTTTTTAATAATACACTGCTTTACGAGGCCTTTGTAAGGCCTTACAATGTCTTATAAAAGTCAGACAACTTGTTTAGTGGAGCAATAACACTGTTTTGCTTTGTTTATTTTATCAATAAGACTTTCCATGGAAAACTATTTAATTATATAGAACTTCTGGTTAAAGGTCTTAAAGGAAATGAAATAGCTTGTATAATGTGCGCCAAACTGATTTGCATAAGGTGTTTATTAGTTACTATACAAACTAGAAAATAGCTTGTGTAGACACTTAAAAAAGTTAAATTGTTAGTTGGGATAGAACCACTGCATATGCACAATGTCAATTTTAAGCTACGTTCAAGTTGTTAGCCAGGAGAGCAGGTTTGTGCAATCCAGTCGTGCCCATTTTTTTGCGAGGTCATTAACCTTCTAGGTGATAATTTTCCCATACTTAATGGGAATTTTACACTCTTGACATTTTATTTTTTTCTCTCTGGAACTATAACAGTTATTCTAATTTTCTTAGGAATTCTGATTGACTTATTGGCCCTTTAAAAAACTGCATTTAAAAATGTATTCAAAAATTTAAATTATAATTTATTTCGAGTTTTTAAGTTAATTAATACTTTGATATTATATATTTCTCTCTTATTTTTTCTCTCTCAACTCGATCTTCAGCAGTTTTGTTGTTTTTTTCTTATTTATTATCATTAAGTAATAGGTATGTTTTTTAAAAAACTGCATTAACCCTTAAACCCTACCCTGGGGTCCAGCGCAATTGAAAAAAATATATTTATTTGAATATTTTCAAAACTAAGTAACCCATGCCGGCGCCACTCAAGGTATCCTCATATTATCTTATTAGCCGCCTAATCCCGGTAATTTTTTTATTTTCGAGTGGTACAGTCGCGGAAATTTAAACTTCAGGGTCCCTAGACCCCAGGGTAGGGTTAGTGCAGGCTTTTGAAGATTTTTAAGACGGACCCGACGATGGTCATTGGCTATATTTTATGGGATTTTGAAAATTGTGGGTGTTAATTCTTATTTTCTCCTTAAAATGGCGTCAAATCAAAAATATTTTAGACGAGAAACTTCATCAAAAAATTGGCACTGGACCTCATCAAACCCCAAATGGAGGAGGTTCACTTGGCCAACTTTGCCTTCAAATCTCCAGGTATTGATTGGAGATATTTTGAAAATGAAACGACCATTGATTGAGTCAACTGTTGCTGTTGCTGTATAAAATAGATGCGCCATTTATCCACGCGGAAAACACCGGATGACGAAAATAAGGTGTGGGTGTTGCCGAAATCCTCTTTGTGGCGAACATAGCCGCTCAGTGTGACGAACCTGCTTGGACTCGAAACTTTTATACATATTTAACAATTTAACTTTCGTATGATCTCAATAAATAATAATTTTTATTAAATTGGGTTTTGATTTTTTTGTGGAATGCCAAAAATTGTTTGGGGTCTTCAATACCCCATGGTGGGCTTAGTGTAGCTCCCAGGATGGATAGGGTTTAAGGGTTCAAAAAAATGACAAAAACATATTAGAAATAAATTATTTCGATTTTTCAAAATATGAAATATTTTTATTTCTTAACGTTTTTAATTCTTTTTTTCTTATCAAATAAAGTTTTTTTTTTTTCTAATAATTTTTGAATGTTATCTTATCATATGACACATGTTTTTAGGGTGCTTTTCAATGCTGATACTAAAGAGACCAAAACTAAATATAATTTTAAAAATCTGAAAAATCTCAGGTAGTGTGTCAACTTAATTCCAAAAAATGGCTTAAATCGATCGAAAAATACACAACATACCTATTAAAAAAAACTATGGAAAAAAGGAATTGTGACCCTAAAACTCATTTTATTAAAAATTAATTAACTTTTGTAACACAGCAAATTTTGACAAACGGTTAACGCATAATGAATGCATAAACATGTATCTATATACGATGTGAAGGCCGTTCTTATTGGTACTGGGGCCACCTCAATACATATTTATTTGCCCATTTCCCTATGTAGCGTTCCTAAAAATATTGGCACATAAATTTGTTCGGTGTTCTCAGCTTACGCGGGTTTTTAGAACCGGTTTTTATTAATTTCTCTATTCCTCATTATAATGTTAATGTTAGGTTCAATGAAGCCCTTTTACATTTTGTATCTACTGTATACCTACCTACACAAGCAAGTAAAAATATGACTCCTTTAAAAAGTTCACTGTGAAAAAAAAATATATCTTGAAAAACATCAATCCCCTGTACAAAAACAAAAAAAGGTAATCCTGATGGGATCCCGAACATTCGTTAATTTGCAATAGAGCTATTTAAATTTAGCCACAAAAATCCATTATAATTTCGCTGAAAACTCATTTTGTTTAATGCTCATTTGTGTTTGTGTTTGCCCTGCCCAGATCCCAACCACAAAATTATCGATGGAAAAAATTAAAAATTAAACATTTTGAAAATCCCCAACAGGGTATTTACAGAAATAAAAAAAAGGTAGACTCATGTTTCCATCCTTAAATGGGATAAAATTAAAAAATAATGTCAGCTAAAAGGTTTTCTGCTCAAAGAGGTATAGGATATTGAAGTCGTAGTCGATTAGAGCTGGGTATTTAATTCATTCGAAGGTAGGTATTCCTTTTTTACAGTAAGTATATATACTTATATACACTGCGGCTCATTTGAATAGGTGCACACATTTTCACAAACTTCTATCTTATAATAATTATTGAATGTGCCCAACTTTATTTTATAGTTATATGTATAGCAAGACTGTTTGTTGACACTTATTTTGACATAGAAACATAATTTGAAAAATGCACCGTTATTTTGATATAGTGCTTTGATTATATTATTTGAAAAAATCATGTGACTTTGTCGGCTCACCAGAATAGGTTCAATTGTAAACTCCTCTAACGAATCATGTTATTTTGATTGCCAATCGATAGTTGTAATTGTTTAAAACGTGCCATCAATTCTGCCAAAAAATTATTTTGTAAATTTCCAAATCGCAATATTTCCTATTTTTCGATGAAACATAATTTAATTTTTCAAGAACATACTGGCATTACTTCTCTTTTGGGTGTATAACTGTATAAGTATTATTTTATCCGTCCCTTCCATATTAAGTTTTATTTCATAAAAAAAAAAAAATTTGCGATTCATTTTTTTACGACTCTAGTTTTTGACCGAACTGATGGCACGTTTTCCTGCACGTGGAAATAATCCGTGTTTTTTTTAATTTACTTACTTCTTACTTATGGTGGCGCTACAATCCATAGTGCGAACCAGGGCTTCAACCAACAAGCCTGCTCCAGCCAGCTCTGTCCCTAGCTAGCTGTTTCCAGTTTCGCACGCCAAGTTGGTTAAGGTACTCTTCCACTTGCCTGCGCCACCGGTTTCGAGGTCTTCCTTTACTGCGCCGCCGTCCCTCGGGGATGGATTCAAAGACTTTTCGGGCCGGAGCATTGGTGTCCATCCACTCTACATGACCCAGCCACCTGAGTCGTTGCTTTTTTTTCACTTTTGTGACTAGATCGACGGGTACAGCGACATGCTGTACCCGTCTATGCATACGGGACTGAAACCGAAGATCGACCGAAGAATTTTTGTCTCGCATATTCGCAAAGCGTACTTATCCGCCGCTTACAGGATCCATGCTTGTGCCCCATACAGCAGGACCGGAATGATGAGTGTTTTGCAGAGGGAAACTTTAGTCATTCGAGAAAGGGCTTAATTTCTCAATTGCCTTCTTAGCCCAAAGAAACATGAGATAATTATCATCTAATTCTCAATCCACTGTGCCAACAAAAATCTTTCCTTCCTTCTAACTAGTGCCGTTCATTGCATTTAAAAGACCTGAGGTCTTACTGGCATATAATTAAAAATTATAAAAAAAAAAACAGCGATTGACAAGAGTTTGACCACGCTGGTATCATTGTCTGAATTGAAAGCGGAGCCCAGGTAGAGGAAGTCCTTAACTACCTCAAAGTTATATCTGTCTATGGTGACGTTCTGTCCAAGACGTCGGTGTTAAGCGTCATTTCTAGATGACAGCATATACTTTGTTTTGCCCTCATTCACCGCTAAGCCCATCTTTGCCGCTTCCTTCTCAATGCTTACAAAAGATCCGCAGTGACAACACGCTTTGTTCTTCCAATTATGTCAATATCGTCGGCGTATATGCAAGTAAATGGATGGACTTTTGAAAGATTATGTGCCTCTAGTGTTGACGTGAGTGTTTTGCACTATTCCTTCAAGTATGATGTTGAAGGAGTCGCATGACAGTTCGTCGCCTTGCCTAAATCATTTTTTGACATCAAAGGTGTCGGTGAGGTCTTTGCCTACCTTGATGAAGCAGCATGCGTTTTCCATCGGCATCCTGCACAAACGGATAAGTTTGTCAGGGATGCCAAAACTAGACATTGCATTGCCGCGTATGACAGCGTTTATAGAGACTATCTATAGTCTCCATAAATGCTGTCATACACGGCTTTAGAATCGATGAAAAGGTGGTGAGTGTCGATTTGAAGTTCCTGATTTTTTTTCAAAGATCCAAGTGAATATTTGGTCGATGGTGGACTTTCCCTTTTTTAAATTTGCATACGTAAAAAAATATTCAAGACTTCGAATATCATGCTTTGCCGTAGCTAAGCTGCAAATTACACCCGTAAAATACAACTGCTAATTGTTTGTTTAAGCGCTTCTAAAAGTTGTGCAAATACCTTCCTTCATAATTTGTCCAAAGCTCCAGTAGCGGATCCAGGGGGGTGGCTATAGGGGCTAAAGCCCCCCCACAGCCGAATCATAAAATAATTTGAAATATAGAAAGCAATACATAACAACGTGTAGAATTTTATATTCCGTCTAAAATATAGTTAAGATATGAAATTTGATGGACAAAATAAGGAGGTTGGGGCACAATTATTTGCATACGTTATGTTATGTAATTTTTTTTCTAAGCCTAAAGATTGGGGCTAGAGCCTGAAGCGAATTGGACAAAAACCAAATGGGGGGCTATGAATATGGACATGTTTCATGCCACGACAATTAACCCAGAAAATAGGGACGAAAAAAGAAGCTTTGGAACAATAAGGTCTGAGAATTTTGGACAAAAAAACTTAGCCACGGTTAAGCAACTTACTCCCTAAAAACTAACCTAATTCCAGAGAGTTTTTGGGGCTCAAGTCTAGGGACTGTCAAAGTCCGAAGTTGGGGCTAAGGCTTGAAGAGATAAGTAAAAAGAGATAAGAAATGGTCGGAGCTTAACATTAACGTGTCAAATGCCCCAACTGTTTGCACTAAAAACAAAGCTAATTTACCTAAAGAAACGCAGTTGAGGCTTAAACCATTGGAGAACAACGGAATGTCAAGTTAAGTGTAAATGTTTAATACAACAGAAATTCTTTCTTACGGCCTTGGCTGCGCTTAGAGATTTTTCGGTTTACGTTTTCAAAATTTGAAAGGTCGAAGGCAATTGTACATACAAAACATTTTTGTACTAGGAAATTGTACACAAATTCTCTAGTCAAGGAGCCAAATTTCAAAAACGTGAGTTTTCTCTGTGCGCGCTCAGAAAATCATGCAAAAGCAAATGAATGTTTGCAATCCCTCTAGGCTCTAGAGTGACGTGCAAATTTGTCGAAAATTCGTTCACGCTGGCAGAATTGGGCCGCGGCTTATTTCTACAATATATAACTACATTATGTAGGTACCTTATCAATTTTTAAATAATATAAATAAACGAATTTGTGCGCGTGGTTCAAGCATATATGGCTAAAAACAACAAAAACAATAACTAGTTATACCAGATACTATCATCTTTTGGTGGCCTTTGAATTTTTTTTCTGTCTCCGCTACAGCAATTATGAATAATTGTTATTGTACTTTGTATTGAAAGCATTTTAAAGCGCGACAGGAGCGGATATAAAGGCACACAAAAAACGGATATCATTAAAGGAAAAGTGGGAATGTCAAAATTCGATGTCTTTTATATAACGACACATGAATCTCCATATACCTTTTCCACAAAAAATACTTGGTCCTTAAAGGTTAGGCCCCACTCGCCGGAACTGCACTGCATCGGAACTACACTTACACGACTTCGTATGAATTTTTATGAAGTTCAGATGCCGCTTAGTGCGATATAGCTCCAACAATTTCATAAAAAATAATGTTTTGCCGCGTTGTCGTGATGAAGTGTAGTTCGTCTGAAGTTGAGGACGGTCTTGCCTTAAACCTAAACTGATCTCTATTATTTGTTATAAATTATAGAATTGATCTTAGGACAAGCAAGTTTTATTACTTAAGTTCTCAAACTGAATCTCCAAACTCCAAGCCCCCCCCCACAGCCAAATCCTAGATCCGCTACTGCAAAGCTCGACTACTTTTGGAGATAATTGCTTACTAAAATTTGGCTGCTAATAAATTTTCTTGCGATTAGCCGATATTTTACACCCGATTCACTAAGTGCTTTTATTTTACCTTTTTTCTTTTCCACTATGGACTTTTCACGACCTATTTTCGAAACCGATCCTATAAAACAAATACAACTATCGATTGGCAATCAAAACAAGATGATTAGTTAGCGCAGTTTACAGGAGGTTCAAACTATTACCAGTGAATCTATTCTGATGATCCGAAAAAATCAAATAATATGATCAAAGCACTATATCAAAATAACGGTGCATTTTCCAAATTATGTTAATATGTCAATATAAGTGTCAACAAAAAGTCTTGCTATGTACATCAAATAATGTTTGCATTCAATAATTATTAAGATAGAAGAACATTAGTGTGTGAAAATGTGTGAACCTATTCCAATGAGCAGCAGTGTATTATATAGGTTACGTAGGTAGGTATACCTTCTTACTTTTATAAAATAAATGGTAAGAAAACCGCAGGCCCCCTCGTTGCTTTTGGTTAATTTTCATTTAATCGTTGAATCAATTTTTCTATTATTTCGATCTGTTTGTTATTTATAACTGATATACATAGCTACATACCTACATACCTACAAGAATATGCAAGTAAAAAATGATGAAGTGATGGTCTTTTAAAGGCGCACGATTATTTAATAATTTTCATCGTTTTTGACGAATTATAAATGAAAGGTTAGAGGCCAGAGGTTGTTTGTTTTATTTAAAAGGATTTTGGTTTATGAATTTCCAAATTAAAAATAGAAATATTATGTACATTTGGTATACCTACTTTAGGGTGGCCCTTATAAAGGTCATTGACTTATTTTGAATGACGCACCCCTTAATTTCTTCTAAATAAATAAAAAAAATATCCCGTACAATTTTAGCTCATTATATTAACGTTAATCAGGCGCGAACGCAGGGGGGGGGTTTGGGAGCTTCAACCCCCCCCCCCCCGAAATGTATGAATTTAACTTCCTCGCCATACAATTTCACTCTTAATTTTTGAGTTTTCTGTTTAAAACCACACCCGAAATTTTTTGAAACCCCCCGAAATTTTTTCCTGCGTTCGGGCCTGCCCCCAATATGTCTGAAGTTTTATAATTATGGAAAATCTCATGTATTTTTGTACATCCAACTTTAAAAATTCATAACTTTGGTAATGATTGATAAAGAAAATTGAATTTTGGCACACACATATAAATATACATACATATACACATATACATACATATGCACATACATATACATATACCTATATGAATTTTAAATGATCTAAGCTAGGATCTAAGCTAGGAGTACAGTCAACGAAAGAATTTTGCTTGTACAAAAAAGTGCTCCTGGGGTTACCCCCAGGTATAACATACCCAAAGTCCCCAGACCAGGGCCGCAAGCTTTAGACAGGAGAGAGGGGTAAAGGTCCCCTTTTGTAGTTTTTCTTCCATATTTGGGAAACTATTGCAGAAACTAAGAGGCAAAGTCAATACCACATAGTGAAAAAAAATTAAATTCCCTTCCAATAAAAGTTATGCTCATAGTTTTGCTGGAAGCAATAGAGATGCGGGAGTAGAAATATCGAAAAAAAAGCTAAAAAAAATGTATTTCCTTAGAAATTTAATGTTTGTAAATTAGTTTACTTTTATAATACTATGAACATAAGTTTTATTGAAAGGGAATTTAATTTTCTTTCAGTTTGTGGTATTGACTTTGCCTCTATCATGCTTAGTTTCCCAAATATGGAAGAAGAACTACAAAAGGGGACCTTTACCCCCCTCTCCTGTCTAAGGCTTGCGGCCCTAGGCTGGGGACTTTGAGTATGTTATACCTTAGGGTCCCCTCTACCACTATCACAGTAGCTTGGGTGGCTTGCTTCGGTTCAAAGAAATTATTCATTCGTTACCCTCAAGTTCAAAGAAACACTACTATCACATACTACACAGTATAATAATAACTAAAATTAAAAAAAATCAAAAAAACTATCGTCGTAACTTTCAATTTTTTCAAAAAGTAGGAGACACAGATCCATTTAGTTTTCAGTTTTCAATTAAGAATTAATAGGGGTATTGAACAATAAAAGCCAATTCCGCATTTTATTTTACAATTTAAATAAAAAAATCAAAAACCAAATTTTCAACTTTTTTTTTAAATTTTGAGCTTGAAATTAATTTTGTACAAAAACTATGGACATCAATTAATTGATTTGAAAATAAAATAAAAAAACGGAGTTCTGGCTTTCAACAAAGGTAAATTTTTTTGCCGTTGTTTTTTAATATTATTTTTAAAAAAACGGCCCTCCTTTCTAAAGGGGGGGGGAGAAAGAACCCCCCTATATGGCAAATAAATTTTGTATTATGTTCCTTTATAAAAAACGTTATCGTTTTTTGGCGTCATATGAAAACAACTCTTGCTAATTAAATTTTGCCTTATTTAGTATACATCAACTTTTTCCAATAGTTTCAGATATATAGAAAAAAAAAGGAATTGATAACTCCACTCTCAGCCTCATTACATGATAAATAACAGTGAATAAATGTGTATTTACCTTTTTTGTTTTTCCAAGTAAATTGGTCAGAAAACATTCAATACCTAAGACAATAACAGGTTTTTGTCCGATTTGTTGACTTTTCTACCCCTCGCATCTTCCTTATTATTAACCCTATCGAAAATATGAGCATAACTTTTTTAATAGACAATTTATTTGTCTCTAATTATGTAGTATAGACTTTTGCGCTAACATGTTACGTTGTGCCAATATTCACGAAAATCTAAAAAGGGGTACCTTTAACCCTCCCTCCTGAGTTAAGCTCGCGGCCCTGGGTTGGGGACTTTGGGTATGTTATACCTGGGGTTAACCCCTACCATATAAAAAAATAATGCAGAGAGCACTCTTTTTGGCATTTATTTTATAGTTTTGAGTCTTCGTTGACTGGGCATTAGAATTGATTTAAAAAATAAAATAAAATGCTTGCTGTTTAGCATTGTTGAAGGAATGAAAGGATTTCAATCCAAAATAAAATTATTCGTATGGGAAAGTAAGGAAAAAAAACCAAAATATGTAGGTAGGTACTTAAAGCTTAAACGTTTCTCTGATTTTATTTGGTTTTTTAAATAATTTTGTTTTTGTACAAGGTACAACTTTGGAATGCAATATTTTGTATGTTGATAATGGAATCAGAAGTATTTAACTGAACATACATAGAGTGGGGAATTTTTACACTTTTTACTGTCGAATGTATAGTTTTGATGGGTTTAACTCGACTTAAAGCTAAATTCGTTTATTACTCAAGGTATGTGTTTTTACTTGCTCTATATGGCTGGTTTGGTGTCAACAAATTTCGAGGTTTTAATCAAAACTAACATCACGATAATGGAGAAGGCCAAACGTGATTTTCATCAAGATATCCATCGGTCTGTTTGTCTGTGGGTCCTGATGTACATAATGTACATCGAACTAGAGCCTAAACGGTTTGACGGATTTTTGTTATTTTGTTTCGATAACGATATAAAAATATTGAGAGCCGGGTTGTTATTCTGGTTTCGAAATTTTGCTTTTCAAAATTTGCCTATTGTTACAAAAATTCTGCTTTCAAAAATTCTGTTTTTTTTTTCGATTCTGTTTAACGAAATTCTGCTTTTCAAAATTCTGCATTTAAAAATACTGATAATAGAGGAACGAAAGCAAATAGTTGCTTTTGAATTATCCAAAAGTGTAGTGGGTATTCTCTATTCTCATAACTAAGTTTTTCAAAATTCTGCGATTTAATTTATTATTCGCTGAATCTTATAAAAAAGAATTTAGAAAAGCAGAATTTTGTAAAGCAGAATCTTGAAAGCAGAATTTTGAAAAAAGAATTTTAACCTCGACAAACAGCCTTCCCTACTAAATATTTTTATACCTATACTCTTTTGATTCTTCACTCTTGACATTTATACCAAGTTTCATGAGAGTATTATTTTGTTTACAAGTGGTTATGGTATAGTCCCACACTTTTCACTTCCCCACAAAAAAGCAACCTATTACCTGTTACCATAAGAAGTTGAATATTTATACCAAGTTTCATTAACGTACTATTATTTTAAAGGATTTTTGGGAACATTTATATATCTACTTTTCGTACCGAAAACATAGTCATTTACATAAAAAGGACTTCAACTCTTTGTCTGGAAATCGTGTCGTCTTAGTTAAAATTTTAGAGATTTAGCATTAAAAAGTACCTTCAAATCATGTGCCATATGCATAGATTAAACCAAATTAATTTTTTCCCTTTAATGCACAGGAATCTCCCCCCCCACCCACTCTCCCCCTAAAAAAGAGACACCGTTCCATACAAGATATTTCTATAGACTCTTTTGATTCTTCATTCTTATGGTAAATGTAACGTTTTCACCAACTTTCATGATATATTTAGTACTATCATGTAGCGCAAAATTTAGTAGCGATAATAGCCTGTAGAGGGCGAAGAAGTTTCTACATCTAAATCCCCATGTAAAAATATGGTCGGCCATGTAATTAAGATGCAGTCACGCCACCCGTTTTGCGTTTCGTAATAGTAGGTACCTACTATAGTTTTCATATACACTTTTCAAGTGCGGTATAACAACAAATAAAAGTTTTGGGGACTACTTTTATAATTTTCGTTTGATACCCCATTATAGGAAAGCCCTTATTGGGTAGGTATAGATACACGCTTATAGTCAAAAATGCAATCGCATTATGTAGCAGTTTTCTGACCAAAGCAATTTGGAAAACTTGTCCGACCAGCAGCGGGGTTATTATATAATCATTGATCAATTTTAACAGGAGAACTAACCTAATCCTTTTAAGTTTACACTGAGTTGTTAACCTTCATTACTCTTGGATTTTTAGAAGTTATTTTTCAGCGTTATTTTAATAAATAAATAAAATGGAATGAACTGTGTGTTCTACTTACATGATGTGCCTACTGAAACACACCTCACTCTCTTAAAAAATGCCTTGGCTCAAAAAACATTTGTTGCTTTGCTTTTTCCTTAAGCAATATAAAATGTGGGTAACTTTTGTTTCGTTGCGTTTTGGTTTGGATTAACATTAACTTAAGTCGGAAACTGCGTCAGCAATAACAATACCTTCCATTCGAATGCTTTTATGTTTTATTATACCCCGCCGCTAGCCGCCCGCCTCTTTTCTTACAATATCCGTTCCCTATGTTATATTATAAATCCCAAAGCCTTATTAAGACGGACATTTGATTTTACTTCTCACTAATAAGATTGCCCAGGACTATATGCAATTCAAAGCAGAAAAATGTTGCTGTGCGTTTCCAACTGTTCAAATGGTAAGTATCTATATGTCACATCACTCAATGCCGCAATAATACTGAATCTTTAGTTGAGAAAACGATGTTGGGTCTTAAAAGAAGTATTATGTAAGTGACAGAGAATAAGAGTTGTGCAATTGACAGAGACGTTAATGCTATTCCTTGAACCTCCCCTTTTAGATAGGTATTGATTTTTGTCTCTGATTTCAAATAGAACAAGAGAGAATTGTACATACATGCATATAAATACATTTTCCAATTGACTTACTTGGGAATAAGTTAAGCTTTTTTATGGGGGCCAATTGGGATTTGCGATGCGATGACATTTTAATGGAAAACAAAGATCGTTTGATTCTCTGAAGTAAAGTTGGAGAAAACAATATATTTTGAGTTCAAAGATTTATTGGTTGTGAAAAAGAATATTTAAAAACGGATTTTGATGGATCTACCGATCTGTAAGTGAGGAAGCTATACATACACTTTCCAAACAAATTAATAAGGAACAACATTTTTAGGTGCAGTGCATTAACGCCAAATGAACTAAGCCCTGCAGCTGTTATTATCCCCAAAAAAAATGGAAACAACACCGCGGGGTTAATTCCTTTTTAAAGTGGTAATAAGGCCCGCCACAAAAAAGTACTAAAGCAGCGTGCATATTATGCCCATCAACATTGTTGATTTACATTGTCGATCAGCATGCTAGTGTGTACGTGTTAAGCAGCGTTCACATTATGCCGACCAACATTGTTGATTTAAATTGTCGATAAACATGCTTGGGTGTACGTGTTTAAGTGTTTACTGTCTTGCGTCAATGAATAGAAAATTGATGAATAGAAAATTGAGTAGGTACCTACGTAAATGAGTGTTTGCATGGACGCAAGACAGTATACACTTAAACACGTACACATTAGCATGTTGATCGACATTATGTGAACGCTGCTTAAGACTTGCTTAGAATTTGGATTAACCCTTAAATGCATGATTTTCTATTTAAAAATAAAATTTTCTATTTTGGATGGGAACATGTTTACGAGTGATGAAAAAAATATATTTAAAAATTCCTGTTGATGACATAACGTTTTTTTTTGAAAAAAACTGATTGTATCATTTTGATTCAACATGCATTTAGGACTTCATTGAGACCTGGAAATTGCTAGACAAAAAATAATGTAAACATTTTTGACTATTTCATTTATTAGAAAAAATTAAGAATGGAATTTATTGAAACAATCAGCATTTTTTTTCTAACATAAATATAAATAAATAAATAAACTTTACATTTTTCACACATAATGCTACTTAGGAGTTTACATCCTGGCATCATGCATCGCATACGGTTGTTCTGTCATTTTTGTTTGTGATCGGTTCCATCATGTATGACATCACTGGATGGCACAACCTGCAACACATTCCTCTGCTTTGGGGCTGGTTCCTCAGACAAACCGCTACTGCTGCTGGGTCGACCTCTAGTTGGCTGAATGTGGACTTTATACTTACAGAGCGTATCAGCAAGTTCGCTTCTGAAATCAACCAAATTCAGGATTTCTTTCGGTGGTTTTCCTTTTTAAGCCAAAACTTGCTTATAAGACCCATGAATTTATCACCGTTAGATACAGGAGATGATGGAAAAGCCTCATGTACCATTTTCTGCTCTTCATGCGGATTCGGTATCGACCCAAGTACGAATTCATCAAATCCACTCCACCCATATGGGCGTTGTACTCTCTGACTATTTTTGGACATTTGATGTTTTTCCTCCTTTTGTCAGCCTTGTTGTACCTTTCAATTGTAGCTACAGGTTCTGCTTCTACATAAGTTGACAAGAGATTTACCTGTTTGTTGTCCTTCCAACTTACAGTAGTCATCTCAATACCGTCGTAAGTTGTGAGGTATTCGTCATAGGATCCTCTTTCCACAGATTTTGCCATTACCTCTTGCTTCGTTGGAAGCTTACAGTTTTTTCCGAGGCGGTTTCTTAGTACTGTCCCGAGGCAGAAAATTCCTTCCTTGGCCATAGTACATTAGTGGCAAGGAGCTATAAAAATTGTCGAAGTACACGATATGGTTCACTTTCCAACCGCTCCAACGCCCATCTCATTTTCTAACATCGGTTCGTTCTCCTTGCCCGAATATATGATACATTTGTACGCATACCCTGCCAGTGAGCAGAGTACGTAAGGTTTGAAACCCCACTTATGTGGTATGTATGTATGTATGTATGTATTGTTTCATAAAGTGCCCCATTTTTGTTGCACACATTTGTTCGTCAATGTAAAGGCGCTGATCCATTGTTACGCTAGCATACCTTTCGTTGAGGTGGTCTATTATAGGGCGGAGTTTATGGAGCCTGTCATGGTTAGGGTCGTTTACCGGTCTGTGTTTGTCGTTGTCATTGAAATGGAGAATTCGCGTTATTTTTTTAAAGTGGTTTACGGTCATTGTATCTTTTATGCCCTGAAATCCATGTGCTTTATTCCAATAAGAACGAACGCTTGGGTAATGATAAACTGACATAAAAATCAATATTCCCATATACTTCCGCAATTCACAAGCTGTGACATAGTCAGGGTGATCAGGCTGCTTTTGAACAGAGATCTGTTAGTTTCTTCAGCTATTTTGTCGAAAAGATCCGGAGTAAAAAAATAAGAAAAAAAATGGAAAGGAGTATCAAGATCCATCAAATTTGATGGAAAGGTGTTGCAACCTTGAAATTTTATCTTTTCCTCATCAAAGACAAGAGATTTTTTTTTCCATCTAAGCCGTTGCATATTAAAGGGCTTAGGAATAGATCCACGAGAAGTAGAATGGCCTGGATCATTGACTATTACCGGCGATGCGTCTTTATCTTCAACCAGCAGGGCATTCTGCTCATGGGTTTCAGTGAAAAGCTCCTCATTTACAATTTCATTTTGAATTTCATTTTCAATTTCAATTTCATTTTCCATTTCATCTTCAAGGAGCACTTCCAGCTGCGCGCGAGTCAACAACTCACCAAGGTCATCTTCATCTACGTCATCATCCTCTGACAAATACCCATTTTCCAATTGTCTTAAATAATTTACGATATCCCTATCAGTATCCGACATTGGTCTTGGGTCCATTCTAAAAAAATGCAAGAAATCACATTTGCGACCAAACTAATCTTAGTTCAAAACAAGTCCTAAATGCATAAAGTATCATTTTTGATACAGACAAAAAAGCACTTGTTTTTCACATCCAAAGTTAAGACAAACAAAAAATTACCACGCATTTACATAAACAAAATACTAACCTTTGTTGATTAATTTTTTTTTTTTAATTTTAACCACACAATTAATTAATAACAAAAAAAGAAAACTTTAGGTTTCACTCTATTGCAAAAGCGCCTACGAGTCAACGATATAGTACAAATCACCAATAACAGATCGATCGTGATTTTCTTTTCTTAGTTTGGTTAAGAAATAGTTGTTCTCATTATAAAAATAACCGTTAGTTACTAACCAAAACAAAAACATTTTAAGAGCGAGTAAAAGTTGTTGTATCATTCTTGATACAAGATGCATTTAAGGGTTGACCCACACTTCATGCATATAATTATTCTTTTATCCAGACCGACTGACAACATAGGTGCCTGCCAGATGGGTTTCATTTTCATTTTAAATTGGAACTAAAACCCGCCAGAAAAAGGAATTAAAACCCGCGGGTGTTAGTTCCAAATTTAAAAAGGAATAAACATCCGCGGAGATTAGTTCCTTTTTTTTGGGAACTAAAACTCGTGCGGGGGTAAGTTCCGTGGGGCGTTAATGCACTGCACCTCATTTTTGTTATGTTTTGATGAAGGCGTGGGTATCTTTGTGTAAAATGCTGGATTTAAATTTATCTTCGTCTGCAAATATGAAGAAAAGTATATCTGCATTATGGCACCTCCATCATACATGCAGATATGTATGAAGATCTTCTGCATTTTGGTGTTCTCTCTTTATCCAACAAAAAAAAAATTAAAAAATAAATCGGGTGGCACAACGGCTCATGAAGAACCAGGGCCTAGTGACTAACAACTCGCAACCATTCCTGTGTGCGCCTATCGACAGGAATGGAAGGGACCTACAATTTTATGCCGAATCCGAACGGCTAGACGAGAAGCACTTATTCGTGACAAGTGATACTCTTGGAGGCTTTGTCAATTCCTCGCAAGAGGCAGTAGCCCTGAAAAAAACTTTTTAGTTTTTAGGTGGACGAGGCTGGGAAGCGAACCCAGACCTCCAGCGTGACAGTTGAACGCACTAAACATTACGCTACGGGCTACTATCCAACAAATATAAGTTCTAATTTTGTATCCCCTTTTTTTTGCAGAAGTCAGACGAAGATACATGTAAATCCACCAAAACGGTCGCATTCTAAAGATTTAAGTATTGTATTTTTTTCTGTTTTGAGATTTTGTGTGTCTATCGTTATTGGGCAAACATAAGAAAAGTTGCAAGAAAAAAAAAAATGTAGTAGAACTTCAGTGGCATAAGGCATGGCTTACCAAGAGAGGGAAGGGGCTGGCAAAAAAATCTTCACACTATTATAGGAACCTATAAGAGTACGGTGACCCTATTTCTGATAGCAAAACCCGGCAATAACCGTAAAATAATATTATATAGTCTTTTCATTATTTTTTGTAAAAAATAACAGAAAAACAAACGAAGACAAATTATTAAAATGAAATAAACAATAAAATAAATTAAAATGTCTTCACAACATAACAAACTTAAAACTAAAAAAAAAATTAAAACTTAACATGTTTTATTAAATTATTAAAAAAATGAGTCTGTGGTCGACACACACACGTGCTAGCGGCCATTTTGTTTAGTTCATGAAATGTTCACCAGGGTCGTTTGCTACATATGGCCTCTCCTCAACCTGGTGATTGTGCTCACGGACACTTCTTCAGTAACCTGAAGACTAATCTGACTGAACGGAGCAGACGCATGCACCAACCACTGATCTATCAAGCTCACCCAGCGGACGTTGCATGGAGCCACTGCTCCTACGGGCCCGGTGGAGAGATGATCTTTCCGGTGGGGGTAAATGAGGGGACCACGCCCTAAGAAGACAATGGTGCGTTTAACTCTCCTCAACCCGGTGTTAATATGCCGTCAGACAATTCTTCAATACCTTGATAGCTTCACCGAGTTAACTAGGCAGACACATACACCAACCACTGATCTTTCAAACTCATCCACCAGACGTTGCACGGAGCCACTGCTCCTACGGGCCAGGTGGGGGGATGATTTAACCTGTCGGGGTAGGGGGATCACGCCCTTAAAGGACAGTGATACGTTGGTCTCTCCTAAGCCCGGTGATTGTGCCGACGACGTAGGTTTATATGACAGAACGGGGTACACGCAGACACCAACCACTAATCTATCAAACTCACTCATCAGACGTTGAATGGAGCCACTGCTGGATCCACTGGATGATCTATTCAGAGAGGGTAGAGGTAGAGAACACGCCCTTAAAAGACAACGGTGCGTTAACCTCTCCACAACCCGGTGATTATGCGCAAACAGACACTTCTCCAACACCTTAATGGGACCAACTTAACAAAGCTACCACATACACCAACCACTGATTTACCGAACTTTCCCGCCAGACGTAGCATGGAGCCACTGCTCCTACGGGCCTGGCGGAGGAATGATTTACTTGTTGGGGGTAAGGGAGAGGTTCACGCTCTAAAAACACTATGGTGGGCTGGCCTCTCCTTTGCCCGGTGATTGTGTCGACGGACTCTCCTTATCTGACCTAACTGGGCAGTCGCTGGAACCAACCACTGATTTATCGAACTTACCCGCCAGACGTTGCATGGAGCCACTGCTCCTACGGGCCTGGCGGAGGAATGATTTACCTGTTGGGAGTAAGGGAGAGGTTCACGCTCTAAAAACACTATGGTGGGCTGGCCTCTCCTTTGCCCGGTGATTGTGTCGACGGACTCTCCTTATCTTACCTAAATGGGCAGTCGCTGGCACCAACCACTGATTTATCAAACCCAGCGCCAGACGTTGCATGGAGCCACTGCTCCTACGGGTCTGGTGTGGGGTTGATCAAGGAAAGGAAAGGGGCACACCTTTAAAAGACAATGGTGCGTCAACCTATCCTCAACCCGGTATTTACGCAGCGACTGACACTCCTTCAATCAATTTGTGAACGACTTTTCCAAGCTTCAGCTTGTAAGGACTGTATCGACGCCCTCTACGGGCTATGTCATAGGATTTATCATAAGTTTCTTTTATGGGGATTAATCCTCAGGGTATCACAATGGATCTACACTGATCTAAATGTGACGGTAACAAGATCAACTGTCAGCCCACTAACCTAACCTAACCTAACCTATGCTACATAATTTGCTGGTGCTAATAGGTAGGTATAGATATAGAGATACAGGGCAATATGTTACAAAATTCTAAGAATCTTACTTATAAAACTTTTTTTCCTTACTCTTCTCGGTATGGAGGTATATATATTTAAGCCAATTATTTCAAAACGGACTAGCTATTGGCTTAAAAAAATACCAAAAATCAGGGGAGTGTACTTAAAAAAAAAAAATGGTTTCAAACAATATAAAAAGGCAAACATTTAGTGTCATATGCAAAATTTCAATTTTGAAGCGATTTTGATGGAAAGAATTTTTCGAATTAAAACATTTTTGAAAATTTTTTCTTGCAACATTTTGGTTGTTAGATTTTTAAATGGTGGTTTTAAGAATCTCAAAATTACACAACATGTAGGTGGTATAGGTATATGTTTTTGTTAGAAATTTGAAATCACTATCATTGTTTGTTTTTCAAAATATTTGAGTTGAAAAACATTTGGTAAGAATTTTTTGTTCCAGTTTTTTTGTTCCAAAAAAAAAACTGTTTATTGAATTTTTTTAAAAGAATTATCAGTTGTTGACTACGTCTTTATATGTATAAAAAAAAATAGATTGGGTTCAGAACTATTTTTTGTTCTTGAAACATTTGAGACAAAAATTATTTTTTAACTGTTTTTCTTAGTTTAAAAAAAAGTGTCTGTTGATTTTTTTTTTTTAATATTTGCCAATTTGGTATTGTGTAGTTATGTGTTAATAAAATTGGTCTCAAGTGAATATCTTATTCCGTTCTCGAGATATTCCAGATAAATGCATTTTACAGCTCCTTTTTAAATTGCTGTAGTAAAAAAACGGTTTATTGAATTTGTTAGAAAACCTTTTCAGCACGTTATGACAATATTATCTGTAAAATAAAATGTATCCGAGGTCGATATTTTTATTCATAATCGAGATATGGTGGACGAAAAAAGTACCCCGAACGTACGTACATACACACATACAGACATCTAGCTAAAAATGACGAATTCTGGTTCTAGAGACATCTAAACGTCATGTCAAAATTTTCAATTCGACAAATCGCACCAATTACAATAACTTCCAATGGGAAGTTAATAATTCAGTCTTCTAAGTCTAAATAATTATAACATTATGTGAAGCTTTATTATGTTAAGCTAAAAAAACCATAACATTATTTCGTAATGCACATTAAGCCAAGCTTAAAACTTAAAAAATATTGTTATTTAATACTTTTGTGCTACAAAATTTATTTTACAATTTTGTCGTTTCTTTTAAAATAATTTTTAAATACATGGCAGCTTAAATTGTAATTACATTGTAATTACATTTAACATGGCTTATAAAGTTTTTGCAATTAGCTGAGATTTTTCGCTCGTCCACATTATTATTCATTCACAAAAGCCAAACATGGTTCTATTTCTGGCCAGGAAAGTACAATTAGGGCTGGCCACGAGACTAGACTCTGGGAGACTTTTGTAAGTCTCGTCTCGGTCTCGTTAAAATCGAAAATTTTCAGTCTCGTCTCGTGTCGGTCTCGTATAATTATGTTTCCTCTTGGTCTCGTCTCCGAAAAATACGATTTCCGGACAAACTGATGATTATTGGAACGAAATATTTTCGATTATCGGTTGAATATGTGCAGAATAAAATAAATTTTTAACTTAAATCGGATTGGTCTCGATCTCGGTCTCGCATGACGACTTTTCTCGTCTCGTGGCCAGCCCTAGGTACAGTACGAAGAATTACCCTACTAAAAATGTACAGTTATTTAAATGATCTATCCCACTGATTTAAATATTCGTAGCAACTGTTATAAAATTGAAAGACATTTTCTTCAAATTTCTTTTGGTTTATTAAGTTTTGCTGAAAACCATGCACAAAACCACCCTTATATAATATTATTAGGGGTTGAAAATATTTATAGCTTATTCCTTACTAAGCAAAATTGTTGTACATTTATTACGGACTGATCGCAAATAAATAACAAAAATAGACAATTTTGTACTGATTTTAAGCGTCTTTGTGGTTTATCGTATACAAAAATCACTAATCCAGGTCCTCCTTTCACAAAAAAATCACAAAACAGTGACAAGGTCGTCGTTCTTACACAAGATTTGTTAGTCGTTAACCTTAAGCCTGGTCCACATCTGTGTCGTGTGTTGTGTTGTGGAGTTGTGTGTCGCTCTCGCTACAATGTATTTCATATGTCCAGAAGCATATTTGTCTCGTGTGTTGTGTTGCAGTGTGGCGCATAAAATATATGGAATGACAGCGACACACGACTCCATAACACAACACACGACACAGATGTGGATCAGGCTTTAGAGTTGAACGACCGTATTTGATCTAAAGTATTTTAAATGAGGTGGAGCATCTTCATTTTAACGTTGAAACAATGTTAATTTGAATATGCTAGGTAATTTTAAGAGATTCAACCTAGTTTCAAAGTAAAACATTTTTATTTATTCATTTAAATCAACTTTTGTACATTTACATTCCGTTCAACGTTGTTTTAAAGTGAAACGTTATCATTTTTCCATTGAGATCCACATTTATCAAAGTGAAACGTATTCATTTTTATATTGAAATCCACATTTTACATTGCGATCCACTTTTATGGCATTTAAAGTGCCATCAACGTAGTTTCAAAGTGTTGCATAGCCAAGTAAACCTCAATTTGTTTGTATTTGTAAGCTAAATATAAAGAATTTCGACAGCGCGTTGTTTTTTTTCGAAGTACCTCCCTTACATTTCTGAACAAATTAAATGCGCACTCAAAATTCATTTTCATATAATCGAAAAACAATATTTAATTACTTTTCCTATGTTTATTACTATTAAATACTCATAGTATTAAAAGTCATAACAACAAATGATTCACCACAAAAATGAAATGCGTCGAGCACCAATATACATTTGTCTTTGTCTTACATAAATTTAAACAAAGAAGCGTGGCGTGGGTAGCCATTTTGAATCAATACCTAACCAAGCGAAGTTTAATCTACGTTGATTCGGAGTAGATAAATGTTGTTTTAGCAGATCGATGAATTTGATTTACCTATGATTCCACTTTAAATCAATATACAAACGTAGTAAAATCTAGTTCGTTTTTAAGTATGAAACCACTTTGAAATAAAGTCGCTCCACTTTGATTTAAGAATTTGCGGCGTTGGCGCCAAATCGTTCTGAAAAATATTAGAATCAAAGTAGTTTGCATTGATTTTACGTTGTTTTTTTCTCTGTGTAGGTATTTAAAAAATTTTGTTTTATAAAATATAAAAATATTAAACAAACAAATCAGAAAATACGGGACAAATACGCGTCTGTGAAGTTGGCAGGGCAACTTTCACGTAGAGTAACGGGACCAACGCAGTAATTTACAGTTTTTTTTTGCATTTATTTTGCCTTTCTATTCCTGATTTTGCAGTTCACCAAATAGTGGGTGTAGTTTAATCGAGTGACCTGCTAACTTCACAGTGAAGTTAGCAGATCACATAGTAAATCTCGAGAACCAAGCATGCTAGAGACTTGAAGTAGGGCTCTAAATTTGCATTTTATTTAGCATTTCAAGAAATTTGGGGTCCAAATTTTGTAGCCCTTTATTTGAAAAAAAATTCATACTGCCCTGCTAACTTCACAGTGAAGTTAGTAGGTCAAGGGGTATCTCGATAACTTAGCATGCTAGAGACTGGAAGTAAGGCTCCGAATTTTCAGTTTATTATGCATTTCAAGAAATTATAGTTAAAAATTTTGAAAAAAAAAAAAAAAAAATCACTCTGCTAACTTCAGTGTGAAGTTAGCAGGTCATATTAGTGTATCTTGAGAACTAAGCATGCTAGGAATTTGCAGTAAGGCTCAAAATTTTCAGTTTATTTTGCATTTCAATAAATCTTGGGTCAAAATTTTGAAGTTCTTGTTTTTAAAAAATTAAAAAAAAAAAATTGAGTCCAATATTAAATTAGCAAGTCAAGTTGTTTATCTCGAGAACTAGGCATGCTAGGAATTTGCAGTAAGGGTCCAAATTTGCAGTTTATTTAGCATTTCAAGAAATTTTAGGTCAAAATTTTGAGACTTGAAGTAAAGCTCTAAGTTTGCAGTTTATTTTGCATTTCAAGTAATTACGATTCCAAATTTTGGAGTCCTTAGTTTGAACAAAAATTCATACTGACCCACCACTTCACAGTGGTTAGCAGAGCAGAGCAGAGATTTTTAACTATAATTTCTTGAAATGCATAATAAACTGCAAATTCGGAGCCTTACTTCCAGTCTCTAGCATGCTTAGTACTCGAGATACCCTCTGACCTGCTAACTTCACTGTGAAGTTAGCAGGGCAGTATGAATTTTTTTTTTTCAAATAAAAGACTACAAAATTTGGACCCCAACTTTCTTGAAATACAAAATAAACTGCATGTTTGGGGCCCTATTTCAAGTTTTTAGCATGCTTGGTTCTCGAGTTTTACTATGTGACGTGCTAACTTCACTGTAAAGTTAGCAAGTCACTCGATTACACCCACTATTTGGTGAACTGCAAAATCAGGAAAAGAAATGCAAAATAAATGCAAGCAAACTGCAAATTACTGCGTTGGTCCCGTTACTCTACGTGAAAGTTGCCCTGCCAACCTCACAGACGTGACAAATAAAGAAACCCGGGACACTTATACGTCCCGTATTTCTTACAAAAAAAAAACCGGGACAGTCTATTGAAATACAGGAAACCCGGGACGGTTGGTCACCGTATAAGACGGATATAGGACAAAGGTATCTACAGTGCTGTTTAAAATATTTGCAATTATTTTCATTTATCTATTTATCATATTCGTCATATTATGTTGAAAAAGTTAAAAATAACAAAAAAAAATTGTTATGTGATTACATTTTTTTTTATTCCGTAAAAAAAAAAAATATTCATACAAATTTTAAATGCAATATTTGCTGGCTTACTTAGAAGTCGGTACCTAACCGAAAAATAATGATAAAATCAATGCAGATAATGGCGAGGTATGATAGAATATACGTAACTAGGTATAAAAAAGGTAATCTTAAAAAAAAAACCATAACTTCATCGCCTTTATTCGAATTTTTGGTAAAACATGTCAGGTATGCAGTTTTATAAAAACTGTTTTACAAATTATATTTCCAAATTTAATAAAAATCGTTTTTAGCCGTTTTGGAGAAAACTTGCTAAGACCGATATCGTTGTACTGCAACTACCCGTTCTATATGAGCTAAAACAATTATTCGAATTTATCCTCTTACACTAAACCAATACTTGTCCTACAGAGTAAAAAGTAAACAAATATTAGGTTAGAAAATTTTAAGTCATGGTTAAAAAGTTGCAAATGTTTTACACCAGAATGAACCCGTGTCTTTTTCTGATTAGTGAATAATGTTGTTTTTCTGATATAAATAAAGTTTTCAAATTTGTACATAAAGTAGATATTTGCTGTTTGCTTTTTTAGAAAATTTGTATGCGATGAAATCCTTTAGTTGCAAATGTTTTGCACAGCACTGTATGTGTTGGTACCTACATTAAATTCTACAAATAATTTTGTATGACTGTTTCATACAAATTAAATACAATAATATGTCGGTATGTTATAAGTTCTAAGAATTTCCTTTCAATTTGAATTTATGTTATAAATTCTAAGAATTTCCTTTGAATTTGAATTTCTCAGTAAAAAACAGCTTATTTGTTTTTAATGGTTTTCTGAAGAACTGTATCTCTGTATTCAGATGAATTAGAAGATATTCTAAAGCTTCAAGTTTAATTTTTTTTTTTAAGTTAATATGTAGCTGTTCCACCAAGTATATCAATTTGTTTTATATTCACTTGATAAATACGGCAAGTATTGGATTCATGTGAAAACAAAGGAGAATGGGCAAAAATATATGGAACCTGGTCTACCTAGTGCCCAGAAACGAGACTTATGCAAATGATTGGGTACTATGGAGTGTACCAACGTACGAGTATTTTTTGTGTCATAAACAATGGGAGTTGGCTAAAATAAGTGACCAACAAAAATTAGAAAAACACTTTGCAAGTTCGAATTAACATAGACGAATTGTTTTTCATTGTTTTTATGGATTAAACCCCATGGCTTACAGTTCTGTGTCCATATACAAAAATGATGCTCTTGAACTATAAGCTTTCCAATGTTGTATACCTCACTTGTGGGCACTATAGACGGACAGTTAATCCCATTCATTAATTTCGTTAAATCGAATAATGATGTTGTCCTCCACTGGTTTGCGCCGCCTGTTACGGGTTCTTCTTCTGCTGCGTACACCATCGGGGTTGGATTCGAAGACACGTCGGGCAGGTGCGTTGCTGTCCATACGTTCCACAGCCATCTCAGCCGTTGTATTTTCAGCTTCTTGACCAGGTCAACGTCGCTGAATAGCCCATATAGCTCGTCGTTAAATATTCTCCTCCACACTCCTTCGATACCCACCGGACCGAAAATTACACGAAGAATCTTCCTCTCAAAGCATCCTAGCAGATTTTCATCCGATTTTTTCAATGTCCATGCTTCTGACCCATAGAGCAGGACCGGGATGATTAGGGTCTTGTTTAAAGTCTCTTTTGGTTCTCTTAGACTGAAGAAACAGCGGATGGCAAGAGTAATTCTTCGTTTGATCTCTGCACTGATGTCATTTTGAGAGGTAATAGTGGAGCCCAGGTAGACAAAGTCCTTGACAACTTCGAAGTTATATATCTGTCCATCGTGATATTTTGCCGAGTCGACGATGTTGAGATTCCTCTCTCGATGACAGCATATACTTCGTCTTGTCCTCATTAACCACCAATCCCATTTTGACTGCCTCCGATTCAATGCTCGCAAATGCGCCTGCCACAGCTCGCTTCGTTCTGCCGACAATGTCTATGTCATCTGCATACGCAAGCAATTGAACGGACTTTTGATAAATTGTACCGCTGGTGTTGACATGTGCGTTGCGTACAATTATTGCTTCAAGAACGATGTTGAATAGGTTGCATGATAACACGTCGCCTTGCCTCAATCCTTTCCCAGCATCAAAAGAATCGGTGGTGTTCTTACCAATTTTGACGGAGCAGCGAGATTTCTCCATCGTCATCCTGCACAAGCGGACGAGTTTGGCAGGAATGCCAAGATTTGACATGGACCTGTATAATTCATCACTTTTAACGCTGTCATACGCGAGCTTAAAATCAATAAGGAGGTGGTGTGTATCGATCTGGAATTCACGGGTTTTTTACTAAGATCTGTCGGAGTGTGAACATTTGATCGATGCGACGCACGGTTGACTTGTCTGGCCCAAAAACCACACTGATAGGGGCTGATCAGATCGTTGACAAAAGGTTTTAAGCGGTCACACAGGATGGCCGACAAGATTTTATAAGCGACGTTTAGGAGACTAATTCCTCTGTAGTTGGTACATTTCAGAACATCTCCCTTTTTATGGATGGGGCACACTATACCGAGGTTCCATTCATCGGGCATACTTTCCTCCGACCAAATTTTGCAGATGAGCTGGATTTAAATAGTTCGGCTTGTAAGCCATCCGCACCAGCAGCCTTGTACGACTTAAGTTTGGATATCGCCAGCCGCACTTCGGTTAGGTCGGGTGGACGGAACTCTTGGCCATCATCGTCCAAGTTGAGTGGAGTGTTCTGCCCACTAGCGGAATCTTGGCTGTCTTCGCCGTTAAGCAGTCTAGAGAAGTGTTCTTTTCAGATCCTCAGCACTGACTGTATGTCTACTACCATATTCCAACTCTCATCTCGGCAGGCTTCCGTTCTAGCTTTGTATACTTGGGTGGATCGTTTCACCCTTTGATAAAATTTTCGAACATCTTCCCTGCCGCTACGTACAACCCTCAACAGACTCGACCACCCGCTTCTCGTGCTCTCTCTTTTTCCTCCTGAGAAGTCCTCTTGTTCGAGTTTGCAGCATTGCCTGGAGGCCTCGTCCTTAAAAGCATGCGGCAGCCGGCCCTCTTCATCGAACGAGGGGTTTCGTTATGATCGCCTTGTGAAACCCAGCACAACAGAGGCGGCACTTCTGATGGTTTAATTGTTGACAGTGTTTCCACTGGTTCTCTGCACTTGATTCTGGTGGCGGACTTCCTGAGAGATTAAGATTAACGTGGTCTGCAAAAATTCTGGCGGTCTATTGCGATTTAAGCTTCTCGACATTGTACCTTTTCACAGCATCTGCTCTGCGTTGAGGCGTCATGGATATCCGCATACGTAGTCTAGACCACCAGGTAGTAATCCGAGTCAATATTCGCTCCTCGGAACGTTCGGACGTCCAAGATACTGGAAGCATGTCTCGCGTCAATCGTAACATGGTCGATTTTGTTGACGGTTCGTTGATCACGCGACTGCCAAGTCCCATTGTGTATATTGAGGTGTGGGAAGCAGGTGCTTGAGATGATGACATTTCGCCCCGCCGCAAAGTCTGGCATCCTATGTATACGTTGCCGGAAGTTTCGTCGTGAAGGCTGTGCCCTCCGACTATCGAACTAATGATGCCCTCCTTTCCGAATCTAGCGTTGAAGTCTAGCGTTGAAGTCGTGAATGATCTTCACGTCGTACTTTGGGCACATATCATACGTTGTCTCCAGGAGATTGTAGAATGCTTCTTTGGGGGGTGTGAACACAGATCAGCGTAATGTTCTTAAATTTGAATTTGCCTTTGATGCGGATTGTGACCAGGCGCTTGCTTAAAGTTCTGAAACCCAAGACTTCTTGCCTAAGTCTTCTCCTTATCACGAACAAAATTAACATGTACAAATTTTTAGAACGTACCTGTGTAAAAAATATTTTCGATTGGCTCAAAAATAATTCCTGGAAAACGAATTCACTTTTTAGATAATAAGATAATAAGATAATAAGATAGTGCCAACACTGCAGGGGGTTGGTGCTCGAAAACTTGGAGTTAAGCTGTCTGTGTGATACTCTTACGATCTCAAAACGAAAATAGCTTCCCCATGTTAATATTAAAAAAAAAAACTATAAATAGACTGGCCTAACTAGGCGCTAGGAGAAACTAAATTCGCGCCTATCATTAATTTATACCCAAGACAAAAATAAATTCATGTTGTTTTCTTAAATTTAATTTAATTTAAGAATAAACGTTTAAATTTGTTTCCTGAAGCTTCAAGGACATTGTTCAGTGTAAAGTATCTATTTCTATATATTTCGTCATACACAGAAAAGCACACCAATTATTTAGACAAGAAAGTTTTTTTCTTCTCAAATTTTCTTTTGTTCAGGAACAATTATTATTATTATAAATAAATGTTCTACACATAGGAAACGTAGGTAGCAAGGCACCTACCATTATTTTTTAACATTGTCACTTAAAAAGCTGACAAATGTAGGTACCTATGGCTATAAATACAGCCAACTCTTAAACAACAACAACAAAAAAACTAAGTCAAGAAGATGTAACACCCTTGTAAACCTTCCTGGGCAGTTTTGTTCATTCACTTTTGTTCTTTAAATTCATGACCATTGTTATTGTTCCTAATTTGCTTGACATTAGTCCTCATGATGTAGGTAGGTAGGTATGCACCTATACGCTATGGGGTCCACTTATTCTACACACAACCTGACATCCCTCTTCAAAATCACACATCTGCGCTGCTTTTCAAGTTTTAAATACTCGCAGAAACCATACCTACCCTACACCGAGTATGAATCCGTTTGTTAAATTTATAATTAGCTTCATATTATTGTCGTCACACTTTTCTAGTTGGAAAGGCTACACGACAAAACAGGGACAGGGACAAAGAGATGAAAAATACTCCAGAAAATGTGCCATACCCTCCTATTAATAGAAGGTAGGTACTTTTGTAACAGAGATTTTGCAGCATTTTACAATGCCAATCCAACGCCCACTCTAAATGGTTTCTAAAAAAAATAAAACATGGTTTAGTCTTTAAATCGGTATACAGAAAAAAGAGTATCTAATTGCTAGAAAACACCTCGCATAAGCCTGCCAGGGTTCACGTGACCTCTTTTTTCAACATCATCGTACCTAGGTACTCACTGCAAATGTAGGTCTTTCTACGAGTGAATATTATGTAGTGTAAAAAGCCACCCTCATTAATGGCAGCAGCATCACTGTTCTTGTTACCTGACACGATTTCGAGGTAAGCAATCGACCTTTCAGCACCATCTTCATCCGATGTGCTCCATCTCCATTCTCACCGAATATCATCTTACCTCTATGCTTTATCCAATGGTTAAGTTTGATTTCAGTTTCAGCTGTCTACGTTAAAAAAGAACTTTGGGTTTTTTCAGGGGGGGCTAGGCCGTAGAAATGTCAATCGTTTCAGTCTGCTGGAACTTTTAAGCAGAACCCTACTGTGCCTAACATATTTGAGTTTTGAGGAATATGTTTTTATAAGATTTGCAACTATATCACGTCATCACGTGGTTCCTAAATTTAGTTTACTAGTGTCAAACAGTTGCAATTCGTAGGTAACTATTTCCAGCTCATCTCCATTATATGAGTTGAAGGTCTTGATCCGTCAACGCAGATTACTTATGTGAGATGTGAGAAGCTTTTCTTACAAAAAAAAAAAAAATTAAAGATTAAAAAGAAAATGTTTGATGAATAAAAAAGAGTGAAGAAAAAATTTAAATTGAATTTACTACCAGTTTTCAATGGAAAAGGAGAGTATACTCTAGAATAAAATGGGCACGACTGGATCGCACAACCTTGCTCTCGTAGCTAACAACTTTAACGTAGCTAGAAATTGATGATGTTCAAGTACTTAGCTATTGGTTCCAAAATATTATGATAGCATTGAAAAAAAATTAATTAATTAATACGACAAATTACTATAAATTTATTATTTTTTTGATTTGTTTGATAAATATGAATTTATAAAAAAAAATAAAAAATCGTTGGAGCTGTTTTCTTAAAAATCAATCTTTAATAAAAATTTTCGTTAATTTTCAAAAATAAAATCTAGTATGCCAACATTTAGATTTTAATAAAATACAATTTTACACTGAATAAAACAAAAATCATTTTCGAGAAAAAGAATTTTTTCTTAACGGTTTTTCAACATTTGTATTGAAAGAAAGATGATTTTTTCAAGTATTCTACAAAATAATAAAAATCTATATTACACTCTGTTTTCAAAATATTTAATTTTCAAAAAATTTCTGATTTCTTTATAATTTTTTTTTTTTAATTTTGGTTCACAATAATGTTTATACTTTTTAGAAGAAAATGTAAATGTTCAACTAATCTGTTTTCGAGAAAATTAAAAAACCAAAAAAATGGTTGTACCCAAAATATTCAATTTATGAAAATAAAAAAATTATTCAAAAGTAGCATTTCCTTACTTAATTTATTTGAATTTTTTTTAACAAAATCCTCGGACCCGTTTTTGAGAAAAATTTAATTTTCCTTTTTGGCGAAAGAAAATTGTATGGCATGTACCGTTATTTTTGGTTCTAACAAAAATTCAAAAAAACATCTGGGCTTATTAGTCAAAAAACACTGTATACCAAGTTTGAAGAAAATCCCTCCAGCCGTTTAGGCTGTACGGGCAAGGACAGACAGACAGTCTGTCTTTTTCGCGTTCTCTATCATCGTCATGTTAGGGAAAGTTATAATTTCGAGTTCGATTTTTTCTACGAATCCATAACTTGCCATATATGTAGTACCTAGATATCGCAAGAAAAAATATCGGCGTCAAACAAAAAATTGACGCCCGGGCGTCCAAAAAAAAAAATGAGTAGCCTGCCAGTAATCCTGCTAGTGTAGTGTATTGTTTTCATTTATTTGTTGTTTCCATAACCCGGGGTTTAGACAAGCGAGTAGAACTAGTAGCATTTGTATCATATTGTTAGTTTTATGGATGTATGTGTGACTAGTAGCTCTCTGCGCGTTTTGTCCACTAGTATGATTTTTTAAAAATATTTCATACAGAAAAATATACAAATTATGGATTTTATGGAAACAAAACAAATAAATGAAAACAATACACTACACTAGCAGGATAACTGGCAGGCTACTCGCAGGCAAAAATATTATACTATTTGCCCTGCTACTTCACTCTCTCGTGTTCAGATACACTAACACACATAATACGCTTCTAGTTCTACTCGCTTGTCTAAACCCCGGGTTAGGGAATCACATAGAAATGATTCACCCCAAATTTGAAGTTAATTCGTCGAACCGTTTAGGCTGTAGCTCGATGTACATTATGACACACATACAAACAAGCCGACGCGACGGACGTCTTGTCGAAAATCACTTTTTTGCACTTCTCCATCATTGCATTGTTAGTTCTTTTTTTTTTTTGAATAATAATTTTAACTATGCCTGTTTCTTGCCAAAACTGTTTGGCGGATTTGGATCGAACTTTCAAATTTTGTCTTGTAATAATCTAGGCTACTTGATTGCAAATTTTGAGCGGAATTGGACAATTTTTGACCTATTTCTTGAGCGCTTCAAAATTACTTAGTTTTTCAGATTTTTTTTTTATTCATGGTTATAATATAACATACACGAATTTTAAGCTAATGTGGTCTTGTTTTTTTTATAACAAACAAGTTTATAGTGGACGGTTTTTTCCTAAGTTGCGTATTTTCAAAGTTATAAAGGAAAATGACAGAAAAAATGGGGTGATTTTAGCGTTTTTTTCACTGTTGCATTTTTCCTGCAGCGAACACTACTCTAACATGCCCCAACAACATATCAAAAATGAAGATACATCGCACTTTGCGAATTTATTGTCGAATTTGACTGGGCTAATGCTAAAGGATGTATACAAATAAATCAATTCATGGGAAAATGTATATTAAGGGTATTCATGCAACGTCGTAAGTTTACAAATTGTGTAAAATGATAAGTTTACACAAAAATTAGCATGAACGACATTTTTGTTCATTTAGTTAAATGCTGTGTAATTGAATCAGCTGTTCATTTGTTTTTACAGATTTGGTGTGTGACACATTAGACGTGTTTAGATTTCGAAGTTACTTTTCAATAAAGAACCTCTCCTGAACCAACGCGAAGTCAGTCGAATGTCTCGGAACGATAAAAAAATTAAGATACACGATGACAAGAGTCGTAGGCTCACGGTGAGCGAATACAAAAAACTCATATACCAAGTGCGCCTATAATTTCGGTTTCTTGATTTGCGTTAACTATTGCTTTCGCTAGTGAAGAGCGCCCCCGAGTGCACCTCATGGATATGAAACTGACGTTTGTTGAGGCAGGAACGAAGATACAGTGAATTATGGCTCAATTATGATTTTAATTCTTCAGAAAGCTTCTTTTCATTGGTTTCTTCTTCTGGCAGCTGCCGACTAATTAAGGATCAGCCAAACCAATGCCAATCATTCGTTGACAAAGAAAAAAACAACAATAAAAACACGTTGTTGATGTAGTTTCGTCGTCGTCAATGAATGGATCGCATTGATTGGGAAGAACCCTAATAAATCTACATTAATAGTTACGAAAAGTAGCTTTCCTAATCATTGAGTAAATGTAGACGTCCGAATTATTCTTTCTTGTTTTATTCACAACTTTTATCGCGAACTAAGTAAGTTTCGATAGTTACAGAACACGGTCAGAGTTTTTTTTTGTTCTCTGACATATATTTATCATATTTCTGAACACGCCTAATTTATAAAAGTCAAAATGACGTTTAGATAATTTTACCAAATCATTTCCCCAAGCAAATTCGTTGGGGAATTTTATTCAATTTGAGTAAATCATTTCCCATACAAAATTTGACAGTTCATTTACCAAATGGTAAACTTACCCAAATGGTAAACTTATCTAGTGTTTTACATCGTTGCATGAATACCACTATTATCTTTTGGTCTTATTTATTATTTTTCCTTTAAAAATAGCTAATTGTCTATTTCTTTTGCCATGTCCATTTTCAAAAGGATACCAATGCCAAACCTTGATAATAAGTTTGCTAGCTTCGAACATCCAACACAACACACATCCATTTGTCACATCAGCAACAAAGCTAATTGGAATAAAGTATTTAGATATATTTCAAATGTCCTGCAGCAAAAACTTTTCTGTTATCGATATTTTGGTTGTTTCCACATAGAGTATTGTCTTTCAATTTTAGCTACAAATTAATTCTATTTGGTTTACGAGTATTAGGGCTGTGTTTTTCTATTGACGGTGTGTGTGTATGGGTGTTTCATCAAACAAATTTCATTAATTTATTTTTGTTAAAAGTCAGTGGCTGAAAACCTGATAAGCTCTACCACAACTATTTTATAGTAGATGGAATCTCGTGTGGGTTTTGAGAACTCTATAGGTATAGAAAGTTGTAAAATGCGAAGATATTATATTGCCTCCTAGAATTTACAGTTCAAGGAATTTTCGAATAATAGTTATATTATTTCTCGATTTAATTTGAATTGTTCAATGAGGGGTGTACGAATAATGAAAACATGTTTAAATGCACACTACCATCGATATATCAGCTATATATCACTTCGAAGTAGGCATGGATTTTGGTTTTTCACATGAACTTTCTCCAGGACCAAACGGCATAATACCAGCTGAGCTATTGTATATGTATATTGCTGCCTATTTTAGAAATAATATTCAAAAGCTGCTTTTACTTGGTTCATATTCCTATAGTTAATGGGGAGAAACAAAAGTTGTTTTTATACCCAAAGCTGACAAACAAAGGAAAATTGTTGGAAATGGCTCTACACACTTTGGTACACACCATTGGAATATTTCCTCCACCATAAAGAATATACAATAATGGCTGCTTTCCTAGATATAGAATACAGAAGGCGCTTCTAACAGTGTTGATACATATGCAATCGCATCTGCACTGCCATTGTCATGTCTGAAGGTAGGTGGTTCGCTTAGTAAACTAATCAGTCAAATGCTGGCTTCACTGCAAAACGATCTGTCGTGGAAGTAGACGAACTGCTGACATGCCTGGAAGCGGAGAGTTACAGAGTGATTGCCTATGCGGATGATGTTGCTGTTGCCGTATCAGGAAAGCATCCTATTATCTTGAAAGAACGGTGTGAATTGGGTGTCAACCCTCACAAAATCGAAATTGTCCTCTTCTCCAGGAAATATAAAATTCCCTCCCTCTCCTCCCTCCCACCTATAAAGGAATTCCACTAACATTCTCTGACGAATCCCGAAACCTAATATACATAAGAAACAGTCAAAAAGGCCACAGTGACACTCTTTTCTTGCGGTGTCTCCAGACTCGTATTACTCATTGGCTATACATCTCGGTATTAATACCGATTCTTACATATGTGGTAGTAGTGTGGTGGACTACTCTGAATAAAGCGATAAGCCGCGATAAACTTTAGGAAAGTCTAAAGATCAGATCATGTGCACAAGTGGAGCACTTCGTTCTACTCCCTCCGCGGCACTGCACACTCTTTTTCATCTGACACCACTCGATGTTTTTTGTAAACAAACGGCAGCAGGTACGGTAGTCTGTCTTAAAGTGTCTTCACAGTATCAATCTTTCATGTCGTCTCGAACTTGGGGGCTGGGCTTCGAAGACTCTCTTGGCTGGAACATTGTTCCCCATGACCGAGCCAATGTAGTGGACGTGTTCTGACTTTCTGGACTTCATCCACATCATTGTGTAGCTCATTGAGATCGCGGTTATTCTTCTCATCTGTCGAAGATATTTTCTTTCACAATAGCCAAGTATTAGCTCTCCCTTTCATCTTATCGTCGAGCACTCAGCGCCATGTAGCAGGACTGATAGTATAAGGTTTTTGTAGCCTAAGGAGTTTTAAACCCATTTGTTTCGCCAAACCGAAGTATCAGCGGTTTCCTCAGCTACTTCTTTGGATTTTCACTAAGGTGTCTTTCGTGGAGATAGATGCTTTTTTGTTTGTTGAAAGCAGGTACTTGGTCTTTTTGTCGTTCACTCCAAGACTAGTTTCACCTGTTCGTCAATCGCCGCGCCGCCTGTGAAGGGCTCTTTAACGGAACGTTGGAACCAGCCGATAATGTCTATATCATCCGAATATCCCAGTAATTGGACGGATCTGTTGAAGATAGTCCATTCAGTGTTGACGCCTGATCTACGACTATCTGGCCCAGAACGAGGTTGAAGAAGTCACATAATAGCGCATCTCCTTGCTGAAACCTTGTGCATGTTTTGAAAAGTTCGGTAGAGCTATTTCCTAATTGCACCGTCAACGTGTATTTTCTAATGTCAACTAGATCAGTTTTCGCTGGAACGCCATTTCGGGCATTGGCATATAGAGTTCCTGACGATGATAGCCATGATTTGCGGCCTTAAAGTTGATGAAAAGATGGTGGGTCTGGACTTGAAATTCGTTGTTTTTTTCCAGAATTTATGCTTCAGTGTGAAGATATGGTATATGGTCGATCTTCTGTGCCGGAAGCCATATTGATACTTGCGGATTAAAGTGTTGCAGAACGGCTTAAGGCGTTCACACTTAGGATCATATATGCGACGTTTTAGAAGGGATATTTCTTGATAGTTCTTGCGAGACATGTAATCGCCTTTTTTTAAATGGGTCATATGGAGCTGATAGTCTTATCATCGGGCATGCTTCCTTCCCCCAAAACCTTACTGATGATATAAGGCATGTACTCCATCAACACAACTCTTTCACGTTTGAAGAGTTCCGCTGGTTATTCATCATAACCGACTAAATCAACCATTTTCCATACTGGGTAGAAGACTTGTTCTTCATTGACTGGCGCTGGATTTTCTTCTTGATCTATAACTCTCTCTACTTGATGTCCATTTAGAAGCTGCTGGAAATGCTGCTTGAATACTTCAATTATTCGGTGACTAGGTTGCGTCAGAGACCTTGCGTTTCAGAACAAGAAGCACTAAGTTGCTTGAATTTTTTATAAAACCTCTAGGGGCCTATTTCATAAACATTGACAATTGCGACAGGTGACAATTTGTTAATTTGCAACTTGACAATTGTCAGAATCTGTTCCATAAACAATTTGACAATTTTGTAGAATACCCGACAATTGTCATCTTTTCGTTTCATAAATAAATTGTCATGACAATGAATTGTCAAGTATTTTTCCACAATTGTCAGGAATTGTCTGACAAATTTGTACTGACAGTTCTTTTATGAAATGAAAAAAATTAGAATTAAATATTTGTCAGTATTTAATTGACAATTGCGACAGAAAACTCAGTTACGGTCAAGTGTTGACAGTTAAAAGACATAAAATGATAAACGATATTTTTTCAAGTGAAAGTGACGACGATTCTCAGTTGGGTCTCCGTGTAATACGTCGCTGGCGCCCTCGGAATTTTTAACAGAGAACAAAAAATGATTTCGAATCGTTAAATGGCCTACAATTTAATGAAAAATTTCGTATCGGAAAAACAGCCGCGGAATAAATACAAATAAATAAATTATATAAAACAAAGAGGATTTGCTCTCTGGATACTAAAACCCAACTTCTATGTGCATTACATTGGTTTGGAAGTGGAACTCAGTACAATATAGATGCCAATGGGCAGCCACTTTAGTACACTTATTTTGAGAATGTTTTTCATTTTCAAACTCTCGATTTTTAACAACTTAAATTGTTTTTATTATTTTAAATGCACTTCACTTTTTAATAATAAAACACGTGACATAAAAACTGTGACATTTTGAAATTGAAGGAGTGCCACCGTTCTGTAAAGTCCCAATTATAATAGCTTAAGCCAACATAAGCTTACGTCAAAAATCCAACGAAAATTTGCTTATGTTTGCGAAAGTACTCCGCATAGCCATAATGCGATTTTGCTCGCGTATCTACCTGTCTCTCTCCATTTTGCTTTTTAAAACGTTTCGTTTTTTTTTAGCTGTCAAATTCAATTAAGTGCCGAGCGACTGGAATCGCTCTTACAAGATTTCGCACAAGAGATCGCACCTGTATTGCATTATGGTTTATGAACAGGGATTGTGTGTATTCGCTCGTTGCTTATGCGTGCATAACTAAGCTAAATTCTATTGTAGTTGGGCCTTAACTTCTAATCTAACATCGAAAAAATTGGTCGAGAAACGATGAAAATTGAAACAAAATGAAACAAAGATTATGCAAGGAAATTGTCAGGACAAAATCAGTAAGTATAGGTAAGTATGACAATGACAAAATTGTCACGAAAAATGTTTCACTATAATATGACAATGACATAATTGTCATGACAAATTTGTCATTGTATTTTTCTGACAAATTTGTCACCTGTCAATATTTTATGAAATACAGATTTGTCAGACAAGTGTGGCAAATTTGTAGAATTGTCACCTGTCAATTTTTATGAAATAGGGCCCAGGTATTGGCTCGATCACGAGACTATATTCAATTTCATTCAGCTGGGAGACTGAGTGCACCCTCCCTTTCCTTCGAAAGATCTTCTTCTCCTCCCGTCTCTTAGCAAGATACTCTTCCCTCGCTGCTCTTGTTTTACGCTGCATCAGCATTAAGCAATCAGCCAGTCATTTCCGAAAGAGCAGTATTGTGTTGCTATTTTTGTCTCTTGTTCAACACTCGCGCTTATAAATTTAGAAATTCCGGATCGACGAGACCAGGGGCCTATTTCACAGCTACTACATCAACTACATCAACTTTTACAACTGCCTCCTACAGCGAGTGAAATAGGCCCCAGTTCCCGATGGTTACCACTTGGAGGATAAATAACCACAATTGATGTGTAGTCAAGCGTTGCGACGCTGAACGTTGACAAGTAAACGCCAGTCAATGCTCTCTCGGGTCGTTCAGCACCCAACCATAACATGTACAAAGTTTAATCAAAATCGTAAGAGCCCTTGTCGAAAAACCTTGTTAAAACCCAAATTGTTGTATGGTAGCTACCTGTAGTACCAGATGAAATAAAACAAACATTTTAATTTATCAACTATGAAATCACATACTTCAAACATGTACCTATACGAAAGTCTTCCCGAAAATCACTAATTTGGACCTCATAATCGTGATGGTAGTTTTAATTTAAACCAGAGCAAGTAAAAAAGTGTCGTTTTATGCTTTAATTCTTTATTTCTTAAATTAATTATAACTCTTAATACATTTTCTATATAGCTTAACTAAAGTGATGTTAAGCCTTTGGCTGCCGAACAGAGAGAGCGAGATCCCTGTATCCTCTTATACCATGAAGTTTAGACTTCCTTCATAGTAAATTTTTATACATAAGAGTTGCCAGAAGTTATAATTATATTGAATATAACATCCTCCCAGCTTTAATTAGGGTTTCCAATTAAACAAATCTTAACAAAATATAGATACATAATTCATAGTAATATTCAATGTTATTCTGTTAATCCAATAGCTTTACATTAACACCCTTATTCATAAAGAAAAAATAGTTATTTTAGCTCCCGTGTTTAGGAAAACTACACCATGGAATAAGAATGTTCCAGACTCAAATGGAGCAGTAAGCAATTGCCTTTGGTTTGAGCCCAGAAAATTATTTTTCCGTGGTGTAGTTTTCCTAAACACGGGAGCTGAAATAACAATTTTTTCATTATGAATACGGGCGTAAATATTTTTATTATGTTGATATTCTTATATGATAGATTCGAAGCTTTCACTTTTCATAATAGTTCACAATTTTCTTAGGTCTATTACTTTTTCGTATTGGTACAGGTTTATTTCTAAAATTACTTGTATTTGGTAAAATCTAAGATAAACATTATTGTTTGAATTAGATAAATCAGTACCATTTCTAAATGAATCTTTATCAGCATAAGACTAAGGAATGTTTGTATACAAATAACTGAACTTTGGTTTTTTGACAATCTTTTTCAATTGATTTACATGAACTACTTTATATTGAGAACCAATTTTTACTATATATCTTACAGTACTTAATATTTTCTTTACAATACATGGTAGTCACTTCTTAAATTGATTTATGTGGTTTTTGTAAAAACAATCCTCTCCCACTTTATATTTTTTGAAATTTATTTTTTCCAAAGTCTTATACTTTATAGATTTTGATTTTTTGAACCTGTTATTCTTTTGCTTATTTCTGTTTTTATTTTCAAAACTATTATTTTTACATAAATTGCCAATTAATATTTTAGGCTTATAAGAAAAAACTAGATCAGATGGAGTTTCATTGGACACCGACTTTGGAGTGTTTCGATGATTAAATAAAAACAAATCGATCTTTTCTTGTAGCGATAAACCTGATTTCGAGCTCAACAGAAACTTTTTTGAAACGCTTTTTACAATTCGCACATGTCGCTCCGCTACCCCGTTTGACTGTGAGTGATAAACTGGACTATGAGTTAATTTTATTTAACTATTTGTTCAAAAACTTTTAAATTCAATAGATGCAAAAGAGGGTCCGTTGTCAGTGACAATTTCAGCGGGGAATCCAAAGATTGAAAATAATTTTATCGATTAAGTTTTTCGCGGAGGTTCCATTCATTATGACAACAATCAAATAGCGACTAAATACATCTACCCCTAAAAGTATTGTCTTACCTTCAAAATAAAAAAAATCTAAGTGTACTCTTTTAAAAGGATAAGTGCAACTAGGCCAGCTGGAAACAACTTTTTCTTTTGTGACAACAGCAGTAGCCTGGCAAATTCCACAACTTCCAACAAATTCTTTTACATCTACATCGATCTTAGGCCACCAAACGTATGACCGACACATACCATTATGGTTACTATGGATTGAATTAAACACCTGCATTCTCAAACTTGGAGGAATACACAACCATTTTCTAAACTAAATTGATTTTTGAATGCAGAAAACGCTTTTATCTTTGAATTCACCTGCTTAGGCCAACCATTTTTTATGAATTCATATATCTGAGAAAGTTCAACATCTTTTTTTATTTCAGCCCTGATTTTGTCTTTGTCTACTGGAGGTTTTTCAAACAAATTTATTGAATTTATGCAAATCGTTTCAACATCCGTGGTACCTGCCACTGGAAGACGCGATAAGGCATCAACATATATTAGTTCTCGAGCTGGATTATGTTTGATAGAATAATCAAAAGTCGAAAGCGTTATCGCCCATCTTTGTAATCTTGCCACAGCTACTGAAGGAGTGCCTTTTTTTGGATTAAAGATCTCTTTTAAGGCCTGGTTGTCGGTGTAGATGACAAAGTGCTTGCCATAAATATACTTAAAGAATTTTTTCACAGCAAACATAACTGCCAAAGCCTCTCGATTTAACTGTGAATAGTTTTTTTCAGAATCACTAAGTGTACTGCTAACAAACAAGACAGGTAAAAACTCCATCTACGACATGCAGAAGTACTGCTGCAACGCCATATTGACTTGCATCTGTACTAACTATAATTGGTTTATCCTCGGCATATAGTTCCAGAACATTATTTTCTACGATAAGTTCTTTGGATCTATCAAACTCTTCCTGACAACTTTTACTCCATACAAATTTACTATATACTTGTAACAAATTGTACATACTTCTAAGCTTCCCAGACAAATCAGGTATAAACCTACGGTAATAATTAAAAAGCCCTAAATATGACTGAAGCTCTTTCACATTAGTTGGACAAGGAGCTCTTGTAATAGCTTCCACTTTCTTGGGATTCGGGCGCACTTCATTTTTCCCAATAATATGATCTAAATACTCTAATGTAGGCTTTTAAAACACGCATTTAGCTAAATTTATCCTGACCTTATGATCATCTAGCCTTTTAAGAACTTTGAATAATTTCGCTTTACACTTTTCAACAGACTCTGCCCCTATAACTACATCATCAATAAATGCCCACACCCCTTCAATACCCTCTAAAATTCTATCAATCACCGATTGAAATATTGAAGGAGCACACGAAACACCGAACGGCAACCTAGTGTACTGTAAAAGACCCTGATCAGTGTTAATAGTTAAGAGTTCTCGCGACTCTGGAGTTAAGACAAGCTGTTAGAAGGCTCCAGCCATATCCAATACGCAATAGACTGAACAGTTTGGCAAACTCGCAAAAATATCTTCCACGTTGTTCAATGGGTAATGCGATGAAAGAACATACTTGTTGACTGTACATTTACAGTCGATGCACAACCCAATCTCACCATTCTGTTTAGGAACACACACAATTGGCGAAGACCACCTGCTGTGTTTGACAGGTTCTAGTGTTCCTATAGAAATAAGCCGAATTAGCTCAACCTTGACTGCGTCACGTAACCTGAATGGAACCATATATGCCTTACAAAAGACGGCCACGGCATCTTGCTCTATATTTATTTCGGCTTCATAGTCCACTATCATCTGATTAGGATCGCTCGAAACGACACGTGGAAATTTTTCTCTTATTTCCGATAAAAGTTCATCACATGCACTATTTTCATTTTTTTTTTGGTTTTCTATGTAATTAATTAAGAACTCACTCTTACTCAGTAACTTTTTCCTCCAACTCGGAATAAATTTATTCAACCACGTTCTGCCAAAAAGTGGTGTAAAAGTAGGACTTTCAACTACAACCATCTCCAATTTTTCAATAGTCCCCTGAAACTCCACATCCAGTCCCACCTTGCCAACAACCTTAACCTCAAACTCTGAAATGGTACAAATTTTTACATCACTAGATAAAATCGAAATATATGGTAACTTATCATTAAGTTCAATATAAGATATAACAGAAATAGCTGCTCCCGTGACAACTTCTATTTCAAATGACATTTCTCTTAATTTTACCTCCACCTTGAGACCCTTCTCAGATGCCTTTACACTGTTGATGACCTGAATAGATCTTTAACTGCGCCTAGCTCCACAACCGTCTCATGTGCCATCTGCTCCTCCAACATCTCGGTTGCTACCATCACAACACATGTTTGTGGTGTGCCCTTTCTTGTTACACCTAAAGCAACTCCAATTTTTCGCTGGACAATCCCGCTCAAAATGATTTTTTCCACAACGCGTACATTAGTTGGTAAGATTGTTTCTCATGGAATTTTGTTTTTATTTTACTTGGGTTGTGACTGCGTTGTTCTTTTCTCTTATCACATGCACTTCACTGCCACGTGGGTGCGTAGAACCTTGCTCTTTCTCAGGCATCTCCATATTTAGAGCAATCTCACAGCATTTGTCAAACGTGCGGCTATCGTCTGTTAAGATGTTTTGCTGAATTCAATCGTTCCTAAGGCCCACTGTAAATTTGTCCACTAGTGCATCTTCTAATGCGAGATTTCACAAGTTGACTGCATTTGCTCCTGAGTCGTCCATAAAGTCCCCAAACTTGCAGGTTTCAGCGAGATTTCTGAGCTTAATGATAAAGTCCGCAATTGACTCACCATCCTCCTGCTTTGCTTTTTGGAACTTGAATCATTCGGCTCTCTTATTATGCTTAGGAGCATAGTGCTGCTCTAATAAGGCCATCAGTTCAGTAAATGATTTGGAGCTTGGTAATGCCGGTGCGGCAAGAGATTTAAGTACTTTGTAAACCTCAGAACCGACCACGGTTATAAACACTGGAGTCTGTAACTCACTACTTATTTTATTTACAATAAAATATTGCTGCACTCTGTCCTTATACGCCGCAAAATCCTCACCAGGGACATACTCATTAATATTCCCAAGAAATGACATATTTTCCTTTGGTGTGATTTATTTTTTTTAATTGATTTTTTTCACTCTGCTCCTCTGAATCAAATTTCAAATTGATGTGAAACAATCTTAATTTTTCTCAGCAATCCTAGGGTTTTTTTTTTTATTTTTTTTATACTCCAGTGTTGTCCTTATTTTCCTCGTCGCCAATTGCTTTATGCTTTAATTCTTTATTTCTTAAATTAAATATAACTCTTAATACATTTTCTAAATAGCTTAATTAAAGTAATATTAAGCCTTTGGCTGCCGAACAGAGAGAGCGAGATCTCTTATACCACGAAATTTAGATTTCCTTCATAGTAAATTGTTAAACATAAGAGTTGCCAGAAGTTATAATTATATTGAATATAACAGTGTCCAGTGTCCATGGGCGGCAAATATACAACGCTACACCATATTGACCTTTATCATCATCTGAAGTTTCAGGCTTATAGAAGGAGAATGAGAATCATTTTGAATTGATTCGAACAGTTGCAAATAACTCGTTGTTACAGGGTTACCTGCTAACTTGACGTCAAATTAGCAGGCAACCCTGTATCCCCGAAACGAAACAAAACAGTTATATTTTTTTGTCCGTAATAAATTGGCAAATAATTATCTTTAAATATTAATCTACTCTCGGGTCGTTTGTCTACATTTTTGAGAAAGTGGACCTTCCTGCTAAGTTTACATCAAGTATAAGTAACTCTTTGTCTTCAATTCCAACAGCGCAATACATTTTCATTTGCGTAAGAAATTAGCAATAAATTAGCAACTTATTACTATGTATGGATATTCCAATATGAACTTTCGGAAATGCCCTGCTAACTTTGTATACATTCCATTTCAGAACATGCCTTAAAAGGACTTAACTTCAATAAATCATCTGTCGTAGAAGATGCCTTCGTATTCCTTGTTCTTCTGACTTTCAGATAATTGGAAACTAAGTTTTTATTTTTTGTATCCATTGTCCTTTTATGTCGTTTACTTTCGACATTGAATACTTTCAACAATTGAACTACCCAGCAGTCAACACTAGAATTGTGTGCTCTTAATTAATTGTTCAACGGACAATGTCAGCATATTTTTTTTTTTTTTAAGTAGAAGGTGTCGTGTTTGGAGACATTTAAAGCAAAGAAGTCAATCTTGTATTTCGCATTGTGCATTAGGTAAGACTTTTGTAATTTGATGTTTTCTCTTGTATAAAATATACAAGAATAGAAAATAATAGAAATAGTTTCATTTATCTCGTTCTATTGTTAATGAATCTTGATCGATCATTCTGTCATTGAAAATAAACGAGTAAAAATAAAAAAGAAAATAAAGAATCAATAACAATGCGTTATCGGTACCTACTCTAGGAAGTTAGATGACACTTTGAAATAAAATTAAAAATAAATATAAAACTATACAAACATTAATGTATACAGATACACAAGAATATTTGAGCTAATGCAAGAGTTCCAAAAAATAGATTTCATTACTCTCCCTCACCAGCGCTATATCAAGCGCTTTTTACCAACGACATTACTAAATCCAGAACTTATACGTCGTCATTTTTGTCGCCATTTTGTACCAATTCCTTGGCATTAAACACATTAAAATCAAAATAAAATGGAGCAGAAATAAAATTAATGATAGAAGAATCGTTTAGCAACGTTTAGGAAGAAAATATAGGACCGCTGAATTTTGTATACCTGAAAGAGGACTATTAGAAAATATTAAGTTTTGTTTTTCGGATGCCATACCCCTGGGGAAATCAGCCATTTTGGAATACGCGAATTGATCTATTTCTTCGAAATTATTAAGCTTAAGGAAAAATTTTAAGGCCAAGCTTGTAGGTATGTAGATAGGTAGAGATGGCGACCACAAGCATCCTCGCTCGATGACCCAATTAACGCTGTAATGCGCCGTTTTGATACCATAACTCGTTTGACCTGTGGAATAAAGATTTTTTTTAAAGAAAATATGGTTGTTCGGTGATAGACCCCTCAATTGATCATCGCCTACGCCCCGAGTTCGGCTGCAGTATTCGAAGCTAAACAATTTGCTGGTTTGGCCAAGACGCATACGATGACGATCTGATGCATTAGGGTGATCATCTAATCTCACACTCGGTTTGGTAATCTCTGTACAACTCCATCTGCTTACACAGCATGACTTATGGTTACCAGAGAAAAAACCACCCGCTCGTATGACGAGACGTTTTTCTTGGATTTGGACATGGGACAAAGTTCAATAGGATTTTGTCATATGAAAAACACTCAATAGGACTGAAGTCCGCAACTAAAAACCATCTAAACTGTGCCAGCTAGGCAGCTTGTTGACTGGTATTGAAGCGAAGATCGGCTCAACCGTGTGATCGTCCGGGCCTCGTGCACCATGAGCCACCTTCAAACACCCGTAGTCTGCAAGGCAACCGAAGTTGATTCTAGCTCCAGTGACATATTTTCTTGGATTCAGACATAGAAGAAACACTCAAAGGTCTCGAAGTTCGCAACTAAAATCCATCCAAACAGCGCCACCTAGGCAACCTGCTGACTGGTATTGAAGCAAAGATCGACCCAATCGTGTGATTGTCCGGTCCTCGTGCACCATGAGCCATCCTCAAAAACCAGTAGTCTGCTAGCTCACAGTCATAGGAGAAAATGATTCAAAAGGAAACCGAAGTCAATCCTAGATCCATTTCGTCGCGTTGAGGAAAGAAATCAAATTATTGAAACTCAAAGTTCGTTAAGGTCGCCAAAAAAGGGCTTCCGGAAAGTTCGTTAAGGTCGCCAAAAAAGGGCTTCCCAAAAGTAGGGCTGGCCACGAGACGAGACTCTGCGAGACTTTTGTAAGTCTCGTCTCGGTCTCGTTAAAATCGAAAATTTTCAGTCTCGTCTCGGTCTCGTGTCGGTTTCGTATAATTAAGTCTCGTCTCGGTCTCGTCTCCAAGAAATACGATTGCCGGACAAACTATTCATTATTGGAACGAAATATTTTCGATTATAGTTTGAATATGTGCAGAAGAAAATAAATATTTCCCTGAAATTGGATTTCGGTCCATATATACAGTCTCGTCTCGCTCTCGTCTCGGTTGCTTGAAAAGCAGTCTCGTCTCGTGTCGTCTCGGTCTCGTCATACGAGACCGAGATCGATACGAGACTTTTCTCGTCTCGTGGCCAGCCCTACCCAAGAGTTTGTTGACTCATTCTGGCCAAAGCGGGACATTTACAGAGTAAATGAAAGACTGTTTCCTTTTCCTGCTGGTCCCCACAACTATGACAGTGAGTATTATAGGGGATGCCAAGCTTCGCCGCATGTTCTCCTGTTGGCCAGTGTCCAGTGCATGTTGCAACAATCCTGGCTATGTCACGCCAGGTTCTGCACATTAGGTTAATAGTTCGAGATTTATTATAGGTAGGCTAGCTCTTCCTAGAAATGATGCAGTTGGTTTAACTTTTCCCCTACGATTACATTCTGAGAGAAAAATTGAGAATATATTGCCCTTCATAACTCCGAGACGAATACTGACTCTTTCCGCAAGTGAGTTATAAAGGGCTAAACCTTACCTGGCCAGCTCGTCAATGTCACTGTGACTCGGAACCCAGATAAAAGTGACCTTGAAGTTAGTGTTCAGACTCAGAAGCTCATCCTGGCATTGTCGTACTTATTAAGAGGATGATGTAGCCGAGTTAATGGCTTTAACAGCCGCTTGACAGTCTGAGAAAATAGCCATATTTCGGTTCTGGTTTGGATCTTGTTTAAGTAGCTTGCATGCTTCCCTGATTGCCAGTACTTCAGCTTGAAAAACACTAGCAAAATCAGGTTGCTGAAAAGACCTAGACACATTTAGGGACTCTGAAAAAATACCCGCACCAACACCACACTCCATATTTGACCCACCAGTAAAGATAGTTGTGTCGAAGTCTTTGGTCATGACGTCATCATTCCAATATAACTTTAAAATCTTTACCGAGGCTCATTGAAGGGGTACAATAGTCAGTGGGAGTCGAAAACATTTCGCCTGGAATTAAACCCGTGATGTTGCTTTGCCCATAGGGTTTGGCAAACCAGGAATTCGATTCGTTTAGTCTTATCGCGCTGCAAGATACCAGGTATTTAATGTGTAAATCTAGTGGTAAAAGGTGAATAGCCCCTGTGTAGTCAATGCTAGCTGTTCTTTGAACCCTCCTAAGTTTGTTGATATTATACGATTTATTAAATGCTGGCCACCACACACTCGAACCATACGTCAGAATATGTCGCACCACGGCTGTGTACGTCCATAAAATCATTTTTGAGTGGAGGCCCCACCTTTTACCAAAGGTTTTGCTTCAGGCCTATAAAGCTATGCAGGCCTTCTTAACCCGTACTTCAATGTTTAATTTTCAGTTTAATTTAGGGTCGAGAAATTCACCCAGATATTTTGCACTGGAGGAGAGCGAAAGTGTTTGACCGTTGAGTCGAGGTAGATTGAAGGGGTCTATCTTTGTTCCGGTCGTATTAAAAAGCATGAGTTCAATTTTGATTTGATTAATACCTCCGCAACTTGGAGTCTAGTTACTATCCTTCCTTAAAGCCACCTCTGTAACCTCACTTATCTACAGGGGTAAACTTACCAGACTCTAGTAGTCAAAAGTTACAGCCATCTTGGTTTCGCTTAAATGCAAACTCTGGATTAAATAAAATACTAAATTGTTATTAAAATTAATACAAATACCAAAATAGCATCTACAAAAATATGTTTTAAATTTAGTGTTCTAAATTTATTATTTGAAAAGTAATTCATGTAAGTTTCCTCGGGAACGTCTAAAATGTTTAATTGGCAATAAAAAAAGAAATGACATAACCATGAAAATATTGCCCACAAACGAAAGATGGTTTAATTACCTACAACCTTGGCCTAACAGTTTTTCCTCCAAGTTCAATAGTTTCGGAAATATAGGTCCATTCGCATTTCCCAAAATGATGGATTTCGACAGGGTCATGGCATCCCGAATACCCGGACATAAGATTTCCTAATAGCCCTTTTTCATTTATTATGAAATCAGTTTACCAATATTGCATTACACGAAAAATTCTATCTTTTTTGTACTTAATCGGCTCAATTCATTTAGCAGCTAATTTTCCATAAGCTCTAACTTTATACTGTGATATCGCATCATCTTCAAAAATATATTAAAATTTGTTAAACTTTGTGGTCTACAATTTGTAACATGGCGACAATTTACCTACGTAATTTTCTTACGAAATGAGAAAAATGATGTCAGAAAGTAAAAAAAGTACCTAAAAAAAAATAAAACGAAAACCTCAAAAATATTTTCCACGCAGAAAAAAGTTTTGATGACAAATAAAACATAATTTTATTTCCAACAAATTTGAATATGACAACTTTTCACATCAAATTAATAGTTTCGGAGACATATGTACATACATACATAGATCAATTCGCGTTTTCCAAAATGACGGATTTCCCCAGGGGGATGGCGTCCCGAAAAACTAAAAAAAATCAGCCGTCCCATATTTCGTTCCATAAAACGATTGTTTTTTGCTAATTCTTATATAGGTACCTACTAGTTAAAAAAAGGCTCTTTTACATTTTCGAAACTTTTCTCCTACAATTTGTAGTTTATTTTTTCAATAACAGAATTTTTAATACTGCAATTATGCAAATCGAATTTTTAAAAGAAACATTTTTAACCCTAGCGAATTTTGACTTCAACTCTCTTTTAAAAATTCAATTGTTTAAGTAGGACGTTCATAAAGTAGTTACTAAGCTTAATGCATTCTTAAAATTTTATTGATATTGAGCTCTCGTCTGAACAGACCGATGCGACGCACGCACGGACGTCTTGTCGAAAATCACTTTTTTGGATTTTTTCATCGTAATATTAGTTTTGATCAAAACCTTAAATTTGTTCTTTTACCAGAAACCAATACATACCCTATAGATCAAGTAAAAATCTTTAAAGATAGGAATGAAAAGAGGATGAAATTAAGAAACGCATCTTTGGATTTTTTCGTCATCGATATCTTATACTTACTTTTACTTTTGATGGCGCTCACAGCCCAGGATGGGCTTCGGCCTCAACTAACAAGCCCCTCCAGCCAGCTCTGTCCCTAGCTAGCCGCTTCCAGTTGCGCACACCAAGTGCTTTGATGTCGTCATCCACTTGTTTGCACCACCTGTTACGGGTTCTTCCTCTGCTGCGTACCCAATCGGGGTTGGATTCGAAGACTCGTCGGGCAGGTGCGTTGCTGTCCATACGCTTCACGTGCCCCAGCCATCTCAGTCGCTGTATTTTCAGCTTTTTCACCAGGTCAACGTCGCTGTATAGCCCGTATAGTTCGTCGTTGAATCTTCTCCTCCACACTCTTTCGAAATTATATCTGTCCAGCATATACTTCGTCTTGTCCTCATTAACCGCCAATCCCATTTTAGCCGCCTCCGATTCAATGCTCGCAAATGCGCCTGCTACAGCTCACTTCGTTCTGCCGAAAATGTCTATATGTCATCTGCATACGCAAGCAATTGAACGGACTTTTGATAGATTGTACCGCTGGTGTTGGCATGTGCGTTGCGTATAATTGCTTCAAGAAGGATGTTGAATAGGTTGCATGATAACACGTCGCCTTGCCTCAATCCTTCCTCAGCATCAAAAGAATCGGTGGTGTTCTTACCAATTTTGACGGAGCAACGAGATTTCTCCATCGTCATCCTGCACAAGCGGACGAGTTTGGCAAGGACGCCGAGACATGACATGGCTCTGATTAATTCGTCCCTTTTCACGCTATCATACGCGACTTTAAAATCGATAAAGAGGTGGTGTGTAACGATCTGGAATTCCTGGGTTTTTTCTTTTTTTCTAAAATCTGTCGGAGTGTGACAAAAAAAAACATGTGAACATGAAAACAACTATTATTTTGGCCGCAGGTTTTCAAAAATAATCTTTTAAAATAAAATGAAAATTAATTAATAAAAGGACTTCAAAATTTAGACCCAGCCTATTCTTGAAATGCAACAAAACAACTGCAAATTTGAAGTTTTTCTGTAACTGCCATTTTACCATCTAACTTCACTGTGAAGTTAGCAGCTCACTCGCTTACACCCACTATTTGATGGACTTCAAAAATGGGAATAGAAATGCAAAAATAAATGAACTGCGTTGGTCCCATGACCCTATAGGTGAAGGTTTCACCTTCATATATGAGATAGACGTGAAAAACATCTCTAATGTTTATACACTCCAATTCACTCGTTTAAATACAGATTTTTGTTTCAATAAACTTTTAACGATTTTAGAATTAGATTTAAATTATAGAATTTATTAAGTGTAATATGGGGCTCCTAACCTTCAACATCTCATATATGGGATAATCGCAAAAACAAACTTTAAAAATTGATTAAAAAATCCTATGGCTGACCAATTTTTGAAACTAGCTGACCTTTTATCAGGAGTCAGTGGCCTTTCAAATGGTATACCTTTTTTGCGAATATCCCAAAAATGAGGTGCTAAAAGTCTTATTCGACCTTGACAAAATCAATTTTTAAAATTCAATTAAACAAAAACTATGGCTGACCAATCACTGAAACTAGTTGACCTTTTATCACGAGCCGGTGGCCTTTAGAATGGTATACTTTTATCGCGAATATCCCATAAATGAGGTGAGGAGACAACGCATACTCCGAAAATTCTCAAATTCAACATTATCAGTTAGCTAAATCAATGGTAAAACCGTAGTTAAAGCCACCAAAAATACTTTTTCTCAGATTGTCCGGGAAGCCAAATATTTCAACCATCTGAAAATTTAAAAAGGATCCACCGAAATCAGGCCGGAACAGATCTGTTTATGAGTTTTTAAAGTTGAGTTAAACTGGGTATTAATAGCATACTGCGCCTCATACCATTAAATGGCCTCCCTTCTTGTGTCTATTACCCAAGCCTATTTTTTCTTTTTTCATGTCATGTCAATAGAAGGTTTACCCGCTGGGACCATCAAATTTAACTTATTTTTTTTTTTAGTAAGAACCACCTGAAGCCATTATCTTTCACACCGTATTTTGTATCAAGGTGCAGTTAAACTTAACTTTAAAAGCTCACGAGACAGATCTGTTCCAGCCTGATTTCGGTGGATCTTTTTAAGTTTTCAGATGGTTGAAATGTGTGGATTCCCGGACAGTTTGATAAAAAGCATTATTGGTGGCTTTAACTACGGTTTTACCATTGATTTTGCTAACTGATAATTTTAAATTTGAGACTTTTTGGAGTATGCGCTGTCTTTCTTGAGGTGATATAGCCATGTTCGCTAGCGGTTTGTTGTTTTTTCATCGCTTTCCCTATATCGAAGGTAGCTGCTAAGTTCAATGCTGTGACCTTCACATCGACTGCTATGACCATTGTCCTGATAGTCTCGAATTTGAGCATTTTTCTCTTCGGTTAGAGCACTTCCTTTTGGCAAAATTGTTAAATTGATGAGAAAAAGTCTTTAACTGTTGGTTATTTGATTTGTTGCATACTATTTTTAACGATTTTCTGAGCTACTTGGTTGTATTTCAAGTTGTATTTAAACGAATGACACAAAAAATAAGGTGGATTTTTTGACTAAAATTGTTGTGAGTTCAAAATTCTTCCTGAATTTTAATCCCCATATTACACTTAATAAATTATTTAATTAGATTTGTCATAATTATTAAAGGTTATAGACAAATCGTTAAAAGTTTATTGAAAAAAATCTGTATTTAAACGAGTGAATTGGAGTGTATAAAGCAAGCTATTAAAGCCTTTAACATTAAAGGAAATAACAAAATTAAATTGCTTTTGTCGTTAGCTTCTCTCATGCATTCTAATAAATCCTACCATTACCTACCAAACCTGCAGTTAACCGACTTTGTATTACTGTATTACGGACACTTTACGTAGATAATCTCTATTACCTTTATTATTATTTCATAAAATAAAACATCATACATTTATGAGCTTTTTATTTGATTATTTTGTTGGTATATGATTCGAGAAAACTCCATTCATTGTGATTGTTGTGAGTATGATTATAATATAGACATTAATTTCATCCGTTCCATTTTAATAAAATGCGGGTCACTTGGTTAGGCGTGCGTCTTTTTTTTTCAATAACGAACGTACTAAGGAATTAATTTTGAAAACTTCAAGTTGGCTTTGAAATAAAAATTCAACAACAACTGGTAATACAAAATCACCCAAATAAAAACTTTAAAAAATAACTGTTAGAAAAATCTCTGCACAGCACATTTATGTTTCAAAAATAAATAGATATTCCCTAGCAGCTCCCCGAAAATAGTTCTGCTACCGTCAATCTTGTGCAAAATCAATTTCTCTCAAACTAAGAACCCAATGAAATAACAGTTAAGTTTTTCTTTTAATTTTTATTCCGATACCAATAAATTACGAGAGCAGCTTTCCAGCATCATTCACGTATTTCATAAAATAAAAAATTAAAATTCTACTGTTATATTAAAGCACTTTTGTTCGAGAGGTATTTATTCCGGGGGAGATCCACAATAGCTGGATATTGTTTCAGGAAAACAAAATTCCCCTCAAAATTCCCGAATCCCAATAGACACCAATACTTGTTTTTTATTTTACGGCTTTCTCTAGGTTTTGAGGGAATATAAAAAAAAATCATGAGACTTTAATGAATTCATATGATTTAATGAGTTTAGGGTAAGAAATTATGATAATCATGATTTATCGTGAAATTTGGGAACACCGCTTCAATTGCCACGTGGAAAAACACAATCACAATCTTTATCTCAATGTTGTTTATTGTTATTTTCTTAAAGTTGCAAAACGTTTCAGGATGAATATTAAAGAAATTAGATGCATTGGCCCCGGCTGGGTTTCAATTGGGGTTTTGTACGAATGATCGACAAAAAAAAAAAGTCGACTTGTCGAAATGTCTACTTTTATCGACTGTTATGATATTTAAAATGCCGTCAATTTGTTTGTCGACTAATAAAATGTCGACATTATGAAATCTCAACTTGATAAAATGTCGACTGCGTTGAAAAAGTCGAGGAAAACATCGCCTAGTCAATACTTTTTCGAAATGTCGACTTTTAAAATATCGACTTTTATATGATCGACTTTCATAATCTCGAAATAAAAATAACGACTGGTGATTGAAGACTATGCGAAACCAGCCAGTGAGAGATTTTAACTGTCGACATTTTGATAGTCGACAAGCGCGCGCGCTTCTTAATATCATTCCATAAACCATAATAATAAATGTCGACTATTAAAATGTCGATTAAAAAAATGTCGACTATCAAAATCTCGACTGTTGAAATCTCAATTATTAAAATGTCGATAACAGTCGATATTTTGAAAGACGACATTTTCAAAATCGCCTTTAAAAAAAATCGGTCTAGTTTTTTTCGATATTTTGTTCCGTCGGCCTTTTAACCAGTTGACGTTTTTTCTGTCGAGATTTTGAAAGTCGATCTTATGGACTTGATGTTTTGAAAGTCGACATATCGTAACAAATACTTTCACTTGTCATTCAATTACATTACAGTTTGACAAGAAGGTTATTATAAATATAAAAAAATAAATAAATAAAGTGGGTGGCGCAACAGCCCGTGAAGAACCAGGGCCTTGTGACTAACAACTCGCAACCATTCCTGTGTGCGCATGTCGACAGAAATGGAAGACGGTTGGTGGTTCTTAATTTGTACTACTATTTCCCTTGCAGTTTTTTGTTTGTATTAGCCAACAACAACTGTCTTATCAAAGTGTGTCAAATGGTTTTAAAATAACAAACAAGAAATGGGTTAAAATATCTATAAAATCTATTCAAGTGAGACGTACTGTAGAAGCAAACAAAAAAAAACCATTAAAATGTATTTAGTAGGTTTGGGTATATCTAATAAAAGTGTGAAAAGGATTTTCTGTTTGGTAGGTGTACAGTTCAGTAAGCCAGGTGTGATTTGGTTCAAAAATACTCGTACAAATAATACAGTTTTATGGGTATATTTATGTTTTCATAAGATAACGGATAGCCGAGGTTATTTATAAATGGTGGTATTACAAGAAAACATAGCAAATATATAGAAAATATAGTTGTATGTATGTGTATATGTATACTTTGGTCCTATTTCAAATTTTTATATTGTCCCATTTATGTCGCGCACTTTGTTGTCATTGTCATGTTTGCCAGATAAAAAGAAATATCCAAAACAATAAACTACAAGTTGAAGTGTTAAACCTAGTTATCAACAGAAAAACAAAACCTACACGACATGATGAGTTAGGCTGCGCGTATAGTAGTGCGACAAAGCGATGCGACGCGAGAAATGTCTCCGTGCGAGAAAAATATTTACATTTATTCTTATAAACGTGGGCACAGTGAAGCGATATTTGCTGCGAGTGTTGCGATTTTATCACATACTTATCGCAAGCATCACGTTCACAAACTCTTTTGTCCACTTTTGCTCGAATCTCGAATACCTTCTCGCATCGTATCGCTTTGTCGCACTACTGTACGCGCAGCCTAAGAGTATGTATGGCCTACTACTTCTACCTAACGTGCCGCGTATCAGATGATGGTTTGGGTGTTCCTTCATACAAATAATGACGTAATTTTCTATGGCCACGCTGATATTTTGAAAACGGTTCAACCAATCAATCTTAAAGCACTCAATCTAGCCGAAACCCAGAGCCAGATGGGAACAAAAAATATCAAGATCTGATATAGACCGAGCTGGCAGCAGATTTTGGTCGTGAAAGGAAACCAAAAGATTTAAATAGTATAGGTAGTACTGGTAAAGGTGATAACGAATAAGTTCGTCTGCCAGCTTGTAGTGGTCCCGTTACCATGTAAAAGTGCAACTTTTCTGAAAATTGAAATCGGGTGGGAAACCATTTCAAATGCAATAAAACTTGACGCCATCAACTCCCTGATTACGAAAATGGTTTCGACAGACGTCTAGGTGGCCCCAAAACCCAGACAGACGTCCCCGAAAACGCGTTTTTAGGCTTTTGGGAAACCACCTGAAATGGGTCACAACTTTTAGCCACTGACTCCATGAGTGTGAATATGTACGTGACAGACGTCTAAGTGGCCCCAAAACCACCGACAGTCGTCCCTGAAAACGCGTTTTTTTTGAGTTTTTTTTGTCAAAATGGAAACCACTTGAAATGTATCACAAACGAAAGATTTTGAGCCCCTGAGTTTGAATATGTACATGACAGACGTCTAAGTGACCCCAAAACCCCCGACAGACGCGATTAAAGTCGCGGATTTTTTATTAAAATTTTTAGATAATTGATGTATGCCACCAAAATTTATCGCAATCGCAAGGTCTTGACTACCAGAGTACTAATGTATAAAAAAAATAGTTTTTAGTCTCATCCAACAGCTGGAAAGGCGCGAAATAAATCGCGGATTTCTTATTTTATTTTATTAGTAATAGGATTTTGAGGAAACCACTTGAAATGTATCCCAGTCAAAAGGTCTTGACCCAAAAAAAAAATTTAAATATAAGTGACAGACGATTTAGTGGCCCCAAACAACTGACAGCCGCGATATAATTCGCGGGAGTTATTATTTTGTTTTTAGTTGTATATTAGTAGTAGCTTCTTCAAATGTTTACGAATTAAAAGGTTTTGACTCAAGAAAGTGATTTTATAAGTTACAGGCGTTTGAGTTACGCCAAACTGTTGAAATCCACGATATAACTCGCCTTGAAAGATTATTATTGTTTTTTCGTTCACGGGCTTATTGCGAGAGTCTATTCGACTTTTTTCGATTCTATTAAATTTGAAATAAGTATCGCATTGCTCAGTAGACTTATTGAAATAGAATCGATTTTCGAAAATAGAATATTAAGAGCTTTCGACTAGAGCTTTAGACTGAAATGTCAAATCTCCCCTAGAGTTTTAGAAAATAAATATAGTTTGACGAAAATTTGACGTTTTTTGATGAAATAAATTGTTTTTCTTCAAAAAAATAATTTTCCATAGCGCGACCAACTGCAAAAATAAACCTGCCCTTTAGATTTTAGACAATAGATGAAAATATGAAGACATACATTTGTATAATATTATTATGGTACATACATATTTATGATAATGTGGTAGCTTGGCAGACTCCTTTGGGGTGCTGTGGTGATTTGTGCATCTTCAAAATGCACTTTCTCTTAAAGTCTTAATAACAGTTATAACAACTCGAAAAATGATTTCGCAGTTGAATGTAAAGCTCCTTTGTACCAAATATGACATTGCAGCTTCTTGTAAACGGAAATTGTTGGATCCATATAAATATCAATAAATACATCAGCATCAACTATGAAGACTTTTTGAAAAAAGTGCATTTTTATGATGCATTTTAAAAATACACAATTTCTGAAGAATGTATAATAAGTATATATAAAAATCTTTAAAAAAAATTTATTACGGTAGCAAATTTTATATTGCAGCACATTTTAAGATGATTGAGTATCTTAAAGGAAGGACACCAACTATGGATGACGATATGAACGTTCATATTGTACCAGAAGATATTCTTTTCCACTAAAATACATTCTTATTATAGGTTAAAACAAAAATTTACACAAAAGTCGATCAGAAATTCCTGATCGAAAAAAATTTATTCTAATAGAAATTCGCAATACCGATGATAGACTATAAGTCTATTCGACTTAAAGTCTATTCTCAATAGACTCTCGCAATAAGCCCTTCAATTTAATTTAATTAATAAACACCTACCTAATTAAAAGGTTTTGACTAGCTGAAAAAAAAAAAATGAAGGAAACACGTTTTGAACACACCAAACCATTCAAATAACCGATATAAGAAAGCTATGTTGAAGCGACCTTACTACAATTATGAAAACGTGAACTGATAGTGAGTGAAAATTTTCATAAGAAAAGAATATAAGCCTCTTATATCGCTTTTTCAAATGGTTTGGTGTGTTCAAAACGTGTTTCCTTCATTTTTTTTTTCAGGTAGTCAAAGCCTTTTGACTAGGTAGGTGATGTTTATTAATTCAATTAAATTGAAAGAAAAAACAATAGTAATCTTTGAAGGCGAGTTATATCGTGGATTTCAATAGTTTGGCGTCACTCAAATCGTCTGTCAGTTAAATATTCCGACTCAGGGAGTTAAGCCTTATAAATTGAGATGCATTTCAAGAGATTTGTATTGATAATCTAATTGATAAACTAGTAATAACATCCGCGACTTTAGCAGTATGGCGTAACTCAAAACGTCTGTCAGTTACATTTTGCAACTCAGGGAGTCAAGCCCTTTAAATTGAGATACATTTCAAGATATTTCTATCTATAATCTTTTTGATAAACGCGAGCTCTCAATTGGTACTGTACATAACATATGAAAAAGTTGATTATGAAAATTGGTAACATGTAAGTCTCGGGGAGTTTGGGATTTTGCAAATTTGTTTGACACTCTTTGCGTACCAAAACAATGTATTTTTGTTTTTTGTATTTATAATTCTTCTGCTAAGGATAAGGATCAAAAAAAGTACAATTGATTAAATTTTTTTAACAGCACTGTTTTCAAAAAAAAAAAAATAATGCACTGACTAGTTACTGGACGGAACGACCTTGCTCTTATACAGGGTGTTACATTAATAATGGTCTAAACTGAAACTGATGAAAGCCAAGTCATGACCTATGAGAAACTTTTCCATATACCGAATCATAGCGGTTCTCGAGTAACAGCTATTTTTTGATATTTTAATAAAACTATACTTTGAACCATTTTTTGGTCACCCCACCCTATACATTAATTGATTTTTATTTCTTACAATTTTTGCATTAAAATAATGGTTAACAGTTGTGCTAATTTTTCTGAAAAAAATCACCATTTTGCCTAGTCAATCTTGAACTTTGCTAAACTTAATTTTTGACCTCAATGTACTGAAGAGCCCCTGAACAAAACTCGTATGGCTCAATACAGGGTTTATCTTTCAAAAAAGTTGTCCATTTTTCTGTAGTTTTTTAAAAAGTATACAACTTACTAAAGATATGCTTAAATAGAAAGTTATTACAGTTTCAAAATCAAACAAAAATAAAACATTTTTGTTGAAATATTTCGATAAAATTATAATTTCACTTCAAATATAATTCCGAAAATTTAGATGTGTATTTGGAAAACTTGTTGCTTATACAATTCTATAGGAAAAATATTGAACCCTTTTTTTTCGTCGGAGCAAGAGATTTTGAGGAAACGGGGACAAAATGTGTTTTTATTTTAATGTGATATTTTAGGTGCAGTGCATCAACGCCCACGGAATTATCCCCCGCAGGTGTTTATTCTGTTAATTCCTTTTTTAAGTGGTAATAAGGCCCACCTCAAAAAAGAATTAAGATCTGCGGGTGTATTTGCTTTTTGGAATTGGCATTAAGACCCAAAACTTCATACATTTATGGTTCTTTAATACTTTTACCCAAATCACTGTTTACTACAAACACTTTGAAAGTAAACCGACTGACAACATAGGCGCCTGTCAGGTGACTGAGCATATCCTAAGCGGAACAACGGAGTCGCGTGAGCGGGACAGAGGACCCAAAAATGGAGTTAAAATCCTTGAACCCGCGCAGCGAGCCACCCAAAGTACTATTTAGTACAAAAACTTTGAAACCAGATCGACTGATACCATAGGTGCCTGCCAGATGGGGTTTATTTCCATTTTAAATTCAAATTGAAATCCGTCAGAAAAAGGGGTATTAATTCCCCATTTAAAAAGGAATTAACACCCGCGGGGGTTAATTACTTTTTGTTGGGAATAAACACCCTCGGCAGATAATTCCTTGGGCGTTAATGCACAACACCGATATTTTCCACACCGTTGCATTTGGGCACACTTGTGTCAAAATCTTTTGTTCTGACGAAAAAAAGTATCCTTATCATTTTTTTAAAAGCTTATACAAAAAATTTAGGAATAAAATTGGAACGCCAGTATAAATTAATTTTTAATAAATTTTTTTACCCGTACCTGCAGATAAAAGGAGAATGGGCATTTTTGGGTGCGCGCGGCCACGAATGAAATTAGTGTCAAATGAAAGGTCTGCTATAAGGGAGTAACTTTCAGTATGGGCATTTCGTTGCAGTGCATTAAGGAAAAGAGATATGAAGGCATTTGCAAATGCATTTTTCAAATGCGTATTTTGGGGAGATAGCATTTTCAAAAACTATCTTATGCGTTAGCCTTATTTCAAAATGTCGAGTGACACAATACGTACCAGCTCAAGATAGCCCGCGATTATTTGACTGGCCCCATATACGAGTTCAGCAGGCAACAATAAGAGATTACTTATTTCATCGCAGGTTTTTAAAAAGAGGAAACCAACCGATACTTTTAGTCAAATCGTTAAGAAAACCGGTGGCGGAGGTAGGGCATGCTTATTTAGGCTGTTTCGGTGAGAAAATGCACTTTTCCTATTGTATTTTGGTCTAAATATACCTAGTTCAGTAGGGATTTCTATAAGAATGGAGTATCAAATGACATATCTAAGATTGCCCTCTTTACACGAATGTTAGGCTAAAACATGCTTTTTTTGGTTGATTACGCAGGTCAGAACGGTTCTCAATGGCTTCGGAACCTAAGAAAGTTCTGCAAGACTATTTGAATAGAGCTTTAAATCACATGTTAGAACAACGAGTAAGGAAGCAATATATCCAAGAGAAAGACATTTGGTTGCAGCGTATCCGAATGCAGCCTAGACATGTTAAGCTCTATTTTCTAGGAATTATTATTCGTCATTTGGATTGGCCGACAAAAGGAATGTGAGAGCAGCTATTGCACACTATTACTGTTACTGTCTGAGTGGAAGGCGCAAAGTCGGATGATGCGCGTTTTTGAAAAATCTAAGGATTTTCTTAATGGTTTTGCAACATTTGTATGGCAGATTATTTAAGGTCTGTCAAGCTGCGTCGTCCACGACGGGAAACCATCAACGGGTTTCAGTGGGAAGGCATTTAAGTGCTCCGCCCGGATTGTGGTACTAAATTAGCTCAAAAAAAAGCGCTTAATTCCTGTATCAGTAGAAATTGGAATTTCCGTTGTGGACGACGTAGCTTGACGGACCTGATTATTTTTAAGAACGCGCCAAAAAAAAAAAAAATACTTAATTTTAGATTACAAACAAATTATTTAATAGCCCAGTCAAATTAGACATTGACCCGGACAAAATTTTTACAGGTATATTTTTTTAGTGGAATTGTTCAGAATAGTGTCCTTAATCAACTGGTGTAAAGTCCCAAGCAATCCGTGTTGGCGTAAGACCGCAATCTTAAAAAAATGCAGCCATCTTGCACTTTTTGTTTGTGGTTAAATCTCTGGAACTTGTTGCCCTAGAAGGACCACTGAAGTGAAGCTTAGATAGCCAAAATCAGGAAAGCTATACGAATTAGAGACCATGCAATAGGCTACTGTTTTGAATTAAATGAATTTAACAGACTAAATTGCAGTGCAAATTCGAAAAAAATTACCCATGTCCCATTAATATTTATTATAAAGCTGAATTTTTGTGGACATGTTCAGAACAGTACCAACAATCATTATGTGTAAGCTACCAAAAAATGCCTGTTGGGATTAGACCACCATTAAAAAAAAAGTACCATAATCTGTTTTTTTTTTTCGGTTTTTGCCTAAATGGGTATCTTATTGTCCTAGAAAGGCCATTCAAGCCTTAAATGGCCAGGCTTCGACTTCAAAATCAGCGAAGCATACACAAAATTAGTAACAGGTGTTTAATGGCTAAACTGTTTTGAATGAAATAACTTTAACCGAGTTAAATGCACTACAACTAGATAAAAAAGATCAGGACGCTGAAGATATTGCTAAATACGAAGGTTTCATTGTTCCGTTGTTATTTCCAGATAACGAGGAGAGCAACCGAAGCTGCTGAACAAATTTTAAAATTTCTATCACGATATTTCTTCTAACAACTTTATTTTTTTCTTCCTTAGACCAATGCTGTATGTTTCTCTGATTTCTTTTTGTTTAATAATAACCTGTTCTAAAGTTCCTTTATTTTACTGTTATAATTGATACACTTAAAAAAACTGCTCTTGGCATTTTCATATTTGTTTTTTTGAAACAGCACATATTTAATTGGTACTTTTCTGAAAATGTCCACTAAATTTCAGCTTTTTAATAAATATTTATAGAACATGGGTATTTTTTCGAATTTGCACTGCAATTTAGTCTCTTAAATTCTATTTATTCAGAGCAGTCAACAATCAATTTGTAACTTGAAGGGCCTTTCTAGGGCAACAAGTTCCAGCGATTTAGCCACAAACAAAAAGTGCAGGATGGCTGCATTTATTCAAGATTGTTGTTGTACGCCAACGCGGATTGCTTGGGACTTTACACAGTTAATTAAGGATACTGTTCTTAACATTTCCACTAAAAAATATCACAACAAAAACATAAATGTTAAAAAAGTAGCCAAGTTCTTCTATATACAAAAGCCTTTGCGTAATAAGTCAACCGTAAAAAGTAGTGAGATCTAAAAGAACGCCAAGTTCTAGGTTTATTAATGTTAAATATTAAATATTTTAAGTAGAGTTTTATGGAAGAACCTTAAAATTATCATAGGAATCTATTATTTAATGATTACTGACATAAATTGAGTTGGTTTACTTGGCAAGTTTTTTTTTATTACCTAATTACTCAAATTTGAAAGGAAAACTTTCAAGTAAACTAACTCAGTTTATGTCAGTACTCATTAAATAATAGATTTTTCTGATAATTCTAAGGTTCTTCCATAAAACTCTACTTAAAATATTTAATATTTAACATTAATAAACCTAGAACTTGGCGTACTTTTAGATCTCATTACTTATTACGGTTGACTTGTTACGCAAAGGTTTTTGTATATAGAAGAACTTGGCTACTTTTTTAACATTTATGTTTTTGTTGTGATTTCACTCCTTTTTGCAAAGATTCTTTGTATCAGGAAAAGTGGGTGGATGAAACGCCCCTGCATGGAAAAGTTCATGATTACAACTCTTTCTTTGCATACCCACGCCTGAAAACTAACCACTTTACAAAATTTCATAATCCTGCACAAATCGAAAGTGCTCTCAATATATTTAATATTAATTCTGTGAAAATGTAAAATCTAAAAAGTTTTAATTTCCCCTTTGCCTTCATGTCAAGTCCTATCGCTCTACCAAATTTCCTCACTCTACGACAATCAGAAAGTCTCTACATAGTTGATATCAATTCCGAATATATGGGCGGGTGCCACGCCTCTGAATGGATAGTCTAAAATTTTCCAATATCTCCTTTGTACTGACCACATGATCTACCAGTTTACCAAATTTTATTATTCTGCAACAATCAAAAGTGATCGATATAATTAATAACAATTCTGAGAAAATGGGCGGATACCACGCCCATTAAATGTTAAATATCAAATTTAAAAGCTTAGCCTATGTTTGCAGTTCAAGTTCTACCGCTGTAACAAATTTTATAATTCTACGACAAACAGAAGTGCTCAATTTAATTGATATAAAATCTGCGAAAATGGGCGGATGCCACGGCCTCTGAATGCAAAATCTCAAATTTTAAAATTTTGCATTTGTTTGCATCTCTAGCTCTACCGTTTAACCAAATTTGATCGTTCTAGGACAATCAGAAGAGCTGCTCATAATTGATATCAATTCTTATTCAAATCGACGGATGCCACGCCCCCTGAATGTAAAATCTCAAATTATAAAATTTTCCCTTTGCCAGCACTTTAAGCCCTACCGTTGGACCAAATTTCATCGTACCACGATAGTCAGAATTGCTCCAAATAATTTATATCAATCTATGAAAATGGGCGGGCACCACGCCCCTTGAATGGAAAATCTTAAATTTGTTTCTTTGTATACACCACAAGGCCTACCGTTGTGCGAAATTTCAAGATTCTACGATGACGGGAAGTGCTCCATAATTTTGATGATCTGTCAGTGAGTCAGTGAGTCAGTCAGTTACGGTAGATGCAAAAAGGGTGTAGTGCCAGAACTTGGCTGGGCACTACCGTGCCCTTTGATACCTGTAAAAAATTTTGTCCGGGTTAGGCCTTTTTTTTTGTCTTCTTTGACTGGGCTAAAAATATTTAGTTTTCAAAAGTTTAGTTTAGTTTTCAAAAGAAATATTTTGTTTTTTTTTTTTTTTTTAATACATATTTGGTTTACAATACCATATGAACCTACTAACTGCAAGCTTTTGAATAAAACTTTTCGCGAAAACCAAATATAATAAAAATGGTGTAAAATGTAACCCCACACTTTGTTAATTGTCTGATTTTTTTTTATCAACATCGTTGGAGCCGTTTTGGAGCAAAATAAAAATTTTCTTTTTGTCAAAAAAATAAAATGCAAGACTGTTAATAAATACACCAACAAATTTAATTTAATTTATTGTAGGGAGTGATGATGATGAAGATAGTTCCTACTATTAAGGGGCCATTCTTTTATTCGGGCCCCATTTTCAGGGACATTACAGCCTTTTTCCGTTAACGTAGCCCCTGCATTGCAGGTAATGTGTACAACCTTACGCTGTTAAAGTTTATTATAGGCCAACCCATATCAACACAAATCACAAACTTCTAAACCCACTTTAATATGTTATATTTTCATCCTATAACAAAGCTTCTATAAATAGGATTCTTTATGATGTTTATTCGAGAGAAACATGGATGGTGTTGACAATGTAGACCTATACCTCTATTATGTTTAAAATTCTTTGCACCTGTCAAACTCGAGTTGATTAGACCCGTGAATTGTTACCAATGTGAGGGAAAATAAAATAAGCATACCCTGATCTGTCATGTTATAAATTCCTCCCCCACAACGCAACGTCAACTTTATTGCTCAAGGTTGAGATGTACCTTACACTGGTAAACCACCTACACAAACTTTTTCCATGTTCCGTTTTCATTTTATAAAATCTAAAATTTTTTTTCGCAAAATATAAACATTTTTATTGAAAATTTAATAAATGTACATAATAGTTTGTTTCTCGTCATATACAGCACGTTCGCCTTCATTGGATGAATATTGTTTTTTTTTTTTTTTTCATCAATAATAATTAAATTTCCATGACAATCAAAAAGTTGATTTAATGAAAATATTCTGGAAATTTGTATACTTCTACCTATCTCATCAGGGTGGTGCTTATTTTGGAAATGTTTGAATTTATTTTCAAGATATTTCCTTCTTGATCTCATCGCCTTTTATAGTTATCATAATCATACAAACAATTCTGAGCTAAATTTCATTGAAATCGGTTAGGGTAAGCTCATGTCATAGAGCAATTATTGTAATTTTCGATAAAGAATACACCTACACCCCTATTACGGTTTTCAATTATCAACCGCTGACTACTGCTAAAATCTATCAATCAATTAAAATTTCGGTATTGTATAAGTCAGTTGATATACAAATTTTCAATTAGCCTTGCACATGCACAGTCCACCGTTTCACTCATTACTCTCCGCAAATCTACTCTCCGTCGACTAACTTTTTTCGATTGAAAGAAAAATTGACAAATATCAATAAAAACGAAGAAAATCGACATTAAGAATACCGATTTTTTCATTCACAATGGAGAATTGATACAAATTGACAATTTATCAACTATTTATTGAAGGTTGACAAACACAGAGCCGAATCAAGAAATTGATTGATAAGTAACAACTATCAATTCATGATTGATAATCGCAATTTTTTTTTTTTTTATATTCCACGCGCGCAAAAGGGGTTATGGCTACCCTTAAAATGTTTTTAACACAGCACGAGCGATTAGGTAAGTAGGAGAGGATTTAGAAGGAGATACCGATGCACATTGGTTTTGAATGTTTGCACATCGAAATGAGAGGGGAAAGTCGAATCGGGTAAAGCATTCCACATTCGTGTGGTGCGACTGAAGAAAGAATCTCTGTACTTAACAGTACGTTCGAAGATGGGCTCGAGGGTAAACTGATGGGCATTCCTAGAAGCGCGAGTATTACGGTTGAATTTTTTAAGGGGAGGAATGCAACTGGCTATTTCACTAGAGCACTGATTATAAAATTAGCGATAAAATAGAGAAATACACGAAACATTACGGCGGTGTTCGAGAGATGTAATTGTTTCTGTTATAGATCTTTCGCCTATCATTTTTAAAGCTCTCTTTTGAATTCTGTCCAACAAACTCAAGTGAGTTCTTGGAGCTCCTGCCCAAACATGAGAATTGTACTCAAGTTTTGGACGAATAAAGGCTTTGTAGATCACAGCCAGATCAGAAGGGGAACAAAATTTCTCGCATCTACGGAGAAAACCTAAACACTTAGCAGCGTTTTTGGCGATATCAAACATGTGGTCATTCCACAAAAGGTGGTCTGTGACACAAATACCGAGAACTGAGAGCTGTTCGGTTTCCTCGATGCAAGTGCCGCCCATGGATAGCGGCATTGTGGGTGGGTTTCGCTTTAACGACAGGAGACAACATTGAGTTTTAGAAGCATTAAATTCTACGCGATTTTTGATTCCCCATTGGACAATGCTGTCGAGATCAGAATTTAGTGAGCTTATCATACGCTGCCGTTCAAGTTCCACATCCGAAGGACATGGATGAGAATCTGTAAACGAATATGAGAAACTGAGGGTACTATCGTCAGCAAAACAGTTTAATAGATTAGAAGTTTCAGACAAAAGATCATTTATAAAAATAAGGAAGAGAGTCGAAGACAAAACGGAGCCCTGGGGCACACCAGCATTTATTTTGTGGATTTCAGACTTAAAACCGTCCAATACGACTTGTATTGAACGGTCCGAAAGGTAATTTCTAATCCAACGAAGAAGAGGTTGATCGAAACCAAATGCGCGCATTTTCGATCAGAGAGCTTGGTGCCAAACTCTATCAAACGCTTTTGAAATATCAAGTGCAATAATCTTACTTTCTCCAAAACGATGTAAAGATTTGTTCCACTGTTCGGTGAGATATACCATTAGATCACCAGTGGACCCATTGCTACGAAAGCCGTACTGCCGGTCATTAAGAAGCTTTCGTTCCTCGAGATATTTCTTGAGCTGGAAATTAATCAGCGTTTCCATGACCTTGGAAAGAAGGGACTAAGTGCAATTGGTCGATAGTTAGAGGGTGAAGGAGATACGCCTTTTTTAGGGACAGGCTGGACAAATGCTGTTTTCCATCCACTCGGATAGAGACCAGTAGAGTAGGACAGATGGAAAAGCTTACGCAGTGGTTTTGCCAGCATTGAAGAACACCTCTTCAGAACAATGGGAGGGATACCATCCGGGCCAGCGGATTTGTGTACATCGAGATCCTTTAGAACTCTAGCAACTGCACGAGTGCGAAAGGTAAGGGTGGACACTTTCTTACTTAAAAATACGGAATATTATAAATGTCAAAATGAGGAATGCTTGTAAATTTGTTCACTTTTCAGGACGTGTTTATTTGGATTTCGTTTAAGGAAATTTATTTAGTATGATATTTGTTAAAAATTGTTTTAAATTTAGATAATTTTAGTAAACGGTTTATAAATAAGACAAATGTAGTATCATAATATTAGGCTGTTTAAAATTTTACTCCAATGTTTTTTGATAGCCATTAAGTCGTATGTAATATATTATCCGCCATATTTAAAGATTTTGCTATCAGCTTTTCCACTTTTGTCGAATTTTTGAGTAAAAGATTGGAAATTTCAATTTCAATTGATCGGTTGATTGTGTTAACACTGAATTTCAATGAAATTTCTTACGATTTATTTTATTTTTTTTTTTTTTAATTTTCATAAACCCTCCCTTTTAGTGGAGGACGAAACAAAAGAAATTCAAACATTTCCAAAATAACCCCACCCTAATATAAAAAAAACTGACATATTTTATTTACAAGTAGGAAGAGCTATTCGTACTTTGTCCCGGTGCGGCGCGTTGGCAGGCATAGACTTTTGAATATGAAATATTTTTGATGTTTGGATAATGGTGATTGAATAAACTGTATTTGTGAATTCAATTTCAATGCGGAAAATAAGAAAAACTTATAAGCAAACAAATCTAAGTATTTTGTAATTATCAACAACTACAATACACATTTATGGGCACGTCAGAATCACAATGTGGTGTGTACGTTTTTATTTATATAATAATCTAAATTTGCTAAAAGACATATGTAATTTAAGTGGAAGGAAAGTAAGGAGGACAGTATTGAGATTGAAAAAAATATTTATATATATTTATATAAGCAAAATGGCTATAATTTTCTTAAATTTATGTCGGTATACACAAGATTTTTTTCAGAGGAAAAAACAAATTCTTCAAACTCAAATGGTTTAGGTGGTCAAATGTCAGAAGTCAGAGACTTACCTTACCTTTTACCTGGAAACTTTCATTGGTTCAGGGAGAATGAGTCCACTGGGAGACACTTTTGTATGTGTGAACTTAGATCCAATTCGAGGTGGGATTTATTAAATTCCAAACAAATCCGTTGGTTGATTTTTTTCCCTATAACTTCCAGCAAGAAAACATTCGTTAAATTTAAAGTATGAACAGTAGGGCCCCTTTCACAACAAGGAAACTGAGTTGCCATGGAACTGTGAGTTTGTATTAGCAAGAAGGACGTAAGGGGAGGGACAAAAATCTCACCTTACGCCCTTCTCGTCAACAAACTCTCAGTTGCTGGCAACTGAGTTCCCCTGTGTAGCCCAGGCAAAATGTACAAAAAATGGCCAATCTGCCAAATAAATCTAATTGAAGTTTTTTAAATGCAATTGTCTTTATTTTGGCATAAGAAATACTGTCGCGAAAGTCTATTGCCAAATCGTGTGCGCGTCAATAGTTATCCAAGGTTAAATGTCGAAAATATCAGTTTTTCGCATAACTCGGAAACGGTAAATGCTAGCGAAAAGTGTTTCATACAAAACTTGTAGATTATGCCATTTGCCATTTGTCATTTTTTGAAGTCGCAATATCTTGCAATTGATGCGTTATACGCAAAAAAGTGTGATAATATTTTCCGAAAAGTTCGTCCTTTAAGAGTAAAGAGCCAGAAACTGGTATTTTAAACTTTTGGTGTTTTTATTTAAATAATGATGTCATACAAATTATAGCGTACAGACAAAACTGTTAGTGTTAGTGTTTACATAATGTAAAAATTTTGCAAATATAATTTTTGGATTAAGCTTAGGGCTTAAAAGATATATGCGAAAACCGGTTTTTTTGACAGTTGACACTATTGACACAATATCTTGCAACTTATGATATGACTCGTGTGGAAAAAATTTTCATATTTTTTTAAAGAGAATATTATGATCTTTAAACTGCGCGTACTATTTTTTTTGACAACTTGTGCTTTTAAGAGTAAAAAGCAAAAACAAACAGAAATTTGAACTTTTTTCAAACTTAAAAAAAAAATTATATCCTTAAAAAGGTTATTTAAAAAAAAAAAATAATATTTGTTTCTTGTAGAGATTTACATAATGTACAAACTTTGTGTTCAAATGTTTTCAAGAATTTGAACCGCTTAGGAGTTATACGTGAAATTCGACCATTTTTGACATTTTAAGTTGTTTGAAATGTTAAGCTCCTTTTCGTGGCCCCGACCAAAAATGGTTCAAAAAATTAAAAAAACTTATTTATTTTGAAGTCAATAACAGCGCAGGCAACGTTGCTAACTGGGCCACTTCTAAATTTTAAATATTTGCAAATATGTAATAAAAAAATTATTGTTTTTATGGTCCAAATGTCATTACCGTCGCGTGTCTCCTCCTTGTTTCAGCGCGGAAAAATGGATTTTTTGTTTGTTTTTAAATGCATACATTTTAATTTGACTGAGTTCCAGGATTAAGAATATGTAGTTAAATACAACTTCCCTAAAAATTAAACTTATTTATTTGAAACAATTAACTTAGAAACTTTGAAACATGTGTCTCCATGTATTTGCATCATTTCCGTAAAAAAATGTTAAAGGCTTATAAATTAAAATTAACGGCCGTCAGTTTATAGGATTTAGACTAAATGAAGAAACTCATTCATGCTTTCTTTGAAATATATTAAATTAAATGAGTGGGACATCAGTTTCGTGTATAATTTTAAAGTAAGTGGTTGTATTCGTCACGTGTTTCATCAATTTCATCATTTCCGTAGGTGCATGTAATTTTAGGAAGTGATAGTAAGAAATTTTGTAACAGTCTTGTGAGGTTATGTTGCAGTTAGTTATACAAAATCAAAAAAAATATACTTTCTATTTTTCTTGTCTAAAAAGTAAAAAAAAACATCGATTTTCGTCATTTCCGCCGCCTCTATTGGGTTATGGCGATGAGAAAATGGTTACGGAAATGACTTTAGATGTGTTTTTTCTAATAAAATCATGAATTTATTGCAAATCATTAAAATTTTTGTGCATGCATTTAAAACCCCTAAAAGGCAATTCCAGACCGTAAAACTGAGTTAGGTGGGGAAGCGAAAACGTAACAAATTATTTATCTTTACTAGTTAAATGTCATTGCCCTACCACACAATCATTTCCGTAAATTGATTTAATTTAGATTTTAATAATTTTAAATAAATTCCTATAATACAATAAGTCTATCTTCTTAACGGTGGGTCGTAAGAAAAAAATAGTCAGAACTTTTTTTTTTGGAAAATGATGTAGTCTACAAGTTTGTGAAACACTTTTCGATAGCATTTACCGTTTCCGAGTCTTATGCCAAAAACCGATATTTTCGACATTTTACCTTGGATAACTATTGACGCACACACGATTTGGCAATAGACAAAAGTGGTTGATCTTTTTTGTGCGGAATCTTTAATAGTTACCGTTTTTCCAAATACAGTTCTTAAAAAAACTGATGATTTTCGAGAAATTTTCAAAAATACTTGACTTTTCCCCTTTCACCCCACAAAATCGAAAGTCCTTGCTCAAATTTAAGGTGCGTAAGACATCAAAATGAAGCTCTCCACCAAAATTCAGCTTTGTCGAAGTTATATTTGAAAAGATATTTTAATTTTATCGATATACTTGAACAAAAATGTTTTATTTCTGTTTTATTTTTAACCTGTTTTATTGGATTCAAACGGTTATAACTTTCTTTCTGAGCACCGCCTTTGCAAGTTTTATACTTTTTTTAAAAACTACAAAAAAAAACTGGATGTTTTTGAAAGACAAAGCCTGTATTTTTGCATACGAATTTTATTCATGGAGCTCTTAAGAATATTGAGGTCAAAAATTAAGTTTGGTCAAAGTTCAAGTTTATCTTCTAGTTTGTAGGCAAATGGTGATGTAAATAAACATTTTTTTATTTAGTAAAATAAGCCAAAATATTAGCTTAGGTTTTATTGTAAAAATTGTAAAAAAAAGAGTCAATTAATGACAGGGTGAGCAAAAAACTGGTTCAACTTAAAGTTTTTTTTTAAATTTCGAAAAATAAAAATATGATTCGGTATAAACAAGTTACCAAATTCTGAAAGGTCATGACCTGGCATATCACCATATTCAGTTTGGACCATCCCTTACGGGACACCCTGTATACAAAAAATTAATTTTAATGGAAACCGCTCTAACGATTTTTGAATTTTTTTTTTTTCATAAATTTATATTTATCAAACAAATCAGATGGCATACTTTTTTTAGCTCTATCTGTTTAAGCTATTTAAATAACAAATTTATAGTAAATTTTAAATAGGAGGTCCTTTGTTTTTAAAAGCTTTTATACCAATACATATGCACGTTGTCAACTTCAAGCTACATTAAAGTTGTATGCTACGAGAGCAAGTTTGTGCGACCCAGTCGTGCCCATTTGTATTTAATGGCATCAGTAAACAAGTGAAATGAGCAAAAAAAGTCCCGTTGTTTGTTTGGAAAGTAAAAACTGAAATTTTCGTATTGCAGCAGTATAAACGCACCATGCAAATCTAGTTTATGCATCATTTAATTATAAGTTTCGATATGACAACCAACGAAGCCGCGTGGTACACAATGAAGCGATGCGGAAAAGGCCAAAATTCAAGACTTTCGGTCAAGTATCCTAAGACGTAGGGCTATTCGTAAGAAAATTTTGAAATCGGATCGTTTTTTCCGTAATTTCGTACAAGATCCAGAATCTGATGGAATGAAAATGAGACCAGGCCGTCCGCAGATGCTGACACGTCGCGACAAGAGCCAAACAAAATCAATGTTGCATCTAAATTGGTGCATTGTTTGCGGAAATTTCGCTACGAATTGGGGTTAGGCGTTTCATTTTCGACGGTTTTTCGTACTTTAAAAAGCAGTGGAGTGATTGTTCGGGGCAAAATGGAGCCAGCTCCAAATCTGACAACAGCCCACAAACAAAAAAAAATTTGGAATTTGCCCTTCAAAATATGGAACGCTATTGGTAATTAATAATTAGGTAACATTTTATTATTTAACGCTTTAACTCTTCTAATTTTAAAAATGTATTAATGCCACAATTTAATGCATTTTTCTCATAAAGATTATTTTCAGTGACAAAAAGATATTTAGCCTTGATTGGCCAGACTGTTTTAACGGTTATTGGGACAAAAAAATGTAATAAATTTTGGCATCATACATTTTTAAAATTACAAGAGTTAAAGCGTTAAAAAATAAAATGTAACTTCCGGTTTTCCAATTTTGACGGGCAAGTTGTCAGATTTGGAGCTGGCTCCATTTTGCCCTGAACAATCACTCCACTGCTTTTTAAAGTACGAAAAACCGTCGAAAATGAAACGCCTAACCCCAATTCATAACGAAATTTCCGCAAAAAATGCACCGAATTAGATGCAACATTGATTGCTTGGCTCTTATCGCGACGTGTCAGCATCTGCGGACCCCCGTATCTTATTTTCGTTCCATAAGATACTGGATCTTGTACGAAATTACGGAAAAACGACCCGTTTTCGAAATTTTCTTACGAATAGCCCTACATCTTAGGATACTTGACCGAAAGTCTTGAATGTTGGCCTTTTCCGTATCGCTTAAATATGTACCACGCGACTCTGTTGTTTGTCATCTCGAAACGCATAATTGAATGAAGCTTAAACGAGATTTGCATGGTTTATACTTCTGCAATACAAAAAAATCTTTTTTTAATTTCTAAAAAACGGAAGGGAAAATAACGAGACTTTATTTTTTGCTCAATTCACTTATGATACTATTAAAGAAAAAAATATTAAGGTGTCGCTTCCATTTTCAGTTTTCTATAAAATGCGTTTTTACAGGTGCGTTTATACTCATGCAAAGAACTGTAGTATGTTGTACGTACATACATATATCAATTTTTGTGAAGAGCCACCAATTTTCGATAGCTTTCTGAATTTTTTTCGCACGAGCGACTCAAAATAAAAGATAACGCTTTTTTCAGACATAAAGAGAAATAAATAAGTGTGGGGATTTGTTCGTGGAGTGTGGTCAAAGTTAAAAGAAACACATGACGTCATCGGTGATTGTTCTCAATTCTATCCAACGAAAATATAATCGATTTCATTATTTTGTTGATGGTCGTCAGATTTCACTTCCTATTCTAATAAACATTCTCTAAGCTGGGAAAAATGACACCTTAAGAAAATAAAAAAAATCTCGCTGTAAACAAACAAATAAACAGACTTTCTTTTAACCATCAGAAGAGCAAACTAAAAACATATATAGAAAATTCGGGCATTCCTGATTAACTTTGTTTACAAATATTCGGCACATTAAGTCATAAAATGTAAAAGTCCATTGCGTCGTCCTTGAAAATATTTTTTTTTTTATTTTTCTACAAGTTAAAGCTGGAGATTTTAATTATCTAACTAAACCGAGATTAAGACAATAGATAATCCGGATCTAAAGAGGTTGTACTGTAATTTATTTACGAGTTTGAATCTTGGTTGTTAAGTGGGGTTGTAAAATCAAACAAAAAAAAGTTAAATACAATTTTCAAACTTAAATCAAGTTTCCTACCTCAAACCTCAATAATGTCCTTCATTATAATATTATAATGATATTTTTCCTGGGAAAAATTTAATGATTAAAACTTTCATTTTCAATATTGAATATATCGATTTGCACCCATTTCGTTCACTTTAAAGTTACATAAATCGTTATGTTGTATACGCCAGTATGTAAAAGACCAACCAACCAACTTGACTGAAGCATTCTAAAAGTTCATTATATATACATAATAAATGAGTATCCTATACTGTTACTATGAACAATAAACAATATAACAACTTCGAATGAAAACAGAAATTATTAATGGCTGACATTCTAGTATGTACTTAAGTTGAACAACTTCCTAGAGAATGTTTATGACTTTTGTGTTTTTTCTTGTTTGAAATAAAATTTGAATAAAATAAGTTCAACTATATAGGACTAGAGCCGACAGCAAATTTTGGGAGTGGATGTATAACCAAAATCTGAGTTTGATGGCTAATAGGTGTATATGTTGTGATATCAAAATCAAAAGTCTGACAGGTTTTGTGTTCAGCCTATGGCGGGGAAGGGGGGGGTTGAAAATAAAGATTTTCTAAATTTATTCATGTATAGTTGTATTTGATAATATAAACCAACTCAGTTTAAGTCAGCAATCATTAAATAACAGATTTCTCTGGTTCTTCAATTTTACTCTACTTAAAATATTTGATATTTGACATCAATAAATTTAGAACTTGGCGTACTTTTAGATCTCAATACTTTTTACGTCTGCCTGGTTACGCTTTAGAGTTTTTGTTTAGAGAAAAGCTTTGGTTCTTTTTTAACATTTTTGTTTTTGGTGCGTGATTTAACTTCTTTTTGCAAAGATTCTTTTTATCAGGAAAAGTGGGTGGAATAATAAGAGCCTCAATGAATCGCGCTTTGAACTTTTTCTTAATTTTGCAGTGAAATATTACAGACTCCAAAACAAAATGATATAGATGAGAAATTAGTTTGCGTGTGGAGCCTTAAATAAACTTTCAATATTTGGTACTCGGGAAAAATTAATTGGTGGCAGGTCCAATCAGAAAAGCCGTTTTGCATAAGAAAAGCGACAAACTAAACTTTAAATCTTAAAAACGGTTTTAGCAAAGAGAAAATCTAACTATATCGAGCCCAAATCCAAATCAAGATTTTCAGCCAAGATCTCAGATTTAAAAAAAGAGTTCTAGTATAAAACGTTTTTTTAATAGAAAAATATTTATAACTTTTTCATTTACTCGTATTATAATACAAGTAAACACTATGAAACAAAACTGTTTAAAATTTTGAGACCAACAAAATTGTCGTAGAAAGTTTTTCAAATTTTTGATTAAAAATGGCCTAAATTTAGAAAATATTAAATTAATTTTTTTGTTGGCCTGTAACTTTGTATATGTTATCAATAACGAACAAATGTTTATAACGTAAAATAGTAAATTTTATTCTACGCATTTAATGTCTTACAAATTTTGTAGGAATAACATGAACAGAAATATTTGGTAAAACGTAAAATCCAAGATGGCGGTAAAAAGGTAAATGTTGCGAATGCGAAAACTGAGATTTATCATATCCGATCAACTCTCTATCGAATAAAAAAAATGTGGGTGTGGTACACAAACTGCTGGGTACCCCATATATCCATATTTCAATATCTTTCGTGTCGATGGTTCCTCGAATTATACTGAGACTTGTGGCCGTGGTGTCTTATTGGCAATTCACAATCGTTATGATTCAACACTATTTAAAACCTCACATTCTACCTCTTTTGAGTTTGTTTGTGTCAAATCAAATATTTCAAAAACCTCACTCTTCACCATTTGCTGTTATATCCGACCTTCCCAGCCTATTCAATGCTATCAGCTGGCTGTTGATGCCTTCGATTCCATTTTCGATGCTGCTCAACCTTCCGACGTCGTCATAATTGTTGGTGACTTCAACTTTCCCAATCTTCAAAGGGTCCTGTCTGATGAAGAATCTTACTACATAGCCCTAAATCCCACATCCGACAAAGAAATTCTATTTACCGATTGCCTCTCAGACTTAGATCTTTACCAATTAAGTGGTGTTAAAAATAATTTAGGTCGCCAACTCGATCTCATATTTTCCTCTGATGCTGACAATTGTGTGGTATCCGCTTGTGATCATCTACTCTCTAAATTAGACTCGTACCATCCCCCTCTTTTCCTTTCTTTTTCTTACGAGTTTTCCCAAAAACCCAATGTGTCTGAAAATCCACTGACATTCAATTTTCGGAAAGCTAACATCCCTAAACTCAACGGCTTGCTTAGATCTATTGACTTCAATAGCATCACACTCAACGCTGACATCGACATCGCCCTTCGCAATTTCTACTCTATTGTTCTTAACTGCCTTACTTCCTCTGTCCCTGTGGTTCAACAAAAAAGCGCAAATTCATCTCCTCCCTGGTACAATAGTGACTTGCGGTCTTTAAGAAATAAAAGAAATAAACTCTGGCGGATTTACCTAACATCTCAATCCGTCGTCGATCTCTCAAATTATCAGAACGCCAACTCTCTTTTCTCTGAACTTTGTGATTTTCTTTACCAGGATTACCTAAATCGAATGCAATCTTGTATTATAACAGAACCCAAAAGATTCTTTCATTTTATCAATGCTAAAAGAAAATCTGATAGCTACCCGTCTACCTTAACTTATATGAACTCTAGCTCCGATGATCCTAAAATAGTCGCCAATTTATTTGCCCAATTCTTCCGACAATCTTTCTCTGATACCGACCTCAGGCCTGACTTAGAATACTCCTCCTACTTAAAATCTTGTAACCAAACTTCCTTAAACTCCATTACCATTTCATCGGCAGTTGTTGAAAGCAAGATTAATAATCTAAAAGACGATTATTCTGCTGGTCCTGATGGGTCCCAGCCATAATCTTGAAAAAGTGCTGCTTACACTTAGTTAAACCCCTGACTGCTCTTTTTCAACTTACACTCTCGCTTGGAGTTTTTCCTGCTCTTTGGAAAAACTCTTTTATAATCCCAATCCATAAAAAAGGACCCAAGAAAGAAATTTCCAACTACCGCCCTATTGCTAAGTTATCATGCATCCCTAAGCTTTTTGAAAGTATCGTCTATGATACAATGCTGTTCCACTGCAAGCATATAGTCTCCCCAAACCAACACGGTTTCGTCAAGGGCAGGTCTACTACTACTAACTTGTTAGAATTTGTTTCAGGAAACTTATGCTTTCTTGAAAACGGTAATGAGGTCGATGTTATTGCAACCGATCTTAGCAAAGCCTTTGAAAAAATTTCCCATTCTTTGATCCTTTTCAAGTTGAATGCCCTAGGATTTCAACCCATCTTCCTTTCATGGGTTCAGTCATACTTAAAAGATCGGCAGTATAAAGTAATCTTTAGATCCTCTGAATCTGATCCCATCCTTGCAACGTCTGGCGTCCCGCAGGGAAGCCACCTTGGCCCACTGATTTTCATCTTGACTATCAACGACGTCAACTGTATAATAAAAGACTCTTTTATATCAGTTTACGCCGATGATAAGAAAATCTTTAGGTGCATAACATCCCCTGCCGACTCTATTCTACTACAAAATGACCTTAACCGATTTTCAACCTGGTGCCTTAAAAACTTTCTTGAGCTCAATGTTAACAAATGTCAAGCTATCACCTTCTCCCGTAAGCGCTTTTCACTCCCTCCTAGGACGTATTTAATCGACAATGTGCCAGTCCCCTCGGTTGATGCACTGTGCGATCTAGGAATTATCTGCGATAGAGAATTGAATTTTCGTTCTCACATTGATAAATCCATCAAGAGAGCTATCTCCGCACTGGGCTTTGTGAAACGATGGTCAAAGGAATTCTCCGACCCTTATGTCACTAAATCTCTCTATACCACATTTGTTAGGCCACTCCTCGAATATGCAAGTCAAGTCTGGTAACCTTATTACCTTAATCACTCTCAGCGAATTGAAGCTGTTCAACGTAGATTCCTTCGTTTTGCCCTCCGGGGCCTTCCCTGGTCTAATGCACATAACCTGCCTCCCTACCAACATCGTCTAAAGTTAATTAATATGGACTCCCTCGAATTTCGCCGCCGAGTGGCTGATATTGTGTTCACCCATCAGCTCTTAGCTGGCAATATCGATTGTCCAGCTCTTCTTCAAAAAATCTCCCTGCAAACAAATTCCAATAATCTCCGATCCATACCTCTGTTCCAAATCAAGTTTCACCGAACCAATTACGGTAGCAACGAACCTATAAACCATATGCTACGTACCTCTAACAGCGTGCACAACCTATTCTACTTCCATCTAACCAAAGACAGCCTCAAAACCTCCCTTTACCGTTCCTCGCACCTTTCCTAGCCATAATCTTAAGTTAGTGTAAGTTTTTAATGTTAATCTTTAAGTTAGTATGTAACTTTTTGCTTGTATTAAGCTAATAAAGTGAAACAATCTCTTGGAGGCGGGAGGGGCCTTTGTCCCCTCTCCCTATGGGCGTTTGTTGCTATATATAAAATTTTATAATTGCACTGGACTTATATGTAGATTTTATCATAATTTCTGTTTCTTGACCTTTATTATAATAAAGCCGTAATTTTTTGTTATAAGGAATTCTGTTTTCATTTTATTTCAACATAACACTTACATATGTACTTAGTTTAACCAAACCAAACTTCCTGACAAAATAAATTGAAAATTCTAATTAAAATTTGTACACTCTGGCGTATAAGTACTTTTTTTGTATGCGCATCTTACTAACTCTTTAATATTTTTGTTATTATTTAATAACTTTATTGTAACATAAGCCGTGTTTATTGAGAGAGAGACTATCAATTTAGTAAAAGTTTTACACGGAAAACATAAACAAAATTCTCTTTAATAATTTGTTTTGTTATTGTTTGGCGTGTAAACATCTTGCTCTAAAAAAACTATAATTTAATGCAAAATGTTCACTTTGAATTAATTTATTTCGGGCGACTTTCCATAAGGGCGCACGCCTAGAATTTTGATTTTTTTTACAGTGAGCTAAGGGTCCCTATAGAATAGCTTTAAGATATTACGGTGAGGAAACACCCCTAAATATGATTGAAAAATATTTTAATTTTTCGATTTTGGCATTTTTTTCACACTACTCCAGTTTCCCTTAAACTAGCACACATTTTTACATGCGAAAACTTTTTTTGGGTAGATTTAATAATTTTATTTTAATATAAGCAAACTTTTATTTCAATTTTTAATAAATACCTATTTAAAGTTAGAAAAATGCATTCAATATGTATGAAATCTGCGGCCACTGAATAATCTAGTTATACAATTATTTTGACAGTTCTAATACTCAACAACTTCGATATGGTAAGTAGGTATTGTGTGATGTATTTATTTTGTTTGGGATATTTTCTTGGGAAATGTTTTGCGAATTAGTATGTTTTTTTTTTTTTTTGATTAAAAGTACTTTTTGTGTCCCGCTTCGCGGTTTCACGGATTGTAACTCCCTTTTCGGGTCGTCTGTCCCGCTCACGCGAATCCGTCGCTCCGCTTAAAGTATGCTCAGTCGTCTGGTAGGCGCCTATGTTGTCAGTCGGTATGTTATCAAAGTTATTCAAAAAGTTGTTTTAAAAACTAAAATTTAGTTTTTGAAACTTTATGTTTAATAATCCCTAAAAAGTCCCAAAAAATCTACGTATCACAACACTAACCATAGAAAAAAAGTATTATACCGTCATTTGTGTATGGTATAAAGAACTCTGTCAAATCAAACAAACGCAGTTAATGACGTTCATTTTGCATGAAAAATGAAAACTTTATAAATTAATTAAAAATATAAATCAAAGTTTCGTCGCTTTAAAATTATTATATTTATAATTTTAATTCATAAATCTACCGAATAAAATTATGAAAATTCGTGCGCCCTTAAAGGAAAGTTGTGCTATTTATTTTATTATAAAATATTGTTTGAAAATAAAATTATTCAAATTGCATGTCCTTGTCAAATTCATTGAAGTCATGCCGTTGTTCGCTTGAAGTACAAAACTTTCAACTCTTTTCACTTATTATATTAACTGACCATCCAATTATAAACTTCAAAATAATTTAAAAATCTGGTACCCGATCACACACAATACCCTTGAAAGCACCAACAAATTTGTTTAATAAAAACCAATTTGATTATTGAATTTAAGTAGTTTATGTAGGTATGTATATGTGTATTATACCCTTCAATTATTGTCAATTAAAGGCCACAGCTTTGAAATTATCCTATTTATTTTCAAAAACAGTCTTTTTTTTTATCAAGCAAACAGCCTACATCATGAGACCCCATCTTTTCCTGTTCATTATTGTAAATGTTCATTACTTGCTTTGACGGCTAGATAGAGACGTGGGCAAAACCTTTTTCAACAATTTTATAATTCAAGCAGTTCCATTGAGAAATTCTGTAGAAAATCATACCGTAAGTTTTTCGAAAGCATATATTTATACATACATACAGGGTGTCCCTTTATTCGTCCATAGTATTTTAGGGCATGATTCTTGGGTGTATTCTAAGAAAAAAATTGTTTTACAGTAGGGACCTATCTCCAATTTTGATATCATTTATCGGGGATTTAAGAAAAGTCTTATTTTGGTGTACCCTGACCCATATTAACGGTAATTGCGCTGTTAGTAATAATGATACTTCATTTAGCCTTTTATTTTTAGAAGAAATGTTAGCCTTTGTAACTGCGTTTAAATAAATTTTATATCTTTTCTCAGTCTTAAGATATTCAGTTTTTAGACTGTTCCATTATTCCTGCCCATACTAATTTGTTGACTTTGAAGTAAATTTTCTCCATAAAATGCGTAATCAACATGACGTTTTAATAATTTATACTTAAAATACTAAAAATTAAAGTCAGTAATAAGTTTACCTAAAAACCCATAGATTTTATAATAATAAAGCCTCCTCAGAAGTGAGGCAGTAGGTAGGATCATTAATATCAATATCAGTGAAATAAGAAAACGGGCTATAGCATGCATACAAAATCAAAGAGGACTCATTTGAACACCTGTTATAACTGTTTAAGTTCACACATAAAATAAAAATTATCGATTACCACACAAATCGTTTTTTATTCATAGCTTTTCGAGCTTAAAGATAAAAAAACATTTTTTTTTTAATTTTACCTGCCGCTGTTTTTTTTCCAAAATATCATAAAATCTATGGGTTTTTCGGCAAACTTGTTATACTTTATTTTTAGTATTGTTACATACATTAAAAAAAACTATTAAAACATCATGTTGAATACACAATTTTTGGGGAAAATTCACCCCAAAGTCAAAAAACTAACGCATGGGCAAGAAAAATGGAACAGGCTAAAAACTTAATATCTTAAGGCTGAGAAAAGATATAAAATTTATTTAAACGCAGTTACAAAGGCTTCTAAAAATTAAGGCCTAAACGAAGTTTCTATCGTTATCACTAACAGCGCAATTACCGTTAACATGGGTCAGGGTACACCAAAATAAGACTTTTCTTAAATCCCCGATAAATGATATCAAAATTGGAGATAGGCCCATACTGTAGAACCCTTTTTTTCTTAGAATACACCCAAGAATCATATACCAAAATACTATTGACGAATTAAGGAACACCCTGTATAAGCAGATGCAATGAAAACATATGGTTGCTCCGGCTCAGAAACAACGGCGTATACAGGGGGGTCACGGGGTCATGTCCTCCCCCCCTTAAACTAAAGATAATTTTGTTGATCTGAAATAATTATTTAGTAACCACATAGAAAAAAAGCAAAATGGTGACCTAGAAAGCTAATAGGATTTTCGATTGATAAATTCAGAATTCAATAAAGAATTAGAATGTTGGTAACTTAGAATTTAATAAGATATTTAATTTTCATGGTACCCATCACCTATCATATTTTGTATTCAATCGATGATACTGAGATTTTCTTCCTCGTACTTCAAATTTAACATAAGAACAAACTTCTCATGTGATAATACATTCAAATCTTAAAATATATGCATTCATAGGTTCCGTTTTGACATGACAGCTAAAACCTGTTAAACCAAACAGATATCAAAGTCCGAAGTTGTTTCCAAATTTTCACTCAGTAAAGTAAAAACTAAGAAAAAATTGTGTTCCAAATATTCTTTTTCATTTCTGATGTAAAATGAACGCAGTTGAAAATTAATTGGTACATTTATGAAGTTCATTTTTTTCTTCTGAAAGTGCATAAAGTGATGACAAGTTTTTTGAAGCTATTGTTTTCATTTTCAATAGTGAATATTTATATTTAACTATTAACTTAAATTTCGGAAACAGAAAACAGTAAAGTATCGTTATGATATTTATTTTATTGTTTAAGTAGGTAACTTTTCTAGCGATTTTAAACAAACACAAATCATATAAAAAATGCATTTGTTTAATAAAATGATTATATTAATTTGTTACAAAAGCCATTTTTCATATGATTTGTGTTCGTTTAAAATCGCTAGAAAAGTTATTAAAAAAATAAAATAAATATCATAACAATACTTTACGATAGTTAAGGTTTCAAAGTATATGTACAAAAATTTGCCCCAGCTTAAATGTCTAACTTTGACCACAGCACCTCACTAACATTTCAGCTTCGGTTCGGCTTAATAGAACTTCTATTAAGCCGAACCGAAGCTGGAATATTAGTTGGGATTGATGCAAAAATTTCCCGGTGCACTTTATTAACATTATCTCTTAAGTCTAGTACGCTGCTGATGCGAAACGACAAATCTCATACAAAAATGACACAACATAATGACATAAACGAAAAATTTCATTCTGCTTTTCAATGAGCGAAATCAATAATTATAGCAGATTATTTGAAGAAATCTACACCCTTTTTTCGCACACAATTAATTGACCAGCCCATTAATTGTGCTCGGAAAAATGACATTTCATTGGTATTCTTGTTTGTATTTGTTTTTTCTTTTATTACAGCATGGCTTCCTGTGATTGTTTTCGCTTTGTGTTTGTTTTTTTGTTTGTAATTGGTGACACTTTCAAAGAGAATTTTTTCGCTGTGGTTTGCGTAAGCATTTCACTGCCGTGTTTTATGCCGAAACTATCAGACCGATTCAAATTGGGTATCGATATTTAATATTCTAATGTTCTAGAGAGTACTTGAGTCCACATTTGTATTGCAGTTGGATCATTTTTTATATCTGTCAGTTTAGCTCAAATCTACTCTGTTTTTACAGCTTTCTTCCAACTTCAATGCTGTATAGCAAAAAAAGATCTAATATCAGAAAGTTTTATATAGATGTCATCTTGTGAAGAATTTTATAACAAACTAATTTTTTCTTGATGTTTTTTTTCCTAACATGCATATTTCCAAATTTATATAGGAAAATAAAAAAAATACTTTTCTGCACACTTTTGTGCACGTTTGGATTTTTCCTGAACACAGCACACCTTTTTTAATGGGAGCAACCTCATATTCTCATTGGTAAGGTATAATATTTGTGATCGAATCCCACAAATATCTAAGAAACTGTATGTTACCTCCACATATCTGTGATTCAGTTTGATCCTTATTTGTCTGGACTATCAAGCGAATTCAAAAATTTGTTTCCTCAGTATTTTGACAGCTTAACTGAGATTTTTCTCTTTGTTCATACTAAAGATTTTCAAAGCTTTTAAAATGGACTCCAATCGAGTGCGTTTGTAAAAAAATATTCACCTATTATCGTGCTAATTTGTTAGAAATGATCGTAAAAATGTAGTATTACATATGAAAACTTAGTATTACATTCGTAGTCTGCTATTTCACGCCGACTTTTTATACTTAACTGTTTTTGAAATTAAATGAGTTATGAGATATCAACGGTTTTAATTTATTTTAACTTATTTTTAACATAGGTAATGTATTATAGTGTAGTTAATTAATGACGTTTTCCCTTTTCTTTTATATACCCACAGTAAAATATGAACAAACAAAATATAAGGCACTTGACTTTTTATAAATATTAGTTTGTATTATTTTGTTTGGGCGTGACCCCCCCAAGGAGTAAAGCTGTATACGCCCCTGCTTAGAAAGGTGTGCTCTCTTTTACAAAAAAAAAAAAAAAATCGAAACGTGGAAAAAAGGTGCAAAAACTACCCCATGTTTTTGGTTATTTTGTAAATTGGAAACACAATCAAAAGAAAAAAATTGTTTTTGATTAAATTCTCTACAACGCCATATTTCTTAAAAACGAAAACTAGATACATAGCAATGAAGTAGCTTTGCATCGCTTAACTGAAATAGCAATTCAAAATTATAATAGGTGTGTTCAGGAAAAGGAGATCTGAGGGCCTCAGCAATCTCAGTTGCCTGAACAGGATTCCTCAACAAATATCTCAGTCTGGCTGTCAAAATACTGAGGAAAAAAAGTTTTGGATTCGCTATCCTAGCTTTTGGCGGGGTAAAATCTCCGATATTTCTGTTTCGTGAACAATCCTAATAGCTCTATAAAAAGTTGACCCGGTTAACAAATTATATACACACACAACTGTATTGCAAGGGTAGAGCGGTAAGACTTAAATTTAATTTGTTAAAATTTTCACATAAATCAATCAAGAAAAGAACAGAGATTATATTATACTTAAGAGATTAAATAAAAATCGGTCCAGCTGTTCTTCCTGCAGTATGGCTTACATTAACATTTATGTGCGCACAAATTTACATACACATACGAATCCTAATTCCTATAACGAATTATGTACATACGAGTGACAAAATTGTAGCTAGTATAGGTACCTTTTTATCAATTCAAAAATTATACAAAATTATCTTCAAAAACATAAGGACTTCACATCAACAAAAATTAATAACTCATCGCAACATACCTTATGTGTCGGTTATATCCCTTTATCTATAAATAATGATGATTTCAAAATAATTTTCTTCCAATATTTTGTGTTGATGATGCTCAGTTCTACTATTTCTGGTCCTTAGAGAAGCTTATGAAGTTAGTATCTATGAAGACACGAGTCGAGTATTCCTTATTGCAAATAATCCGAAAGCTGTTACACCATGCGAAGGATTAAGTTGGTTTGGTACACTTCACTCTTTTAACTCTAATTTTGGAACAAGTATTTTTTCTTAGGAATTATTTGTATTCACTCTGTGGGATACACACATCACAATATTTTTAGCATCCAGCGTTTTCTCATTTATATTTTTATATTTTTCTTATAGATAAATAACTAATTGGTTAATTAGCAAATAATTACACATGTGGAGCATGCTCGGGGCGATCTCATAATTTTCACCGTCACACCATTTAAGGCCTGCTGGATGCGAGAACTATAATTTATTTAATCACAATTATACTAATTGCAATAACAACAAACACACACTCAATTTTTGGAAGGGGATGTAGCCAACTGAATGATGGCTTTAAATATAACACAAAAAAACAACAACAAGGGACGTGGTGTATTTTCACACGCACTAAATCACATTCAATTACTTTGTCCAAGAATCCTTGAGGGAAAAACGGTGGCGGCACGGCGCGCGGGCGGGTGCGGTGACGCGGTGAAATACTGGAATCCAGCTGCTTTTATCTGGGTGTAGAAGAGGAAAATGCTGTCTTGAAATCAAACTCACTTTTCATACACCTTATTTGTGTGTTTAACCACTCTAAAAGGATGATAAATTTGTATGCAAAGTAAGAATCCAATTCACATTTCCCATAGAAAACCACATTTTTACACCTCACAAGTCACAAACAGGCATCAGTGCCCCAAGAATGAAATGGGACTTTTTAACCTTGTCCCCATACCATTTTCGCCTTGATTGATTAAAATGCGAAACAACAAAAAAAAACGGCAGGAAGAACCAGCAGTACTGTGGCAAGCAACCTTTGACAACAGGATATTTGAAAAAGACCCGATATTTTACACGAATTAACCGACTTGACTAAAATGCATCTAAATGGCTTGAACGATTTCGCAGAACTAAAGTTCCTGGCCGGAACGGAGCAAGGTTTTTCGTTTGAGAAAGATTCCGTATATTTGATTTGATCCATTTTGGGGCGAAGAGAGCAAAAAATTTGTGTTCTCGGGAGAAAAAGTGAAAAACATGCGCAGATTTATATGGAGCTGAAAGTTCCACCGTGGAAAAAACTTTTATATATTTTTGTTGCTTTGGGAAAGAGAGAATTTTATTATGTTTACTCTATTTTCATTCAATTTTGTGGATTTGTTGGTTTTTAGCTGATGCGATGGCGATGTTTGAATGAGTTTTGTTCAAATAAAATCAGAATTTTTGAGACTACAAATGATGGTGAGCCATTTTGAACAGCTGTTATTTGTGTATGTTTAGAGAATCCGAGAATGGGAGAGGGGTAGGACCTAGGACCAGGAGTAGGAGATAGGAGAGGAGCCTACACAAAAGTGTGATAAGAATTTTATTGGAAAATTGTCCACCGAAGACAAATAAAATAATGAAATGAAACATGTACCTATCTATATGTACCTACGTATATCTAAAAAACTTAGAAAAAATAGGGTAAGTCATAATACATACATATTTCGAACGAAATAGGGTGATCGAAGTTTTACTTAAGTCTATTTTTTGCTCAGTTATAGTGATTCGTATTCTTTTTTTTTGTATTATATGAAGGGGATTTTTGATTAAACAAAGTGCGAGCGTTGGGAAAGTAGGGAAGGCTCGTATTAATAAATAAGAGCATTTAATTTCACTAACAATAAAGGATGTAGGTATAGGTAAATGTTTTTAAAGTTAACGACTTGGTCACACGAATTTTCTCTTATGAGTTCAAGTGGATTAGAATTTTAAAAATTCTATGTCAGTAAGTGGTCAAAAAAGGTCAACTAGTTTAAGAAATTGGTCAGCCATAGAAAATTTTTAATCAAGGGTTACATTTTTCAAGGACACCAACTATTTTTGGCACCTCATTTATGGGATATTCGCAGAAAAATTATACAATTCAAAAGGCCACCGGCTCGTGATAAAAGGTCAGCTAGTTTCAGTAATTGGTCAGCTATAGGTTTTTTTAATTAATTTTTAAAGTTTGTTTCAACGTCACAGTATAAGACTTTTAGCACCTCATTTATAGAATTAAAAAAAAAATAGTATGCCATCTAAAAGGCCAGTAATTGGTCAAAAAAGGTCAGCTACTTTCAGTAATTGGTCAGCCATAGATTTTCTTTAATAATTTTTTTAAAAACATTCAAGGGCAAAACTATTTTTAGCACCTCATTTATGGGATATTCGAAAAAAATATACACCATCTAAAAGGTTACATAGACCTCATAAAAGGTCAACTAATTTCAGTAATTGGTCAGCCATAATTTTTGTTTAATTTAATTTTTAAAATTTATTTTTCAAGGTCGTATTTAGCACCTCATTTATGGGATATTCGCAAAAAAGTTATACAATTTGAAAGGCCACCGACTCCTGATAAAAGGTCAACTTGTTTCAGTAATTGGTCAGCTATAGGTTTTTTTTAATGAAGACTCTTATACTGTAACCTTGTAACAATCTTTAAAAATTCATTAAAAAAATCCTCTGGCTGACCAATTACTGAAACTAGCCGACCTTTTATCACGAGCCGATGGCCTTTCGAATTGTATACATTTTTTTGCGAATATCCCATATATGAGGTGCTGAAGGTTAGGAGCCGAGATTTCCTCGTGAACAAATAATTTGTATGTAAATACTATGTAATTTTTCTGAACTTTCTTTTCAAGAGTAGAGGAAAAGAAGACCAAAACAAAGATGTGAATGTGTGGACAAAATTGTTGTCTTCACCAAAAAAACATCGTCTGTATCAAATGCCTCCCAGATTTACCTACTATTTTGATTTCTTAGCTGCTGATCATTACTTTTTAAATTCTTTTCGTTTGAATGTTTAAAAATGTAGTTCATATTCAAATAAACTAAATGTTTGGTATCAAATATGTTTCTTCTATTTTTAACCGTGGAGTTCGAACGAACCCCAAATTTGATTCGTCACTTATTTTTAGTAAACAATTCCAGAAAATTTTGTAAGATCGCTGTGATCAAAAAAAGGCGACAAAATAACGAAAACTACGTTTCGATAACTTATATTTCTTCCCACGTAGAAAATATGAGCCTTCAAACATTGTCTGGGGCTCGCACGAACCCTATGATTTAAGCTAGGGTTGTAGAAAGTTTGTTGCAGTGTTACTCTTTGTTTAACTCATCAGAGTAAGTTCAAGACTAAAAAAAAACAAATTAAAGGCATTGAGTATATGTTATAAAAGAGCAGTAAAAGTTGCATAAAGATTTAAGGCACGAGTACGATAACATTGGCGCCAAAAATTGATAACGTTTTTTTGTATAACGGTAGAAAACTAGCATTTTTTACTATGGGAGGGGGGTCTATCTCACCCCGTTTAGGAGCTAGGGGCATTTTAGAACAAATGACTTAAGATGATAAACAAAATATCAAAAACACAACGGCAACACTTATAATGAAGTACTTTACCGGTTTTGAATGCCAGAAATATGTTCTTTAATCCTGAATTTAAGTTGAATAATTCATGTGAGCAGTTTTCGAAAAATTTGCATGCAAACTCAAAAGTTTAATAAAAAAAAAATTAAAAAAAAAGTTAAGACAATTTTTTTTTTTTCAAAGTTTTGAAATAAAGTACTAAATTGTCTTCTGATGTTCAATGCTTATATCAATTCTGAATCAAACACAAGAAACCGAATGGTTTCATGTCTTGAAGTTTTTGAGAAAATTGAAAATTACTAAAAGTACTTTTTTATGAGATTTTTATTTTTGCTTGCTCACATAAATAGAGTATGCTAGCACCCACCATTCCTTCGCGGCGCATAAACCGTGAGTTATGTTGCCCATGTATTTTGAATGTACAGTGTTTTTGTAAAATATATTGGTTCTTTAATTAATTTTGGGCGATTTTTCCAAACCAAATTTTAACGGAATTTATTGTCAATAGTTTTATTTAACAATAGGTATAATTGATGGCCCGCGGGTTTCAAGGATTTTAACTCCCTCACGTGACTCCGTCGCTGGGTTTTCCGCTTTTTTAACTCCCCTTTTAGGGCCTCTGTCCCGCTAATTTTTGATTTTTAAAGTATTTTCCTTTTTTTCAAAAAAAAAAACTACTAACACAAGTAACTTGGTTGAAATAAATAAAAAGTTACTGGCTTTCAGAAAAACCTATAATTTTAGCATTGTAAGTGTTGCCGTTGTTTTATTTTTTTTTAAGTCATTTTGTAGAAAATTGCCCGTCTAAACAGAGTGGGATAAACCGACGGCCCGTGAAACAAAATGATTGTATTAAGTCCCTCTACAAAAATCCGTTATTATTTTGATGCACCGTAGTTATCGTACTCCCCCACATTAATCCTTAAAGTGAGATCACCGTTAATACCAACAAATTATAAAAAAGTAGTTAAAGTAATTTTCAATTTTCTCAAAAACTAGAAGACATATAACCATTCGGTTTCTTGTGTACGATTCAAAATTGATATAAGCATTGACTTCTGAAAGCCAATTTAGCACTTAATTTCACAATTTTTAAAAACCTGGTCTTAATTCTTTTTTCCATTTTTTTTTCAAAGTTTTGAGTTTGCATGCAAATTTTTCGAAAACTGCTCACATGAATAATTTAATTTAAATTCAGGATTAAAGAACATATTTCTGGCTTTCAAAACCGGTAAAGTACTTCATTATAAAAGTTTCCGTTGTTTTTTAAGTATTTTGCTTTCCGTTTTAAGTCATTTTTTATAAAATGCCCCTAGCTCCTAAACGGGGTGAGATAGACCCCTCTCCCATAGTAAAAAAAGTTAGTTTTCTACCGTTATACAAAAAAACGATATCAATTTTTGGCGCCAATGTTATCGTACTCTCCCCAGAAAATTTGATGTTTCGTTTCTGTTAAAGTTATACCTACCATTAATGAGATTTAATTGAATTTACGAGATATCTAACTACCTTTTACATTTTGATAGATGTTTTTGAACCCCCTCACATTTTAATTAATTTTATATTTGAAATAACATCGATGGTGAAAGACAAGCAGTAGGTTTATAGGTTCATATTTTAATTTAAATCATTTTTAGTTTTTTTTTCTGAACTTCTATAAATTTTAATCCTTTAATCATAACTAAGCTTTTGTTCGCAGTCATTCATCCTTAACATTGCACAAATATACATCAGGGAGCTAGGTAATGCAATTAAAAATAGATAAAGCATCAGACAGTGATGCATCCCAGTTCATATCCATTATGGGCGTACGGTTTATGTACCTACATAAATATATTAAAAGAGTTTATTGACTTTCAGCTTTCAGGTTTTTATAGTCATGGCAAAAGCTCATAAAAACACAGCACAACTCGGCTTCTGTTTCTATGTTGAAAGCAATAGCCTCTGCGGTAACTTTTATTCATAGAAAAAATAACTAAAAAAAAACGGGAAAGAAAATTGCGAACCTACCATCATCAGAGGGAAAATAGAACGGGAAAAATCAGGAAAGAAAAGCAAATGCAGACTTAAAAATCCTAGGGATGTGGATATATTCATTATTTTTATCCTCAGAGAAGGTTTATTTTTTGTCAGTATAGAAATACCTACGCTGACAAAGTTGTATTTTTACTTTACAAATGAAAAAAATGATAAAAACACACAAAGTTTAACAATTAAATGTATGAATAAAAATGTTACATAAACTAATGGCACTATGTTATATGCGGGACAGACTTTGATGGAGTAAAGGCATTAAGAAACTCCAGAAGGTGTTGCTTAAAAATTATTTTTACTTTTGAATTCCTTGTGGAAAAGGATTTAGGTGTGTATGTCAACGCAGGAAAAAAAAATAGAAAACAAATGGTTTTTGTTCGTTTTTTTACTACCGCGTTTTATTTCTTTCAAAACTTATGTTGAGCCAGTCGACAGGAATGTGGAGATAACAATAAAACTCGGGAAATACTGAGAAATATAAAAATACTAGCTGACCCAGCGAACTTCGTTCCGACAAAATTCGTTAATGAAATGAAATTAATAATTCTGAGCCTGGCACGTCATGATCATGAGGCTTGTACATCAAGCCTCATTTGCCATTCGGTCAATTCAAATTGTTAATTGAAAAATTCTATTAGATATCGGGTTTTTCAATAAGAGCGCTACAAAAGCCATTATGTATGGAACTCAATTTCTTTTGCATGTCCACCACGGGCACGCTTGCAGAAGTCCAGACGCTGAACCCAATTTTCGACGGTTTTCAAGCATAAATCGGCCGATAGTGCTGCAATTTCACGTTCGATATTCGTATGAAGTTCATCAATCGTCGCTGGCTTTTTGGCATAGACCATAGACTTGACGTAGCCCCACAGGAAATAGTCTAACGGCGTCAAATCACACGACCGGCGCGGCCAAGGGACTGGACCATTTCGTGAGATAACACGTTCTACAAACTTGGTTTCCAATAAATTGATTGTGACATTCGCTGTATGGCTTGTGGCGTCGTCCTGTTGAAACCACATGTCCTCCAAGTCTATATCATCCAATTGGGGCCAAAAATATTCGGTTATCATTGAACGGTAGCGATCCCCATTCACAGTAACGTGCCGGTCTTGATTATCATTAAGAAGTACGGCCCAATGACGCCGCCGGCCCATACATTTTTCAGGGTGCAATGATGACTCATGGAGTACGTGTAGATTGCTGCCTGACCAATACCGCATATTTTGATTATTGACGAAGCCATTCAGCCAGAAATGAGCCTCATCGCTGAAGATGATTTTTCGATGAAAATCCGAATCATTTTCAAGTTGTTGCTCAGGCCAATTCACAAACAAACGACGCTTCTGGTGGTCAAGCGGCTTCAGTTCTTGCGTCAATTTAATCTTGTAAGGATGTAGGCCAAGATCATTTCGCAAAATTTGCCACAATGATGTCACAGAGATGCCCAACGCTTGAGAACGACGTGTGAGAGACACATTGGACGTAGCGCTCTTAACGTTGAGGCCATTGACTCCGAATTTCGGTAATAAATTTTAATAATTTCGACTCGTTGTTGGCTCGTATATCTTTCCATCATGAAATGGCAAACCTTACTGAAGAGAAATATCAAAAGAGCGGTAAGAAATATGACTTCGTCTGCTGTTCCTGTTGCTCTACTTTTATAGCGTCGCTGTTGAAAAACCCTTTACAATGAAAATAACCTACTTTTTCACTAAAGCGCTTTATGGTAGACAATGTGTTTCGTTCTATTCTCGGCGAGGTACACTAACAAAGCGGGATGTTAACCGACACATGAGCACGCCACATACAATTGACCATGTGTAAATTCAAGATTGATGGGACAAACATCCAGCAACTGTCCTTGCGATTTATCAATTCTCATAGTGAAAGCAAGACGAACAGGAAACTCATGACGCTTAAGATCGAATAAGCGGAATTCTCGCATCAAAATCGTCACTTGAATGACAAATTCCGTGAGATTATTTGTGGCTTCGATTTCATCCATCAAAGAGTCGATGGATTTGTATGAATGTAACTCTTCGGCGATTTTATTTTGAATGCTGAAATTCAAGTGGTCGAAACCCTTGTTATTCGCAGCTGAAATCGAATTATGAATAAATAAATAAATTGGGTGGCGCAACGGCACGTGAAGAACCATGGCCTAGTGACTAACAACTCGCAACCATTCCTATGTGCGTATGTCGACAGGAATGGAAGGGACCTACAATTTTATGCCAAATCCGAACGGCTAGACGAGAAGTACTTATTCATTCCAAGTTTCCAAGTAATACTCTTGGAGGATTTGTCAATTCCTCGCAAGAGGCAGTAGCACTAAAAAAAAAAACTTTTTAGTTTTTAGGTGGACGAGACTGAGAAGTGAACTCAGACCTCCAGCGTGACAGTCCATCGCACTAACAATTACGCTATGGGCAACTATATCGAATTATGGTCACCATAATTCTAAGCAACATTCGGGAAATATAATTAGGCCCGGAAATAAGTCGACTGGAACATTTCCCATCGCCAAAAATTGTCTGGAGAACTCTGCAGCGGACTGGTCATTTCGTGAAACAACTCGCGTGTCCGTTTTCAATTGCAATTGCTTTTATTTCTCTATACAGCCGACGACTTCAGGTAAGTGTTCACTTAAATTGGTGGAGTTGATCCTCGAATGGCAGGCATCAGTGTATGAAGCATAATCATTGCGCCACCAAAACGTCTTTTATCATTTCGTATACCTGTCAACGTGTGAATCAGGGCTTCCAATGCGCGTTTGTGAGCCATTTTGTACTCGTCCTTTGTAGTCATGTTACATTGCTGCAATACTTCGACACCTTTGAAATCTTGCCTGTAGGTTATTCATCCACTTGCAGATTGTATGGCAATTTCAATGCAGATTGATTCGACTGCCTTCTAACAACGTAGCCTCAATCCCCTAATGAGTGATTAATAAAGTAATCTCAGATCTCGTACGAATCGTAGCCGAAATCAGTGAAAATAGGATTGTTTTTTTTTTTTGTCAATCCCACTCGACGCATCAAGGGAGAAAATGCAACCATTTCCGTTATCGACGGCTTGCATCAATTCATCGAACAGCTTAACTCAATGCGAGTCAATCGAAAGCCATTCCACACTTTAATTCTCGATTAAATGGATCTTCCAAGATTTCCAATTTTCCTGGAAATTTCCGGAATATTCCCCCATAATGTCATTCCGGGTGCTAATACAAATTCATCAAACCCAATATTGTGAAAATCGAACGATCCGTTCTCGAGTTACCCTACTGATAAAACGAAATTTGCACCTTCAGCGCCACCTGTTGAGAATTGTTCGTCTTTTTTTCTTAAACCTTTGCGTGGTAATTTCAAACACACCCGCAAAAGGAAGTATCCAATTTTTTCCTAGACGTTTTTAAGTTTTAAACATCCGCACAAACTTGACTAAATCTAACTAGCTTTTTGTCACACCTTAGGTGACAAAACGCAATTAAAAAAAATATATATACAAATTCTATATCCAATCAAACGTCAATTCCAAATAATATGTGTTTGAAACTAACCCGGCGCTGGTATAAAGTACCGCCTTGGATGCCCCCAGAGCAACCTACAAAAGTAATAATCGTCGAGGTTGGGTGGGAGGATATATTCTTATTAGCATTGAGTTAATACACATAGAGGAACCACGTCACAGTTATGATATCACCAATGTAGGTGGCGCCCTTATTTGCATCTAGAACAAGAACCATTTATAGGCAATATAAGAACCATTTGCTCCTTAAAGTAGACTATTTCCACCTTTTAGGTAGACTATTTGTGAAAATAGTGAGGAAATAGTCTACCATAAAAAGAAAATGGTTCTTGTATTGCCTATCACTGGCTCTTGTTCTAGATGAAAATAAGGGTGCCACCTACATTTGTGATATCATAACTCTGACGTGGTTCCTCTATGTGTATAAACTCAATGCTATTAGGCATCTACATTCTTTGGACTTTTATGTTTTTTTTAATTTGGACTTTAATATGTCACTTTAAATATAAATTCTTGAACTATGTAAATGTAATGTACATGTACATATAAGTAAGAACGTGTAAAATAATATTGCATTTTCCATAACGTGAAATGAGTATATGAAACCTCTAGATACTCATTATTATAACCACAATGCCACATTGAAACTTATCCATCCATAGAGGGTATTTTAAATGTTTCTTAGAATAATCTGAGGTTTTGAAAATAATACGAGTATAATTACTTGTATTTCATTTTTCCTTTTCAATTTATTTCTACACAATTATCTGCAAGCATAAGATAAAGATCATCACGTACACCTATAATAATCTTTATTATAAATGTAACGAGATAGATACCATCATGTACATCTCCCATCAATATACCATCCATCCATGTCACTTGTCTACACTGCTATCAACTTTTGTATACGTGTCGTGTACGTATTGATTTTTTGTCGACCCTCCACAAAGGCCATCAGCTTCAGTTTAACATCCTTGCAAATATGAATAAAAAGCCTGCTGGCAGAAAAGCGCTGTGTGAAAGAATAAAGTGAATGGCTGGTATAATTGCCATGATGATGGGTACCAAAGTACTCAAAAACACATTTGAGACTAATAGCTTCATAATAGTTTATCAAGCCCCTAATGAAGCTATTCATGGTATAATTAGTTCCTTTTTCTGTGCTTTTGACTTTGTTTTTTATTTGCTTTGACACAAAAAAAAAAAAAAAAAAAAAACAGCTAAAGAAGTATTATAGGCAAGCACATAGTTGTTTGGATTGCTTGGATGAACACGGATACATTATTTCAATTATTTTGGTATTTTATTTACTCATAACTATCTTAAAAGTTGACACAAATCTGTGAGAAACTACACGCCATGGCCGGCGCGCCGCTGACAACGCCCGCCATCGCCTATGACTTCTGCTGCTACTGCTACTGCTACTGCTACTGCTACTGCTACTGCTACTGCTACTGCTACTGCTACTGCTACTGCTACTGCTACTGCTACTGCTACTGCTACTGCTACTGCTACTGCTACTGCTACTGCTACTGCTACTGCTACTGCTACTGCTACTGCTACTGCTACTGCTACTGCTACTGCTACTGCTACTGCTACTGCTACTGCTACTGCTACTGCTACTGCTACTGCTACTGCTACTGCTACTGCTACTGCTACTGCTACTGCTACTGCTACTGCTACTGCTACTGCTACTGCTACTGCTACTGCTACTGCTACTGCTACTGCTACTGCTACTGCTACTGCTACTGCTACTGCTACTGCTACTGCTACTGCTACTGCTACTGCTACTGCTACTGCTACTGCTACTGCTACTGCTACTGCTACTGCTACTGCTACTGCTACTGCTACTGCTACTGCTACTGCTACTGCTACTGCTACTGCTACTGCTACTGCTACTGCTACTGCTACTGCTACTGCTACTGCTACTGCTACTGCTACTGCTACTGCTACTGCTACTGCTACTGCTACTGCTACTGCTACTGCTACTGCTACTGCTACTGCTACTGCTACTGCTACTGCTACTGCTACTGCTACTGCTACTGCTACTGCTACTGCTACTGCTACTGCTACTGCTACTGCTACTGCTACTGCTACTGCTACTGCTACTGCTACTGCTACTGCTACTGCTACTGCTACTGCTACTGCTACTGCTACTGCTACTGCTACTGCTACTGCTACTGCTACTGCTACTGCTACTGCTACTGCTACTGCTACTGCTACTGCTACTGCTACTGCTACTGCTACTGCTACTGCTACTGCTACTGCTACTGCTACTGCTACTGCTACTGCTACTGCTACTGCTACTGCTACTGCTACTGCTACTGCTACTGCTACTGCTACTGCTACTGCTACTGCTACTGCTACTGCTACTGCTACTGCTACTGCTACTGCTACTGCTACTGCTACTGCTACTGCTACTGCTACTGCTACTGCTACTGCTACTGCTACTGCTACTGCTACTGCTACTGCTACTGCTACTGCTACTGCTACTGCTACTGCTACTGCTACTGCTACTGCTACTGCTACTGCTACTGCTACTGCTACTGCTACTGCTACTGCTACTGCTACTGCTACTGCTACTGCTACTGCTACTGCTACTGCTACTGCTACTGCTACTGCTACTGCTACTGCTACTGCTACTGCTACTGCTACTGCTACTGCTACTGCTACTGCTACTGCTACTGCTACTGCTACTGCTACTGCTACTGCTACTGCTACTGCTACTGCTACTGCTACTGCTACTGCTACTGCTACTGCTACTGCTACTGCTACTGCTACTGCTACTGCTACTGCTACTGCTACTGCTACTGCTACTGCTACTGCTACTGCTACTGCTACTGCTACTGCTACTGCTACTGCTACTGCTACTGCTACTGCTACTGCTACTGCTACTGCTACTGCTACTGCTACTGCTACTGCTACTGCTACTGCTACTGCTACTGCTACTGCTACTGCTACTGCTACTGCTACTGCTACTGCTACTGCTACTGCTACTGCTACTGCTACTGCTACTGCTACTGCTACTGCTACTGCTACTGCTACTGCTACTGCTACTGCTACTGCTACTGCTACTGCTACTGCTACTGCTACTGCTACTGCTACTGCTACTGCTACTGCTACTGCTACTGCTACTGCTACTGCTACTGCTACTGCTACTGCTACTGCTACTGCTACTGCTACTGCTACTGCTACTGCTACTGCTACTGCTACTGCTACTGCTACTGCTACTGCTACTGCTACTGCTACTGCTACTGCTACTGCTACTGCTACTGCTACTGCTACTGCTACTGCTACTGCTACTGCTACTGCTACTGCTACTGCTACTGCTACTGCTACTGCTACTGCTACTGCTACTGCTACTGCTACTGCTACTGCTACTGCTACTGCTACTGCTACTGCTACTGCTACTGCTACTGCTACTGCTACTGCTACTGCTACTGCTACTGCTACTGCTACTGCTACTGCTACTGCTACTGCTACTGCTACTGCTACTGCTACTGCTACTGCTACTGCTACTGCTACTGCTACTGCTACTGCTACTGCTACTGCTACTGCTACTGCTACTGCTACTGCTACTGCTACTGCTACTGCTACTGCTACTGCTACTGCTACTGCTACTGCTACTGCTACTGCTACTGCTACTGCTACTGCTACTGCTACTGCTACTGCTACTGCTACTGCTACTGCTACTGCTACTGCTACTGCTACTGCTACTGCTACTGCTACTGCTACTGCTACTGCTACTGCTACTGCTACTGCTACTGCTACTGCTACTGCTACTGCTACTGCTACTGCTACTGCTACTGCTACTGCTACTGCTACTGCTACTGCTACTGCTACTGCTACTGCTACTGCTACTGCTACTGCTACTGCTACTGCTACTGCTACTGCTACTGCTACTGCTACTGCTACTGCTACTGCTACTGCTACTGCTACTGCTACTGCTACTGCTACTGCTACTGCTACTGCTACTGCTACTGCTACTGCTACTGCTACTGCTACTGCTACTGCTACTGCTACTGCTACTGCTACTGCTACTGCTACTGCTACTGCTACTGCTACTGCTACTGCTACTGCTACTGCTACTGCTACTGCTACTGCTACTGCTACTGCTACTGCTACTGCTACTGCTACTGCTACTGCTACTGCTACTGCTACTGCTACTGCTACTGCTACTGCTACTGCTACTGCTACTGCTACTGCTACTGCTACTGCTACTGCTACTGCTACTGCTACTGCTACTGCTACTGCTACTGCTACTGCTACTGCTACTGCTACTGCTACTGCTACTGCTACTGCTACTGCTACTGCTACTGCTACTGCTACTGCTACTGCTACTGCTACTGCTACTGCTACTGCTACTGCTACTGCTACTGCTACTGCTACTGCTACTGCTACTGCTACTGCTACTGCTACTGCTACTGCTACTGCTACTGCTACTGCTACTGCTACTGCTACTGCTACTGCTACTGCTACTGCTACTGCTACTGCTACTGCTACTGCTACTGCTACTGCTACTGCTACTGCTACTGCTACTGCTACTGCTACTGCTACTGCTACTGCTACTGCTACTGCTACTGCTACTGCTACTGCTACTGCTACTGCTACTGCTACTGCTACTGCTACTGCTACTGCTACTGCTACTGCTACTGCTACTGCTACTGCTACTGCTACTGCTACTGCTACTGCTACTGCTACTGCTACTGCTACTGCTACTGCTACTGCTACTGCTACTGCTACTGCTACTGCTACTGCTACTGCTACTGCTACTGCTACTGCTACTGCTACTGCTACTGCTACTGCTACTGCTACTGCTACTGCTACTGCTACTGCTACTGCTACTGCTACTGCTACTGCTACTGCTACTGCTACTGCTACTGCTACTGCTACTGCTACTGCTACTGCTACTGCTACTGCTACTGCTACTGCTACTGCTACTGCTACTGCTACTGCTACTGCTACTGCTACTGCTACTGCTACTGCTACTGCTACTGCTACTGCTACTGCTACTGCTACTGCTACTGCTACTGCTACTGCTACTGCTACTGCTACTGCTACTGCTACTGCTACTGCTACTGCTACTGCTACTGCTACTGCTACTGCTACTGCTACTGCTACTGCTACTGCTACTGCTACTGCTACTGCTACTGCTACTGCTACTGCTACTGCTACTGCTACTGCTACTGCTACTGCTACTGCTACTGCTACTGCTACTGCTACTGCTACTGCTACTGCTACTGCTACTGCTACTGCTACTGCTACTGCTACTGCTACTGCTACTGCTACTGCTACTGCTACTGCTACTGCTACTGCTACTGCTACTGCTACTGCTACTGCTACTGCTACTGCTACTGCTACTGCTACTGCTACTGCTACTGCTACTGCTACTGCTACTGCTACTGCTACTGCTACTGCTACTGCTACTGCTACTGCTACTGCTACTGCTACTGCTACTGCTACTGCTACTGCTACTGCTACTGCTACTGCTACTGCTACTGCTACTGCTACTGCTACTGCTACTGCTACTGCTACTGCTACTGCTACTGCTACTGCTACTGCTACTGCTACTGCTACTGCTACTGCTACTGCTACTGCTACTGCTACTGCTACTGCTACTGCTACTGCTACTGCTACTGCTACTGCTACTGCTACTGCTACTGCTACTGCTACTGCTACTGCTACTGCTACTGCTACTGCTACTGCTACTGCTACTGCTACTGCTACTGCTACTGCTACTGCTACTGCTACTGCTACTGCTACTGCTACTGCTACTGCTACTGCTACTGCTACTGCTACTGCTACTGCTACTGCTACTGCTACTGCTACTGCTACTGCTACTGCTACTGCTACTGCTACTGCTACTGCTACTGCTACTGCTACTGCTACTGCTACTGCTACTGCTACTGCTACTGCTACTGCTACTGCTACTGCTACTGCTACTGCTACTGCTACTGCTACTGCTACTGCTACTGCTACTGCTACTGCTACTGCTACTGCTACTGCTACTGCTACTGCTACTGCTACTGCTACTGCTACTGCTACTGCTACTGCTACTGCTACTGCTACTGCTACTGCTACTGCTACTGCTACTGCTACTGCTACTGCTACTGCTACTGCTACTGCTACTGCTACTGCTACTGCTACTGCTACTGCTACTGCTACTGCTACTGCTACTGCTACTGCTACTGCTACTGCTACTGCTACTGCTACTGCTACTGCTACTGCTACTGCTACTGCTACTGCTACTGCTACTGCTACTGCTACTGCTACTGCTACTGCTACTGCTACTGCTACTGCTACTGCTACTGCTACTGCTACTGCTACTGCTACTGCTACTGCTACTGCTACTGCTACTGCTACTGCTACTGCTACTGCTACTGCTACTGCTACTGCTACTGCTACTGCTACTGCTACTGCTACTGCTACTGCTACTGCTACTGCTACTGCTACTGCTACTGCTACTGCTACTGCTACTGCTACTGCTACTGCTACTGCTACTGCTACTGCTACTGCTACTGCTACTGCTACTGCTACTGCTACTGCTACTGCTACTGCTACTGCTACTGCTACTGCTACTGCTACTGCTACTGCTACTGCTACTGCTACTGCTACTGCTACTGCTACTGCTACTGCTACTGCTACTGCTACTGCTACTGCTACTGCTACTGCTACTGCTACTGCTACTGCTACTGCTACTGCTACTGCTACTGCTACTGCTACTGCTACTGCTACTGCTACTGCTACTGCTACTGCTACTGCTACTGCTACTGCTACTGCTACTGCTACTGCTACTGCTACTGCTACTGCTACTGCTACTGCTACTGCTACTGCTACTGCTACTGCTACTGCTACTGCTACTGCTACTGCTACTGCTACTGCTACTGCTACTGCTACTGCTACTGCTACTGCTACTGCTACTGCTACTGCTACTGCTACTGCTACTGCTACTGCTACTGCTACTGCTACTGCTACTGCTACTGCTACTGCTACTGCTACTGCTACTGCTACTGCTACTGCTACTGCTACTGCTACTGCTACTGCTACTGCTACTGCTACTGCTACTGCTACTGCTACTGCTACTGCTACTGCTACTGCTACTGCTACTGCTACTGCTACTGCTACTGCTACTGCTACTGCTACTGCTACTGCTACTGCTACTGCTACTGCTACTGCTACTGCTACTGCTACTGCTACTGCTACTGCTACTGCTACTGCTACTGCTACTGCTACTGCTACTGCTACTGCTACTGCTACTGCTACTGCTACTGCTACTGCTACTGCTACTGCTACTGCTACTGCTACTGCTACTGCTACTGCTACTGCTACTGCTACTGCTACTGCTACTGCTACTGCTACTGCTACTGCTACTGCTACTGCTACTGCTACTGCTACTGCTACTGCTACTGCTACTGCTACTGCTACTGCTACTGCTACTGCTACTGCTACTGCTACTGCTACTGCTACTGCTACTGCTACTGCTACTGCTACCGCTACCGTTTCTGTCTATGACGAGGTGCTTGGTGTAAACAGGGCTAAGCATGGGGCAACAGTTCATGCATTCAGTGAATCTTGTACATTCATATGAGAAGATGCTTCGTTTGCAGGTTTTATCCTTATTTCCAGTATTACTTTTTAACATGGACCCAACTGGCTTTCTAATAGATTATAGAATCCAAAGTTTTATCACGCTTTAAAACAACTAAGGTTATATTTTATGTAATATCAGAGAGTACTTATCAATATTCAACATCAGTCAACGACAATGTTGGTATGAAACATGTTTTGCGGTAAGTGTTTTGTTTGGCACTTACACATTACGCTTACATTGAACCATCATGTTCTCTGGATTTTTGGACAAAGCCAAGGGACAAAGCGACTATTTTATGTTCATTACTGCATTAATATGGATGGAGATGGAGATGGGTATCTACTTTGTTATATATTGCTCACAAGGATTTCCACTTATGTATTTTAACGATAGTATCTACTTCTTTTTGTAAGTGGAATTCGTTTCTCCATCATGTATGAAACCAAGAGGGCCCAGAAATTCTTTAAGCCTCAAGCAAACGAGATTAGTCTGCAACGTTTGAATTGCGAGTGCTTGTTGTTAAGAAGCTCAAGGCTATATATGCAACATGCAGTGATATTAAATAACATGAACAAAGCTTATAAGGGATTTATACGACCGACACATTGTTGTTATGTTAAGAAGGTAATCTGTACTGTAGTGGCTGGAAAATGGCGACAACATAATATTATCTATTTGTCATTCGACTTAATCAAGAACAGAATAAGGATTTCAGAAAATGGTGTGGTGTTAATGAAAATGTTTTTTTTTTATTTATAGGAATATCTTTTTAAAATACTTTATTTAAAAGTAAACTCTGGTGCAGTGCATTAACCATAAAAAACGAATTAATCCCCGCGGGTTCCCTTTTTAAATTGGGAACTAACTCCTGCGGGGTTTAATTCCTTTTTATTTCGGATTTTAATTCCAATTCAAAATGGAAATAAACCCCAACTGGCAGGCGCTTATGATATCAGTCGGTCTGCTCTCTAAGTATTTGTAGTAAAAAGTGATTTGGGTAAAAGTATTTAAGAATCATGTATATGCATGAAGTGTGGGTCTTAATGCCAACTCCAAAAAGCAAAAACACCCGCGGCTCTTAGTTCTTTTTTGTGGTGGGCCTTATTACCGCCTTAAAAAACGAATTCACCCCCGCGGGTGTTATTTCTTTTTCTTTTTGGGAAATAACACGCGCGGGGCTCAGTCCTATGGGCGTTAATGCACTGCACCGTAAATCTATCTGATTTGTACTTGCTCTAAAAAAAATCAAACAATTTTAAACAAATCAAAACTATACGATAATGGATAAGTTCGAAAACATGGTTCTGTCGTGATAGGGGATTTGAATTTATTCAACTAAATTGAAATGTGAAACAGGGTCAATGTAGCCACATATTATAGTGGTTATATGCCAGTTTTGCGATCTTTATGAATGGGGTTAATAATTAAAAGAGGAAATGATGGCCTAAATTTTTAAGTAACAATTATTAAAAAATATCGAAAGAGGAAAAAATTAATAACAAATAAAATGGCTACATGAAATTTGGGTCAAATGAAAAATGGCCCGAATTTGGGACTTTTTTTTAAATGGCTCCATTTTCGAAAATGAAAAACGGCCTCAATCTTATGTAAAATGACCCCAAACAAAAAATGAAAAATTGTTTTAAAATTAATATAAGAAGACACAACAACAGAAAAATTACAAAAAATGTTTTGGGTCGGTTTGGGAGAGCGTTGCCTGGCCCACTACGCGGGTTCAAGGATTTTAGGCAGGCTTCTATGTTATGTTGTCAGTCGGACTGCTATCAAAGTTTTTTTTTTTTTTTTTTTGGTTTAAGAATAAAAGTTTGAGGTCATTTATCATAATGAAATTTCACAACAAAATTAATAATGAAAAAAGAGGCTTGGTCCGACCCACACTAGCAACTTCCCATTGGTGCCCTTGACCAGTAGCTGATCTAGGTTTTGGCTGTGGGGGGGGGGCTTGGAGTTTGGAGATCCAGTTTGTTCATATGAACATATGAATTAGAAAACGAATTTTGACATTATGACTTTTCCTTTAATAATACCTGTGTTTTTTGTGCCTTTATATCCGCTCCCATCGCGCTTTAAAATGTGTTCAATAAAGTTCAATAACAAGCATTTGGAATTGATATCGTTTTAACATGGGAATTATTTTTAAGCGGAGCTAGAAACTAATATAAAGGCTCAGCAAAACATGGTAGAATAACTAGTAGGGCTGGCCATGAGACGAGAAAAGTCTCGGTCTCGGAGACGGGACGAGACTGCCTTTTAAGCAACCGAGACGAGACTGTATATTTGGACCGAAATTGACAGCGAGTCTAATAAATTTAAAAATACAATTTCAGTTAAATATTTATTTTCTTCTGCACGTATTCAAACTACATATAATCGAATTTATTTCGTTCCAATAATCAATAAGTTGGCTGGAAATCGTATTTTTCGGTGACGAGACCGAGACGAGACTTAATTATACGAGACCGAGACTAGACTGAAAATTTTCGATTTTAACGAGACGAGACTTACAAAAGTCTCGCAGAGTCTTGTCTCGTGGCCAGCCCTAATAACTAATATTATAACTTTCATTTTTAGCCACGTTACAGCTTCAAACCACACGAACAAATTCGTTTATTTTTATTTCGTGATAATTGATAAGGTACCATATACCTACCTAAATCATGTACAATGTACATAAGTGTTTGTTTAAATTAGACGAAGGTATGCTTTCAACTTCGCCTTTTTGAAAAATAATTAAAAACTGTTTGTAATTTGCTAATTCAGAAAAATGATATTTAAGTGGTCTTACTGGCAAACGCTCATATGTGCTTTGACAGTATAAGTCCTCTGAGATCTCATTTTCCTGAATTAGAAAGAAACAGCTGCTTACCTACACTTTCTATTCCTGTTCAAAAAATGTCTAAAAGGGATTGTAAATATTCATACTTGCAAGATTTTTCTGAGTTCACAGAGTTTTTCCCGCTTTTGGAATTGGTTCCTTGACTAAAGAATTTGTACTTAATTGCTTAGCCGAAAAATGTTTTGTATGTACAATTGCCTTTGACCTTATTTGAGTTTGAAATTTTGAACACTAAGCCCCAAAATTCTCTAAGCCCATCCAAGGATGTAAGAAACAATTCCTGTTGTATTAAAAATTTACACTAAGCTTAATACCCCGTTGTTTTCCAATTGTTTTAGCCTAATTATGTTTTTTTCCTTAAATTAGCTAATTTTTTAGTCTGATCAGTTGTGTTTTGACATGTTATTGTTAAGCCCCGATTAATGCTATCTTCAAGCTTTAGCCCCAACTTCGGACTATGACAGTCCTTAGACTTAAGCCCCAAAAGCTCTCTGGAATGAGGTTAGTTTTTAAGGAGTTAGTTGTTTAACCATTACGTTTTTTGTCCAATTTTCTCAGACCTTATTAGTGAGCTGTTTTTTTTTTTTTTTTCAATTTTCTGGGTTTTGTGTTTACCGAAAATTGTAGTTGCATGAAACATGTCCATTATTCATAGCCCCCACTCGGTTTTTTGTCCAATTCGTTACAGGGTTTAGTTCCAACCTTAGGGCATAGAAAAAAAAATTTCATTGCATGTAAATTGTTCAGCCCCAACCACGTTTTTAGTCCAACAAATTTTACATCTTAACAATATTTTAGACGAATATAAAACTCTACACTCTGTAATGTATCGCTTTCTATATCTCAAATTATTTTAGGAATCGGCTGTAGGGTGGGGGGCTTTAGCCCCTATAGCAACCCCCCTGGATCCGCCACTGCCCTTGACAACCATTTTAGCTATTTGCAATTATGTAGTACAGTTTTGATTTTTTTTTTTTTTTTGAAAAAATTCCATAAATCAAGGAAGTTGCAACAATTATTAAAAGGCAAATTAAGTGTCATTAGAATTTTAGAATTTTTCGAATTACCTAAAATATTTTAGAAAAGTTTTTTTTTGCAACATTTTGATTTTAATCTTTTCAAAGGGTGGTTTTAAAAATTTTAAAATTACAAAACACATAGATGGTACTGGTGTTTTTTTTTTTTGTAAAATTTTGAAATCGATATCATTGTTTTTTTTTTCAAAATATTTGTTGAAAAACTTTTGTTAAGAGTTTCTAGTAGCTTTTTCTCAGTTCTGTTTACTTACCAGTTGTGATTATATGTAAAAAAAAATAGACTGGGTTCAGAATCATTTTTTGTTCTTGAAATATTTGATACGAACCCTGCTTTTCTTAGTTTAAAAATAAAAATGCATACAATTAATCAGAAATCAATATCATTTTCCGTTCTCAAGATAATCGATAAGGATGACATTTTACATCTCTTTTTTAAATTTCTGTAGTTAAAAATGGTTTTGTAGAAAACTTTATGACGTTATTGTCTGTAAAATAAAATCCATCCGAAGTCGATATCTATATTCGTTCTCGAGATATGGTGGATTCACTTACACACACATACATACATCTTTCCAAAAACGACGGATTCCAATTCTAGAGACTGCAAAACTTGAAGATATTGCAAAATTTGCATTTCGATAAATCGCATCAATCACAATATCTTCCAATGGAAAGTTAATAAATAAAATATTTTTTAGATGAAGTAGACTAAATGACAAATCTGAATTTTAGTGAAGCGCATTCTTTTAATATTTGGAAAATTAAAAAGAAAACTCCCAGGATTTTGATTTTGTAAAAGTTAAAAAGGACAAATCAATTTTAGATTCAATATAGCTTTTAACGGCCTTTAGTCCATAAAAATTGGCGTTTCGTCCCGGCGTTCTCACTTGGACTCTTCAGTTGACAGTGAGGGCCTTGTCAAGACGCAATTTTTATTAAGTTCAGTCCAGCTTACATCAATTTTACAACGAAAATCGAATGTGAACTATATCCAACCCAATTAGAATTTCTAATCAAGAATTGTTGGAAATTTTGTTACCCGTGGCCTGGCATTGTTAACATATGTATTTCAGTAGTATATAGAATTTGTATTATAAAAAACACTCATATGTTAACAATGCCAGGCCACGGGTAACAAAATTTCCAACAATTCTTGATTAGAAATTCTAATTGGGTTGGATATAGTTCACATTCGATTTTCGTTGTAAAATTGATGTAAGCTGGACTGAACTTAATAAAAATTGCGTCTTGACAAGGCCCTCACTGTCAACTGAAGAGTCCAAGTGAGAACGCCGGGACGAAACGCCAATTTTTATGGACTAAAGGCCGTTAAAAGCTATATTGAATCAATAATTCAACAAGTCCAATTAAATAATGCTAAGTCTTCTACTTGGCTGATGTATTTCAGTAGTATATAGAATTTGTATTATAAAAAACACTCATATGCAAATCAATTTTAGTTTGTACTTAAATGAGAATACTAAAACAAATTCGTAGGCTAAGCGGGCAAGAAGGGTTTTATTATTTTTGGAAGTGCTGTATTCGTATATAATTATTGTGCAGATGTTTAATAAATGTGGTGTACTCGAAAAACGTACTAAATGCATTATTGCACTTTTTTATTTATAAAAATATATAGTCTAAGAGCCCACAGCAATTTTTGGGTGTGAACGATAGCAAAAATTCCTTTTGTCTTAAGATAGGTCCATACTATTCATATGCAAATATGTAAGTCTGGCATTTCGGGGTTGGGGCGTTTGTATGCAATACTGCATTTACAATGCAGGTCATTGAAAATGCAGTCTAGGAACTCCAAAAATCATATTTAATAAAAGGGCTGAGTGCCCAAGAGATGGTTGTGGAGTCCAAAATATTTTCTGAAGAGCTAAATGGCTGCAAGACGCACTCAAAGCTTCAATCTTTGAGTGCATCTTACAGATATTTGGACCCACAGAAAAGGTCTTGAACCCCATATTCATATTTAGGGCGCTCAGTACTTACATTAAATACAATTTTTAAGTGCCTACCCTTGGTACCTAGGCTTTAAAAAAAAAGGCATTTTCAATGCAGCATTACGTGGAAAGGCCCCAACCCCGACATGCCAGCCTTTCATATTTCCATTTGGATAGTATGGACCTATCTTAAAACAAAAGGAATTTTTGCTATCGTTCACACCCGAAAATTGCTGTGGGCTCTCGGTCTAACAGTTTTTCTATAATATCTAAAATGGATATCTATGAAATTGGAATTTTAAATGAGATCTAAGACTGCCCTCTTTACGAATCCAGTAATTATCTTTTTAAACAAATATGTTAAATGACACTGCATTGAAACATACACATCATTAGTACAATTATAGTTCATAGATTATTATCATAGATAATAAAACACGTTATTTTTTTGGACTTGTTTTGCCCTTAACATTAAAATCTATAATTGCAAAACTGGTAGTTGAAAATACAAAACTATTTCATGTAGATTACTATAAATACCATCTTAATCGTCTAATTAGTATCAGTCAACTTTCTTCTCTAGCCACAGAAGCACACACATTTTTTTCAAACTTACACTACAGTCATGAACTCCTTCTCAGCAGTTCTTCTTCTGATTTCTTTGGCAGTATGCTGTTCAGCTGCTCGCTTAGAACAAGATTTTTCAACCACAGATGAGCAGGGCGGCTACCACTTTGGGTTTAACGACGGACACCAAGCTCGCCAAGAGCAACGGACACCCGAAGGAGTTGTTCGCGGTGCATACCGTTATATCGATGCCAATGGAGAAACACAAACGATAACCTATACTGCTGACAGTCATAACGGTTTCCAGGCTTCAGGATCAAATATTCCCAAGGCCCCAGAAGTTGCAGATCAAGCAGCAATAGTTGCCGAAGTTGCTGCTCCAGTTGCTGTTGAAGATACACCCGAAGTAAAAGCAGCTAGAGCCGAGCATTTAGAAGCTCACAAGAAAGCCTTGATTGGAGAGGTGCAAAGTGCTCCCGCCATTAGCCTAAATCAAATTCCCACTGCGGTTCAATACAGTCCTCAAGTTCTAGCAGCTCCCTCTCAACATGTCTACGCTGTCAATCAACAACTCTTCCCTCGAAGTGGATATCTTACCTATGCTAGCCAGCCCGCTGTCCAATATTACATTCAAGGTTCTCAGTATCATCCTGACTATCAGCCATACGCTGCTTTGTAAGATTGTATGTGTTTTTTTGTTGTCATGAAATTGTAATGCAATTGAAATGGTAATGAATGTGTATAATTGTAATTGTAATTGTAATTGTAATTGTAATTGTAATTGTAATTGTAATTGTAATTGTAATTGTAATTGTAATTGTAATTGTAATTGTAATTGTAATTGTAATTGTAATTGTAATTGTAATTGTAATTGTAATTGTAATTGTAATTGTAATTGTAATTGTAATTGTAATTGTAATTGTAATTGTAATTGTAATTGTAATTGTAATTGTAATTGTAATTGTAATTGTAATTGTAATTGTAATTGTAATTGTAATTGTAATTGTAATTGTAATTGTAATTGTAATTGTAATTGTAATTGTAATTGTAATTGTAATTGTAATTGTAATTGTAATTGTAATTGTAATTGTAATTGTAATTGTAATTGTAATTGTAATTGTAATTGTAATTGTAATTGTAATTGTAATTGTAATTGTAATTGTAATTGTAATTGTAATTGTAATTGTAATTGTAATTGTAATTGTAATTGTAATTGTAATTGTAATTGTAATTGTAATTGTAATTGTAATTGTAATTGTAATTGTAATTGTAATTGTAATTGTAATTGTAATTGTAATTGTAATTGTAATTGTAATTGTAATTGTAATTGTAATTGTAATTGTAATTGTAATTGTAATTGTAATTGTAATTGTAATTGTAATTGTAATTGTAATTGTAATTGTAATTGTAATTGTAATTGTAATTGTAATTGTAATTGTAATTGTAATTGTAATTGTAATTGTAATTGTAATTGTAATTGTAATTGTAATTGTAATTGTAATTGTAATTGTAATTGTAATTGTAATTGTAATTGTAATTGTTATATGTAATAGCGTAGTTGTTGGTAATAATTAAACATACATAGTTTGTCTTTGTATGTTTTTCACAATAGCAATTATTTAAAAATTTGACTAATTCTTATTACCTAAAGTATATTTTTTACAAACATCTCTTAAAACTTAATAAATAAAGAAAAATGCAGTATTAAAACTAAAGCATTTTTATTACCTACTACATTTCTAGCAGTCAATAAATTTTGTTGGAAAAGCTCATAGATTTTAATTCAGAATCACAATAAAACATGAAACGCAAATGAAATCAAAACGCCTGATAAAAACTTAATGTTACCGTATATCAAGTATTTTCGATGTTTCTCTCTGTGAATAACTCATAAGCCGGATATTCTGTGTAGATTATTTAAATCGCTTAGCTTTAATTGTTTAAAATATCTGTATGATGAAATGGGCATCTTCATCTTTCAGCTGAGTCTGCAACCCCAAGAACAAAGTTTGTCCTTAATAATTTTTTTTTAAACTAAGGAGTAAAAAGGTAAATACAAAAAAATACTAGGATATAGCCACATAAGACGAATTTAAATTCATGAATATCTAAAACTCCCAAAGGTCTTCTTGTTGACTGAAAGGCAGGTAATGGTAGCCTGGGATTCTAACCGATTCAGCATGACATCGAAAACTAACTTCAACTGTCCTATTGAGCAATCGTTCAATACCTCTTGAGAAAGATCAAAAGGATTTTCAGCTAGGTCATATGCACGAGGACGAGAAGGTGGAATTATCAAATGTCTATACCTTCTGTCGTGTCTGTGACCCAAATTGTTATAATATATGTATCCTTTTTCTGATGGCTTGGGTTCTTTAAGTTATCCCACTTTATTGTGGGGTAAGTTTGTACGTAAGGTATTTATTTATAAACCCAAAAAAGCCCCTATGTTATATGGAGATGGCTTCAATAAGAAGGAGAGTGAGTAAATATGTGTGGATAAAACAATGTGTCAGTCACTTATTAAGTAAAGTAAGGTAGGACTACAAACGTGTAAGTAAAGAGTGACAAACAAATCAGTATACCTTTATCTTCTGAAAAATACTTTGTCAAAGTTGAAGTGTTTTGCCACATTTTTAAAGTGCTTTACACAAAAATACATAATGGGTATATTTTTTTCAATACCGTTAGGAATTGAATTTAAGAAACAACAATTTTTTGAATACGACTAGAGCGCATAAACTTGCTCTTGTAAATCAGAGCCATAATGTAGCTGATGATTATTGAAAACATAAAAAAAACATTATTATGGGTATAGGACATTGAATATACAGTAATTTGAATGGAAGAACGGAACAATTGTGTTCACTGGTTTTTATTATTAGGTATGTTTATGTGGTATTTAAAACATAAAATTCGCCCATGCGTTTCTGAGAGAATGGTCAGAGGGTGGATCGTTTTCAGCGTTTTTTGCCAAATCACTGTGTGCAACTCATAGTTTATGCTTAATGGTTTTCTTAACTTATACTCATCATTTATTTTGAGTCGCCCTTGGGAAAAACAAAATCAGGAAGCCATTGAACATTTGTAGTTTTTCACAAAAAATGTTATATTATGAATCCAGGGGTGGGAATATTTGGCGACAAAAATTAACGAATTCTTGTAGAGGGACCTAAACAAGTATTTTTCACCATTGGGGAGGGGGGGGTCTATCTCTTTCATTCTAGGCAGGACGTTCAATTTTATAAACAAAGTGGTTGAATACAATTTGTATTTTTCGTGATTTTAGATTTTCTAAAAAAAACGGAAGACATAAAGTCATCTGGTTTTAAGTGGTTGATGCAGAATTAATAAAGCACTTACCCACTATAAGGAATTTAAGCCAATTTATAATTTAATTCCACGTTTTTTAAAGAAAAAATCAGTTCATATTTTTTTCAAGTTGAGTTGTAAAGAACAGGCTTCTAGCTTTCAAAAAATGTATCATTCTTTATTATCAGTGCTAACGTTCTTTTTGAACAATTTTTTGAATGATTAATTTTCATTTTTAAGTTTTTTTTTAAAAAGTTCCCCTCCCACTTATACGGAAGGAGATAGAACCCTATCTTAATGGTGCAAAATACTTGCATTTAGTCCCTCTAAAAGGATCCGTTATTATGTTGCGCCAACTATTCGTGTCCTTAATTCGTAATAGGTACATAGGTATATAATTTTTTTTTTCGCAAAAGACCAATTTTCGATGGCTTCCCGATTTTGTTTTTTACAAGGGCGACTCAAAATAATTGATGAGGATAAGTTCAGAAAACCATTAAGCATAAACTATGAGTTGCACGCAGTGATTTGGCAAAAAATTTTGAAAACGATCCACCCTAATGATCACCTGGTCATTTTTCAATATTTTTGGGATAATTCGAAAACTAAGCCGAATTTAGAATTTTAGAATATGAATTAACTAACTTTTTCTTAAAGAACATTTATGCAAAGAAAATGTATCCAGGCAAATCATTTTACACACAAAAAAATTAACCCATTTTGCGAATCTTATTTAATTGAGTGGTAACGAAAATTTAATGTACATATGTATACAGGGTGTCCCGTAAGTAATGGATAACCCTGAAATGCCGCATAGTAGACTTTATGACCGTCCTGAAAACTGATAAAAAAAAGTTCTATCCCAACCACAAGAAAAGTTATATGCATTTTTTTGTTCAGTGCATTATTTTTTTTTCTTACTTTACATTTTTGAATACCACGACTACAAGTGAATGAGTTCCATCATTTTTTTTTTTTGCAGGAATATTTTACATTACTTGTGCCAACACATAAGTAGAAGAAAATTATTATAACTGTTGGACTTCTTAGAGAAAAAAATTATTTAACATTGAATTTCAATGCAAAATGTGAAAACAAATAATTTTTGAAAAAGTTAAATCATAGCTAGTATAAAAAAAATGCATGAATACCTGAGTGGCCAACTATTTTAAAAATATGCGCGTTAAATGCAGATTTCAAAATGGTATCATTTATTATTATATCTGGAGTCAATAGCAAGTTATTGGTAAAAATCTGCAATACTAGAGTAAATTTAGCAAAAAAAAGTTTTCAAAATTAGCACAGTAAACGTGAAAATAATACCAAGCGTTGAACATAGCAGATTTTTGATTTATTGGCTGTTTCTACGATGTTGTCCTGATGATAAATCCAAGCTTTCCACTTCTAGGGCCGAATGCATTATTGATAAAAATGTCAAAAAAGTGCAAAAAACGGTTACATTTTCGAGCTTGTTTTGAATTTTACCTGTTCTATTGGGCTTTAACAAACCCATCAAATATTTTGTTGGTTGCTATTAGTTTATTTGTTATTTTCTCTAAACGTTTTATTTTCTCCCAGACGTCCTATCCATCTGCCTGGATATCTGGCATTTAAATATGCCCGCACAGGCACAGCATAGTGTGCTGGACAACCATCATTTCGAAGCCAATGGTATTCCTTTAGTTCTTGAGAGGCACTTCTTCCAGCAAGGTTGGAAGATCATTTTGGAGGAACTCCAAATAACCTTGGCCAGTTGAAATCCCCGGCAACTCAAAGGGTCCAATTATTTTCCCATTGAGAATCCCAGTCCAATAGTTTATTTTGAATTGGTACTGGGACCTGTCTTCCCTCATGATGTTTGGGTTTTGTAGTGCCCAGAAGTGGAGGTTATGGAGATTAAATCTTTTAAATGTCGACTCATCGCTCCAAAGAATTTTGTCAAAAAACTGCGGATCTTCTTCAATTTTCATTATCATTTGTCGACAGAAACTTGCGGCTGGAGAGTTTGCACCCGTGTTAGGTGAAAGGGATGATATTTATATTTACTTAGCACATTATGCGCAGTCGTCTTTCCGATCCCAGTGCGTCGTGCTATTGCTCGGATTGATACTGTAGGATCTTGGTCAAGTTCCGCAAGCACTAAGTCTTCGGTATCTCCTCGAGGGGGTCGTCCCACGCCAGCACCACCACTACCAGGCAGCCTTCCTTCCGAGAAACAGCTATGGACTCTAATAAACACTCGATAATCCGGGTGACGTGCGTTAGGGTACCTTTCCCTATACAGGGTCGCAGCTTCGTTTGCGTTGCCTCTGCACTCTCCATAAATGAAATGCATGTTTGCATATTCTTGTGCAGAAAACAGAATACGTGGCATCGAAAAAGTTCAATCAAACGTCTTAATTATCAAAAAGCAGGTTCAGGAAAACAGCTATTTAGACCGTTAATTTTTCTGGAGAATGAACAATAAAAACGATATAAATAAGTGTTCGTCGTGGTCTTAATCTTATGAATTAAGATCAAATTACAAAAACTTTAATTCAAAATTTAAAAAACTTACGATTTTATGCGTTCTCACTTTCTCAGGATCTTACAATTTACTATTCAAAAAAGACCATTAAAATTGAATCAGAAGACTTTTTGTTTGGAGAAAATAACAAATAGAAAATAGCAACCAACAAAATATTTGATGGGTTTGTTAAAGACCAATAGAACAGGTAAAATTCAAAACAAGCTCGAAAATGTAACCGTTTTTTGCACTTTTTTGACATTTTTATCAATAATGCATTCGGCCCTAGAAGTGGAAAGCTTGGATTTATCATCAGGACAACATCGTAGAAACAGCCAATAAATCAAAAATCTGCTATGTTCAACGCTTGGTATTATTTTCACGTTTACTGTGCTAATTTTGAAAACTTTTGTTTTTGCTAAATTTACTCTAGTATTGCAGATTTTTACCAATAACTTGCTATTGACTCCAGATATAATAATAAATGATACCATTTTGAAATCTGCATTTAACGCGCATATTTTTAAAATAGTTGGCCACTCAGGTATTCATGCATTTTTTTTATACTAGCTATGATTTAACTTTTTCAAAAATTATTTGTTTTCACATTTTGCATTGAAATTCAATGTTAAATAATTTTTTTCTCTAAGAAGTCCAACAGTTATAATAATTTTCTTCTACTTATGTGTTGGCACAAGTAATGTAAAATATTCCTGCAAAAAAAAAATGATGGAACTCATTCACTTGTAGTCGTGGTATTCAAAAATGTAAAGTAAGAAAAAAAAATAATGCACTGAACAAAAAAATGCATATAACTTTTCTTGTGGTTGGGATAGAACTTTTTTTTATCAGTTTTCAGGACGGTCATAAAGTCTACTATGCGGCATTTCAGGGTTATCCATTACTTACGGGACACCCTGTATACCACCACTTTACATGAAATATAATAAAATTGTGGTTAATGGTTTGAAATTCCATTCCACTTAACTTTACTTTATTTAATGGCAAAAACCAATTAATTAAATTTAAACACACAAGAACAAATTAACCAAAAAAAAATCAATGCAATGTTAATTTATGTTCTACCTCATGCTTGAAAATATATTCTCAATTAACTTCCGTTTGAACTAGAATAACAAAAATAAACATAAAGATGAACACAAATAAATAGTAAGTATACGCCACAGTGCGGTCATTAAACTTTCTTAGAATGGAAATTGATCTATTAAATAAAACATTTGATGAGGCCATTTTGTTTTATTATATTGTTTGCCTGAAGTTAATGTATTAATTTTTACAAAATCCATACATACTTGTGAAAAAATAAATAAATCGGGTGGCACACGGGCCTAGTGACTAACAACTCGCAACCATTCCTGTGTGCACCTTTCGACAGAAATGGAAGGGACCTACAATTTTATGCCGAATCCGAACGGCTAGACGAGAAGCACTTATTCGTGACAAGTGATACTCTTGGAGGATTTGTCAATTCCTCGCAAGAGGCAGTAGCCCTGAAAAAAAACTTTTTAGTTTTTAGGTGGCCGAGGCTGGAAGCGGACCCAGACCTCCAGCGTGACAGTCGAACGCACTAATCATTACGCTACGGTCTACTACGGGTACGTTTATATTTCGATTTTCGAAGTCAATAATATCCAGTTGTAAGCTATATTGAGTGTAAGTAATATAAAGTACTTAATTTCAAGTTTTATCGATCTCCATATTTATGTTGGTTAACAAAAGTGGGTTATAATATGCGCAAGCCATCAACCATGTAATATTAAGATGTTTTAAGATTCATATGGGCATAAAAGGATTTCTGTTGGTATTAATATTTCTACAGATTTCACCCTCATTTCAATAAAATTTATTTAAGAAGGATGAGAGTGAATTTTTGTGTTGGTTTGTCTCTAAGAATCTTAATAAAAAGTTTATATGAATTTTGTTGATACCCTTAAAATGTTAAATTAAACACAGTGTGAGCATTAGGAAAATAGGGTAAATTTAAGAAGAGATACGATGTGCATTGGTTTTGAACCTTTGAATATCGAAATGCATGGGAAGAATAGAGCCGAGTAAGGCATTCAACAATCAGGTAGTGTGGTTTAAAAAAAAGAATCTTTTTACTTGACAGTACGTCCGAAATTGGGCTCGAGGGTAAACTGATGTGCATTGCAAGAAGTTACGAGTACATCGGTTGAATTTTTTTAGGGGAGGAAAAATAATTAAAGACAAGAAACATTGTTGGAAGATTTCATGTCAAAATAACCATAATCAAAGATTTTACAAAAAAAAAACACTTGTAACGATATTAAACTCAAATTCTCAACAATTGAAAAATTTCTTTATTTTCTATAAAATCATACTTAAAATTACAATGCACCAATTTAAAATTTACAAAAAAAAAAATATAAATGAAAAAACAAAATCTAACCCATTTTTTTGTAGATTAATTTAAAAAAATGGTCCGTTGTTTTTTAAAATTCAAATTTTAGAATAACTTCCATTGCTCTATTATATTATCAAAAATATTCAAAACAAAACAGTATTTAAGATGAAAAGTTAAATCCCCATCTCCCTTTTACGAAATCCAAAATTCAAAAACTTGTACCAGATTGTACCAGGGCTGTTTTTAATATTGTGCCTAGTTTTCGTTACTTAAAATTGATTTTCAGTATGAGAAATTCAAAAAAAAAATGCCCCTCCCCCTTTTGAGGTACCCAAAATTTTATCCCAGGTGCAAAATAACTGCAATGAGAAACCTTGGAAAAATTAAGATGAGCCCTCTAGATCAAGTCTTTGAATTTTTGGATATCGTTTCATTTTTTTTTTATATTTAGCGCGCGTTAAAGGGGTTGCGACTACCCTTAAAGTGATGTACACAACACGAGCGATTAGGTAGGTTGGAGGGGATTTGAAAGGAGATACTGATGCACATTGGTTTTGAATGTCTGTATATCACAATGGGAGGGGAAAATTGAGCTGGGAAGAGCATTCCACATTCGTATAGTGCGACTAAAGAAAGAATCTCTGTACTTAACAGTACGTCAGAAGTTGGGCTCAAGGGTTAACTGATGAGCATTTCTAGAAGCACGAGTATTACGGTTGAATTGTTTAGGGGAGGAATGCAACTAGCTATTTAACTAGAACACTGTTTGTAAAAATATCGGTAAAATAACGAAAGACATGGGACATTGCGACGGTGCTCAAGGTTTGTACTTCCATTATAGTCCTATCACCATCATTTTTAGAGCTCTCTTTTGTATTTGATCCAATAGACTTAAGTGGGTTATTGGAGCACCAGTCCAAATATGGGAACTGTACTCAAGATTTGGACGAATAAAGGCTTTATAGCTCACAACCAGATCAGAAGGGGAGAACAATTTCTTGCATCGACGGAGAAAACCTAAACACCTAGCGGCATTTTTGGCGATGTCAAATATGTGGTCCTTCCACAAAAGGTGGTCTGTGACACACATACCGAGGACTGAAAGCTGTTCAGTTTCCTCTATGCAAGTGCCGCTCATAGACAGCAGCATTGGGGGTGGGTTCCGCTTTAACGACAGGAGACAGCATTAAGTTTTGGAAGCATTAAATTCTACACGGTTTCTTATTCCCCACTGAACAATGCTGTCAAAATCAGAATTGAATGAGCTTATCCACATCCGAAGGTCATGGATGTGAATCAAGAAACGAATATGAAAAACTGTCGTCAGCAAAACAGTTTAATGGATTAGAAGTTTCAGATAAGAGATCATTTATAAAAATAAGGAAGAGAGTCGGAGAAAAACGGAGCCCCGGGGGCACACCAGCATTTATTTTATGTATATTAGACTTGAAACCGTCCAATACAACTTGTATTGAGCGGTCCGAAAGGTAATTTTTAATCCAACGAATAAGAGATTCATCGATACCAAATGCAAGCATTTTCGATTACAGAGCTTGATGCCAAACTCTATCAAATTCTTTTGAAATATCAAGCGCAATAATCTTACTTTCTCCAAAACGATGTAAATATTTGTGCCATTGTTTGTTGATATATACCATCAGATCACCAGTGGACCTATTGCTTCGAAAGCCTTACTGCCGGTCATTAAGAAGCTTTCGTTCTTCGAGATTAAGCTGAAAATTAATCAGCGTTTCCATGACCTTGGAAAGAAGGGACGTAAGTGCAATTGGTCGATAGTTGGAGCTTGGAGGGTAAAGAAGATACGCCTTTTTTGGGACAGGCTGGACAAATTCAGTTTTCCATCCACTCGGAAAGAAACCAGTAGAGTAGGACAGATGGAAAAGCTTACGCAGTGGTTTTTCCAGCGTTGAAGAACATCTCTTCAGAACAATAGGAGGGATTCTATCAAGGCCAGCGGATTTGTGTACATCGAGATCTTTTAGAACACTAGCAACTGCACGAGTGCGAAAGAAGATTTGTCCCATAAAACCCTTTACGCTCTCAAGTACAGGAGGAGTCATAACACTTTCTGGCAGCGTCGAATTAACAGCAAACTGTGCTGCAATCAAATTGACTTTATCTAGTGAGCTGGCAAAAGGAGTATCACTAAAGACGAGCGTTGAAACCGAGGACGAGGTGGTGTTTCGAATGTTAATTAACAAATGACCAACAATTGTTACTACCTTTGTGACATTGTAGTATTTTTTGCCGTAGTCTTTGATCATGTAAAAATTTGGTTCGTCGAATATGAACGTTACAGGTCTTTCTTGCTTGTTGAAACTTTTTCCGGTTTTCCTCAGTAGGGTTGCCTTTATAACAACGGAAGCGTACTTATCTGCACCTGATAACCTTTTTACAGCTCAAATCAAACCATGAGTTTTATTTGGGTTTGATAGATTTTACCCTATTAAATTTGTGATCATATCTGCCTAGCGTCTACGTCACTATCGAGGAAGCATAGTGACCAGTTAAAGCTCCTGAAAAAATCATTAAGACCATCCCAGTTGGCTTCCTCATATTTCCAAACGGTTCTGTTGGGAGTTTTTTCTCTAACTGAATTTTTTTGGCATGAGAAATTTGCAGATATGACATTTCTTAATTCATACTTTATTCAATCTTTAATTGGTATGCCAGTTTACGACTTCTTAAAGTGATCTGTATTTCTTCTTTATAAGGTATTTTCGTCAAGGTCTTAAATTATTATGTTCACTTCTACTTAAAGTATTCTTAAATCCTTCCTCGATTTGCTTTTTTCAAATGATTGTTTACCTTCTTTCTTAAATACTTCTTTAATCCTTCAAAAAATGTTCTTAATTTTGAAAGGCGTGGCTTTGGTATTTTTATGATTCTTAAATACTTCTTTTGATCTTCTTATAATAGTATTTAAAATTGCGACACATGATTTGATGGTAGTAGGTAGTAGCACTAGCGTAATGGTTAGTGCATTCAACTGCCACGCCGGAGGTCTTGGGTTCCTTTCTCAGCCGCGTCCACCATTATTTTTTTTTCACATTTGATTATTTGGTACCAAATTTGTTGGTGTTTGCTCTGAGCCGAAGCACCCATAGAAAATGAATAATTACCTAGTGGACAACAATAAAAAAAGAGATCGGGATACAAACGAAGTCAAATTGCTGAAATATGTAAAATTCTTTCAACTGTCAAGTATCAGATTGGCTGAGTAGGTATCGCACACGAACGGCAAGCGGCAGGTACTCGAGTTCGATTCCCGGTGGAAGCAACAGGTAAATAAATAAAAAATTGAGATTTAGTACAAAAATAATTTAATTACAGGGAAATGCAATAATAAAATAGTTGAAAATAAATAAAAAATATGAACTTAAATCCTTTTTAAGGAAGCATGCAAGTATAGGTTTAGAATTTCTAAATCCTTCTTTAAGTAATTCAGTGCTACTTGTGAATGGTCTGATGTGCCTAAGGGCGACAATACAATAATAGTGTGGTTATCTGGGTCAGAGGTATAGGTCTAGAGTGTTCGCAGATTGACCTGCCTGCAACGTCAGGAATCCGAGTAGGCTCGTCAACAAGCTGAATTAGGTTGTTTAACTCAGCAAAAATCTCGGCATACCCTCTTTCGGGTGTTGTCTGACCCGAATAGCGTAGCCACGAAGAATTATGTACATGGAAATCGCCCGTAATAACGATTTCACTGTGCGGAAAATGGGAAATAATTCTCTGGGTGGAGGCGGATAGTGCATCGAATTTGTTAGAAGTCGAATTACCATCCAAACTAAGGCTACGATAAATAAAACAAGTATGGATGATGCAATTATGGACGGTGAATTTAAACCACATGAAATTGAAGTTTGTATTCAAAATCATCAAAGACATCATTTCGAACATATACGGCGAGACCATGATGGGAGAAGAATAGAGGCACTAAGCAATAACCATGCAGGCTGAATTTAAAGTGATCGGTATTTTCCCCTACCCGGATTTCACTTAGTGCCAAAACAACTGGCCTGTTTTTCGCAGTATGAAAAAATTCCGCCTTAGTCCCCGAATGTTGCTGTAGTCCACCCTAAATTCACCCACCATTACGAATAAACAGACACATCGAATAAAGAAAGAAAATTTTATGAAAACCATGACCCCCCCCCCTGGACAACTAACAAGAGTTAGTTCGTGCGATCCAGTCGTGCCTTTTTTTTTAGGGAATAACATAAAAATGTCACACACTCAATTTGAAGCAAACTCGCCCACTGGATGTGCATGTACACCAGGGAGCCCAGACAAACATCAGGCGCAAATTTATCAAGTGTATACAGAATTTTGTACTTTACTAAGCTATTTAATTTTGTTTATATACATTTTGCAGTTTATGTCTACGGAAAATTGAAAAACTACATACATCGTCCCTTAGTATTACAGCGTTGTTATAGAAAAACTTATTCTTGTTTTAACAAATTATTGTAATTGGTAAATAAAACGGCTGTAAATTTCCTATGTACAATTTTCTATGTACAAGTACATTCAACAATGAAAAATCATCATTATTGGTTTTAGCAATAAAAATGGTCATGATTTTAAAAATTTTATTGCAAAATTATTTTTTAATCACTTTAGCCATCAAAAGCCCAAAACATTGAAAAACCATCCAAATGTCAAAAAAAAAAAAAAAATTACAACAACTACAATTCATTTCAGACATCACTCTTTACCTGTACCTTTAGCGAACTTTTTTTATAAATTAATTAATACGCCTCTCCTTTCGTACAGTAGGTACACACTTATGTATAATCTGTGTTTGTAAAAAGAGATTTACTTTGCTTATTTCCAAGCATAAAATATGATAAAGAGATATTCAATCTTGTGAACAAGGTTTACTTTGTCCTTTTTTTGTTTGTTGTTTGTGTTGTTGTCAGTTTGGACATCCTTTCTTTGGTTATTCTTCTTCAAAGGGTAGTGGTATAAAACGTTATTTGTTATGGATACAAGAGCATCTGACAAAAATGACCAAAAAAAAAACCCTTTTGAGCAAGAATAAGTTGATTATATTTAAAAGTTTCGTTTTTTATTTTTTTTTTATTTCAGTTGAAAAGACTTTTCTTGGCCTATTGCCTGAAAATACATAAAGTAAAAGAGGTTTGATGAAAGACGGGTTCTTTTTTTTTTTTTCTTTTTTTATTAAAAAGAAAAAAAAAAAGAAAAACGGCTTCTTTAAGCAGTTTATTTCTTAAATTTACATTTTGTATTCAAGTGTACCACTTGCTTTAATGTATAAATTGATTTTGAATTTTATCATAGACTTTTGGCACTACTTTCTACTTGTTTTTTAAAGACTGCTTTGTATAAAGAAAAGAAAAGTTGATTACCTTTCAAGAAAAATAAAATAAGTAACGTTTTTCAAAATGGCGACATTTCCCTTGCGGTACCACTCTTAAAACTTCGTTCTTTAATAGAAAATATGTTTCCAAACATAACCCAAGCAAAATCACCCTTTAATATAATTAATATTCTCCAAATTACAATTTTTTTCAAAGGTGTTTTCTCGTGATAACACTTGCAGTTAGGCTGCATAGTTTTCGCTCCGTCATATTAACATTGAAGGTTTTGAATGAATAACAACCACTTGTGTTGGCTTCCACCAAGTATTACATTAGGATAGAGTTATTGCAATTTCATGGCTGCCACACCAATCATCCGATTCCTTTCTTAATGGTGCTTACATTTTTTTGAATAAATGTACTGCACGAACATGTTTACGACCTTTTTCCTCCAAATCTATCAATCGTACAAAAAAAGTGTTTTTTGTGAAGAATTTCATGAGCTATAAAGCGTACCTACAACTTTTTTAAAAGAACCTATAGTTATAGAGTAATTTAGAAAAAAAAGAGTGAATTTTACCCCCTTTACCCCCCTCCCTAGCATTTTTACCTCCACTCCAAATTTAGGGTACTTTTCAGGAAATGTTTAGGACAACAAAATGAAGCTCTCCACGAAAATTCAGAAATTTAGCAAATCTCTATTTTCAACACCCTGCCCCGCCAAAGTCTGAGAAATGAATCTGCCAGACTTTTGATTTCGATACAAAAAAAAAAATACCCCTTTAAACCCTAATACTCAGATTTCGGTTATACATCCACTTCCACTCTGTCAGCTCTTGAACTATTAACTTAGTAAGTTTTATCACTTACATATATAAATAAAATCATTCGCCGTTGTCCATAAACTGATTTTTCGTATACCCGCTGATATTACGGCTACTTAAAATCTTAGGAAAGTCCTCAAGTATCTGTTGACCGCTAGGTCCGGGTCAAAGGTCGTGCGAATGGATTTTAGCTATATATCTCGAAAACGTTAAGTCTTAGAAAAAGGACTATTCTAAGAACATAGGTAGCTGATATATTTTTCCGCACAAAATTTCCTGTGAAATTTGTTCCTAAAAATAACCATTAGGAAGTTATAGCACTTCAAAATTTAACAAGTATACCAAAAACAAAAAGGCAGAATCGGTGCCATTTAGACTCAGAACAATTTAGAAAAAAGGTTCAGACTGGTCAAAAAAAGTTTTGAGCATTCACAACACGCATACAATTCGTCTCCTGAGAATTGTTTTGTTGTAAACGCCAAAATGGACGTTTTTAAAGTGGATATGCAGTACTATGTTTTCGAAGGTCCTCTTTCTATTTCTGCAATCAGAATTGACCTATCATTTACCGCTGCTGAGATAATAAGTATGAATTTTGTCGTATATCCACAAAATAAGCATACTCTTAATTTTGATTTGTCGTATACGCCAGTTTTTGGCATATACGACAAAAATTCCATGTATTTTGCCGCAATTTTTTCTTTAATATTGTTTTGTCGTTTGTCTATGGGCTTAAGACTTACGATCAAAAATTTAAAATAAAATCTGAAAAAACGTATATACAGATTTCAACTGGCGGCGGCGGTGCAGAAAGAATAAATACAAGGCCGATAGAAAAAAAAATCAGTCAGTTTGCGAGCTCGATTTTTAAAATTTTCAATGAAATATTATCTGATATCCCATCAATCAAAGCTCTGACTCTTTGGAGTGAGTCCTGTGTCCCTCAAAATAAAAAATAAGGTGATGTAAACTGCTTTGCTTTTCCTACTTTACAATAACACTTCCTTAAATGAAATTGAACAAACATTTTTGGAGCCTGGACATTCGTTAATTCAGGAAGTTGACTACGTCCATAGCTCCATGGACAGGTACCTTCGAAATCTGGAAGTATTTAGTCATATTTCCCTTTTGCGACATCTTTACATCTTAAAGCTATGCATTTTAAAAATGTATCTTACTATAAATTAATTCAAATGAGCCAATAGACTTTAAGGCATTTTCCGCTAGAGCAGGCCAGAAATAAATGACCTTAAAAGTCTCTTTATTTTTATGCCTAAGGCAGACCAGGCATATAACGAAGTCAGGCCTTGGCCACGCACTGCGCGACAAGCGACGAGCGACAAGTTCAAGCAATATAATGGCGCTTAGTAATAAACGAATTTTGAGTCAATAACTGCAGAGATACGTCGTAATTCCGTCGCTCTGTCATTCAAAAAGGACCTATTAACTTCTTTCAATTCTGTTCTTTTTATTTATTTATTGAATTTTAATCCCGAGCGACAAGAGAATGCACACAATTTTCTCAAAACTAAACAAAGTTTGAGAAAATTACTTGGAAACCACAATTTATTAATTATTATTATTATTGTATTATGTTATTTGATCATATGTTACAATTCTAAAGTTATGGTTTTTTTTGGACTTTGATGATTTTTAAAAATGGATGCAATTAATAAAAAACTAATTCATCTTTTGTTCACCCTACTTTTCGCTGGCTTTTTTCCAGCTTCCTCAGGGGTTTTTTTATTTAATAATCTAAAATTTTCAAAAACAGTAAAATGATAGATTTAATATTTTTAATTGTTAAGAATTATTGATATGTATTTAGGTATGTATGGAAATTAATTTTTGTAATTGAATGGGAACTTACTAAATTTAAATTTATATTGAAGTTTACATTTGTAGGTACTTTGTAGGAACGATTGAATAAATTGACGATTTAATAAAATAATTTAACAATTAAATAAATTAACATTAAACACTAGTGGACAACAAAAATTAAAAACTACTCACTTTATATCACAGCTTAAGTTATGGCAACACTGTATATAGAGCTTATGTTGTCTAAGTCTTCTTGATGGTTCATGGTCATTTTCATTTTTTGTCGGATTCGAAGACTTTCCAACGTGAAGCGGGTGGTGGTACGGCCCTCTTTATCTAATATTTTGACATTATCAAAATCTGCCATGTGCTCTTCGTCAATCATGTGTTGTGCACTCTCACAACACACTCTTCTTCCTTAAGCTGGCCTTAGACTTTCGTTCTTCATTCGGTGAACGTTGTTTGGTGTTCGTTCTTCTCTCAACAACGAACAATGAAGAAAGCATTTACATTAGAAAGCTAAACCCTATTTACAAAATTGTTTATTTATATACCTAGCTTCTTGTGCCATTCATTTATAAAAGAACTTCGAAAATGTCCCTACATATTACACATCATCCCAAAACAATGTTCATTTAAATAGTTCTCGCACTTAAAGACACCGAACAACGAACACCGAAATTTCTGACCTGATTTGAATTTGCACGATCTTTATTTGATCTTAGTTCGTTGTTCGGTTTTATCATTTAAATTGTCGTTGTTCCGCGTACGAACAACAACGAACAACGTACACCGATGATAATACCGAAAGTCTAAAGCCATTTTTATGTCACCTTCGTGCTCTGACAATCGCACTCCTAGTTTTCGTTTCGTTGTTCCTATGCATATCTTATTGCATTGTTCATTGTTTTTCCCCTTACATGGTATTTGATATTCGACATTGTGTTGATCCTTTTTTTATGGGTGGTTTTGTGTTGGTGAATATCGAATTCAATGACGTACAAGCTCTATGTGCAAAGGAGGTTTTTTCTCTGTTGATTGGAATTGTATTATTAAGTGTCTGGTTATCAGTGAGATGTGGGACGTAGATAATTGAGTAATATCTAGGGTTGCCAGATTTTGTTTTTGGTTGGTTATTTTTATTTTTTATTTGTTGAAGTTTATTGTTGATCAGTTCATTGATTATTGAAAATTTTAGATTATTAAATAAAAAAAGCCCTGAGGAAGCTGGAAAAAACCCAGCGAAACGTAGGGTGAACAAAAGATGAATTAGTTTTTTATTAATTGCATTCATTTTTAAAGATCATCAAAGCACAAAAAAACAATAACTTTATTATTATTATTGTTTTGCTTGAACTTGTCGCTCGGTGCGTGGCCAAGGCCTTATTCAAAACAAAAAATTAATATTAGAAATAAATCATGATTTAATTCTGATTTTATTTTAACCTGAAGTATAAATTATTTGTAGTTGTTTTTAAGTTAATGGTCATAGAATGACTGGATTTTGTATTCAACAAAATGTTATATAAAATTTTATATTTACTTTTATTGTTATGTTTATAGGGCTTGCATGTAGTTGGCCCACCAACTATTGAGTTGAGCAAAACTGTTAATTGCAATCGTTTGTACAAGTTTGTCTACGTTTGTACAAGTTTTAGATTCGTTAGTACACTCACCGATTTTTTTATATAGCCACTTCAAATAAATTTACGGAGTTTGGCCCACCAACTATAACGCTCGCAAAATCTGGAAATGTAGTTCGATAGATAATCGTTTGTCTATGTTTGTCTTTTTTTTCATTTGTATACGTCCCAAATTTTGTTGACTAAATGTTATTAAAATTTTAAAACATGTGCATTCGTTTGTCTCTTTTTTATAATGATTTTTCATCGTGTTATTTTCTTTAAATTTGTATTTATTTCTATTTTTAATTAATTATTACTATTTTTGGGACATGTAGTTGGCCCACCAACAGCATTCTCTTTTATTTGGGTATCCACAGTTTCAACTTGTATGCGAAATTGCGATAATTAAGACTTTATTCTTTTTCGTCTATTCTTTTTAAGGAGTGCCCTGCATTTAGGCTGCATTTAAAAAGACTTAAGTTACACCTTGAGCATTATTTATGCAGTTAAAATAATTTAAAAAAAGCAAACAAAAATAATTCTAATGCTAATTGTCTTATTGTCAACATAGACAAAGGATTATCTATCGAACTGCATTTCTAGATTTTTCGAGCGTTATAGTTGGTGGGCCAAACTCCGTAAATTTATTTAAATTGGCTATATACAAAAACGGTGAGTGTACAAACGAATCTAAAACTTGTACAAACGTAGACAAACGATGTACAAATGATTGCAATTAACAGTTTTGCTAAACTCAATAGTTGGTGGGCCAACTTCATGCAAGCGTTTATAGGATGACTTTTTTTGTTATTTTGATCTCATATTCACTAACTTGTATACTTTTTTGTTTTTAAAATTAACTTATTGTAAGACTGCCCTAATAAGACAAGGCTGTTTTTTTGTTTTAACGTTTATTAAATGAATAAAAAGACTGTAAACACTGAAAATTGACTTTTTTTAGTTGATTCTCATACCGATTCGTATTGGACTATACTTTATGCTTGAATAATGGAATGTCGTACGTGCGTAAACTTTGTCGTACGTGTATGGCATGGAAACAAATGCTGATTTTGGTGGCGTATACGACAAACTCATTTTGGGTAAAAACCTTTATAATACGAAAATGAAAATAGGTAGGACAGATTTGAATACAATATTCAAAAGAAGATATTTCAAACAATATTATTTTAAAAATAGAAAAACGCTTTTTTCGGTTTTTTTTATATGCACGCAAACCTTTAAATGCGATTTCCCAAATTCGTAAAATTGGCGTATACAACAAAACAATCGAATAACATAGTTGGACCCGAGTTCTTCGAATCTCACTCTTAGGGAATACCATAAAATTTTTCGCACCAAATTTGGAGCAAATCGGCCGATTCGCTTAGGTTCTAGCTCGATATAAAGCAGGACACACAGACAACAAACCAGACAGACGTTTTTTTTTTTTTTCAAAAATCATAATTTGTTACTTACTTACTTACTTAGGTCCTCGGACCTATTACGTCCGTGATGTTTCCCTTGCGGGACATAGGGCCTCCACTACACCTACGCGCCATCGTGTACGATTTCTTGGAATATATTTCAGCTCTCTCCAACTTTTCCCCAGTCGTGCCGATTCCTGTTCGACCGTTCTTCGCCATGTACTTCTAGGCCGGCCCACTTGTCTTCCCTCCTGTGTGAGCGGGTTCCACTGCATTGCTTGAGATGCAATGCACCGATCGCCTTTTCGAAGCGTATGGCCAATCCACTGCCACTTTCTTCTCCGTATAATGGAGTCTATGGGCTCCTGACCCGTTCTCGCATGAAGTTCGGCATTGGAGATACGATTGGGCCAGAAAATCCTCAAGATGTTTCGTAGACATCTATTAAGGAAGGCTTGCAGCTTTCTAGTGACAGTGTCAGTGACTTTCCAAGTGCTGCAGCCGTAAAGCAGAACGGATTCAACATTGGAGCGGAACAGTCGTAGTTTGGTCTTTAAGCTAAAAGAGTTGTTTCTCCATATTTTGGACAGCATTCCGAACACAGCCTTTGCTTTTCTGATTCGGCTGTTTACGTCCAGTTCAGTTCCGCCACCCGTAGAGACAATTCTCCCAAGATATTGGAAATCCTCTACCATCTCTACCGGTTGTCCAGAAATAGTTACTTGGATTGATGAGGAAGTTCCAAGGCTGATCCTTTTAGTTTTTGCCGAGTTGATCTTAAGCCCTACGATTTCTGCTTCTCTCTCCACCCTTGTTGTCATTTGATGGAGATCCATGATCCTATGAGAGAGTAAGCATACGTCGTCCGCGTAGTCCAGATGTTTGAGGTGAGATTGCAGAGTCCACTGAATTCCTCCATTTCCATTTGACAAAGCTGCGTGCAGTACGTCACTTATCACCAACAGGAACAGTATTGGTGACAGTATACAGCCTTGCCTAACTCCACTTTGGATTTCAAACTCCTCTGACAGCCTACCTTTGTGCAAAACGTGACACTTGGATCCATCATATGTAGCCTTGATAATAGCAATCAATTTATCTGGGATGCCCCTCCTGTGCAAAGCAAGCCAAATAAATTCTCTATTGACACTGTCGAACGCCTTTTCAAAATCGATGAACAGCAGGTGAAGTGGTGATCGATATTCAACGCACTGTTCGATGATGATCCTCAAGGTGTTGATGTGATCAACACAGGAAGATCCAGTGCGGAAACCTGCTTGTTCGGCGTCGAGTGTGTCTTCGAGGTGGTCTTTAATTCGGTCCAATATTATCCTTGCTATTATCTTGGCTACTGCAGGCAGAACGCATATTCCTCTCCAGTTTTCGCACTGTGTGAGATCTCCTTTCTTTGGGAGCTTGACAATCATTCCTTTTTTCCACTCTTCAGGAAAGCTCTCTGCTTCCCAAGCTCTCTTAATAAGTGGGTGCAGTAGCTCGCTCGATGTCGTTGGGGCTGCTCCTAAGAGCTCTGCAGGAATACCGTCAAGTCCAACCGCTTTGTTGTGCTTCAGTGCTTTGATGGCGGTGATAATTTCTTCTTTACTGGGGGGTACGGTGCGTATTCGGGAAATTGTTACTTCGGGTAGCTCAGTGGGAATAGGGTTCACTTCACTTGCGAAAACGCGGTTTAAAACCGCAGAAAAGTGTTCCCTCCACCTTATGAGCTGGTCCTCATCCGAAATTAGCAGGGATCCGTTTGTGTCCTTAACCAGGTGTTGTTTAGAGCTCTGGACACCAGTGAGCTCTTTGGTAATTCTGTAGACGGTCCTACTGTCACACCTACTAGCGGCTTCTTCTGCTTCTGTAGCCAGTGCGTTGATGTAGTTACGCTTATCACGTCGCACACTACGGTGAACTTCCCTCATCTTCATGCGGTACGTAGACTCAAGCTCGTTTCTCCCTGCTGCTGGGGTAGCTGCGATGCGAGCTTTAAGGTGTTTCCTTTCTTCGATCCTTGCCCAAGTTTCGTCGGAAAGCCAAGCACTATTTCTTCCTTGCGCCCGGCAGACTATACTTTCAGCACCAGATATGAACACATTTTTCACAGCACACCAATGATTTTCGATGGATTTGGTTTCCGTGCTGCTGATTGCGTTCAATCCTTGTGAAAGGTGGTCCCCTAGTTGTTGGCGCACTGCAGGATCCTTTAGTCTATCTGTATTAAACTTGGGCATTCGAGTGTTTCCTTGGGATCTCCGAGCTGTACGCAATCTTACGGTAGCAACCATCAGATGGTGGTCCCGGGCCATTCCCATGTCAGCACCTCTTCTGTTACGGACGTCCTGGAGACTGCTTCTAAAACGCCGGCTGATCGCGAAGTGGTCAATTTGGTTGGAAGTTGCTTGTCTGTCAGTCGACACCCAACTGACTTTGTGGCATGTCTTATGCTCGAACATGGTCCCTCCAATAACAAGGCCGTTGGCGTTGCAGAAATCGACAAATCGTTCGCCATTGTCGTTTCGGTTACCAACACCATGTTTTCCCATGACATGTCTTAGCCCAGTGTTGTCATTGCCAACCTTGGCATTTAAGTCTCCCATCACCATAATTATATCACCTCGTGGAACGCTATCATAAGCAGCTCTCAGCCGGTTATAAAAGGCCTCCTTCTCCTCGTCAGAAGAGAGCAAAGTTGGGGCGTAACACTGTATGATGGTGTCGCGACGTACTCTAGTCCGGAACCTGGCTTTCAGGATCCTGTCACCTAAAGGCTCCCAGGAAATTAAGCTTTTGAGAGCTGTTTTGGAAAGCAGCAATCCAACGCCAGATTCCCGAGCGCTTCCAGGTGTTTTTCCGGAATAGAATAGTACAGTGTTACGGGTTGGTGACTTAAACTTCCCCGAGCCCAGCCATCTAACTTCACTTATCCCTAAGATGTCCAACCTATACCGCATGAATTCCTTCTCTAGTTGGAGGAATATGGCATTCTGAGGACCTTATTTTCCATTGTCAAGAAGCGTCTTCACATTCCAGACACCAATCTTTGTCCGGGTACAATAGCCAAAAGTCGTCAACGAGTTATCATTAATTATCCGAGGCGTAGTGTTGGTTTCGGTAGCGGGTTGATTTCAGTTACGGAGAATGCTAACCTCCGTAACCTATCCTAGAAAGCTAGGCCTTTTCGCACTTGTAATTTTGGCCTATTTATGTATATTGGGATACACAAATAGTTGCCCGGGGACCACCACGAGGAGGTAAAACAAGCACTTCATCGTGACTGATTGTTGCGCTACTGGCCCAGACCAAGTTCTGAGCAATCAATAGTTTCCCGATCAGGCACGATGCAGGTCGCACGATGTTAGTTTTGATTAAAACCTCGAATTTCGTTTTTAACAGAAAACCAATAATTTCCCTCTACAGCAAGTAAAAATGGAAAGTCGGAACAAAATCGGGACATTTTATAAATCGGGACAGATATCGGGACAGGTTTCAAATATCGGGACTGTCCCGCCAAAATCGGGACGCCTGGCAGCTTTATGTACAGCAGGCGCAGTGGGTGCTGTTTGGGCTACACAGCACTCACTTTGGAAATAAGTTTTCAATATTTTCCAACGTCGTTAAAGCGTAAAGCGGCTCATTCTGTTCCGCGGAGGTATGTCACATACTCTCCGTTAAGATTTTTAGCGGGAAACAGCTATCAGTGTCAAAATAACCCATATGATTTAAAAGAAAACCACTAAACGGCCAAACCTTTATATACTAAGTACAAATACCTAAACGTAATCGAAAGTAAAAAAAAACACAAAATTGCATCTTGACAAAGCCCTCACTGTCAACTGAAGAGTCCAAGTGAGAACGCCGGGACGAAACGCCAATTTGTATGGACTTAAGGCCGTTAAAAGCTATATTGAATCAATAATTCAACAAGTCCAATTAAATAATGCTAAGTCTTCTACTTGACTGATGTATTTCAGTAGTATATAGAATTTGTATTATAAAACACACTCATAATCAAGAAAATACTAAAGTAAACAACATTAAAATTTCGTGTTGATTTTTAATTCTATGAATAAGTTCTTTAGCTGATACTTTTTTAAATTAAAAACCAGCCTATCACATAGGTAATCTTTCATAATTCCAAGAAGTAGAGGTGGATTTATGAAGAGGAAATACAAAACAATAAGAACAACATCCAGATTATTTCTTTTCATCTTAAAATGTATAGCTAAGGTACGAGTATATACCAAGTGAAAAATAATATACATATATATAAAACCTACGTCTTAAAGATACGTATCTTATTAAAGTATACTTTTAAATACACATATATTTTTAGCATTCAAAGTTCTTCCAGCTGACTATACTACATTATAAAAAAGTAATAAGGAGAGAGAAATTTGCAGACGTGACAACAACAACAACAACGTTGACGAAAAGATGATGATAGGGATTTTATCTATATTTAATTTTTGTTTTTCTTTTATACAAAAAAAAATATATATAAAATTCCACGTCGCAGACTTAAACTTCGGATTCAGTATTGAGATGAAAAGAAGTCATTTTGATTGATAAAATCTGATGCTTTCGATATGCGATTGAAATCTTACTTCCACCTGATTTGCTTGTTGTAAATAAAAAGGGATTTTGTACAAAAATACAAAAACAAAAAATCAAAATGGAACCAGCACAAAAAGGTTAATGAAATCTGATGGATTAGCATAATTTACATAACATGGGTTGAGGGTTTTGGATTATTTTGACTTGCTGAGAAAAATAAAATAAAATGCATGACTGGCTCACGCGTAATGTTCAGAAGGTAAACATTGTTTTTATACATATAAAGGTACATACCGGCTTATGTATACAAGGGCATAGTAATGACACCATACAAATCATTACCATTACATTATTTCTTTAATATTAACCCATTTAATAACCTTTAAAAACCATAAGAGAAAACTGGACTTATGCATTTTTATTACGACGAAATGTAGGGGAAAGGTTGGAACAGTGAGACGCTTTTTTTTCAAACGGTTATAATTCCGAATTCTTTTGAGCTATGGAAATTAATTTTTGATGATATCTTACGACGTATTTCCCCTACATTATTCCATATAAATTTCATTGACAAAATTAAAAACAACTTTCTCATGAGTAGAATTGTTGTAGAAGGTCAAACTGTCTCACTGTTCGATGGGGGTTCGAAGACTGAGACAGCGTAGGACGCACAGTGGGACAGCAAAATATTTTTATTAAAAACTCGTCTTAAGCCATTTCTTGCCAAAAAATACATGAATTATATTCGTTTAACATATTATTTATTAATTTATAGGAACAAAACAACAAAAAAACATATCAAAGTATAAAACAAAAAAACTAACGGGCAACTAGTTGTTGTTCAGAACAGAAATAAAAGTTGCGGAATTAAAAAGAAACGTTATTGTCTGCAACGAAATATCTGTGCAAGTTTCTGGAAAGCTAAAAAATGAAATGTCTCACTGTTCCAACCTTTTCCCTACATAAAGATATTATAGGGCAAGTTTTGGATTCGTAAGAAAATAACTATGATGGAGCACGCGAAAAAAGTGGGTCCCGAAATTCTAACGGTCCGTCTGTCTGTACCTTGACATGCTGTCTAAACCGCTTAAGCGATTTTCTTCAAACTTTTTACTTAAGATTTATAGAGGATACCTTTAAAATTAAATTATTTTTTTTATGTTATTATTTTTTTTTTTTTTATTTTTTTGGCATAATAGTCTAGGAAAGATACAAAATTTAATATGGGCAGGTGGGAATAAATTAATTCATAAAATGTTATTGCTGGTATCAGAAGTGTATCCTCAAAAATATATCCAAAGTCCCCCAAAATCCCCGCATTGGCTTTTTGTATAGACGCATTTAAATAGGTGGAGACGGGGGGGAGGTGGTACCTATTTTATCAAGCTGAAAATTGTTGTTATAATACAATCTAATCATACACTCCGCTCCACTTGAATAGAGCGTGTAGCTCTTTGGTAAATTTATAAATTCACCGTTTGGTTTAAGTTCCTATAAGAGGGATCTTATGCGAATAAAACTGCAGAGACAGAATAATTCAGGAAAATACCATTAGGTTATTTTTTACCAAATCGGGTTGTCTTCTATTTGTAATCATATTTTAATATGTTAGCTGCCACCTTTATTTGAAATAACTTGAAAAACCCAGTTGCAGTTATTTTATATAATTTAACGAAATTGCACTTCATGCTTTTCTGATTGCAGCAGTAAGTGATTCTTTGTCCTCATATTGTCGGTCAGAACCGTGAACTTTATGAACCACCCATCCCCATACGTTTTCAATAATATTTAGATCCGGAGAATACGGTGGCCATTGAAGTAAGGTAACATTTTTCTCGGATGATTCTTGCGTTGAGGATTGTTGGCACGCTTTCTTGTTGAAATGTCCATGGAATTGTTCCAAGGACATCGGTAAACTTAGTGAAATCTTCTTGCAATATTTCTTTGTAGGAGTTTGCCGTCATTTTCAATGTAGGAAATTCCAGAACAATTGTTCAAAACCAGAAAATCGCACCTCACGCCATTATACCACCTTCTCTGCTATGGTGCTGCTCCAGAAACCTGGGTTCCTTCCTTATAACATGAAAATAGTAATTATATCCGTCCGGGCCATCATAAGTGAATTTTTTTCGTCAGAAAATACCACTTTTGTCCACTCTTCCTTCCACGTCATATTCTTCCTGCCAAAATCTATTTATTCTGTCTTCGAATTGGATTTAACGGTGGTTTTTTCTTCAATTTTAGGCGCTTTAAATGTTGTGACCCACGAATAACACGTCTTATATTGTTAAGAATCGCTGTAATACCACTCTTCGCCTTGATTTTAGCAGCAGAGTCGCTTGAATTTGAAGACAGTCTAATTTATTTTTCTTGGGTCTGCTTCTGTTGTGGATCTAAATTGCCTACATTGCACATTTTTCCATAGTTTTTATTATTTCTAAGGTTCGATCAAACAATTTTCACACTCCTACTTATTTTTGTTGGCAATTGTGCATAGGGGAAGCTTGTTTTCCGCGTGTAATTCTGTTTTGGCTTTTTCTGCATGGTTTAATCTTCATCTTTTCTCTGATAAAACAATTATTATTTGTAATCTACTCTTCTTTTATTAGAACAATATTTTTTCTTCTTACCGTAATCTATAGAGACAAAACGCACACTGTCTCTAATTAAGTGGCGCAAAAAAAAAAAAGCAGTGTATCTAATGAAGTAATTAGAAAAGTGGTATAAAATAACCTAGTGGTATTTTCCTGAATTATTCTGTCCCTGTAGTTTTATTCGCAATAGATACCTCTTATAGGAACTAAAACCAAAAAAGTTTGATTCTGTTCAAGTGGAGCGGAGTGTATGACACATGTATTTATGGTGTTTTTCAACGCTGATTCTAAAGAGACCAAAACTGAAAAGATACATGTATCCTGTAGAAATTTAAAGTCATTTTTATGGAATGATTACTTTTTTTTAAGTACAACAAGTAAAATATTACCCAAACCCATTTTAAGATAATGGGATATTAATGAAATTTGTATCAAAAAAGTCCCCAAAAATATCAACTGGGCCTTCCACCGACTCCACCCATTGATGAGACGCAGAAACGGACTAAGCCAGAAGACGAAGCTTCTATAGTACAAGCAGCTCCTAAGGCCCGTAATCAGCTATTCCTTCCCATCAGTCTGGTTCTCCATCTCAAAGACGGCCATGAAGGAACTTTAAATGTTCGAAAGAAAGCTACTAAGGATTGGTTCCGGACTACTCAGCGTCTTTACACAGAGGCGAACATCATCCCTCTGGACAGGTACCAACTGCTTCAAACAAAGAAGCTAGTAGGACTCACCAACAGTCACCTAAATCAACTGATGAGAAGAATGGCGACTCAGCAACGACACCCTGAGCCGAGATATCTCAGTACGATGGACATTCTGGACGAGAACAACATCATCACGGATAACGAGCAAACTGTTTCGTTCTACGCTGACACAGGGTCAGCATATCACCGAGGCCAAATGCCAAACAATGCCACCTAAACCAAAACTTGACAACCGGGACGGAACACCCCGAGGGCAATAAAGTCAACCGACTTTTAGAATTAATTTTCTGACATGTAATTTATATTTTATAATCCTTCAAAATTAAGACAAAAAATAATATTAGGCCCCTATGTGCCAATATCATCGTATATCTAACTAGTTATAAGTCAAATTGTCAATACAAACAAATGTCAAACATCTACAACTCGAGATATGAACGTTTGAAAGTAAAAAATGGCGAAATAGATGTTTGAGGAATAATTTACTATAAATCAGGGTAACGTTTTATTGAAATCAAAGGGCACGGTAGTGCCCAGCCAAGTTCTGGCACTACACCCTTTTTACAGGATCAAACTCAGGCGATTTTCGACCCACCTCTAACTTCCGTACCAATAAAGTCAGAAGCATAAAACTCGCAACATTTGCTAAGCTCACTAGGTTAAGGCAACTTATTATTATTATTATATAAAGCTTTATTTGCCAATATTGTTGTTTTAATATATACAAACATTTCTTATTATAAGTAACTACATAAAAATAAATACTACTTATTAAATAATTTAACAATTAATATTAATTTACAATAACAATTACAGTTTATTTCTTTGAGTATGTTCAAAATTCGGTTTTGCTTTATCTGGCGTAAGCCTCCCCCATTGCTGTCCATAAGAATCTATTTTTTGCATCATTATACCAGTTTTGATTAAATAGCTTCTAGATCGTCAGCCCATCTCTTTTTCGGTCGCCCTCTTGGTCTCTTTTCATCATTTAGGTTCCATTTTGTTGTTATTTTCGTCCATCTTTGGTCTTCAATTCTTGATAAGTACCCTGCCCAGCTCCATTTCAATTGTTTTATTCGAGTTATCACGTCAACTATATTTGTTCTTCTTCTAATTTCTTCGTTACGTATCCTTTTCGTTCCATTTTTGTTTGACATATTCTTAGTTTATTATGTTGATTTGATGTTAGTCCTAGGGTTTGTAGCCCGTATGTCAAAACAGGTAAGATTGTAGAGTCCAATATATATTTCCTTGTATCATTACTAATGTTCGAGTTCAGTTTGTCTTTCAAGCTCCAAAACTGTTTCCATCCGTTATCAATAAAATTCGTCTAGTTATTTCTTTTTCGTCTTGGTTTTTGAAAGATTTAATTTGTCTTAGGTAAACGTAGTCTTCAACATAGTCTGTTTTAGTATTTTCCAATAAGATGTTCTCCTTTATATGATTAGTCATCACTTTTGTTTTAGTCAAGTTTAAGCAAAGCCCATCTCGTCAGCAGGATATTGAAAGTTGATTTAACATTGTCTGTATCTGTGTTGCTGAATTCGAAAAAAGAACATCTTCATCTGCGAATCTTAAATTGTTTAAGTAGTCCTCATTGATTCAAAATTATTTTTCCAATCCAGCCTCTGAAAAATGTCCTCTAGAACTGCAGAAATTAGTGCCGGTGACATAGGGTCACCTTGTCGCTCTCCTCTTTTCAAATGGAATTCCGTTCCTACCTTGTCTGTTTTTACTTTAGCGGTGTTATTGCTATAAATGTTTTCATATACTGTTGTGTTCCACGGTGTCAAACGCTTTTGCAAAGTCGATACAACAGAGGTAAAGTGGTTTTTTAAATTGGTTTTGTTTTTCAATTAGCTGGTTGATTGTCTGAAGATGGTCAGTGGTTGAGAAGCCTTCTCTAAATCCAGCATGCTCTCGCGGTTGATTGTCATTTTGGTTCTTATATATCTGGTCTTTGAGAAAAGTTTATAGATTGTCCATATAAGGCTTATGGGTCTATAGTTGTTCATGTCATCCTTATCTCCCTTCTTGTGGAGTAGTATTATTGTACTCTGCTGCTTTTGTCTAGGTATTCTTTGGTGTGTCAGTATAGAATTAAAGAGTTTTGTTATTACTGGTGTCAGAGCGTCCTTTCCATATTTTAGCATTTCAGCCTCTATTCTATAAGGCAACTTACCAAATTTTAATTCTTAAGCATCAGTGGTTCCCGAGATATAAGACTGTAAAAATTGCAAAAACCGTAACTGACTGACTGACTCACTCACTGACAGATTATCAAAATTATGGAGCACTTCCCGACATCGTAGAATCTTGTAACTTTGCTCAACGGTAGGCCCTGTGGTGTACACAAAGAAAACAATCGAAAATTTAAGATTTTCCATTCAGGGGGCGTGGTACCCGCCCTTTTTTATAGAATTGATATAAATTATTTGTAGCACTACTGATTGTCGAAGATTGATGAAATTTGGTGCAGCGGTAGGGTTTAAAGAGCTGACAAAGGCAAAACTTTAAAATTTGAGATTTCACATTCTGGAGCGTGGCAACCGCCTATTTGCATAGAATTGATATAAATTATTTTGAGCACTTCTGAGCATTGCAGAATGATGAAATTTGGTATAGCAGTAGGACTTCAAGTAAAAGCAATACATAGATATTAGAACATTTTAAATTATCCATTCAGGGGCGTGACACCCGCCCATATTCTCAGAATTGATATCAACTGTGTAAAGAACTACTGATTGTCGTAGAGTGCCGAAATTTTGTAGAGCGAGATCTCAAAGCACGCCATGTTCTGAGTTTATTAATGTTAAATATCAAATATTTTAAGTAGAGTAATATGGAAGAACCTCAAAATTATGAGAGAAATATGTTATTTAATGATAACGGACTTATTTCCGTAGCTAGACAATGTAATGTCTAGCTACATTACGGCATATTAAATGAATTGCAAAACATACCTACAAATAAATTGAAAGATATTAATTCGTTTCTATTGATAAAGTAGTTTTTATTTTATCCCCCAGAAAAGGTTCCCTTCGTTATGCATTAAAATATCTAAATGAATGAACTTTAAATAACTCTGATTAAATATATATAACTTGTCTTTAAATTATTTTTGGTAACAAAGTAGAATCATTATGTAAAATCATTATTTTGCAATTAACGCTGCACCGGCAATAGAAGTTGAAAGAATGTTTTCATACAAGTTTTTCAAATTACCAACTTTCTCATAAGCCAAATGAGTTGTAGGTACCTTACCTACCCACATTGTTTTATTGTATTTTCCTATAAATACTGTGTTCTAATGATGAAATACGTATCAGTCCCAAATTGTCTTTTCTTACCAATAAAACAAAATCGAAACATTACAATTATGAAGACCTTAACAGCAATTATTCTTCTTATCACATCTTTGGTAGCATGTTCAGCTGGTCCTTTAGAACAAGATTTTTCAACCACAGATGAGCAGGGTGGCTACCACTTTGGATTTAACGACGGACACCAAGCTCGCCAAGAACAACGGACACCCGAAGGAGTTGTTCGCGGTGCATACCGTTATATCGATGCCAATGGAGAAACCCAAACTATAACCTATACCGCTGACAGTCATAACGGTTTCCAGGCTTCAGGATCAAATATTCCCAAGGCCCCAGAAGTTGTAGAACAAGCAGCAATAGTTGCCGAAGTTGCTGCTCCAGTTGCTGTTGAAGATACACCCGAAGTAAAAGCAGCTAGAGCCGAGCATTTAGAAGCTCACAAGAAAGCCTTGATTGGAGAGGTGCAAAGTTCTCCCGCCATTAGCCTGAATCAACTTCCCATTGGAGTTCAATACAGTTCCCAGGTATTAGCAGCTCCCTCTCAACATTTCTACGCTCTCAATCAACAACTCTTCCCTCGAAGCAGATATCTTAGCTATGCTAGCCAGCCCGCTGTCCAGTATTACATTCAAGGTTCCCAGTATCATCCTGACTATCAGCCATACGCTGCTTTGTAAGATTTTATTGTTTTTGTTTCTTGGAGTTGAATAAAAGGATACTTGTTTTGCATTAAATTAAAAACAAAAGAGTATGATTTGAAATTTGTTTCCAGTTTGGTGGAAAATAAAATCATCTCCTTTCAAGCTAACAAATGTCTTAGTAGCAAATCACTTGAACCAGTCACTTGATCTGGAGAACGCGTTTAAAATAATATGCTCTTAAGTCAATGTAAATTTTTCTGGCTGTGGTGATTAGGGCAGCCAAGCTTTTACATGTACAGCGAGCGTTCTGGCGCTATTTTTATGTACATACCTACAACTGGCTATTTTAAACTAAATTTTAAAAAATTCAGGGAAACCATTGTTGTACCTGTGCCTGTGGTCATTTTAAGTGGTAATTTTTCTCTCCCTTCCCTTTTAACTAATTCTTTATTTTTAGTTGCTCTATAGGGTTAGTCGAGGTTTTTTCGTCAAAACGTCAGTCGTCGGTCTTTTTCTCTGTGCGTTTTGATTTACATCGAGCTGGAGGCTAAATGGTTCAACGGATTTTCTTCAAATATGGTGTGAAACGTGTTTATGTGATTGCCTAGAGGGGATTTACAACTTTAATATTATCTTATTTCAAACGGGTAGCTGCCATACAACGATTTTGGTTTTATGAAGTTTTTTCGAAAACAGCTCTAACGATTTTTCTTTGTGGTGAAGTCTCCATGTTATGTATTATTTTGAATAAAAAGAAAACCAAATTTTAATTTATTTAAAAACTTTGGCGCAAAATTTTAAACAGCTTATTATAAAGAATTTAATATGATACTACTTAACATTTTACTAATTTTTTAACAGTTTACTAAAATTGTCTAAATTTTAAATACTTTTTAACTTATAGTATCATACTATACTAATTTCCTTCATAAAATTCAGCTGAACACGCCCAAAAAAGTGACAGCTCGTGCAAAAAATTCACAAACACCCCTGATTTTGACAATTTTAAACGTCAAAGTGTCATATGGATTTAGTACGATACTAAAAAGATAAAATAGCCATTTGGTGATATTAACTTTAGTAAAATGTTAGGAGATATTATGATGCTAAACTCGTTTAAAATTAGCAAAATACACTTTTTAATCTAGTATTATTCTAAACATGATTTAACATCGTACTAAATCGACTAAAATTTTGCACCTAAAAAATAATTGAAATTTATTTATTAATTTCACAACATTTATATTTAATGTATTAAGATTAAATAAAAATCTTTGCAGGAGCAACACCACGTATCGAAAAATTAAAGCCCGAATTAATAATTAATTTAAATTATTTTTTTAAAATTGAAGTTTTTAAATAAATTAAAATTTGTTTTTCTTTTTATTCAAAGCTCTAACGAGTTTGATTTAAATAATAAATACGTATTAAAAATTTAAATATTAAAATTACTTCGGTTTTAAGTGTAGTGAATGAATATAATTCAATTAAAAAATACAAGTCACCTTAACTCCAGAAATACTTGTGTTTCGCCCAGGTATAACGGTGGGCTCTTCTGTTGTTCTGTTATACGTATACCCTACTAAGACACAAATTTTGGTCGATGTTTACCGACTCTAATAAAAATCACAGCAAGAAGATCCTGTGAATTTTATTATTCTAGGGGAATTTGTTTAAATTCGTGCACCCAGAAAATAATCACACGCGGTCAGGTTTCTTCTAATAATAAATATTAAGAAATTTAAATATAACAGACTGACTGAAGAGCCCACTGTTATAGCTGGGCGAAACACAATTATTTCTGGAGTTGAGGTCAATTGTATTTTTTAATTGAATGATTTAATTTAATGTACCTTTTTTACATTTTATTTAGGTATGTATATTCCCTCATATCTCATCGTTGGCATAGTTGATCTTATCATTATTTTAAGATTCGGTACTTTGTAAAGTTATTCAAAAAATATTGGTGCAAAATTTTAAACATTGCTCGTTTAAGGTATAAAACCAACTCTAGTTAACGTAGTCGTTTAGTTGTGAACCCTTCTCTAAATATTTCCTAATTTTAAACACGTTAAACAACTCTTCTAACTAAAGTGGACTCCGCAACGTAACGTAAGCAATTTAGGGTTGAACAGGCACAAATTTGACAGATGAAAAGAAGAAACAGCCATAGAACAACAAAAAATGTGAAAATAAACAACTTCAGAACAAATTATTTAAATATAATTATGTGTGTATCGGCTTCATAGATTTTATGATTGTGTTTTGTGTGAATGTTATTGTTATTTTTTGGTGGAAAAGAAGTCTACTCGCATTGTGCATCATTCTAAAAAAAAAACCAAGTGCATGGACAATGCTGAGACATGTTTGTGGGTAGAAACCTACATGTAGGTTGGTTAATGTATATGTGCTATTGTAAGTTTGTGCCCATGTTTTCGCAGAAAAAGTGAAAAATTCAATGCCACCGACCTTTAAAATACATTAATAAATACTTTTTATTGTTCTAATTCTAAAATAAAAAAAAAAATCCGAACTCATTTACCCAACCTAAGTTTTTTTTTTTTTTTTGCTGTTCTAAACTTATTTTCAAGTGGTAAAAGTATACTTTAAGAAGTTAAACAAGCGATTTGCTGCTTTTAAAGTTAGAAGAGTGGTTTAACGATAAACTATACTTTATGTCGTTTAAAATTAACATAGAGTCGACTCTCACTCTAAAAAGATTTTTTAGAGCCGCCTCCCATTTTAAAAGTGATTTAGAGCTGGTTTTAATTGTTTAAAATTTTGCGCCATTGCATTTAAAATTTCGTAAGACTATTTTTTTTTACGAAAAAATAAAATTAAAGACAATTTTTTTTTTTATTTTTAACTTTTTTTCAAATTTTTTTTAATTAATTAAAATATTTCAAAATTACTATTTTAACTTATGATTACAAATATTTTCAAACCACCTTCAATTTCTAAATACACTCTAGTTGTTAGTATAAGCTTGTCCGATCCAATCGTGCATTTTATTTTGTTTGAAAGAACATTTAAAATGCAATGGATTTTTTGTTCAAGCTTGGTTGATTTGTTTTGTTTGATTAAAACTATGAACTTGGTTTGGTACCATATATTTGTACTACTAGAGCTATTTCCCAAATTTTATTCAAATCTGTTCTACTGTTTGAGCGTGTCATTCAGGACAAAAATCGAAATGAACTTATAGGCTATTGATTATGTCATATGGAAAGGAATTAAGACGTTACCGGATTTTGATTGTAAAAATCATTGTATGGGTTATTGAAGATGAGAAAACCGCGGAGTACTATTAAATGAGAGGGTGCAATTCTGAGGGGGAGGGGTGAATGCAAGCCCTTTCGTTTTTTGCATATAACTCAAAAACCAAGCTGAATTTCTAAAAAAAAGGCCGTTAACCTTTATTGTAGGGAATACAATTTAAATACATTTTGAATGTGCTAAAATAAAAAAAATGCGAAAAATTGATTTGTTTCTTTTTTTTTTTACTTATTTGCCTTTTTTTCCGGTAGAGATAGGTATAGGAATTGCTCCATATAAAGAAAGATTATAAAATTTTCGTGAATACGTGAATTTAAAAGTTTCGAAAATGTCAAGTGAACAATTTTCGGAACTTTTAACATCACTACCAAAGTTGCTTAAAAAAAGATATAAATATTGTAACTATGTTTTATCGTAGTTGAGGGTTCCAAGTACATGTACAAAAATAAGTGCCAACATAGCGTCCTACTTTCACCACAGCAATGATGCAAACATTGCTTGTTGCACTTAGTTAACATCATGTTTCTTCCCAAAACTATTTGACCGATTTGGATCGAATTTTCAAATTTTGTCTTATAACACTTAAGGCTATTTGATTGCAAGTTTTGAGAACAATTAGACAATTTTTGACCTATTTTTTGAGCGCTACAAAATTAGTTTTTCAAAATATTTGTTTTTTCCTCATGGTTAGATAGCAACCGAAATGTAACATACATGAATTTTAAACAAATGTGGTCTTGTATAAAATTTTATAACAAACAAGAATATAGTTGATGATTTTTTCCTAAGTTTCATATTTCCAAAGTTATAAACGAAAATGTCGGAAAAAAGGGGTGATGTTAGCGTTTTTTTCGCTGTTGCATTTTTCCTGCAGCAAGCACAGGTTCTTCAAAGTTGCAGACTTAGCTACAGACTACTCTAACATGCCCAAACAACATATCAAAAATGCAGAACTACATCGTACATTGCGAATTTATTGTCGAATTTGACTGGGCTAAAAAGTAACAAGGCTGTATCTAATAATAATCAATAGATTTAAAAGCGGTATTTCATTTAGTAATAATCAATTATAAATAATAAATAAACTTATTATTCTGATTTTACTAAATAAAATTAAGTTTTGTTGCAAAAATAAGAATTAAAATAATGTCAAAGCAAACGCAATAAAAATGGCTTATTTTGAGTGACTATATATTTGTTAATTTTGAATAAAAAAATTAAATACGCCATTTTAAAGAAAATTTTATAATATTTCTTTTAAATGGAACAATTCCTATACTTATATCCCGGAAAAAAGTTAAAGGCAAAAAAGTGAAAAAAAAACAAAAACCAATTGTTCGCTTTTTTTTGCAATTTTTTTTTTTTATTTTAGCACAATAAAACTTTATTTAAAGTTTTTTGAATAAGTTTATTCGATATAGGGTCCGCCAAATAACTTTTTTTGAAAATGCATCATCAACATCGAGTGTAGCTTCGGCTGTGTGGCACGTAGCGCCGTCCTGTTGAAACCAAGTGTTGCCAATATCCTCCTCTTCAAGTTTTGTGAGCAAAAATTCGTTCAACATGGCCCGATAACGATCGCCATTGACTGTAACGGCCACTCCTTGCTCAGTTGAAGAAAAATGGCCCAATTATGCCTCTGGACCAAAATCCAAACCAACTAGTGACTCATTTTGGGTGTATTTTGCGTGCGGGTTTTCTGTGCCCCAAATGCGACAATTTTGCTTGTTTACATACCCGCCAAGATCAAAATGAGCTTCATCTGAAAAGATGATTTTTTTGGCAAAATCGGCATAGTAATGTCGCAATATTTCCCAGCGTTGTTCAAGCGTATACACAACCATATTCGTTCAGCGGAAGGATAAAACTAATTATCTGTCAAATCAGACATGAGCTAAGTGTTACCATTCACAAATAAAAACTAGTTGAAAAAAAAACGTTAAATGGCGGACCCTTTAGTAAGATTTAATTTCTGCAATAAAGGTTAACGGCATTTTTTCGAAATTCAGCTTGGTTTTTGAGTTATATGCAAAAAACAAAAAGAGTTGCATTTACCCCTCCCCCTCAAAATGTTACCCTCTTTTTATTAAAGTTTCAATTTTACCACGCTACGATATAAAACTTTTCAAAATAAAACACTCCAAATATGAATTTAGTCAAAAAAAGTATATTTTGTGACTATATAAGTTCCATACCCAACTAACAATTCAGCTTCTTTTAGCTTACAAATATTGATGTGCCGCAGGTTTCACTTTATATAAAGCTTCGGTACGGCCTTGGGCGGAATTAAATTTCTTATACATGTAACTATCTGGATAACTGCTTCTTTAAAGCCGAATAGAAATAAGAAAAAGAAGACTTACCGAGTTTGCGAGCTGTCACTCGAATAGGCTTCTTAAATTGAAATTACAGAAGATGATAGAAGATGCCACTTTAAAAAGCCTGCATAAAATTGTTATATAAGTTGCAGCCTTTAAAAGATTTCTGTAACTATTTTCAATAAGCTTTAATGAATACTTCGATACGGCTTGCTAAGTCTTACTAAAGAATAATAAAAGAATGGCCACGTTCCGGTGGTAGGCAGACATATGGTATCTACTGTAGCATCTGATACGTTTTCGAACGACCAAAACCGTGTATGTAACCAAACCAAACGAAAACCAAGAAAATAAACAAATGAGATATCAGCTGTTAGTATGAAGTATCTCTCCCAAACCAACGCGAAAGCGCCGCGGAACATTCGCCGACAGCTGTTTTTTTTTTGTTGTTAAGCATTATTTATTTGTCATTTATTTTTTATGATTGTGAATGATTCGCCCTGCATAGCGAATATTCCGCGTTGGTTTGGGAGAGCCTTAATCCAAACAGATCCGAACATTTTTGGGATATCCTAAGATTTCTTATTGATATCAGCTGTTTGGTTCGTCTGCTAGTTTTTTCTTTAGGCATTACAATAGCACGAACAAATCTAGATACCATTGGCGACGTACCCGAACGCAGCCAATATGTCAATCTATAATAAAGAAGCTCGAATTCGTATAAGTCATTTTAAAGAAGCTTTTTAAAAAAACTCTATTCACATTTATAATTATATATGTATATTGAATAAATTGAACACGTGGAGAGAAAGATAATTCATTTTACTTGATTTGTCTTTTTGAGCATTCGGAAATCTACTTTTTGTTGGTTTAAGACATAAGCTTCAATGCACGATAAACAAAAACGAGGTTTATGCTCATCAGATAAACATAACATTCGGCATTTTCGTATATCTGGGTATTTATGTGACGTCACGGTCAGCTTTTATAATTTTGTTCTACTTTAAGTGAAGACCATTATTAATTTAAGTATTCAAATAAATTGTTTTTAAATTCTTAATAACAATCAATAACAATCAAATAAAGTTAATTATTTTTCTTTTCTCCGAACATAAGCAGATGATTGTAACGTCACACCCCTAATGAGCACACCTTGTTTCTGTTAATCGTGCTTAAGTGGCCGTGTTTTTTCGGATTGAAATTATCAAAAATATGCATTATTACTTAGTTTATATTAAGAATATTGTTATTAATTTAATACTATTGAAATGAAAATGAAGCAAGAGGACTGCTAAACAAATAGTTTAGGTACATTTGTTTCCTCACGCGAAACGTATAAGAGAGTTAAAGAAATCTTGTTCATGTGTGAAAATTTTTATAGAAGCTCGGATTTATTTAAGGAAAATTTAAAGTTTTAAAAAAGGAAAAGGCTGATTAAGTTTTTGCATCTTCAAAATTATATCTAAGATGGCTGAGTGATGGACTGTCCGGTAGGAGTTCCCAAGTTAGATCCCTAGTGAGGTAAAAATATAATTTATGTTTTATAATTGTTTCCAATACTTTAATTAATAAATAATTGAATTTGATACTTGATTTCAGATAAAATGTAGTAAAAATCACAAAAAACAAATAAATATGTATCTTTCTTTTTTTTTTATTTATTTTTGTTCACCTTCTATAAGACTTGTATTTCACTTTTATACAACCATGTCCGAAGCTATCAAGTCAAGTTGAAGTGTCATTCAAGTTTGGAATATCGCTCGTTAAAACTTCGTATCGGCTTCTTTAGGCTTTTATACAATCTGCTACTTTTTTAAGTTTATAAGAAGATTTTCCGAAATCACGTATACAAGCTATATGAGCTTGTATAACATTCTCCTTTTTATGCTTAAGTAAACTTTACAAATGTCTTATGGAACTTCTAAAGCTTATTCTATTAAGCCGAACCGAAGCTGAAATGTTAGTTGGGTACTTTGGCTAGTAAAGGCTGAGACTGGAATTTATTTGATTCACTTGCTTATTTTTTTTCGCAACTGTATAATAAAACAAAAATGGGTGTTTTTTCTTAAAAGAAGTCACGCAAAAATTGCGAGTAATTTTAACACTAAACAGCCTTTCGGCAAAATTTAAAAAAGCTTCACAACATAGTATTTTCAAACATCCTTCATTTAATATTATCTAAGCTCAACTTCCTTAACATTCTTCTCTCTTTGCTTTGTTGTTATAATCTTGATTGAAATGCCTTCAAATATTCATTTTACTATTAAAAACCTCTAAGTTGAAAAATCTATAAATACGTGATGGTGGCCAAGTTTTGTCCAGCGTTTTTCCCCGTAAATACTCAAGGGAACTATAGAATCATGTACGGTGACGGAAAGTTTTTTTTTCCCACAGATGTGCACAATCCAAAAATGATGTGCCTAGCCTATGTAACCGTTAAGGGTAAAACTGGTTAAAGGTCCAATTTCGAGTAATAGGCGATACCAGTCCATATAAATGCATTATTTTTTTTGATTAATTCAAATACTCAATTGAACAATTAATCATTTTACATTTTAACATCTAATACAAGAGTTTGTAACGCAGCTCTTTTGTTTAGATTTTCTTTATGATTGTCTATTTCGGTTTGAGCTTTGTTTTACAGTAAAAGTTTAGCAAACACCCTACATCTATGTACATTTCGTGGAACTAAAATAAGCTTTTATGAAATCATTTCAATTTATTCCGTACAGATGGCGCTAAGTGTTTGAGAAACTCTCAGTGACCAAACGACTGTTTATTTTTGTTTTGTTGTTCATGTCTGGCACGTAACTTTATCATTTACCTTTACTATAAGGCAATTTATTGACACTGTGGTGTGTGACTTTCATCATAAGAGATGTTCAGCATGATGATGCAATCCCAACTGAAGGTGGAACGCGATTTGTGAATAAAGGCAATGAATGGAAGAAAGAAAGTGAATTCAAGTTCAAAGTCGTGGGATTTAACTGGTTTTGTTTTAAGGTTATTAACTATACTTATTTTACCTCCTATGGAGTTAAAATATTTTACCTGAGTCGTGCAATGAACTCCACTAACGCCAGGCTGACACACGATGATTTGAGCAGATTTAAGCCTATACAAATCAAAGGGACAGAAATCAGTTAACATGAGAACCTTGTAGCGTGCCATGATAGTTGAAACCAAAATAATATCGTTAGAAATAAATAAGAAATAATAAAAAATGCTAAATTCACCAGAAGCTCTTAAAATTAAATGAAGAATAATTTATTTTAATTACTGTGCAATTGAATTTGAAACCATCTATAGAAGTTTTTTTTTTTTTTTTTAAATCGTTCGTATTTAAAAAGTATTTTTTTTGTGGCAGTTTTGTGACGCATATCGTTTGAATTTAAATTTTGTTTATGAAGATCAAAAAATTAGCAGAGTGAATTATGTATTAAAATTTAAAATAGCTCCAATGGGCGCGTGTCTATAAATTGTGTTCAAAACTGCAATGCTCGAGATCAACTTTAAAAGCGGCCATTTATAATAAATGTCGATTTCTGTACAACGAGTTTAAATTTATTCTAATTTACATACAAACAAAAAACAATAAGGAAATAGTAGGTAAAATTAATGTGACGAGTATAAACAAACAAATGATGACTCAAACAAAAAAAACAATGCATCTTAAATGTCGAATGTTTGAAATGTAACAAAAAAAAATATTATCTTATCTAGCGAGATTTTGTTGAAGCTTTATTTTTGTTATTTTGTTATTTATTTTGATTTTAGATTTGAAGAAAAGTTTTGGTAGACTTTGGAAAATTAACATAGTTAGGGGCCAGTTACAGCTATCATTGAAAACCATCATTGAAAATATTAATTGTCAATTTTGAGAGATGTTGAAGAAAAAATAAATTATTATTTTGATGCAAAAGTAAAGCTTACTGACTTAATAATTATTTCCAGGCAAAACAAGATTCAATTTGGCACAACTGTTCTCATAAAATGACTTTTAATTTTTCAATGATGAACTACCTTACCAATGATCATTGAAAAAATTAAAAGTTACGTTATTGGGAAGATATGGGTCAAAATGAATTTTTTTAGAGAAGAAATAATTCTGAAGTCGTAAGCTATATTTCAGCATTAAAATATTCAATGATTAGATTTTCGAAGGTTCTGAAAATCAACAGCTAACTTTTTCAATGATGGTTTTCAATGAAAGCTATAACTGGCACCTTATGCAGGTAACGTCATGATTCTTATTCATTTCATGTGGTATAGACCAATGCCACTATCTTCTGTATAGAACTTCTATCTCATAGTAAGCATTGGTTTCGTGTCAAAAAAAATTGGAGCTTTTAATAATACTGTAGTAGCCCGTAGCTACTGCCTCTTGCGATAAATTAACAAATCCTCCAAGAGCATCACTTGTCATGATAAATGAATGAGGAATTCTCGTCTAGCCGTTCGAATTCGGCATAAAATTGTAGGTCCCTTCCATTCCTGTCGACACGCGCACACAGGAATGGTTTCGAGTTGTTACTCACTAGGCCCTGGTTTTTCACGAGCCATTGCGCCACCCAATTTATTTAATTTTTGTTTTAAACAAAACATACATAACAATGATGAATAAGTCCAAAAAATTGATTTCGACAAGTCGTCCCACAGTCGAACATGTCGATCTACATAGGTGGACATCAAATCTCACATGCAGGAGGGTGTCCAGTAAATAATGGAAAACCTTGGAATGCCTCATAGATGACTTTATGACCGTCCTGAAAACTAATAAAAAAAAGTTCTATCCCAACCACAAGAAAAGATATGTGCATTTTTTGTTCAGTGCATTATTTTTTGCATTACTTTACGTTTTTGAATACTACGACTACAAGTGATTGAATTCCACCGCTTTTTTTACGTAGCAATATTTAACATTGTTGATGATAAAATATAAGATGACAAAAATTATAATAACTTTTGGAACTCTTAGAGAAAAAAATTAGTTAATATTGAATTTTGCTTCAAAATGTGAAAGAAAATAATTTTTGAAAAAGTTAAATCATCTCTGGTATAAAAAAATGCCAAAAAAGTGGCCAACTATTTTTAAAATATGCGCGTTGAATGCCGATTTCAAAATGGTATAATTTATTATTGTACCTTTCTAGAAGCAAGAACCAATAGTAAGTTATTTGTAAAATTCTGCAATACTAGAGCCAATTTAGCAAAAATTAAAGTTTTAAAAATTAGCACAGTAAACGTGAAAATAATACCATTGTGTTGAAAATAGTAGATTTTTTGATTGATTGCCAGTTTTTATAATGTTGTCCTAATGAAGAATCCCGGCTTTCAACTTCTAGGGCCAAATGCAACATTACAAAAATGTTAACAAAGTGCAAATAAACGGCTATATTTTCGAGCTTGTTTTGAATTATACCTCTTCAATTGGCCTTTTACAAAACCATCAAATATTTTGGTGCATTGCTGCATTACAAATATGCCAAATATACAGGCAGAGGGATATGAGGTCTGGGACCAATTTTATGGCCACCCCGCTCACCGTACCTAAATTAACTTGATTGTTTTATTGGGGCTGCATGAAGAAAATCGTGTACAGCAAGCCCATCAGGTCCTTAGAGGAGCTAAGAAATCTTGTGGAGGCAGCTGCATTACAAGATTCTGAGCAAAACTTAACAAGATTATTATAAGATTTTCATTCATTCAGAGATGCAGAACCTGTATAAGAATGGGTGCAAAACAGTTGGAGCATTTGCTTTAAATTAAAAAAAAAATATCTATTTTTGTTTTTGTTTTCTAACTAAGTGATCAAGTGATTGAAAGTTGGATCAAAACTCAAAATACTATTTGTTTGAGGAAAATAACAAATAAACTCAAAGCAACTGCGCAAATATTTTATGGTTGTGTTAGGGCCCAATAGACCCGGTATAATTCAAAACAAGCTTGAAAATGTAGCTTGAAAATTTAGCACTTTGTTGGCATTTTTGGTAATGTTGCAATCGGACCTAGAAGTAAAAGCTTGGATGTACCACTATAGGATAACATTATAAAAACACACAATCAATCTAAAATGTACCATGTTGGGCGCATGATATTATTTCCACGTTTAATTTGCAAATTTTTAAAACATTTGTTTTTGGTAATTGACTTTGGTGTTGCTGATTTTTACCAATAACTTCCTATTGGTTCAAGATGCAATATTAAATTATACCATTTTGCAATACAAATTTAACGCGCATGTTTTTAAAACAGTTGGAAACTTAAGTATTCATGCATTGTTTCATACCAGAGATGATTTAAATTTTTCAAAACTTATTTTCTTTCACATTTTGCATCGAAAATCAAAGTTATATAATTATTTCTTGTAAGAATTCCAACAGTTATTATAATTTTTGTCTTCTTATGTTTTGACATAAACAATGTCAAATATTGCTACGAGAAAAAACGGTGGAATTCATTCACTTGAAGCCGTGGTATTCAAAAACGAAAGGTAACGCAAAAAATAATGCACTGATCAAAAAAATGCACATATCTTTTCTTGTGGTTGGGATAGAACTTTTTTTTATTAGTTTTCAGGACGGCCATAAGGTCTACTATGAGGCATTACATGATTATCCATTATTTACAGGACATCTTGTATACATAATGTATGTTACAAAATAGTCTGCACCATAATTTTTTTCAAATTAACTGGCAGAATAAGAGTGTTACGTGGGTTCATAGTAATAGATTTGGAGAACTTGAGTAAAAAGTAAAACATGAAGCAAATTTAGCACTAGAAGTAAACGTACCTGACTGAAAAAATACTCAGTTTCTGTCTAATTTGGGCAAAACCCTAGTAAGTTTTCAGTAGGGAAAACCTAGACGAGAAACCAAAAATTTATACGAGGGAATTTTTTCAAACACTCGAGAGGCCCACCGGTAGTAAAAACTTGTTGATCATATTTCGGTACCCCATCAGAAATGTCTCTTGTAGGTAGGTACCCAAAAACAAACATTTTATAAGCACCATGCAATTTCAGTATTCATACGACACTTTTTTCTCTCTTTCTTTTGTCTTCCTTTTCACATCACACTTCTTACTATTGGTGATGCAAGTTTTATTTCGCTGAAATATTTATGACATATTGTTTTAAAGTACTTTTTAACGCTAAATCTAAAGAAACCAAAACTGAAAAGATTCAAGTATCCTATAGAAAGTTAAAGTCCATTTGTAATAAATAAACTATTATTGTAAAATAATGGTATATGAATGAATTTTGGAAGAAATGTTAAACAAGGATCAAAAGAGTCCCTTAAAATATCTGTAGTGAGAGTGTGTTTTTTGAGGAGGGAAATGCTAGTGCTTAATTATTTTCATAACATCCATTCAAAACTTCTTTCTTCGACTATACTATAGTAAGTTAGGTTACTTACTTAGGTCCTCGGACCTATTACGTCCGTGATGTTTCCCTTACGGGACATAGGGCCTCCACTACAACTTCGAGCCATCGTGTACGATTTCTGGAAATATATTTCAGCTCTCTCCAACTTTTCCCCAGTCGTGCCGATTCCTGTTCGACCGTTCTTCGTCATGTACTTCTAGGCCGGCCCACTTGTCTTCCCTCCTGTGTGAGCGGGTTTCACTGCATTGCTTGTGATGCAATGCACCGATCGCCTTTTCGAAGCGTATGGCCAATCCACTGCCACTTTCTTCTTCGTATAATGGAGTCTATGGGCTCCTGACGCGTTCTCGCATGAAGTTCGGCATTGGAGATACGGTTGGGCCAGAAAATCCTCAAGATGTTTCGTAGACATCTATTAACGAAGGTTTGCAGCTTTCTAGTGACAGTGTCAGTGACTTTCCAAGTGCTGCAGCCGTAAAGCAGAACGGATTCTACATTGGAGCGGAACAGTCGTAGCTTGGTCTTTGAGCTAAACGTGTTGTTTCTCGATATTTTGGACAGCATTCCGAACGCATTCTTTGCTTTTCTGATTCGGCTGTTTACGTGCAGTTCAGTTCCGCCACCCGTAGAGACAATACTCCCAAGATATTGGAAATCCTCTACCATCTCTACCGGTTGTCCAGAAATATTTACTTGGATTGATGAGGAAGTTCCAAGGCTGATCCTTTTAGTTTTTGCCGAGTTGATCTTAAGCCCTACGATTTCTGCTTCTCTCTCCACCCTTGTTGTCATTTGATGGAGATCCATGATCCTATGAGAGAGTAAGCATGCGTCGTCCGCGTAGTCCAGATGTTTGAGGTGAGATTGCAGAGTCCACTGAATTCCTCCATTTCCATTTGACAAAGCTGCGTGCAGTACGTCACTTATCACCAACAGGAACAGTATTGGTGACAGTAAACAGCCTTGCCTAACTCCACTTTGGATTTCAAACTCCTCTGACAGCCTACCTTTGTGCAAAACGTGACACTTGGATCCATCATATGTAGCCTTGATAATAGCAATCAATTTATCTGGGATGCCCCTCCTGCGCAAAGCAAGCCAAATAAATTCTCTATTGACACTGTAGAACGCCTTTTCAAAATCGATGAACAGCAGATGAAGTGGTGATCGATTTTCAACGCACTGTTCGATGATGATCCGCAAGGTGTTGATGTGATCCACACAGGAAGATCCAGTGCGGAAACCTGCTTGTTCGGCGTCGAGTGTGTCTTCGAGGTGGTCTTTAATTCGGTCCAATACTATCCTTGCTATTATCTTGGCTACTGCAGGCAGAACGCATATTCCTCTCCAGTAAGTTAGGTGAAGTGTTTAAAATTAAATTGAACCATAGAGGTTTTTACTAGAGGTTATTACATTATGTAGTGAATTGAAAAATTATTTCAAAAATTCTTTTGAATGATTAGTTATTGAGATGCATTTTGAATACCAGTTTTATATTAGGAAAACCCAAAAGAAGGACTCAGTTTTATAGACCGACAGTGTAATCGCCCAGCATGGTCCATTTAAGTTTGATCTATTTGTTTAGCTTGACCGATAAGCCATTCGACTGTGGGAAATCTTGTGTATATTTCTGTGTACAACAAAAACATAACTTTTTTTCAGATAGAAGACGAATTTGTTAAAAAAAAGAAAGAAGACTTGGACAACATGGCCAATAACCGACAAAAGAAAAAAGTTGATAAAGTATTTTTATTTACAGTTATTCTAACTATAGTAGCTTTTTTCAAAACACTGTGAGAAAAAAGTAATTCGCTTACACAATTTGTAATTCGGTGATTTTTATGAACTACAATGTTTAATTTGCCAGCTAATTTCAAACCAATAATGTGAATAAAAGTTAATCATTAAATAAAACTGTGATATGGTGAATATTGGCAAAAAAAATATGCACGACTGGATCACACTAACTTGCTCTTGAGGCTTACAACTAGAATGTAAGCTAGACTTTGACGGTGTAAAGTACTAGTGTTCGATTATATTTTTATACCGAGAAAACAATAAAAAAAGTTGTGAAGTCAGTTTTATGGCACGAGTACGATAACTTGGGCGCCGACAATTGATAACGGATTTTTGTAGAGGGGTCAAACACAAACATTTTTTAATAAGGGCGGGGGGTCTATCTCCTCTCGTTTGGGCGGGAGGGGCAATTTAATGAAAAAAGTACTAAAAATGGAAAAAAAATCATTAAATAATAACGGTAATACATACAATTAAGTTTTATATCTTTTTTGAAAGTCAATACTCTGTTTTATTAGCCAGTTTTAAAATCAATTGAAATATACTCATAGTTTTTGTAAAATCTCGTTTCAAACTCAAAATTTGGTAAAAAAAAAAACATTAAAAAAATGTGTAGTGTAATTTCTCAAAACTTTGAGATTTTATATTATATTTTTTTTCCAAGAAATCGTTGCTCATATTAATTCTCAATCAGAAACCAGAAACAAAATGATTTTATGTCTTCTAGTTTTCGAGAAAATTAAAAATTACCAAAACTAATATTTTAATTCAATAAATTTTTGTTTGCTTGAGTATTTTACGTGGTCTTATCTTGATAGTAAAAATAGAATATGGATTAATTCTTACACAAATTGACTCTTATTTATCATACTTTCCCAACACCTAGCCTTACGGCGTATAAACAACAGTGAAGTATGTTTGGGGGGGCTTGCTGGCCCCCTGCAACCCCCCTGCTTGGACTCACTATAGCATGTGTGGCGTATGTGTTAGTTTCGGTGTATGCCAAATTTCGTTTGCATTTAAAGAACTTTAAATGTATTCTCTGTTTCCAATGTCAACAGCTACGGGTTGGGTACGATATCGCGCTTTTTATAATCCCGTTTCTTATAATCCCGTTTATTATTTGCCTGCTTTTGCAATTAAAACTAGTTGTTTTATTTTTAAAAAATCGCGCGATTTCTTAAAAATAAAACAACTAGTAAGAAGATGAAGAAATTTAAATATTAAAATATTGAAATTACTTCTGTTTTAAGTGGAGTGAATGAATAACTATAAGAGTCGGTAAACATCGACCAAAATTTGTGTCTTAGTACGGTATAACAGACTGACTGGAGAGCCCACTGTTATACCTTGGGCGAAACACAATTATTTCTGGAGTTGAGGTCACTTGTACTTTTTAATAAAACAACTAGTTTTGCTTGCAAAAGCGAAATACAATATAAGAAAATAAAATATCTAATTCTTAAATAAACAAAAAATAAAATTCTAAACAATTGAGGATATATTAAATTTATCGTTAACATCATGTTAGTTCAATTCAATATTGTGGGCGGTACGACGCAAAAGTCCTGTTTTACTTAGGTAGGTAGAGATGGCGGTCACAAGCATCCTTGCTCGATGACCCAATTAACGCTGTAATGCGCCGTTTTGATACCATAACTTGTTTGACCTGTGGGTAAAAAGAACATTTTTAAAGAAAAAGAGGGTATTTGGTGATAGATCTCCCAACGGATCATCGCCTACGCCCGAGTTCAGCTGCAGTATGCTACGCTAAGCAATTTGCTGATTTGCCCAAGACGCATACGATCTGATCCCTTAGGGTGATCGTCTAGTCGCACACTCGGATATGGTAATCTCTGGACACCTCCGTCTGTTTGCACAACATGACTTGTGGTTACCAGAGAAAGTACCACCCGCCTGTATGATCACACGCTTTTATTGGAATTAGACATGAGTTGAAACTTATTAAGGATTTGGACATAGGAAAACCACCCGATAGGACCAAAGTTCGCAACTAAAAACCATCTACACTGTGCCAACTAGGCAACTTGTTGACTGGTATTGAAGCGAAGGTTGGCACAACCGTGTGATCCTCCGGTCCTCGTGCACCATGAGCCACCTTCAAAAACCAGTAGTCTGCTAGCTCACAGTCATAGGAGTTTGGGAAAGAAAATGGTGCAAAAGGAAACCGAAGTTAATTCTAGATCCATTGAAACATTCCTGAACTTGAAAATAGGAAAACACTCAAAAGGGTCGAAGTCCGCAACTAAGACCCGTCTACACTGTGCCACCTAGGCACTTGTTGGCTGGTATTGAAGCGGAGATCGGCCCAATTGTGTGATCGTCCGGTCCTCGTGCACCATGAGCCACCTTCAAAAACCGTTAGTCTGCTAGCTCGCAGTCATAGGAGTTTAGGGAAGAAGACGGTGGAAGAGGAACCGAAGTAAATCCTAGATCCATTTCGTCGCGTTGAGGAAAGAAGTCAAATCTTTGATCTTCGTTCCGGAGAGTTCGTTAAGGTCGTTAAAAAAGGGCTTCCCAAAAGATTGTTGCCTCATTCTGGCCAAAGCGGGACATTTACAGAGGAAATGAAAGACTGTTTCCTTTTCCTGCTGGTCCCCACAACTACGACAGTGAGTATTGTAGGGGATGCCAAGCTTCGCCGCATGTTCTCCTATTGGCCAGTGTCCAGTGCATGTTGCAACAATCCTTGCTATGTCTCGCCTGGGTCTGCACATTAGGTTAATAGTTCGGGATTTATTATAGGTAGGCCAGATTTTTCTAGTAATAATGCAGTTAGTTGAACTATTCCACCTACGATTAGATTCTGAGAGAAAAATTGAGAATATATTGCCCTTCATAACTCCGAGAGGAATACTGACTCTTTCCGCAAGTCAGTATTCCTCTCGGAGTTATGTTTTACTCAGTTTGTTCCTGTTTCTTATAGTTTTTTTTTAAAGCTCGTGATTTTAACACATTAGTTTTTTATATGTTTTAGCTTAGCCGTTTTTAATTTTTTCTATTTCTGATAGCACCACAACTGTTTCTTAAGCTAATCGGCAATCATTTTGTACAACCCAACGCTTTTTCCAAAAAGGTATAGCGGGGCATTGCAAGTTTTACCGTTGTTTTTAAAATAATTTTTCTGTTTGAAGTCATTTTTTTTTAGAAAATTGCCCCTCCCGCCTAAGCGGAAGGAAATAGACCCCCCCATCCTTATACCAATCACCCTGTATAAAATAAATTTTTTTTTTTTTAATTTTCAAATTGTTACTTTTTTTTGAATATTTGTTCACAATAATGTTTATATTTTTTAGAAATCTTACCATTAAAAAAAATGAAAAATTTCAACTTCACTGTGGCTGGCCACGAGACGAGAAAAGTCTCGGTCTCGCATGACCAGACCAGAGGAAAGAAGTGCAGCGTAGTGTCAGACGTGACAAAAGGAGGCGCGTAAATGTCCAGAACAGGCAGAGGAAGCAGCATCTAGGTGCGACAGTGGTACCGTCTACAAGATAACCAATGAATTGGTTGGAAACAACAACTCCCGGAAACAACACCTCGTCAAGGATGTAGACGGCACCCTGCTAGTTACGGATGAGGATCAGCTCAGGAGATGGAAGGAACATTTTGCTAGCGTGCTCAACCACATAGGCGATAGCGGAGGTGTTCCAGCCCCTAACCCAAATGAGCTATTCGTAGAAACTAGTTCCCGTATTCGCACCTGCCCTCCCAGTTTAGCCGAGATAACATCAGCAATCAAATCCCTCAAGAACAACAAAGCGGTAGGTTTGGACGGAATTCCCGCTGAGCTCTACCAAGCAGATCCACAAACATCAGCGAAGTTGCTACACCCCTTAATAGCACAGGCATGGGAGAACGAAAGTTTCCCCATTGAATGGAAAAAAGGGATGATCGTCAAACTGCCAAAAAAGGGAAATCTTACGGATTGCGGAAACTGGAGAGGGATCTGTGTCCTCCCCGCGGTGGCAAAGATAATGGCGAAAATAATCTTGGAACGAATCAAAGAACATCTCGATTCTACTCTCGACAAATAGCAAATGGGATTTCGTGCAGGCTCATCCTGCATTGATCACATCAACACCTTGAGGATCATAATAGAACAATGCGTGGAGTTCCGTTCCCCTCTTCATTTGCTCTTCATCGACTTCGAAAAGGCTTTCGATAGTTTGAATCGAGATTTCATTTGGTCAGCTTTACGTAGGAGAGGAGTACCCGAGAAGATTATCGCCGTTATAAAGGCTACCTACGAGGGTGCATCGTGTCAAGTCTTACACAACGGAAAGGTATCAGAGGACTTCGATATCCATAGCGGAGTTCGTCAAGGATGTTTGCTATCTCCGCTACTTTTCCTGGTGGTTATAGGGGATGTCCTTCATGCAGCTCTAGCCGAGCAAGCGCGTGGAATTCGATGGACGATGTTTTCGTTCCTGCAACATCTTGATTACGCTGACGATATTTGTTTGCTCTCGCACAACATTATGGATCTTCACCATATGGTGACTAATCTGGAATGCGAGGCAAACAAAGTCGGTTTGAGGATCAACACCGGGAAAACAAAAATCCTCAACATTTCTGAATCTTCTTCTCAAGTTGTCGTTGCGGGACAGCAGGTTGAAGCGGTGGACAACTTCCTGTACCTCGGTAGTGTTGTCTCAAAAGACGGCGGTGGTACGGATGAAGATGTTAACTGCCGAATCGGCAAAGCTAAAGCTGCTTTCGGCATGCTGTCTAAAGTTTGGAGGAGCAACGTCTACAGTACGAAGACCAAGCTGCGACTGTTCCGGTCGAACGTAGAGTCAGTGCTACTATATGGGTGTAGTACATGGAAAGTGACCGCCTCTGTCACAAGGAAGCTACAAACTTTCGAAAATAGATGTCTCCGAAACATCCTAAGGATTTTTTGGCTGAACACTATCTCCAACCAAGAACTCCTTCGGAGAACGGGCCAAAGTCCTATTGACATCGTTATTAGGAAAAGAAAGTGGCAGTGGATTGGTCACACCCTACGTCGTGGTGCAGACTCTATTGCAAGACATGCAATGGAGTGGGATCCACTCATCCAAGATGGCAGAAGACCTGGAGGCCAGAGAAAATCTTGGCGCAGAACAGTCGACAAGGAATCACAAAAGCTCGGTAAAAGTTGGGGAGAGCTAAAATACATTTCCAGAAACCGAACGAGATGGCGTGTAGCGGTAGTTGACGCCCTGTGCCCCTTAGAGGGGTCAAGGATCTAAGTAAAAGTAAGTAAGTATGACCAGACCGAGACAAGACGAGACGAGACTGTATATTTGGACCGAAATTTACAGAGAGTCTAATAAATTAAAAAAATCAATTTCAGTTAAATATTCATTTTACTTCTGCACATATTCAAACTATAATCGAAAATATTTCGTTCCAATAATCAAAAGATTGTCCGGAAATTGTATTTTTCGGATTCGAGATCGAGACCTAATTATACGAGACCGAGACGAGACTGAAAATTTTTGATTTTAACGAGACCGAGACGAGACTTACAAAAGTCTCGCAGAGTCTCGTCTCGTGGCCAGCCCTAAACTTAACTGTTTTCGATATTATCAAAAACCATAATAAATGCGATGATCTTGGTTGTCAAAACGATTATCATTGATAAATCAGTATGACGATCGCGGTTGTCAATATGATGATAGCGATTATTGAAAATTTTCATATTGATGATCACGGTCGTTGGTTGAAAAATAACAACTTTTTTCATCAATTTGATGAACAAAATTTTCAATATGACAACCATTTTTGGTTCAGTGCATATAAGTCAAAAAACACTATGTACCAAGTTTGAAGAAAATCCCTCCAGCCGCTTGGGCTGCAGGGGCGAGGACAGACAGACAGAATTGCGGCACCCACTTTTTTCACGTTCTCTAACATCGTAATATTAGGGAAAATTATTGTCGCGAGTTCGTTTTTTTTTACGAATCCATAACTTACCATAGTACCTATGTATATCGCAAGTAAAAATGATCAAACCATTACTATATCTACGTCGTCAATGTCTAGCTACATTCAAGTTGTTATTTTACGTGAGCGAGTTCGTGGGATTCAGTCGTTCATATTTATTTTAAACAATTTTCAAGATTTCCCTTGTATGCTAGATGCCTTGTACGTATTCGTATATTGATCAATATAAAATATATTTACTCCAGGAACACATGCTCTTTTCTAGAATTTCAAAAGAAAAAACAAGGAACTCTATACAGACCCCAAAACAAGTCAGAACATCAATTAAACTCGTATTAAATCTTTTTTATTTCGTGTTATTTTTTTTTTTATTAGATCCTTAAAAAACAAATCACTTAAGTCTGAAAAATGTACACTATGTTTTACCACGATCCAGAGCGCGAATTACTTGACGCTGAAGATTGTGCATTGGCAGTTGAAAAACTTCCATGTTGGCCATAACCACCTCCATTGTTATTGTTGTTGTTATTTGAACAACAACCTCCACCATTTGAGTAACCTAAATTTCCACCATCATTTCCTACATTTCCTCCCCATGCAGAGGAACCTTGAGCATTCGCACTGGCAGAAGCTGATGATGAGGATCCACTAAATCCACTACCACCGGACCCAGTATTATATCCCCCTGGGGCAGTATATACTCCTTGATTACCATGACCTCCATAGCCACCTTGGTTACTATATCCACCTTGGCCAATGTATCCACTTTGAACGCCGCCATAACCACCTTGTCCACTATATCCGCTTTGACCACTATATCCACTCGTATAAATGGGAATAGTTTTATAAGTGTGCACTGGGACGGTCTTTATCGTATGAACCGGAACTTGTTCGACTGTATGAACTTGAACGGTTTGTGGACCTGAATATCCACCACCAACACCGTAGCTGCCTCCACTGTATCCTCCACGATAGCCAGAGGCATATCCACCTCCACTATATCCGCCGCCAACGCTTTCATATCCACCACCTACAATTCCGATGTGCTTAGACAGGCCGATATTAAGACCCAAACCACCGCCAAGCACACTTTTTATCTTATGAAAAGTGGGTGTTGCCAATGCACTCGAGAGGCTCAATAACAGAACTATCGCGACCTAAAAATACAACAAACCAAAAATATAAATTAGCTTTGTGTGATGCGGACGAACGCGTATCCTTTATCCTTATTACCGTTTTCATATTTCAAAACTATTTTCGACTGGATAAGGTAAAATATTCTTGATATGCTGCTTGATTGATTTCGCGAGTTCACTTATTAGACTGAGTTGCCTGATAATGTTGACAATCTTTTTTATACTTCGATAGGTTGGGAATTTATTCCAATCATGTCCCGCAAAACGCTTAACGAATATTCAAAAAAAAAATTAAATAAAACAAAACAAATTATTACACTCTCATCAGACAGATAGAGGCACCTAGAACCCAGATGGCGCGAAAAGTCTCCAACTCTCATATCATCGTCAGTAATTAAATTTATTCACGATATAGGTAAAAACATATAAACTGGGAATTCCGCGGGCTATCAACGAACTCCATACAGCTATCTTCGTTTTCACTATTCATCCTCCCTAGAATTACCTCATTGGAAAAGAGATAGTAGGTTTAAGTACCTATTATGGTTTGTTGGGAGTCATACCTAAGTATATTTTTTTTGTCAGATGCATCATCATGGCACGCAATTAAATTTATTGTTGAACAGTTGTAACAACACAAACCAGGTGGATTGTTAGTAAAACACGATAAAATAAAATAAAAAAACTTTGGTAGTTGAATAAATTAATTAATAAACTGGTAAGGGCTTCGTCATAGGGTTACGGTTAGTGAACATTGGGAGATTCCATAATCATTGCAAATGTAACTGGCGGAAATGTTTCCATTTTTTAGATAATTTAAAGTAATTGTTTTAAATTTGGAATATTTCTTATATTTTGACATTTTATCCTGATTATGTAGCTTAATAAGTATTTTATTCGGAAAACCAAGCTTTTATAAACATAAGATGAGGAACTAGTTAATGCCGTTGGTAAAATTTAAGAATTTATTTTTTTAGTTAATCTACTACTAACCAAATTAGTAACATATTAAATATGGGCAACTTCTGCCTCTTTGAACCCGATAAGAGTGCGCTAATGACTGAACGAACATTTAATATAATAAATTTAACCATAAGATTGGATTGGTAGAAAATTTGATAAATATAGGAGGCAAATTTCATATTCTTTTCATGTTTTCAAATATATATTTAACTAATGGCGCTTGCAATATTTTTTTCAAAAAATGGTTGACAAAAAACAAAAATAATAGTTATACGTATATGAGCCTCTAAGTGAAAAACCCGAATTTAATTAGTTTTTTGTATGATGAATAATATTTTAGATTTGCAAAAATAAATTGATTTCACACCACGAACTTGCTGAATGTACAACTATTTTATTTGCATTGAATTCAACATGGTTTAAGATAATTCCCTCATAAACTGGATTATCTGTATGTTAAAATACAGACGGATTTACTCAGAACTAGGGGATGCACAGATCAAAGTATCCACATCTAGGGGGACTCCACAAGGAGGAGTTCTCTGACCACTTTTGTGGATATTGGTTATGAACGAAATCCTGATCGAACTGGAAAACAGCGGTGTCAAAGTAGTCGCCTACGCAGACGACTTGGCGCTGCTAGCGACTGGTAAATTTCTTTCCACAACCAGCGAACAGATTAACTACGCTCTGTCGAAACTTGTAGCTGGGCGAGGAAATGTGGACTTTCGGTCAACCCGGGAAAAAGGAACTGGTACTTTTTACTAACAAAAGGAAAATACCAGATTTTGTCCTACCATCAATAGATGGAACCCGACTTAGTCTTTCAGAACATGCCGAATATCTAAGCGTAATTCTTGACAAAAAGCTAAACTGGGGTTTGAACACTAAAGAAAGAGCCAAGAAGGCCATGACCGCTTTTTACTCCTGCAACAGGAACTTTGGTAAGACCTGGGGTCCAAACCCTAAGATCATAATGTGGATATACACGGCCATTATAAGACCGATCCTTACATATGGTAGCCTGGTTTGGTGGAGCGCGATGGACAAAGAAACTAATTGCAAAACACTTAATAAAGTTCAAAGACTAGCATGTATAGGAATTACAGGGGCAATGATATCCACACCCACTGCGGGAATGGAAACGATACTCAACCTAAAGCCCCTAGATCTACTTGTACAAGAAACTACGACCTACAGCGCCCTAAGACTAAGCCAAACCAATAGCTGGAAAAGAAACACGGTAGGTCACGCACAAATTATCAATAAATTTATGGAGGGGTATGTATGCAAAGACAACACAACACCCCGTACAGATTTTGAAAAACCGTTTTTTGTCTCCATCCCCACAAAAGAGGAATGGGATGCTGGTTTACAACAATCAGATGAACCGGTGGTAGAAATATACACCGATGGTTCGAAGATGGATACGGGTGTAGGTGCGGGATTCTTCTCAGAAACCCTCAATTTAGCCAAATCTTATAGACTCCCCGACTACAGCAGTGTCTTCCAAGCGGAGGTTCTGGCAGTGATTAAGGTTGCCGAGCAAATATTAATGATGGCGATACCACGAGCTGATATCTTTTTTTACATTGACAGCCAGGCGGCGATCAAGGCCATCTCTGCCACAGAAATCAAATCCAAACTGGTTTCATGCTGTCGTGAAGAGCTAAGAGTTCTTGCCACACAGCACAACATCAGACCCTGTTGGGTCCTTGGACACTGTGGAATTGAAGGTAATGAAAAAGCCGATGAACTGGCAAGGACTGGTTCATCGTTAGATCCATGCCTTACAGACTCCATTGTTAAAATTCCACCCTGTTCCATTAAACAGGCGATTAACAAGAAAATAGTGGAACTTACCAATAACAGGTGGAACTCACTTGCAACTTGTACCACTACGAAGAATCTGTGGCTCAGCTACAATAAGAAAAAAACAGACAAAATTATGAACCTGAAAAAGAGATCCCTATATCTTCTGATAGGAATTATCACAGGACATAATCTCTTAGGGTATCATAAAAACAAAATGGGACTCAATACTGTAGACCTATGCAGGGGCTGCGGAGACGAAGAAGTAGAGGAGGACACCCTTCACTACCTAGGTCATTGTCCGGCACTCTGAACATAAGGAAAACATTTTTGGGTAGCTACTTCTTCAACGATTTAGCAGAAATCTCGAAGTCAACAGATAATAACATCTTAAATTTAATGAACTTCATCAACGCCTCGAAATGGCTCGACGCTCCATAGCATTCCATAGGTTATTTATTTTAAAGGGATGGTCCAATCCATCGGGGTATCACAGAGGATCGACATTGATCTAAGTGTAACGGGAACAAGATCTACCGGCAGCCCATCTAACCTAACCTAACATGGTTTCGGAATTTTGTAATTGTTTGTTAGAAGAATTTTGCAAGTGGAAAGAACAAGCACCAATTAATTAACCAAAAAACAATTCAAAAGCAATACTAATGTACTTCATTCAGACAGTTACAGGTTTGAGTAATCTCTCCAGCCTAAAGGGCCAGCCTAGAGGGATTCCCTTCATAGTGTTTTTTGACGACACGTTTTTTAAAATTTTTTTAGGACCAAAAATAACGGTACCTGCCCTACAATTTTTTGCGCGAAAAATGAAAATCATAATTTTCTCAAGAACAGGTCCGAGGATTTTGTTTAGAAAAATTCAAATAATTAAAATAAGGAAATGCTATACTTTTTAATATTTTTTTTTTGGTACCTCCAGTACAACCATTTTTTGGTTTTTGATTTTCTCTTGAAATTTTTCATTTTTTTTATCGCTCAAAAGTATAAACATTATTGTGAACCAAAATTACAACAAAAAATTGAAATTAAAAAAAAAAAATCAATTTGTTTGTTTTGAAAATATTTTTGTAATTGTAAAATCATGTTTCTAAATTCAAAAATAACAGTACCTCCCACACAAATGTTGAAAAACTGTTAAGAAAAAACTTATTTTTCTCGAAAACGGCTTCAAGAATTATGATAAAAAAAATGTGCGTTTACTATTAAAGGTATAGTTAATATTTTGATAAAAAAAATTTACCAATAACGGTTATTAATGGTACCTGTCATAGAAACGATTTTTTTGTTTTCAAAGGACATGACCCATTTTTATCTGAAGCCTGGGCCACGTGCATAAATATATGAAAAAGGAAATAAAAGCTGGTATTAAGTTATGTAAGAATGCTGAATATTTTTAAAATCGGTGTTGGAGATTTTAAGATATTTGAGCTTGAAGTTGGCGATTCAAAAGTCATAGCATAATTTTTGTTTTTCGAAACAAATGTTCATAGCTTTTGAAGTATAGTAGCTAGAAAAATGATTTAAGTACCAAATTAGAAATCACAAAAATACCTTTCAAACGATACCAATATCTCTTTCTTATACGTTCAGTATACAATTTAGACTTTTTTTGAAATAATTTCTTTGTAGGAGCTTTCTGCGGCTGATATCTTGATAGAATCAGTGATAACCTTTTGTTTAATGTACATTAAAATTATCTTATCTCAAATGAATGTTATCTTGTAAAAAAATAAAACAATGGTTCAATAAAATGCTTTTTTAACGCTTAACTAAGGCTTATTTAATATTTAAAAGTAAAGATTTATGTTTTTTCTTGAATCAAATAACTATGATGTTATGTACCTACATAAATAATTATTCATTGAAATTATCTAAGGATGTTTTTTTAAATATAACGCTGGTATGTTTATATTTTAATGATGCCGAGCGAATCCCAAGTTCCACAAAAAACTCATAACGCGAACGCAACATCCAACAATTTTCATACCAACAAGACAATTACAAAAAGTATTACTAACAGTAAGTATTGGATACATTTTCTTCATTACTTACTAATATATTCAAAGGTAAAATATGCTTTTTATTTAATACATTTATTTTGACTTGTTTGCTAATCAGCTTGCTAGGCAAGCGCCAAATGTCGATTTCCAATGTCGAATTCCAAAAATTGATATTATCAGAAAACCCTGATTGTAACTTTGTAGGATCATTAAAAGAACACCTGGTCAGGCTAATGTTAAATGCTATTATAATATCTAGTTTAAAAAAAGTTGTTTCCTATGGCTTTTTTTTTAATTTGGTGCACATTTTATTATTGATTTGCAATAAGTAAATACATAAATCTCAAGCGTTAAAAAAAGCAGTTTATTGTATCATTGTATTTTTTAATAAAAAAGGTCCTTTTTAGCTTATAGGACGACACTAATTTGAGGTAAGATAATTTTAATGTATATTAAACAAAAGGTAATCAATTAAAGATTGTAGTGGTTTTAAAAAAAATACATGTCATCACTGATTTTTCCAAGATATCAGCCGCAGAAAGCACTTGCAAAGAAATTAATTCAAAAAAAGTCTGAACTCTATATATCAAAATATGCTAAACGTAGGAAAAAGGTATTGGTCACAGAGAAAAAAACAACGTAAAATAAAAGAAAAAAACTTTGATTCTACTATTTTTCGGAACGATTTGGCACCAACGCCGAAAATTCTCAAATCAAAGTAGAGCGACTTTATTTCAAAGTGATTCCATACTTAAAAACGAACTAGATTTTACTACGTTTACATGTTGCTTTAAAATGGAATCATAGGTTAATCATATTCATCAATCTTTTAAAACAACATTTCTCTACTTCGAATCAAAGTAGATTGAACTTCGCTTGGGTAGGTATTGATTCAAAATGGCTACCCACGCCACGCTTCTTTGTTTAAATTTATGTAAGACAAAGACAAATATATATTCATGCTCAATGCATTTCATTTTTGTGGTGAATCATTAATTTGTGACGCCTTAAAGTGAATCGTTTAATGCTATGAGTATTTCATAGTAATAAATATAGGAAAAGCAATAAAATATTGTTTTTCGATTATATGTAAGTTAATTTTAAGTGCGCGTTTAATTTGTTCACAAATGTAAGGGAGCTACCTCGAAAAACAACAACGCGCTCTCGAAATTCTTTATATTAAGCTTAGAAATACAAACAATTTGAGGTTTACTTAACTATGCAACACTTTGAAACTACGTTGATGACACTTTAAATGCCACAAAAGTGGATCGCAATGTAAAATGTGGAATTAAATGTGAAAATGAATACGTTTCACTTTGAAACAAGGTTGAGCGCACTTTAAATGTGGATCTCAATGTAAAAATGATAAAGTTTTACTTTAAAATAACGTTGAACGGAATGTAAATGAACAAAAGTTGATTTCAATGTATAAATAAACACGTTTTACTTTGAAACTAGGTTGAATCTGTAAAAATTACGTCGCATTTTCAAATTAACATTCTTTCAACGTAAAAATAAAAATGCGCCACTTCATTTAAAATACTTTAGATCAAATACGATCGTATTTAATTTTAGATCGCATTTTTTCCCTCAGTGAGTTTGAAAGGAATTTTGTTGATCTGTTATTTGGTACTATCATTTTTCTAGCGACTATACTTCAGAAGCTATGAACATTTGTTTCGAAAAAAATGTATTCTATGACTTTTGAATCTCCAACACCGATTTAAAAAATATTTATCATTTTTTTAGAACTTAATACCAGCTTTCAGTTGGTACCTATCTCATCTCTGTACGCACGTGGCCCAAAAATGGGTCATATCCTTTCTCGTTGACGGCTACACCGATTTCAACCAAATTTTTATACAAGAACTCCTTCACAATTCAAAAAAATTTGCATATACAAATTTTCAAAAAAAATAATTTTTGGATTTAAAAAAAATGTTGATTTTTGTTTTAAATTCAGTATCTTGAAAACGGGCTGATGAATATATTTTTTATTTTGTGTAAAATTGTATTTTATTAAATTCTAAGTTTTGGCATACCAGATTTTATTTTTGAAAATTTGCAAAAAATTGTACATAAGAGAACCGTTTGGCAATACGAGAAAGCCAATTGGGACGGTCTCAATAATTTCTTCAAGAGCTTTAACTGTGCTTCCTCGATAGTGATGTTGACGCCAGTGCAGATATGATTACAAACTTGATTCTTTGTGGAATGAGAAATTTTATCCAGAATAGGGTGAAATCTATCAAACCCAAAGAAAACTCATGGTTTGATTCGAGCTGTAAGGAGGTTATCAGGATCAGAGAAGTAAGCTTCCGTTGTTATAAAGCCAACCCTACTGAGGAAAACCGGAAAAAGATTCACCAAGCTAGAAAGACCTGTAACGTTCATATTCGACGAACCAAATTTTTACAAGATCAACAGTTACGGCAACAAATTCTACAATGTCCCAAAAGTAGTAAAAATTTTTGGTCATTTGTAAAAAACATACGAAACACCACCTCATCCTCGGTTCCAACGCTCGTCTTCAATGATACTCCTTTTGTCAGCTCACTAGATAAAGCCAATTTGCTTGCAGCACAGTTTGCTGTTAATTCAACGCTGGCAGAAAGTGTTATGACTGCTCCTTTACTTGAGAGCGTAAATGGTTTTATGGGACAAATCTTCTTTCGCACTCGTGCAGTTGCTAGAGTTCTAAAAGATCTCGATGTACACAAATCCGCTGGCCCGGATAGTATCCCTCCTATTGTTCTGAAGAGATGTTCTTCAACGCTGGCAAAACCACTGCGTAAGCTTTTCCATCTGTCCTACTCTACTGGTCTCTTTCCGAGTGGATGGAAAACTGCATTTGTCCAGCCTGTCCCTAAAAAAGGCGTATCTTCTTCCCCCTCTAACTATCGACCAATTGCACTTACGTCCCTTCTTTCCAAGGTCATGGAAACGCTGATTAATTTCCAGCTCAAGAAATATCTCGAGGAACGAAAGCTTCTTAATGACCGACAGTACGGCTTTCGTAGCAATAGGTCCACCGGTGATCTAGTGGTATATCTCACCGAACAGTGGAACAGATCTTTACATCGTTTTGGAGAAAGTAAGATTATTGCACTTCATATTTCAAAAGCGTTTAATAGAGTTTTGCACCAAGCTCTCTTATCAAAAATGCGCGCATTTGGTTTCGATGAACCTCTTTTTTGTTGGATTAGAAATTACCTTTCGGACCGTTCAATACAAGTCGTATTGGACGGTTTCAAGTCTGAAATCCACAAAATAAATGCTGGTGTGCCCCAGGGCTCCGTTTTGTCTCCGACCCTCTTCCTAATATTCATAAACGATCTCTAATCTGAAAATTCTAATCCATTAAACTGTTTTGCTGATGACAGTACCCTCAGCTTTTCATATTCGTTTCTTGATTCACATCCATGTCCTTCGGATGTGGAACTTGAACGACAGCGTATGATAAGCTCATAAAATTCTGATCTTGACAGTATTGTCCAGTGGGGAATACAAAACCGTGTAGCATTTAATGCTTCTAAAACTTAATGCTACCTCCTGTCGTTAAAGCAGAACCCACCCCCAATGCCGCTATCCATGAGCGGCACTTGCATAGAGGAAACTGAACAGCTTTCAGTCCTCGGTATGTGTGTCACAGACCATCTTTTGTGGAACGACCACATATTTGACGTCGCCAAAAATGCTGGTAGGTGTTTAGGTTTTCTCCGTAGGTGCAAGAAGTTGTTCTCCCCTTCTGATCTGGCTGTGATCTACAAAGCCTGTATTCATCCTAAACTTGAGTACAATTCTCATGTTTGGGCAGGAGCTCCAAAAACTCACCTGAGTTTGTTGGACAGAATTCAAAAGAGAGCTTTAAAAATGATAGGTGAAAGATCTATAACGGTAACAATTACATCTCTCGAACACCGACGTAATGTTTCGTGTCTTTCTCTATTTTATCGTTATTATTATAATCAGTGTTCTAGTGAAATAGCCAGTTGCATTCCTCCCCTTAAAAAATTCAACCGTAATACTCGCGCTTCTAGGAATGCTCATCAGTTTACCCTTGAGCCCAACTTCGGACGTACAATGTACAGAGATTCTTTCTTCAGTCGCACCACACGAATGTGGAATGGTTAAGCCGACTCGACTTTCCCCTCCCATTTCGATGTGCAAACGTTCAAAACCAATGTGCATCGGTATTTCATTCTAAATCCTCTCCTACTTACCTAATCGCTCGTGCTGTGTTAAAAACATTTTAAGGGTAGCCATAACCCCTTTTGCGCGCGTGGAATATAAAAAAAAAATATAAAATATAAATTTTTAAGAAAAGTGCTCCAACGTATTTTGTTTTTTTTTTTTCATAAATTCATATTTATCAAACAAATCATAGGCGTACTTGTTTTTGATATCTAACTTTTAAAGCCATCAAAATTACAGATTTAGTAATAACTTATTAATTTTTTTTTTTTTTTTTTTTTTTTGTTTTGGAAAATGAAATTACTTTTTATTTGATCACCAATATCTCAGTATATACTGATGTCATAGAACTAGAACATAGTTTTGAAAACTGGAAACATTTTTTAAACGTTAACCTAGTTTAAAAAATACATTATAACAGACAAAAAATTGTATGGTATTTTTAATTCTTTCGCTGTTTTACAAATATTAATCCCAAGATTTATAACTCTATGTGGTTTTTGCAAAATTTCAAATTAGGTCAAATTAATAAATCGAACCATTTTTCCAGACCGAACGATCAAATTCTAACAAACAAAATAAAGGAAACAAATTGTATTGGTTCTTATCATCGAAAGGGAAATAACCATTTTTTTCGACTTTTTACGATTTTGCATTAAAAACATACCTACTTGCTGAACTTGAAATGAAAAAAATCAATCTTCAAGCGGTATAAAAAAAAATTATTTACATAATTTTATAATTTCAGACAAAAATTATAAAAGTCTACAATGCTTTTGGCTTCATATTGATGTGACCACTTTTTTATAAGAAGGACAGTGATCATGATGGTAGCACGGATGCAAATAGTCCATTTTGCAATGACTCATAGAAACGGCTTAATTTGGACACACTAACTTACTTTACTTAGATCCTTGACCCCTCTAAGGGGCACAGGGCGTCAACTACCGCTACACGCCATCGCGTTCGGTTTCTGGAAATGCATTTTAGCACTCCCCAACTTTTACCGAGCTTTTGTGATTCCTTGTCGACTGTTCTTCGCCAAGATTTTCTCTGGCCTCCAGGTCTTCTGCCATCTTGGATGAGTGGATCCCACTCCATTGCATGTCTTGCAATAGAGTCTGCACCACGACGTAGGGAGTGACTAATCCACTGCCACTTTCTTTTCCGAAATAACGATGTCAATAGGACTTTGGCCCGTTCTCCGAAGGAGTTCTTGGTTGGAGATGGTGTTCGGCCAAAAAATCCTTAGGATGTTTCGGAGACATCTATTTTCGAAAGTTTGTAGCTTCCTTGTGACAGAGGCGGTCACTTTCCATGTACTACACCCATATAGTAGTACTGACTCTACGTTCGATCGGAACTGTCGCAGCTTGGTCTTCGTACTGTAGACGTTGCTCCTCCAAACTTTAGACAGCATGCCGAAAGCAGCTTTAGCTTTGCCGATTCGGCAGTTAACATCTTCATCCGTACCACCGCCGTCTTTTGAGACAACACTACCGAAGTACAGGAAGTTGTCCACCGCTTCAACCTGCTGTCCCGCAACGACGACTTGAGAAGAAGATTCAGAAATGTTGAGGATTTTTGTTTTCCCGGCGTTGATCCTCAAACCGACTTTGTTTGCCTTGCTTTCCAGATTAGTCACCATATGATGAAGATCCATAATGTTGTGCGAGAGCAAACAAATATCGTTAGCGTAATCAAGATGTTGCAGGAACGAAAAAATCGTCCATCGAATTCCACGCGCTTGCTCGGCTAGAGCTGCACGAAGGACATCCCCTATAACCACCAGGAAAAGAAGTGGAGATAGCAAATATCCATGACGAACTCCGCTATGGATATCGAAGTCCTCTGATACCTTTCCGTTGTGTAAAACTTGACACGATGCACCCTCGTAGGTAGCCTTTATAATGGCGATAATCTTCTCGAGTACTCCTCTCCTACGTAAAGCTGACCAAATGAAATCTCGATTCAAACTATCGAAAGCCTTTTCGAAGTCGATGAAGAACACTAAGGACATCGGTCGATTTTGGTTTATTCGCACAGGCCTGCGACTTCGGGAAACGCAACAAGAAAAAGTTTAGTGGGGTCAAATCGCATTTCGTTGGTGGCCATCACCTTTGCGAGATAACCTTAACCTCAAATCGTTCATGCAGAATGTCGATCGTGGCGTCTGCTGTGTGGCACGAAGAGTCAGCTGTCCTGCTAGATCCGACATACACCGGACCGAAAATCACACGAAGAATCTTCCTCTCAAAGCACCCTAGCAGACTTTCATCCAATTAGTTCAGTGTCCATGCTTCTATCCCATAGAGCAGGACCGGGATGATTAGGGTCTTGTATAAAGTCTGCTTGGTTCTCTGAAAGAGGGCCTTACTACTTAATGCCTTCTTAGACCGAATAAACGGTCGGCGCGGCGGCGCGGTGGTTGGTAAGAGTAGTTCTTCGTTTGATCTCTGCACTGATATCATTTTGCGAGGTAATAGTGAAGCCCAGCAGGTAGACAAAGTCCTTGACAATTTCGAAGTTGTATCTGTCCATCGTGATATTTTGCCCAAGTCGACGATATTGAGATGATATGACCCTTTTCACGCTATCATACGCGACTTTAAAATCGATAAAGAGGTGGTGTGTATCGATCTGGAATTTCTGTATTTTTTTTTTTCTAAAATCTGTCGGAGTGTGAACATTTGATCGATGACTTGCGTGGCCTAAGACCACACTGGTAGGGGCCAATGAGATCATTGATAAAAGCTTTTAAGCGGTCACATTTCAGAGCATCTCCATTTTTATGGAAGGGGCGCACTTTACCGAGGTTCCATGCATCGGGCATACTTTCATCCGACCAAATTTTGATGAAAATGAGTTAGTGTATGCTCCTAACCAATTCATCTACCGCTGATTTAAATAGTTCGGTTTGTAGGCCATTCGCTCCAGCAGCCTTGTACGACTTAGCTTTGTCTCCTTGGGTGGATCGTTTCACCCTTTAATATAATTTTCGAACATCACCCCTGCCGCTCCAATCCATAATAGACTCGACCGCCTGTTTCTCGTGCTCTCTCTTTTTCCTCCTGGGAAGTCGTCGTTCCCCTTTCCTTTTCAGCCCGTAGAGCTCCCGGTCATTGTGTGGTAGGCATCGGCTTAGCTGCATTCGCCAGCTGGCACTCATCATTAAACCAGGGGTTTCGTTGTGGTCGCGTAGTCAAACCCAGCACATCAGAGGCGGCACTTCTGATGACTTGTTGACAGTGTTTCCACTGGTCCTCTGCACTTGATGCTGGTGGCGGATTTGCTGAGAGATTATGAGTTACGTGGTCAGCAAAAGTTCTGGCGGTCTCTTGCAATTTAAGCTTATCGACATCAAACCTTTTCACAGCATCTGCTCTGCGTTGTGGTATCATGGATATCCGCATACGTATAGTCTTGCTACCACCTGTAAGTGATCCGAGTCAATTTTAGCCCCTCGGTACATCCAAGATACTGGAAGCATGTCTCGCATCTATCGCAACGTGGTCCCCTTGTGTATATTGAGGTTTGGGAAACAGGTGCATCAGATGATGACATTTCGCCCCGCCGCAAAGTCTGCCAGCCTGTGTCCGTTGCCGGAAGTTTCGTCGTGTAGGCTGTGTCCTCCGACTATCGAACCAAAGATGCCCTCCTTTCCGAATCTTGCGTTTAAGTCACCAAGAATGATCTTCACGTCGTACTTCGCGCACATATCGTACGTTGTCTCCAGGAGATCGTAGAATGCTTCTTTGGTTGAGTCATCTCTTTCTTCATGGTGGCCGTGAGCACATATCAGCGTAATGTTCTTGAATTTTTCTTTGATGCGAATTGTGACCAGGCGCTTGCTTACACTTCAGAAGCCCAAGACTTCTTGCCTAAGTCTGCCCCTTATCACAAAACCCCAAACAAAACTTCACCACTTTTGTACATACAAATCACACGTGGTGGCCAGCCTGTTTGTGTTTTAAAAACGCAAGGTTTCAAATATATGTATATGCTAAAATCATCTTGTTGTTTTATTTAGCCCAGTACCTATTAAAAAATACTTGAAAATTATAAACCAAACCTATTCCTCGCTTGCTCCAAAATAAAATATCAGTTTAAAAAAAAATATACTACCAAATTGAAATCCTTACATTTTCAACATATACTACAATAATAGTACAGTAACTATAAACTTTCCCGTATGCGTCAAATCTGGTATTTCTGATTTTTTGCTGAGTTATACAGGATATTAGCCTAGTAAATAACTTAAGTTTTCGACCTCGAGCGGTGACCGCTTCATGGTCAAAAATCAGAAAAACCGCGATTTTTTTGCGGAAATTGATTTCTCAAAAATTATCGATTAAAATAACTTTATTGAAAGAGAAAAATCAAGAATGGGTTTCTGGGCTTTAGATAAGCTAAAGGAGAATATTGTGGGTGTTACCATTGTTTCTCAACAGTGTTGTTTCTACCTTAAGTAATTTTTTTAGATAATTGCCCCTCCCATCTTAATGGGGGTATATAGACCCCACTTCCAGTATGATTGTCCTATTCTTTTGGTCCAATCTACACGCTCCAGTGCTTTGATGCATTTATGTCAACCATTTTTTATTTTCCATTACTTTCCATTTTTAATCGCTAAATTTTGAATTGCTTTTTTTTTTGTAAACCATTGGGTGTACCAGTAGCGGATCTAGGATTTGGCTGTTGGGGGGGCTTGGAGATTGGAAATCCAGTTTGTAAATTTGAAGTTATATAACAGAAAACGAATTTTGACATCACTTTTCCTTTAATAATAGCCGTGTTTTTTGTGCCTTTATAGCCGCTCCTATCACGCCTTATAATTTTTTTAAAAACGAAGCACAATAAGAAGAATTTGGGATTGATGTGTTAAGCATGTGAATTTTTTTTAAAAGCCAATATTAAGGCTCAGCAAAACATGGTAGTATAACCAATTTTATAACTTTAAGTTCTAGCCACGTTACCACGCGAACAAATTCGTTTATTTATAGGTATATTGCTTAATAATTGATTAGGTATCAACTGCCCACCTTTGTAAGTGTTTGTTTAAATTAGCTGAAGGTATGCTTTGAACTTCACCTTTTTAACAAAATTTAAAAACTGTTTGTAATGCTAGTTAAGAAAAATGATATTTAAGCAGTGTTGCCGTTTTGACCTGTTTTATGTCAAATTTGACAAGATTACATCGCTGTTGACATGAAATGAAATACAAATCTTGTCAAAAGTGTTTTGACTTGTTTTTTGACTTTATTCAATAATTCAATATGCAACTTAACTTTTTGTTAAACTATTTTAAAATACATTTCAACTTCAGTGCAGGCCGAGTGTAGTGTGTTATACTATGAACTGCAATCAATGAAGTTACCTTTGAATATATATAATATGGAGTACGGCCTAACAAAATCCATTCCCAAATCCCAATCATATGCTGTCATTCTGGTTTAGCTACAAGCTGCACAAACCAACTGGTTTCGGTTTACAAACTAATCCTTATCTGGGAGCAGAGTGCGAGAAAAAACTTAATGAATTGAAAATCAAATCGGAAGTGAGCGACGAAGAAATTCATATTTGTAGAAAAAACTGCAAAAGTTTTATTATTAAAATAATAAAAGAATTACAGCAGAGAGTGCCAAAAAATCTAAAAATTCTCAAACAGATCAACATGCTTTCTGTCGATACATGCCCTTCTCAGAACAAAAGCTCATTGCTTCCAGTTCTGGAAGAGATGAAGGCTGAGCCTGATTAAAAAGATAAAAGAGACAGTGCCTTTCTGGTGCGAAGTTTATTCGTATGAGGATGCCAGTGGAGAAAATCCATTTAAAGAGTTGGCGAAGTGTTCTGTATCAAAATTAGTTTTGGCAATTTCCATTGCAGAGGTAGAAAGATTTTTTAGTCAATTAAATTTGATCAAAACGAAACAAGGAAACAGAATGCAGTTTGTTAACTAATTCTCTTTTGACGATAAGAAATCATTTGCGCAATAAAAACTGTTGCAACAACTTTGGAATTATGCTATATACAAAAATATAGATCACATAACCAATAAAATTGAATGTGATAGCTCAGATTTTGAAGATCTTTAACTTTATGTACCTTAAGTACCTATGTACCTACTTTTATATAATAATAATTTATGAAATATAATTTATTTTAATTAACTCGTTGAATTGAAGTTGAAATACTTGATGTTTTGTATATAATTAATAAAATGTGTTTATGTTATCATTAATATTTGGTATTTTGATATTAGACTTTTTTTTGACTAGAAACTAGATTTTCAAAAATTTGACTTTTTTTGACTTGATTTGGAAGAGACAAATAAAGTCAACAAGTCAGATTTGACTTTTTTTGGAATTTCGACTTGGCAACACTGTATTTAAGTGATCTTTCTGGCAAAAGCTCATAAGTGTTTTGACAGTATCCGTCCTCTGAGATCTCATTTTCTTTAATCAGTCAAAGCAACGAACCTACCTGTTTTCTTCAAATTGTCACTGGAAAGCACGAAAATAAGATTTTGTGGATCGAAAAATAAAATATCAAAATTTCAAGACTTTTTGTCGGGCATAAGAAACAGCTGCGCTCTAAGAAATAAGCTGCACGGCTCAATTCTGCAAGTGTCAATGAATTTTCGTTTACACTGCACCTACATACACTTTCTATTCCTGCTCAAAAAATGTGTCGATCAATTTTTAAGCCACTCAAGAGTCTATAGAGATTGTTAATATTCATGTCCAACTGCAAGATTTTTTGAGTTCACAGAGTTTCTCACGCTTTTGAAATTTGGCTCCTCGACTTGAGAATTTGTATTGAATTGCTTAGTCCAAAAATGTTTGTATGTATTACATTGGACCTTTGAAATTTTAAAAACTAAGCCCCAAAACGATCGAAACCCAGCCAAGGCCGTAAGAAACAATTCCTGTTGTATTAAACATTTACACTAAGCTTTACACCCCGGTGTTCTCAATTAGCCTCAATTGCGTTAAATTAGCTAAGTTTTAAGTGAAGGTAAACAGTTGTTGCTTTTGACATGTAAATGTTAAGCCCCGACCACGTTTTTTTTTAAATTATATCTTCAAGCTTTAGTTCCAACTTCGGACTTTGAAAATCCTTAGACATATTCCCCAAAAGCTTTCTGGTAAGTTTTTAGGGAGTTAGTTGTTTAACCCTGATTACGTTTTTTGTCCAATATTCTCAGACCTTATTAGTCCCAAGTTGTTTTTATTTTTCAATTTTCTGGGTTTTGTTTTAAGGGGACCAACCTTTAGGGCTTAAAAAAGAAGTTGCAGAACATGTTAATTTTTCAGCCCCAACCACGTTATTTTGTCCATCAAAATTCTCATCTTAACAATATTTTAGACGAATATAAAACTTAACACGTTGTAATGTATTGCTTTCTAGATTTTAAATAATTTTAGCAATCGGCTGTGGGGGGGCTTTAGCCCCTATAGCCACCCCCCCGGATCCGCCACTGGGGTGTACAGAATTGGCTTTGGTCTCAAGTTGAAACAAATTAAGACACTTTGAAATCGTAGAACAATGCCTTTATTTAAAATTAATTATTTGGGACTAAAATTACCACAATAACTAAAAAAAGCGCGACAAAATCGCGGTTTTTCTGATTTTTGACCATGAAGCGGTCGCCGCTCGAGGTCGAAAACTTAGGTTAATTACTGGGCCAATATCCTGAACAACTCAGCGAAAAATTAGAAATACCAGATTTGACGCTAACGGTGCCTTCCATACAAACGACAAGGTTACTGGACTATAAACCCTATACCAGCATATTTTTTTTCAAACCTCAAAACCACATATGAAAATATTTCAGGCAAATATTTTGATGATTCACGGCGGCGCGCGCGACGTCTAATTAAATTCTCATCCAGTTCTAAGAGCATTATCTCTTTCCATCAAACTATGTACCTATGTCTAGCTGCTGTTTGGGTAGATATTTCAATTTGGTTTTGCAAAATTGTAAATTAGTAAATTAAGACTTCTGACTCAATCAAGACAACATCCTTGTCATCAATCATTCAGATCACAACACTTTTACCTCCCTCCATAAACACAGTCATATTTGTATATGTGTGCGTGCATTCTATCCTATATAAGCCTTGTCCCCCGCAAGCCGCAACACTTTCAGTCAAGAAGTTATTTTAAATGATCATCATTCATCAACACATAAAAACAATTACGAAAACCCAAAGCCATACACAATAATTAGCAATTCCGAATGCGTCCAAAGTGTCACAAATTTAAAGCATCAGAATCGGAACTCCTGTGGCATAATAATTACCATTGACTTCTTGGCTTTTGAAAAATATAACAAAAAAATATATACACCAAAAACAAATCGTAAAAAAGAATATCTCTTTTAACTAGTTTTGATTGTTATTTATAAAATGTATTTACCAGATGCTTATGACTTGGGACAAGGGCGAAGACTGTTAGCTTGAGGTTTTCAATAAACGAGTACCTATATAGCAAAAGCTGGCTTGATTGCAGATGGGAGTGGCATGGCATCATCGTTGTCTTTGTCAATAATTTTGCGTCTATAGCGTAAAAAATTAGAATCACGATTCTCGGATTATAGTTGAACCCAGAGGTTGTACTCGTATACCTATACTAATTTGCATTTTAAATAAGCTCAGCATGAGCAATAAAGTGCTTGAGGAAATAGTTGTCTCTTGAGGTGGCAATTTGGATTTTCCACAAATCAATATTTTTTGTTGTTGGTGATGTAGGTAAAATTCAAGCTTGATTTAGGTTTTATTTGGGTTATTTATGATGTTACAAGCAAAACAATGTTAACTTGGCTGGTGCCAAGTGCGTTGTGGTTTTCAATTGAGTTAAGCGATTAAGGAACAAAGGAAGCCTGAAAATTAAGTTACGAAATAAAACTGAGAAGTTAAACCGTGTTTTATTTGTTTTTTTTTTTTGTTCAAGGACAATTTTCATAATAAAAATATACAAACTGAGTGTCGTCTTACTCTTGGTAAAACTATAAGACTAGAGGTTGAAAATTTATTCAATCTTTGGACTTATGTTTTAGGAAATACCCTATAGAGGGAAAATTTAATTCTTTTAGCTCAACAAATAACGGTACCTGCAAAACAATTTTTAATTTGCTAGGCAAGTACTGGCAGCGTGTTAGCATGGCAGCATGTCAAACAAAATTCGAGGTTTTTAATCGAAACAAACATTTCGATAATGGAGAAGCCCAAAAATGGTATTTCGAAAAAATGTCCGTCGGTCGTGTCGGTCTATTTGTCTGTGCGTACTGATGTACTTGACCTAGAGCCTAAGCGTAGTCTTAGGTGAATCCATGGATGATCCTTTAAGTCTAAGAGCCGACAGCAAATTTTGGGAATGGATGTATAACCAAAATCTGAGTATGAGGGTTTATAGGTGCATATTTTGTGATATCGAAATCAGAAGTCTGGCGGCTTTTTGTTCAGCCTTTGGCGGGGGTAGGGGGTTGAAAATAGGGATTTGCTAAAATTCTTATCAGGCCTATTCTTACTTCCATCAATTTTTTGAAAATACATTATGATGCTCTGTTTTCCTTAAGTCCAAACACCTTAATCTTTGTGATATGACCAGTATAACTCAAGATATAAGCTTTTTAAATGAACCTTAATCGACATTTTATGGAGACTTATTTATTTTTCTATCAAATAAATTATTGAAAATGATTTTTATTTATCAAAATAATTATTTGTCAAAGCAAAAACAAATAGGTATGTAGGTATGTAAGTTAATTGCAATTAAAAATTACCTCAGGGGAATTGTGGTTTGACGAAGTTGAAGATAAACTTTTGGAAATTACAAAAAGAAGAAAGTAGCCCAGAGTTGCTTCAAAACCCATAGAATTGGAAAATTTGTTCTATTCTTGTCAACAATGAAATCATTTGTAATTCAACTATTTATTCTATTTTCGCTTCATTCCAAATTTATGTTTCCAATGGTGGCCTTTTCTTACATCTTATCTAAAATAAAACATAAACTTATCCAAAAGATGCACATCGGTCTCAAACATAGAAAACTGTTTACGTTTATTTGCACAAGGGTCTTACCAATTAAGCATAGGGGATGATTTTTCCAGTTAGCCTTGCACATACACAGTCCACCGTTTCACTCATATAGTATAGGGCGAAAAAAGTGGGCCTCGCAATTCTGTCTGTCTGCCTGTCCGTCTGTACGTCTGTCTGTATGTACCTCGACCTGCAGCCTGAACGATAGAAGCGATTTTATTCAAACTTTGGAATTAATGTTCTTATGTGATTCCCTAGAGGGGAAATTGAAGTTTATTTATTAAATACTAAAAGCTAGCATACCAAATTTAATTTTTTTTAATTTTGAAGAATTTTTATATACAAAAATTATTTTAAAAAAAACCGCTCTAACGATTTTTGAATTTTTTTTTTCATAAATTCATATTTATCAAACAAATCAGATAGCATACTTCTTTTTAGCTCTATCCGTTTTAGCTATTAAGAAAAATTATATTAATTTATAGTAATAATTTATATTTTAAATTGTTTTTAAAACTTTTTTTATGATATCATAATGTTATGCTACGGGCAGTAGCCCCTAGCGTAATGGTTAGTGCGTTCGACTGTCACGCTGGAGGTCTGGGATCGCTTCCCAGCCTCGTCCACCTAAAAAACTAAGAAGTTTTTTTTCAGGGCTACTGCCTCTTGCGAGGAATTGACAAATCCTCCAAGAGTATCACTTGTCACGAATAAGTGCTTCTCGTCGTTCTGCCGTTCGGATTCGGCATAAAATTGTAGGTCGCTTCCATTCCTGTCGACAGGCGCACACAGGAATTGTTGCGAGTTGTTAGTCACTAGGCACTGGTTCTTCACGAGCCGTTGAGCCACCCAATTTATTTTTTATGTTATAGAACCACTATATATGCACATTAGGGTGGCGCTTATTTTAGCAAAGTTGTAATTTCTTTCGGGACCCCCCCTAAAAGTGGGCATGATAATAAAACAAAATTCTGTTCAAAATTTTGTTGAAATCGGTTGACGTTAACACGTGCCACCGAGCAGTTCCACGTTCCCATTTTTTTTTTTTTTTTTATACTTTATACTTTTATACTTTTTATACTTACCTTAACATGTAAAACACAGTGCGAGAGTAAGGAAAATAGGAAACGGTTAAAAGGAGATACCGATGCAAATTGGTTTTGAATTTCTGAACATCATAATGATAGGGAAAAATAGAGTAAGGTATAACATTCCACATTCGTGTTGTGCGGCTAAAAAAAGAATCCCTATACTTGACAGTGCGTCCGAAATTGGGCTCAAGGGTAAACTGATGGGCATTTCTAGAAGCGCGAGTATTGCTATTGTTTAAGGGGAGGAATGCAACTAGCTATTTCACTGGAACACTGTTTGTTAAAGTAGCGATAAAATAAGACAAAACATGAAACATTACGTCGGTGCTCTAGAGATGTAAATGTTTCCGTTATGGTTTTGTCACCTATCATTTTTAAAGCTTTTTTCTGTATATTGTCCAAGAGACTCAAGTATGTTGAAGGACCACCTGCCCAGATATGCGAATTGTACTCAAGCTTTGGACGGATGTACGCCTTATAGATCGTAGCCAGATCAGAAGAGGAAAAAAAATTCTTGCATCGCCTGAGGAACCCCAAACATTTCGCAGCGTTTAAGAGACGTCGACTATGCGTTCATTCCACAAAAGGTGGTCTGTGACGCACATACCAAGAACCGAAAGCTGTTCAGTTTCCTCAATGCAAGTGCCACTCATTGGTAGCGGCATTGGGGGTGGGTTCCGCTTTAACAACAGGAGACAGCATTGAGTTTTAGAAGCATTAAATTCCACGCGGTTTTTGATTCCCCATTGATCGATGCTGTTTAGATCAGAATTTAATGAGCTTATCATGCGCTGCCGTTCAAGTTACACATCCGAAGGACATGGATGTGAATCTGAAAACGAATATGAGAAGCTGAGGGTATTGTCGTCAGCGAAACAGTTTAATGGATTAGAAGTTTCAGACAAAAGATCATTTATGAATATAAGAAAGAGAGTCGGAGACAAAACGGAGCCCTGGGGCACACCAGCATTTATTTTGTGGATTTCAGACTTGAAACCGTGCAATACAACTTGTATTGAACGGTCCGAATGGTAATTTATAATCCAATGAAGAAGAGATTCATCGAAACCAAATGCGCGCATTTTGGATAAAAGAGCTTGATGCCAAACTCTATCAAACGCTTTTGAAATATCAAGTGCAATAATCTTACTTTCTCCAAAACGATGTTAAGATTTGTGCCACTGTTCGGTGAGATATAACATCAGATCATCAGTGGACCTATTGCTACGAAAGCCGTACTGCCAGTCATTATGAAGCTTTAGTTCTTCGATATATTTCTTGAGCTGAAAATTAATCAGCGTTTCCATGACCTTGGACAGAAGGGACGTAAGCGCAATTGGTCGATAGTTAGAGGCGGAAGAAGATACGCCTTTTTTTGGGACAGGCTGGACAAATGCTGTTTTCCATCCACTCGGAAAGAGTCCAGTAGAGTAGGAGTGATGGAAAAGCTTACGCAGTGGTTTTGCCAGCGTTGAAGAACACCTCTTCAGAACAATGGGAGGGATACTATCCGGGCCAGCGGATTTGTGTACGTCAAGATCTTTTAGAACTCTAGCAACTGCACGTGTGCGAAAGAAGATTTGTCCCATAAAATCATTTACGTTCTCAAGTACAGTAGGAGTGATAACACTCTCTGGCAGCGTCGAATTAACAGCAAACTGAGCTGTTAATTCATACAAAATACATGGAGATTTTTAGCCTTTTACTAAAAAAATCAGCAAAAGTGCAAAAATTCATGAATATTAATAAAACTTACCATTTATCTTAATTATTATATGGACTAAAAACAGAAGATATTTTCGGAATTTTACACATTTTTCTAACCAGTAAAAAATCGAAATGAAAATCAGTAAATTTTTGTTTAATTTTGCTATGCTCATTTTCATTTTGATTTTTACTTGGTTAGAAGTTTTGCTGATTTTTTTAGTAAAAGGCTAAAAATCTCAATGTATTTTGTATGGGAACTTTCAACTGCTCGGTGGCACGTAGTGTTAACGTCAACCGATTTCAAGAAAATTATGCACAGATTTTTATTTTATTACCTTGATCACTTTTAGGGGGATAGTCCCCAAAGAAATTCCAACTTTGCCAAAATAAGCGCCACCCTAATGCACATTGTAAATTTTAAGCTACATTCAAGTTGTTAGCTACAAGAGCAAATTTGTGCGATCCAGTCGTGCCCATTTTTTCAATTAAATTGAAAATACCGAGTTTTTCATTCATAATGGAGAATTGATACAAATTGACAATTTATTAACTATTTATTGAAGATTGACAAGCACAATGCCGAATGAAGATATTGCTATACAACTATCAATAATTCATGATTGACAATATGTAATTTTAAACTTTTCTTTTCGCAGTTAAACATTGTACCTTTTTATGTTTTTTTTCGGAACTTACCACGTATTTAATAAGAAATATATTTATTTTTTTCTACTTCCCGACGTTTCGAAGAAATTGCATTCTTCAAGTAGAAATAAATAAATATATTTCTTATTAAATACGTGGTAAGTTCCGAAAAAACATAAAAAAGTTATCATGATTGACAATCGCGTGGTAATTTCTAAAACATTTTCATTAATGCTTTTGTCAAAAAATTAAAAAAGTTAAATAGCTTTTCTTAATGCATATTCCCAAATTTTTTTCAATCGCAGCAATTAAATCGCTTGGTAGATATTTTTTTCATTCCGGTTACTTCTAAATTACATAATTAATTAATTTTCGGATTAGCCGCGTTATTTAAAATAAGAGTGCGATTTTGTACTCACCCCGAACGTTTCGCATCAAATTACATTGAGCGTGGTCACCGGGAAACTGCTGATGAAATGTTATGCATTAGATTGGCTACGCAGGTTGTAGCGGTGCGTAGACGGTTCTATCTCATGAAGTTGTTGTTGTTGAGGTGCAGGTTGTTGGGAGCAAACAATACTCACTACATCGCAGGGTGTTTTAAGTTTGATTTGGGATGCCCGTGAGGTGTTAATGAGTGGGTCCCATGAACGAGAGAGTTTAAAACTGTCGTCCCGATTGAAATTTTGGTGGCGCTTAATTTCAATCGCCTCGCGTACCAAACGTGGGATGTAATGGGTTTCTTGCGCTAAAATCTTGGCTTGGTCGAAATGAATCCAGTGATGTTCATCTGGATTGTCCAAGATGTGTTCGCAAATTGCCGACTTTTCCCGCTGATTTTTGCTTACAGCGCTAATGTGCTCTTTTAAGCGGGTGGCAATGCTTCTTTGGGTTTGTCCCACATACGAAGACCCACAGCTACAAGGAACTGCATATACGCCCGGTGTTTGGAGAGGAAAGTGGTCCTTTGGTGAGCGGAGATAGTTTTTTACCTTTTTCGGTGGTATAAATATGGATTTTACCCCATATCTTTTTAAAACTTTGCCAACTCTGTCCGTTACACCCTTAACGTATGGCAGAAAAGCCTTCTTGTCTAGGTTGCTTTCATCCTTTTCCCGTGACACAACTGGCTTCCACGTTCTTTGCTTTTTAGTATAACCATTTGCTTTCAGAACGTTGTCCACCAGATTCAGCTCAGCCTTTAGGTGGTCGCTGTCGCATATTCTGTGGGCTCGCTGAAATAGTGTCGAGACAACTGATCTTAAATTTGCCGGGTGGTGGTGGGAAGTAGCATGTAGGTATCTGTTAGTGTGCGTTTCTTTGCGATAGACTGTGTGTCCCAGTGTACCATCTATTCGTCTTGTCACCTTCACATCCAAAAATGCAATGGAATTTTCTTTTTCTTTTTCCATGGTGAACTTTATTTTTGGATGTTGTGAGTTCAGATGTTCGAAAAAACTCACAATTTTAGAGCTTTTAAGGATGCAAAATGTGTCATCCACATACCTCAGCCAAATTTTGGGTTTTTCTGTAGAACTGCGTAGGGCTTTTGCTTCAAAATGTTCCATCCATAAATCTGCAATCAGGGGCGCCAAAGGCAAACCCATGGCAACGCCATCCACTTGCAGATAGAACTTTTTGTTGAAACAAAAATACCCTGAAGACAAACAGAATTCCAAAAGCGGCATATAGTTTTCGTTAATGCCGGAAGTTGAGATTAGCTCACGGATAACAGTCAGAACCTCTTGAACAGGTACATTTGTAAAAAGTGACTCAACATCAAAACTCACCATAACTTCATCCTCTTCGAGTCTTAGGTTACCGAGAATCGACACAAAATGAGAAGAATCCTTTCTGTGGTGTTCTGTCGACCCCATTAAAGGTTTAAAAACGTTTACCAAATGCTTCGCCAAAAGATAACAAGGCGCATTTATTTGGCTCACAATTGGTCGCATAGGATGGCCTTCTTTATGTATTTTCGGCAGCCCATACAATTTTGGTGGCTGGGTACAATAGGGAATTAAGCGTTGAGGTGGCAATATTGCTTTATTTTCGTTGATGAGTTTTGTGACTTTTCTTAAGACCCGGGCTGTGGGATCGTAATCGACTGGCGAATACGTGTTGGTGTCATCAACCAAAGCATTAATCTTTGTGAAATAGTCACTTCTGTTTACAACAACAGTCGCATTACCCTTGTCTGCAGGGAGAATAAATATACTCTCTTCCCTACGCAACGTGTTCAAAGCAACCATTTCATCTCTGCTTACATTGTTAGTTGTTGGAGATGCATTCTTCTACATTGCCTATTATGTTCTCGACTGGCACACATCGTGGAGTGGGAGCAAAGTTTAAACCTTTGCTTAGAATGCTCGTGGCTGCTGGACTCAAGTTTATGTTTGATACATTGACAACGGCTTTTGTGAGGTCGATCTTGTTTACCTCTGGTAGTTTGGCTTGCGCGTTGATTAGCTTATCAAACTTTTGTTGTTGTTTTTGAGTACACAGATGTTGGATGTTTGTTGCTTGCATACAAGTTATCCTATCACACACACTAAAATCCTCTACACTAAGAACACATGCAAGGTGTTGATACATATCATATAGCTTCATTTTGAAGCAAAAGCCCTACGTAGTTCTACAGAAAAACCCAAAATTTGGCTGAGGTATGTGGATGACACATTTTGCATCCTTAAAAGCTCTAAAATTGTGAGTTTTTTCGAACATCTGAACTCACAACATCCAAAAATAAAGTTCACCATGGAAAAAGAAAAAGAAAATTCCATTGCATTTTTGGATGTGAAGGTGACAAGACGAATAGATGGTACACTGGGACACACAGTCTATCGCAAAGAAACGCACACTAACAGATACCTACATGCTACTTCCCACCACCACCCGGCAAATTTAAGATCAGTTGTCTCGACACTATTTCAGCGAGCCCACAGAATATGCGACAGCGACCACCTAAAGGCTGAGCTGAATCTGGTGGACAACGTTCTGAAAGCAAATGGTTATACTAAAAAGCAAAGAACGTGGAAGCCAGTTGTGTCACGGGAAAAGGATGAAAGCAACCTAGACAAGAAGGCTTTTCTGCCATACGTTAAGGGTGTAACGGACAGAGTTGGCAAAGTTTTAAAAAGATATGGGGTAAAATCCATATTTATACCACCGAAAAAGGTAAAAAACTATCTCCGCTCACCAAAGGACCACTTTCCTCTCCAAACACCGGGCGTATATGCAGTTCCTTGTAGCTGTGGGTCTTCGTATGTGGGACAAACCCAAAGAAGCATTGCCACCCGCTTAAAAGAGCACATTAGCGCTGTAAGCAAAAATCAGCGGGAAAAGTCGGCAATTTGCGAACACATCTTGGACAATCCAGATGAACATCACTGGATTCATTTCGACCAAGCCAAGATTTTAGCGCAAGAAACCCATTACATCCCACGTTTGGTACGCGAGGCGATTGAAATTAAGCGCCACCAAAATTTCAATCGGGACGACAGTTTTAAACTCTCTCGTTCATGGGACCCACTCATTAACACCTCACGGGCATCCCAAATCAAACTTAAAACACCCTGCGATGTAGTGAGTATTGTTTGCTCCCAACAACCTGCACCTCAACAACAACAACTTCATGAGATAGAACCGTCTACGCACCGCTACAACCTGCGTAGCCAATCTAATGCATAACATTTCATCAGCAGTTTCCCGGTGACCACGCTCAATGTAATTTGATGCGAAACGTTCGGGGTGAGTACAAAATCGCACTCTTATTTTAAATAACGCGGCTAATCCGAAAATTAATTAATTATGTCTATAAACAACCGTGAAAACCTTAAAAGTTATACTTCTAAATTAGTCAAAATATTACATTTAAATATTTTTTTTTTGTAAATAATTTTTTTTACGAACAAATAAAATCAAAAAAAAAGTAAAAAAGAATTAATTCACGATAGAGAACGAATGATTTTTAGAAAGAAAGAAAAGGATGAAAAAAATGGCATTCCTTTCTTTCTTCCTAAAAATCATTCCTTCTCTTTCGTGAATTAATTCTTTTTTGCGCTCGTGTATCCCAGCACTATGACAATAACATAACGTACGCAAAAATATGACACAAATTTTATAAAATTAAACTATGACGGTTTTATTCAAGTCTTTAAATAAAGTAGGTTTAAAATTTAAAGAAACCGTCAATTTCACCTATTCACATTCTAAAATTGTTTTATCGTCGCTGCTAATGAATTCACAATAATTTTGCGCCAATGACTAGACATTATTTGTCATGAACGTGTCAATTTTAAAGTTATTGTAATAAACTGCACGACTGGATCGCCACTTGCTCAACTTGTAGTACGTAAGCAACTAGAATTTAGACAAATAACTTTGACGATGTATATTAATGGTTCGATGATGTTTTTACATCGTTAAGTCTAGTACGCTGCTGATGCGAAACGAAATTTTCCTGTGGTCTCCAAAAAGACAATGAAATGCTTACGAAAACACAGCGAAAAATATTCATCGAGGGTTTCACATAATATAAATAAATAAAATAAAATTTAACGAACAAATCAAAGAAAAGCCATGCTGTATTGAAAGAAACAACAAATAAAAACACGAACAAACCCAAATGTCATTTTTCTGCACACAATTAAGAGCCAATTTATTCACTATTGCTCAACTTGCTGAAAACTCCAAAGTTGGCCAACTTACAAGTTGATTTCAAATCCGTAGTTGAACTGAAAGTTGAAAACGGCTTTTATTCACTACTTCGATTCTGAACTCCAGAGTTGAAATTCAAAAGTTGACCAACCTGCAGTTTCTAAAATATCCTTGGGATATTTGTGACACATGACGCACAAGACGTCATTTTCAACTTTTTTTTTGCATTAGAATTAATTTTGCATCTTGAATAATTTTTCCGAATAATTGCAATGAATTTTTCTTTCCATGTGAAGCGCGGAATCAAAAAAATACCAAGCTAAATTGAAGGCTATACAAAACAGATTAGGTACAACTTTTATTTTTAAAGCAAATAATATACGTAGCAATAAGAGGTGAGTTTTCATACACTATAATTTGTTCATATAACTATTTTGTTTTACTAACATGAAATAAAAGGAAGAAACATACATTTTCACAGATAAGAATAATGTAGGGTCAAACAGGAAAAGCCAAACAAAGATCAACAACTCCATGAAACGTAAGAACTGTTGTTGTGGAATGGAATCATGAATGGATCGATGTTCATGAGTACGTTTTTACACTTTTCCGGCGAAATCGTCGCCCACTATACAATACTGAAGTGATCTGTTTATGGAAATTGTACACTTGTTCTATTTTTCGGTGGGGGAAAGCCCCCATTTTTATAAACAAATTTCATTTATATAAAAAAAAAAAAAATATGAAACAAAAAAAAACTCATGCAGTCCTCCATCTTAGTACTACCTCACCCGACGATGCTTGATTTCTGATCGGTCGAGAACTGAATAGACAGAAATGAAGGAAAATCCCAAGTTTGCTCGCTAATTTCTACTATTTCGGTGAGTTGAGAAAATCCAAAGTTGATCAACTCTAGAGTTGAATATAAAAAGTTGAAAACGTCAACTTTGAGTGAATAAAAACTATTTCTCAAGTTGACTGTGAAAATCCTTGAGTTATGCTCAACTTTGACTGAATAAATTAGGCCTAAGAATCCTCTGGGCAATTCATTCTGTTCAAAAAAAAGAGTGGAGACTCTATGCAAAAGAATCTGGTATAATAATCAATTTCGCTGGTCGAACAGCACACCACAGAACGAACAGCACAACGATATTTTCATTTATGTTTTCATTTTTGTATGGGATTTTTCGTTTCACATCAGCAGCGTAGGTACTATATGCTTTTCGTGATATGTACGAGTGCATTCGCACTATTTATTTGCATTTCGTGTATTTAACTAAATTTTTCCTGAAGGTTTTGCCGAAATACAAACATTTCCTGATATGAACGAGTGCATTCTTACTATTTAAATACATTTCGTCTATTTAACTAAATTTTCCCCAAAACATTCACAGCCGTATTCATTAGAATCCGCTGAACAGATGAATAGTTATGCACTGCATAAGGATTTATGTAGCCACTATACAACGTTGCATAAATTGTTATGCATAAAATATTTTTCATCCCATTATAGTTATAATGAGCTTGTGCCAAAATTAGTACCATAAAGGAGAAACCTATTACGTTTCACTTTCAAAACTGACAAAGGAGACCCAGCTGTGTGTGTACTGTGTGAAAAATCAATGGAATTAATTCTGCTGGCGATTGGATTGTTTTTGTTTTTTTATTAATTTCTTTTAATATTATTATAATTAGCCAGTTACTTTGTTGGTGTTTTGTGTTTGCAAATAAAATTAAAAATATTTGAAACAAAAAAAAACGTCGTTTTTGATTTATTCCATGAATTGATCCATTTACTCACATCGTGAAGTTTTTGTTGAGGAGAAAAATAAAAGGCTGGTGCTTATTTTGTAAAGCTTAAAATGTATTTGTATTTTTTCGTGAAAGGGATGAAGGTGAATCTTTGTATAATTTTATTTAAATCACGCATTCCGTCGAGCATTTGCAAAAGTTGTAAGATTTGATGGAAAATCTTTAAATCTTTTACATTTATTAAGTAGATTCTATAAAATAAAGTGTACAAAAAAATATTCTTAATTGTATTTAAACAATATCACAACAAAAATGTACAATAAATTAACAAAACCAACATTTTTTATTGTTGTATTTTATTTTATAAAATATTTTGATGTAAGATTTCAAAACCTCAAAGATTACAAAAATAAGCGCCCCCCCTAATATATATCTACATTATTGTTGTGTGTGAGTCAAAGTGACATTCCGATACTAAACAACCCTTATGTTGGCTCTATACAACCTCCAAACGCGTTTAGCTTATGTTGCCTCTATTCAACGTTGCATAAGTTTATGAATAAGATTTTTGCGTTCAGAGGCATTATAAAGAGTGCATAGCATTATGCACTCGCTATAATTCGTTTATGCATAAGGCTGTCAATGTTTTGGTAACATTCACTAATTAATGCGTCCTCTTCCAATATATAAAAACCAACATTTTCGTAGATTGTACAAAATTAAAAAAATAATTGGTGCAATCTACTTAAGTTTTTTTTGCGTGCATATATGTACTAATGTTTCGTATTGTTTATTTATGTACATACATATTTGATTTTTTACATTGAAATAATATTTTTGTACCGTTTATGAAAGCCTATTCGTGCAATTTACGGAAAACATTCGTGGTTTTGCACCACGAAAGTTTCGTAAATTGCACGACATTTTTAGTTATACGCACCAATTATTTTTTTGGGTGTATATATATGTGTTAATTGTCGTTTTGATGATTGCTCTCTCTATATTTGTCTATAGATGTGAAAAAGACAGCTATCTTCAAATCGACAATCAACACAATTGATTCCACCCCTGATAATGATAAAATCCCAAGGCAAACAATGGACCTGGAAACAAAGCTGCCAAGAAAATAATCATATTTCCGAACAAAACAAAGAGTAAGATGAAAGCAGCTATACACGGCTTGGCTCAGAGGCAGGGGGGGGGCAAACCATGAACTAATAAGGACAATTAATGTTAACTTACACCTAACAATACTCTGTACTTATACTTTATTTTAAATTCTAATTATTCTTTTTAAATAATGTGTTTTTATTATTCTTAAAAATCAATTATTGTTATAATAAAAAAGCTCAAAGGAATAAAACATATACATTTTGTTATTTGAAATAAATAACTTTATTAGTGTTAATTTAAGTATTGAGAAAGAACCTTTACAACTCAGAAGTGGGATAAGCCAAAATTGGAGATTGAAAATTAAGATAATAAAAAAAAACATCGAAAATAAAAAAACAAAATATGATGTCACCACGTATGAATAAAAGCGAATTGCTTGCATGGTGTAAAGCAAACAATGTGGAAGTTCCGGCAACTGCAACGATAGCTCAGCTTCGGGAAATATATATGACAAAAGAATCTGATCACTATCTACCTTCTGTTGTTTCTTCTGACCATATGGAAGACATTCTAACTTCCGAACATTCAGAACATTACGAACATTTCGAACATTCCGAGCAGCATAACACTCTTCCAACTTTTCAAGAAAAGATTATGTTTTCGAGGAATGTTAGACAGTTGGATGAAGAAGAAACTCTCATTAAAAGAGAAATTGGCGTACTTGAGAAGAAAAAGAAATTGATCGCATTACGGAACGAATTAAAATTGTTGGACGAAGCAAGTGATATAAGTAGGTCTGTGCACCTTCTTTTAAAGACATAAAGCACTCTATTCCTGAATATTCCGGTGATGATTCATACGATGCATACAAGTGGTTAGATACATTTGAACGAATATGTGAATCAGTAAATGGTGATTCTTCTTTCCGTTTGAAATCCATCCGTCGACTTACCTATGCGACCTAATTCCGCTGCTGAACTGTATTTAAGAATTGACAATTCCAAGACTTATGATGAATTCCGTGCAAAATTTCTGTCGACTTTTGGCCATAGCCACTCAATATCTGAAGTCATTGATAAAATGCGAAAATCCACCTTCAGTTCAGTAAAATCATCAATTATGGGCTATATTTTGAAGATGGAAGAGCTGGCGTCACGTGCTAATATTGATGAGCGACAGACAATTCAGTTTATAATTGATCGATTTCGAGATCGTTCAAATAATGTGGCTATTTTGTATCCTGCCCGCAGCATTGATGAACTGAAATAATTATCTCATCGCTATTCACAGTTACATTGAATTTTTGAACAACAACAACTTAAAGGCGCTACCACCAATTGTTTGGCTGGAGATATAGCTATTTCGTGCTTTGCCACTTTTGCACTCATCAGTCTCCTTTTTGTGGTGCTGAGCTTTAATCCAATTTTATTTGAAAAACTTTTTATGCACACCATAGTTCAAAAATTCAATGAAATTGACGGAATAAAGAATGGTCAAGCCTAATAAGCTGACATTCTAGTACGAATAGTACAATAATAACAATATTCACAGTTACGTGAAGTGAGTTTCCAATACGTAAATATGCCCCAATCAGCTGCTGGCAAGCCTTCGACTTCTATTGCATTTCTGTAAATTTGTTATATTTGTTTATGTATAATTTAAATTAAAGGTAGTATTCTATTCTTTATTATTTATTGGTCATAATGATCGGGACGATCATTTGTCAGTATGGCCGAGTTATAAGGACAATTAATATTAACTTACACCTAACAATACTCTGTACTTATACTTTATTTTAAATTTTAAGTATTCTTTTTAAATAATGTGTTTTTATTATTCTTAAAAATCAATTATTGTTATTATAAAAAAGCTCAAAGGAATAAAACTTATACATTTTGTTATTTGAAATAAATAAATTTATTGGTCTTAATTGAAGTATTGAGAAAGACTCTTTACAGACTCTAAAAAATAGTACACTGAAACAGTAGTTTTTGTTGAAATTTCCTAGTTAATAATAAAAATAGAACTAGTATTATTGTTTGGCCAGATCCAGGGGGGGCAAGTGTCCCCCCTTGCCTCTCCTGCGGGAGCCTATGTTTAAGAGCCAAATAACTTTATTCTTCCAGTAAGTAACTGACTCTTTAACTGACTACTGAAAAATCGGCTCTAGGTTAGGTTAGGTTAGGTTGAAGTGGCTGCCAGCAAGGGACTGACACACTTAGACCATAAGTTGGTCCGTTGTGACACCACGTGAATCCAGAGAGATTTTCTCCCCGCTCGTTAAAACCAGTTGGAGCTTCTAATGAAGCGTGCGAGACTACTTATGTCTATGTTTGTCAGATCACAAGGAACATTGAAGAAGAAGTCTCCGAGATGGAGCCTACGTCTTTTAGATAGGGCAGGGCATGTGCAATGAAGATGAGAAACATATTCTTCCTCCTCTTCATCCATACAGCTCCTACAAAAATCGTTTGCGAAAACTCCAAGCCGCTTTGCGTGCTTGCCTATAAGACAGTGCCCGGTTATGACACCAATTACGGAGCTGATATGCAATCTGTTCAAAGATATCAAACACTTAGAGCGCCTCACATCTAGCGTAGGCCAGATCTGTTTTGTCGCCAGGCAAGTGGTTACGTTGTTCCACCTAAGGTTTGTTCTCCTTAAAGCATCTTGCTTCAGCAATAATTTGCATGTAGCTATAGGCATACCGGTGTCTACCTTTTCAGGTAAAATAGGTAGTCTTGTTCCAACTTTGGCGAGTTCATCAGCTTTACAATTACCCGGAATGTCCCTATGGCCCGGCACCCAACAAAGGAGAATTTGGAACTGCTGCGCCATCTCTATAAGAGATGATCGACAGTCAAGGGCTGTTTTAGAGTTTGTAGAGACACAGTCGAGAGATTTTATGGCAGCTTGGCTGTCTGAGAAGATGCGGATATCAGAAGTCAATATCACGTTTTCCTTAAGCCAAGATAAAACTTCTTTTATCGCCAAAAGTTCCGCCTGAAACACGCTACAATGGTCTGGAAGACGAAATGCGAGACTTAAATTTAATCTTTCTGAGTACACGCCTCCACCAACCCCATCATCGGTTTTTGAACCGTCCGTATAAAAGTGAATCGAGTCGTCTTCCAAGAATGTCACGTCCTCCCATGTGGATCGGGAGGGTATGGCAACTTGAAAATTTGTATCGAAACGGAATTGTGGGATGGTGTAGTCAATTATACTTGGAAGTGATCTGTATGAGTTCAGAATAGCTGAGTGGCCTATTTCATTATTGGTCCACTGTGAAGAGGCTTTAAGACGGATTGCCGAACTCGCCGCCGTTTGTTTACTTAATATATATATAAAATCGGCTCTAAATAAAGTTATTTTAATAGCTAGTTTTTGAGAAATCAAAATCACTCCATTTTTTGCGACATTTTCATTCTTTATAACTTTGGAAATATGCAACTTAGGAAAAAACAATTTACTAGTTTGTTATAAAATTTTCTACAAGACGACATTAGTTTTAATTTCATGCATTAATTAAAAAAAAGAATTCTGAAAAACGTAGTAATTTTGAAGCATTCAAAAAATAGGCCAAAAATTGTCAAATTCTGACCAATTTTTCGATTCCACTTTCTTATACCACTTTATTGTTTTCATTTTTAAATTTAAATAAGGGCTACGAAAGATCCGGCTTACGAACCGGGCATTTTGTTTATGTGTTCCTTTTCGTTTGTGCTAAGGGAAAAAACATCAGGTTTTAAACAAACATATCATATAGTTCAAAATATAAAATACATACGCTTAAATCTGCTGAAATATTTACTTCACGCGATTATATGTTTTCTGTATACGTATGTGTGCATACGTGTTTACAACTCATTGCAAAAAAAAAACAGGTAGTCTTAAAACTTCCTATTAATCAGAGGCTTTTTATTTCTTACTATAATGCCTATAATAGAGGTCATTTCATATTTTATAGGTATAACTTTTTTCTTAAGTTCACCTGTTGTTAAACTGGTAGTTATCTTCCCCATATAACGGTGATTGTTTTAATTAAATTCTTAATCTTACGTTTTTGCAAGAAACCTGGGTTTCCAGTTTTTTTTTCTAATAAAGGCTTAATGAATGACCTACGCGAAAATGTTCCTAGCTGTAAATTTTGATTTCCTTAGTTTTGTTTACTACCTGTATAAAAATGTATTAGTTTTTATTGAGAGCAATAAGTTTTTATTAAGATGAGCAAAAAAAAAGAGGAATTGTATTATGTACCTACTGATCTAATTTTTCTCATCTTTGAATCATAAAAATATTTTAAACCGCAAAGTATTTTCTTGAATCAATGAAGCTTTATAACTTATGTTAATTTGATGCAAATTTTGTCAGATTGTTCAGACATGAGCTGTGTTCATCCACTACCTACTATACCTATACTAAAATGTAAAGTTAATGAATCTTATTAATAACTACAGCTATAAAAAATACAAAAAAAAAAACAACAAAACAATAAAATATAATATCATATTTTTGAACAAGTTTTTTTTTTATTTGTAAAAGAAAAAAATCATACACATGTTCTGTGTAAAACTCGTTCTTGTTCTCCTAAATGCTAACTTTTGAGTTGAGCAGGTTTCTAGAAGTAGGTATTGCGTTTAAGGAAGACGTTCTATTACTTCCCAATATGAGAATTGTATTTTTCACATTTAAAAATACATTTTTGTTTGCAATAAAGTGCTTATAAACATTGGGCCATATTCATAGTCGCAGATAGACCCAGGTTTAACTAAACTACAGTTTAAGACAATTTTGGCTCAATGAATACAGACCGATTTTAATTACAAATTGTTTGTTTTATATTTTTATAAGATAATTAATTTGATATACTACACAAATAGCTTCAAATATTTTGAAATGATAAACTTAAAAAAAAAAAAATCAACGTCCGAAAATTCAACTAAACCTATGCTTAACTTAGACCCAGGTCTAAAATGACTATGAATACGCCCCATTTTGTTTATGAATACTACAAAATCTAGGTCTGGTTAAACTTATCTCACAATAATTTCAATAGAACAATGCTGCCAGAAGTAACCAAATTTTAAAATAAAAAAAAAAACAAATATAACTTAAACGGCTCCCGACCCTAATAAGTATTCGACTTGAGATAGGGATAGGGCAGTTTTTTATTCTCTACGATGCCTATGTTGGGTATGGTCAATTATGGCATTCTTCACTCCAAAATTAAGTATGGCTTAACCTGTTGATGTGGTAGCTACATTTTTTAATAAAGTAAGGTCACTCGTTATTTTGCAAAAGCCTATTGTGCGTATTATAATAATTATAAAAACCGTTTGAATGATATACGCTTGTTTTGTTTCAGGGTCTCAAAATCCTTCCGTTAAGGCATCTCTACATTGTCATCTTACATTAAAAATGGACAATTATGTATATACACAATAGTAAAAACTATATAACTATGTTTGCGTAAACCTCAAGCACACATTAATATATTAATAATTTTGTTGCAGTAAGCTATACCCAATCTTCAATTGCAAAATGCAAAGTGAAAGCGCTGATCCATATGATTATCTTAGTTTTGGTCACTAAACCTGAGCTTCTTAGCTAGGGTTTCCTCATATTTTTTTTTTACTTGAAGATGGCCTTCGAAGAAAACCGCATGGCCAGTGTAGTCGATATCTTTTGACCTTGTACTTCACGTGCTCTTTTAGGTAGAGCTCATTTAGTACGCAGCTGTATTCTTTCCACCACTCACTCAGTTCCACACAGGACCAAATATCCACTGATGAATCGTATCTTTCTTCCGAATGAGCCCAGTATCAGCAGCTCACATTTTCAAGCAGAATGGGCAATAAAAAGGCTTTGTTAAGTGAATGTCAAATTTTAGTTTCTCCTCCGGTACTAATAAAGCCCAACTTCGGACGTACTGTTAAGTATAGAGATTCTATCTTTAGTCGCACAACAAGAATGTGGAATGATATTCAGAACTGTAAAACCAATGTGCACCGGTATCTCCTTGAAACCCATCCTTATTTTCCTAACGTTCGCACTGTGCTCGTCCATATTAAGTGTAGTAGAAACTCCTTAAGTGCGCACTTTATTAAAAAAAAAAAATAATTTTGTTTGATCAAAGTTTCCTTTTATAGAAACCAGAGATCAAAGTGCTACCACCTATTGATACTCGTAAAATGAATTCCAATCTTGAAAACTTACTTATCGACGTAAAGCAGACAACAGCAAACTTTAAGAGCTCAGAATGGATATTTTCAGAATCAGAATTTATGCATTCAAACAGAAACCCAGACCTGTGAATTTTTTGCCGGATCTACACTAAGGTTTCCTGCTATCCAGAAATGAGTTCAGATATTTTTTCTCATTCTCGTTCACATGATTTTTAATCACTTGTTTGTAAAAAAAATTTACTAGGAAATTTTGAATTACATGCGCGTGGACAGGGGGGCTTGAAGGGCGGACAAATTAAAAATATATAAAATTTTAACGTGTAGTTAAACCAGCCTCTCAATAGTTTCAAAATGTATATTCATGCAATAACCCTAAGGCCACGCGAGCAAGTTCTGGCTAGCCAGTTGCAAAACACTGTAATTTGTTTTACCAAAACGGATACAAACTTTAGCATAACTTGCTCGTCAACAGCATTTTTCGAAGCCAACTGTGAAGCTTCTCGAGCAAATGGACTCGTTCAGACTTGTACAAATATGAAGCGATCTTGATAGCTTTTCATAAACAGTTTTTCATAAACAGTTTAATTATACTTTCTGACACAACTTTCAAGAGGACGAGGGACCAAGAAATTTAAACAATTCCAAAATAGACAACAACTTTCAAATATGATTGAATGACGTCTATGATTATGACGGATTAAAAAATTTCTTTAAAATCCAAATTTTTCGAGATTTAATTTTTCTCTCGGGAAAAATACGATTTGAGAGCTTTCGAGCGATATTTGAAACGAAATATTCTGTGTACGCTCAAATTTAATTTTTGCTTATCTATTAAGATATGAAATGTCAAATTCCAATGACGGATACGGATGGCTAGAATAATGATGGACTAAAAATCCAATTTGTTGGAATAACTTTTGTATTTTTTGTTTATATAAATGCACGTAATACTTTAAAGCGTGCATTTCGTATCCGGCCATCGCCATGTAGAGTTATTGTCGATGAATGCTAAAATACGCAATTTTGAATTCGATGAAAAGCTCCGGTTAGTCTGGACTTGAACTTCGGTACTTTCCACGAATTGCAGCAGTGACCAAATGTGGTCTATGGGCTATGGCCAGGTCGATCTAACATAAATAGGATCCTATGCATCTTAAGTCGTTCTGCAACACTAAAGTGCTAAAGTGGCCAGAACTTGTATATGACTTCTTCTTCTTCATTTAACCGGCGATTGTCATGATCTCGAGGTGGACCAAGACCACAACTCTCCCACTCAACTGCGTCACCTAAGGTTCCACTTGTGGGGCTCGCCGAGTTGACCTCAGAAAACGTCGACAGGTCTCCCGGTTTTCGATTGTTCCATATCTGAGGCCAACTAAATGCAGGTGTCGTCGTTTCTTCCGCGATAGTGTTGGAACGTCTCGTGCTATTGCCTTTTGAACTGGGTTCTCGAAGCATCTTCTTTGTACATGACAGTACCAGCTAAGTAGGTCATGCTGTATTTTGTCCAAGATGGTAATTTTGACGTGTAGGCGTCCTCGGGTTCTCTTGCTTCTTATTTGATCACGCTTTGTCACTCTTGCTGCATGCGAATCATCTTCATTTCAGCTGACGTTAATATACGCTCATACTTCTTGTCCATTGTCCAATTCTGTTAACCGTATGTAGGCGCTGGACGAACAACTGCCGTGGAGAGCTTTCCTTTCGTCTTAGGGGGCAATTTTCGATCACAGAAGATGGCAGAGTTTTCCCGCCACTTCATCTACCTTACGATTACGCGGTGTTTGATGTGGTAATCGCAAGATCCTTGGCTATTGATCACAGATCCAAGTTATTTAAACTTTTCGCACTGGGGAAGCACTGTTCCATTTAAATAGATGTCCGGAATAGACCTGTGTGGATGAGAAAAGGGACAGCATAAGTATTTGGTCTTTTTCGCTCTAATGCGGTACCCATTTCCCTCCAGAACATCCACCCATACATACATCAAGTGCTCGTTGCAATGACTTGTCTTCACTTATGATGGGTCCATCGTCAGCAAAGAATAACTGATTCACTTTGGGGTCCGTCACCTTATCCTCAAGCAGAAAGTCAAGGACAGTAATAAAGAGCAAAGGACTCAAGACGCTTCCCTGGTGCACACCTACTTTAATTGGGACCTCTTCGGTGATTCCTGCGGAACATATTAGTTTTGTTTTGACTTGCTCTAACATGTCCATGACCATCCGCACGTAGACTTCCGGAACTCCTCGTTGCCTAAATGCAACCCATATGAGATCTCGTGGTCGTCTGTCGAATGCTTCTACAAAATCAACCAATACAAAATCCAAATCTCTCGAGGAATCCCGATATTTTTCCATTCTGATTCTTATACTCTGAATAGCATCTGTGGTTGATTTACCGCAAACAAACCCGCACTGGTCGTCAGACAGCCGTATTATTTTTCGTAGGCGACCATCCAATATCCGCTCAACGATCTTCATGGTGTGTGACGCCAGCTTGATCTAATGGTAGCTGTCGCAATTTCGTGTATCAACCTTTCCCTTGAAGATTGGAAGAAGGTAACTTTCCCTCCATTGATTAGGCATTCGGTCGCCGCAGATAAATTTGGAGATGAGAAACATGAGCCATTTAGACCCGATGTCTACCATCTTTTTCCAGAACTCATAGGGTATCTCGTCTGGCCCAATCGCTTTACCCTTTTTGGAGTTTTTCACCGCATCACTAACTTCTTCGACTGTGATGTCGGCGACTTCTTCATTGCTAGGTGCAGCTATTGGAAAGTATATCTCCAGAAACTGTTCATTTAAGACTAGTGTATCACAGTAGTACAAAAATGTGTGAGTACCGGGACTCAAGGGGATGATGTGTAAACATCAGTGTAGTATATAGTTTATACTATAGCTTACAGTATATAGTAAATTGTATTTAAAAAACTGCATTTTCCACAATTATATGATGATGATAATTTTCCCGACACTATTTAATGCACAAACCGTTGGCTTGGTTGGTGTATTACTATACCCAACCACATTACCGACATTTACCACATTATCTCAATTTACTCTATTCAATGCATGAACCATTCGCATCCATTAGTTAAAACTCTAAATAAACAAGATGGTGGCGTATCCGTAATTTTGTCTTTCCTCTTTCAAATTTACCCATACCGAGAGTTGGTTTTTTTCTTAATACCTAGCGCTAAGATGTTTACACATCAATAAAGCAATTAAAACATCACATAAAATCTGAAATTGTACGAAAATCTCTGAAATGTGCTTAAGATCAACCCCTTAATCATTAAATCAGAAATATAAAAGTTGTAATCAATTAATTATTTGATATCTTTTATAATATTGAGATTAAATCAAATTAGTTTTTTTTTGTTTTGCATTATTTGTATCCATAGATTATGTTAACTAATGAATTAGTTAGTTTGTTGTTGAGAAATTGTCAAAAAAAAACTCGAAGAGCCGCTTTTCACCACACCACCACCCTGCACCGCACCGCCATATCTCGTCACCATTGACCGGCCGGCCGGCATGATCTCAAATACATAGATTTTTTGTACGATTGACCTTAAGAAAGAGCATAATAATGTTTGTCTATTGATTCGGACCAGCTTTGGAACTAAAGTACGTTGACTGTTGACAAAAACAAACATTTAAATAATTTGGAGATGCAAAATCAGCATGACAACTATAATTGGTGATTAAAATTTAAAGATTTGAAGAATAGCTTAGCCACCACCCTGTTTGGCAGCTAAATATAATTATATGGAAATTCACACGGCTTTGGCAAAAAGATACACACGCTTTGAAAAAAGCGAATATTTTATTTTGAGGAAATTTATGAATAGGTTATTGTAAGTTTTTTTTAAAAGATATAAAATAAACTGCCGGCGTGATATGAAATTTAGTTTTCGATAGTTTCTTGAACCGAATCGTAAAATAATGAAGGCCTTCTCTGTGTTCTTAGTTCTTGCCGTCGTGGTAGCTGCAGTTAACAGCGAGGAATTGCTCCGTCAAAAGCGATCACTGGGTGCATTGTTGAGCCTTAAGTCAAGCCTTTTGGGATCTTTGGGCGGTGGAAATAGTGGTGGTGGTGGCGGTGGCGGTGGAGCATACTCGGGTGGACAATCAGGTATATCCAAAGCCGTTTATGTTTCGGCACCACAAAGCTATGGCGGTGGTAATTCAGGAGGCTATGGTGGGTCATCTGGTGGTTCATATGGCGGTGGAGGATACTCTGGTGGACAATCCAGTTTATCCAAAGCCGTTTATGTTTCGGCACCTCAAAGCTATGGCGGTGGTCATTCAGGAGGCTATGGTGGGTCATCTGGTGGTTCATATGGCGGAGGCTGGGGTGGATCATCTGGAGGTTATTCTGGCGGTTCATCTGGCTACTCAAGCGGTGGCTCATCGGCTCCAATCACAATTTTAAAGGTTATCGGCGGCGGATCATCATCCGGTGGTGGATACTCTGGCGGTCATGGCGGAGGCTCATACGGTGGCAGCTCATACGGTGGCAGTTCATATGGAGGTAGTTCATATGGAGGTAGCTCGTATGGAGGTAGCTCTCATGGAAGTGGCTTATATGAAGGCGGCAGCTCATACGGAAACGGTGGAGGATACAGCTCCGGAAGTTACGGTGGTGGCAGCTCAAGCCCTTCAATTTCTATAGTTAAGGTTATTAGCCTCGGTGGAGGTGGTGGCTACTCAAGTGGAGGCCAAGGAGGCTACTCAAGTGGAGGCCAAGGTGGCTACTCAGGTGGTGGTCATGGAGGCTACTCATATTCAAGTGGTGGCAGCAGCGGGGGCTGGGGCGGATCATCAGGATGGTAGATTATAGAAATACGAGCGATGTTTAATTTATTAAAATTATTTCCTACAATGAAGTGCAAAAAAAATATAAATCCAAATTTAAAAAACGAAACAAAAAATATCATTTTTATTCTTTATTTAATAATTCTATTCTTTCATCGTTGAAAAAACATTAATTTTGGGAAGGCTGATTTTTGCGTTGTGTAGCTGAAAAAGAGTTATTATAGAAAAGCTTATGTTTAGGTTTTCGGGACTCAAAACTCAAAGTATTTTCGAAAATATTGATTTAGCAGACATATTGGTAATATAAACATTTATGGCAATGACATCGTATGTCATTGGAATATTTTCGAGGTCTTTAAAGCTTTTTTTTGTTTCTTCAAATTACGGATATAATATATGTTTGTCAGTGTGAGACCCCGAAAAAGGTTAAAATTTAAAATTTACCGAAAAAAATTGGATTTTTTCAGTAACCTGGTAAAAGCACGAAATTTTAGTAAGGGTTTTAAGGAGATTCCCTTGAGGGGAAATTGTTTTTTTTTTTCACTTAGCTCAAGAAATAATAGTACCTGCCATACAACCATCATAAAAAAATGTATATTTATTTCAAAAGCGGCTCTAGACTCTACCGAATTTGACAAAAATTAACTGCATGATAACTTAAAGCTAGAAATTGACAATTTATTTTATTAGTTCAATAATATAATTATATCGTTAAGAATAAGGTGTTAAATAAAGTTGGAATATAAATTATTATGTAATTTATTTATACACTCGCGAGCAAAAAAACGGAATCACTCAAGTTTGCCTTCTAAAAAGAATATTCGCGATGGATACAATATCTTTAATTAATTGTTAAAAGGCTCGTTTTAAAGCTTGAACTTAAAACTTTAACTTAAAGGTAAAATCATAAAAATCCATTGGTTAGTTTTCGCGCTATCCGACATAATAACAAAAATAACAAATTATACTTGTTAAATTTGGCAAGACTTTTAAACATTGATACGCAATAAATGCGCCCATACTTGGTCTTTGGTGTTGATTGTGCTGTTAAAAGTGAATTTCAACATATCTTGACTTATTAGGCCTCCTAATCTTAGAAAATAATGGAAACCACGCCTGTAGAAGTTAGTCAAGTTGTCACACTAATGCAACAATAAAAAAAACCATTGTACTGTGTCCCGCCAGCTCGGTCTAAAGCAATCTTGCATATCAAAGGTCTACGGAAGGTTTAGACAAACTCGTACGTTAGTGAAAAGGCCAAGATCTGTGTGCCACCGGATGTTATGACTGATTCATCGTGATGGCGTTTCTCTGAAATCATGCTTTGACTAGCGTTGATGTCCAAAAATAGCAGAGGCGGGTACGATAAAGAGTCGTAAGTTAATGGACAGTTAGGAGACGACTTAAGGAAGCAGACCTTACTCCAAAATGTCCCGCCACTGGACCAACATTAACTGCAACTCATCGACAAGTTCGAGTACGATTTTCACTATGCACTACAATTTGGAAGTTGAGCAATGTAGGCGGTTTACGTTATCGGATGAGTGCAGAATGTGTCTGGATGGAAACTCGAGCATAGAGGCAGAGTAAACAGATGACCTGTTTTCCGTGGAAACAAACTCTACACTCATCCGAGAACGTAAATCGCCTACATTGCTCAACTTTCCATTTATAGTGCATATTGAAAATCGTACTCGAACTTGTCGATGAGTTGCAGTAAATTTTGGTCCCGTGGCGGGACCATTCTGGTATAAGGTCTGCTTCCTTAAGTCGTCTCCTAACTGTCCATTAATTAAGGCGTCTTTATTGTACCTTTCTCAGCTATTGTTGGACGTCAATGCTAGTCAAAGTAAGATTTAGGACAAACGCCATCACGATGAATCAATCATAACATCCGGTGCTACACGAGATCCTGGCCTTTACACTAACCTACAAGTTTGTTTAAACCTTCTCTAGATCTTTGATATGCAAGATTGCTTTAGACCGAGCTGGCGGGACACAGTACATTGGTTTATTCCTTGCTGCAGTAGTGTGACAACTTGACTAACTTCTACAGGCGTGGTTTCCATTATTTTCTAAGATAAGGAGGCCTAATAAGTCAAGATATGTTGAAATTCACTTTTAACAGCACAATCAACACCAAAGACCAAGTATGGGCGCATTTATTGCGTATCAATGTTTAAAAGTCTTGCCAAATTTAACAAGTATAATTTGTTATTTTTGTTATTATGTCGGATAGCGCGAAAACTAACCAATGGATTTTTATGATATTACCTTTAAGTTAAAGTTTTAAGTTCAAGCTTTAAAACGAGCCTCTTAACAATTAATTAAAGATATTGTATCCATCGCGATTATTGTTTTTAGAAGGCAAACTTGAGTGATTCCGTTTTTTTGCTCGCAAATGTAGATCCAAAAACTTTGTTTTTTAGAAAATTCACATAAGTAAAATTGTTATGAATGTCAAGTTAGCAAAACAACATTCACGAATCGAAAAATGATAAACTAGATAATTTGCCGTTAATTAGTTGCGACAATTTCGAATTTGTCGTTCCATGTTTTCTATGTTTTTTGTGTTGGTTTGCTAACTTGATATAAAGTTTGCAAAGCATACACTCAGAAAAGTACTAAAAACTCTTTTATAGTGAATGATTTATTGCTTGATAATTTTCCGTTAATTAGTTGTTGATTAGTTGTCACATTTTCAATTTCGTCGTGCTATTTTGTCTATGTTTTTTGTCCGTTTTCCTTATTTAATGTAACGTAAGCAAAGTAACACCTCAAAACGGGGTTAACTTACTTGGAAACTTGGACGACCTAAACGTGGCTCGTTGGAGTACTTTTCAAGAAAACTTGATAAAACCCCAATCGTTGTATGGCAGCTACCCGTTCTTGTTGACCTAAAAGAACAAATTCGAATTTATTTTCTAGAAAATCACATATAAACACTTCACACCAAATTTGAAGCAAATCCATTCAACCGTTTACGCTCTAGCTCGATGGAGGTATGTACATCAGGATGCACAGACAAACAGACCGACAGACGTCTTGACGAAAATCACGTTTTTGGACTTCTCCATCATCGTAATGTATGTAAGTTTTGATTAAAACCTTTTTTTTGTCACGAAACCAATAATTGGCCTAAGGAGCAAGTAAAAATGTCTATCAGCCCAAATTTCCACCCTCCTGACTTAACAACCAGAACGAAGTTATTTATAAGTCTCGATTCACACACATTCGGTTTCATTCGGTTCGGTCTCTATTCGGTTTGTATTCGGCTGTGCCTGATATGTGTGAAACGATAAAACGGCAAAAATAAAAACCTAATAGAAACCGTAGAGCACCGTTTTATCGTTTCACACATATCAGGCACAGCCGAATACAAACCGAATAGAGACCGAACCGAATAAAACCAAATGTGTGCGAAACGAGCCTAAGTGTGTTTATTTCACACAACAAAGCAAAATTATTTATGTTGTTTAATGACAGATGGCACTACGTCCGTCTCATCGAACTTGCATTGACTTGAAGTATCGCGTCACTTTATGACATTTAATTCTGCAGTTGTTATGTATTAAAACGCAGTGCATACTTAATTTTGCACGACTTAGGGCCAGTTTGTTCACAGCTGATTATCTTTAATCCATGATTAGTGGAGCTGGGAAATCCTCAAATGTTTTTGTTGATCAAATTTTGTTTAAGAAATTCAAAGTATATGAGTTTCTAATCATGGATTTCACTGATCAGCCAATTTTGGTTGATTAGCGTTAGTTAATTAAAGCCTATGAAAGTCACATACCAAATTTAACCCACTGTGAACAAACTGGCCTTTAGTTTAATTTACAAAACATATTATATGTACATTTGTACGTGTTTTGTGACTCTTTAAGGTTGGTGAAATACTAAGACAACAAATACATTATCGGCATACCGTTTTTCATCAGTAAGTATACAACAATTTGGTCTATTTGTGTGTGTATTACAGTGCAAAATGCCAGCACGACGCGACGCACGGTCCATTCTTTGAAGAAGATCAAACGAATATGTTGGGGAAGGGATCCATACAAAAAACGAAGAATGCGGAGCGTTCTGTTTTATCGATAAACGATCGTTCTATTTTATCGATCACATTCTGTTGCACTTTTTCCGACGGGCCGAACCGACGATAAGTTAATATTTTATTTTAAAAACAATCAAACGAATTTATCAAACACGACCGTCAAGATTAACTAACGACGAATTATGTATTTTTTGCTTGTTACCCGAATGTCAAGCAAAGAGGAAAATGGAAAAAAACTATGTTCGAGGTCGAGTGTTATGGAAGTGCAACACAAGGTAGTGTTTACAATGCTACCTCCACAGCTATGCTCAGTAAGGGGGTGGGTTCACCAAATAACTTTTTTTTATCGTTTATAAAAAAATATAATTAAATGAATAAAAAATAAATATTTTCGTTGATGCTGCCACAGGGGCGTAGTCGCTGAAAATAAAAGGGCGCCAGTAATTTTGTTTGAACAAGGAAATTACAAACCTTTGAAGCAGAAAGCGACGCACAGTGTGAAATTTTCAGATTCTAGCGGAACTTAAGTCTTAATTTAAATAATATTTTTTTTAACTTGTTTTTTTTTTCGTGGAAATGATTTAAATATATCAGATTAATTTAAATTTAATAAATCATTTTAATTTTATTTTAACTAAAAATAAATTAGCTAAAGCATAGTTATTAAATAAAAAATAAATACATTTTTGAAAATAATTTGAAATTTACTCAGTTTGAAACTGTTTCTTCAGGTGATCATGACATTTAGTTCTTGAAAACCTCGATCTTAACGAAATCAGTGGATCTGATGACTTTAGAAACTTTTCGTTACTTGGAGTTTAGTGCCAAACTTCAAAAACAGTCAACCTATTAATTTTTCTGTAAAATAAAAATATTTGTATGGGAGCTGCAAAAGGTTGCAAGAAATTATTTTTGATTGTAATTATATAAACTACACAGAATCAAAATATGAAAAAATTAGAGCGGGTACACGCAGGTAAACGTAAAAAGCTTTGTCTCAAAGTTAAAAAAGACGTTTTTTTAATACCCTAGCGAAAATTAAGTAAACAAATTAAAATAAATAAATAAAATTAATAAAACTCACTTAAGCATGTACTATTAACTTCAGAGATATAAAATATCGAATAATTTTACCGTTCACAAAACACATGTAAAAACAGCAGAGCTCAGCTCATCCGCTGTAAAATGCCTTTAATTTTTTTTTCATACGGTGTTTGGCTTTGACAGCTAACTGTACAAAATATAATGGAAACATGAAGCTTTTACTACCTGAAATGAATCAACCGTTATGTTGAGAACTGATAACAATCGGTTTTGTACCCGACAGCTCAACTTTTTTTCTTGACTAAAGTTTTTTAATATACAAATAAGACAAATTATGAAATTTAAAGTTTGCAATAAGATTTTAATGAATATTCATTTGTTTGGGAAACCTTTTAAGGAATAAAACCCAAGATCTTTTCGGTACTTTAACAATAGATAGACGTTAAGCAAATTAAAATGGACCGTTATCACTCTGTCCCGAAAGAACAAAAGAATAATCAAACGGGTCGCGCGTCTCGCAATTTCAAGAAAATTACCGGAACGAAAGCCAAACGAATTTAACGATTTTCAAAAATATGATATGACAAAAGACGAATTTAAGATCCCTAAGAACAATTACAACTTTACTTATATTTTTTTTTTACTTTGCCTCCAATATGCTCCTTCACAATTTTTCCCTCCATTATACTGCCTCAAATTTCTCCTTATTTCTATCCTTTTTTTTCACAGCTTTTCTTTTCCACTATTTTTTTCTTACACAACAACTATTTCTCTATATACTGATTTCGATTTCGAAATTGATTTCTAAAGATTCTTTGTTAATTTGCTATCACGTTTTGCTTATTCTCAAAATTTTTCGACTCGATCCAATGCTCTTCAGACAAGAAGTGTTCGTCCAGATTTTTCGATGTCCATTCGACCCACTTTTTGCGCTGAACTCCTCGGCTTTCGGCCAATCGGAATCCGCGGATTTCGTTCACGTCATTTGTAAGCCACTCTCAGCTAACTTGCTGAAGAGCGCTACCGTTGACGAAATCCAGCGGTCCTGCTTACTCGCACCTACATCTCCCTGCCTATGCTTCGTCATCGTGGAAATCGCCGACCGCTGGTGGCAACTTCCAGGAGCGGCAAAACCGATGAACGCATTCAGTCATTTTCACCCTATTATTTTCTTGAGAAAAAGCCTGACTGACAACAAAATATCAAAAACTCAAGAACTCAATTTCGACTTACAAAATTCATTAGTCCCTCTCCAAATACCGTTTCTAAAACCCCAAAACAAAAGAAAATAAGGAGAAATTCGTCGCAGTGAAAAATACATTAACAAATTACTAAACTTTTGAAAATTTCGAAGGAAAAATTGGAAACTATTTTCAAATGAACGCGATTTACAAAAAAAAATTTCGATGGGCTTTCGTTAGATATTGGGGATTAGGGATAAATTGATAAAGTTTCATTTTTAACAAATTAAGATTTAAAGAATTTAACAGCATGAAATAACGTTGGACCTTCGGCCATTCTCACAAAGAGTTACTTCTGGCGACTTGGGAGCAACTGTCACCCGCGCTTTGTTTTTGGGATTCGTTTCCAAACAGGCCATCCGTCTGTTGATGATGATTCATATAAGACTTCCTTTTACGACAGACCACCTGTCTGTCAATTATCCATTTCAAGATTGCGATTGCATCGATATTGTTTCTTCAAGATACTGAGAGAGTGTACCAATCGCTGATGGACCATGGCTGCCCTACACTCTCATAGTATATTGAAGGAAACACCTGTATGGAAAGAAGAAAAGGATAGGTGGGGGCAAGGATTTGGAGAGTGAAAAGAACAGTTTTTGTCGCGGTAAATTTTACCGTGACAATTCGATCAATTGTATCTATCGTCAAAACATTATTAAAACACACTTACAATACATTCGATATTTCTTATTTACCAACCAAAATATCCACTAGAAATAATTTATATGGCAGAATAAAGTTTGCTGGGTCAGCTAATATTTTCCATAAGTTTTTTATAATTTAAGAAATCAATTCTCATTTTTTGTGGGCAGATAATTTCTTATGATATTTTTACTTGCGAAATAGGCAGTTATGGATTCGTAAAACAAATCGAACTCGAGATATTAATTTTCCTTAACATAACAAAGGAAAAACTACTTTTTGAAATTTTTTTATTTTCAAAAATTGGTTATTTTTGTCACCTCCAGTACAGCCATTTTTTTGGATTTGATATTTTTTTTATTGTCAAGCTTCTAAAAAGTATAAACATTATTGTGATCAAATGTTTTTTTAACTAAATATTTTGAAAACGACTTGGTCAATATTTTTATAACAAGGTGTAAAATAGTTTTTTATTATTTTGTAGAATACCTGAAATAATCATGTTTCTAAATTCAAAAATAACGGTACCGTCCATACAAATGTTTAGGGCTGGCCACGAGACGAGACTCTGCGAGACTTTTGTAAGTCTCGTCTAGGTCTCGTTAAAATCGAAAATTTTCGGTCTCGTGTCGGTCTCGTGTCGGTCTCGTTTAATTAATTCACGTCTCGGTCTCGTCTCCAAAAAGTACGATTTCCGGACAAACTGGTGATTATTGGAACGAAATATTTTCGATTATCGTTTGAATATGTGCAGAAGGAAATAAATATTTACCTTATTTTAGACTCTCTTTAAATGTCGGTCCAAATATACAGTCTCGTCTCGGTCTCGTCTCAGTCGCTTTAAAGGCAGTCTCGTCTCGTTTTGTCGAGACCAAGACTTTTCTCGTCTCGTGACCAGCCCTACAAATGTTGAAAAACCGTTAAGAAAAAACCTATTTTCCTCGAAAACGGCTTCAAGAATTTTTATAAAAAGATGTGCGTTTACTATTTAATGTATGGTCAGTATTTTGATGAAAACAAATTTAACCAATAACGATTAATAACGGTACCTGTCACAGAACCGATTTTTTTGTTTATAAAAATTTTTGGATTTAAAAAAAAAAATATTTTGAAAATTCAGTATCTTGACAAAGGGCTAATGATTATTTTTTTATTTTTTTTTAAATTGTATTTTATTAAATACTAAATGTTGGCGTACTAGGTTTTATTTTTGAAAATGAGCGAACATTTTATATATAAAAAAAATAATTTTTCCAAGCTCCAACAATTTTTTTAATTTTTTTTTTTTTATGTACATTTATTTTATCAAACAAATAAGATGGCATACTTGATTTTGAGCTCTTATTTTGAAAGCCATTAAAATAATAAATTTATAGTTATTTATATTAATAATTTATTTAAATTTTTTTATCATAGTATTTTGGAACTTGTACATCATCAATTTCTAGCAACGTTGAAGTTGTAAGCTACGACAGCAAGTTCGTGCGATCCAGTAGTGCCCATTTTTTGATTTAGTGTTCATGGCTCTATTTAAATTGTGACACTTCACGTCGATACAAAAATTTGGTAGCGCTTCGATATCTCGAAAACTAAAATCTCGAATAACGAAATCTCGCATTTTTTTATAAATCTCGAAATACGAAATTTCGCAAACTAATAAACCCGCAAACCCGCAAAAACAAAAACTCGCAGGTTTTCGTAATTTCGAGATTATGAAAAGCGGGTTTCTGTAATTGCGAGATTTCGTATTGCGAGATTTCGATTGGGAGATTTTAATTTGCGAGATTTCGTAGCCAACCCCAAAAATTTATGTCGGTTTGATGCATTTTATGAACGTTTTGACGAAACTGATTGCGCATCATTTGCGAAGTGATGCATTTCTGAATTTAAACTAATATACCACTTTTTTGTAGATTATTCTATGTCCGTTAGTTGTTATAAAATTTGACAATTTATTTGCATCGTGAAACCACGATTCACAAGAGTCAAAAAGTCAGGAAAGTCACAAAGTCTGCTTTTCGAAGCAAAAACATATATGTAATTGTGTTCTCAGTTTTCTATTTATTAACAAAAACATTTGCATAAAACAAAATTAACTTGTATACAAAACAAAAAACTATTTATTTAAATATTTCTTACAAAAATTAAACCGTTGACTTTATAGTTGGTTTTTATTAATGTGAACCATGTTTGTCCCAACCATTTGAAATTGCACTCGTACTTTTATGCCAACCGCTAGAAACAGAATCTTCTTGCCAAGGTTTTTGTGTTGAACTTTCGGACAGTCCTTGTTGCCAACCACTTACAGCAGGATGATCTTGTACATTACTGCCAGAACTAGCCCAGCCATTAGTTTCCTTCTGCCATGTTTTAAAATCAGAAGAACTATCCCAGCCACTTGAAGCCTTTTGCCAATCAGTGGGCTTACTGTTCCATTTGGCCGGGGTATCGTACAATGCTGAGGGGGCTGAATCCTTTTGCCAAGCATCAGTAGGTGGTGGTGAGGTTTTCGGCCAACCATTGCTGGAAGGTTTCTCTTGCCAGCCATTATTGCCAGATTCTTCTTGATGAGCATATTGAGCTGGTCCGGTGGCAGCATAGCCTGCTGCAGACTCCCTGTCGTTTAAGGCATCAGTCTCCCAGGCATTAGGAGGGGCATTCTTATTCCACATAGACGCGCTAGATGCATCGGCACTTTTTTCCCATGCAGAATTTGAGACATCCGGTGAGGATTTTGGAACATCAGGCGTTTGGTTTTGATGCCATTGCTTTTCGGCATCGGCAACTGCCTTTTCCCAAATAGCCTCCGATGAAGAAGCAGATTTTGTGTTCACACCTTCTGGCCAGAATTCCTCTGCGTTTTGTTTGTTCCATGATTCTATTGGGAACGGTGAGTGATTCCACTTGTTTGAACTTGGAATCGGATGGTGTACAACAATGCCATTGGCAATATCCTGCGATGGTGGGTTGAGAGCTGCCTTCTGTCCTACGTTTGTCCATCCACTACTTTTGACAGATCCTCCATGGTGCCTGTCCACCTGCTGCCAACTTGTTGGAATAGCCTTTGGCTTTGATCCACTGCCACTCTCTGAGGATACCCAACCCTTTCCTTGAGAATCATCACCGACTGCCTGCTTCCACGCATCGGCATACTTTGCTTCGCTATTCTCCCAGCCTGATCGATGACTTGGCTCGGTTGTCCAACTACTCGAAGCCCAAGCCTTTGAAGGCAGTGCTACCGCCACCGTGGACATCAAATAAACTATGATCGAAACACAAAATAACTTCCTTTCCATGATGGTTGATAAATTACTGAACCGAACTGTAATGTGGATCAATGTGGTCTTATGCATATTCAAGCCCAGAGCCGCCATATTTATAGGCGCAATCTCCAGTGTCACCCTTGAGATGCCTTTACAAGCTCATTACCCATTGGAGTGTAACAAAACAAAAGCTTAATAACATTGATACCAATTTTTCACGTCTTTGGCAATAATTTGTTATGATGGATTTTTGTATCTTAATTTTTCTTTAACGGTGTAATCTTCACCTATATCAATGATACTTAAGGTGCTGATCTCGAAAGGCGCATTTTACCACACTTCACCACACCTAACAAAAGAGCATCAGACACGAACACACGATTGATAGTTTAAAGTTGATTGTTGCGCTTAGGTTTTTTTTTTTTTTTGTTTTGTTTTACTTGAAGTTCAATTTTTGTTGATAGATTGTAATCAATGAAGATTATTATTGTTATAATCAAGTGTGGATGGTTGAAAATGCGGGTATTTTTTGGAGTAATTTTAATTCTGACACAGTTATGGTTTTTTTTATGAACTTCAAGGTATTATCGTGACTTAGTGCGATTTAATACTAATAGATGAATACCATTGGGTTTAAGTGAAGAATACTTTACCATCTTTAAAATTAAAAATGAAAAAAAAAAAATGGTTAAAAAGCTGCCTTAAGTATGACTGAGGTCGAAAAAGCAATAATTCGTCTACTTAAGCCAGATGCTTGGCCACTTCCAAACGGTTAACAGTATCGTATTTCTTTTTTTTTTTTTTGCTGGTTGAAAGTTTGGGAAGGAATTTACTTGCAATCGGTCTCTTATAGATTATTAATAAATAACAGTATTAACCAAAGAAGAAGAATTTGAGAAAAAATTGATCCGTTAAATATGCGTCCTTGTTAAAGGTTTAGGTAGGTAGGTAGAGATGGCGGTCACATGCATCCTTGCTCGATGACCCAATTAACGCTGTAATGCGCCGTTTTGATACCATAACTTGTTTGACCTGTGGGTTAAAAGAACATTTTTAAAGAAAAAGAGGGTATTTGGTGATAGATCTCCCAACGGATCATAGCCTACGCCCGAGTTCAGTTGCAGCATGCTACGCTAAGCAATTTGCTGATTTGCCCAAGAGGCATACGATCTGATCTCTTAGGGTGATCGTCTAGTCGCACACTTGGATATGGTAATCTCTGTACACCTCCGTCTGTTTGCACAACATGACTTGTGGTTACCAGAGAAAGTACCACCCGCCTGTATGACCAGACGCTTTTATTGGATTTAGACATGAGATGAAACTTATTAAGGATTTGGACATAGGAAAAACACCCGATAGGACCAAAGTCCGCAACTAAAAACCATCTACACTGTGCCAACTAGGCAACTTGTTGACTGGTATTGAAGTGAAGGTTGGCACAACGGTGTGATCCTCCGGTCCTCGTGCACCATGAGCCACCTTCAAAAACCGTTAGTCTGCTAGCTCGCAGTCATAGGAGTTTGGGGAAGAAGACGTTGCAAGAGGAACCGAAGTAAATCCTAGATCTATTTCGTCGCGTTGAGGCTGCTCCCCACAACTACGACAGTGAGTATTGAAGGGGATGCCAAGCTTCGCCGCATGTTCTCCTATTGGCCAGTGTCCAGTGCATGTTGCAACAATCCTTGCTATGTCTCGCCTGGGTCTGCACATTAGGTTAATAGTTCGGGATTTATTATAGGCAGGCCAGATTTGTCTAGAAATAATGCAGTTAGTTAAACTATTCCACCTACAATTCGATTCTGAGAGAAAAATTGAGAATATATTGCCCTTCATAGCTCCAAGAGGAATACTGACTCTTTCCGCAAGTGAGTATGTTTAAGGTTTAGATCAACTAAAAATAATTATTCCAATTACAGAATCCGCAAAACTCGATCCGCAGTGATTCACAATGCAGTCTTCTCTTTCCTTTTCAAGATACATGAGTAGATGCGAAAGTAAGCACTGCACTGCGGATCGAGTTTTGCGGATTCTGTAACCGGCATGAATAATACTTTCAATATGCGGTAATCGTATATTTAAAAAGTTTAAAAAAAATGTTTATTTTAGTTTTTGCCATAAAATGGAAACTGAGATCGGAAAAATTAAAAAAATGTCAGACCCAGATGAAAATATGTAGATTATGTTTATAGACTAAAAATTAAAAAAAAATTATTTGCATTAAAAAAATCCAAATGAAAAGAAGAATTAAATGAAGCACCCAGTTCAACAACCAGATAACTCCACTTTTCCTAAAAATAAGTTTTTAAATGCATATTCTATAAGAAAAAGTCCCGCGTCATTGAGTGTAATAAAAAAACACCTATCTTGACTCTAAGCTAAGAAAACGAAATTTTGGAGTTATCTTTGATTTTTAAACGGAGCAAGAGCAAGACAACTCCTGAAGATGTCTTGTTTTTGCATCGCACCAATAAGCTTTTCATAGACAAACCAAACGGTACTTTATGATCAGGGTATGCGATGTTTCATATAGCCAAACAAAACAGTGCCTTTTAATCAGAGTATGGGAGGCACTTTTTGTTTAGTTTAAACTTATTGGGGCATATTCATAGTCGCAGATAGACCCAGGTTTAACTAAACTACAGTTTAAGACAATTTTGGCTCAATAAATACAGGCCGATTTTAATTACAAATTGTTGGTTGTATATTTTTATAAGATAATTAACTTGGTATACTACACAAATAGCTTCAAATATTTTGAAATGATAAACTTAAAAAAATTGAATCAACGTCCGAAAATTCAACTAAACCTATGTTTAACCGCATGAAGATGAGGGAAGTTCACCGTAGTGTGCGACATGATAAGCGTAACTACATCAACGCATTGGCTACAGAAGCAGAAGAAGCCGCTATTAGGTGTGACAGTAGGACCGTCTACAGAATTACCAAAGAGCCCACTGGTGTCCAGAGCTCTAAACAACACCTGGTTAAAGACACAAACGGATCCCTGCTAATTTCATATGAGGATCAGCTCATAAGGTGGAGGGAACACTTTTCTGCGGTTTTAAACCGCGTTTTCGCCAGTGAAGTGAACCCTCTTCCCACTGAGCTACCCGAAGTAACAATTTCTCGAATACGCACCGTACCCCCCAGTAAAGAAGAAATTATCACCGCCATCAAAGCACTGAAGAACAACAAAGCGGTTGGACTTGACGGTATTCCTGCAGAGCTCTTAGGAGCAGCCCCAACTACATCGAGCGAGCTACTGCACCCACTTATTAAGAGAGCTTGTGAAACAGAGAGCTTTCCTAAAGAGTGGAAAAAAGGAATGATTGTCAAGCTCCCAAAGAAAGGAGATCTCATACAGTGCGAAAACTGGAGAGGAATATGCGTTCTGCCTGCAGTAGCCAAGATATTAGCAAGGATAGTATTGGACCGAATTAAAGACCACCTCGAAGACACACTCGACGCCGAACAAGCAGGTTTCCGCAATGGATCTTCCTGTGTGGATCACATCAACACCTTGCGGATCATCATCGAACAGTGCGTTGAATATCGATCACCACTTCACCTGCTGTTCATCGATTTGAAAATGCGTTCGACAGTGTCAATAGAGAATTTATTTGGCTTGCTTTGCGCAGTAGCGGCATCCCAGATAAATTGATTGCTATTATCAAGGCTACATATGATGGATCCAAGTGTCACGTTTTGCACAAAGGTAGACTGTCAGAGGAGTTTGAAATCCAAAGTGGAGTTAGGCAAGGCTGTATACTGTCACCAATACTGTTCCTGTTGGTGATAAGTGACGTACTGCACGCAGCTTTGTCAAATGGAAATGGAGGAATTCAGTGGACTCTGCAATCTCACCTCAAACATCTGGACTATGCGGACGACGTATGCTTACTCTTTCATAGGATCATGGATCTCCATAAGATGACAACAAGGGTGGAGAGAGAAGCAGAAATCGTAGGGCTTAAGATCAACTCGGCAAAAACTAAAAGGATCAGCCTTGGAACTTCCTCATCAATCCAAGTAAATATTTCTGGACAACCGGTAGAGATGGTAGAGGATTTCCAATATCTTGGGAGTATTGTCTCTACGGGTGGCGGAACTGAACTGGACGTAAACAGCCGAATCAGAAAAGCAAAGGCTACGTTCGGAATGCTGTCCAAAATATGGAGAAACAACTTTTTTAGCTTAAAGACCAAGCTACGACTGTTCCGCTCCAATGTTGAATCCGTTCTGCTTTACGGCTGGAGCACTTGGAAAGTCACTGACACTGTCACTAGAAAGCTGCAAACCTTCGTTAGTAGATGTCTACGAAACATCTTGAGGATTTTCTGGTCCAACCGTATCTCCAATGCCGAACTTCATGCGAGAACGGGTCAGGAGCCCATAGACTCCATTATACGAAGAAAAAAGTGGCAGTGGATTGGCCATACGCTTCGAAAAGGCGATCGGTGCATTGCATCTCAAGCAATGCAGTGGAACCCGCTCACACAGGAGGGAAGACAAGTGGGCCGGCCTAGAAGTACATGGCGAAGAACGGTCGAACAGGAATCGGCACGACTGGGGAAAAGTTGGAGAGAGCTGAAATATATTTCAAGAAATCGTACACGATGGCGCGTAGGTGTAGTGGCGGCCCTATGTCCCGTAAGGGAAACATCACGGACGTAATAGGTCCGAGGACCTAAGTAAGTAAGTAAGTATGTTAACTAAGACACAGCTCTAAAATGACTAAGAATACGCCCCATTCACTTCAAAAAAAATTCCGACATTTTTTTCCGATGAATTTTGGTAGAGAGGTTCCTTTTTACGTCCTTAACCCAAAAGTTTCACAGTAAAAGTTTAAACTTCACTTTTGGTTTAAACTTCAGTTCATCAATTTATTCAGATTCATAGAGTTTTGTTTAAACCTTAAACTGAGTTCAATGCGCAGTTTAAGTTTAACGACACCATTTTTCCGTTTCTTCATAGTAAAATATTCAATTGATTTACTTAGTTTGCATTACCAATCCCATTAGCAAATCTATGGCTGATTTTGTCTCTTGTTTTTCACTTCAAAACAAACTTCCAAATTAAACACCAACAACACAAAATATTTGTTGCTGTTTCCCGTGTTATTTGCTTCAGAGGGAGAAAGAAATTACAATGCTGCCAACTTTTTTTCTTAAAATAAAATCGAGTTAAACGAAGTTCAACTGAACTGAAGTTTAAATTTCACTTTGAAACCGGATGAGTTAAACCAAAAATTTTAACTCAGGTTAAGGTTCAGCTGATCTTAAGTTTAAAGTTTAAACTTTCACTGTGAGACTTGGAAAACGGGTAAAATTCAGTTTTTTTTTTTACAATTACTCGAAAACTGTTAGATCATTTGAAAAATGTTGTATAGATACCAATTTTATTTGTTAGGTTATGTTTGGGAAAATATTTTTAAGAGTGGTACTGCCATGTTGGAAAAAATTGGTTTCTTTTAAATTGGATCGCTATAACTTAAGAACGAACTGACGTACAGGGTTCCCTAATATTTCATTTTGTAGATAATTGTACTATCTACAAGTTATTTTTAGATCATTTTGTGAAAAATAAACTTCTCTGGAGTTATTTAATAATACCAAAGAAAAAAAATGTTTCCAAGATGGTGGCATTTTTTTCCCGGTACAATTATAAAAATAAAACAAACATAACCAAACATAAAACAAAATTTTCCCTTCCAAAAAATTATTTAATTAAATTTTTTTGACTAAGTGTACTACATACTAATGTTCTGATCAATTTTCCCAAATCTATCAATTGTATGAACAAAATTGTCATGCAATTTTTTGTAAGGAATTACATGATCTACAATGTGTTTCTAGAACTTTTTTCAAAAGAACCTATTGTTTTCGAGTAATTTTTAAATTAATTAATTAGTTTTCAAAAAAAAAATTGACCCCAAACAGACAAAAAAAATTGTACGGTAAAATTTTCAATGCCCTGTTATACCTTTTTGTAAGTACAGAAATACCTTTTTTCATTTCCCTGTTCAATAAAGTTCTTTGAAATGTTAATTTTCAGACTCAAAAATTTGTACGTAATTAATTACTATTTTTCTAAAATTCAATAGACCCAACACACCCCCCTCCCTCCCCCATACGATTTTTGACTGTCTCAATCTGTACTCTACGCTCTAGCTTTTTGTCACACCTTAAATGTTTATTATAAAATAATTACTTTGAATATAAACAAATCATTGAAAAACAACAATCAATGCTATATCTTTTTTTTAAAGCATGGTCTTTAGTGAATAGTTTTTGAAAATTAAAGACACAGGCACAGATGCAGATGCAGACACAGATGAGTTCAAGTGGACGCATGAGTTGGGATTTCAGATTTTCAGTATTCGCCAGTCGGAATTTTTGAATTAGAGATTATGTCTCGATCCCATAATAAAAGTTATTTAAGCATCGTATCGTTGTATATTTAACTAGGTTTGTATGTCTGTTTCAAATGAAATACCAGAAAGTGCTCGTTTCACATAGCGTTCCTAAAACGAACTAAAATCAACTTGCTAAACTAACAGCCTTTTATAAGAACATTAACTATTTCAAAAGAACTATCATAAAGTTTTTCAAGGCCTTATGAGTCTGGGTAGTAAATTATTATTAAGCATTAAATATAAGCTAAGCTAAGCATGCTAAAGAATTCACTTATCAAATACCCATAAATATTATCAAGTGTGTACATTTATGCAGCCTAATCCTTAGCAGATGTTCAAATAAACCGGTTGCATTAATCATAATTTAGATAATATAGGAAATTATTTGACATATACACAGTAATCAATAACGCTCAAGTGTATTATTTTCTTGATGTTTTATTATGATCGTGAGCAGATGATAGCTGAAACTATAGACGCTATGACACTGAGCAGGCTGATCTCAACATCCTATTGGCAAGTTATTTGCCAAAGAGTTTTATGTCGAACAAATTGAACAAAAACGTTCTGACAGGGACAGCCATCTATTAACTAACCCATTAAACTCTACCCCGGTCGGAATCGACTGCCAACGTTATAAAGTCGCTTGGGCAATAATTCTTATTCATAATAATTGTCTATATGTATTTAAATGCAGTAGACCGTAAAATGTTAAGTTGTTGTGCATACCAAAGAAGCTATACGAACTCATCAAAAATCTAATTACAAGTTTTCAATATTCAAGTGCGAAGCGCCTTTACGGATCTATAAGCCTCTTTGGATAAGTGCCACTGCCAAGTAAATCGTCTTCAGTTATTCATATGGCCAAGCCATCATCAAAATGATTCGCTAATCGCTTAAAAGACACAACATGTTTAATTGTCGGCTTTTGGTTGCGGCTACTGATATGGGTACGTAGGTTTAAGCGTTCCACAAGTTGAATGTCACAGCACATACTGCATTGCATATTAGGGTGGATCGTTTTCAGCCTTTTTTTCTAATGGTTTTCTAAACTTATCCTCATCATTTGTAGTTTTTCAAAAAAATGATATATTATGAATCCGGGGTGGGAATATTTGGTGACAAAAAAATAACGGATTCTTGTAGAGGGACCAATAACAAGAATTTTTCACCATGGGGGAGGGGTCTGTCTCTTTCATTATAGGCAGGACGGTCAATTTTATAAACAAAATGATTGAATCGAATTAGTATTTTTCGTTATTTCAAATTTCTAAAAAAAATAGAAGACATAAAGTCATCTGGTTTTCAGTGGTTGATGAAGAATTAATAAAAGCACTTATCCGCTATAAGGAATTTAAGCCAATTTCTAACATTATTCCACATTTTTGAAAGAAAAAATCAGTTCATATTTTTTCAAGTTTGAGTTTGAAAATATTTTGTTCGAAAACTATAAACAAAAAAAAACTTGATTCAAAAGCTCCCCTCCCACCTATACGGCAGGAGATAGAACCATACATCCATTGTGAAAAATACTTGTATTTAGTCCCTCTAAAAGAATCTGTTTTTATTTTGCGCCAACTACTCCTAATTTTTAATAGGTAGGTATATATTTTTTTTGTGAAAAAAGACCAATTTTCGATGGCTTCCCGATTTTGTTTTTCCCAAGGGCGACTCAAAATAAATGATTAGGATAAGTTCAGAAAACCGTTCACCATAAACTACGAGTTCGCACCCCCAGAATGAAAGTGACCTAACTCAAAAATCCTGTAAATTCTGATTTCGCAATAAACTGACCTTAAAAAGGGATATCTAAAACCCTGTGTTGAAAAAGATACCGAAAGATGAGTAAAAAAGGGATAGTCTTTACATTGGTCACTTTAATTGATCAAGCTATTCACCTATGCATTTTATGTGAAAGAGACCAAATCGGTATTGCGTCAGAGATGCTCCCGAGTGGGTGTATGCTAAATCGACGGATTTCGAATTGTGGTAGTTAATGTGAAGGTAAGTTCATTACTTTTTGTGTGCTAAACTGACTCTTTTTTGATATAAGTCTGTTTTTAACAAAATATTTATAAGATTTTACTGACCGTTCTTAGAATGAGTCTCAGGAGTTGTGGCATCTTGCGTCTTAAACAGGCTGAACTCGTAAAAAGTTCCAGAAATACGGAAATATTTTTGCAATAGAGTGACTTAATTTGAAACTGTTTTGTATTTAATCTCAAAACATATATTTAAAAAATATTTAAATTGAATTTAATGTTATCGATTTTTGCATAAGCGATTAATAAATTATTCCGCAAAGTATCAATAATTTCTAATGAAATATGTAAGAGATACATTCAAACTTACTCAAAACTTGCTTTTTCGAAAACTTTATTGCTCATTTCCCACAAATTGCAATTTTTGAATTAGGTCACTTTCATTCTGGGGATGCGAGTTGCACACAGTGATTTGGCAAAATACGTTGAAAACGATCCACCCTATTGCAAATGTAACTTGCAGCGATGATTAATAATTACTTTGACCATTGATTGAGAGTGAGGACAACGCGTTCTCCTAAAGTCAAGATAAAATGAAGATTTATGGAGAGGAGATTGTTTAAATTTTGCTTTAAATTGTATGCTTGTTTTAGGTGGTTTTATTGCTTTGTAAAAATGTTATTCAAATTAGTATGTTACGAAATTTTCAATACATTTGATTCTTCGTTCACTTTTTTTTGTATGCAGGTTGGATTTCTTAAAAAAACGAATTAAAATTTAAAAAAAAATAATACTTAATGATACTTAACTTACTATTTAGCCTTAAATTATTCAATCTCCATTAAATTCTAAATTGTCATTAAAATAGGATTTTTATAAATTCTACAACAAATGTATTCTAATGCTGGACTTACATTAGTCTAGGAAAGATAGGAAATTTATTATGGGCAACCGGGGACAAATTAATTCATGAAATTTTATTGCTGGTATCGATGCAGAATTGTATCCTCAACAACATATCCAAAATCCCTGAATTGACTTTTTGTGTAAACGCATTTTAAGAGGTGAAGAGGGGAGAGAGGCGGGAGTTTGTAAAGCTGAAAAATTTGTTATAATACAATCTAATCATATGACTCATGTTTTAAGGGTGCTTTTCAACGCTGATTCTAAAAAGACCAAAACTGAAAAGATACATGTATCCTGTGCAAAGTAAATGTTATTTTTATGGAATGATCACTTTTTTAAAGTACAAAAAGTAATATATTACCCAAAACCATTTTAAAACAATGGGATATTAATGAAATTTAGTATAAATGTTTCAATTGGCATGCTTACCAAGAATCAGAAGAGTCCCCAAAAATATCTTTGGTTAAAGGGTGTTTTTTTGACGGAGAGATGCAAGTGAGTGATTATTACCATAACATCCATGAACAAATTCTGACACTTATGAACTTTGCTAAAAATATTAAATTTATATTGGCACCCAAGGATCAAAAGAGTCCGTACAAATATCTAAGGTCCAAGTGTGTTTTTTTGGTGTGTAATGTTTGACCTCCTTAACGGACAAAAACAGTAATTTCTGTTTCAAAATTAATCTAACTTTTTTTAGGGTGCTCGTATCATATTGGTATATATGGATGAGTAGGACTCATCCAGCTCTCTTAAATAAGTCTTTGGATCAAGTTATTTTAATGGACTCTTTTGATACTTAGAAACCATGAAATATTTAATATTTTTAGCAAAATTCATTAGTGTCAAAACTTATTCATAGATGTTATGGTAATAATGACGCACTAATATCTCTCCCTCAAAAAAACACCCTTTCACCGCAGATATTTTTTGGGACCTTTTTTTGATTCTTAGTAAACATGCCAAATGAAACATTTATACCAAATTTCATTAAAATCCCATTATTTAAAATGGTTTTGGGTAATATATTACTTGTTGTACTTTACAAAAAGTGATCATTCCATAAAAATGACATTAACTTTCCACAGGATACATGTATCTTTTCAGTTTTGGTCTCTTTAGAATCAGCGTTGAAAAGAATCCTAAAAACATGTGTTATATGATTAGTTTGTAGTACAACAAATTTTTCAGCTTGACCAACTCCCGCCTCCCTCCCCTCTCCACCTCTTCAAATGCGTCTATACAAAAAGCCAATGCGGGGATTTCGGGGGACTTTGGATATGTTGTTGAGGATAAAATTCTGCGTCGATACCGGAAATAAAATTTCATGAATTCATTTGTCCCTGGTCCGATCTTATCTTTCTTAGACTACATGTATCTTCGTCTGCAAATATGAAGAAAAGTAGAGCGGGACAGATGTATGCCAAAACTCCGAGTATGTGAAAGAGAACCATTATGACGATGAATATGTTCGTTTTCATATCTGCATTATGGCACTTCCTATAATCTGCATGTACGAAGATCTTCTGCATTGCAGAAGGCAGACGAAGATACATGTAAATCCACCATAAACCATGATCCTGAACTTTGCAGACAATGCGTCCGTTGAAGTTTGAACACCCACCAAAGTCGTAATACTTGTTCGATTAAAAAAAAAAACTAAACGGCAGTCGCTTCGTCTCGGCAAGACCTAGTGCCGATATTTTTTAGTTTTTTTTTTATTTGTCTTAAAAAAAAGCTATTGTCAAAAAAAATTAAAAACCACCAACAAATTAACTAACAAAACTTTGGCCTTCAGTCACCACCGTAATTTTCGCCGCATTTTCATAAAAATTACGGCAATCGCTTCGTCTTGGCAAAATCTAGTGCAGAAACGGGCAGGAGAACAGATTAGGTTCATTGTATTACATTCAAAAAATGGACTCATTTCAATTGCCTGACTCACCTTAAAAAAAACTAAAGAGCAAATAAAAGATGATTATTTCAGTTACAACTGTGACTTATGCTCAAGGTGGCTGACGAGCTATGAGTAACAGCAGTCCAATTTTTTTTTTGTTTATCATAACTTTTTTGTTAAGACAAATAAAAAAAAAAACTAAAAAATATCGGCACTAGACTTTTCCTAGACTTAGTAATTGCCGTAATTTTTATGACGATCCGTCCAATATTACAGTGGTGACCAAAAGTCCAAAGTTTTTTTTAATTATTTTGTTGGTGTTTTTTTTATATCTTTTAGGCATAACTTTTTTTTTAAGACAAATAAAAAAAAAACTAAAAAATATCGGCACTAGGTCTTGCCGAGATGAAGCGACTATCGTTTAGTTTTTTTTAAATCGAACAAGTATTACGACTTTGGTGGGTGTTCAAACTTCAGCGGACGCATTGTCTGCAAACTTCAGGATCATCATAAACCTCCAATTTTAAACGGTGAAATTAAATTTAATGAAGAGTGAATAAATTGGGTCTACAGCACGAGTTAATGGGCCTTGCCAATAATCAAATTTAACAAGGACTTAAATATTCCAGTAAAATTAACCTTAATTGTATTGATCCCAAATAATGTACAGCCAATCCCATATTTGATTCATTATTTAGAGTTAACTTTTATATTAAGGTCGTACCATGTATAGTTAAATAGTTAGAGTCCATACCATTATGGTTCATTTTTCAGAAATATTTAAGTCGTCACTAAATTTGATTACTGGTAAGGCCCAATATGTTTTTCACTTAATTTTAATGTCTAGTGAACTGAGAGTTCACCCATTGAATTTGGTGAGCTTACTTTAATGACTTTTAATTTTTATGTTGAAAAAGCAATTAAAAATTAATTTATAATAACTTTTGAACTCTGGTTTTACTCGAAACAAGTTACTGAAAACTGGGCGCAAGAGTTATATAAGCCCGTACCTTCTCGTATATGAAATATACGAAAAATATAAATCACAACAAAAACATTAATACCCTTGTTTTTTGGCATTCTATAAATAGTACAGTAGAAAACTACCAAAAAAACGCATCCGCAGTAGCCTGGTTTTTGTACTTCAAAATTAGTTTAACTGAAAGAACACCTGTCAGAATATTAAAAAAAAAATATTTATTTGTGAGAATCAGAAGCAATCAAAATTAACTTCACGAAAAAACTAATAGTAACCAACATTTGACAATGAAATCACCATAAATCCATTCGAGACTCGGAAAACCCATCCGCAGTATTATTCTACTTTAACTTTTATCGGCAATACTCATACTGCCGATGTTGTATTTGTTATTCATGTAAAATCCTACTATGGATAGCTACTATGGAATACTACAATGGATAGCATGGGTAATGTTAAAAAAGTAGTCAAGTTCTTCTATATACAAAAACCTTTGCGTAACAAGTCAGCCGTAAATAGTAGTGAGATCTAAAAGTACGCCAAGTTCTAAGTTTATTAATGTTAAATATAAAATATTTTAAGTAGAGTAATAAGGAAGAACCTCAAAATTATCAGGGAAATCTGTTATTTAATGATTACTGACTTAAATTGAGTTGATTTACTAGTCAAGTTTTCAATTCATAATTGAGTAATTAGGTAATAAAAGAAAGCTTGCCAAGTAAACCAACTCAATTTAATTCAGGTAATCATTAAATAACAGATTTCACTGATATAGTGTTGAGGTTCTTCTTCATAACTTTACTTAAAATATTTGATATTAAACATTAATAATCTTAGAACTTGGCGTACTTTTAGATCGCATTACTTTTTACGGCTGACTTTACCTGCAAAGGTTTTTGTATATAGAAGAACTTGGTAACTTTTTAAACATTTGTGTGTTTTGGTGTGATTTCACTACTTTTTGCAAAGATTCTTTTTATCAGGAAAATTTAGTGGAATAAACGCCCAATGCGAGCCTCATAAAGAAAAGTAAAAGCATGAAAAATTTCAAGATTTCAACTTTTTTTTTGTATACACCTGAAAACGAACCACTTTATCGAATTTCATAATCCTGCACCAATCGCAAATGCTCTCAATATATTTTATATTAATTCTGTAAAAATAGGTGGTTGCCACGCCCACTGAATGTTAAATCTCAAATTTTTAATTTTCCCTCTGTTTGTGTTGAAAACTGTTAAGGCTACACTTTGAACTAAGTGTAAGCAGCTTCAACTGTAATATTTTATATACACCTAGCTTAGAGTTTTGTTTGTATTTATTTTAATTTCGTCTTGAAAATATTTTTTCATTCTCGACTTATTGTTCAACTGAATTAAATGTTTAAATAATTTGTTCTAATAAACTTTTATACAAAACGAAAATCGACTGCAACTTTAATTAATCATTGGACTATCAACAGGTTATGGGCCCAGAAAGCTAAATAACGATTAATTAATTTGAAATTTTGTTAAAAGAGAATATTGCAAAAAAAATTACAACTGCAATTATTGTCAGAAAAAAGGTCAAATGTCCAAAGAATTCAAGCAATGATAAAAATAAAGTAAAGTCTTTTATCACAGTCGCCTTATCGTCAACTCTTGTTGAACATTTACCGAACAAGCGAGAATTATGGATCAAACTCATCATCTAACTGGAAATCTGAAGTGCTTGACAAATGTAAGATCCTTAGATGTACCCGTTCAAGTTGAAATTGGAGATTCTACAAGACTAGAAAGCGTTTCTTATGGTGATGTGCATTTGAAAGCGTATGACGGCAAGAAATGGTATCCAATTGTATTGAGAGATGTATTATTCGTTCCTGCACTTACTTTCAACTTATTTTCTGTGACAACCGTTCTTGATAAAGGCTATTCTCAACGAGCTACATCAGAAAAGTCTTACATCATGGAAGGAAATCAAGTTGTATTGATTGCTGAAAGATCTGGAGGTTTATTTCAAATGTTATTTAAACAAACGGAGGAGTATAACTTGTCAGCAGTAAGTTTGAAACTTTGGCATGAGAGACTTGCACATCAAAATATTTGTCATGTGAAAATAATGTTTGCAAAGGATGTGTGTACGGAAAACAACATAAAGTGTCTCATCCAAGTAATGAAGTAATTGCACAAAATCCACTCGACAGAGTCCATGTTGATCTTGGTGAAATGAATGTTCGATCTCTTGGGGGTGCCAAATATTTCTTACTGTTCAAAGATGATTTTACTCGATTCCGAACTGTTTATTTCTTGAAGAAAAAGTCTGAAGCAGTAGAAAAGCTTAATATTTTCTTGAATTTGGTTGAAAATCAATTTGGAAAAAAAGTCAAAGTGCTTATGTCAGATAATGGGAAAGAAATTAAAAACGCAAGAAGTAAGAAGATTTTCGAAGAACTTGGAATATTTCACGAACGATCAGCTACTTATACTCCACAACAAAATGGCAGAATTGAAAGAGAGATGCGTACCATAGTAGAAGCAGCAAGAGCAGAAATGTATATCAAAGAACTTGGAACATCCCTATGGGCAGAAGCAATCAATTATTCAGTGTTCACAATAAATCAAACTGGAAATAGTAATGTTGCTGGTAAAACTCCTGCTGAGTTATGGTTTGGTCGCAAAGTAAATCTCAAGTCAATGAAACCTTTTGGATGCGAATGTTATGTTTTAATTCAAAACAAACAACGTCAAAAATTCGATAAGAAGAGCAAAAAAGGAACATTCGTTGGGTATGATATTGAAGAACATGGATATAGAATCTATTTTCCAAATGAAATGCATGTCGAAGTCTCGTGCAATGTAATATTTGATGAAAAACTATGTCATGATAATAAAAACAGAGAAAGTCAAGAAAATTCAAAAATTAAAAAAAAAGAACATCAAGAACATCAAGAACAAGACAACTTAGAGAATCGTGAAATCGATCAGCCAGATCCAACAAATGAAATTATACTTGAAGAAGAACAACAACAATGTCAGGAGGAGTTTTTTGAATGTAGTGAAATGAATGAATCAGAGTCTAGTCAAGCAACATGTAACCTACGAAATCGTGGAAACATCAAGCCACATCCAAAATATAATGATTATGTTTTAATTGGTGACGTTGAAGATATCTTAGTTGAAAAAGCACTTAAAGATCCTGGATGGAAAAGAGCGATGCAAGAAGAAATCAAAGCACTGAATGAAATGAAAGTATGGGACCTAGTTAACTTGCCGAAGAATCGAAAGCCACTTACATGTAAATGGGTTTTACGTGAGAAGGCAGATGGACGTCTGAAAGCAAGAGTAGTTGCTAGAGGTTTTAATCAAATTCAAGGGATAGACTACAAAGAAACATTTGCCCCGGTTGCAAGATATGCAAGTATTCGTCTACTATTGAGCCATGCTGCCAACAAAAGGCTTGAAGTGTATACATTTGATATAAATACTGCATTTCTTAACGGAATATTGAGTGAAGAAATTTACATGTTACAACCGGAAGGATTCGATGATAATTCTGGAAGAGTTTGTCGTCTCAAAAGAAGCCTCTATGGACTGAAACAAGCTCCAAAAGACTGGAATGCCACGTTTACTAAAACCTTGAAAAGGCTGCAGCTAAAAGACACTGATGATGACCCGTGTGTTTTCTATAACGAAGATAAGTCTATTATTCTTGGAATATTCGTGGATGATGGAATTGTTATCAGTCATAGTAAAAAAATGATTCAACTTATATTGTCGGAGCTAGACAATAACTTCAAAATGAAAACAACAAAACCAAAAGAAGGACGATTATATTATCTCGGAATGGAAATTCATCTAAAAGAAAATGGAATACTAGTAACCCAGCAGAAATACGCACAAAAAGTACTAGCTCGTTATGGATTTAAAGAAGCATATCCAGTTACAACACCCATAGAGCCAGGAATGTTAACTGAAAAACAAATTAATGACGGCCCATTAATAAACAAGCCTTATCGTGAAGTCATTGGAAGCTTACTTTATTTATCAACTATATCAAGACCGGACATAAGTTTTACAATTAATTACCTGAGTCGACAAGTCAGCAATCCTAAAAGAAGCCACTGGAAGATGATAGAACGTGTTCTAAGATATCTGAATGGAACAAGTAATTTTGGAATATTCTTTGGTGGTGAGGCCAAGCTGAAAGCATACACAGATTCAAACTACAGCGGAACAGAATCAGACATGATTTCAACTAGTGGTATTCTTGTAGATTATGGAGGACCTATAGTTTGGATGGCTCAGAAACAAACAGTTATTTCAATTTCGTCAGCAGAAGCCGAATATCGTGCAGCAGTCAGTGGAATACAAGAAGTTTGTTGGATTAGAAGAATAATGAAAGAGCTAGGAATTGTTATGAAAGAACCTACTGATTTATTTATCGATAATAAAGCAGCTATCCATATGCTTGAAAATGCTGATGAAGGAAAGGTGACAAAAGGAAAAAAACATATTGAAATACGCCGGAAATTCGTTAATCAACATATTGGTAAGACAGTTAATCTTGTTTATATCAATACAAAAGAACAAGTTGCCGACATCTTCACAAAAGCTTTGACCAAGAAATTATTTGAATATTTGAGGCTGAAGCTGCTTAAGGAGGAGTGTTGAAAACTGTTAAGGCTACACTTTGAACTAAGTGTAAGCAGCTTCAACTGTAATATTTTATATACACCTAGCTTAGAGTTTTGTTTGTATTTATTTTAATTTCGTCTTGAAAATATTTTTTCATTCTCGACTTATTGTTCAACTGAATTAAATGTTTAAATAATTTGTTCTAATAAACTTTTATACAAAACGAAAATCGACTGCAACTTTAATTAATCATTGGACTATCAACAGTTTGCTTGTCAAGTCCTATCGCTCTACCAAATTTTATCATACTACGACAATCAGAAGTTCTCTACATAGTTGTTATCAACTCTGAAAATGGGCGGGTGCCACGCCCTGATTGGATAATTTTAAATTATCCAATATCTCCTTTGTACTGACTACGTGATCTACCACTCTACCAAATTTTATTATTCTGCCGGAATCTGAAGTGACCCAAATAATAATAACAATTCTGAGAAAATGGGCGGATGCCACGCCTCCTGAATGATAAATATCAAATTTTACAATGTACCCTTTATTTGCAGTTTAAGTTCTACCCACTCTACCAAATTTGATAATTTTACGACAACCAGAAGTGCTCCATATAATTGATATCAATTCTGCGAAAATTGGCGGATGCCACGCCTTCCGAATGTTAAATCACAAATTTTAAAATTTTGCATTTGCTTACACTGCTAGCCCTACCGTTCTACCAAATTTCATCATTCCACGGCCAGAAAAGCATTATTATAACTTTTAAGATTTTCGCGGTGGTTAACAGTAAGCATTTTTAAATTTCGGTTTAGCTGCTTCTCATAATTGATATAAATTCTATTCAAAAGGGCGGATGCCACGCCCATGAATGTAAAATCTCAAATTTTAAAATGTTGCCTTTGCCTGCACTTTAAGCCCTACCGCTCTTTAAATTTCATCATTCTACGACAATCGGAAGTGCTCCAAATAATTTATATCAATTCTATGAAAATGGGCGGGTACCACTCCCCCTGAATGGAAAATCTTAAATTTTCTATTTTTTCCTTTTTGTACACCACAGGGCCTACTGTTGTGCGAAATAACAAGATTCTACGATGTCGGAAGTGCTGTTGATAATCCGTCAGTGTGTGAGTTAGTCAGTTACGGTTTTTGCAATTTTTGCAGTCTTATATTTTGGGAACCACTTATGCTACAGAATTTAAGTTTGGTGAGTTGCCTAAACCTGGCCAGAAATCTGTTTTTTAATGGTTAAGTTAAATTGAATTATTCATGCCTACAGTTTTTGAAAAATTTGCCTGCCAACTCAAAAGCTTGATATAAAAAATGAAAAAAAAATGTAGACCAATTTTTTTTCTTCAAAATTGTGAAATAAAGGTCTTAATTGGCTTCTAGTGGTCAATGCTTATATTAATTCTGAATCGAACACAAAAAACTGAATGGTCTTATGTCTTTAAGTTTTTGAGAAAATTGAAAATTACTAAAAGTACTTTTTTATGAGATTTTTATTTTTTTTTGGTTGCTTACATAAAACGAGTATGCTAGCACCCAGCATTCCGGCGCGGCGTATAAACAGTGAGGTATGTCGCCCAAGTGTTTTGAATGTAAATTATTTTTGTAAAAATATACGGGTTCTTTCCTCAAATTTGGGCGATTTTTCCAAACCAAATTTCAACGGAATTTATTGTCAATAGTTTTTTTTTTTTAAATAGGTATCATGGATGGGATGCTTCGCGGGTTCAAGGATTCTAACTCCCTTTTTGGGTCCTCTGTCCCGCTCACGATACTCCGTCGCTCCGCTTAGGGTATGCTCAATCGCCAGGCAGGGGCCTATGTTGTCAGTTGGTGTGCTTTCAGTTTATTTGTAATAAACAGTACCTTTTGGGTTGAAACTCCCTTTTTCCTGCTAAATTTTGAGTTTTAAAGTATTTTTTTTTACTACTACTAGCACAAATAATTTGGTTGAATCAAAAAATAAAATAACAAGTTTCTGGCTTTCAGAAAACCTATAATTTTGGCATTGTTAGTGTTGCCGTTGTTTTAATTTTTTGTTTGTTCATTTAAAGTCATTTTGTAGAAAATTGCCCCTCCCGCCTAAACGGAATGAGATAAATGCACGGCCCGTAATACAAAATGATTGTATTAAGCCCCTCTGTTAAAATCCGTTATTATTTTGCTGCGCCGGCGCCGTTGTTATTGTACTCCCCCACATTAATCCTCAAAGTGAGATCACCGTTAATACCAAAAAATTATAAAAAAATAGTTAAAGTAATTTTCAATTTTCTCAAAAACTAGAAGACATAATACCATTCGGTTTTCTGTGTTCCATTCAGAATTGATATAGGCATTGACTTCTAAAATCTAAGTTAGCACTTCATTTGACAATTGAAAAAAAAAACTGTCTAAACTTTTTTTTTATAAAATTTTTGACTTTGCATGCAAATTTTTCGAAAACTGTCATGAATAATTAAATTTAATTTTAAGATTAAAAAAACAAATGTTTGCCTATCAAAACGGGTATAGTACTTTATTGTAAGTGCTGCCGTTGTTTTTAAATATTTTTTTTTCCATTGAAAGTAATTTTTTTCTAAAATGCCCCTACCTCCTAAACGGGCTGATAAAGACCCACGCCTCCTGTAGTAAAAAATGCTTGCTTTGAACCCTTCTACAACAAAATGTTATACATTTTTGGGCCAAAGTTATCGTACATTCCCCTAATTACACCTTCTTCTTCTTCTTTTATTACTCATGACTGAAGCCTATTTTTCCTGTCATCTTAAGACCTCAATCTTGAAGATCCGACTATTAGAAGTCAAATTATACGCTATTTACTTGAACCAATTCAATTTTTGCCCAACATTATAAAACTAAACAAAAACATTTTTTTGTCGCCCAGGCGTCAATTTATTTTTGACGTCCGGAAGCGTAAGCGTAGCGTAGGCGTAGCGCAGCGAAAGTGTAGAGTAAGCCCTAGAACTATCTGGTTTTCAGTTTTTTACTAAAAATTAATAAGACCATTTAGTTTTGAAATCAAAAAAGGTATTAATGTAGTTACGTAAAATTTCCAAATTTTGAGTTTGAAAATAATTTGCAGAAACTGTTCGTTAAAAGACCATTTTTTAAAAAGAAAATAAAAGAAAACATTTCTGGCCTTACGTATAACAGGGCACTGTTAGTGTTTTTTCTTTTTAATATTGTGTTTTCTATTTTAAGTCAATTTGATTAAACGGTGGGGGGGGTGGTGACTAGACCACCGAGTTTTAATTATCTAGACCTAACCTCTATATACGCTTTAGCTTTTTGTCACACCTTATGCAAATCACCCTGTATAATCCTTGCAAAAATATCAAGGAAGCAACTATAAGCGGAACGGTTTTCATTCATTCATTCATTCAACTTGCGATTTTGAAAAAACAGTAATATTTTAGACCAAGAGCCCACAGCAAATTTAGGGGTGTGATAGTTAACCGACAAAAAAGTATATGAGTCGAAAAGTGTGGTAATGCTTATGAAAGAAATGCAAGTCTTGCAGTCCCTGGAGGTGGCTTAAGATGCGTTATAGCAATTCGAAAACCTTAAAAAATCAATTTCGAGGATGATTGTATGAACCAAAAAAATTTTATCCATCCCTAGGTATTAAGCCCCTGATTACAGATCCGTATGTCCAAGACCGATTGGAGGCGGCATTTACCCTGCCAGGCCGTTTATAGAACCTGAAAAATTTAAAAGAAATCGGTAAATAAATTATTAAAAAACAACGGTAAGAACTAAAACGCCCTTTTTTGTATGTAAAGTCAGAAGTCCCTTCTATCATTTCCTTTTTAAATAAAGTTACTTTAGTAAACAGTTTTTGAAATATTAATTTTCAAACTCAAAATTTTGAAAATAAGAATACAAATTAATGTTCAAAATACTTTTTTTTTCAAAATTTCACGTAATAAGGTACTATTTTTTCTTTCAAAACTCAATGCACTTATCAAATCATAGTCAAATACTGAAAACCTGATGATTCTAGGATGTTTAGTTTTCAAGCCAAAAAATTCACCGTCCATAAACGCATCATTCATACTTGTTTTATTTATCCTAGTCCTAGTTTGGATGATAATTCGACTTTTATGGGCCAAATCTTCTTTCGCACTCGTGCAGTTGCTAGAGTTCTAAAAGATCTCGACGTTCACAAATCCGCTGGCCTGGATAGTATCCCTCTCATTGTTCTGAAGAGGTGTTCTTCAACGCTGGCAAAACCACTGCGCAAGCTTTTCCATCTGTCCTACTCTATTGGTCTCTTTCCTAGTGGATGGAAAACAGCATTTGTCCAGCCTGTCCCGAAAAAAGGAGTATCTTCTTCACCCTCCAACTATGGACCAATTGCACTTACGTCCCTTCTTTTCAAGGTCATTGAAACGCTGATCAATTTTCAGCTTAAGAAATATCTAGAAGACCGAAAGCTTCTTAATGACCGGCAGTACGGCTTTCGTAGCAAAAGGTCCACTGGTGATCTGATGGTATATCTCACCGAACAGTGGCATAAATCTTTACATCGGTTTGGAGAAAGTAAGATTATTGCGCTTGATATTTCAAAAGCATTTGATAGAGTTTGGCATCAAGCTCTCTTATCGAAAATGCGTGCATTTGGTATCGATGAATCTCTGCTTCGTTAGAATAAATGCTGGTGTACCCCAGGGCTCCGTTATGTCTCCGACCCTCTTTCTTATATTCACCAACGATCTTTTATCTGAAACTTCTAATCCATTAAACTGTTTGCTGACGATAGTACCATCAGCTTTTCATATTCGTTTCTAGATTCACATCCATGTCCTTGAAATGTGGAACTTCAACGGCAGCGTATGGTAAGATCAATAAATTCTGACCTGGACAGCACTGTCCAATGGGTAAACAAAAAACGTGTAGAATTTAATGCTTCTAAAACTCAATGCTGTCTCCTGTCGATAAAGCGGAACCCACCCTCTATGCTGCTATCCATGAGCGGCACTTGCATTGAGGAAGTTGAATCGCTTTCAGTCCTCGGTATGTGTGTCACAGACCACCTTTATTGGAACCACCACATATTTGACATCGCCAAAAATGCTACTAGGTGTTTAGGTGTTTCTGTCGATGCAAGAAATTTGTCTCCCCTTCTGACCTGGCTGTGATTTACAAAGCCTTTATTCGTCCAAAACTTGAGTACAACTCCCATATTTGGGAGGGTGCTCCAATTACCCACTTGAGTCTATTGGATAGAATTGAAAAGAGAGCTCTTAAAATGATTGGTGAAAGAACTATAACGGAAACCTTTACATCTCTGGAGCACCGTCGAAATGTTTCATGCCTTTCGTTATTTTACAGTGCTCTAGTGAAATAGTCAGTTGCATTCTTCCCCTTAAACAATTCAACCATAATACTCACGCTTCTAGGAATGCCCATCAGTTTACCCTTGAGCCCAACTTCGGACGTACGGTTAAGGACAGAGATTCTTTCTTTAGTCGCACTACAAGCATGTGGAATGCTCTACCCAGCCAAATTTTCCCCTCCCATTGTGATTTACAGACATTCAAAACCAATTTGCATCGGTATCTTCTTTAAATCCCCTCCAACCTGCCTAATCGCTCGTGCTGTGTATAACATTTTGAGGGTAGTCAGAACCCCTTTAGCGCGCACTTAATATAAAAAAAAAAAAAAAAAATGGGAACAAATTTGTTTGATTCATATTAATCATCCTCAAAGTTGATTTTTTTAGGTTTTCAAATTGATATAACGCATCTTAAGCCGCCTCCAGGGACTGCAAGACTTGCATTTCTTTCATAAGCATTACCATTACCACACCTTTCGACTCATATACTTTTTTTTCGGTTCACTTTCACACATCTTAATATGCTGTGGGCTTTTAGACTATCAATAGCTTCTTTAAATAATAATACACATGGCAAGGTCGCATGAGCAATGAGCATGGGTACCTATGTTTTTTTGGATTGCCTTACAAAAAAAAATTAAAACTTACATGCGTTTTCACAAAATTCACAAAATATTTCATCATAATTTTGCACGTTCAAATAATTTTCAAATACAATGTCAAAACTGCCTTGAAAACCGCTCGTTAGTGACACTGTGTTCGTTCAAGCCATTGAAAGACGAACAAATTAATTACAAAAATTATTATTCAAATTTTTAAATGGTATAATAACATGTAGGCATATATTGTATAGTAGTTTTGTTTACAAGGTGTAACTATCGAACCGAAGAAGATTTTAAATGCGATGCTAATTCAAACTTGCATTCGAAGATTAAAAAAAAAAAACGCATATAGGTACATATGCGATGTTTTTTAGATAAGATACACTATATGTACCTCCATACTTCCCCAGCCAAGCCAACTCATTGCGTTTGCCAATATAATATTAAAAAAACATATATGCTGAAGAATTATGAGAAAAAAAATTAGCTGAACTTACTTATAGTTCCAATGTAATTTATTATAATTAATTATTGTATGCAATTTAACATTGCGCACCTGAAGAACTTATTGCAATGCTTCACGTATAGTGCAACACACCATACGTTTGAAGATTTTCAAGCACTCATTCATTTGGAAATTTCATCATGGCATCGCATTCACGATCATTAACACGATTATACATTTGTCTTTTGGGGCATTGTGTAGCGATTGTTGTTGGTTCTCATTTCGAATGACAGCTCTGATAGTTCTTTTGCATTGGCACTAGTCCGAATCGGTTTTATGTCTTTATTTTCTGTTGTTTTAAAATCTTTATGGATAAGGCGAGTTTTAGAGCTTTGCCAAGAGTTGCATAAGTCCATCATCATTAAAATGTATGATTTAATAAAACAAAAGTACAGTAGCTAATACTTATTAAATATTAGCCTCAGTCATACATACATTTGCAACGCAAAATGAACTTGTTCCTTTGTTCAAGTTGCTTAAATGTTAAATCTCAGCAATTGTATGTACCTAAGAATATTATTTAAAAACTTGGATGTTGAAAAATGTATAGAGCATGGAATTACTTTTCTAAATTGCTTAAATTCTAAGCTATAGATGTTTGATCTAAGCAAAAATAGGTTTAGTTTCTTGATAAAATATGAATTTATGCAAATATTTATAATTTGAAATTCGTAAGAACTAGAGCTGTTTGAAAAAAAAATAACTTTGAAAGCCATTTTACAGTTATTATAAATATATGCAGTTAAAAGTTTAATTTTAAAAATTTCGCCAAACAGTTTAAGAAAAATCGAAGTTTAAGAAAGAAAAATGTTTAATTATTTTATCAAACTTGTTAGAGCTTTAGAATTTTCAACATTATTTGTATAGAAGTAGGGGAAGGTGTCATAAAATGGCCCCACCCCGAGGAAGATGTCCCATATCTCGGAAAAAAGTCACATTCAAACATTTGTTTGCTTTACGAGTATAAAAAGTTCCAAAAAGTATTTCAAGTATTTAATTTTTAAAATGTCTCCAAATTCCAACGATCAAAATTGCCCGTGTAAAATGGCAGACTAGTATGCAATTTTACCCATGCAAGTAAACCAACCAGGCAAGTAAACCAAAAACCATTTTCAATTTAATTTAAACTGTATTTAAAACAAATTTAAGTTCAAAGTAAAATAAACATAAGCAATATTTAGCACAGGAAAATTAGACTTTTTTGTGGAACGAAATACAGGGCTGCTGAATTCTGTTTACCTGAAAGAGGGCTATTGTTGGGCTATACCTGGCGAAATCCACCATTTTGGAAAACACGAAAGACCTTTATCTCCGAAAATATTGATCTTAGAGAAAAACTGTAAAGGCCAGTTTGTAGGCAATTAACCCATCTTTCGTTTATAACCATATTTTTTTTCGATGCAGGCGATATTTTTAAGGTTATGTCATTTTATTTTTACGTTCCCGAGGAAACTTACGCGAATTACTCTACAAATGAGAATTTTAGAACATTAAATTTCCATAATTTTGATATATTTTTGAAGATGATACGATAGCGCAGTCAAAATTTACAGCCTATTTTGGTGTTTGTTTTAATTTTAATAACAATTTAGTATTTTATTTACTCCTGAGTTTTCATTTTAGCGCAACCAAAATGGCTGTAACTTTTGACTGTGGTATCGCATCATCTTTAAAAAATATTGGAAATTTAGTGTTCTAAAGTTCTCATTCCGAAAGTAATTCACGTTAGCTTATTCTAGAATGACAAAAATGTGTAAATGTGAAAAAAAAAAACATCCCCAGGAGGATGGCATGGCGTCCCGAAAAACTCAAAATAAGCTTTTTTAATAGCCCTCTTTCAGGTATAAAAAATTCAGCCGTCCTGTATTTCGTTCCATAAATCAATTGTTTGTTTGCTAATTTTCCTGTACTAGTTCAACAAAAAAAATTTAAATCAACAATTCTAACATTCTAACACATATCTAACAGGCGCAGCTTGTCAAATTTCAATATGGCCCCTTGTGTAAGTACACAGTAAACAGAAACAAATTCTTGTGAAAGTACACGGTAAACAAAAACAAATTTGTGGTGATTGTTTGAAATTCATTTTTTTAACTTCCCATTGAAAGTTTTTGTAATTGGTGCGATTTGTCGAATTGAAAATAAACATAAACAAAACTAAAACACCGAACATTTAACGTTTTGGAAGCATTTAGGGCTTTTTTAGCCGAGTGGTAAGTAGGCCATTTTGCCCGATAAGGATTTTTTGCTTTAAGTTTTAATTCCAAACAGACAGAAATAGTCCTAGGCCAACGAATTTCAGTAAATTAAAAAGAAATACTTCATACTTACATGCATTAACTGCTTTCTCCAAAATTCACTATTTTGTATACAGTTTTTTTTTCCAAAAAAAAATTTTTTAAATGTAATTGTTTCTACTTTTGGAGATGGCTAGAGACAGTTTGATCTGTCAAATTTCAAGTAATATCTTGAAGTTGCTAACATTTCGTATATGTCGGTGCTGGCAGATAAACTAAAGAATTGTGTTCATAAAACCTTCTAACTCCGATTTCTAGCGAGGGGGCCATTTTAACTTGGTGGGCCATTATAGGCCCAGGTTCTAAGAATAAGTCATTTAAAATATTCTAGAAATTTTTAAAAATCACTTCATATAATTTCCCAAAAAATTGTACACAAAATAGATATAAAATTTAAAAAAGAAATTTTTAATGTTTGCAAACAATTAAAATTTTTGAGAAGCTCCTTCATAAAAAAAATCAGCTGGACTGTTTTTGAAAAAATCAACGACGAATTAGTCACAATTGAAACATTTAAAAATATTTATTGATAAAATTATTCAAAATAATTTTTGTATACAGTATCTTCGAAAAGACTAAAAAAAAAAATACACATTTTCCACAAAAAAAAATATTTTTGTCTTTTTTTTAGTTGATGAAATTTTCTAATTAAATTTCTATCTGCCTTTTAATCACTATTAAGTCGATGTTGGTATTCAAAATTAAGAACAAAAAATGCTTGAGCGTGTAGGATTAGTCGAGAAAAAAAAAAAGAAAAAATACTTATAGGAGGGGGAAATATCCCCTTGTTGAAGCGGGAGGGACAATTTTCTAAACAAATTACTTAAAACAGAAACCAAATTATTAATAAACAACAATTTCTTGCAAAGCCAGAAATCACATCTTTTATTTTATTTCAAAATAAGTTTTGAGAAATCAATTTTCAAACTCAAAATTTTGAAAATTTTATATTATTAAGTACTATTTTTGTTTTAAAAATTCAATGCTCTTTTCAATTTTAAATCAAACACTGTAAAACGAATGGGAATAGCACTCCCTCCCAATGTTTAAAACATTTATAGGAAAAAAAAACTTGGAATGCCAATTGAAAGATATTAAAAAATTCTGATAAAATTTTAATTTCAAAAAATTTCTCCCACCCATTTTTGAAAAATCGAATATCAAATTCAAATTATTTAAATTAAAAAAAAGAAATTTAATAAGTAGTTTCGAAATATTGAGCTTTAAGAAAATGCCGTTACCGATACAACGTGATACAACCTAAAACTTCGTAGGGCAGCTACGCGTTCTAGATGAGTTAAAACAAAAAGTCGAATTACTTATCTTATCTATGGAATCACATACAAATGTTTCACACCAAATTTAAAGCAAATAGTCGATGTACATCAGGACGCACATACAATTAGACCGACGCGACGTGGGGGCGTCAAAAAAAATGACGCGGGGCGTCAACAAAAAAAAAACGCGGGGGCCTCGAAAAAAACGACCTAGGGGCGTCAAAAAAATGACGAGAAGCGTTAGAAAAATGACGCGGGAAGTACAAAAAAATCTCAATGATATTTCTAAAAAGCATTTAAATTTAAAGAAGCAATTTAAACCGGTAAAGTTAACTCAAGACGTTTGAATGAATCAAAAAAATATCTTGTTAAAAGCGATAATAGTTAAAGCGACATAATCCAGTTTCTAAGGACTGTGAATAACTTAGCCTTATGTGATTTAGGCTTTGAGAAAGAGTTCAAGATACCAGTTTTTGTTTAGAGTATATACGTATTTGGAAGTGTATCTGTCGCAATTTTCTAAGTGGTTTTCCTTTTAGCATCTATACGTATTCCACTAGTACATTGTGCAATTAAAATGACTATCCATTGGCGTTTTTCTTTTTTAACTCTGAGCAGATCACGAAACTGTCAAACAAAAATTCTATGTTTTTTTTTTAGCTCAGACATATCAGAGCTCAAAAAGTGCGTTTTTTTCCACCTGAGCTAGCTCAGAGCTTGATCGATTAGCTCAGAATAAAGTGACCGAGCAAATCGAGCGGAACGCTGAGCGAAGCCAACTTCACTTTTTTTCAGTGATTTGACAGACGAAAGAAATACAAAAAATTAAAAATGGATTCCCAGGACAGTCGCCCGTCTAAATCAGGTAAACAAAAATGTATTTTAGTAACACACCTATGAAATGACAGTTCAGTGCTCAGTTTCATAAATAAGTCTGAGGGCTCTGATCATAATATGCTCAGAGCTCTGCTCTGATCGCTCAGCCTCTGCTCAGAGGTTTATTTAGAGCCAATAAAGAAAAACGCCACATATAAACCTAATCATTTACCCCCGTATTTATACAGATAAAAAAATTATTTCAGCTTCCGTGTTTAGGAAAACTATACCATAGAATAAAAATGTTCTGGACTCAAATAGGGCACCAAGCAAATGCCTTTAGTTTGAGTCCAGAAAATTCTTATTCCATGGTGTAGTTTTCCTAAACACTTGAGCTGAAATAACTATTTTTTCTTTATAAATAAGTTCGTTCAAGTTTAATTAAATGTTCATATCGCTGCGCATCTTCGAGTATATTTTTTTTGACAGAGTGCGTGTCGTTTGAGCTTTTTGGTTGCATCAAGTTCGCCAATATCTCGGTACCTAGCTAACGCATTACAAATAATGATCTAAGATTTGGATTATCATCACTTCACTTCAACTACTGTTGACAGTTAAAGCTTAACTTAACTACCGCGCTTTGCCAAGAAGAATCCATTAAGCCGTATCCAAGCATAAAAAAAAATGATTTGGAAGCCACAGTAATAATGAGCCAGCGGAAAACGTCAGTCTGCGCTGCTGCAGCTGTTGCAACCAAAATAAAAATGCCGAAGACAACATAATGTGAGATCTTAAACATTAGCTACAATACCACTGCAAGTATGGCAAGAACTCGTAATTCATTGACGACTTTTGGCTCACATTAGATTTGAATGGCGGCGGGCTAAGAGAAGAGACTTCACTGGACTGTACTGTTGCGCGTGATGATTATTCGTGAATGTTCTGGTGTGGCAATTAAAGTTGGCGATGAGACCACACAATTGTGACTCAATGCTTTGAATATAAATAGAAGATTCCGTTCTGGGTAAGGTATCAGTTAGAACGGCGCGGTCTTCGGTGCAAGATGCATAAAACGGTTTTGGTCCTTTTGGTTGTTGCAGCAGTAGCTACTGCTGGCTGGATTGGTGGTGGTGGAAGTAGTGGAAGTGGATATGGAGGAGGTGGCGGTGGAAAAAGTCGTGGATGGTCAAGTGGTGGTGGCGGTGGAGGAGGTGGTTGGAGCCAAGGTGGTGGTGGAGGTGGTGGCTGGAATCAAGGTGGTGGCTCCCTCGGCGGATTAAAACTTGGAGGCGGTGGTGGTGGATGGAACCTGGGTGGATTACAACTTGGTGGAGGCGGTGGAAGTGGTGGTGGAGGCAGAAGCCATGGTGGTGGCGGAGGAGGCTGGCAAGGACTCTCTGGCGGAGGTGGCAACAGTGGCTGGTCCAAAGGAGGTGGAGGTGGTGGATTTTCGAAGGGTGGAGGAGGCGGTGGCTGGTCTCAAGGAGGTGGTGGCAGCGGATGGTCACGAGGTGGCGGAGGAGGTAGTAGTGGCTGGAAGCAAAGTGGTGGTGGTGGATCTGGCTGGCAATCTGGTGGTGGAGGTGGCCGAGGATGGTCAAGTGGCGGCAGTGGTGGTGGAGGCTGGAATAAGGGTGGCCGAGGTGGAGGAGGAGGCGGATGGCAACAAAGTGGTGGTGGTGGTGGCCATGGAAGTTGGTAAATGCTAGCAATCAATGTCTGCCTAGAAAACTTGTACAATTTGTAAAAAAAAAAAAAAAATGTTTGTAAAATAGATGTTACTAATTTTGTATCAAATAAAACGCTTTAATTTTCTTGTTAATAATTATTTAAATGTTGTTTTGAATAGTTAAGCTCAGAAACGAAATTGTGATGGATGTGATCTTTTTTGAAAGACATAAGTTTTTCTTATCTTTGAAAGTTTCTTGATTTTTTTATCAACTAACACCTCTAATTACAACAAAGTAATGCAGGTGGGTACCTTCCTGAAGTAAAAAAAAAGTAAGCAAAGCGGGTAAAAAATTAAAATTCACAAAAAAAAAGACTAAGATCGTCGGAACCGGGTGGATCCAGGTTTTTTTTTTTGATAAACCTATAGTTTCGGATAAAGTTCCGGAATCGGGATCAGTTTCAATAGTTCTTTAAAGCTAAACTTTATTACACGTACCTATGTATGTTCGAGTGTATTTTGCTTTGAATCATCAGTACCTCCAGCAATTAATGCTGAAACAAAAAATAGAAAGGCAGCTTTGAAAATTGATATGATTAATATTTTCGTCCCATTAAATTTGTCCAGGGGAGTATAGAAAGAAGGCAAAATCTAAATTACTTGACCAATCCCAAAAGACATTTAACCAGATTTAATTTATTTTAAATTCAATGCATCGAACTTATATCAAATATTTTCTACTGCCTTAAAGCTCTCCAATTTTGCATTATTTTAACCTTTCAAAATAGATAGAAAAAAAAAAAACAAACAGCCTATAATCTCGCTAAGATTAACTTTTCAATCGTCTATCCCAATTTATTTTGAATTAAAAAAAAGGAATACTTACAACAAAATTGTCAGTTAGCAACTATCAACGCAGCTACCAATAATTGGGTCAATTAAAATCCATTGATTTTCGATTTAAGCTTTTATTTCACTACCAAAAAAGCCTATAGGTGGGTAACAAGTTAAAGATACAAGCTAAACTTACAATAGTAATTATAGTACGGCGTCGTGTTGCTGTGAGCAAAAATTTAATCTAATTACACCCGCAAGCTATTACATCGTTGAAGAAACATTGTTTTTAACTTTTCCATTGCAAAAATGTATTTGGTTTTAACTCCGTTAAAATTTATTAAATGTTTTGAAAGCCTAGACAATTTGATAAATGTAATGTAACAAACATTGAAAAATAACTACAATTTAGCTGATACAAGGGGAGTAGTATTGACGCGCGTGGAGGATGGCATGCGAGGTACTATAGGCGCGAAATAGAGCTGTGTGGGATTTATCAGAATCGTTTGTCCATCGTTTGTACACGTTTGTCCAACCAAAACAATCGTTTGTCCAACCTCAGGAAAAAAGTTATTACGCTTTTCTTTTTTATAGCAACTAACTTTTGAACTTAGGGTGGAAAAATGATTACTTTTTATGGATACCTAATCTTAAACACCCAGTGGAAAAACGAATGCACTTAGAGCCAATTTATTCACTATTGCTCAACTTGCTGAAAACCCCAAAGTTGGCCAATTTACAAGTTGACTTCAAATCCGTAGTTGAACTGAAAGTTGAAAAATGCTTTTATTCACTACTTCGATTTTGAACTCCAGAGTTGAAATTCAAAAGTTGACCAACCTGCAGTTTCTAAAATATCCTTGGGATATTTGTGACACATGACGCACAAGACGTCATTTTCAACTTTTGTTTTTTGTTTGTAGAATTAATTTTGCATTTTGAATAATTTTTCCGAATAATTGCAATGGATTTTTCTTTCCATGTGAAGCGCGGAATCAAAAAAATACCAAGCTAAATTGAAAGCTATACAAAACGGATTAGGTACAACTTTTATTTTTAAAGAAAATAATTTACATATGTCTAGCGATAAGAGGTGAGTTTTCACACGCTATAATTTGTTCCCATAACTATTTTGTTTTCCTAAAATGAAATAATTATAAAGGAAGAAACACAAATTTTCACAGAGAAGAATAATGTAGGGTCAAACAGGAAATGCCCAACAAAGATCAACAACTCCATGAAACGTGAGAACTGAAATGGAGTCATGAATGGATCGATGTTCATGAGTATGTTTTTACACTTTTTTTTTTTGGACTAACCTGGACAAACGGTGGACAAACGATTTTGCTAAAAAAAAAATTAATTTTTATGTCGCTGCTATAAAAAAGACTTGTTGAATAACTTTTGAACTAATGGCGGAAAAAAGATTATTTTTGGTGAATAATCTTGAACACCAAGTGCACAAACGAACGCACTTAGTCTCATGATTAGTCATTTAGATGAGTTTTTTGATTTTGGGGAATTGGTATATAAAAAAGAAAACCTTAATAACTTTTTTCCTGAAGGTGGGCAAACGATTTTTTTGGCTGGACAAACGTGGACAAACGATGGACAAACAATTCTGATAAACCCTATCCAAAAATGTTGACTTCAGGGTTTTCACTTCACCCAGCTGCGAAATAGCGTGGTGGATTCAAAGAATTTTTGTTTACTATTTTTAAGTTTTTTTTTTTAAATTTGTTTTAATATGTTTTCATCAAATATTACAATCAATGAAAACTAAATAATTTTAATCTCTCAATTGTTTTAGTTTTAAGAAACAACTGATTAAGTTACCACATCATTTACCACATTCACGCAAGAAGTCTGAAGGGGCGTTCATGAAAGGACCACCGCAAAGTCAGCCGACCGACTATTGATTTTGCAAACAAAAAATTCCAGGCGATTTTAAAATAATTAATCATTCCATTTCTGCAAATAAAAATAATAACTCACTCCCACACATTTTTGTTAAATATAAACAAAATGCACTTTGTATGGATGCAAAAGGGCTCAAATAATTGTTCATGTTGGGATTAAATTTGTCCAACAAAAATTTTAGTGCCAAAACAGCAAATTTGTTTATTTATCAATAATTAAAGTTTTGAACAAGCGAAGTGTTCAACTATTCCTATTTACGTGACTTTTTTTATTGATTAAAAATATGACTTCTTCGTTGGCTATAGGGATAGGCCTTGTATTTATTGTTCCACAATTGTATCAGATGCGAATTTTTGAGTGTGATTACACTCTTCTTCAGATAAATGACTTTAGCCAAATAATAAACAATAGATTTTAAAGGTTTAATTAATTTGCCTAGAGAAGAGTGTGATCACAATATAAACGTCGCATCCGATACAATTGTAGATCAATAAATATAGAACATGGTCACACTGTTAATTTTGTTCATATTATTGGTATAACTCGGAAACTAAGTCGTATTTGAGAATTTAACATAAATGACTTTTTGTTGGAAATTAAATTTTCTACTTAAGTAAATGGTTTAGGAAAATTTATAAAAAAAAATTAAGAAGGAAAAAATAATTAAAGTCGGAAAATCATTGATTTTAATAAATTTTTTCACTAAATTGCTCATCCTTTTTTTTTGTGCAAGGATAGAAGCAAGATGTATTCAAGTGAAAAGAAGAAGAGGCTCAAGCCTTAAATATGATGGATCAAAAAAGACAAATTGGCAGAAATATACCCATCTAAATATAACCATATTTTTTTATATTTTTCGAAGTTTTTGCTGGTGAGCCTTATTATGTAAAGAATGGGTTGATGATTTTATTTTTAGTATTTGTTTATGATGTACACAAATATTTTATGTGACGTATCAATGCAGTACTTTTAAACGTTGTTTTGAAACTTATTTAGAAATATCGATTTGCAAAATAATGATAAAATCAACCAAGCCAATTACGAGACATGCGGGAATATACCAACACAATTCATTATTCGAATTTTGTGGTAAAACCGTGCAGTGGCGGATCCAGGGGGGTGGCTAAAGCCCCCCCCCCCCACAGCCGATTCTAATAATAGATCGAAATATAGAAATCAATACATTACAATGTGAAGAGTTTTATATTCGTCTAAAATATTGGTAAGCAGTGAAGTTTAATGGGAATCAGACAAAATAACGAGGCTGGGGCTAACTAATTTACATGATATGTTTTTTTTTAAGAATTATATTGGGGCTAAAGCTTGAAAGGAATTGTACGAAAAACCAAGGTCGGGGCTACAAAAATAATTGACAAGGACAGAAAATTGGGACGAAAAAAACAGCTCGGGACTAGGAATTGTTCAATAAATAACGTGGAGCAAATAATTCCCTTAAAATTTACGCTATTACAGAAAATTTTGGGACTGTCAAATCCAAATAGGGGCTAAAACTTGAAGAGAAAACTGAAAAACTGGGTGAGGGCTTAAAAATAAACATGCCAAATAAAAAAAAAGAAAAAAAACAATTAAAACCCAATTGAGGCTACCCTAGGAGAATTTGGGAACAACAAATCAGAAATTCAAAATCTGAGTTTTTCTCAGAAAAATCATGCAGGTGCACGTGAATATTTTCGATCCCTCTTCTTGTCGTTCAAAGTTTCACGTGGCTAAAACTTGAAGGTAGATAAGTTAAGATTATAAGTCTATAAATACAGCTGAGCCTTTATGTTCTATCTCTAGGGCTGGCCACGAGACTCTGCGAGACTTTTGTAAGTCTCGTCTCGGTCTCGTTAAAACAGAAAATTTTCAGTCTCGTCTCGGTCTCGTGTCGGTCTGGTATAATTAAGTCTCGCCTCGATCTCGTCTCCGAAAAATACGATTTCCGTACAACCTGTTGACTATTGGAACGAAATATTTTCGATTATAGTTTACTGAAATTGGATTTTTTAATTTATTAGACTATCTGTTAATTTCGGTCCAAATATACAGTGTTGTCTCGGTCTCGTCTTGGTTGCTTAAAAGCCTGTCTCGTCTCGTCTCATCTCGTCTCGCATTGAGAAGACCGAGATCGAGACCGATACTTTTCTCGTCTCGTGGCCAGTCCTATCTATCTCCGCCGGATGAAAAATTTAATGTTAAATACGACAGATGTTATTGTACTTAACATTGAAAACATTTTAAACCGGGGATGGAAACTGATATGTATGCACAAATAACATGGCTATTGTAAAAAGCAAAGTGGAAATGTCAAAATACGTTTTCGATTTATAACTTTGTAAATTTTTCACAAAAAAACCTTAAACATTAAACCTAAACTAAAACTTTATTATTTGTTAGAAATCTTAAAATAAATTAAAGGGCAAACTAATGTCTCAAACTTGATCTTCCAAGCCCCCTCCACATCCAAATCCTAGAACCGCTACTGAAACCGTGATATGTAGTATTATAAAAACTGGTCACAAGATTACATATGTACATATAGTTTAGTATTTATTGTTTAATCTACGATAAGTATATCAACAGATTTTTAACATAAAGATAAATGATAAATAAATATAATTTTAATAACAATATCAATATTACAGCTTTTTACTTAACATGGCAGTATTTTTGAATTTATCTCTAGACATAAAAATGTCAACATCTTCATTAAAAAAATTAAACAAACTGACACACCTGGAAATAGGTTCACGCTGCCCATACAAAGTTGAGTGGCGGATTTCATATTATAACTGCCTTGATCTTATGGATCTTGAGGGGGCATACAAATGGATTAGGGAAAGTAGATATTCACATTTTATGGAAAAGCACAAAATATCACGAATAAACATTACACATGAGACTTTTCTTCGCCTTTCAAGAGTATCAAACCCTAATAACAAACATTTGCTATTATAGCTTAATATCGCATTTTCAGATTATGTAAAATTTCGCAAGCAGAACCTCAAAAAATTGTTTGGACCCTTTCAATCCTATATTGAAAAAATTAATATTTTTTTTTTAATTTGCGGGTATAGAATTTCGTTTGCTGTAATTGTAATATATTTGCTGGAAATGTAATACAATCCCTGCAAACGTATTTCATTTGTAGCAATTGTATTACAGTCGCCACAGAAAGTAACTCCATTGCATCAAACATATAACAAATAACCCATTCGTTCGGAGCTCAATTTGCCTGAGATGATTACGGTAAATGCCAATGTTTCCCGAATGGTTAATTCGTAGAAAGTAAACTAATTTGTAGCAAACGATGGAATGATTGCAGGGTATATATTTTTAAATCTTATTTTTACAAATTAACTTAATGCTTGTGGTAAACATCTCATGCTTTTGAGGCGAAAATTTTTTTAGGTTTCTTTAAAAGAAATTCGCTTTCAGCAATAAATATCCTATTTGGAAAAAGTATTTTTTTTGTTTAATTCCTATCTAACCAATTTCAGATAACTTATAGGGCAAGAACTCGTATGTATTGGGTACGTTTCAATACTTGGCTTGCTTGATCAATTTGGTTTTGTTCTGAAATTCAGCACTACTTGTACAAAAAATCAAATTTCAATTAAAAATTTGTTGCTTTAAGAAATAGCAAAGTAAAGATTCTAAAATATTTGCATTAAAAAATAAAATAAAATAAATGCTAATTTAATAATGTTTGCATTAAAAATAATTGTTAAAATAATTGCATTCAAAATAAAACTTCAATTTTAAAAATTAATACAAATTACCTACATCTCCGTTGTTCACTTCGAAGAATAATGGCGCAAAATTTTAGAGGATTTAGAACAATGTTAAATCGATTTTAGTATGATACTAGGTTAAAAATTGTGTTTTGCTAATTTTAAACGAGTTTGTACTATCCCCTAATATTTTACTAAAGTTAAAATCACCAACTGTCTATTTTATCTTTTTAGTATTGTACTAAATCCATATAATTGCCGGTTCGATCCCTGCTGGTGCCCCACTGTTTTTTTTTTGTAATAATGAAGTTAAAATGATAAAAATATAAGCATTGAATAATTATTTAAAGCACATGTTGGGTTTCCATCAACATATAATTAATTTACAACGCATAAAAACAATAATTGTGTTCATCAAATTGTTGTGGCTATCTGCTAAATTAGCAATAAGTTTAGTTTTGACTACAAAACTTAAACAAAACTATTTTCTTAAAAGTTTTGATTCAGCCCTAGGAGCACATCTACGTAGTAGTACTTTAAAACAAAAACTGACCCAATATTTTAAATACTTCGGCCGTCATAGTGTTGCCAAAACTAATTAAAATACATGAAATGGTCTTAGCCACATTTCTAAATATTTTTTTTTGTTTTCAAATATAGGTTTTTAAAATATAAGGATATATGAACCAAAAGCAAAAAACAGTTTCTGGTTATCATGTTTAGTTCCTTCGCAAGAAATTTTTCAAAAAATTGTATCACCAAGGTTTACCTAGCACACGCGCTATAGACTCAGAACATTTCCTCTGCCCAACTAAATAAAAGGAAAATGTGTGAAGTTTTCAACTGATTAACATTTTGCCGGAGAATTTTATGTTGCAAATTGGCTCAGTGGATGCATGCTCGCTCTCGGAACGGAAGGATACCAGTTCAAATCCAGGTAAGTAGACTTGACATTTTTTCAATTAAAATAAAATAATATAATTTCAGATTTCAGAATTAAGGGAAACCAGCAGTCAGTGTATTGATTGTGACAAACGTACAAGTCATAAGCAAAAAGTGTTATATATTCACTTGTCACAACCACTTTGATCTTCTATAACAATTGACCAATCGCTTGTCGTTAAAGTATTAAAGTTTACTCTAAAAGCACGATTCGTTTGCCACAAACAGTACCTAAATATGTTTACAAAACACCTTTATTCGTCTGACAGAAACAATACATTCGTTTGACACAAACACTCTATTCGTTTGAAACAAACGATAGAATTTTGCTACAACAGTATGAATTGTTTGTCTCAAACGAATTTGCTGCAAACGAACTGTCAAAACTGGCTGGCAAACGAAAAAGTCGTTTGTGCAATTTTTACGTTTGCCGCAAACGATTCCTTCCCTCAGTGATATTAATAACACAAAGTTTAATTAAAATCATTGGATCCATTTTCGAGAAAACTTGATGAAACCAAAATCGTTGTATGGCAGCTACCCATTCTGGATGAACTAAAACAAAAATCGGAATTTCTCCTTTAGGGAATCACGTGAAAATGCTTTAGAAACATTATAAGCAGACGCACAGATCATCATAATAAGTTTTGATTAAAACCTCGAAAAAAAACAACATTATGTATGTTTTGTTAAATAAAGTTTCAATGTTGTCCCGGATCGTATCAAAACTTAAAAGTACATAGGTAAACTAAAATATGCGAACGTAAGAAAAACATCAAAGCATTTTAACTGCAGACAAAAAATAAATTTCTTAACTTCGACAAAATAAAACAATCTATCTAACGAAAATTGTTGCAACAAAGTGAGAAATACTTTGCTAGATCAGCACACTTTTAAACAATTTTTCTCAAGGTAAAAACTGTCACACAGCATAGAACATACAAACTTGTATATTGATAGATGCCGCCTTAATGAAGCACATTTGACTCGAAAATTAATGATTTTTCGCCAACTTAAACGATCTCGAATAGATCAACATTGTTCAACACTATTAATCCCATATAATCAGTTACAATGGCAATCAATCTTGCTGCGCTGCCGCCGCCGCGCACATGAAAACCACAATATTTATGATCTTCTTCGGCGGTAAATTTGTGTTTTTTTTTTTTTCAGAAATCAAAAACAACACAAAATACACACACGCCAGCCACCACGCCGCCGCACCGCGCCATGCCATCAGCAAGATCATAATGAAGATCTTTTTAATTCAGAATCTGCAGTAATAGTGTTTCCGTTTAGGCTTTACGCATAGATAGATTCCATCGTCGCATTTTGTTTTTTTTTTTCACAAAGTAAATCTAATGATTAGTTCATGATCATTGATCTTTTTACGCAGTAGAAGTTTTTGCGCCACCTCCTACTAGCAGCAGCAACAGCCTTATGGACATGACCTCCTCCTTTAGTTGGTTGATGTTGGTATATTGAATATACAAGAATTCTGCGTCCATCACGGTAATTATAACGTTCACTCGATGCGATGCCGAAGCGGATCGGCTAAAGGTCAGTTTTGTGGTCAAATTTAACTACTTCCCGTTGAAGCAAAAAAAAATCACTGGCTAGACTCAATCATGTCCAAATGAAACCAAAACAGAAAAAAATACGAGGAATAAGGTCTTCTTCGCCGGCCGTGGTAATTGATGGCTCGCCTTAGAAAAATGATTTTCATTGCACGGCTTCAGCAAACCGTTCTCCACCCACCGCACCGACCATCATCGCGCTCACAGACGCGTTTCAATGCAAATGTAATTGAGCCAAAAGGGGGGAGTTCGATATTTGGACCAATATTCTTTTTTCAGTCTGGGATATAAATATGCCAACAGACACTAGATCAAACATCAGTCAAGTGGATTCTATCGATTCGTAAAGATGCAAAAGTTGTTGATTGTTACTTTGGGCCTAGTGGCTGCAGTTAGTGGTGGAGTTATTGGTGGTGGCGGCTCAGGAGCATGGCTCGGTGGTGGTTCTGGATCTGGACGGGGATGGTCGTCGGGTGGAAGTGGTTGGAATGGCGGTGGCTCGGGGTGGTCTTCTGGAGGAGGTAGTGGCGCTGGGGCTGGTTGGCCAGGATCTGCTCCCTTGATAAGCAGTGGAGGATGGAAGCTCGGCAGCAGCGGTGGTGGTGCAGGAGGTGCAAGTGGATGGCAAAGTGGCGGAAGCGCCTGGCCAAGTTCATCTGGTGGTAGTGGTGGAGGATCTCTTGGCCTTGCAAGTGCAGGGCATTCATCAGGATGGCAAGGAGGTCTCGGTGGACTGGGAGGTGTAAGTGCATGGCCAAGTGCCTCTGTTGGAAGTGGCTGGAAGAGTGGTGGAGGAACCGGAGGAGGTTGGCCCTCAGCTGGTCTCAGCAGTGCTAGTCATGTGTCTGGAGGTATCGGAGGTGGTAGTGGATGGCCAAGTGTATCTGCAGGAAATGGTTGGACTAGTGGAGTTTCTGGTTCTAATGGTGGATGGCAACAAGGTGGCCAAGGTGCTGGATGGTGGTAGAATGTATTTGTTTCTCAATCGAAAAAAAAATCAATAATGTACAAAACTTTGTTAAAAAAAAACTTTGTTAAAAAAGAAAAAAAAAACTCGAATAAAATTAACCTTACCTAAAATTAATATCACCTCGAAAAAAAACTAAATAATAAAATATTTGTTCATATTTGTTCTAAAAAATTGTGTGTTTTTTTTAAGGGGAATAAAAATGAATCTGTGTTAGATTTCTTATTTCTCAAGTTGTTGGGCGAGTGTACCATTTTTAGTGAACAAAAACTATTACGGAAAACGACTTAAATGTAATTTTTCCTCAAAGACAACACCCGAAGGAAGGCATGGTGAGGTCTTTGCTGAGTTAAACCACCTTACTCAGCTTGTTAACGAGCTAACTCGAATCCTGACGTTGCAGGTCAATTTGCCAACACTCTTGACTTGTTTCTAACCTCTGACCCTGATAAATACACTATTAGTGTATTATCGCCTCTAGGCTCATCTGACTATTTTGTGTCATATCTGCAGATTTCTCATGCCAACAAAATTCAGTTAGAGAAAAAACTCCCAAAAAAAAAGTTTGGCAAAATAGGAAAGCCAACTGGGAGGTCTCAACTATTTTGTTAGGAGCTTTAACTGGTCACTATGCTTCCTCGATAGCGGTGTAGACTCCAGCGCAGATATAATTACAAATAGAATTCTTTGTTTAACGAGAAATGTTATCCTGAATAGGGTGAAACTTATGAAACCCATATGGTTTAATTCGAGCTGTAAAGAGGTTATTAGGGTCATATTAGTAAGTTTCCGTAGTTACAAAGCCAACCCTATACTGAGGAAAACCGGAAGAAGTTTCAACAAGCCAGGAAAACCTGTAACGGCCATATTTGAAGAACCAGATTTTTGAATGACCAAAAATTAAAGCAAACAAAATGCAATGTCCCACTAGTAGTAAAAATGTTTGGCCATTTTCAAAAAACATTCGAAACACTACTTCGTCTTCGGTTCCAACGCTGGTCTCCAACAAAACACCTGCTTTTAGCTCGCAAGATGAAGCCAATTTTCTTGCAGCACAGTTTTCTTTGTTAATCGTAGTTGCCATCAGAAATTGTTAGGACTCCACTTGTACTTGACAGCGTAAGCGATTTTATGGGACAAATCTTCGGAAAGAACTCGATATACATATGTTAATCCTCTGGCCCAGATAGTATCCCTCCCATTGTTCTGAAGAGGTGTTCTTCAACGCTGGCAAAACCACCGCGTAAGCTTTTCCATCTTTCCTACTCTACTGGTCCCTTTTCCGAGTGGATGGAAAACAGCATTTGTCCAGCGAGCCCCTAAAAATGGTTATCTTCTTCGCCCTCAAACTATAGACCAATTACACTTACGTCCCTTCTTTTCAAGGTCATGAATTTTCAGCTCAAGAAATGTCTCGAAGAACGAAAGCTTCTAAATGGCGGGCAGTACCGCTTTTAGTGGCAAAAGGTCCAATGGGGGTCTGGTGGTACATCTCACCGAACAGTTGAACAAATCTTTACATCGTTTTGGAAAAAGTAAGATTATTACGCTTGATATTTCAAACATGTTTTTTAGAGTTTGGCGTCAAGCTCTCTTATCGAAAATGTGCGCATTAAGTATGGATGAATATCTTCTTAATTGGATTAGAAACAACCTTAAGGACCATTTAATACAAGTTGTATTGGGCAGTTTCAAGTTTGAAATCTACATAATAAATGCTGGTGTGCCCAAGGCCTCGTTTTTTCTCCGACCCTCTTCCTCATATTCAAAAATGATATGCTGTCTGAAACTTCTAATCCATTAAACTGTTTCGCTGACAACAGTACCCTCAGCGTTTCATATTGGTTTTAGATTCACTTTAATTTTCTTCGGATGTGGAACTTCAATGGTGGCGAATGATTAGCTCATTAAATTCTGATCTCGATAGCCTTGCCCAATAAGGAATCAAAAACCGCATACAATTTAATGCTTCCAAGATACAATGCTGTCTGCTGTCATTAAAGCGGAACCTACCCCTAATGCTGCTACCCATGAGCGGCACTTGCATAGAGGAAACTAATCAACTTTCAGTTCTCGCTATGTGTATCACCACCTTCTGAGGTACGATCACAAACTTGAGGTCGCAAAAATCGCTGCTAAGATTTAAGGTTTTCTTCGAAGATGCTAGAAGTTTGTCACACCTCCTAATATTTGTCCAAAACTAGAGTAAAATTCTTGGGTAAAACATTTGGGCAAGTGCTCGAATAAGCCATTTGAGTCTATTGGATAGAATACAAAGAAGATCTAGGAAAATTATGTGTGATAGAAATATAATGGAAGCATTTGCATCCCTTGAACATCACTGCAATATTCCTGTCTTTCATTATTTTAGCGCTATTTTTACAAACAGTGTTCTAGCGAAAAAGCTAGTTGCAATTCGACGGTAATACTCGTCCTTCAAGGTATGCCCATCAGTCTAATCTTGAGCCCAATTTTGGACGTACAGTTAAGTACAGAGATTCCTTCCTTAGTCGCACCACACGAATATAAAATGCCAGGTTCGTATTTTCCCTACCATTTCGGTCTGCAGACATTCAAAACCAATGAACAACGGTATATCCTTTTAAATCCTCTCCATCCTACCTAATCGCTCGTGCTGTGTATAACATTTTAAGGGAGGTCACAACCTCTTGCTTTATAAATATATATGTACAAAAAATAAATATTTGTTTTCTTAATTGTGAGAACAACATTTGAAAACAAATCGTAAAAAGCTTCTGAGAATCCAAGACATAAGAAAAGTGGTAGTGTATGAATTTGGATGTTCGCTAGTTTATCTAGAAACGACCTGCAAAATGCACGGTACCCGTTTTTTTTTTAATTAAAGCGCTTAGAAGATGAAGGTGTTAAGTGACATTTTTTGAAATTTGGCTTTTTACCTACAGATGAAAGTGTTATATGAAAACTTAAATTTCTGAATCGTCTGTACTCTTCTATCGCCTCTAGATTCATATTTAGCCAAAGATGAAGGTGTTATATGCAATCACTTTAATAATAAACTTTGTGGATGAATGTGTTAAATGCGCTTAAGTCCTTTATATTAAGTCCTATATACAAAAATAATCTTATCTGAACTTTTCATTTCGTGCATAAAGGTGTTAAGTGGGCACTTTAAGATAAGACATTATAGGTGAAAGATGCACCAGCCAACACACACTACTTCAAATTTGAATATCCCGACGCAAGTGGCTTAAAATGATGGCTAAATTTTGTATAGTCTTGCGCACAATTTGAAAGCGTTATTTTTCACACACATCTATTAGTCTAAGAGCCAACGACGTTAAAAGTCAAGTCATTTGCGAAATGTTGTAACCCACACCAAAACATAGCCGATACCCTTGACGAATGGGTGTTAAATTGACCTTAGGTGTGACAAAAATGACAGAAGTCAAGTTATTTGCTTAACATTTGCTTCAGGACACTCTCACAGGCTTAAGTTTAAAAACGCAGACCGAAAATCCGTGAAGAACATCCCAGCAGAAAACTTTTATAGTCAAATGGTATACTGATGGATCGAGAACGTCTGACTGGGGCGGGTATATATTTGGGCCAAGAACCAAACTATCTGTACCGATGGGACAGTCCACAAGCCTTTTCCGGGCGGAAGTAAACGCCATAGGTAAATGTGCAGACCGTAACCTTGAAAGAAACTGCCGAAGTCGTAACATTGCCATCATGTCAGATAGTCAAGCCTTGCTTAAAGCGTTAAGCTCCTATGCCATTAGCTCAAATGAATGATGAAATGAACTGGGCAAAAATAACTGGGTCACGCGGGTATCGATGGTAAAGAGGAGGCAAACTCCCTAGCCAAAATAGGAGCAACAACCCCCTAACAGGGCCTGAGCCCTCATGCGGATTAGGTGAAAATGTGATCAAAAACAAGATCAAATTAGAAGAAGAGGCAAAAAGATCCAAAATTGGGAATGATATCCCAAAACTGAGGCAGACCAAACTACTACTTGGGAACTACAACCAAGAACACTACAAAGCCTTCATAAATCTCATCAGGAACAGCATAAGAATAATAACGGGCAATTTGAAGTTTTTGAATGAAATCTAGGTCTTGGTGTAACGTTTTTACTTCAAAACCTAACCGGAAGTGACTCTGCAAATAAGCAGACGAAAATTCCTTCACGAATACCCCAGCAGACTAATTTTATTTTAAATTTATTGCAAGGTTCAATTTAGGGACTCAATAAAATGGATTCGCAGGGAGTATGGTTCTTACCTTTACAAAGAATGCTATGATGAATATGTTCCGTATAGTAAGGTTATTATAGCCAAAAGTAACAAACGTCCTGATTATAATCAAGATTTTATGCCAGGAGAGAACAAATTGAAACAACTTTCTGCAGAAAAAGTTAAAAATTTAAAAGAACAGATGAATTACGTCCGTGTAGAACATCAATGGTTTTATTTAAATACAATTTCAGCAGATCCTGGAGAAGGGAAAAAGAAAAAAACAAACATATCAAAAAGTCACTTAACACCTTTATAAAAACAAAATTAAATTAAATACAAAAAAGTTCCTAGATAAAGGTGTTAAATGCACAAAAGTGTAAATATCTCAACAACTATTTGCGTTAAATAAAAAAAATACATAAAATAAATTCACCTGGGCTTTATTGACTTTAAATTATCCATACAGTATTTTTATTATTTTCATAAAAAAAGTTATAGGCAATAAACTTTAAATGCTTATAACTCAAATGTTTAAAAATGTCGCTTACGTCCTTCATCTTCTTAGCGCTTCAATTGACAGTTATAATTTTATTGTACTGTTCATCTTATCCGTTTGATTTCGGTAGACAAAATTAGATCCCATTCATTGAAACTAACAAAGGGCACATGAAAATGATTGAAAATGTATAGATACGCTTACCATGGTTCTTCACGAGCTGTTAGTGCCAACAAATATGTTATACCTAATTACTTTGGAGAAAATACTTTACACCTATTTTGAACAATTTGTTGATTTTAAATTCCTTGTCTGAAAAAGTTTTGTTATAGGCATGCAAAAACCTGTGGGCTTGTTTGCCAAGCCTTTTTTAATACACTGAATAATTTTTGTAACTATCACACTTTCTCAACTTTGTCAAGCATGTCAGCTTGTAAAGATTTATACTTTATAACTCAATTAATATTGCATAGAAAGATCAATTAGAGAAATTAAACGTAGTGGATTACCGAAAGCTTTATCAGACAACCACCATTAATTAAATTCTTTACACAGAATATTAATCTCACGAAGAATTTCAAATCATCTTCTGTATGATGTATGATACACTCCCTGTCACTTGTTTAAGGCCACTATTTTCATAAAAGTTTTTTCTCGATAAATACCTGTAGGAAATATTTTTCCTGGAAATGTTTGATACGTGTGAGTAGGTATATATATTTTGCAATAAAAAAGGATAAAGTTAAAGAGTTAACTTGGAAAATCCATAGAAATTTCCCAAAATTTGTGAATGGACTCCAAAAAATGGATATAAAAAGTAGCGTCACTTGATTGAGGCCATTCCAAAAGTTAACATCGCCGATTTTTTTCAAACAAAAGTTTAAAATATTTATGAAAGGATAGAAAACTATTCTTAATATTAAATTTCAAGTTAAAATGGGCTCTGCACACACGTCGACAGAAGCAGAAAGAGGGCCAATAGATGCTTTAAAGGAACTGGGGTTCTCAGGCCGAGAAATAGCTAGGAGGCCGAACAGAAGTAACACCATTGTCAACAATTATCTAGCAGACACTGAAAACGATGGAATAAAATGAAAAGGACGCACAGCTCAAGCAACAACAATCCGAGAAAAGCGACTAATTCAGCGGCTAGCTTCAAATTCCACACTATCAGCGCCTTAAATAAGGTCGAAAAGTGGGCTATGAGCCAGTATTAATTAAAACGAGTGGTAATATCAAGAGTATACAAATCAAAAAGAAACCGGTTCTATGGCAGCTACACAAGGAACTACGGATAAATTTTGCCAGGGAGCATGTTGCCTGTAGCAACGCATGGAAAAAGGTTGTCTTTTCAGATGAAAAAAAGTTTAATCATGACGGAACCGATGGTTACAACTTTTATTTTTACGATTAAAGAAAAGAAGAACTTATTTTGTCAAGACATCACAGTCATACATCACTAGTTATGAAGTGGGGAGCTATCACCTATTATGGAACAATTGAATTGGAATTTATAACTACAACAATGAACGGAAATAGTTACAAATGCCTGCTGTAACGGGTGTTTCCAAAGCTAAGGAATATTCTTGAATCTCTACCTTGGATATTCCAACAAGACAACTCCCCTATCCATACTTCCAGGGTAGCTAGAAGCTGGATTCAGTCGGAGTACGTTGGACTTTTACCATGGCCACCATATTCACTGGACTAAAAGATCATCGAAAACGTTTGGGCCTGGCTATCTCGAAAAGTTTCTGATGCTGGTAGACAGTTTGGAGATAAGGACTTCTTGGCCGAAGCTAACTGCGATTCCTGGATCCAGATTTCACTGGATTGTTCCCAAAACTGTATGATTTAATTCCAAACCGTCTAATAGAGCTAATTTTAAAAAACGGTGGGCATACTAATTATTAATTGACAACAACATATTGCATTAATATTTAAAACAAAAAAAAAGTAAACATTTTTATAGTTTTGTTCTTTTTTTATAAGATTTTTCAAGTGGCCTCAATCAAGTGACGCATTTTTTTACACCCATTTTTGCAGTCCTTTCTTATAATTTGTGAAATTCCTATGGAATTGCCAAGTTACCCCTTTAAATTTATACTTTTTTATTGCAAAATATAATTACCTTACTCACAGGTATATCGAGAAAAAACTTTTGTGAAAATAGTGGCATCAACCAAGTGACAGGGAGTGTAAATCACTACGAATAACAATAATCAAATGGAACTTAGAAGCTTCTGGTAATAAGGGTTGGTCTTAATTTATTATTATTATTTTAATCGTCTACCCCTCTATCTCGGAGGTAAAGTTAAGTCATTAATCAATTAAACCTATATTCATTCACACAGTAGTCAATATGAAGCCAGATTGAGTGACATAATTGTTATTATCATTTTATTTTTTTGAAGCTGTTAGAAGAAATTTACACAGTTTATCTTACGAGAAATCTAGGTAATATCATGAAATTTGCATGAATTTCATTATTCATAACAACAAATCGTTTAGTTATTTTAAAGCAGTTTTCAGGGCAAGGTTCTTGCTCGTCTTTGATGTAAGATATTAGAAACGGAGATGAACTCAACACATACTTAATACTTTTAACTTGATACTTTTAAAATCCTAAGAACCAAAGCACCACCAATTGCATTGAAGAATTGGATTCCGCTGCAAGTAGATAGTGCTCCCTTTAAGCCGTATTTTTTTATCAGAAAATATTTCTACAGATTATGAAAAAAACATGCATTTCACATTACAACAACAACACGAGATCAAGACCATTGTAAAGGATCACGTTTCATGAACCAACAAAAAAGTCTGTGGCGGGTAGCCAGCTCTCTCATAAGTGATAGAGTAGTACGACTGACTTGGAACAAATCGGGCTTTTCGTTAACAACTACACCTGCCAAAATCAGTGATCGAAATATTTTTCAGTTTTCTTGAGTATTTTTTTTTTCAAAAACTGGATCATTGTGACAATTGATCTTATTGAAATGAAACAAAAAAGCGCTCCAAAGTATTTTGAGCATTTTTTTTTAATAATTGTGTTTCTTTAAATACCGTTACTGTGCAACTTAAAGAAAAAGCCAGTGCAGACAAATTTCAATTTTATTTTTTTTGTTGGTCTTCATTTTTTTTGGTTGAGTCAATCAAATGCATTAATCAGATAACTTGTTTATTCAACTTCATAGGCTTTTGTATATACCTACTGGAATATTAAAGTAAGAAAGGACCAATTGCGTTCAGGGTTTTTCTTATGTGTTTGTGCTTCCTTAAAAACACCAAATTCACCCAAATTTAATGGTGCATTCATGAGAATGGTTACACTGGTTAATTTTGAATATATTTGTCATAACTTGAAAACGTAGCCGAAATTTATCATTTAACTTAAGAAACTTTTTATCGAAAATTCAATTTTCTATAAAAATAGATGGTTGTGCAAAATTTTATAAAAAAAAATTAAAAAGAAACCGAACTAACAATATTGAAAAATCATTGATTTTAATTTTTTCACTTTTCATAATATTTTTTTTGTGCAATTTAAGTTTAAGGCAGAAGATATAATTGAAATCGAAAAAATTAGACGGTTTGATGTGACGGATCAAAAAAAAAAATTTTGATACGAATTGGTGAAAATATTCCCATTCAAAAATAATTATATTTTTTTATTTTATAACAGTTTTTGATCTTAAGCCTTAATACTTTAAGAATGCGTTCTTGATATGTTAAATTTTGGCTTCAGCAATTTCTTATTTGTCCTTAAATTTATCTTGCGCTAAAATTTCCACAAAAAAAAAAACAATTATGAGCAGTTAAGTAAAATAAGTGTTTCATAAGAAATCTAAGGCCATTTTTTAAAACTTGAATATACTTTTTACAAGATATTTTACCAATTTTATGAGATTTTTTTTTTGAATCGTTCACCGTTTGTTTTAAATAAGTCCGAAAAAACGATTTTTTTTTTGTATTTTCGTAAACCTATCTGTTTCTGCATTACAAATGTTTAATGCAAGACTAATACTGGGGTGGAATCGGCTAAGGCGATAGTTGATTGTAGACCATCAAAATAAATGGTTTTGCTCCACGTACGGTGATTATCAAATTGACTATCACTTTTTTGCTATGGTTTGTGGGTGAAAGCTATTAAGGTGTCACTTTCATACATTTTGCTTAATATTTTTGAGAAAGATAAGTAGTGTAAGCTTAAGCTCTGCCATAAATCGATAGTAAAATGAAAAAAAGTTATCAAAGTTAAAATAAAATATAAGTAAACAGTAATGTTTGTATATATACAAATACATATGTATATAGGCAGTGGCTGATCCAGGGGGGTGGCTATAGGGGCTAAAGCCCCCCCCCCCACAGCCGATTCCTAAAACAATTTGAAATATGGAAAGCAATAGATTACAACTTGTAGAGTTTTATAATCGTCTAAAATATTGTTAAGACATGAAATTGTATGGACAAAATTACGTGGTTTGGGCTGAACAATTTACATTATATATAAATTTTTCTAAGACCTAAGGCTAGGGCTAAGGCCTGAAGCAAATTGGACAAAAAATTAAGTTGGGTCTATGAATAATGTTTCATCCAATGTCAATGTTTCATCCGATGACAATTTTCCCCCAAAGACAAAACCCAGCAAGTGGGATGAAAAAACAGCTTGAGATTGTTAAGGTCTGAGAATATTGGCCAAAAACGACGTCAGGGTTAAACAACTAACTCTCTAAAAACTAACCTTCTTATTCTAGAGAGTTTTGGGTGCTTAAGTCTGGGAACTGCCAAAGTCCGAAGTTGGGGCTAAAGCTTGAAGAAATAATTAAAAAAACGTGGTTGGAGCTTAACATTAACCTATCAAATTAAACAATGGTTTAAACTTAAAACTTAAATACACACGGAAAGAATTGAAAAATCACCAATTACAAAATTTTAGGTTGTAATTTACGAAACTCTTTTTTTTTTGTAAATCAAGGCGCTTTTATTAAAAAATAACTGAAAATTTTGTAAGTTACTACTCAAATCATCGTAAAAAGCTAAATTTTATAATTCAATATTTATTATCAAAAGTTATAATTCGCGCTTGTTGACTTGAATGTAAATTACAAGTTCTTGATTTGCAATCTACTACTTCAGGGGAGTAATTTAATTTTACAACTTATTGATCTTGTTTTGCGAACTTTAAATGGTTATTTTCATTTTCTCAATGCTCAAACCAGCAAAATGTAAGTAGCTACCATATAAATATTGACCCCACACGATCGCAATTTACGAAAATAGGTATTTGGAAAACTATACAGTAATTTACAATTTTTTTAGGCGTAATCTAACACTTCAGGGGAATAATTTAAATATTTATATGGTGATTTAAACCAACCGACAAGTAAATAAGTTTTTGAAGTGATTAAGTTTGAACATGGTCCCTTTATATCGTGCGATGGCCTAGGTGGTAGCGTGTTGGATTGATTCGCAGTCGATCTCGATCTGTGGAAGTGTGCACAACGTTATCGGCTTTCACAGTATTCCAACTAAAATCGCGAGTGAAGTATTAATTCAAGTTTAGCCAAGGAAATTTTATATAGTGCAATAGCACAAAGGTAGAGTGGCCGACCGCAGTGTGGAAGGTAGCAGGTTCGACCCCCAGTGTGGGTCTCAACTTTTATCTGCTTTTTTACACAACAGAGAAGTACAAACGATAATTGCATTGGACAGTCGACGTATGAAAGGTGGAAAAAGTGCGGGGGCATGGAAAGATGTTCCAGCAAGGACAATAAAGCCGACAACGGCAAAATCATCAGAGCCAGCCAAAACAACAACAACAAAAACAAGTACGAAGGCAATCAAGCCAGCAACGGCATCAATACCGGGGACATCGAAAGATGCCCTGGCAACAGCATCATCCGATGCCGATACGGTGCAATCAGCCGATCAGCCGAAAAAAAGAAGGAGGAGGGTAAGAAGTGTACCCAACTTGGTAAAGCGCCGCTCCATTACCACAGCTGAGCTGCCAGTTGAATGGAAGGAGACGGTGCACAATGCCAACAACACAGCAGCAGCCGAGAAACAGAAACAAGTGTTCACCTCGCCATCTGATGACAAGGAAATTGAATATATGTCCGAGGGTGGAGAGGGACTATACAAATCAGGTGATAGCCAACATATAATCGGCCTCACCTCACCAAAGGCGTCAGAGGAAGAAACTGAGGTTCAAAACTTAGAAGATGAGATAGGCAAAGTGCGGGGGGCGATTGAGACTCTCCAAGCTAGGCTCACCCCCCTAATCGAAGCATTAAAAGAAAAGCAGCAAGCTCGTCGAGAGAGAGAACGACAGGAGCGGCAAGCTAAAAAAGCAAGACAGGCCCCACTAAAGGAGGCCCAGTCAAAAAGTGGTGATGCGGAGCCCCATGAAGCACAGCAGCAGAAAAAAGAGCCGCTGCTGACAAGCAAACAACTACAGCAGGCGAACAAAAAATCAAACGAGCAGCAGCAACAAAACCAACAGCAGCAGAAACAACAACAGCAGAACCAGCAGCAGCAGAGACAACCGCAGCAGAACCAGCAGCAGCAGAATCAACAGCAGCAGAGTCAACAGCAGCAGCCACAGCCGCAGATAACCAAGAAAGAGAAAGTGCCGCCCATTAATGTTTATAAGATGGACCTTAAAGAGACCATAGAATTATGTAAGTCGGCCATAGGCCAGAACTTTTATATTAAACGTTTAAGTATAGATAGGCATGCTATCCACTGCATGACTGTGGAACAGCACAAAATAATTAAAAATTTATTAAAAGTCTCCACAACTGAATTCTTCAGCTTCACGCCGAAAGTTGATAAATTACAAACGGTCCTCTTGAAGGGCATAGATTCCTGCACGGATCCGAAGGACCTCTTAAATGAGCTCCGCCAAAAAGCGAGTGACGATCTCGACTTTATCGAGGTCAAGCCGTTTACCACAGTCCGAGCAAGATGGGAGAAGAGGAATTTGTCCATCTTCCTAGTGCAGCTCTCACCCAATAGCAAACTGGATAGTTTGAGGAGTATCTCCGTCCTCAACTACCAGTGTGTAACCTGGGATAGATTAAAGAGGCGCGGTGACATGCTTCAATGCATGCGCTGCCAAAGGTTCGGCCACGCTGCAGCAAACTGCGAAATGCAGTCACGCTGCGTTAAGTGTGGTGAGAACCACATAAAAGGAGAATGTAAGCTAGGTGAAGAAAGGGTCGAGGACAAGGCCCTGCTCAAATGTGCACTCTGCCGGAAAGACGGACACCCCGCTAGCTATCGGGGATGTCCGATCTTTCAGGAACTGAAAAATAAAAAAGTAAGGCAAATAGAAGTAGAGAAACGCCCATTAACGCGTGCTCCCACAACAATGTCCGTTAACCCCCAAATCTCGTACGCCCAAATGGCGTCAGGGAGGGGAACAACGGTACAGCCTACGCCAAAGGCAGCCCCACGGGCCCCCGTGCCTAAGGCTCCGGCGGCACAGGCGGATATTATGACCTTGTTGGTGGCCATTCAGGGCCAATTAACAGGTCTTCAAAAACAGATCGGGGAGCAGGCAAAGCGGGTAGACCATCTCTACTCCTATTTGCCAAGCCTAACGCAATTTATAGGTTAAGGGCGCGCTGCCGGAGAGGCCCTTTAGGATCCTTGCTGTGAATGTAAATTCACTGGTTAGGACCGAACGTAGAGCAAATCTATTCCAATTGTTGAAGGATCAAAGTCCAGATGTGTTTATGGCCAGCGAAACTAAGCTGAACCAGAAACATAAAATGACTAACAATAATTACAATATCGTACGAAGAGATCGGCCCAACTCCACTTTTGGGGGAGGTGTCGCAATCTTTGTACGAAAAGGCATTAACTATAAAGTTATATATAATAGTGAAGTACGCAGATTTTGGTTGCTTGAGGCGTGTATCGTATGCATTCCTCTCAAACATGGGAAGCGGATGTATGCGATTGCGGCTTATGCACCGGAATCACCTCAGCCAACTGAATTTTTAACAGAGCTCGAAAAACTTTTTCAATGCTTACAACTGAACTCGGAAGAGAATTACTATCTCATGGCCGGTGATTTGAATGCCAAACATGTAGATTGGGGAAATCAAATACAAAATCCGAGAGGTAGCCATCTATTTAATTGGATCAATACAACGTTGAGTATATGCTCGACCTTCTGGCTACTGATAGGCCTTCGTTTCCAAGAAGCGGTTCCTATCTGGATGTTTTGCTTAAGGACTCAAGACTGACTATTATTGACACTGTGGGCCAACGACCTAGAAACTGTTTACGAACGATAGAGTACGACAGTGACCACTGCGGACTTGCTGCCGTAATTCAACTTCCGAATGAGCTCGTGGAGTTGGAAGAGTATGTGCCAGTGCATTCTTACAACTACAGTAAGATTCGCTGGCCACGCTTCACCAGCGCTTTATCGAGCGAACTAGGTACTAACAATATATCCCCACCAAATGACAGGATTTTAACAAATACGGAAATTGACGATTACCTGGAAAAAATGGACAGTACAATCCAACGAACAATGGAAAAAACAATACCGAAATACAAAGAACGAGAAGCCACCGACATGTACCGCAACGCAACTATCGACGCACTACACAGACAAAAAAGTGGACTTTTGACAAGACTGAAACTCTTGTACAGACGATTTACTGACCGACACGATCTGGAGATTAGGACACTGAAGTCGTCTATCAAAAACATCAACCAACTGATCAAAGAAAACTACCGGTTGTCTATTAATTTGTACTGGGACAACAAAATTCGGGCCGTTAATTCTAGTGACCCGAGTATGTTTCCTCAAATTAATAAAATATTTAGACGGAATGATCAGAACGAACTTCCGTGTCTTAAGCTTCAGAGAACGACAGAGAACAGAGACGTACTTCTGATAGCAGGCATAGATCCAGAGGAAGCCGTCTTGGACGATGACCTCTTTATAATCGAAGATCCTCGTGAGAAAGTGGAGGCTGTGGGGGCTGCTTTCCAGCAAGTGTATAAGGTGAATGCTAGCATTCGCCCGAACCATGACCTGGAGAACAGAGCCTTGCTTCACCACTTCTACCTTCGAAATGAAATGACGCAATGGCGATCAGAGAATCTCGGTTTCACCGGGTTCAATGAAGAATACTTGGCAAACGCCACCATCGCCGAGCGAAACGGGGCTAATTCCCTGTTAATTTCGAAAGTTGAGCTCCAGCTCATCTTCGCTTCATTAAAGAAAAAGAAGTCAGCAGGAATCGATGGTATATCCAACGTTGTACTGCGACATCTGCCTCAGGAAGCAGTTGACATTTATGCCACACTGTTTAACAACGCTCTGAATAATGCATATTATCCAGGGCGGTGGAAGACAGCTGTGGTTCATCCTCTCCCGAAAAAGGGTAAGGACAACTCCAATCCGGCGAATCTCCGGTCGATAAGTCTTCTTCCGAGTATCAGTAAGGTATTTGAGAAAGTTATAAATAGAGCTCTGTCCAAGTGGGCGGAGGACAACAATATCATACCGGATAATCAGTTCGGTTTTAAGGCGGGACATGACACCATTCATGCCGCGTCTTAACTCGTTTCTGATGTCCAATGGAACAAATCTAAAAGACAGTGTACGGGTGCTTGTCTGGTTGACTTGGAGAAAGCTTTTGACACCGTATGGTTAGAAGGTCTATATCTAAAGCTAGCCAGACTGGGCATAAGTAAACCGCTTTTATATATGCTTTATGATATGCTCAATGGTAGAAAGTTTGTTGTCAAAATTGGCAATGTAACTTCTACCACAACCTTCGAAATTAAAAATGGTCTTCAACAGGGAGCGGTGAACTCACCGATTCTATTCAGTATTTACACCAGCGATCTGATAGGTAGTCTAGCCCATGCCATAGCGTATGCCGACGATCTAATTGCGTACAGAACAGCTCCAACAGTTGAGGTCATCAGAATTCTCTTGCAGCGTGACTTCGACAAGATTCAGCGATATTGCGATGACTGGAAGTTGAAAATCAACTTTCAGAAATCCGAAACCATTCTGTTCAGGACTCCATTGCGTGGAGCCCCTAGGGATACAAGAAAGAACTGGCGCAAGCTGGTGATCGTAGGGCCACATGGACATCCACTGGCGAATAAAAGTGTAGTAAAGTACCTTGGCATCTGGATGGATCAGTATTTGTATTTCGACAGACATATAAATGCTGCTCTGACCAGAGCCAGGGGAGCTTTCACCCTGACAAAACGGTTGTTTTTTAGCAGCCGTCTTGATAGCACGGTTAAGGTGATTTGCTACATGGCCCTTATCCGGCCAATGATTGCCTATGGATGCCCGGTGTGGTTCAACGTTGCCCCATCTCAAATGGAAAAGATTCGGGTGTTTGAGAGACAGTGTCTTCGACGCTGCCTTGGATTACACAGAACACCAGAGTCGGAGTACAAACATTATTATTTCAACGAGGTTCTATACAATGGAGCCAACATTAACAGGATCGATAATTTTATACTCAAGCTGATTCGGGGTCACATTGCAAGAGCGATGTCCTCGGCTAATAGCTTAATTTTTGGGGCTTACTACCCCAACAACGAATACTTTGAGAGTGTGCGTTTGAGCGGTTATATTCCACCTAACGCATTCTTCTATTTAGACAGTCGGGGGCTGATACAGGATAGAGAGGCGGTTCCGCTAATCTACCTCGTCTGCCGTAGAACTGTGGATAGGCGACTTCTTTATAGTCGAGACGTCATCGCACAAGGTGGAGCTGAGCGACTTCGGTTCAGTAGGACTGTGTCTGATAGGGACCGAAGAGATAAGGTGAAGCAGGAGAGCCAGTTTTGGTGGCTTAATGCTGAAAATGAAAATTTTTAAAGTTGACTCAGATATAGTTCTGGTCTTGGTCGACTTACATAGTTTTAGGTTTATTAGATTTAAGTAGGGACAGTCAGGGTGGCACAAAAAAAAAAAAAAAAATACAAAATTAAAAAAGCCTGCTGTGGCTGTTCTAGTTTTTAAGGTAGTTATAAGTAGTTTTATAGTAGTCTTAAGTAGTCTAAGTAGTTTTAATGAGTGTTAAGATATTTTTTTAGTTAGTTGTAAGTTTTATATAAAAAATTAAAAAATGATATAGAAACCAAGTTTTTCCCAATCTTTCTTGGTGAAAAATAAAACCAGTTAGATTTTAGTATATAATTAGTTCTTAGGCCGAAAGGCATTAGTATTAAGATATTGTTTGACTTAGAGCGCCCGCCTAGGGCCAGTAAGTTAGTTGTAAGATATTGATAAGTAGGCTAGTTTTTATGAATTTTTGTCTAGCATTAAGATAGTTATAAGTTAAATGAAAATAAAAATGAATTAAAAAAAAAAAAAAAAAAAAAAAAAAAGCGTGTTGGATTGATATGCGGAAGGTACCAGGGTCGAATCCCAAGTGAGTAAAATAAAATTCTTTTTCAAATATGTAAAATTGTATACACATTTCAGAATAAAAAGGAAGCGGCTGCAAACACATCACCCGTGTGTGGACGAAAATAACAAAATAAAAATACACGCAAATCAAAATTTCGACCACAATTCGCAGATTTGGAAATTTTCATTATTTTTTTTATTTTGACTACGAAATAATAATAATAATTCAATTTGTATGCCCGTAGTAAAAATAAATAAAAAAAAAATGCTACCTAGAGTAGGGATCGAACCCACGATACTAATTCTCCAGGCAATGAACCAAATTCCAAAAGCATTATTTTCTGTGCTTTAGAGTGATAGTTTGAAAAAACAGGTAGGCAATCCAACTCGTGGATTTGGCTTATCCAGCAAAATAAGATCTCAGAGGACTCATGATACTGTCAAAGCACATTATGAGCATTTGCCAGCAAGAACATTAAAATATCATTTTCATTTTTCTGACTAGCCAATTATAAACAGTTTTCAATAAATTTTGATTGAATTGAAGTTTAAAACATACGCACAGCAAGTTTACAAATATACCTAGGTAAGGTAGAACCTTAATACCTTTCTTAACAACATAAATATACGAATTTGTTCGTGTGGTTCAAGGCTATTTGGCTAAAAATGTATTATAAGTAGTCTATTAATACAATAACTATAGCTGTACTATACCATCTTTTTGTGAACCTTTATATTTGCTTTTATCTCCGCTGAAAAAATAATTTCCATGTTAAATACAACAGCAATTATGCATAATTGTTATTGTACCTTATACTAAAAACATTTAAAGCGCGACAGGAGTGGATAAAAAGGCACAAAAAAACGGTTATTCTTAAAGGAAAAGTGGGAATGTCAAAATTCGTTTTCTGTTATATAAATATATATGTACAATGTACATATCTACATATATATTTTACTTGAACCTTAAATCTAAACTGATTTGAGTATTTGTTATACATTTAAAAATTAATTTGAGAACAATCAAATTTTACTACTTAAGGTCTCAAACTGAACCTCCAAACTCCAAAACCCCCCCACAGCCAAATCCTAGATCCGGCACTGTACATAGGTACTCCAAAGCAAATTTATTTTCTATGCGCCGAACAGAACGAGAAATTACAAAAAAATTCAATTGTTCAGGAAGAAATCAAGGAATAAAGGAAATATTCTAGAACATCCTTACCGAATGTCCCCACCTATTCCAACTGCCTATTTTTTCTTTTTAGTATCGTACTTAATCCGTATGAGAAATTTTGAGAAATTTACTCCAGGTATAGGATTTAAAGCACATGATGGGTTTCCATCAACATATAATTTATCTATAAAGCAATAAAAACAATAATTGTGTTCATCAAATTCAAACCCTACAAATGGGCTCCTAACCTTTAGCACCTCATATATGGGACATTCGCAAAAAAAAAGTATGCCATCAAAAAGGTCAGTAAGTGGTCAAAAAAGGTCAACTAGTTTTAGAAATTGGTCAGCCCTAGAAAATTTTTAATCGAGGGTTACTTTTTTCAAGGTCACCAACTATTTTTGGCACCTCATTTATGGGATATTCTCAAAAAAAGTATACCATTCGAAAGGCCACCGGCTCGTGATAAAAGGTCAGCTAGTTTCAGTAATTGGTCAGCCATAGGTTTTTTTTAATGAATTTTTAAAATTTATTTCGTAATTTTTTATCAAGAGTTGACATTTAATATCACTTTTAAACACTCATCCAGAATAGAGTTATTAGCGTGTGATGTTTTGGAAAATTTATCACTTCACATCAGCTTCACAGATCGAGAATTGACCCCCAGATATACGATATTTTATCAAATAACCAATACAAAAATAAATTGGGGCGCAACAGCTCACGAAGAACTAGGGCCTAGTGGCTTTCAACTACTATTTTCAAGGCTTACATTATGTGCTTTCACCAAATTTGGTAAGTTAACTCGGGTTTAACTTTAACCCCGCATTGAAAAACTGGCCCTTAGAGATTCACCTTAGAGGATTTATCAACATTAACATGAACATTATGGTAGCTAACAACAAATGGATTGGTACTAAGAATCTTCAATCCGGGGACAATGTTGCGAGTGTTAAAGTTGCATTCAAATGTTTCAGCATTGCGTTATTTTATCAAATCTGAATTTTTGATATGTTTAAAGGGGATGGTGTCATTAACTTTATTTTACACTTGACAGATATTTACAGTGGGGTCTAACGTCAGCCAGACACCTTAAGTATGTTAACCTAATTTTTTGTTTTAAGGTATAGGATTTATCATAGGTTTCTTTTATGGGGATTAAATCCCCTGGGTATCACAATGGATCTACACTGATCTTAGTGTGACGGTAACAAGATCAACTGTCAGCCCACTAACCTAACCTAGAGCGAAAATAAAAAAAAAAATTCTTAAAATAAATTAATAAATCTATTCCAGAAAACCTTTTTTTTTAAAAAATCCTTAGAATGCTTTTATTTCATCCCAATACGAACAATTTTCACAAGGATACAGATCTCCGAAAATAATTAAGAACAAAATGAACAACATTTAGTTCCTTTAATTCTCTTGGCAAGTTTAGAATGTAGCTAGACATATGGATAATTGGATAATTGGTTAAATAATTTTTTTTATACCGTTACCGAAAAAATAGGTTAGACAACTATTTTCAATTTTTTGATTTATGAAAAAAAAAATATTTTTTTTTGTTTAATTTAATTTTTCTATGAAAAATTATTAATACTAAATGAAATATTTTTAAAAATAACTTGGAATTACCGAAATGCAAAATTACGATAAAATCAAACCAGCCATTGAAGAGATATTGGGGAGTTTGTAAAAAAAAGGCAGTTTGCAATGTGCGTCTGTTCGTCCGTGTGTCTGTAACTTTGTGTGTACTGATGTATGTACATTTGTACATCGAGCTACTGAATGACTCAACGGATTCCTTTCAAATTTGATGTTTTGTATTTTTGTGTGATTTTATAACGAATAGCTGCCATACAACGATTTTGGTTTTATCTTTTTTTTTCGAGAACGGCTCTAACGATTTTGATTAAACTGCGTACATGTTATTTTTATAAAAGTCTTAACAATACCATTTACCAGGTTTTTGGCAAAATATTCGAGTTACAGAAATAAAGTTATTCTATTTCAGTATTTCATCAGTGTAAGGCAAATACTCATCCGCTTATTCAAAATGGTTCGTAAATTCTGTGTCGGTGGAAACTGGAAAATGAACGGTAGCAAGGCTGAAATCGCCGGTATGGTTAAGACTCTGGTTGCCGGTCCCCTTGACCCCAACACCGAAGTGGTCACCGGCTGCCCAGCAGTGTACAACTCCTATGTTCGTGGTCTCGTCCCAGCCACCATTGGAGTTGCTGGCCAAAACTCACAAAAAGTCGCAAACGGTGCATTTACTGCAGAGCTGGCCCCAGCTATGTTGAAGGATCTTGGTGCCGATTGGGTCATCTTGGGCCATTCAGAGCGTCGTCAAATCTTCGGCGCAACTAACGAACTCATCGGAGAGAAGGTTGCTCACGCCCTCGGCGAAGGATTAAAGGTTATTGATTGCATCGGTGAAAACCTGCAGGAACGTGGATGCAACAAGACTGAGGAAGTTATCTTCAGGAAAATGAGTGTACTTAGCAAGTACGTCAAGGACTGGACCAATGAACGTCGTCGTTGCCTACAAGCCAGTGTGGGACATTGGCACTGGCAAGAATGCCACCCCAGAATAAGCACAAGCTGTTCACTCTGTCCTCCGTAAGTGGTTGGAAAATGCCTCCCAAGCCGTTTTCGACTCTCTGCGCATCCAATATGGTGGACCGCTGCCAATGCCAAGACCCTCCTAGCCAGACATCGAGGGGTCCTTGGTTGGTGGTGCTTCCCTTAAACCCGAATTCATTCAAATTATTAACGCAAGACATTAATTATGGCATCAAAGACATCATCATTGAAATCAGGAATTTCTGGTTATCTATCTATAGGTAGCAGAAGTTAATCTAAGATTTCTAAGTTGAGAGCAAAATTTTGTATTTGTTGAAATTATTTTGTTCTATCAGTCATCTCAATGTTAAATCGGACATACTTTGTAGTCCAATTTTAATAGTTTTATTCTCGTTGAAGAGTATATACGATACTGCCACTAAGAAGAACAAACTACCATGTGATACGAATACGAATATTCCTATAATGTTAAAAAAATGTTTATAAATGTAAAATAAATAAATTTCGATCGAGGGTCGTAATAGAAAAAAAAAGTAATGTTGTTTTTTAAGCTAATCGGTCTTTGTTTGTTTTTTTTTTTATATTTAGCGCATGCAAAAGGGGTTGTGACTTCCCTTAAGATGATATAAACAGCACGAGCGATTAGGTAGATTGGAGGGGATTTAAAAGGAGATACCGATGCACATTGGTTTTGAACGTCTGTAGATCACAATGGCAGGGGAAAATTGAGCTGGGTAGAGCATTCCACATTCGAGTAGTGCGACTAAAGAAAGAATCTCTGTACTTAACAGTACGTCCGAAATTGGGCTCAAGGGTAAACTGATGGGCATTCCTAGAAGCGCGAGTATTGCGGTTGAATTGTTTAGGGGGAGGAATGCAACTAGCTATTTAACTAGAACACTGTTTGTAATAATATCGGTAAAATAACGAAAGACATGAGACATTGCGACGGTGCTCAAGGTTTGTACATGTTTCCGTTATAGTCCTATCACCTATCATTTTAAGAGCTCTCTTTTGTCCTCAAGATTTGGACGAATAAAGATTTTATAGATCACAACCAGATCAAAAGGGGAGAACAATTTCTTGCATCGACGGAGAAATCCTAAACACCTAGCGGCATTTTTGGCGATGTCAAATATGTGGTCCTTCCACAAAAGGTGGTGTGTGACACACATACCGAGGACTGAAAGCTGTTCAGTTTCCTCTATGCAAGTGCCGCTCATGGACAGCAGCATTGGGGGTGGGTTCCGCTTTAACGACAGGAGACAGCATTAAGTTTTGGAAGCATTAAATTCTACACGGTTTTTTATTCCCCACTGAACAATACTATCAAGATCAGAATTGAATGAGCTTATCCACATCCGAAGGACATGGATGTGAATCTAGAAACGAATATGAAAAACTGAGGGTACTGTCGTCAGCATAACAGTTTAATGGATTAGAAGTTTCAGATAAGAGATCGTTTATGAATATAAGGAAGAGGGTCGGAGACAAAACGGAGCCCTGGGGTACACCAGCATTTATTTTATGGATATAAGACTTGAAACCGTCCAATACAACTTGTATTGAGCGGTCCGAAAGGTAATTTCTAATCCAATGAAGAAGAGATTCATCGAAACCAAATGCGCGCATTTTCGATAAAAGAGCTTGATGCCAAACTCTATCAAATGCTTTAGAAATATCATTCGCAATACTCTTACTTTCTCCAAAACGATGTAAAGATTTGTGCCACTGTTCGGTGAGATATACCATCAGATCACCAGTGGACCTATTGCTGCGAAAGCCGTACTGCCGATCATTAAGAAGATATTTCTTGAGCTGGAAGTTAATCAGCGTTTCCATGACCTTAGAAAGAAGGGACGTAAACGCAATTGGTCGCTAGTTAGAGGGGGAAGAAGACACGTCTTTTTTTGGGACAGGCTGAACAAATGCTGTTTTCCATCCACTCGGAAAGAGACCAGTAGAGTAGGACAGATGGAAAAGCTTACGCAGTGGTTCTGCCAACGTTGAAGAACACCTCTTCAGAATAATGGGAGGGATACTATCCGGGCTAGCAGATTTGTGTATATCGAGATCTTTCAGAACTCTGGCAACTGCACGAGTGTGGAAGAAGATTTGTCCCATAGAATCATTTGCGCTCTCAAGTACAGGAGGAGTCACAACACTTTCAGGCAGCGACGAATTAATAGCAAACTGTGCTGCAAGCAAATTGGCTTTATCGATTGAGCTGACAAAAGGAGTATCGTTGAAGACGAGCGTTGGAACCGAGGACGAGGTGGTGTTTCGTATGTTTTTTACAAATGACCAAAAATTTTTACTACCTTTGGGACATTGTAGAATTTTTTGCCGTAATTTTTGATCATGTAAAAATTTGGTTTGTAAATGTTTTTGGATATTCCTGATTATTGGCTTGATTGATTTTGTCATGATTTTGTAATGCGATAGTTTTAAGTAATTTAACTAATATTTCATCTAAAATTTGTATCAATAATATTTTTGTACGAAAAAATAAAATCAAAGAAAAATTCAATTTTATTTTGTTTTTAACTTTTTTAAAATTTTGTTTGAATAGACAAATATTATCAAACAATTACTGTATACATCGTCAATGACTAGATATATTTTAGTTGCTAGCTGTACAAGAGCAATAAGTGTGATCCAGCCGTGTATTTTAATTTGTTTACTTTTCAATCAAATTTATAAAAAGTACGTATACGCTCGAGGGAACCATTGTTTTTTACTTAATTTGTTTGTACGGTATTGACGGATCTCTTGTAGGTTTCTGTATAAGCGATCCCGAGCATGAAATAAGAACATTTATATTAAAATGCTGATAAGATGAATAAAAAATTTGAGAGATATTGCACTGCGACACTTGAGATCTATTGTGCCCTTATTATTAGATGAATGATTCTTATTCTTTGAAAGAAGTACATAACCCTTTCTTACGTTGGAACTTTCTAACATAATAATAGCAGTCATTGACTTCTAAAAATTTGAAATCAGCACATTAATGATTGTTATTAAAATTTTAGTTTGAAGGCCTAGTTATTAAATGTGAAATCATCCAAGTTTAGAAGTTAAAGTCTAGTTAACACTTTGAATTTGGTGAGTTAACTCGAGTTTAACTTTAAACTTGTCAGTGGAAAAGTGAGCCTAAGTGTATATTATCAACAAAAAAAAAAAATATATAAAAAAGAAATGCTAAATTTTCGGCAAGGATTGGTTTCGTGTCAAATAAAATCGATGTTGTAATAGGTAATATTAAAATAATTACAGATTACTATTTGCATATACAAGAAATAGAAGGATTTTTTGTTTAGTTTTTAATTATTTTTAAGGGCTGGAAATTTAATAGAATCAAAAAGGACCTAAGGTTTAAAAATTAGTGAAAATTCAAATATTTATGGCTGTAAGAACAAGACACAGCCATTCTATACAAATCAGGAACACAAACATATCGATGATTTTGAAGAATTAAACAAACAAAAAAACATGTTCTAATTATTTAACAAACCACACACTTTTTATTGTACAAAAGTCCTTGATTATTTTCACATTATTTTATATTAAACTTTTGATTAAGATAATGAGTGTTTTAGTTTTTAACTAAATTCATCACCATCCACTATTGTAATCAGAATCCCATCCACCGTCACTCCACCCTCCGCTACTATATCTGCTTGGACTCCAACCACCACCGCCACCATAATATCCACCGTTCCATCCGTTGCCACTACTTATGACACGAATTATCCTTGATCCGTATCCATTGCCGTAACCACTTCCATATCCACTACTGTATCGGCTTCCATAGCTAGGATATCCATACGAACGCCCACTTACGTATCTGCTTCCATAGCTCGGATAGCTGCTTGACCATCCACTGCTCCAAGTAGCTGAGGCGAACCCGACCAACACCACAAGCACGACAATAAGGACTTTCATTTTTTACAAACACTTAATTTTTCGTTGAAAATTATACTACTACCCCAAGTTTGGAATTATGCTTGGTATTTATATGAAACCGGGTTGCCTCAAATCCACATTACCCATTGACACACTCTTCGACTCTTCTCAACCACCACCAGTAATAAAAAGCAATTTGTATTAAAATTCTTGTTTTCACCAGAAAACAAAAATCGCAGTTAAAGAGATTAAAAAAAAAAAAACAAATATAAAAGTCGTTAAAATGCAAATAAAATGCGTGCATCTGTTCGATGGTGCAGAGATACGGCCGTCTTTGAGTATATGGGCGGAGGTGTATAATGTCTATCTGTCAAATCGTGCGATGATTGCAGATTGAAATTTATTTTTGTTTGTTTTCGTATTATTTTAAATTTTGATACAAGTCCAAAAAACAGCTCATAAAACACCCAAAAGTTCTGATATATCTTAAATCCTTCACATTTACAAATGGCAGTTTTTTGAATGCTTTGTTGTTTGACGTGACTTTAATAATGGGATATATTTGATTAAAGATACATATTTAATTTTGGCTAATACAAACGTTATTTAATGTTACTATTTATGTCATAAATGTGGCCTAGCCTCCTATTTTTTTTTTTTTTCTTGAGAAACAATAACACATAAGCGTGATTAGTTTTTAAATGATTTTTTTAAGATACACAAAGATAAACAATTTTTTTTTATGTATTTGAACATTTCTGGCAAATCAAGCAATTTATCTTGAATTTAAAGCTATATGTATATTAACTGTAGCATTTTTATTCAGACAGACACCGAAACATTTTAGAGCTCACATTTATTAGCTCACCAAGGATTCTTTCCAAAGAAGCAACGAAGCTTGGAGGGAATGGTGAATGTTCGGTTTTTAGTTACGGGCGAAGGTCGACAATGCAAAGAAGCAACGAAACTTGGAGCGAATGTATACGGCTATAGCCACGGTCGAAGCTGTCGACTATGCACCTTCGTTGAACTGGATTACCTCACCGTTTCGATGATTGAATTAATTTCTTAGTCCAGTATTACCAACACATCTAGATATTTCGGGATGTCTTTCCTCGGCTTGTTCTCATCGGTGGATTTGATGGTTGCTCAAGTTGTTGCTCGTCAGCATTTTTGCAGCGTAGTTCAGTTAAGTGATTCATTTTGCTTCGTAGAATGTTTGATTACAATTTCTTTGTATATTTTCTGCATTGATTGCATGAGTATAAAAATAGTCCATCGACTAATCTCATAAATATTTGTCGGTTATCTGTGATGTTAGGTTTCTCAGCTTATATACAGGGTGTACCATCGTCACCAGCCCAGGAAAACTACGGGTGCCTGAGTTTAATTTTAAGTCTTTTTTTTTTTTTCTTTTAACTAGCTATAACTGCCACACTGCACCCGATTCTTGATTTTTTTATTTTATTTAAACAATAGCACAGGAAAGATAGATATTTTAAGGAAGGATAAAGGACGGCTGAATTTGTTAAAGCTGAAAGAAGGCTATTAGAAAAGCTTATGTCCAGTAGTAGCCCGTAGCGTTATGGTTAGTGCGTTCGACTGTCACGCTGAAGGTCTGGGTTCGCTTCCCAGCCTCGTCCACCTAAAAACTAAAAAGTTTTTTTTTCAGGGCTACTGCCACTTGCGAGGAATTGACAAATCCTCCAAGAGTATCACTTGTCACGAAGAAGTGCTTCTCGTCTAGCCGTTCGGATTCGGCATAAAACTGTAGGTCCCTTCCATTCCTGTCGACAGGCGCACACAGGAATGGTTGCGAGTTGTTAGTCACTAGGCCCTGGTTCTTCATGAGCCGTTGTGCCACCCGATTTTTTTTTTTTTATGTTCAGTTTCCGGAACGCCGTGCCGCACAGTGTTGCGTTTGCGGAAAAAAATACCAAAAATGAAATTTGTATTTTGGAGTTTTTTCGTTTATATTTGTATAGATATATAACTGTTCTAAGTTTTCCCAAAATTTGGGAAATTTTTGTCAAGGAATATGCGAGATAGAGCGCTCTAAAGTTACCCTTTCATTTAGTTTTGAAATTCATGCGTTTTCTTGCAATAAATGGTTGGCATGAAAAGTTGGGTTTTTTTAACTGTTTCCATAAAATTAATTTCTTTAATAAATAATGTAAAAATTAAGCCTCCAAAATAAAAAAAAAATTAAAAAAAAATATATTTTTTTTTTTTTTTGGGTTAGGCCTGAGTGCACTAGAATTAATATTTTAATGTTTTTCCCTTGAGCTACAGTTTTAGCTCCATTAAGCCACGCCTTGTGGTTACCATTTTGAGAAAGCTACAGTATTCAGCTTACTATTTTTGAAAGAAGTTTATCCGTCCTGATGCGATCTTGAACGTAATGCACAAATTTGTTTCACTGAATCAGATTAAAAAAACCATGGTTTTGACTTTGGTAATGTTACAAAACTTATAATTTCTTGCGTAATAATAATTGGACCAAGACCAACCAGGATTTTATTTTTAGTAGAAATATAAACTTTTCTTTAAAATATAAAATAAAATTAATTACTAGACGGAGCTCTGAGATATTCAATTTTTAGCTCAATCTCTTTTTCTTGCCTCAATGTTTTTCCAATTTCCAACTTATTTTTCTTAGAAATATGTCGCAATAATATATTGTTTTATGGTGTTATTTAGTAAAATATATTAGTACCTACAAAATTGCATACCTAAGTATTTTAATCCAACTGTTTTTATCAGGAGAACAGGTAGGAACAGGTAATAATAAAAATGGACACTTTTTACCTGTACACCAGTTTTTTTCTAAAACATGTTTAATTTTTTCTCTAAATTAAAACAAACAATATTTAAGTTGTTGGTATTAGATTTATTGCTTTTAAAAAGGTCTTAAAAAAAGGTCGTAAAAAAATTATTAACTAATATTGTATATAAACACAATAACGACCTGAGCCAAAGAAAAACATCTTCCTTTAAGTGAAGAAGCTATTGAATAAATTAAATAATTTGTTATGTATTTTTACTTATTTATTTCCTACATTTGATATATATAAGCTAGTACATATTATAATGAATGTATTTAATTATTTAGCTTAAAGAAAAAACAAAGTAAAAAAAAATATTTTTTTGTTTTTATATAAAAGTCATTAAACCCTACAATTCTGAAAAATGTCAATAACTTTTTTTGCTTTGAAGTTTTTTGAATCAAATTTTGTCGAAATGTGTGGTAGCCCAATCTTTACATAAATGAGCAAAATTTCGGTGCTCTCCGCTTCATAATTCAAACCATATTTTAGTTTTCCGAACTTAAACCAATATCTATGTACCTTTGTTAATAGATTTTGTGTAAAATAATTGAATGTCATCGAACTTGATGACAATCAATAATATAAGATAGGTCTACACTTTTTTAAGAAGAAAGTAAAACTATGAAATACATTGTATAAGGGGGGTCATACCCCCTTTTACCCCCCCTTGGCTACATAAAAATAAATAAATAAATCGGCCTAGTGACTAACAACTCGCAACCATTCCTGTGTGCGCCTTTTGACTTAACCTTATGCAAATACACATTGGATAATCGACAGTGCACAAAATTTACCACGCCCATTTTGTGGGCGTTTTTTGGCTTTTTTATATGGAGCCTTGGTTGGATGAAATCAGAACCATCTTTTCTATTGTGCTTACACAAGCGAGCCAGTTAGACTAATTGTAAGACAATGAAAAATTATAACAGTTGCATACCTATATCGTAATTTTTTGCTACTGAATTTTTACGATATGACACAGTAAATTTTAATAACGAAATAATACTGCTTATCACATTACAGAGTCATATGCCCTTGAATAAAAGTTAAGATGTGACATTGCAAACTTTTTAAATAGTTCTTATTTCATAAAAGCTTTGATATTGTTTTAATGTTAAATCGTAAACAATATTCTTAACAACTAAATAATTTAAAATGTAATATTTTGTTTTTGACAAATATGCAAGTCTAGGTTGCTTTGACGAAATCGTACCTATTACATACATACATGGAAACTAGGGCAAGTTTTTGAAAAAAAAAAAAAAACAAAAATATTCGGACTAGAGTAGGTACCTACTCTAGAGATAATAATTTTACACAATATTACGATGATGGAGAGGTGAAAAAATGGGTGCCGCAGTTCTGTCTGTTTGTTTGCCAGACTGTCTGTCTGTAGCTTACCCAGTCTTAACCACTGATGTGATTTTCTTCAAACTATGAAATTAAAGTTCCCATCAAAGGTCTCCCTGGAGAGGAAATTGAATTTTTTTAACTCCAAGTTATTTATCTTATAAATGGCTCTAACGATTTTATTACAAAAAAGAAGAACCTAAACAAGAACCTAAATGAAATCTTAAACTACAGAAATGGCATGGAAACAAGAAAGAGAAGATCCCCATTTGACAATAAAGGCACAGTCGCTAACAGGCTGTTCGGAGTCCTTGGCCAAGAATACGCACAATATATAGAAGATAATATCCAAATGGCCCAAAATAATGAAAGACATCTTCTTGAGTTAAGTAAAAATCAAACATCAATAATTGAATCGATAACAAATATTCTCAACAAATCAATGTCTTCAATAAAGAAACAATTTAGTGAAGTTAAACAGCAGCTGACCATCACTTATGTATGACTCCATGGACAACCTCAATAAAACTGTACAGAGAACAGAAATCCTCGACTATATTACAATCTATGTAACTCAAATAATGGACAGTTTTCAACGGACTCAAATAACAAGCTATTGCCGATACCCATCAAGGAAGAATAAACGCTTTACTTCTTTCACCCAGACAACTTTTGACCAAACTGGATAAAATCCGTAAGATGATACCAAGCTCATTAACACTACCTGGATATGACGAACACAATCTTCCAAAACTATACGAGTTTCTTCGCGTCAAGGCACGAGTAACATCATTAGCAATCGTATTCCTTGTAAAATTGCCTTTATTAAATAGGCAGATGTTCCAGATGTTCAAACTAATACCATTACCAGTTCAGCATAACACATCCTTCGTATTCATACAACCATCAACAACATTCTTAGCAGTAACTCCATTCAGGGATCAGCATTTCGCCCTTTCACAAGCTGAATATCAGAGCTGTATACACGTTGATGACAAAAAATATGTGTGTAAACAGCAACATCCTATCTTCAATACACTTTCAATCGAAAACCAATGCGAAATTCATATGCTTAATCAAAATAAGCAACTTTCATCATATTGCGAACTAAAGTCAACAACCACTGACAAGATGTGGATCCAACTTCAAAATCCTAATCACTAATTTTTGCCTTTCATCACGAAGAAATATTGTCTGTAGTATGTGGATCGGATATTTTAACTACAAAACTACAATGCGTAGGACTTATGAAATTGGCAACCAACTGTGTTATTAAGCAACCAACCATGACCATTAATGCTCACAATTTCTACGCATCAAAGTTAACAGTGCCAGTCTAACCTACACTTAACTTAAGTCTATTCTTCGATAAATTTCGTATTAAACCACTCCAAGACGAAACTCATAACAAGAAGGAAATCATCATTCGAGGGGAAGATGACTTAACACAACTGAGGAAGCAGATCTCATATCAAAAAAAACACAACAGGCATTACCAAACAAAATCTCTCATCACGATATCCATCAATATTCTATTGGGTATCTGTCACTTTTCGTTGGTCTCATCGTAGTCATTCTATTTTTCTCAACCGAAAGAAGATGAAAACAATTCAATCTCCAAACGATATAGGATTTGAGCTCAAAGATCTCAACGCCGGGGAGAATGCTTAAGCCAACAACTTATTATTACTATGTACCTGCATTCCTGCATATAAAAACACCCTATCCAAATCAAGAACACCCTATTCCCTAAACAAAGTTCACATTCCATACTTAATTATGGTTCCCACCAAAACTGCAAGATCTGCACTTTTTACAGGTGCTCTCCTATCCCTATTACATTTATTCTCCCACAAAATAAAATTATTATAGAATCGCATTTATGTAATTTAGTATGAATAGTCAATCAAATTTAGAATAAAATCACTTTTAATCCAGAAGTCAATCTAGTGTTTTACTTGTCATTGCTACCCCCCACCCGAGGTATGGAGCAACAAAGCAATTAAAACCTTCAGTCGATTCCAAAAGAGGTTTCGACGTTAAAAAGGACATTAAAAATATAATAAATGACAGCACTGAATATTTTGTTCGATGAGAGACAAAATGGCGGATAAAACTGAGATATGCCAGGGCAGGGGGCTGGGCTAAGTTTAGTTTCTTCAATTGCTTATAAATGAAAGATAAATAATGATAAATATTTTCCCTGTTAAAGGCTGAAAAAAATCTGCCAGACTTTTGTTTTCGATACCACGATGTATGCACCTATACAAACACTCATACTCATTGTTGGTTATCCATCAACTCGCAATTTTTGGTGTCGGCTCTTAGACTATGCATATATTTACTATTAAACGAGTTAAACAAAATCGGCTATTAAAAACAGGCATACAAAATCTCAGACGTTATTTTTTTTAGATTTAAAAGTCTGGGCAATTAATTCTTGGAAACAAATTATAATGGAGACTTCTTCTCCAAAGTATCTGCTCTGGAAGCATTCAACTTATATCTAATCTGCTTTAGATATAGTGCAAATAAAATACATATTGAACCCGTTTGTGAGAATTCCGAATACTCCTTGTGATTGTGTGCAGTGCTGTCGGAATGGCTACTATTGCAGCTTTTGGCTCTAGCCATTGTCTCAAAAAGTTCTACCCATGTCTCAAAAAGGCTCCCCAAGTCTTCGCATGAAAAATTTAATGAAAAAAGTATTTTGTAGTTTGAAAATATTTTTAAATCCTGATTTCTCACATCCATGCTCCTATTGAAAATTTCACATCTCTGTTAAACTTCAAAATGTCATATTTTTATTTGTGATCATATTTATTTTATGAAATATCTAGAATTTAATACTACGTTTCCACCGGGCACTAAACCGAGATTTAGCAAGATTTACACAATTCTCCCTGAAATCTCGAAGATTAACCATACAAATTTGAATCTCCTCAAATGAAGATTTCAAATAAATCTCAGTCAAATCTTCTTGGAGACATTAGTTTGTCAAATCAAACAAACTTTTTTTTCGGAGAATAATTGTGGAGCCGACTCATTTAAACACCATTTTCTTTTAGGTATTGACTGATAGAAATCTAAACAAAAACTACCTATGTATCTCACTTCCACTTCATATCAAACAAAAAATGAAACACCACTTGAATGTTTTGTCATAATCATCTTCTTGATCTTTTTGGGCAGTGGAAGCACCTAAATCTTTACCTAAATCTAGGTTTTTCTAGGTTTAGTGGTAGGTGGAAACCTAGTATAAGGATCTCCCAAACCAACGTGAAATTGGCACGGAACATTCGCCGAAGACAGTTTTCGTTATTATTTAGCATTCCTTATTTCTCATTTTTGTCATCATTGGTTAATGCTTCGCCCTGCAGAGCGAATGTTCCGCCCGCTTTCGCGTTGGTTTCGGAAAGCCCTTAAACGAGGCTCCAGAACTTCCCAAAATGCTCCCCAAATTTTATGAAAAGTGCTACTCTCGGAATTTGAGAAACGACAGCACTGATTGTGTGTACTACAAAATTTTAATCAATGACAAGAAATATTTGAATCGTCATCGTCTCACAGGTTGGGAAATGGAAAGAATTCAAGCTACTGCATTACGCTAAAGTCTGGTAAACAAAATGCTCCACTAACCTAAAGATTTTTGTTTTATTTTATGTTTGTAGATAAACTATAATTTAGATGAAAACGTCATCATTGATTTTCATTACAAATGTCAAAACACATGCTGTGTATCTAGATCAATTAACTAACACTCTTGTTTAATGTGTTTTTACCCCTTTTCTATATTTTATCTATAAGTTCATAATTTATGACTTAAGGCATATTGTACATAATGTATCTTATAGCAGTCGGCCGACGTTAAACTCTTTGGATACAAAAAAAAAATCAAAACAAAATTATTAATTTCTTACGCAACTTTAGCTACGCATATAGACGCGTATCTTCGTATCTTAGTGCCAGCATGACTTCTTTCGAGAAGTGGCGCTATGCGCTGAAGTAGCAAAAATGTTTACATGAACAAATATCCCCAACGCCCCAGCACCCCAACGCCAAGCCAGCCTTCTACCACTGCAACTCCAATCTGCGACTCGTATGCAACGTTGGTTGCTAAGTAGAGTTTTTTTTATTTTTGTTCGACGGACGTCTGGGACATTAAAGGTGCCTATTTGTTAACTCTCAAAATTGGGTGATTAATTATTGATTGTATTTTTATATAATGTCAATCGAAATTTATAGCACAGCGAACAAGATAGTAATGTCTAAACCTGGAACGTGTTTAACTGATTTAAGATTATAGGAAGGCATGAGGCACGCTTTGAATTCTTATGTGTGGAGAGTGGAGCATTTTTATTTTGATCATCAATTTTCTTTTTCGAATTCTTTTCTTGTTTAGAAAGGTACCCAGGGCCGTATCAGCCTTATGAATGAAGTGGGGCTAATTAGATACAGGAACCCATCTCCTCTAAAGTAATAATTTAAAAAATCGAAGTATAATTTAAAACCGAAATTTTAAACGTAAAATTTTAAATCAGTTCTTTCAAAGAATAACTATATTTAGCTTAAATCGCATCGGGTAGAAAATAAACCCAGATTTTAACAAAATTTGGCACACGTGTGTACCTTAGTTATTATACAAGTGTTTGTTAATAATTGAGCAGAGCTTTCGGAAGGACAAGAAGGAGGACCAAAAGGGCACAGCTATTTATGTACGAAAGAACCTATCGCCCGACACCAACGAAGCCACCATTTTTGGTTTGAAGACTAGGAAAGGCCCCGCCGCCGCCGCCGTCACCATACAAATAGGAAGAGGTGAGACCCTCACCATCATTGGCGTGTATTTCAAATGCCATTCTAGCATGAGAAATATACAAGGCGACCTACACGTCTTCGACAGCGTACTTCAAAGTTGCACATATGGATTATTGGGGGAGACTTCAATGCAAGGCATCACCTTTGGCTGGATACCACAGTTTCACCCGAGGGAAAAGCGATTGCAGACTGGTTACACGCTAATCAGTTGGACCGAACACCATCTATATTAGATTTTTTTTATTTCAACTTCTAATTTTGTTTATTTAGGTACTTCCAGAAATATGCAACTACACCTGCAAACTTGTGACCAGCGACTCGGATCATGAAGCTGTTCAGCTCAAGCATCAAGCTCCACCAGCCCATCTGCCTAGGAACAGAGCCAACGGAGCCAACAGAGAACTTCATTAATTATAGACGACTGGATGCTGAACGACTCCAACGGGACATTGAAGAAAATATTACGCTCCCCCCTTAAAACCGGAACCAGCTGGACAGTAAAATAGACGCTGCTATAGATGGTCTGGAGCAAGCTGTCTGTGATACATTGAAATTGGAAGTCCAAACGTGGCGTAGGATGTCAAGAGATAGGTACCAACATCTTCCCGTGTACATACAGAACCTGAACGCACACAGACAGCGGCTGAGGAAACGACTCCAAAGGATTCATCAGAGAGAGCTACACACCACCTACAGCAACTACCGAACGGTTTGGAGCGAGTTGCAATGTGCCAACGTCATGTTACGAAACTCTGTGCAGCATCATAACAACATCCAGTTCTTGAAGAGGCTACAAGCGATCAAGCAAGGACCAGAAGCATTCAAGAACATTAATAAAATCGTTGAAAAATAGGCCCCAATTCCGGAAAATCCTAATTCACAACAATATGCAAGTACCATCAACACAGGACAAAGTGGAAATGTTCGCCAAATACTTCGAGGGAAACTTCACACCAAACCCACCTGATGATCCAGCGTTTCTAAACGAAGTCGAGTCATCCATTCAGCAAACCCTGCAGCCAAATCCGGAAAGAGTCGTTTTAAGTGACACCAACCCAGCAAGCGGCCCAACCGATTGTACACATCTCTGCAATCTGGAGGAGGTAGCAGATATAATTGGAAACTCAAAGCCAACAAATTCAGCCGAACCAGACGGAGTCTCAAACTACACCCTGAAAAGGCTGCCACATACAGTGATGATTCTTTTAACGACCATCATGAATAACTGCATCAATAACTGCTACTTCCCCCATAAGGTGGAAAACAGCTAAGATCGTAGCCATCCCCAAGAAAGGTACTAACAATTTTGTGTCCAATTACAGGCCAATTTCGCTTCTGAACAACATAAGTAAAATACTGGAAGAAGTAATACTTCGGAGACTAAAGAGGTCTTACAGACATGCAGTTTGGCTTAAGGGAGAAGCTCTCCACCTTACATCTGCTCCTGAAGTTCCAGCATGACATCACCATTGCACTCAACAACCATCGTGTCACCGTTGGATGCTTTCTGGATGTCGATAAAGCATTCGACAGCGTATGTATTGAAGCCCTTATACATAAGCTTCGCGTATTACATTTACCCTCGTCACTAATACAAATTCTTTTTTCTTTTCTTTCTTCCAGATAATTCAACGTACAAATGGACAACTGCAAATCACAAGTGAAGAACATCAAAGCCGGAGTTGCCCAAGGCTCGAAGATAGGCCCCTTCCTCTACAGCCTGATGACATCTGACCAGCCTGTGCCATCTGGATGCGAAAATCTCCTGAATGCTGTTGACTCCCTTCCGTATGCCGCCTCAATGTCTCCACTGGTAGCTAATGGAAAACACGTCCTTTGTGTTTAAGATATTCAGAACGAATGAATACAAATCTTTATTATTCGATATAAATAAAATATTAATTTAAGTTACAAAGAACAGTACATATATTTAATTTTCAATTTCAACAGTAGCTTTACGCAAAGTTCAGCACCACGTCAACAGACTCTTCGCCTTCTACAGGAAATGGGGCATCCGGATAAACAACTCCAAATCTGAGCTTGTGTATTTCAGGAGACCCAGTAGAGGTAGTTGCAGCGTAGCCAAGTGCAGAAGTCTGATTGTGAAAATTCTGGACGGATCTACAATAGCAGCCAAAAAGAACGTGAAGTACCTAGGCATCCACTTAAATGAGTTGTTAAGGTTCAACCCGCACTCACGAAAAGTGCTCAAAAAAGCCAACTGGGCCTTCCACCGACTCTACCCATTGATGAGACGCAGAAATGGACTAAGCCAGAAGACGAAGATACTTTTGTACAAGCAGCCCCTGCGGCCTGTAATCAGCTATTTCTTCCCAGTCTTGTTCTCCATCTCGAAGACGGCCATGAAGGAACTTCAAATGTTCGAAAGAAAGTTACTAAGGACTTGTACCGGACTACATTTTGAACGGCAGCGAATGAGATATCCCAGAAACGAGCGTATTTACACAGAGGCAAACATTATCCCCTGGACAGGTACCTACTGCTTCAAGCAAAGAAGCTTGTAGGACTCACCAACAGTCACCCAAATCAACTGATGAGAAGAATGGCCACTCAGCAGTGACACCCCGAGCTGAGAAACTTCAGTACGATGGAAATCCTGGTTGACAACATCATCACGGACAACGAGCCAGCAGTTTCTTTTTGAGTTTTGAGCAGAGCATGGAGTAAGAGAGATCGGAGTTAGCTCTGATCAGAGTATGATCATTTGCTCTCCGAACAAATTTTTAAACACATCTTGCGCACTGAACTTTCATACGATGCTGACTTTTGCTTTTCATCTGAGCCACCTGACCAATCAAAAAACTCGAAAAATTCGAAATTGTGAAGTGAAATTCGGTGTGTTGAAATGCTTTGAGAAAAAAGAAAGAGAGTGAAGTTGGCTGCGCTCACTTTCTTGCTCCATTCTCTTGTTCTTTTTATTCCGAACAAATGGAGTGTGCTCCGAGCTAGCTCTGATTGAGAAAAGAAAAACAAGTTGAGCATTCTGACTGTTCTGAGCTAAAATAGGAACGCACATAAAAATTCAATAGATGAATATTACTGCAAGGACTCCGACGATTTTTGTTCAATTTTTGGCAATACGGCAAAACTTCATCCCGACAAACGGTCGCCAGAATAATTTTACTAACAAAGGGGTGGCGTATAGGAATATTGATATCTTGATAGACAGCCAGGTGGCGATAAAAGCTATTTCCTTAATCATCACAAAGTCCAAACTGGTGGATAGTTGCCATAACGAGCTTAGAATACTCAGTTACCCTTCGATGGGTCCCAGGACACAGTGAGGTTTACGGAAACGAAATAGCGGATGAACTGGCCAAAATAGGGTCTTCTCTAGACCCGAGCCAAACCGACAACTCGGTTTTTATGCCACTGGATCAAGAAAAGAGTAGAATTCACCAGAAGTTTCTTGTGGCCGCAGAGGTCACATGGTCATCAATCGGGTTCCAAGAAATCTATGCCACAATTCGATGGGTACCCACATGAGCAGAATGGGCATTAGCACATCTGACTTAAGCAGAGGGTGTCAGGATGAAAAGCCGGAAAAGGGCTCTTATCACTTCTTTGTGAATGCACCAGCTTCGCCAGAACCAGAAAAGAAGCCCTCGGAGAATATTTTTTTGATGAACTGGGCGACATCTCAATCTTGCCACTGAAAAATATCCTAAAATTCAATCAGAATTCAGTATAGTTCAGGGAGGCCTCACATACATAAAATTCCCTTATTCTTCTCCCCACCCCTCCTCATACCTTCCTTTCCTTTTGTATAGGGAACGCAAAGGATTCATTGAGATCTGAATGAGATGGTGTGGCTTGCCGCATCATAACCCCACCTTACCTAAAGGGTCGCGTGCTCAAAAAGTTTGAAAAACACTTATATAGTGTATAAATAATATTGTCCTTTTTTATAAAGAAAACAAACAGAAAGAAGAAATAAAATTGGTAATTATTCCGCTTAAATTGTTCATGTTTATATATTATTAAAATATTGCACTTATTTAACACAGTTTAACTTATAATTTATTAATACAAATTATGCAATTTCATTATGAGTATGTGTCTTAAACTATGATCTGTATAAACTACTGAAACTATAACCACCCTTACCGTGATTTATTGTCATAATATTTTTCTGTAATGGCGATGGCGAGTGGTAATCCTTAAGCCCTGAACTTTTAAATTTACTTACAACATCAACTTTTGAAGGAGCTTCTTGGGCAGCAAAATGGTGATATTTGTTTCCATAACTTCCTAATGAAGGTTCATGTGATGATGAACTTGGTGTTTTATGTGATTCATAAGACGCCTTTGTTGGGGGCTCAAAAGACTGGATATAAGATGATGGTGCTGGTATTTTTGAAGAATCATATGAATGACTATGTGAGGTTACTGTAGGTTTTGAATTTTCATAGAAATGACTATATGACGAAGGAGAACCTTTAGAAGTCTTTGAATCCTCAAATGAATGGCTGTACGATGGTGCAGGTGTCTTAGAACCTTCAAACGAATGGCTATACGAAGAAGCAGGAGGAGTTTTTGAAGCGGCTTCATATGACTTAGCTGGAGCTTTGGTTACTTCATTTTCTTCCGAATGTTCATACCCCGAATACTGTGGTGGTGATTCTTCGTGTTCTCCGGTCTCTTCATTGCCACTATATGGAACTATTTGAGTTCCTTCGAAACTGTGATAGCCCTTAAAGTCTGAAGACTTTGCGGGTTCATCGAATTGATAGTTGTTGTGGTGATTTTCAAAGTGGTGTTGCGTGTGGTGATGGTGATGGTTGTTGTTGCCAAGTCCAATATCAGATGACACACCTCCACTGTAGTGATGGGCTTCAACATCTTGAGGGAATTTCAATGATTCAAAAGTTCCACTGTACCTATCGAAATGACTGCTATCTTCATCATCGCTCTGCTCTCCGAAAGATTCACTGAAGTTATGTGATTCGCCTTCATCAAATTCGCTTCCGTGTTCCGGGGGAAGTTGTGACGACTCACCAAAGTCATGATGTTCACCCAGTATCTTTCCAGCACTCAGATGGCCCGCATATTCTCCAAGATATCCATTGTACGTGCTATCGAAACCAGATTTCTTGCCAAATCCATCTTTGCTTCCTGGTGAACACTCTGCTTCTGTCAGTGAAGATATTATCCAAAGGATGATGGCAGCGTGGTATACAATAATGTTTCTCATTTTGTTTTCTTATTGATGTGGGGAAGTTTTGTCGGGAAATAACGTTGATGCACTAAAATGCAGCTTTCTTCGTTATAAGCTTATATATCAACAAAATAGACAACGGTCTTTGTTTTAGCTCGTGCCCCTCTTAAAGAATAGCACTGGTACAATGGTGATGGATTTTTTTGTTGGCCGTATATATCATGCGTATTCTCTTATGTCGATTGTTCGTATAGTAAATTGTTAACTTAGCCTCAGCGTCCGTCGCGTCGTCTTGATCGTCGCTGTCATCAGGTTATAGTATACGGCTAGGTGGTGGCACCTATTGTGCTTCACTTCCAAACACCATTCCACTCCAATACTTTAAATCATAGAAATGATCCACATTATTCAGTGGCTAAAACTTTCATTACCGATGCATCCAGCCTACAACAGTGAGGCCACAAATCTCAGAAGGCAAACATTATGATGATTGATTGATCGCATTATAGTTATGAACTACTATGTATCTACTTTATGCCAATTAGTAGAAAAATGAACAAAAATAATATGCATATATGGTATCGGTTTATATAAAAACCTCCACTTAACATTTAATCATAATTTAATCAAAATCGAAAAAAACGACAATTTGCTAAAAAAAAATCCCTAGCTTGATTTCTGTTATTCGACTTTTTTGGAATAACCTGGTACACAGTACTATTAACACTGTTCTTGTGATAACAAGTAAAATTTCAATCAAAATCGTTAAAGCCGTTTTCGAAAAAAAAAACTTGATAAACCGGAAATACTTGCTCCACGGTCTAGATGACCTTAAACAAAAATTTGAAAGTATTCTTTAGGAGGCAATCATATTAAATGCTTCATACAAAATTTGAAGCAAATCCGTCCAACCGCTTAGGATCTAGCTTTATGTTCATTAGGACTCACCGACACGCACAGGCAAACAGACCGACGCACGGCGGCGTCGACGGCGAAGGCAGTCTTGTCGAAAATCACTTTTTTTACTTCATCATCGTAATCTAAGTTTTGATTAAAACCACGAACATTTTTTCTAGACAAGATGATGACACTTTTTTACGTATAAGGGATCAGTTGCAAGAAATTACAACTTTCAAAATGTTCAACTTCGAATCTATAGGATTTTGTAATAAGACATAATAAAGGGTTTTCCAATAAGAGGTGTTATTTTGAATAGCCCGCTATGTTGTTAGTTGTTGTCACTTTTGAAGCTGTAAATCTGTTGACATTTGACAAGTAGAAACTACGCCATTAATAAAAATGGAACGATACACGCTTCAACAACCCATTGAAATTATTTAAATTCACTATAAAAATGGTGAAAATTTGGCAGAGACGGTTCGTCAAACTAATACATTTTTTGGTCGTCGTGAAGCACCTTGTCGACCGCAATTCAAAAATTGGTAGACAAATTTGAGCTGTTGGGACAAGTTAGCGATGTGAAGAATAAAACTCGTGCACGTCACTCAAGAACAACTGAGAATATTGCTGCTGTAGCCCAAAGTATTGAAGAACAACCCAGGTTTGTCCATACCTCGTCGTTCTTTGGAATTGGGCATTCCACAAACGTCATTACACACTATTTTGCATTAAGGCTTGGGTCTTAAGGCTTATAAAGTTTGGTTTACACAAGAACTTAAGCCGGCCGATCATCAACAACGTCGTGTCTTTGCTGATTGGGTCTTTGAAATGCATGAAAATGATCCGGAATTTCATCGAAAATTCATCTTGACTGATGAGGCCCATTTCCACCTCGGTGGCTACGTCAACAAGCAAAATTGTCGCATCTGTGGCTCACAAAATCAAAGATTTATTGTTCAAAAGCATCTCCATCCTCAACGAGTAACTGTTTGGTGCAGTTTATGGTCCGGCGGGGTCATTGGACCTTCCTTTTTCGAAAATGAGGCTAGAGCAATAGCTACGGTGAATGGATTGCGCGGTGTATGTATTGGTGGAATTGGATGGTATTGATCTGGACAACGCTTACTTTCAACAAGACGGTGCTACGTGCCACACAAGTAACGAAACCATCGATCTTTTACGGGAAAAGTTTCCAGACCGTGTTATCTCTCAAAGAGGTGATCACAATTGGCCACCGAGATCTTGTGATTTAATACCTTGCGACTTCTTCCTTTGGGACCACGTGAAACATAAGGTCTACGCCAACAGCCCAGCGACGATTCAAGACCTCAAAGATGTAATTCGTCAAGCTATTGAGGGCATACAGCAGCCACTTTGCGACTTGGTGATAGAAAATTTCATCAAAAAGATATTGTTGTGCAATCGTAGCCATGGTGGCCATTTTGCTGATATTGTTTTCCATTTTTAATAGCATACTTTCCTCTTTACATTGAAATTAACATCCGATCATTTATCTCAAAGAATGCTATTTTGCTTTGAATATCAAAATAACACCTCTTATTGGTGTCTTTAAAACAGTTGTTTTTAAGTAAAACCTAATAAAAAGGGCACATAATGTACTTTGCATACAGATGTTTTCGAAAACATTAACCGGTTAGGAGTTATACGTGAAAAACAAGCATTTTCGACATTTTAAGATTTTTGAAATGCCGATATATTCTTGCGGATGGCAAGATCTACAAGATTTGTATCAAATTATTTTCGATAGCATTAACCGTTTCGGAGTTATATGCAAAAAACTGATATTTCTGACATTCAAATTTGAATCACTATTGCCCCACACACGATATGGTAATCGCTAAAGTAATTTAAAATAAATTTAAATAAATTGGGTGGCGCGACGGCTCGTGAAGAATCAAGGCCTAATGACTAACAACTCGCAAACATTCCTGTGTGCGCGTATCGACTAAAATGGAAGGGACCTACAACTTTATGCCGAACCCGAACGGCTGGACGAGAAGCTCTTTTTCATGACAAGTGATACTCTTGGAGGATTTTTGTGTACATTTTTCCTAGACTATTTAGCTCATCTAGAACATGTCTTCAACGATTTTGGTTTTATCAAGTTTTCTCGAAAACGGCTCAAACGATTTTGATTAAACTTTGAACATGTAATACAAAGACCAGTTTGAATATAATTCTAAATACTTTTGGCCAATAAATGCAAATAATGAGAACAAAGTTTAAAAGTTCCTAGAGCATATTATATTTATTTTATTTAAATTGAGTTTTTATAAAATTTTCCTGTAGGTTTGTATACAAACGAAATTAAATAATTCCTTTTGATATTTAATTTTCTACAAAAAGTCTTTAAAGCTAAATTCTCAAAGTTGGCATTTGTTTACGAGTTGTGATCATTCTCACAGAAATGCATAGGTTAGTAATAAAAATTGTATATGTTTCAAGAAAACAATATCTACTTAAAAGAGAAACATTACTGCGAGGCCCCACTGTTGAAAACCGAAGTGACTTTTATTTTCTATATGAGGCCGTCATCGTCAACATCATCAAGCAGTTCTACGGTAGTTAAAGAAAATGCTCCACATGTAGTACAAAAAAAAGCAAAAACAACAAAAACAAAACTGCGATGCTTCGTCTTTCTTTTGCAGCTTATTTTCTCTATTTACTTACCTAATGGCTATTGCAAGTAAAGTGTGGATATACACGCGGAAGATAGGCTCATTAGACAAAGTAAAGACTGGATTTTATTAAGAAGGCTATAGCTAGCGCGTACTTCTTCAGTCTTCACCCAATCGCAACTTATAGGAGTGTCATCTCTGTTCAATTGAACCGGCAGCGACTTCATGTCTGTGTGTAGCCACTGAGCAAAGTGATCAGTGATCACATCAATTCAACAGCTCTCTTCTATCTTAATTCAAAGAAAATCTGATTTTTAAAGAAAACTCTTACCATGAAAAACAAATGTATGTCTTTGGATCGCTGGTTACGGCTGTTGCTGCTGCCGCAAATAGAAGCACGCACAAAACATGATAGCTCGCCAGTGCCACCACAAAGGCACAAACATAAGGCGGCTTACTGTCGGAACTTGCACCGCACTGAATCGATCAGTATGTCGGCCTTTATAATGTATGTACGTGCGGTGTTAATCGAACAACCTTTTGTTTTGATGATTAAAATGATATATCGTTATGGTTACCACTTTGCTGAACAGTAAGATAAAATAAACTGGAATCATTGATTTTCACATGAAGTTTCTACGAAATTAATGTTTTTAGTGGGAAAATTGTTAGAACCAAAGCTGTAAGCAATGGAATGATCTTTTATTTCTTTGTCACACTATTTCTTATGCTTTGTAGTATTAAGTGGTATTCTGATTTTCCATGGACTTTCCATAAAATTTTCCGATGGTAAAAATATTCTTGTGCATCACGGAATTTCCCACATTTAGTTAATGAACATATTTGTAGGTGATACAATATCGCAGTTCAACAAATTAAAAAACTGACATCACTTATTTTGGCGAACACTCTGTGGCGGAAACAAATACATTTTATACCTTAATTAGATGCACAAATACAAAATTAGTAGCTCACATAGTTTTTAAATTTATTGAAGTTTTTGCTCTAAAATAGGTCTAAAGTAAGGCTCGTTCCACACATATTCGGTTTATTCGGTTTGGTCTGTATTCCGTTCGGTTTCCGTCTAGACCCCTTCACACACAGACGGAAAATAGGAAACATTTTGATAAATTTTTTTGTTTCCAAAAAATTGTTATTTTTGGTACCTCTTCTAGAAACATTCTGTTAGTTTTTGATTTTTTCGAAAATTGTTCTGTATTCTGTTCATATTTTTCATTTTTGTATGATGAAGCTTCTATAAAGTTTTAATATTTTTGAAAAACAAAATTTTGAAAAACATTTTTTCTTTTTTTTTTTGAAAACTAAGTATTTTGAAAACGAATTATTTATTTTTTTTTTTTTTTTAAGTTGGTTTTAAGTAGTTTTTTATTATCTTCTAGAGTATTTAATAATAATAGCGGTACTTTCCATGCAAATGTTGAGAAACCATACGAACAAAATTGTCCAAAAGGCCCATTACCTTCTATAGTTGTTAACTACGAGGAAAAGTTCATGCGATCCAGTCGTGCATTTTTTTAAACTAAAAAAATCAATTGAAAATTACCCATAAGAACTGAAAAAATAAATGCACAGCAAATTAGAATTTAAAAAGCTTTGATTTTGGATATCAAAAGAATATTATTATTATAGAATTTTCGTCCTCTAATTTCAGACTTTTTTAAGAGAAACTTTAATAACTTAAAAACTATGCCAGCTACAAATTTTTAGTTTGCGCAGAAAACTAGCACTTAATTATCTACAAATTAAGATTGATTTGATATATTTGATTCCACCACAAATTATCTGCCAAAAAAAAAGGATGTTACAAACTGTCGCGAGATCCCGCAGTGCGTAAAAACATTCGCGCTTGTTTAAATGGACAAAAATCGAAACATATATGCAAACACAAAATTCATTATTAATCATATACTTAAGACTTACAGCTAGGTTCCAGAAATCACGTGAAATGAAAATGAAATCGAAATTGAAAATCGAGTGAATTTATTGGGAACGTATCAGAATCCCGCTTTTTAAAATCCCGTTTTTCAAAAATCCCGTCAAAAAAGTTTTAAAATACCGTCTTCTAAAATCACGTTTTTTTAAAATACTGTTTTTTAAAATCCCGTGTATTTAAAATCCCGTTCTATTATAATCCCGCTTTTTAAAATCCCGCTAAGCCCGTTTTTTTAGAATACATGATTTAAACTTATTGATTTCATGTTGGTTATTTTCAAATGTTATTCAAGATCTTAGAAACTGCAACGAGTTCCCTCTAAAGATTCGAAAGGTGAAAAGTTTGGCTTTTGCCCCACCTGAAGAAGTCTCTTCCTATTGTGACTCGTTGCAAAATAGTTTGAATGATGACGAAGAAGCACTAAGTTTTGCACAGTGGGTCAAAATAGACTATATTCGCAATGGAATTAGATATTAGACGAATGCAATACCCTCCTAACTTTTGGTCTGTGTACGGTAGTGCCGAAAAACAGTTTCCGCGAACCCAAAATTATGACGACGATGGGGCATGGCATCGCAGACTTATGCTAGATTTCCACTTGTCATTGAAATACACAGAGTTTGACAAGACAGGGTGGGTTAAACATTCTCTTTACTACTACTTTCTTTGCATTTCTTGTTGTTACTAGCCACCCTGTCTTGTCAAAGTTTGTCAATTTGGATCTTTCAATTGACAAGTGGAAACCTATCATTAAAGTTTTAGTTGGACGAAAAAGCACTGGGTTGTACAAAATGATTGCCGATCGAGCCAAAAACAGGATTTTTGCGTCGTATCACCCACAACATTGAATTGAACTAACATGATGCTAATGAAAAATATAATATATCCTTAATTATTTACAATTTCATATTGTGTTTATGTAAGAATTGTATATTTTATTTTGTTATATAGTAATCCTTAATTGTTTAGAATTTCCTTTTTTTTTATTTTGTTGTTAAAATAAAATAAAATTTAGCTAACTACAAAATCTCTCTTTGTTTCACTTATTTTAAAGTATTTATTTTCGATGTTGCACATTTCGATCGATTTCATAATTTCGAAAGCTTTTCGAAATCACTATAAGTGAAATCAAAAACAGCTTACATCTGTCATGCTACTTTATATTCGTTCTTCAATTTTCATTTTTTTTTTATAAAATTAAAAAAAAACTAGTGATGTTTTCATTGCTGCGGTCTTGGAATTTGAGAAAAAAAGATTTGCAATAGAGAAAATTAAAAGACATACTACGTTGAGAGACGTTTAATCCTTATGAATTGCTGATGCAGCGTGATTACCTAATGGACATTTTCAACAAAAGTTTTTTATTAAAATTTATTATTTAATTCAGGCTTGTATAATATTCCCGCTTAAGTAAACCTTTAAAAGGTTGTTGGAAACTGTTGCGCCGTATCTAGCAAAGGGTGAGTTCAAAAGTGCAGGAATGCTGCATAGCTGCAAAATACAATTGTAAAAAAATGGTAGCATTTATGCAAGTTTTTAGTAAATTTTGATGTCTTTGTTGAAAGGAAACATTATTTCTTCTAAGACAGTAGAAATATTTTCTAACGGACAGTATTTGTCTGCAGAAATGGAAAGTCAATTTTGCAGTTTTACTGAATTCCTGCATTTTTGAACTCGGGAAAAATCTTCCATTCCCTGCACATTGCAGATGGCTGCTGTTTTGAATTTTGTCTGCAAAAGGGAATTTCCACAATTGGCTAGGAAAGATGCTGATGTAGCTACGGGCGGTCAAAAATGTGTCGAAAATCTTATCACGAGCCTTAAAAGTGTTAGAACTATAGAAGATTAAACTCTCAGGCAGGTGCCGAACGAAACGAAATTTCATGGATAAATTTAGTGTTCCTGGCGTCATAGGATGTGTCGACGGTACACACAATAAAATGTCGCAACCACATCAAGATCCTACCCTATTTTTCTTACAGAAATGGATACTTTTCAGTCAATGCACTAAATAATTATGTTTGCAATATTTTATTTATTAATTGCTTTTTTAAAATAAACACACAAAAACTCAGACTTCGATTGTTTTTGATTAATTCAAAATCCTGAAATATAGCGTGCTGTACAGTAATTTTATGCTCCCATGTTGAAATAAGTTATTTTACTTGAATAATATTTATAAAATATGAAAAATCATTCATATTTTAGAACGTAACAGCTTGTTTTCCCAGTTTCACTTGAGAATATCTGGTCGAATTGAAATCACGTGAAAATCGATAAAATCGAAATGTGGAACACGGAAATTCGATCAGTTTTAACTTTGAAAAAAATGAAATTGAAATCGATAAAAGTGAAATGTGGAACACCAATTTCATTTCAATGGAAAGTGATTTCTGGAACCTAGCTATTACAGCCACTTTCACCCTTACCATTTAATAAGTTAAGCGTTAGTCCCCATGTTTGGACACTTAAGGATCATTAATTATTAAGACTGCGAAAATGGCCATAAAGTAACAATATAGAATTCTGCGTCCCCAAATATAGCGTTCTGCGCAGTAATTCCCCATGTTTGGACACTTAAGTACCATTAATTATTAAGACTGCGAAAATGGCCATAAAGTAACAATATTGAATTCTGCGTCCCCAAATAATTAAGTGTACCAAATTTCCGACCACTACTGTGAGGCAGAACGATATAAACTTTATTTCCGTTATTCGAATTGTTTCCAAAATCTGGTTAACAGTATTATTTAATCTGTTCCAGAGATTAGATGTTAGTTAATCAAAATCGGTAAAAATGTTTTCGAGAAAACAATGTATATAATACTCAAAATCGTAGTATGAGAGGTAGTTGTTCTAAGTGAGCAAAAACAAAAGCAAATACCAAATTTGATGGAAATCCCTCGGACCGTTTGGGCTTTAGCTCGATGAACAGCAGGATGCACAGACAAACAGACCGACACGAGACGGACGTCTCTTGATCTTAGCTTTGATCAAAGTTGTTTTTATTACATTGCTTCACTTGGTTTCTTCAAGCATTTTTTCAGTCAAAATATGTCAATATTGTTAATCCTATAGTGGCAACCACGATTACATGGAAATGGTCAGAGTAGTTTGTTTTTGCAATACATAAAGGTGATAATGAGGGGAGTTAGGTAATGAGTAAGCACATTAAAATTATTCGAATTGTTTGTGATGCCTTCATCAATCGAAGAAGAGCTATTGCAGAGCAAGCTCGATTCCATGTTATTTAATATTATTAGCTTTTGTAATGAAGAAAACATAGGAAATGAGGAGTCTTGTTGAAGTAAAATTATATTATATAGCATTTACGAAGATATTTTTTGTGTGGCAAGTATCAATATCAGTAGGTGGAACGGTTCCGGTCTAAGGCTCCAAATATATGAAATACTCTACTAAACTTAAAGCAATACAAGAATGAAGTAATATTCTATGGAATTTTCAAATCCTTCTATACAAACTCCCTTAGAAATTGGCCTTCAAATGCATCGTTCAGGAAATTGAAAAGCCATGTGCCAATCGAAGAAATCAAGTTTCTTAATATGGGGTATTCGTAAAATTAAACTAGTTTATCCATTTGTTTCCGTTTTTCTTCTTGAATTTAGAGCAATTAGTCATGAACTAGAGTCAAGTATAAAAATGAGGATACAAAATGTTTGTCTTTTTCTTGTGTCAGAATTACATCACTTATACTCCATTCAATCAGACAGCGTTGCACACGATGATGTGTTGAAGAGAAAATACAAAATGTTTGGTTATAATTGATGTACTAGTATGTGTCTATCCTGATTTTCTGGAATTTTATCGACGCACGGTGTTAACAGAATCCCATAAAGGAAGTAAATTAATTGTTAAATTTGATTATAATTGCAGGGAAAACTTTTATTTAATTTCTAGTCAGCCACTTAAAGGTGATAATCATAAATAAATTAAGTAGACACTAATTAAGCTCAAACAAGTTGGTATACATTTAAATTTTGGTGGTATCGATTGGATCGAAAAAAATGTATTCTAGTTTTTTGTTTTTGAAAAATTCGTAGTGAAATAGGATTTTTCATAATTTTTTTTTTTGAAAATAATATAACGGATTTCCAAAGTCAGAATCAATAAAAATCAATTGCGTAACACTATAGTAAACATTTTTAGAACGGATCAACTCATTTGTATGATTTTTTGTTGTTGTTTTTTGTTCTTAAAAATTAACATGGTGGAAAAAAGAAAATTAAAGTTCGATATGAAAGGTGGCGATGAAGTCGTTTTTCACAAATTGTCAAATTTTAAATCAATATATTTACAAATTCTATTGATAGTTTCGTGTCAAAAAAGAAAATACATAACGTAACAAAATGAATCTGAAAAAACTCGAAAAATGCACAAATCTGAAGTGAAATTTGATGTGTTGAACCTGTTGAAATATTTTGAAAACAGGAAAAAAGATTGAAGTTGGGATGCGGTCCGGTTGTTGGTCCATTGGCTCGGTCTTTTTATTCCTAGCAAATGGAGGGTGCTCCAAGCTGGCTCGGATTGAAAAAAAAAAAGAAATACAATTTGAGGACTTTGGGTTAAAATAAGAAACAGATCTTTTTTTTGAGAGCTCGGTGCTATGCTCGAAGCTTAAAAACCCCTAATACATCTTATGTTATTTAATTGTCGAAAAAGCAAAACAGTAAATCAATTCACCCTATTGCCTCAAGGAAAAATAAGCAGCGAAATTGTGTCGTAGACGTGTTTTTTTTTCTCTAGTGGTGCACTCGGGCGTATACGCATTTTTTTTATTTTATTGAATTTTTAATAAAATTTAATACATTTTATTCTGTGCACACAAAGTTCGTTTATAACGAGTAAGATAAATATTTTCCCGATAGGTGTCCAGTTCTTTTTATCTTTATATAAAGCAAAATAAAATGCTCGTTGTATTGAGAACGGCCTCGTAAAAAACTTTATACGGAAAGAGCAAATTGTAAAAGTTTTTCAGAAAGTAAAACAAAAAACTATAAAAATTGAAAGTTCTTTTTTTTCATCAGATATTTGTATGAACTTGTGACCATAGCAGACCATTTAAAAGGTAGATTTTTGTTGTTCTTTTCGCGGTCCTTTTTTTGTGACCTATATGTAGCTTTTGTGTCAAAATCATAGTCAAGCTTCAAAACTAACATTAGCAAGAAGGACGAGTCCACAAAAGTGATTTCCGTCGCGTTGCCCAGTTTGTCTATTCGTCTTGACATACATCGAGTTAGAGTTCAAACCAGGGATGGACAATGAATTTCAAGTGCGGTCCAGTTCATTAAACTATTTCATACGAGAGTCCAGAGAAGATTAAAAGTAAATTTAGCAAGCAAGTATTGAGGAAAACCCCAAAACATCCACCAGGTGACGTTCTCAGCAGTTGTTGATGTCTAGGCGCACATTTTATAATGTTCTCCAGTAGCACCTTTTTCCAACAAGATGGAGCTAAAAACTAAACAGCTCGTCCAACTATGGCTCTCTTGACCAACAGTACACATATCTAAGGTATTATCAGGCGCACCTTTCCAAATTTCAAAATGGCTGCCCTTTGTTTTTTTTTTTTTTTTTGTGATTGTTTGAAATTCAATTTTTTTACTATTTTACTAGAATTGAACAAAAATGAACATGCTAATGATATTACCTGTAATACGGGTATGGTACGTTTCGTCTTTTTTCTTTCGTGTTTTGGTTGTTTCGTTTAACTGGTTTCGCGCGAAATTTTAAGGCATGTTATTTAATGGAAGCCAACAAATGGCTTAACAATCGAATGCCAAATACGAATAGCAAAATAACAAAATGCTAAATAAAAATATCAAAAGAACAAAATGTTATTCAGAGATAACTTATATAATACAAGAAGTAATCAAATGCCCACTTGTTGTAAAAATGTACCCCAAAGCTGAAATGTAAAAATCCTTCGTATACCTTCACATACTAACCTACCAAAACACGATGAACAAAAGAACAAGACACATGATAATTGTTCAAAAAGAGACTTTATATACCTACAATTTTCTATTTCAAACAAAAATATGTATAATTATTTACAAACAATCACTAAACGGCGAAACGTTCCACCAGTGAAATAATAAATCGGCTTAACGATATTTGGCAAAACAATAAAACGGCGAAACGTCATTTCGCGAAATGAACCCTTGGTCAAATAATAAAACATTTAACAACAAAAAGCCAAAAAGCATATTGCCAAATGAATCTTGCGAAATGATCAAAAATATTTTTGACATAAAGCGAATTATAAAACCGCGAATTGTTAATTGCGTGTTGACTTAAAAACATAATGAATAAAAACGAAAACGTAAATAGCCAATTGACAATTGCGAATTAAACAATATATTTAACTACTAAAGCTAAACAATGAAATGCCAAATGAATTTTGCCAAACAATGGTGACCCGGTACGATTGATTGTTGAGTCTCGACTCGATGGGTGTGTTCATTAGGGTGCGCCTTATTTTGATACTTTTGAAATTACGTTCTCCCAACCCTTTAACTGGTTCTTTCTCATGGAAAAAAAATTGACAAAAAAAAATTTCAAATCGGATAAAATTTAGGGGTCGCTACCTGGCTTTGAAAATTTACCTGGTCAGCCCAAATAGCAACAACTATACTGGTTAGAATCATTTTCTAAGAATTCAGTACCTACTCTTTGGAATTTTTTAGTTCCCTGGAATTTTTAATGGTATCCGGAACCTCCTTCGAAAAAAGGGTCGTGTACCTACCCGGAAAAATATTGCGAGACCTGAAAATAATTTCACGTCTTCGAAAAAAATTCCGTGCAATCGAATGCTTATAGGAGTAAACTCCTTGGAAATTTTGTGACAGGTGAGGCTGTCGCAAATGTAGTTTATGAGGCAGCTATTGTATGGAGAATTGGTGATTAAGTTAAGTGCTTAGGTTTTGACACAACATCAGTCAATACGGGAAGAATGAATGGGGCATGCCTTCTTCTTGAACAAAAAATGGACAAGGACTTGCTGTGGTTGGCATGCCGTCACCACATCCATGAGATCATGTTGGAAGAAATGGTCACAAGATCAATTCTTATTTTTAAAATATTCAAAAAGCATTGGCCCAACATCGATCGACAAAAATACGAAACAGCCTTGTCCAATGAAATTTTTGCAGCTGCAATTATTGAAATCAAGGAAGAAATTATTGCCTTTTCTGCATCTCAACTCCAAAAGTTCCAGCTACGATATGGCTACAAAAGGAACTTCTGCAACTAACAGTTATTTTCTTGGGAGGAGTTTCTGAGAAAAAAAATGTCATTTAAAGCTCCACCTGGACTACACTGTGCTAGATGGATGTCGAAAGCTATCTACTGCCTTAAAACATGGATGTTTCGCAGTCAGTTCAAACTAACAAAGAGAGAACAACAAGGAATTCGTGATATTTGCCTATTTGTTGGTGAGAACCTATGTAAGGACTTGGATGACTTCTTCTGATTTGACGTCAGCTTCACGAAATGATCTGGAACTTCTCAAAAATCTTGAAAGCTTCAACAAAATAAATTTTATTTCAAAAGCAGCTCTCCAATAGTTCCTGGTGCATCTCTGGTACTTGTTGGAAGAACTTGTGGCTTTTGGGTTTTTCGATGAAGGAGTTTCAAATGAAACAAAAAAGAAAATGGTTTCCGACCTCGAAACAGAAGGAGTAGAGAATCCCTTAAAGCGATTAACTGTGGATATTGCTTATATTCAGTCAAAAGGATTGGAAGATTTCGTAAGCTCAAATACGCGGCGGTTAATATCACTGCATTTTTGTCGGAGTTCTTGACTTAAGATGTGGATGAGTGGCACGAAAACGAGCCCTACAATGAAATTAAACATTTAGTACGCAATATAAGAGTGGTCAACGACATCGCTGAGAGAGGAGTAAAGCTCATGGATGAGTACAACCAGCTACACACTAACAATGAAGAAGAGTAGCAGTTTCTCTAATTGGCATTGAAAGATTACAGAAAGAAATATCCTGACAGGAAGAAATCTACATTGATGAGATGAAAAAATCATCATTTTTATATTTATCTTTAATGTTTGCATGTTTATTAAATAAATAAAATAAAATCTGTTACCAAAACTTTTACTTTTGTTTCTTTTAATAAGTTTCACAAATTTACTATATGATGGAGCACCCTGTAATATTAAATTGCCGGTAGCGACCTCTAAATATTGTTCAATTTTTATAAAATTTTCAGAAATTTTTTTTTCATTTAAAAGAACTATATAGTGGGTTGGGACGGTCAAAAATAACAATTTTCATTTTTTGCCTGATATAAGGCGCACCCTAGTATTCATGGAGTAGTTATAATTCTTAATTTCGATCTTTTTTTTCAGTCGGCCAGTTTATATTAATAAGTTCTCAAATAACTTCCTATGCTAAATGTTTCTTTCTTTTGCTATGAAAAAGTAAGAATGATTTTTTTTTGCACTCTTTGATCGATTATTTTCTGCCGCACGTCTAAAATTCCACCTATTTCAGTAGTTTTGCATACACTCACTACCGCAAACGTGATTAAATAAGTAATTAGTTGGCAAAATAGGTTTTCAATTATCTTGCAAAAATGAACGCCATCTGCATTGGCGCCCGGAGGGGGTGCAAGAGGGGGCACTTCCCCCCCTGGCTCTGGCCGAACAATCATACTAGTTCTATTTTTATTTTTTACTAGGAAATTTCCACAAAAACGACTGTTTAAATGTACTTTTTTGTCCATGGTCCATGGTTCGCCTTGGGATTTTATTATTATCAGTGGTGGAATTTATTGTGTTGATTGTCGATTTGAAGATAGCTGTCCTTATCACATCAATAGGCAAAGATAGAGAGAGTTATCATCAAAACGACAATTCAGCTTAAGCGTCAGTGGCTAAAAAAAAAAGACAACAGACAAAAAAAGTTCTAAATCAAGGGTAACAAAAAGCGTTACAACAAAGTAACAAATGTAACAAAAGTATTACACTATTTTTAAATTTTATTTCGTTGTTACAATAGGGGTATTCATGCAAAAACACGGAAAACCCATAGAAAGCTTATAAACAATAGACTTTTATGTCGGTAGAAATGAACTCTCAAAATTTGTATTGCAAAACATTGAATTTTATCTCACAAATTTGAAGTGAGAAGCGTAGACATTAACCCGATACACTGCGATAAGTCAAATGTGACGTTTAATTTGGTGATTTACCACATTTACGCGAGTATTTTTAATGGGGTGTTCATGTAAACATCTTGCGGAAAGTTAAAATTTTCTGCAAATCGCAAAATTATCTCGTTGCATGAATACCCTTTATGTAACATTTTTTCATTTCTATTACACTTTTGCCTCACCTGTTGCTAATATTTTAAAGGACGTTGACCAAGATCTGTCAACAGTAAAAGATCACATCGATGTTTTGAATTAAATGTTTCAACAAAATCGAGAGGATGCTGACAATTGCTTTCAATCTCTATGGGAGGTAATGGAAAAATGCTTGAGTTAATCAGAAATAGTTTTAAGCTGTCCGAGAATAATTCAAAAACAAATCCATCGATCAAATGTTCCCGCTTCGTACCCCCCCCCCCCCCCCCCCAAAGTTATTTTATAAAAGCTATTTACATTCCGTACATTGATTCCCTGATAATGTCGCTTACAGAACGCTTTTCAGAAGAATATGAAGCTGCATTTTCTTTATTTCAGCTATCACCAAAAAATATGCAAATTATGGATTCTCTGGAACTCGATATAATTATACAGAAAATAATGGAGAAATATGGCTGCTTTCTGTATAATTTCCTAGCGGAGTCCAAGATGTGGTACAGTTTTAACAAAATGCAGACTAATGGAAATGATTGTTCAAACATTTCTGATTTATTGAACAGTGTAGAGAAGTTTTATCAATCGAGTTTGTCAGCTCTTTGTATAGGGCTCTCAATTCCAACAACTACTTGCACCGCTGAGCGATCGTTCAGCACATTATGCAAAGAAAAAACTTGGCTTAGATCCACAGTGACCGACAAACGACTTGATTCGTTGTGGATGATGTAACGGGTGGTTAAATTTTAAGGGCCTGTGTTGAATGTCAACCACAGTCAAGTTTTTTTCTGCATTTTTCAATTTCAGACCAACACAACTTGAACCATGGAAAGATACACAATCGAGCAACGCGTTAAAGTTATTCAGGCTTATTATGAAAATGGGCAACAGTGGATGATCAATTTTCGAAGTAAATCATCTTCAGTAATGAGGCACATTTTCATCTCAGTGGATTCGTCAATAAGCAGAATTGCCGCATTTGGGCGAATGATAATCCAAGAGTGATTGTCGAAAAACCAATGCACACACAAAGAGTGATTGTTTGGTGCGGTTTATGGGCTGGCTGCAACATCGGGCCGTATTTTTTCCAAAATGAGATGATAACGAACTTTTTATGGCCCGAATTGGAAGATATGGATGTGAACGAAGCGGTGGCAGATGCTTTTCACTAAACTAAGTACCTACCTAACAAATGTTAATTTCATATATATATATATATTTGCTTCCTTTAATAATTATTTAACACGAAAAAAATGTCACATTTTCTAGTCATAAAATAAAATCACTTATAACTGACCTATGCGTAGACAAAATAAATAAACTTTTAATAAAAAAAACATCGAATTCAAAAATTGCATATTAATTTTTTATCTGCCCCCCCTGGAAAAAATGCTGCGGGCGCCTATGCCATCTGCTGCATGTGTCGGAAACGAGGAAATTTTATTTTGACTATAGTCTAGTGTTTTCTTTAACTTTGTGCCCTACCTTTGTGTCCTTCCTTGTGACTTTTTTCGGTTTAGAGTTGTTCAATAGTACCAAATGTGAAATAAAAAACTAGGCTACGGTCGATGCGTTTTTTTTAGGAGTTTCTTACTGTACTATGGATAGATTTCCAAAAAAACACGCCTATTGTGAACATTATTTCCATACCGTAATCAAAACTAAATTAAATCAGAATGAAAAATGTTACTCATCAAATATATCATAACGTTACGTATGCCACCCTGTACAAGAATAAGTTCCTTCGATCCAGTCGGGCATTTTTTTTTTAATGTTTTAAATAACCCGAGGAAAGTTTTTTTTATAAACAGAAACATTGAAAAAGTTGTAGAATTTTATTGCACTTCCATTTGATTCATTACGAATTGTAGCTTAAGTCGATTGAAACAGCTGATTCAGCACTCAAGTTGCAATTACTCCGTTCGTTGGCACGTAATTTTCGTTAAATATTGTTACTGATTCGACTTTTAATGCCAGCCAATTCATAATGTGTGATTGAAGTCGTCCGTTCTGTGGAAACACATCAAAGGACACTCAAGTTAAAATCAAGTTGTCAGATTTATTTAATTAACTACGAAATTAGATTAGTTTAAGCGTGCCAAACGGTTATAAATTAACAGTAAATTGGGTAATTTTTTCAAATGAAAAAAAAGTTATTAGATTGGCGAGTTTTTCTCTTTTTTTACCCTTTTTTCACTTTTTCGTTAACTTTTAAAAAAAAAATATGAAAACCATCAAAAACGAATTTATTGAAATTTAGATAGGACGAATTCTTACAGGTCAGCTAGTTTTTAATACAAATGAAAATTTTTGTTTTGGGTCAGTGTACTGTACAATAATTCGTTGTTGTATCTTCTTCAATGTTCTCACCTCTAATAGAAGACGTGACAATATAGAGTCACTAAAGATTACGCTAGAGTAGATTTTGATACTCAATTGCTGCCATCTTAGCCCAAGTTACCAGCGTTTGGAATATTTTATTAATATTATTTTTTTTTTATTTACATATACATATTTGGCATAAAATATTATTATTATTTTCAATAACTAACTCTTAATGTAACCAATGAGTGACATCAAGCACACCATCTTTAACTTTTCCAAAACGTTTTTCAGATTCAATTGGAACATAAATATGCCCATTTCCAATAACTCCAGCAAATTTAAGATATTCACTATTTCTTGCTACTCCTATTCCAAACTCATTATAAGCTTCAGAATTAACTTTCCATTCACCGTTTGATTGTTTGTATTTGCCATTCGGGTTTGTTTCTGGAGATGATTTTCTTTGAGTTTCCTGTATGGAAAAGACGGCAGATGATACTTGAATTGGTGAACCATATCCTTAAAAAAAACATTTCATTCACTAATAATTTAAAAAAAAATATTTAATTATACCTTCGTTGTAAATTGGATTTGATATTACAAACTTTCGTTCATTAATAAAAACTAATAGAAAAAATACTGAAAAAGACAATAATTTATTGTTCATTTTATGTTGAACTTTTAAGATTTTTAATGAGTGACAGAAATATTTTGTAACATTATTTATAAGCAATAATTTCAGTAATTCATACTACGCGAGAGTAAAACAAAAAAAAATGTGATTTGCATGAGTGCATTTTAACTACAACTTCAACATGCAATTTTTTGAGATATTATCCATGTTTGTATTTCGTGTTAAGGACTTTATAAGCATAGTCGTACATACATATATCTATAGTAATTAAATTTTCATAATTACCTATTTGTATTTCAATTACAATTTGCTGAAGTAAATTCAATTATGAAGACCCTGACACACAATCAAAAAAAATATATTTTTATTTGCAAGCTAATATTTGTGCTTTGGAAGTTTGAATAAACATAACAATATCCACCAAAACTTAGTTAACCAAGATAAATCGGTTATTGTTCATCTTCCTGTAATTTTACTTCTTCATAAATTCTTTTGTTGTGACTGTTATCCGTGAGCTTATCTTAATTTCCGGAATGAACGAAAGCTATGCCTCTTTTGGAGTTCTGTTTGTCTTCAGGGTACTTTTGTTTCAACAAAAAGTTCTGTTTGCAAGTGGGTTTGCCTTGAGCGCCCCTGGGTTGTAGATTTATGGATGTAGCATTTTGAAGCAAAATCCCTACACAGTTTTACAGAAAAACCCAAAATTTGGTTGAGGTATGTGGATGACACATTTTGCATCCTAAAAAGCTCTAGTATGGTGAGCTTTTTGGAACATCTGAACTCACAACATCCAAAAAAAATGGTTCACTATGGCAAAAGAAAAAGGAAATTACATTGCATTTTTGGACAAGACTAATAAATGGTACACCTGGAACACACAGTCTATCGCACTAATAGATACCTACAAACATGCTTCTTCCCAACACCACCCGGAAAATTTAAGACCAGTTGTCTCAACACTATTTCAGCGAGCCCACAGAATATGCGAAAGTGAGCACCTAAAAGCTAAGGTCTAAGCTGAATCTGGTTGATAACGTTCTTAAAGCAACTGGTTATGCTAAAAAGCAAAGAACGTGGAAGCCCAGTTTTGTCACGGGAAAAGGACTTGAGCACCCTAGCCAAAAAAGCTTTTTTGACATATACGTGAAGGATGTAACGGACAGAGTTTGCAAAGTGTTAAAAAGATATGGAGTTAAATCCATATTTATATAACCACCAAAAAAGGTAAACAAAACATAAGGACCACTTTCCTCTCCAAACACCGGGTGCATATGCAGTCCCTTGTAGCTGTGCGTCTTCGTATGTTGGACAAACCCAAAAGAAGCATTGCCACCCGTTTAAAAGAGCACATTAGAGCTGTAAGCAAAAATCAGCAGGAAAAGTCGGCAATTTGCGAGCATATTTGGACAATCCAGACAAACACCACTGGATTCATTTCGACCAGGCCAAGGTTTAAGTGCAAGAAACCAACCCACTACTTCCCACACGCTTGGTACGCGAGGCGATTGAAATTAAGCGCCACTAAAATTTCAATCGGGACGACAGTTTTAAGCTTGCTCGTTCAGGGCATCCCAAATCAAATTTAAATTACCGTGCGATGTAGTGAGTATTGTTTGCTCCCAACAACCTGCACCTCAAAGACAAAAACTTCATGAGATAGAACTTTCTACGCACCGCTACAACCTGCGTAGCATATCTAATGCATAAAATTTCAACAGCAGTTTCCCGGTGGCGTATTGCCAAACTGTATATCAGTACAGAGCTCCGGCGCTCTACAAAAGACTACAGAATGCTCATACAAATTAAGAGCAAACTGTGTACTGTGTCAGATCAAAAGCATATTTTTCTGTGTTGCTCAAAGTTTGCTCAAAGAAACTAGGAACAAAGTACCTGTGATTACAGAGCCATCGTTCGCGTTGGTATAGTTATTGTGTGTGGTGAGTTCTGTGTTGGTATACAGTTTGCTCAAGGAAACTAAGAGCAAAGTACCTGTGATTACAGAGCCATCGTTCACGAGGTTATAGTTATTGTATGTGGTGAGTTCTGGGTTGGTATACATTTTGCGCGCTTTTTTACATTTTTGAAACTTTTTTTTTATTATTCGCAGAATTTTGAAAAAAAGAATTTTGAAAAGCAGAACTAAAAAAAAAAAAGAATTTTGACCTAACTATACCAACGTGAACGATAGCTCTGTAATCGCAGGTACATTGCTCGATCTGAACTAGCATACAGTTTGCTTTAGTTTTCTTAATATTTTACAAGCAAACTGTATGATATCACAGAGCTCTCTGTGGTAGCATACAGTTTGCTCTACAATACTTTCAAATTCGGTGAGCAGAAAATGGCTGAGCACAGACTATGGAGATCTGTGGTGATATACAGTTTGGCAATAAGCTTCCCGGTGACCACGCTCAATGTAATTTGATGCGAAACGTTTGGGGTGGCTACAAAATCGCACTCTAATTTTAAATAACGCGTTGAATAGTGGCTACATAAATCCTTATGTAGTGCATCTGTTTTCTGGCATTTTGTTTAAACATGAAATTATTAACTGTTGAATTATACAGCTTATAAAAGTACAATTATTATTATTGGCGTTGCCAATTATTGTAGCTGCATGGGTTGTTGTTATTGACACCCTCTGCCAATAATTGAACCCTATTTTTTTTTGTTTTTGGATCTACTTATTGACAACCCTTTTATTAATACAACAATAACTTTTTGAAAAAGATATTTTTCAAAATGAATTATAAAAAATATAAAAGGAAATAGTTCAAAAAACACTTACAAAATTATAGGTCCTTAACGAAAACAATGGAAATTTCAAAGATTTCTTGTTTTTTTTTTAACGTGTTTTCACTTTCACTAATAAAACAGAGTTTGTTGAACAGGTAACTGAGAAAATAATTGTCGAATACAATAAGCGTGTATAAGATCTTGTTTTTATAAATAATGAACTCGAAGATAAAATAGAATCAACTTATTTTCCAATTTTGAATAATTCTAATTGTATACATCATAAAGCACTTGAAATAGAACTTTATTTTTTAGAATTAGTTAAGTTAAATTTTTTAAATTCAGATTATATCGCATACGACTTTGCTAAAGCTGACTACATCGCTTAGGTTAGGTTAGGTTAGTGGGCTGACAGTTGATTTTGTTACCGTCACACTTAGATCAGTGTAGATCCATTGTGATACCCTGGGGATTAATCCCAATAAAATAAACCTATGATAAATCCAATGACATAGCCCGTAGAGGGCGTCAGTACAGTTATTACAAGCTGAAGCTTGGAAAAGTCGTCTACAAATTGATTGAAGGAGTGTCAGTCGCTGTGTAAATACCGGGTTGAGGATAGGTTGACGCACCATTGTCTTTTAAGGGCGTGTCCCTTTCCTTTACCCTCACTGGATTGATCAACCCCACACCAGACCCGTAGGAGAAGTGGCTCCATGCAACGTCTGGCGCTGGGTTCGATAAATCAGTGGTTGGTGCCAGCGACTGCCCAGTTAGGTCAGATAAGGAGAGTCCGTCGACACAATCACCGGGCAAAGGAGAGGCCAGCTCACCATAGTGAAGCTTCGCTTTATAATCGTATTTTTATGAAATTGATTTCGAAAATTTCTTTTAGTTTTATGATTTAAAATATTCTTATATTTTCTTAATGCACACTTGAGGAAGCCTTTTCTAAATTTGTTCCACACAAACAAATCAAAATCAAAGTAATGGCAAACCGAAATGGTCAAACAAATGTCTGTCAAGCTTAGAAAACAAAATGCTTAAATTACGTAAGAAATGTAAGTTAAATCCAAACTACTGTGAGGACGAGGAGTATACAGAATGCAGAGGTGATTATGAATCATTAAATCTTTTTCTATTCCATAACTATCTATGGGCAACAGAATCTAAAGTTAAAAAAGATTCGAAAGCATTCTGGTCACATTTGAATTCTAAACGAATCACATTTGGTCTACCTAGGCAGATGATCTTAGATGGAAATATATCGTGTATTGAAAGTGAAATTTGCGACATGTTTGCTAATCATTTTCAATCAAATTTTGTTTCAAAGTTTACTGATTTGTCAGCAAGTAATTTTAGAATCGAGTCAGTATGCGATATAGGCAGTATGGTGTTAACTCAAGAAGAGGTGGAATTGGAGCTTGGAGCTTGGAGCTTGGAGCTCTCGAAACTAGTTCTAAGGTTGCTGCTGACAATATTGCTCCGATATTTTTGAAGATGTGTAAGAACACTGTATCCCATCCCTTAGCGTTGATTTTTAACAAATCTCTTTCTATTGAAGATTTTCGTCAAACCTATGGAAATTCTCTTTAATAAATACAATTCACAAATCTAAACAAGACATTCAAATTTACAGACCAATAAACTTCAATTGAAGTCTTTTTATTTTTGACGCCCGGGAGTCAATTTTTTCTGACGCCCGGGCGTCATGTTTTTTATTTTTGACGCCCGGGCGTCAATTTTTTCTGACGACCGGGCGTCATGTTTTTTTTTTTTTGACGCCCGGGCGTCAATTTATTTTTGACGCCCGGGCGCCCGGTTGTCTTTTTATTTTTGACGCCCGGGCGTCAATTTTTTCTGACGCCCGGGCGTCATGTTTTTTTTTTTTGACGCCCGGGCGTCATTTTTTATTTTTGACGCCCGGGTGTCTTTTTATTTTTGACAAACGGGCGTCTTTTTATTTTTGACGCCCGGGCGTCATTTTTTTTGACGCCCGGGCGTCTTTTTATTATTGACGCCCGGGCGTCATTTTTTGACGTCCGGGCGTCATTTTTTTTTTGACGCCCGGGCGTCATTTTATTTTGACGCCCGGGCGTTTTTTTTTTTTTTTAGACGCCCGGGCGTCAATTTTTTCTGACGCCCGGGCGTCATTTTTTTTTTGACGCCCGGGCGTATTTTTTTTTTTTTTGACGCCCGGGCGTCAATTTTTTCTGACGCCCGGGCGTCATTTTTTTTTGACGCCCGAGCGTCAATTTTTTCTGACGCCCGGGCGTCAATTTATTTTTGACGCCCGGGCGTCATTTTATTTTGACGCCCGGGCGTCATTTTTTTTTTTTTTGACGCCCGGGCGTCAATTTTTTCTGACGCCCAGGCGTCATTTTTTTTGACGCCCAGGCGTCTTTTTTTTTTGACGCCCGGGCGTCTTTTTATTTTTGACGCCCGGGCGTCATTTTTTTTTTGACGCCCGGGCGTCATTTTTTTTTTTGACGCCTTGGCGTCAATTTTTTCTGACGCCCAGGCGTCTTTTTATTTTTGACGCCCGGGCGTCAATTTTTTCTGACGCCCGGGCGTCATTTTTTTCTGACGCCCGGGCGTCATTTTTTTTCTGACGCCCGGGCGTCATTTTTTTTTTTGACGCCCGGGCGTCAATTTTTTCTGACGCCCGGGCGTCATTTTATTTTGACGCCCGGGCGTCATTTTTTTTTGACGCCCGGGCGTCAATTTTTTCTGACGCCCGGGCGTCAATTTATTTTTGACGCCCGGGCGTCATTTTATTTTGACGCCCGGGCGTCATTTTTTTTTTGACGCCCGGGCGTCAATTTTTTCTGACGCCCGGGCGTCATTTTTTTTTGACGCCCGGGCGTCAATTTTTTCTGACGCCCGGGCGTCATTTTTTTTTTTTTGTTTGACGCCCGGGCGTCATTTTTTTTTTTGACGCCCGGGCATCTTTTTATTTTTGACGCCCGGGCGTCAATTTTTTTTGACGCCCGGGCGTCATTTTTTTTTTTGACGCCCGGGCGTCAATTTTTTCTGACGCCCGGGCGTCATTTTTTTTTGACGCCCGGGCGTCATTTTTTTTTTTGACGCCCGGGCGTCTTTTTATTTTTGACGCCCGGGCGTCATTTTTTTTTGACGCCCGGGCGTCATTTTTTTTTTTTGACGCCCGGGCGTCAATTTTTTCTGACGCCCGGGCGTCATTTTTTTCTGACGCCCGGGCGTCATTTTTTTTCTGACGCCCGGGCGTCAATTTTTTCTGACGCCCGGGCGTCATTTTTTTTTGACGCTCGGGCGTCATTTTTTTTTTTTTTTTGACGCCCGGGCGTCAATTTTTTCTGACGCCCGGGCGTCATTTTATTTTGACGCCCGGGCGTCATTTTTTTTTTGACGCCCGGGCGTCAATTTTTTCTGACGCCCGGGCGTCATTTTTTTTTGACGCCCGGGCGTCATTTTTTTTTTTTGTTTGACGCCCGGGTGTCATTTTTTTTTCGACGCCCGGGCATCTTTTTATTTTTGACGCCCGGGCGTCAATTTTTTTTGACGCCCGGGCGTCATTTTTTTTTTGACGCCCGGGCGTCAATTTTTTCTGACGCCCGGGCGTCATTTTTTTTTGACGCCCGGGCGTCATTTTTTTTTTGACGCCCGGGCGTCTTTTTATTTTTGACGCCCGGGCGTCAATTTTTTCTTTTTATTTTTGACGCCCGGGCGTCATTTTTTTTTTTTGACGCCCGCGTCAATTTATTTTTGACGCCCGGGCGTCATTTTATTTTGACGCCTGGGCGTCATTTTTTTTTTGACGCCCGAGCGTCAATTTTTTCTGACGCCCGGGCGTCATTTTTTTTTTGACGCCCGGGCATCTTTTTATTTTTGAAGCCCGGGCGTCAATTTTTTCTGACGCCCAGGCGTCATTTTTTTTGACGCCCGGGCGTCTTTTTATTTTTGACGCCCGGGCGTCAATTTATTTTTGACGCCCGGGCGTCATTTTTTTTTGACGCCCGGGCGTCATGTTTTTTTTTTTTGACGCCCGGGCGTCATTTTTTTTGACGACCGGGCATCAATTTATTTTTGACGCCCGGGCGTCTTTTTATTTTTGACGCCCGGGCGTCATGTTTTTTTTTTTTGACGCCCGGGCGTCATTTTATTTTGACGCCCGGGCGTCTTTTTTTTTTTTTTGACGCCCGGGCGTCATTTTTTTTTTTTGACGCCCGGGCGTCATTTTTTTTTTGACGCCCGGGCGTCAATTTTTTCTGACGCCCGGGCGTCAATTTATTTTTGACACCCAGGCGTAATTTTTTTTTTGAGGCGTCATTTTTTTTTGACGCCCGGGCGACTTTTTATTTTTGACGCCCGGGCGTCAATTTTTTCTGACGCCCGGGTGTCAATTTATTTTTGACGCCCGGGCGTCTTTTTTTTTTGACGCCCGGGCGTCTTTTTATTTTTGACGCCCGGGCGTCCATTTATTTTTGACGCCCGGGCGTCATTTTTTTTTTGACGCCCGGGCGTCTTTTTATTTTTGACGCCCGGGCGTCAATTTTTTCTGACGCCCAGGCGTCATTTTTTTTGACGCCCGGGCGGGAATTATTTCCTCCACCCAGTTTGTTGAGTAAAATCCAAAACAACCTGTTACAATAAAAAGCAAGTTGAAAGGCTAGTGGACTCGTTCAGACTTGCATGAAAAGTGGAGCAGATTTCCACTAAAGGTGAAATAAATGCTCATGTGGAGCAGATTCCCGTGGAATTATTTCCCTGCACCCAGTTTGTCGAGTTAAATTCAAAACAACCTGTATAATAAATAGTAAACCGTTCTTATATTTTTCCAATCGATATACTTTTTGGTGTTTGTTACCGCAATTATATTAAACCACTTATCCCATTATGATCTCAAATTAGATGCTATACTCGAATTTTCAACCTCAACATTCCCTCATTCAATCCGACATGAAGATTGGCACACCATCAGAAATCAATACGCATGGCGCATGGTAACTAAAAGTCTACGCAATTGCTGTGAAATTTTGTAAGCTTCTATTTATCTCTATTTAAATTATTCGAACTTAACGTAGGTACATCGAACATATAGGTCTCCGAAGAGCAAATATAATATCTAGCACCTAACGCTTCATTGGCGGGAAAAATTGAGATTCAAAAAAAGTGGTCAGTTCAATGTCAATATAGTGCCAACAAAATTATTATGTCATATGTATAGCGTACATGGAATTTTTGTTTAAACAACAAATTGTCACATGTCTTTGAAAATTGCTATAAAACCAAGATGAGGCCAAATGATTAGCATCAGTCCGATAGCATCCCATATTCGGGGATAAGCATCATATAGTCTGCCGAAAAGTGTGTCTCTAGTTTAGCCTGTTTATTTATCATGAAAGTGTTCTTGTGCGTTCTGGCTGTGGTGGCTACTGCTGCACCCTCATCGGCGTTCCTTGATAAGCTCATTGGATTAGCCGGAGGAAGTGGATTGGGCGGTGGTGGAGCTGGCTACGGTGGAAGCAGTTATGGTCATGGTAAATTCAGCGGAGGAGGTGGCTTCGGAGGTGCTGGAATCGGAGGTGGTGGTCTTGGATATGGAAGCAACATTGGATACGGAGGTGGTGGATACGGAGGAGGAAATGTAAGGATCGTCAAAGTTATTATTCCAAGCGGTGGTGGTGGAGAATACGGTGGCGGTGATAGTGGATACAGTGGCGGTGGATTCAGTTCTGGTGGAGGCTATGCAAGTGGTTATTCTGGTGGAGCATCTTACCAAGTTTCCGCCCCTGCTCCTGTCGCATATGCTCCGGCACCTGTACCTATCCTTCCAGCTCCAGCTCCGATTCAAGTCTCTTACATTCCTGCTCCAGCTCCCGCACCAATTCAAGTTCAAGCACCAATCATTTCACAGGCAACTGGAGGCTATTCTGGCGGATCATACAACAATGGTGGTGGAAGCGGCAGCATTGTCAAAGTTATCAAAGTGATTATTCCTAAAACCGTTTCCAGTGGTGGTTATTCATCTGGTGTTGGATCTGGATATGTATCAGGTGGATATTCCAACAATCAAGTTGCTACACCTGTTTATGTTAACAGTGGAAACAGTGGTTACGCTGGAGGATATTCAAGCGGTGGTGGTTATATATCGAGTAGTCCTGCTGTAAATCAAGTATCTCCACCTGTGTACAATATTTCCCCGCCTCAAATTTCAACTGGTTATGCTAGTGGAGGTGGATATCAGTATGGTGCGCCAGGATGCTAATAACCAACAAAATTAAAAGAATGTTTTATTATAAGTATTGTAAATACCAAAAAAATACTCAAATTTGATTTATGGTATTTATGCTAAGCAAATTGTATGATTATTACTATTGTAATTAATATTTGAAAAATAAATCGAAAAACTATACGAACACAACAATTTAAACAAAAAATGTGTTTCTGAGGCTATACGAGCCAGTACTGGCAAGCCAGTTAGCTACATAGATTGACTGTCAAGTTCGTATACGTGAATATGCTGTGACTTAGGCAGCAGGCAACTTGTAAGCAGGTCACATTTAGCTTTTACTAGAACACAATTTTATTGAATTTGCTTTGGCATCGGACTTCAACTTTTTCTTAAACAGAAAATGACGTCGAATTCTGCATCAAGTCTTGCGATGGTCAACGCATAATACTGCCAATGCGTTGACGGATGCATTGACAGACTTTTCTGTCGCGTCAAATAAACATGGATTGATTTTCATCTAATTCAAAAATTTCGATTTTTTTAAATAATTTAAACAAAAAATTGATTTTTTGGAGGTTTTTTAATCCATCATCATCGAAGCCATCCTTTTATGGAATTTGACAGTTCATGCGTTGACAGATAGGTAAGAAACAAAATTACGTCGTACGAGGAATATTTTGTTCCAAAATGTCACCCAAAGGCGCTAAAATCGCCTTTTCCCGCGCAAAAAATTAATCTCAAAAAATTCAGATATCTTTAAGTTTTTCAATGCATCATCTCCGTAGCAATCTTTCAATTTAATTTGACAGTCTATGGCTTCACAAATCGGTAACAGAATAATCCAAATGTCACCCAAAATCCCCAAAAAACTCATTTTTCCGAAGCAAAAAATATACTTTCAAAAAATTTGGATTTTTAAGAGATTTTGTATATTTCATCATTATTATAGCATTAGCATTTTGCATTAAATTCCCAACGAAAAGCTATCTATATCGCTTTATAAACAAGTCTGAAGTGCAGACTTATTTATAAAGCCATATAGATAGCTCAACGAGGCCACTGTCTCCTCTACTGACTTCCCAACTGGCTTCAAAAATTGCAAGCCAGTTGACGAGCAAGTTGCTCAGGTTTGTATGTGTTATTAGTAAGAAAATTTAAATGTATTGGGGCATATTCATAGTCGCAGATAGACCCAGGTTTAAAAAAACTACAGTTTAAGACAATTTCGGCTCAATGAGTACAGACCGATTTTAATTACAAATTGTTGGTTTTATATTTTTATAAGATAACTTACTTGGTATACTACACAAATAGCTTCAAAACTATTGAAGTGATAAACCTAAAAAAATAGAATCAACGTCCGAAAATTCAACTAAACCTATGTTTAACTTAGACCCAGGTCTTAAATGACTATGAATATGCCCCATTGTAACTTGTAAGCCAGTACTGGCTCGTGTAGCCTCAGGGTTTGGGAAAAATTAAGTCAAAGTTAAGTTAAGGCCCCCTTAAACCAACGCGAATGGAGCGAAACATTCGCACCGATAAGAAAAAAATACTTAAATATGAATGCTAAAAATAACAATGACAAACTGTGCCCTGTTTTTCATATTTTTTTTTTTTTTTCTAAAATTCGAATTAGAGTGGATTTAACACTTGTTGCGAACTGCGAATGCGAACTGAGACATGATCGTGAATGTGTTAGTTTCATTCACATAAGTGGTCGCTGTTATCTACAAATTCTAATGCAACATTATCCAGTAAAATCGGCACGTGAGGTTAAATTCGATCGAATTATTTATTCGTAATTTTGTGGAACGCGTTCTGTTGTTTTGCATTGCGAATTTACGCATATGACAGAAAATATTAATATATAGGTAATGTGTTATTTAAACACATTTTTCGTATAGTATTTTCCTTTTAAATTTAAAATAAATCATTTACTCACTTTTTCGAAAAGTTTAAACAAACAAAATTGATAAATCCTCTTGAAGTGTTTTAAAAAGTTTTATTCGCATTCGCAGTTCGCAGCTCATGTGAAAGGCGCTTAATATGTAATAGTAGATAACAACAAAAAATGTCCAACTTTTCATTTTTTTCTAAACTTCTCACTTAAGGGCTTTGTCAGGAAGTGAGTGACAACTGACAAGCGACATACGACAAAGCGACAACACTCTAATAAATCGGGTGGCACAACGGCTCATGAAGAACCAGGGCCTAGTTACTAACAACTCGCAACCATTCCTGTGTGCGCCTTTCGACAAGAATGGAAGGGACCTACAATTTTATGCCGAATCCGAACGGCTAGACGAGAAGCACTTATTCGTGACAAGTGATACACTTGGAGGATTTGTCGATTCCTCGCAAGAGGCAGTAGCCCTGAAAAAAAAACTTTTTAGTTTTTTTTTTTAGGTGGACGAGGCTGGGAAGCGATCCCAGACCTCCAGCGTGACAGTCGAACGCACTAACCATTACGCTATGGGCTTACTACAAGCGACAACACTCTAGTGGTACAAAAATTAAAACATATGAGATGGTTATGACTACGTATTAATTAAAATCCTTCCACACTGTGTATCAATACACGTCAAAAAAGTGGGAAAGAAATCATGTATAAAAGTGTGGAAACAAAATATGACAGACCAACGCACACACACAGCGCAATATTCTATCCTATACGATCTGACATGTGTGCTTATACCTACAAAAAATTAGGAATAGTTCTTATCCTATCCCCCATTTTACCACACATTTTTTTAGGTTAAGGTTATGTATTAATACAAACAAGTGTGAAAGCAAAATATGAAAAGTCACTTCTTTCCCACAAATTTGGCAGTCGCGTGGAATTCTTTCCCACTTTCAATTTGACATGTATTAATACACAGTGGGCTAGTGTGGGAGGGCTTTTAGTGATAGACGACAGACGACATACCTGTTTTTTCCTGTAGGGGGTTACATAATGTACAAACGTTGCATTCAGATGTTTTTAAAAATATGAACCGTTTAGGGGTTATACGTGAAAAAGTGACATTTTCGACATTTTCCGTTTTTTGAAATGTCGATATCTTCTTAACGGTGAGTCGTAGGAAAAAAATTGTCACTACTTTTTTTCTTCGGGATCACAAAATCTACAAGTTTTGCATGAAATACTTTTCGATAGCAGTTACTGTTTCGGAGTTATATGCAAACACCTGATATTTTCGACATTTAACCTCGAATGGTGGCGTTAGCGGCAAAAGTGCGAGGTGGCAAAATGAAAATTCGGAAACAGCCCCCCAAAATCTATAAAAATGAAATGTTTTCAAAACTACTCCAAAACTTTCCAGGCAAAACTACCAAATGACTGGACTAACACCGCTGCCGCTGGTTGAACAAATTTTTTTTGGTAAGCTATGTGTAGAAAACGAACTTTCTCGGTTGCATTTTTGGCTTAGTATTGTACCTAAACCAAGGTGTATTTTTATAAAAATAGGTATTAGATAGCCGTCTTTATTGCGATGAGTCAGACAACTTTTGTAAAAACAACTATTTCTTACCCTTTGAGTTCAACACGTGGAAAACTATGCAAGACTATTTCATAAAGCCTAGAAAACAGCATTAACCCTTAAGTGCATTTTTAATGCAATGATTAAAAAAATAGTTTTTTTTACAAAACTTTTCTGACTCGTCACAATAATAAGCAAAAATTTCTTTTGAAAAAATTGTATTACATTACTATGAATTGATTGTTTCTATTATTCAACCATTTGTCTGATAGAAATTTGTTGTGCCAGCACAAATTGTTTTTAAATGAGAGATTTTGTGTGGTATGATGAAAACCTATAATAATAGCTCACATAAGATGTTTCATATTAGAAGCTGAACTTAGGATAAAGGTGCTCGTGAAGATACAAGTGATGAATAATTTTAGGCATACTATAGTTGCTCAAGAAAGTGAAGTTTCAGCAGCTACTTAACTTATTTAGTAAGTTTCTGATGTGATCTCCAAATTCTTCAACATGACTCTATGAATGGCCAGTAGCATGCAGAAATCCTATCACGTTTTCTTATCCATACACTATACCATCACCATTTTTGTTCCTATAATTCCACACTTGTTTTCCTTAAATTTATATAATGTAGGTATGTATTTGCCGCGAAGTCCAGTGCCATTATTGTAATGCTTGTGCGGAAGGCAACCTTGTGTTAAGTCTGATAGTTCTGCTGAGTTGTTTTTGATGTTGGCCTCGTACCTCGTATAATTAATACAAGTTGTCACCCTCCAACGCCAAGCGCAACATAGTCAAAAGTCCAAAACCCGCTTTTTTCGATCTCTACCTGAAGGACTAGTGTAAATTCACAAACGCATCACTGAGCAAATTATGCGGAATAAGTTTCGTCGAAACATTCATAAAATGCATCAAACCGACATCAGTTTTTGCCGGTTTGATGCATTTTTTGAATGTTTTGTAGAAAGTGATTGCGCATCATTTGCGCCGTGAATTTACACCTAGTTTTCGGTTGTTACTTTGCTATACTATTTAGAAGTATTTAACTAAATTTCCTTCAATTTAGGGCTAGAAACATCTCAGTAACCTGAAATTTAGCTATTTATGTATTCAGAAATCAGAAATGTTTAGTTAAAGAAAAGACGACTTTTTTGTTTTTCATAATGCATTATATTAAAAAAAAAAAAGGAAGAATGTACATTGTAAATTGGTTGTTTAAAATTAATTCTAGCACAAAGTCGATGACAGACCTCCACCAAAACCCCCACCATAACCTCCACCATATCCACCAGAACCGTATCCGCCATAACCAGAGCCGTATCCTCCATAACCAGATGGAAGTCCGTATCCAACACCACCGTAGCCTCCCGATGAATAGCCTCCACCATATCCAATTCCGGTGGTGATAACTGGAGCAGCAGAATAGGTTACACCAGTTACACCGCCATATCCGCTATTCCCGTATCCAACACCACCACCATATCCACCACCGTATCCACCACCGTAACCACCACCGTATCCACCACCACCGCCGCCGCCAGGAATAATCACTTTAATGATTTTGACATTTGCACCACTGTATCCGCCGCCATATCCGCTACTATATCCACCACCACTTCCGTATCCGTATCCATTACCACCATATCCACCACCGCTATAACCTCCAAGACTGCTGCTGCCTCCTGTCAGTTTATCGAGGAAAAATGCATTTAATGGTGCTGCTGCAGCAAGCAATCCAAAAATACACAAACAAACTTTCATGGTGATGAGTTTTGTATGTATGGTGGAAATATTCGGATATGTTAAACTTTTCTTAGGGAAGGATGCTGTCAAACTGATGCTTATTCTCAAGTCTTATCTACATTTTATACTTGAAAAACTTAAAATATGCCAATTTTGCATCTTCTACAATTAACTTGCGGTTACACTATGGATTTATTGTTAGCACTTTGGCCATTGATTCCACAAACAAAAAAAAACTGTCCATTAGTTGTACCGACTTCTAGAAGCTTTGATGTGATGAATTGTTTGTTTCCATGGTTTATTGGTTAATCCCCAAAAAGCCCGGGTAAACAAAAGTTTTTGTGTACACAAAAGGTAAATACGTAGACGAGACGTACCTTCTTGGAATAAGCTTTGTATATGGCATCTGAATCTTCTGTATGTGACTGTTGAATTTTTCACACATTTTCTTGTATGTCAATAACTATCTGCGTTTAATATTCTAGGAGCTGAGCTATATTTTGTTGTTCTATTATAAATAATTTGTTTAAATAATGATCGTCGATTCTAATTGACTGCTAAATGAAATAAAAAAACTTTCAATGATAGGATTTTTATAATACAATACGAGGACGTTTCCAAATAAAAGTGACAAATTTTGCTTATCAGACTGTCCTCAGCGTAAATTGTGAATTCCTTTAATACAAGCATTTGTTACAGTTTTTTTTTTACTACAAGCTGCATTTGGTTGTTTCAATTTTTGAAATGAGTGTTCTACAAAGTTACATCCTTGCATGCCGCCTCCACTTGCCATGAACGATGTCCATAATTCAAACTACAATCCAGCCCACAATCTGATCTGTTCTGGGATTCAACATGAAATCTTTCATGTTTAATCCGAGAATATTGGCCGCGGTCGGATACGTAACCAAAGGTATCTGGATTTGTTCGTGTTGTTGTAATGCCTAAGGAAAAATCAGCTGATGTCAAAAAAAAATCTAAAGATATCCCAAAAATGTTCGGATTTGTTTGGATTATACTATCAGCTGACATCTCATTTGTTCATTTTCTTGGTTTGGTTACGTATCCGGTTTTGGTCGTTCGAAAACATATCAGATTCTAACGTATCTCAGATACGTATCTGCTTACCACCCGAACGTGGCCATTGTTTGAAAGTGGCACATCGGTGAATTTTGGGTGGAATCTTTTTAGAGGGGTTCACACTCATCAACAAGTCGATCAACCTGAGTCGTGTTGCTAGCGTTCACATTCAACGACCGCCTCATCAACTTCATTTGTAAATAAATTTTCAAAGAGCAAACACCGCGTAGATTTAACTTTTTGCACTAGTTTCAGTGATGGAAATTCATATTTTCTCCCTTCCTTTTGTGGGTTTACTTCTATTTCAACCCATTCTCTATGAATCTCACATAAAAAATTGAAAAGAAACACTAAAATTCAAATTTTCAGACATATCAGTTGTTCAACTAGTGTTCACATTAGCTACAGCAGTCGCTCGACCGAGCAAAATATCAAACAATTTGAAAAACTTCCAACAGTCGTTCAACTTGTGTTCACATTACAAATTATATGACGATTCGACACGAGTTGATCAACTTGTCGATGAGTGTGAACCCCCCTTTTCACTCACACAAGATCTACCTGTCTCATTGCATGCACATAGCATTAAAAATCCAACGTGGATGCATAGTGCCTGTCCATCAGAATGAAATGATCAAAGACGGCTTTCACACAAGGAAACTGAGTTGCCAGAAACTGGCTAGTTTGTAGGCGAGAAGGGTGTGAGGGGAAATTTGTTGTCTTTCATTTACGCCCTTCTCGCCTACAAACTAAAAATCGCCGGCAACTCAGTTTCCTTGTGTGAAAGGGGTCAAACAGACTCAAAATCAATTCATGGAGCCGTGCATTTACACGAACATAAAGTAAGACGGCTTTCACACAAGGAAACTGAGTAGCCAGAAACTGGCTAGTTTGTAGGCGAAAAGGGTGTGAGGGGAAATGTTTTGTCTTCCTTTTACGCTCTTCTCGCCTAGAAACTAAAAATCGCCGGCAACTCAGTTTCCTTGTGTGAAAGGGGTCTAAGGAATATTTGAGGATTTGTCTTTATTATTATGTACAAGAATAAGCAGGTTCATTTTCTATTGTGTGTTGTCATTATTGAAAAATAATGACATAACAATGTTAACACAACGGCAGACGGCATAGCCATGCTTAAATGTACTTATTTTAAACAATTGCAATTGTAAATTTTATAAAAGATGAAATAAAGTACCAAATAATAAAATAAAAAAAATGTTAACACAATGATCCTGACTAAACGGTTCGTTTTTCTTTGTTCGTTGCGTCTTTCGTTGTTTTGACGGGCGCGTACGTTGGTGATTACATGGTTCATTAAAATACGTAGGTACTTGAAATTTTTATTCGAGCTTTTGTTACTTACCTACTTCCTTCTCCCTACATTTCTACATCGATGTCTATCAAAAAGACGAAAGACGAAACGAACGAAACGAACGAAAAAAAACTAACTCGGCTTTTCGCGAATTTATCTCTGTCTTTTCTCTTTCTAATTTTGACAGTTCATTACAAAAAAAAATGAAAGAAAAAAATCTAAGTCAAGGGCAGCGTTACCACAATATTATACTATGTTTTTATTGGAGCCGAAATAAGGTAATTTCGAAATTAGCTCATTCGGAACGTCGTTTCCTATACTGTTCCTATTTGAAGTTCCAAATGAGCTAATTTCGAAATTACCTCATTTCAGCTCCAATTAAAAAACGTAGTAGTATTACAAATGTAACAAAAGTGTTACACTGTTTTTAAATTTAATTTTGTTGTTATTGTAATAGAGCAAGAGCCCGCGACGATCAGACCTTCGTTATTTTATAAAAGCTAAAAGTTTCTTTATGTATGCCCCCAATGCAGGAATTGGTAAAAACGATCCCCGACTCGACTATGAACTTTCGATCATGGTGGCTTTGACAGTTAGGAGGTAGCAAAGGTGTATAGAATGAAATTAAACTTTCGTCATAGTATAAAAGCTGATTTGTACATAATGTTACTCGTACAACTACTAAAAGATGTTTCCTCGCTTGTCAGACCGTTTCGATGGTTCCTGCAGCCTGTCAGACACTTTTAATATAGCGTTACGAATCCCGCGCAGAAAAACATTCTAGTTTTCGACATGGCATTAGAGAGTTTTAAATAGATTCTGGCAAGGCCCTAGCATGGCTGAGTAATGGCCAAAACTAGGGCCTTGTCAATTATGAACCCTTTTGCCTCGTCAGAAAAACCACTCTAGGCCCCGGACCAGCAAAAACTAGATTTGTTCATATTTTTGCTAGAAACATAAAAAAAGGGTATTTTAGTATCGGTTGTGATCCGATAGTAAAATAACTCAGATCAAAAATAAAAACCTGAATAATAAAAATAATAGCGAAGAATTTTATGAATAAAATACTCTTATTGTCATATTATTTGATTTAGTATCGTGTACAAAAATGCGCTTAATCGAAACTTCATCCCACCACAAATAAACCGATATGAACCACTTGAGATGAACCATCTGGAATTAAGTAAATATAGTTTAAGACGGTAAATTATAATTTCTGATTAAATTTAATGAAAAGTTCAAAAAGCCTTTGGAGTGGGTGTGAAAATAGAGATTCTCGAAAGTAAATACCTATATGATTATCTTGACAGGATTTACATGAGCGTGAAATTTTTAACTTTTTTTTTGAAACCAAAACTGGTCAATTATAATAAAAGTTAAAAATTGTATTTTTCGATTCATCGATTCAATTTGTTTAGTTTAAATTTTGCATATGTATCAATAACGATAGTGCTTAGTCTGATAGGATGCCGAAAACGTCCAACAAGTTCTTACCTCACGAGAGTATGAAACATTGTCCTCGTCTAGATTTTCCCCAAAGAAAACTGACTAGTGCCATGTCCAAACTAGACAGAAACTGGGTTTTTTTCCAGCCGGGATTATTGAAATTAGACTTTCGTCATATAGTATAAAAGCTGATTTTTATATACATATGTTAACCGGGAGACTACCAAAAGATGATTCCTAGCTAGTCAGACAGTTTCGATAGTTCCTACAGCCTGTCAGACTTATTGAAGCTGCGCTAGTTATATAAAATGCATGTGGGTTCGAGTGAAATATAGCCCAGGCAAATTGTACTTTTTCTGCCAAAAAATCCAAGTGAAGAATTTTATACACAATTGTCTTTACTTTGGCAAAAGAAATATTGTCGCGAAAATCTATTGCCAAATCGTGTGCGCGTCAGTAGTTATCCAATGTTAAATGTCGAAAATATCAGTTTTTCGCATAAAACTCGGAAACGGTAAATGCAATTGAAAAGTGTTTCATACAAAACTTGTAGATTGTGTCATTTGCCAAAAAAAAAGTTATCACTATTTTTTTCTTACGACCCACTGTTAAGAAGATATCGACCACTTAAAAACAAGTAAAATGTCAAAAATGGTCGTTTTTCACGTATAACTCCTACATTATGTGAATCCCTGCAAGAAAAAATATTTTTTTTTTCTTAAAAACAACCGTTTTAAAGATATAATTTTATTTAAAGTTTGGCAAAAAGTTCAAAAATTTGTTTTTTTTCATTTGTACTCTTAAAAGCACAAATTGTCGAAAAAAATCTTACGCTTAGTTTAAATATCATAATATTCTCTTCTTTTTTCCATACTAGTCATCAGTCGCAAGATATTGTGACTTCAATAATGTCAACTGTCAATTCGCATATATCTTTTAAGTACTAAGCTTAATCGAAAAATTATATCACCAAAATTTTTACATTATGTAATATTAACAGTTTTTTTCCATAATTTTCACGATATCATTATTTAAATAAAAACACCGGTTTATGGCTCATTTCTCTTAAATGACGAAGTTTTCGGAAAATATTTTATACCTTTTTTGCAGATTTTAATATTCCCTGAGGAAACGTTATCACACTTTTTTGCGTAGGTATCAGTTGTAAGATATTGCAACTTCAAAAATGGTCAAACTTGAAAATATAGTTGTACAAACATTTTTTACAAAATCCTGTTTATTCGAAGTTGTCTATAACAATGAAATAAAATTTAAAAATAGTGTAACACTCTTGTAACATTGTAACGCTGTTTCTTTCCATTGATTTAGAGCTTGTTTTGTCTATTGTGTTTTCGTTTACCTCCGTTTGCCACTGACGTTAGTGGGATGAGCCGAATAGTGTAATCGGGGTAAATGTCATTATAATGGGTAAACTAAACGTCACTTCCACTTGTCATGGTGAGAGGGAGAGTATTCCAATTCACCATACTCCGAGAAAACGGAGCCTAAATGGAATCCAAAACGGACCAACAAAAATGAATGAATCTTCCCCATCTAGTCGAGTTTCTACATTGCATACAAAAAAAAAAAAAATCAGAATTTTGTTAATTTCAAGACTTATTTTTATTTATTAATTATAAAAGGTACATTATATATTTCCACAACTTAACATATACATATAATAAACAGTAAACTTGTATTTTTGATTGGAAATTTCTTAAAGTTTTCACAAGAAAAAAAGATAAAAAAGCAATGGTCTTCGCCACGCTATCTACAAAACTGAACTAAAAAAAAACGTATTGGAAATTAAAACAAAATGACTGTACTCTCTCTATTTCTCCGTGCATAAAAAAATTCTCTCGATTCTTGTTCTTATTTTTACATGCGTACACAGGAAATTTGTTCATGTGTGTGAGACACTCAGTTTTTTTTGGATTCCCAAGTGATTCCAAAGTGAACCGAGAAATTCGGGTCCGTGATTTTGCTTGATGGAGGATTTACATGTATCTGCATTTGGTTTCTGCACAAAAAAAGGGATGCCAAATACAAAATGTATATTTGTTAGATAGAAAAAAAAGATCAGAATGCAGAAGAACTTCGTTTCTGCATTATAGGAAAATGCCATAATACAGAAATGATGGTTCTTTTTCACTCGCTCGGATTTTTTGTATACATCTGTCCTGCTCTACTTTTCTGCATTATGCAGATGAAGATACATGTAAAACCACCACGAAGGGAAATAATGACAACTTGTCACATGTGTAAAAACGCGGCATAAGTCTAAAATCTCTGCATACTAGAGGCTTAACTACATAGACCTACTTTTGCCAAAAAGTACAGAAGTGAGATTTAGATATCTATGCTCAAGGCACTTGCTTGCAAACAAAAAACATGGACACAGTAAACTACGGCGCAGGGTCAAAAGTCCACAGGCCAAAAGTCCATAATGGAGGACCCGAAAAGGGAGTTAAAATCCTTAAACCCGCGAAGTGGGCCACATAAAGTACTGTTTAGTACAAAACAAACTTTAATAACAGATCGACTGACAACAAAGGCGCCTGCCAGACGACTGAGCATACCATAAGCGGAGCGACGGAGTCGCGTGAGCGGGACAGAGGACCCGAAAAGGGAGTTAAAATCCTTAAACTCGCGACGCGGGCCACCGAAAGCAGTCTTGTTAAAGAAAACTATCTATAAAGGGATCTACTGAAATGGGTCAGAAATCCACAATTAAAAGGCCAGAAGTCCACAAGATTTTTGTATGGACTTTTGGCCCATCGGAGTGGGTCAAAAGTTCACAATTGCTTTATGGACTTTTGGCCTGTGGACTTTTGACCCTGCACCGTAAACTACAACTAGGTCCATGAAAAAAAAAAAAAAAACAATTGAAAAATGTACATGGTGACTCAATTTATCTGTCAGAGCAATTTTCGTATGTTTTTTTTCGCAAACGGATTTCATTAGCGAACATTTTAATTTCTCACTTTTGTACTTTTTGCAAAAAGTAGGTCTGAATAACTTTTTTTTTAAATATTTTGTTTTTTTTCAATCCCAAAATATCGCGATTGAAAAAAAACATTTAGGGGTTGCAATAGTCGTTAATTCTAATTTCAAATGTTTTGCTTAGCCTTAAAGTACAAGAAAACTAACTTCCTTCACTATTATTATATTCAGCAAGATTTCTATTTTATAATTACAATGCTACAAATAATTTTATTGCAATTTTATTTCCATGTGAACTTGAAAATTTTATTATATGAATATAACTCATACTAAATATATTTTCCCTTTCGTTTCATTTAAGCTATTTATAATGTTTAGCAGAAAATTAGATACTTTGGTGAGTATTTGCTTTGTACTGCGTGTATTAACAAGCTTTGGGTGCGGTTGGGATTTGGGAAGTGTCAAGTGTAAATGCAAACATGTGGATATACCGTGTGGTGGACTGAGGAATAAGATAACAATTTGTATTTTTTTTTTTTTTCAAACATTAATTTTTAGTAACAATATGAGGGCAACGAATAAAAATAAAAATACCTATATGTTGTTTTTACAAATGTGTGTTTTTTTCAACGTTAGAAATTATGCAAGCGATTATTGTATATAATATGAGGGAACGCTTCTTTCATAATTGTCTGCATTAAACAAATTTGTTTCGTGGTGTACCTATAATGTAGGTATTCAAATCTAAATTTTAATATTAGTTAAATTACATATTTATATCAATGTCTTTACCTATGCCTATATATGTACGTTAATCATTTAACTCAACTCAAACTATAAATGCAAATAATAGTTAAGAGTCACGCTTGTAATATAATATTATATTTGAACTTCCAATTTAAGGTTCCATGATTTTAAATCAAAAAAATTCGAGGATAGGTAGCTGTACCTTAAAAAAGGTTGAACAACAGGTAGGTAGGTTATTTATTAAATTCAAATAGGTAGTACCTTTACATTATACCATAGCGGCTTTACAATACGTAAAGCCAACGTGACGTGCCTTCAATGGGTTGGGTACCTCTTTCGGAGTAGATTTTTATGCCAACACTCTTCTTGTTGTTGATTTAGTTCATTATTTTTTTTAGTTAAGCAAAATGTGTGAAATAAAAAAATAACCTTCAAAATCCATCATCATCTTTGTTTGGACCAAGGTGGCGTAAAACAAACAAACCATTTTATATTAGAGATGTGCATGAAATATTTTCACGAAACATTAAGCCTGTAATGAGCATTGGCGTTTTTCATCTTAACCATTGCTTAAGGTTTTCTTAAACTTTTTTTCGCAGTGGCGCACAGCTTGGAAATCCGCTTATCTAGCGGAATTAAATTATAAGCGCTTACAAGTTAAACTTTTTGACCATTTTTCTTTTTTGAGATTAATCATAGGTATTCATAAATATTTTCAAAAAGAAATTAATCAACAATTTTTTATATATTGTAGCTAATTGGCCAAATTGTTAATGAACGTAGCTCTGAAATTACCTACACATTTTTGTATGTACCTATGTAGGTACATATGTTTGTATATACTTGCTTAATTCATTGAGCTTTCCCAGAGATGTTCCAGGTTTTCTTGCCAACCCCAAGAGCTGTAAAAAAACTGTTTTTCTGGTTTCTCTCTCTCTCTCTTTCATTCACTTCTATAGACCCAGATTACATGATTCATTTCTTCGGTTGATTCGTCTTTCGTCTTTTTGATGGGTGTAGAAATGTAGAGGGGAAGAATAAGTAATGAAAGCAGGAATGAAAATTTCAAGACTTTTCTGGTTGAACTTTGACGTTTCTGATTTGACAACCACATATGCTCCTCAATGTTAGCAAAACAAAACAACGATTTTAACAAAAATGATTAAAATTGAAAATTGTTTTTCGTAATTGATTATAAAATATTATTTCTTAAACCCAAATTCCATGAACGTTAAAACACCAAAGGACGTACGTATTTTTGAGAATCATGTAATCAGCATGGACGTTCGTGCCTGTCAAAAAGACGTAACACGAAACAAACGAAAAATTAATCCAGTAATCGGGCACATAGTGTATGTGAATTGGATGGATTCACCGATTGCACAAACTTCAACTTCAAACGTTTCCATTTTCTATTTCTTTCCATTGATTAAGTTAAATTTCTTTATTCTTTCAATTTCTTTTTCAAAAAATAAACAGCTTCCCAGAGAACGGAAGTGTACAACTACAAGTGTACAATTACAAAAAACAAGTTTTAAATTCAATTATTTTTGTTCAAATCTTTTTTTTTTTCATAAAGCTGCCCATACACGACCGAGACAACGAGCTAAATCGCCCGGAGCCGAACCAAAATTGCTCGTGAGTGATGGGAAAACTCAGATGGCTTCGTTTGGTTCGGCCGAACAATTTGGATTTTCAGCCAGTCCAAAATCCACGAACACGAACCTCCGAACCAATGTTTTCGGCTCTATGACCCCTTTCACACAAGGAAATTGAGTTGCTTGCGATTTTTAATTTGTTGGCCAGAAGGGCGTATAAGGAAGACAAAAAATCTCCGCTCACACCCTTCTCGCCTACAAACTATCTAGTTTCTGGCAACTCAGTTTCCTTGTGTGAAAGCGGTCTATCGCAGTCGACTTGTGCTTTCTGCATTGAACGGACCGCTGACTTTTTTAGTTTGGACAAGAACCCACGATAAACAGAAATAAGGTATGCTCATTAGACCGCTTTCACACAAGGAAACTGAGTTGGCGGCAACTGGGAGTTTGAAGACGAGAAGGGCGTAAGTTTATACCAAGACGAATATATAGTGGTTTAATATAATTCCACCTTCCCCTCCAACCAAAGAAAGTGATTAAACAAAAAACTAATAAATAGATAAAAAGGGATTTTAGATATGCTGTAGAGTATGAAATTCTACGTCGACGCTCATCTTAAAATTTTATGAATATTCATTTTATAACCATTATTTTCTGACAAATAAAAACCCCTATTCGACGAGGGTATTTTGCTCCCCCCCCCCCGCGTACAAGGGGGTGGAAGAGGTAAAAAAATTAACAAATTATTATGGCTTCAAGTATTTTAAATCCAACGAGACATTCCACGACCTAAACCGATGTCTGGGTTCAGGTTAGACCGCACTAGGCGGAACTGCACTGCAGCGGAACTGCGATTCACAATTATTTGTATGAAATTTTATGAAGTTCAGTTGCCGCTTAGTGCGATTTAGCTCATACAATTTCATACAAATAATGTTTTGCCGCGTCGTGAAGTGTAGTTCCACTGCAGTTGTGTGCGGTCTTACCTTAATTAATGTGAACTTTCGTGTTAAAAAATGGTCAGAAGGCAACCTTTTGGCGTTATTCTTTTTTGGCTCTAAATAAACCTCTGAGCAGAGGCTGAGCGATCAGAGCAGAGATCTGAGCAGATTATGATCAGAGCCCTCAGACTTATTTATGAAACACATTTGAGCACTGAACTGTCATTTCATAGGTGTGTTACTAAAATACATTTTTGTTTACCTGATTTAGACGGGCCACTGTCCTGGGAATCCATTTTTAATTTTTTGTATTTTTTTCCTCTGTCAAATCACTGAAAAAAAGTGAAGTTGGCTTCGCTCAGCGTTTCGCTCGATTTGCTCGGTCATTTTATTCTGAGCTAATCGATTAAGTTCTGAGCTAGCTCAGATGGAAAAAAGAAACGCACTTTTTGAGCTCTGATATGTCTGAGCTAAAAAAAAAACATAGAATTTTTGTTTGACAGTTTTGTGATCTGCTCAGAGTTAAAAAAGAAAAACGCCATTTATATCTCCGGTCTGCCAGTGTTGCCATCATGGAAACACTTCTTAAAAGTAAACTAAGGATGTGGACTATTAGTGTACCAAAGCTCATCCCGTCAGAATGAAGTGCAAGGTTTGACCTTAAAAATGGCCTTAACGCCCTAACTAAATGGTTTTTGTTATTTTATTTGTTTTTCGGTTTAAAAAGTAAATTTTAAAATTTGAAAATGGTTGTGTGTGCTGTTTTGGGGTGTAATAATACACCGGACAGAAAAAAACAGTGAACAAAAATTAAAATACATATCACTATTTCTTGAAAGATGCTAAAATATGCAATTGTGGATTAGTGCTTGTGGGAATAAAAACGATAACACTTTAAAACAGTCGTGTTTGCTCAGGACATTTCGTTGAGAGTGTCTAAACAGTTAAGGATAATATACTTTTATAGGGCTTTAAAGAAAGAATCAGTACCATGACCCTTATACATCCTGCAGCTTTATTAGGTGGATGAAAAGTTGGAAGGGGGACTTAGAAACCAAGTGATACTTTCTTTGATTATGTTAGACTTTAATAGCCACATTAATAAAAACAGCGCTTAAAGCCTGATCCACATCTGTGTCGTGTGTTGTGTTGTGGAGTCGTGTGTCGCTGTCATTCCATATATTTCATGCGCCACACTGCAACACAACACACGAGACAAATATGGTTCTACGCATATGAAATACATTGTAGCGATAGCGACACACGACTCCTGAACACAACAAACGACACAGATGTGGATCAGGCTTAACTCACCTGTAACTTTCGAGCTCTCGTGTGAGCATGTATTAAGACACAATTGGTGAATTAAAACGTATATTTACTTATCTAATTTAACCCTTCGCTAAACCACCTTCCTTGTTGGTTTATCTAGCTAGTAAGTGGCAGAAATTTAACACCTAGTCCATCACGAGTTAATGATAACTCGCCGCTAGATTCGTTTATTAATGTGGGGGTTAGAAAACATTTTTATTAAAAACAATAAGAAACATCTATATACCAAAGGGAAGTTCCTGGAAAACCATTTAAAAAATGCTGAAGCCGTGCATCTAGACTAGTGTAGACTGTATTTTAGAATTAACCGTTTAAACAAATTATTTGTAGGTGAAATTAACTGTAAAAATAGAAAAATTATTAAAAATAATCCAATGAAATGGTATTCTTTTCTTCTATCTTATTTCGAACCAGATGCCGTCACATTACATCTGTCAAAACGAAATGAGCATAACCTTATATCTGTTTATCGTGCAAGAACCAAACTGTCAAAATTGGTTCGGTTCGGCCGTGTATGGCACCCGAATTTGGATTTGGACCGTGGCCAAATGGACCGGAGCCAAATGGCTACGAGCTGTTCGGTTCGGTCGTGTACGTGTATGGCCAGCTTAACACCAAGGAGCCAGAAAAAGTCTCGACATTTTCATTCGTGCTTTCGTTACTTCCTTCCCGCTGCATTTTTTCTCTCCTCGTCCAATCTCTCAAGAAGACGAAAGGCGAAACGAACGAAAAAAACAATCGTGTAACCAGTGCACACGTTCTGTAACTTCTCACATCGAAAAATCGGTCGAGAAACGATGAAAAATGGAACAAAACCCATGCATTTTGTTTCAATTTTCATCGTTTCTCGACCGATTTGTTCGATGTGAGAAGTTACAGAACGTGGGCACGGGTCATAGTATGGAAACAAAATATGACAACCCATCCTACAAAACACAACATCCTACACGATTTGACATTGTTACATGAACATTTTATGCTGGATTTACATGTATGTATCTTCGTCCGCAAATATGAAGAAAAGTAGAGCGCGACAGATGCATGCCGAGGGTGTTAAAGAGAACCATCAAGAAGATGAACATGTTCGTCTTCATATCTGCATTATGGCACTTCCTATAATCTGCATGTACAAAGTTCTTCTGCATTTTGGTGTTCCCTCTCTATCCAACAAATGTAAATTTTAATTTTGCATCCCCTTTTTTTGCAGAAGTCAGACGAAGATACATGTAAATCCACCAATAAGGACTGCTTCTCAAAATTCCAACATACTTCCACACTTTAGAGTTTCATGGTGGATTTAAATGTATCTTCATCTGCAAAATGCAGAAAAGTAGAGCAGGACTGATGTATACACAAAATCCAGCGAGTGAAAGAGAATCATCAAGAAGATGAACATGTTCGTTTTCATTTCTGCATTATGGGACTTTCCTATAATGCAGAAACGAAGTTCTTCTGCATTTTGATCTTTTCGCTCTACCTAACAAATATACATTTTGTATTTGGCATCCCTTTTTTTGTGCAGAAACCAAATGCAGATACATGTAAATCCACCATTAGGTTTTAAGGTTATAGTGAAACTGATTTGTCCGATGCATGTGTGCATGCGAAACATTCATTGCGGCAAAAAAACATTCGTCACTCAAAATTATTTCATATGTTTCTCCGCCGCGTTGGTGTGGGCACTCTCATATATCACCATGTAAATAAATTTTGACATGCGAATGTTTTTTCGCCGCAACGAATGTTCCGCATTGGTTTGGGGGAGCCTTACTAGGCTGATTTTTTTCCAGATGTGAAAAGTACTTGAGAAGTAGCATTACTATTATAGGAAATTCAACCGAACCCTGCTGTAAGTTCATTATTCTCTTATTCAACAGGAGCGCTCTCTAGAGTGAAATAGATTACTCAATGTTCCAATCAGCTGTTGTTTGACAGTCGCTGCCAAAATTTTTTCTTTCGGCTGCGACGCTGCACCGCATTTTTATTAATACAAATTCCTCATAAGAAAAGTAATTTTTTTCACTATTATTTTGAATTACATAAATACAAAAGTTGATCTTCTCATAAACTTTATTTCAGCCTCTGAAATGTTCATCCGCCAAGTCAGTCGTTTGCCACGAGGAGCGATCAAATCCTACTGCACCGCTGCCGAACCATCAACAGCGGCAACAATACAGAAACTGTCTGACGTTCGCACTCGCGAAGGCAACACTTCGAAGCACTCTAGCAATAACTTGGGTAAATATTACCAAATTCCAACTGAAGATAAGAAGATACTCTTCACCCATGGGGGATTGCCAAAGTCCTTCGAGAAACAAGCCAAGACATTCGGTGAAACTTGTCTCATGGTTCGTGAACCCGCTCTAGAGGTTATTGATTACATCAAATCATCCAATTTGAGTAATCCAGCTATACGTTACGTTCTGTATGGCGATGACGGCGTTGGCAAAAGCCTCACTATGGCCCACATCGTCCACTACGGATATCAGAATGGCTTTCTCATGCTGCATGTGCCGTGGGTGGCAAATTGGTACAAACGACCAAAAGAAACAGCCAATTCGACGTCTATCGAAGGATTCATTGACCTTCCATTCGATGCCGCAGGCTGGCTGGTACACTTTAAGACCCAAAACGCTACACTTCTACCTACCTTAGACCTGAAAACTACCAAAGATTACGTCTGGAGTAAACGAGAGACAACTCCAGCTGGATCGACACTATTGGAACTTATCGAGCACGGAATTACAAGAGTCAAGTTCGCCTCTGACACCATAGCTGCACTTATCGCCGAGCTAAAGCAACACTCAACAGGGGGCAAATGCAAAATCATGGTGGCCATCGACGGTTACAACGCATTCTTCCATCCCGTCACGAGAATAGTCGCCGACAACAAAGCTAAAGTTAGCCCCAACAAGGTAACTCTCACACAGCCCTTCTTGGATATCACCAACTACGACTGGTGCAATGGAGTTTGTATTGTGTCGGTGGATAAGTTGGCTTCATCTGAGAACTACAGAGAATCCTATATGCCAAGATATTTGCTTGACAAAGAAGGTTTTGAGCATTTGGATCCATTTGTGCCGATTCGAGTGGATAATTTCAATGAGAAAGAATTCAAAAGCTGCATTGATTACTACTTAGACCGCAGATGGATTCAGAATTGTGAAACTGGATTCGATGAGGAGCTGAAATTTTTGAGTGCATCTAATCCATATCGGTTGATGAATATTTGTGCTCCTTTGTAGGGTGGAAATTTTTGTTGTTGAAAAATAAATAAAGTATAAAAACGTTAAAAAGGAAAACCGTGTTAATTCTTTGTATTTTTTATTTAGCATCGGAACTCGGATAAAACGTTGGTCAGAAAAAACGCCAGTCTTAAACTCTGGTGCAGATGCTTGGGACTTCTTTTTTTTTAAACGCCTCAAAATTGAATTCCTAATGTTTTACATTTTCAAATGCGACTCAAATTAAACCATTGCAGATAATATCGCCGTTTGATACTGCAAAAGGTAGCATGTGTTTTTTTTGTGAATTAAAAAAAAAAACGAAAAAATGTTTAGTTTATTTTGTATGATTGGTTATTTGTAAGGGGAAACAAATTTGTATTACTTTCACTTAAGAAACATGTTCCATACCTAAGCCTAGTACTTAGCTAGAGTATAAATGAAATTTCTATATAAAAGTGACACTTATATCACTGCGATGGAATTCAAAATGAGAGGTGAGTTCCCAAATTTGAAAATGAAATGTTAACCGGTTCAAAATCAATTTCATTTTATAATTTTCATTTCCCAATGTACGACCACTAGAAAAAAAGAAATGATAGTGTGCAAAAGTGTGACATTGCTTCAAATGAAGGGAACTTTCGACAGCTGCCTAATCACAGTATATAATTTTGCCATACTTGCAAGTCCCCTAAGTCATCTGAACGTATGTAGCCATTAATAAAGTTTTCGTTATTTTTTTATTAAAAATTCTTTCAATTTGACAGCCATAAAAATCAATATTTTTTTCATTCAAAGTGAGTATCAAATATTAGAAAACTGAGTTCTGAAAATTCATGTGGAAAATCAATTATGGTTTCATGGATGTGAACACCGTCTATGTTCACTAGACTGGACCTTAGGCACCTAAAAAAAACACTTCTCCGCCCGTCAATAGTTTCTAAATAGTAAAATAAAAATTCCCTAATATTTTCAGATTTTTTCCCCTCCCCGTTAGTCGCTAAAAATTAACATGGAAAATAATTAAATGTGAGGAATTCTATTTTAACAGACATTTAATTTAAGTAGTGAATTTCTGTTTTTGTTCTATGAATTCGAAGAAAGAACAAAAATAGAAATTCACTATTTAAATTAAATGTCTGTTAAAATAGAATTCCTCACATATAATTATTTTCCATGTTAATTTTTAGGAGTTTAGTGTATAAACTATCTAGTGACAGTAAAAAAAATAATAATTTGAAATTTTTTCGTATTAAGGCTGAATTAATTTTGATATAATATCAATCTTTAATTGGAAACAGGGCGACTAAGGGGAAGCGGACAAAATCTGAAAAAATTAGGGGATTTTTTTTTACTATTTAAAAACTACTGACGGGTGGAGAAGAGTGTTTTTTTTAAGGTGCCTAAGGTCCAGTCTAATATTCACAAATATAATAAAATCCCAGCATGGAAAATTGTTGACAAGACTTTTGCAATATCAGTGACGATATTAGCTATCACAACAAAAACATAAATGTTAAAAAAGTAGGCAAGCTCTTCTATATACAAAAACCTTTGCGTAACAAGTCAGCCGTAAAAAGTAATGGAATCTAAAAGTACGCCAAGTTCTAAGTTTATTAATGTTAAATATAAAATATTTTAAGTAGAGTAATAAGGAAGAACCTCAAAATTATCAGATAAATCTGTTGTTTAATGATTACTGACTCAAATTGAGTTGGTTTATTAGTCAAGCTTTCATTTCAAAATTGAGTAATTAGCTAAAAAAAGAAAACTTGCCACTTAAACCAACTCAATTTAAGTCAGTAATTGAAGCGCTTAGAAGATGAAGGACGTAAGCGACATTTTTAAACATTTGAGTTATAAGCCTTTAAGTTTATTGCCTATAACTATATTTATGAAAATAATAAAAATACTGCATTGATAATTTTAAGTCAATAAAACTCAGGTGAATTTAATTTTAGGAATATTTTTTATTTAACGCAAATAGTTGTTGAGATATTTACACTTTTGTGCATTTAACACCTTTATCTAGGAACTTTTTTGTATTTAATTTAATTTTGTTTTTATAAAGGTGTTAAGTGACTTTTTGATATGTTGTTATTTACTTATTTTTTGTTTGTTTCTTCTATTTAATCTTGATTATAATCAGGACGTTTGTTACTTTTGGCTATAATAACCTTACTATAAGGAACATATTCATCATAGCATTCTTTGTAAAGGTAAGAACCATACTTCCTGCGAATCCATTTTATTATGAGTCCCTAAATTGAACCTTGCAATAAAGTAAAAATAAAATTAGTCTGCTGGGGTATTCGTGAAGGAATTGCCTGTTATTATTCTTAGGCTGTTCCTGATAAGATTTATGCAGGCTTTGGAGCGTTTTTGGTTGTAGTTGCCAAGTAGAGGTTTAGCCTGCCTCAGTTTTGGGAGTATTTTCCAAATTTTGGATCATTTTGCCCCCTCTTCCAGTGGCGGATCCAGGGGGGTGGCTATAGGGGCTAAAGCCCCCCCCCACAGGCTGTTCTTAAAATTGATTGAAATATAGAAATCAGAATCGAGAGTCAGACAAAAATAACGAGGCTGGGGCTACGCAATTTTTGCTACGTATTTTTTTCTAATCCCCAAATTATTTAGGTTGGGGCTGAAACCTGAAGGGAATTGTACAAAAAAACAAGTTCGGGGCTACGAATAATTGACAGAAAATTGGAACGAAAAAAACAGCTCGCGAGTAGGTCTTAACAAGAATTGGACAAAAAAACGTGAACGCCTTTTAAAATTACCTTAGGTATTCCATACAATTTTTGGGCTTGACTCAAGGGACTGTCAAGTCCAAGTTCAGGCTAAAGCTTGAAGGGATAATTGAAAAAACGGCGTCGGGGCTTAACAATTACCATGCCAAATTAAAAAAAAAATTACCCTAAGAACTTAGCTAACTTTGCAAGAAAAACGCAACTGGGGCTAAAACTAGAGGAGAATTTGGGAACAACAAATCAAAATCAGAGTTTTCTCTGGGCACTCAGAAAATCATGCGTATGAATATTTGCGATCCCTCTGGTGGTTCAAAGCTTGACGTGGCTGAAAATTGAAGGCATATAGATTTTTTTTTCTATCTCCACTTAAAAATATTTTAAATGTTAAATACTACAGATGTTATTGTACTTTATATTGAAAACATTTTGTGGACAAACAAATTGTATTACTTATGGCCAGTTTCACAGTGAAAGTTAAAAACTAAGTTTAACTGATCCTGAACTTCAGTTCAAATTTAAAGGTCAAATCGTTGGTTTTCACAGTTTAAAATGAACCTTAGTTGAATAGACCGAAGATTAATATGACTGTATGATGGCTATGGCAACTTTCAAACAAATCAACATCGTCACAATAGTTAAAATAATTTGTTCTTCAAGGGAAGCGTTTTTCTCTTTTCACTCTCACAACAAATGTTACATTTCCTCGTCACTGGAAAACATTAAAAAAAATAATTTCAAATAGAAAGAATAGAAATTGTTATTATTATTAAATGGCAGTTGTCAACTTAGATTTGAGAATGATTATAACGATCAAGTGTTCTGAACGTTGAACTGAAGTTTAAATGGCAGAATACATTCGTTTAACTAGAACTACAGAATTATCTAAGTTCAAGGTTTACTTTGAAACCGAATCAAGTACTGAACTTAAGTTTAAACTTATATTGTAGTTAAACTTGTGAAACTGGCCATTAATGTCTCAAACTGGATCTACCAAGCCCCCCCCCCACAGCCAAATCCTAGATCCGCTACTGCCCTCTTCTAATATGATCTTGTTTTTGATCACATTTTCACCTAATCCGCAATAGGGCTCAGGCCCTGTTAAGGGGGTTGTTGATCCTATTTTTGCTAGGGAGTCTGCTTCCTCTTTACCCACGTGGCTCGGTACCCAATAGAGTTAGAAATTGTTATTTTTGCCCAGTTCATTTAACCTCCGCAAGCATTCCCATACCACTTTTGAGCTAATGGCATAGGAGCTTAACGCTTTAAGCACGGCTTGGCTATCTGACATGATGGCAATGTTCCGATTTCGGTAGTTTCTTTCAAGGTTACGTTCTGCACATTTACCTATGGCGTTTACTGCCTCCTGGAAAATGCTTGTGGACTGTCCCATCGGTACAGATAGTTTGGTTCTTGGCCTAAATATACCCGCCCAGTCCCGTCAGACGTTCTCGTTCCATCAGTACCTATACCATTTCACTATAAAAGTTTTCTGCTGGGGTGTTAGTCACGGAATTTCGGTCTGCGTTTTTGAACTTAAGCCTGTAAGAGTGTCCTAAAGCAAATAGCATTCGAGCAAATGTTAAGCTAATGACTTGACTTCCGTCATTTTTGTCACATCCTTTAAGGTCAATTTAACATCCATTCGTCAAGGGTATCGGCTTTGTATTGGCATGGGTTAAAACATTACGCAAATGACTTGACATTTAATGTCGTTGGCTCAAAGACTTATAGATGTGTGTGAAAAATAACGCTTTCAAATTTTGTGTAAGACTATACAAAATTTAGCCATCATGTTAAGCCACCTGCGTCGAAATATTCAAATTTGAAGTAGTGTGTGTTGGCTGGTGCCTCTTTCACCTATAATGCCTTATCTTAAAGTGCCCACTTAACACCTTTATGCACGAAATGAAAAGTTCAGATAAAATTATTTTTGTACAAAGGACTTAAGCGCAAGCGACTGTCACGCTGGAGGTCTGGGATCGCTTCCCAGCCTCGTCCACCTAAAAACTAAAAAGTTTTTTTTCAGGGCTACTGCCTCTTGCGAGGAATTGACAAATCCTCCAAGAGTATCACTTGTCACGAATAAGTGCTTCTCGTCTAGCCGTTCGGATTCGGCATAAAATTGTAGGTCCCTCCCATTCCTGTCGAAAGGCGCACACAGGAATGGTTACGAGTTGTTAGTCATTAGGCCCTGGATCTTCATGAGCCGTTGTGCCACCCGATTTATTTTTTTTATTTTTTCTTAAGCGCATTTAACACATTCATCCACAAAGCTTATTATTAAAGTAATTGCATATAACACCTTCATCTTTGGCTAAATATGAATCTAGAGGCGATAAAAGAGTACAGACGAGTCAAAAATTTAAGTTTTCATATAACACTTTCATCTGTAGGAAAAAACCCAAATTTCAAAAAATGTTACTTAACATCTTCATCTTCTAAGCGCTTCAATTTATTAAACAACAGATTTCGGAAACAAAATCTTCTATCTTCTATATATGTGTATAAAAATTAATTGTTGTTCGTTTGTGTTCTTATATCTCAAGTTTGGTAGCTCCGAATTCGATGAATTTTTTTTTTTTTTGTTAGAAAGGTATTGTTCTGTAGCAGGTTTGTATGTAAAAAAAAATTACTTTGTGAGCGCTTACCATTTTTATGAAAAAAAAAACAAAACGAAGAAAAATCAAACAACATTTGTTTATAGAATCAAAACGAAAATTCAGATTTTATTATAAAAAATCAAACAAAACAACAATTCTTTATAGAATTGAAACGAAAATTCAGTGTTTATAAATCATGAAAGCTGTTTATGATGAGAAAGGTGGATTTTATTTTTTGGATGCACCTCGAGGTACCGGAAAGACATTTTTAATTTCACTGATTTTAGAATGTATTCGGTCAAAAAATAAAAATAAAACAAATTGGCATTGGCGCTCGATTTATCGGGAATTGCTGCTACCTTATTGGAAGGTGGTCGAACTGAACATTCTGCACTGAACTGTAGGCGGATTCTGGAAAGCGCGGCGGATCGCTTTTATTACTTACTTACTTACTTACTTAGGTCCTCGGACCTATTACGTCCGTGATGTTTCCCTTACGGGACATAGGGCCTCCACTACACCTACGCGCCATCGTGTACGATTTCTTGAAATATATTTTAGCTCTCTCCAACTTTTCCCCAGTCGTGCCGATTCCTGTTCGACCGTTCTTCGCCATGTACTTCTAGGCCGGCCCACTTGTCTTCCCTCCTGTGTGAGCGGGTTCCACTGCATTGCTTGAGATGCAATGTACCGATCGCCTTTTCGAAGCGTATGGCCAATCCACTGCCACTTTCTTCTTCGTATAATGGAGTCTATGGGCTCCTGACCCGTTCTCGCATGAAGTTCGGCATTGGAGATACGGTTGGGCCAGAAAATCCTCAAGATGTTTCGTAGACATCTATTAACGAAGGTTTGCAGCTTTCTGGTGACAGTGTAAGTGACTTTCCAAGTGCTGCAGCCGTAAAGCAGAACGGATTCAACATTGGAGCGGTACAGTCGTAGGTTGGTCTTTAAGCTAAAAGAATTGTTTCTCCATATTTTGGACAACATTCCGAACGCAGCCTTTGCTTTTCTGATTCGGCTGTTTACGTCCAGTTCAGTTCCGCCACCCGTAGAGACAATACTCCCAAGATATTAGAAATCCTCTACCATCTCTACCGGTTATCCAGAAATATTTACTTGGATTGATGAGGAAGTTCCAAGGTTGATCCTTTTAGTTTTTGCCGAGTTGATCTTAAGCCCTACGATGTCTGCTTCTCTCTTCACCCTTGTTGTCATTTGATGGAGATCCATGATCCTATGAGAGAGTAAGCATACGTCGTCCGCGTAGTCCAGATGTTTGAGGTGAGATTGCAGAGTCCACTGAATTCCTCCATTTCCATTTGACAAAGCTGCGTGCAGTACGTCACTTATCACCAACAGAAACAGTATTGGTGACAGTATACAGCCTTGCCTAACTCCACTTTGGATTTCAAACTCCTCTGACAGGCTACCTTTGTGCCACTTGGATCCATCATATGTAGCCTTGATAATAGCAATCAATTTATCTGGGATGCCCCTCCTGCGCAAAGCAAGCCAAATAAATTCTCTATTGACACTGTCGAACGCCTTTTCAAAATCGATGAACAGAAGGTGAAGTGGTGATCGATATTCAACGCACTGTTCGATGATGACCCGCAAGGTGTTGATGTGATACACACAGGAAGATCCAGTGCGGAAACCTGCTTGTTCGGCATCGAGTGTGTCTTCGAGGTGGTCTTTAATTCGGTCCAATACTATCCTTGCTAATATCTTGGCTACTGCAAGCAGAACGCATATTCCTGTCCAGTTTTCGCACTGTATGAGATCTCCTTTATTTGGTAGCTTGACGATCATTCCCTTTTTCCACTCTTCAGGAAAGCTCTCTGTTTCCCAAGCTCTCTTAATAAGTGGGTGCAGTAGCTCGCTCGGTGTCGTTGGGGCTGCTCCTGAGAGCTCTGCAGGAATACCGTCAAGTCCAACCGCTTTGTTGTTTTTCAGTGCTTTGATGGCGGTGATAATTTCTTCTTTACTGGGGGGTACGGTGCGTATTCGGGAAATTGTTACTTCGGGTAGCTCAGTGGGAATAGGGTTCACTTCACTGGCGAAAACGCGGTTTAAAACCGCAGAAAAGTGTTCCCTCCACCTTATGAGCTGATCCTCATCCGAAATTAGCAGGGATCCGTTTGTGTCTTTAACCAGGTGTTGTTTAGAGCTCTGGACACCAGTGAGCTCTTTGGTAATTCTGTAGACGGTCCTACTGTCACACCTACTAGCGGCTTCTTCTGCTTCTGTAGTCAATGCGTTGATGTAGTTACGCTTATCACGTCGCACACTACGGTGAACTTCCCTCATCTTCATGCGGTACGTAGACTCAAGCTCGTTTCTCCCTGCTGCTAAGGTAGCTGCGATGCGAGCTTTAAGGTGTTTCCTTTCTTCGATCCTTGCCCAAGTTTCGTCGGAAATCCAAGCACTATTTCTCCCTTGCGCCCGGCCGACTATACTTTCAGCACCGGATATGAACACATTTTTCACAGCACACCAATGATTTTCGATGGATGTGGTTTCCGTGCTGCTGATTGCGTTCAATCCTTGTGAAAGGTGGTCCCCTAGTTGTTGGCGCACTGCGGGATCCTTTAGTCTATCTGTATTAAACTTGGGCATTCGAGTGTTTCCTTGGGATCTCCGAACTGCAGCTGTACGCAATCTAACGGTAATAACCATCAGATGGTGATCCCGGGCCATTCCCATGTCAGCACCTCTTCTGTTACGGACGTCCTGGAGACTGCTTCTAAAACGCCGGCTGATCGCGAAGTGGTCAATTTGGTTGGAAGTTGCTTGTCTGTCAGTCGATACCCAACTGACTTTGTGGCACGTCTTATGCTCGAACATGGTCCCTCCAATAACAAGGCCGTTGGCGTTGCAGAAATCGACAAATCGTTCGCCATTGTCGTTTCGGTTACCAACACCATGTTTTCCCATGACATGCCTTAGCCCAGAGTTGTCATTGCCAACCTTGGCATTAAAGTCTCCCATCACCATAATTATATCACCTCGTGGAACCCTATCATAAGCAGCACTCAGCCGGTTATAAAAGGCCTCCTTCTCCTCGTCAGAAGAGCGCAAAGTTGGGGCGTAACACTGTATGATGGTGACGCGACGTACTCTAGTCCGGAACCTGGCTTTCAGGATCCTGTCACCTAAAGGCTCGCAGGAAATTAAGCTTTTGAGAGCTGTTTTAGAAAGCAGCAATCCAACGCCAGATTCCCGAATGCTTCCAGGTGTTTTTCCGGAATAGAATAGTACAGTGTTACGGTTGGTGACTTAAACTTCCCCGAGCCCAGCCATCTGACTTCACTTATCCCTAAGATGTCCATCCTATACCGCATGAATTCCTTCTCTAGTTGTAGGAATCTGGCATTCTAAGGACCTTCTTTTCCATCGTCAAGAAGCGTCTTCACATTCCAGAAACCAATCTTAGTCCGGGTACAATAGCCAAAAGTCGTCAACGAGTTCTCATTAATTATCCGAGGCGTAGTGTTGGTTTCGGTAGCGAGTTGATTTCAGTTACGGAGAATGCTAACCTCCGTAACCTATCCTAGAAAGCTAGGCCTTTTCGCACTTGTAGGTAATTTTGGCCTATTAATGTATATTGGGATACACAAATAGTTGCCCGGGGACCACCACGAGGAGGTAAAAGAAGCACTTCATCGTGACTGATTGTTGCGCTACTGGCCCAGACCAAGTTCTGAGCAATCAATAGTTTCCCGATCAGGCACGATGCAGGTCGCCCATTTGGCGGATTTTTATTTTCTTATTCTCAAAAGCTCTTTTGCTTTCCATTTTTTGTTTGAAATCGATCATAAACATTTCGATCACCTAGAAACCTATCATTTTAAAACAAAAAACTGAAAAGTGGAAGCCTTTTTAATCCTAAGAAATTACAAATCCGCCAATATAAGCGAGCCGCCGCGCTTTTCAGAATCGGCCTACTGAAATTACCATATTGAACATTCATATTAATGAAACACCCATCACATGTAACATTCCAAAGAATTTGGAAACATCACAAGTATTACAACAATGTAAGATTATTGTGTGGGATGAATGCACGATGGCTCATAAGAAGTCATTGGAAGCTTTGAATATCTTCAAAACAATCAAAATTGGATTAATAACATTGCTGGACAATTTTTGTGAGATTACCCACACTAAAGAAGAATTGATTAAAAAAGTTTTTCCGAATATTGGACAGCGGTAGAAAGATCATGCTTGGTTGAGCGAACGAGCAATATTAGCAGCAAAAAATAAAGATGTTAACGATGTTAATTGGGATATTCAAAATGGAATATCCAATTGGTGAATTAGTATCATATAAGCCAATCGATTCTATTATAGACGAAGATGACGTAGTGAACTATCCAACAGAATTTCTTAAATCACTAGATTTACCAGGAATGCTACCCCATTATTTACGATTAAAAGTCAGTGTGCCAATCTATGCTTCGGAATAAAAATCAAAATGAACTTTGCAACGGAACTAGACTTGCTGTTAAGCGCTTAATGAAAAATGTAATCGAAGCCACAATTTTAAAAGGAAAGTATAAGGTAGAAGACGTTTTTATTCTCCAAATTCTGCTAATTCGCTCTGAGTTACGATTCAATTTCAAACGGATTCAATATCCAATTCGCCTTGCTTTTACAACGACAGTCTTTAGAAGTGTGTGGCATAGACTTAGAATACCCAGTATTTTCACATGGGCAGTTATATGTTGCATGCTCCATAGTAGGCAAATCATCAGCGTTATTTATATATTCCACAAATAGAAAGACAAAATTATGTTGTATACCAAAGAGCGTTACAATAGATAAACATTTTGAAGAGATCTTTGAGTTTTTATTAACGACCAGCGAAGCAGTCGCGGGAACCCTCGTTATTTAATAAAACAAATGTTACAAATGTTTTTAAACCAGATAATAATTTCAACGAACTATTTTTCGAAAAAATTATTTCAAAATCAAACATTTTGAAAAGAGAGGTTGAACAAATATTTTTTTTTTCAAAAACTTTCTCATAAAACTAATAGTCAGGGCTTTAAGGGCATCAACCTTGCACTTCGTCCTGACGGGATGATCTTTTGGACAGTATTTGTCGACGTCCTAACTTTACTTTTAAAAAGTTAGTGTTGCCACGGATGGCAGATCGATGATAAGAATTTTGGCTCTCAACAAGGTTATAACAATGAAATTCCACATAAATCGAGAACCAAACATCGGATGATGTCTCGTTGGGTTAAGAATACTTCAAGCTATAGGACCATTTCATTTTGTTTAGCCCCTCCTCTATCCTTGCACGCGGGAGGCCCAAAATACTCTCGGCGCATAAAGGTTCTTGCTTGCCAGAAAATAAATAATGATAATTATATACATACATATTCAAAAAATGTAAAAGATTGGTGTCGACCCAGAATTTCACAATGTACACCATATCCGAAGCCTAACCATGAATTTATTTTTTGTACAATTGATTTCAAAGTGCGGGAGAGAGGGAGGTGGAAACAACTATATATTTTCCTGATGGTGTATTAATAAGCCGTGTTTTTTGAGAGAGTGACTAGCAGGGCGTGGCGTCAATTATTTGAAATGGGAAGACGTAACGAAAATGATTGATCTGCGAAAGTTAACAAAACTTAGGTACCTCTTTGTATCTTGAACAAAAAAAAAGAACAAGCAGATGCATTAAAATTAGTTAAAAAACAACTCTTCCGTTTGCAGTCTATTTTCATAGGAGGCATAGAGTGGCCTTTCATTAAAACGACTTCTTATTAATAAAAGATACATACATAGTTTAATTAATTCATTTGATTCCTCGTAGAGAAAATATGTTAAGCAACAATCTGTAATTTTAAAAAAAATTTAAAAACCAATCAAAACCAAAGACTAATAACCTAGCTCAAAAGTACCTATTTACATAGCTATCAAACAAAATAAAAAGAACAAAACCTTCAACTTCACAACTAACTAAATAAACACTATTTCATTACATGTATTTTTAGGAACTCTTTTGATTCTTGTTTCAACACCCCAATCAAACTTTTATTCCAAATCTACCATTTGTTCTTAATATTTAACATGTTGTTCTAAAAAAGTCCCATAAAAAAAGAATAGTTTTTTTTTTTTTGATCCAGCGTTAAAAAGTACCCTTAAATCATGTGTCATATTCTTACATTTAACCAAACCAAATATTTCAGAATGGGTAGATTCAGAGAACTTGGGGGACTTGCAAGTAAGGCAAATTTCTAGAATGTGATTGGCCAGCTGTCAAAAGTTCCCTTGATTTGAAACAATTTTTCGACAGCTGACCAATCACAGTCTAGACATTTGACTTACTTGCAAGTACCCTAAATTCTCACAACCTACCCATTGACAGCCCATACCTTCTTCCCTTTGCCCCTCTTTAAATGCCTTTATATCAAAAGCCATTGCTGTGATTTTGCGAGACTTTTGATATGCTGTAGAAGATGAAGTTCTGCAATTATACATAAAATAATATTTTATGAATTCATTTTTCACTACTTACCCATAATTAATTACGCATTTAAATCATTCCTTAACTATACTTAGCTTAACCAAAAAACAAGCAAACAAAAATAGAAAATGTATTTAACAACTTTCATAGCAAATAAGTCGGAGAAGAGCGTGTTATTTTTCACCCAACAGAACGAATACAGAAAAACGGAGTCAAGCAAAGGAATAAAAAACATTCCATTGCATACATACCAAGTGCCAGTATAACACGAGGACCAGCGCAGCGTCTTATTTTTTCCTATGTTGTTGCGTGTTGGACAAAGAGGATCTAGAAACAAAAATGCTAAGGGAAGAAAGGGATACAAAACAAATTTTATAAGACGGTGAAAGACGTGTTTTATTTCTAAATTGATTCTTTCAAAGAGAGCGTATGTTCAGCAGTTGAGCAAAGAGTGAAGAGAAGAATGAATTGACGGTGTTTATTCGATAGCTAATGTGTGTGTGTTTGTGCGAATTTTATATTTCAAATTGGTAGGTTTTATGTTTATTTGATACTATTTTTCGTGCAATTTTTAAAGGGGAAGACGGTAGGAATCGTGTTATATGGACGCCACGCCACTGGTGACTAGCAACTCAGCAAAATGTTTACACGCAAAACAATAACAAAACAAATTATTATAGAAAATTTTGTTTTTGTTTTCCGTGTAAAACTTTTACTGAGTTGCTAGTCACCCTCTCAAAAAACACGGCTATAGCAAGCGAATATGAAACATTGGGCCCTATTATGATTCGCGAGTCGAACGTTTTTAAAATCTTTTATGCCGTGGTTTTAAAAAAGTCAAATAGCGGCGTTTACATAGGCCAACATCTCTATTCAACACATTTTTGACATTTAAGCTGAATATAGCTATGTGAGCCATAAACAGTAATGCCAAAAGTCAGATGATTTTCCAAATCATGAGTGCCATGATTTTCGGGTACTTATGAAAAATAAATACAATACTCAACTTCCCAAAAAAAGGTTATTTTCTTTTTAAATAAAATGATGACTCGATTTTAATTGAAACGAGCATATTACCAAACTTCAACGGTATGCGTATGGTTGAAATTTGGAACACAAAGTCTAATTTGTCATAAGAAACCAGAATCAAAAAAGTTGATAAACTTCTGGAGTAAAAGGGTGTTTTTTGTTAAGTGAAAAGTTTTAAACTGTTACCAACAAACCCCTCCAAAAATTGTTAGGGTGATAAAAGTTGGTAAAAATGTTTCATTTTTTATTAGAACCAAGTCTCAAAAAGACCAACGAAATATCTATGGTCTAAAGGTGGTTTTTGAGGGGAAACATTGTTCCTGTTCTTTTCAGAAATCTGTCGTTTTCATTTAAAAAGGAATTCTGCATTTATTGGATGCAGCGTTAAAAAATATTAGCAAACGGGTCTAAGAAAAATTTTCTGAAACGAAAAAGTGGCCTTAAGATAGGGTTTTACGTTGAGAACCTTATTACTATCAGCATATATTACTCATTACTATCAGCCTTATTACTATCAGCATAATCAAATTAGACATTAAAACAAAATATATATATATATAAGTATCCCCTTACGTACATACGTGGATGAAATGTTGCTACAGATAATTCATTTGACTTGTAGCCCAACAAACAAACAAATAGGGCAACAATATCACAAGATTATTTAAAAGAAACAATGAATTGGCTCGTTTATTTCGTTTGTCCATCTATTTTTCTATTTAATGTGTGATACTATTCAGTTAAATACTTTGTTTACATAATTTTTAATGTTTCTTATAAATAATAAATAACTACACCCACAATAACTAATTTATCGGCAACTAATAACAAAAGTTCACAATAAAAACGAATAGTTTTATATCTAAATCAAAGATATTCAGTACTAATAGTATTTTACGTATAGATTCATTGATAGAATTTGCAAATAAGAAGGCACCATGTCAAACCGCCATTTCTGTCCCAGACCAACCAACAATTTTGTTGCCCATCCAAAAATCAGGGAAGATGTACAAAATGTCAAATAACTCAAATTTGGATCTTCGAAGCGGTTCAGTTTGCGAGAGGCCGGTAGCACGGTTTACATTGTTGTCAACGCGTCAATTTCACATAAGTTTACTTTTAGATCACCACTCAAATTGTGATAAAAGGCCTACACTCTACATTAAGTGATAAGACCTTTTTTGTTTTTTGAATAAATGAGATTTGGTTTTTGTCAACAAATTGTTCAACATTTTAGTTTTAAGACTTTTGTCACCATACATTTCCGTTGGGTTGTTTGACATATTATTTGTTGATGATGCTGAGAATAGGGCGAATTGACATGGTACCAAGGAAGAGTTGTTCCACACACTGAAAACAATCCAAGAAACAGAAAAACAAACAAAAATCATAATTAATACGTATTAAATGGATCTGGGTATCATAATACATCTCTGGCATGGAAGTCGTGGCCTGGTAATTCTTTTTATTATTTTTTTTTTTTTCAGTTAATCGTCATCTCATTTTTTAAAGAATTTAATGTTTTTCAATCTTTCTACTTCTAATTGAGCTGCATAGTTATATAGATCAATCGATTTGGAGTTGGAGGCCGTATGTTAAGCTTCGATTTTAAATGGTGGAAATAATCGTGGCCAATCGACGAATTCGGTTCCGTAACGAAAGATACCACTTGTAGTCACACCAACCATAGCACCCCAGAAGAGCAAAAATAGAAGATTTTCCGTTCGTATTTCTGTTGGGAAAATAACAGATGCAAAGAACATAGAAACGGCAAACAGCAGTACAGGAGGGAACTAAAAGAAAAGATACAAAACAAATTTATTGAAGAGTTTAAAATGTAATCTGTTGCTACTCACCGTTCCATACTTCCAACCGCGATTCTTTGTTAATGGAGATCTAACAAGAACTCCTTCACCTTCTTGAACAATATAATTACCAAGAAAGAGATCTATAGCATCCTAAAAGCAAGTAAATAAATTCGTTTAACAAGGTTATTATCATAAGATTTTGTCTGACACTTACCTGCCTGAAACCATCGCTGAAGTTATTCAAATAGTATCGTGTTAGGGAATTTATTCCATCTTGGATAAGGCCAGCTTTTGTTCGCTTACCTGTGCGTGTAAAATCTGTTTTCAAGGCACCAGTACCTGAGTATTGCAGGGAAACCATATCAGCATGGTCAGCCCAAACCTACAAAAAAATCAGTTTATTAAACAAAAACTAAAAAACATCAATTCATCGTACCCCTTTGAAAATAGCTTCAAAATTTGGGGAAACTGTTTCGATTTTTTGTCCAGTTCTTAGAATTCCCAGCTTTATCAACACTTGGTTGAGAGATCGTCTAGCTAGCATACTTTGTACGACATTTGTCCGGTCTAAACAATCGATGCAATTCGTACGGAATATTCCATCTTGGGAGGATACCAAATTGCCATCGTCGCGTAGATGAAACACAGAGAATTCATCTTGCTCGTAGGCAAGACGATCAATTAAAATATTCAATCGATCGTACCGCATTTTTTTGCACTCCAGATGGAAATCGAAAGATTCGTATCGTACAAGTGGATTATTCATTTGATTGACAAATGTCTCATAAGCTTTTTCCAGAGTCCCTTCAGCTCCTTTATGATCAACCTATTTTGGAGAAAGTTATTCTTTATATTTTCTGCACTCAAAACGCAAGATTTATCTTACCAAATTTACTAGGACTTGTTTTCCATACAATTGCACTTGCACGTCGAAATGTTTCATACAAGCAAGCAGATGGTCTTTTCCTGCCACCAACTCTGGAGGTGGCTTATAGCGGAGATTTGGTGTTTGTCGCCAATAGAATGGCATACTACCACGCGTCTGGACAAATGATATTCGATGTCCATTGTACTCGACCAATTGTTCGGTTTCAACGAAATTAGAAACATTTCCATGTTCGTCTATGCCGCGACTGAAATGACGAGTTCCAGCACGTTGAATTGAACGACGTGTAATAAGTGACCAATAGAAAGTGCGGCCGTTGATGGTGACTTGGTTGACAGAAACAACTAGAAGGAGTTAACAATGATTGATATCTTACAAAATTGATAAACTACTAAAATACTTACATCCTAAAATTAATGGCAAAGCAAATTTCTTCATATCAGGACAGTTGAAATTTCTTAACAGTGTGCCATTCCAAACAAAGCGACTGTCTGCCCGTTCTAAGAGTCCATTCTAAAAGAAGAATTTTTAATTTTTCATTTTCTATGCTACTTTATCTCACCTTCAGGAACTCTGGAGGCATGGAATGCAATCGTTGTTGAGTGTGCGTCAAATCATACCAATACGAAAAGTAGAAATACTGTGTGTCTAGAGTTTTGCGAATCATATTCAAATATATTTCGTTTTGTTCACGTTGTGTCTGTCTCAAATGGGTTATAGATGGAATGTAAGGTATCACATCGAATCCGGCTAGCCGCCAGATAATTGCACCATTAACGATGCCTACAAAAAGTCGATGAGTGGCAACAATCAAATATTGCCCGCCTAGGAGTCGGACAGTTCCAAGAATTCCACATACCCGACGAATTGGTATTTGGTTATCTAATTGGTTGGACTTGACTGCAAACACATTGTAGGAGGTGGAGGTCAGTTATTGTTTTTTTTTTTCATTTGATAAAAAACTCAGTATGCGCATTTGTACCTACTTACCTTGGACTTTGACAAAATTCGAGACCCGATCGATGATTAATAATTCATCTTTACCATTTGGTTCAACAATAAATCTTTCAGGCGTTATATATCTGGAAAGAAGCAATTTAAATTAGTTTCAATTGGAAAATTATGAAACAAGATTGTTACAGATTCATATCATCGTAAACATCCCAACCAGACATGATGATCTTTTTTTGTTTTTCGATTTCCTGAGGTTAGTTGAATAGTTAGCGCATACAAAATAACTTGAAACTATGGGCTTTACAAGTCAAGGGAAGTTGTGGGATTTATGTAAAGGATTAACAATTAATTTCTTACACAACAAAATGTTTTTTTGAGTTTTTTTTTCTTGAGATTACACCTACCGATAAATTTAAATTACGGAGGAAAATTTTGTTGGAAAATTTTTATGTTGACAGAAGTGTGTACGAAAAAAATGACAGCATGAGCATGACAGCTGAAGTGACAAATTTGATAATTGGATATAACGACGTCAAGTGGTGAATAGAAGACAGAAATACAGTACTGGGTTGAAATCTATAAACCGATGTGGGCAAATAAAATTAAGTCGTTTACGATTGAAAGTTGGAACAGTACTACTCCAATTTAATTCCAATCAAATTATTTTCTGTTGGTTGTAGGCTAATTTGGGAAAAATGAGTGTGTGTGAGTAAGTTGTCTGATATTTGCACCCTGACTCCACAGGCCATAAACGATGGCCGAGCTATGGAACATGTCTAAAAAAACACGAATGGAGTCGCAAAATTCCATGTCCAGTGACACATCCATACAAATCAGATTGTGGATTGGATTGTGTATTGGATTGTGGATTAGATTATGTACATCGTTCATGGCCTGTGGGGTCGGGGTGTTATGGGTATTTGGCAAATTAAGTACTGTATATCGAAACTCATTTTAATTATACATAGGTTCTGCTTTTTGTCCCCTCATAATGTGTGCCAACTACAAACCCAAATATATTTTTGTAAATTTAGGACACGGGAAAGTGACTCATTTCTTATAGCCTTTTCACACCAAACCCAAAACTAGGTTTTCGGCAATTGGTTTACGAAAACTTGAAATGCGCTCACACCGAAAATTTACAAGTTTTCATTTGGCATTTCATTTGTTTTGCTTAAAAACAATGGTTTCGAGGAAGGGCCGCACCGCTTTGAAAATTGTCAGCGCCACAGAAAAGGGAAAAATCAAATGTTTTATGTGCAATTAAGACAATTTATTAATATTGGAATTTAATAATGGAAATACAATCAATCCTGATTCGTTATAATTAATTTATTTCTTAACCAATCAATTTCACGTAGTAGTTAGGATACGCGACACTGCGTCGCGCTCTATTGTGTTCCAGCTGAAAAAATATTTTTTCCTGGCAGCAACCCATCAGCTATTTATATGACATTTAATTGAGCGCTGAATGTTTCACAAGGTGTGTTTGTTTAGTTCATCCTGCAAATCCAACATGTTTTGCACATGTCTTATTTAAAACTTGTGTTTTATCAAAACTTGTGGTTAAGCATAAAGGTATGGGAAAACTTGTGTTTTCAATCTAGGTTTTTAGCCAAAACCGATATTTTCACGAAAGCGGGGGTTTGGGTTTGGTGTGAAAACGCTATTAGATTCTTCAGTCAAATTTGGGGTGGAAAAAATTGCTGAGGTAGCAAAAAAAATGCCTGGTTGGCAATTAGTGTCAAGAAAAAGTTCCGGGGTGACAAAAAAAAAAACCAGAGAAAAAAAAATGCCGGGGTGAAAAAAAAGAATGGCAAAAATTGCCGGGGTGACAAAAAAATGCCGACTGGCAAAACAAAATGGTGGGGTGCAAGAAAAAGGCATCCCCTGATCTTCTGCTTGTCAGTCCAATGAGCTACCCACTGGGCTAACTCGCTATACAAAAATTTAATGCCGAAAGTGAATTCGTTTCATACTTTAATGTTTCATAAATCATACCATATTGCATAGCACAATATGTACATATATGTACATATAGGTACATATAATAATAATAATAATAATAATAATAATAATAATAATAATAATAATAATTATTATTATTATTATTATAATAATAATAATAATAATAATAATAATAATAATAATAATAATAATAATAATAATAATAATAATAATAATAATAATAATAATAATAATAATAATAATAATAATAATAATAATAATAATAATAATAATAATAATAATAATAATAATAATAATAATAATAATAATAATAATAATAATAATAATAATAATAATAATAATAATAATAATAATAATAATAATAATAATAATAATAATAATAATAATAATAATAATAATAATAATAATAATAATAATAATAATAATAATAATAATAATAATAATAATAATAATAATAATAATAATAATAATAATAATAATAATAATAATAATAATAATAATAATAATAATAATAATAATAATAATAATAATAATAATAATAATAATAATAATAATAATAATAATAATAATAATAATAATAATAATAATAATAATAATAATAATAATAATAATAATAATAATAATAATAATAATAATAATAATAATAA